>OY750766.1:4267500-6772500 GCA_963556745.1 Catoptria pinella
ATGACATTCATTAAATTGACTGAGTACACTCATAGCATGAGCAATATCTGGTCGGCTGCATACTGCTATGTACATGAGGCAGCCAACTAAGTTTCTGTAATGAAGATTTTCACTAGTCTCACCTTTCTTCAGTTTGAATCCTTTCTCTAATGGAGTTCTAGCGGGTTTGCAATCTGCCATGTTAAACTTTTCTAAGACTCTCTTGATATATGCTGACTGATCAAGGATTATTTTGTTCTGTTCTCTACTAACTCTCATTCCAAGAATGTGGTGCACAGGACCCAAGTCCTTCATTTCAAATGTGTTCATGAGATCAGATTTAATTTTTGCTTTCAAAATGGAGTTCTTTAATGTAAACAAAAGTATATCGTCTACATAAAGTGCAATAATTATTAATTCACTTTGTGTTCTCATATAAAATACACAAGGTTCTGAAGATATTCTCTTGAAATTCATTTTCTCCAATAATACTTCATTTATTTTTTCATACCACATTTTGGATGCTTGCTTTAAGCCGTATATGGCTTTATTTAATTTAAACACCAAATTTTCTTTACCTTTTTGAATAAAACCTTCTGGTTGTTCCATATACACATTTTCTTTAAGATCACCATTCAAAAATGCCGTCTTCACATCGAGATGATCGATGTCCATGTCATATTCTGCAGCAATAGCGAATAAAGTTCTAATGGTTGAGTGTCTCACCACCGGTGAGAAAGTTTCCTCATAGTCCACACCATATTTTTGAGAAAAACCTTTCGCTACTAGTCGTGCTTTGTACTTTAAGAGTTCATTATTGAGACCTTTCTTCTTTTTGAAAATCCATTTGCACTTTATTGGTTTCTGGTTCTTTGGTCTCTCAACAAGTGTCCAACACTTATTGTCATTAAAAGATTTATATTCATCCAATATGGCTTTTTGCCACTCACCTGCTTCGGTGCTAGCCAGAGCTTCCTGTATTGTCTCTGGTTCATCATCGTCACTGCATAATTGTTTAGTTAACAGCACAGCCATTGAAACCCCTTCAACATCATCATAATCTGACGATTCTGTAGTCATCTCGTCCAGTGTTGATTGTCCTGGAACGTAAGTGGAATCCGCAGAACTATTTGATTCTACATTCTCACTGTCTGAATCAATTACTGTAACTGTGTCCAATTTTTCGTTTCTTTTTCTTAATGTTACAAACTGGTCATCAGTAATCTCTGGTCTTACAGTAGTTGGTTCAGACTGTTTATCTTGCTGCAAGTGCAGATCTTTCTCCAGAACTGATTCTGAATCATGAACAACACCCACAGGTTTCCCTGGACCATCATTTTGAGGAAACACAAGATTCTCAAAGTCAAAATTATCATCATGTGACCTATCATTGTAGAATTTATTCTCTAAGAAAATTACATCTCTTGCTTTGACACATTTATATAAATTTGCAGGATCTAATAATCGGTAACCTTTTGTACCATCACAATATCCAACGAAGATATGCTGTTTAGATTTAGAGTCTAGTTTGTTTCGATTCTGGGTAACAGCATAAGCAATGCAACCAAAAATATGTAAATGACTAACATCTACCTTTTTATTGCTCCATTTTTCCTCAGGAACTTGTCCAATTAGAGCCTTGGTTGGTGTTCGATTCTTCAGATATACCGCAGTATTCACTGCTTCTGCCCAGAATTTGTTGTTCAGGCCAGCGTCTCTCAACATACATCTAGTTTTCTCGACTATGGTCCTGTTCGCTCGCTCTGCCACACCATTTTGTTGTGGGCAGTACGGGACCGTTGTTTGATGTTTGATGCCATTTTGTTGCAGATAAGCCTGTAATTTGGTATTAACAAATTCACCACCATTATCACTACGCAGAATTTTTATTCTGCTGTTAGTTTCATTTTCGACTAATGCTTTAAAATTCTTAAAATGTTCAAAAACTTCATCTTTGGTATTTAAAAAATAAACAAATGTTTTTCTGGTGTAGTCGTCTATAAATGTTAGAAAGTATCTAGCGCCGCCTAGTGAGCGCATCGGCATGGGCCCGCATAAATCCGTGTGAATCAACCCAAGTACCTGAGTCGCACGTGTATAGGATTTCTTTGGAAAAGGAACACGGGTTTGTTTGCCTTCGATACAAGAAATACATGGATTAAAGGAATTCGAGTCATAATTCTGTACCTTCTGTGAAAACTGATCTAACTCGAGTTATATCGATTTTGAATTTATTTCACTATTCAAGTCATCGAAAAATTAGCTTTTTTTGTGTCTAATCGGTGTATTTTTACGACTTATATCAACAGAGATAAATTATGTGCATAGTAATATAAGTGCTTGCTTTTCTATGATTTTTTTTAAATAAAATGTGTATATTAATATATCTCTAGTTAAAACAATGTGTACCGAAACTTATTTCTCTTTAAATTAGTGTCTAGAAATATAACTCGTTTTAAAACTTTACACACAATTCAATAACAACTGACTTAAATTGTGCGTAGTGATTTATCTAGAATTATATCAATACACACATATAATTTCACAGTATGCTAGTTTGTGAACATTGATTCAACTCGACTTATAGCATTAAAAATGAAGTAATAATCAAGTTTTATTTTGTGTTTATCGATATAAATTAAGTTGAATCAATAATCACATATAGGTTTGCGATAGGTGTAAAATGATATAATTGACTCATATCAAAAAATATTATGAATAAACGAAGTAAAACGTTTGATTACTTATTGTGTAAAATGATATAACTGCCCAATAAACCCCCCGCGACCTCCCCTTCCCTCCTACCCTTTCCCCGCGTCTGTGTGGATACGACAGTGTGTTGTCTCAGTATTGCACCGACGTTCATGCGCTGCGGTCACATCAGTAGAGTCTCCGCGACACTAAACAAGATGAATTGAAATGTAAGTTGTATCACTTTACACAAAGCATAATACATTGTGCCATTTTATTAATAATGGGCTAAAGTCATTGATGGGATGAAAATCTGCCCTATGTTCCTTAAAATAAGTGTGAGATTGCTTCGATGCATAATAGTGAATTGTATCAATATACACTAACTTTTTACACCATTGCACGTTATTTTTTACAAGAAATTAAAAATACATAGTATTTTTTGATTCGGGCGTATTTTTTGATTCGGGCGTATTTTTTGTTTATTATTATTCATTATTGCCTGTATTACTAACACGTGGAAAAAGAGTTGTGTTTTTAACTGCTTTTTGACCCCCGACGCAAAAAGAGAGGTGTTATAAGTTTAACGTGTCTGTGTATCTGTTTGTGGTATCGTAGCTCCCAAACGGATGAACTGATTTTGGTTTAGTTTTTTGTTTGAAAGATAATTTTCAGCTGCTTGAAGATCATCAACTCTTTTCTAGTTGATGACGGGATCTGACAAACTTCTTTATGTCCGATCGATTCGGAATTTGGTACAGTATTACTTCAATGACATTGAAAGAACATGGTAAGGTAACCATGACCTGATCAGCCGTTAGAAGATCATCAGCTCTTTTCTAGTTGATGAGGGGATCTGGCTAAGTTCCATATGTCCAGTCTTTTCGAAATTTGGTACCGTGTTACTGCAATGATATTGAAAGAACATGGTAAGGTAACCATGACCTGAAGCTTAAATACTCAACTCCTCACCAACATACAGCAGAGGTATAGTGTTTGGGATCACTAGAATGGTCTTTAATGAGTAGATTGCGAATAAAGTATAATAGGTGGTGATGATGAGGCATCATCTAGAATCTGAAGGATACCCAACTCTTCAACAACATACAGCAGAGATATCGTGTTTGAGATCACTAAAATGGTCTTTAATGAGTAAATTGCGAATAAAGTATAATATGTGGTGATGATGCGGCATCATCTAGAATCTGAAGGATACCCAACTCTTCAACAACATAAAGCAGAGGTATCGTGTTTGGGCTCATTGGAATGGTCTCGATGATTAGGCTATACTCCTAGATTGGTAATCAGGACTCATCAGCTTTTTGAAATTGAATTCAAAATTTGGTACCGTGTTACTTCAATGATAATGGCTGCCAAAAATTTAGTTTAAAAAGCTTCAAATAAAACTGAAATTAAAAATTTAATAAACCCCCGATACAAAAAAGCTAACTCTTAATAAAATACCTCCATACAAAAAAAGCTTACTCTTAAAAAGTTGAAAATAATGTCATCATATCATCAAGTCTTAAATAGATCTATGAAAAAATCGTAGACGTCGGGGGACCGCTAAGTTAATGGATTTACATGTAAGCTCGTCACATTAACTTCGCGCATTAACGTCTACGATTTTTCCATAGATTTATTTATAACTTGATAATAATGATGATATTATATTTAACTTTTTAAGAGTTAGCTTTTTTGTATGGGGGGTTTTTATTAAGAGTTAGCTTTTCTGTGTCGGGAGTTTTTAAAGAATAATTTATTTACTATCATTAAATGTACTATTTTGGGAGTAAATTCATTTATTTTAATTTGCTACTGAATGGAAATGGGACTTATGAATGGTTTTTTTAAGATCGGTTTATTGCTAGTTGTCATTTACAAGTTGGCTAAGTTTGAGTCTGAATGACTGTAGTGATGATTGTGTTGTCTTTACATGAAGCACTCCGTAGTCAAGTCAATATTAAGCCAATGGGATCAATTCCCGATCACCGAACCGAGCTCAATGGAATACACATTTATATTCATTTTCTTTTCTCTGAGTGGGTGTTTAAATACCAGCCTGTTTTCTTTATTATGTTACGTTGAATTTCGATACAACAACAGTTTTAACAAGTCTAAACATCTGTTATGTTTTGTTTAAGTAAACCTTTAAGTTTAATATTGTTTTGTTATTTTTCAAAATTTAAAACACATTGTTCTGCTTATCCAAGTTGATTTAAGCGCTAATGAAGCAAGATTTAGTATTTTATATGATTACCAAAGTGTTAGTAATAAATTACCGAAATATTTTTGGGTTTTAATAACAGCAATCATTACCTCATGATATTATTTAGTATTTTATCATAAGTTATATCACTATTCACATAGTATACGTACTAGTTATATCGTTTGTGATAAAAGTTATAACAATATCCACATCGATTTTTTTCAAAAAAGTTGTGTAAATTGATATAATTCGATTTTTTTAAACGATTCTACAAAACAAAACTCTAATTACTAACATTTAGAGTGTGTTCAACAATGTTTGTTCTACAACTTAAAAAAAAACATACAATTGAAAAGGCAGACACAAAAAAATAAAGTCAGTTAACATTTTACACGAAAGCAGATTTTCATGGTGAAAAATGATATAAGTCTTATTACATCAATATACACAAAACAAATAAATGTGATTAGTGATGTAACTAAACAATTTCATGAATACTGAAAAATCTGTAAGACATTTCTCTTTAAATAATACAAGAAAACAAAGTTAGCTTAACCATCTACAGTCTACAAGCACTTATTTTATTTTATCATTCTCAGTTGAAGAGTGAGATTTTTTTTAACTTTAAAGTCAATTTCCCGAAAATCATGTTTTTAGAGTTATACCTCTTTTCACGGAAGGTACAGAATTAATACCAGTGACCATACCTTTATTCATCAGTGCCATACTCCTGGAGTTCAAGTGGCCAAGTCGACGATGCCACGTGTCCTGAGACTCCTTTGCTACAGTACCTTTCGAGGAGCTTGATGAAGTAATCATAGCAGTTTCATTATTAGACTGAAGTTCTTCTTTGATGGCTGTACTATAAGATGCAAAATTACCATCGCATCCCTCCATACACAAAGGCTGATCAATGACATCGAGTTGATAGATACCATTCCTAAGTGTTGCAGTTGCCAAAACTTCCTCCTCATCGGATATAGTACAATTTTGTTTACTGAAAAATACTTTGTAACCTTTCTTTACTAAAGAACTAACAGAAAGTAGATTTGCTGAAAGATTAGGCACAAAATAAACATCTTTAATTGTCCTTACACAGTTTTTCAATTTCACAGACACATTGCCATGTCCAGCCGTTGACAATTTTTCACCATTTGCAACGCTCACTGGTGAAGATTTTTTCTCAACAAATTCAGTAAATAGATTTCTGTTGTTACACATGTGACTTGATGCGCCGCTGTCTACATACCATACATCATGCTGGATGCTCACTGAAAGTGCAGTCAGGAGAGCCTTTGATGAATTATTCCAAGGTTTGTCCTTATTCATCTTCTTATCTTTTTCTGCCGGTTTCTTGTTGTTAGTCATCGGACAGTCCTTAAAGTAGTGTCCCGTCCTTTTGCATTTAAAGCATTTTGGTGGTTTTCTAGTTGATGCCAAAGCCATTACTTCTTCACTCTTGTCTCTGCGATCATATTCTTGTAATAGTTTGCCTTTCACCATGTCACTAGACAACTTTAAGTTTGAATTTTCAAGGGCCATTATGAGTGGGTCATAATTGTTTGGTAATCCACTGAGCATAATTACGGCCAAAAACTCATCGTCTAAAGGCGAATTGATGTCTTGCAGTTGTTGTGATAATTCTTGTAGCTTGCCAAGGTATCTCTCCATGCTTTCATGCTCTGACAACTTTGTACTGAACAGCGTTCTCAATAGACTAAGTCTTCTACACAGCCCTTTGTCTTCATAGGCTTTGCTTAGATTATTCCATGCTTCGCGTGCATTTTTAGCGTTTCTCACATGAGGAAATGCACTTGATTGCACCGAAAGACATATTCTTGCCAATGCCTTTTGCGATTTTTTAATCTCTTCATCACTCGCTTTTATCGGTTCCTTATCGATAGTGTCCCAGAGATCTTCATGAATAAGTATCATTTTCATGCAAAATTTCCATGTAGAATAATTTTCTAAACCTCTGAGTTTTTCGATGCATTGTTGCGATGCATTATTTCCGGCCATCTTGTGTTCACGATTTGAAAGATAATTTTATTTTACTTTCAATACTATTTCGCGAAATACTAGCGTTTTCGAATATATTTCGAAATCTGGACCCATAACCTGATGGGTTATGGCCAGAAAATTAAACACATCATAAGATTAATGTCGCTGTTTTAATTAACTTGAAAAGAACTCGATACAATCACAATAAAAGATGGAGGCGCAAGAGGAAGGGGTATGATTAGGGACCTACATGAATATCCCGTATTTGCGTTTATAAAGTAAGCTCAATTAGGTATTATGCGTGACCTAATTATCAGACTCCTTACTATGTGGTATTGTGTTTACAAAGACAGCTCTAATATGTCTCAATAATAATAAGGAAATAGAAAGAGAGGGAATGACGTTCCGTGGTCTTTGTTGGCCCGGTGTGTACCCACCCTTTGATGTTATGATGACCAGCTTCAATAAAGATGTCGAGATATAACTCCGAACTCTAAACGGAGGCCATAAAACGACTCTTAGTAAAATATTATCGTATTTATCAATACTTTTGCGATAGACGAAATTGTGATATTGTCTAGCTACATGCCAAATGTTATGATATAGTCGACTAACTTGCCGTATTTTACGAATAAAAGTTTTGTGGTTATCTTTGATAAAGCTATCCATTCGTTCGATTTATATTCTCCGTAGTAGAATATTAATTTAATTATTTCTATCAGTCAAGTTCATTGGTCTACTAAGCAAAATTCGATACCCAGAATTGCTTTCTATGTACACCTACTGTCATTTTTTATTTGAATTGAACGTAGATATACAAGATGTTACAAAATACCCCTAATGCCGAATATGGTATATAGGGACCATCAAACTGAACAACTTTTACTATAGGGCCAACTCCGAAATCGCGAAAAAAAAATCAGCTGTTACATACATTTTGATATTTTCGATTTTAATTTTGAAACAGCTGATTTTTTTTTCGCGATTTCAGAGTTGGTCCCATAGTAAAAGTTGATCAGTTTGATGGTCCCTATATACCATATCCGGCATTAGGGGTATTTTTGTAACACCTTGTATGTTAGGTTCAAAGACCAAAATCGCTTGTTGAGCGAAAAAATCGCTCATAACGCGTTGTGGTCACTGACAAAAATCCGCAACGCAAAATTTCTATTGTCGCTCATATAAAAACGACAATGACGCATTGTGGTAATCACAGAAAGACTACAAAGTGAAATTCGCGTCGTGGTCTTCATACCAAACCACCACAACGCGTTGTAGAAATGAAGAAAAGCCATGACTAACGTGACCATACGTCCCGTTTTAAACGGGACCGTCCCTTTTTGCGGTTCTTCGTCCCGGTGTCCCCGAAAAAAGCTTCGGGACGCAAAATTGTCCCGTTTTCAAAAAGGTTCCCGTCCTTAAGGCAATGTTGATAACTAAAGTGAACATTAAAAAAACATGCCAAGAATTTTATTCTTACTTAAAATCATCACCAGCTGCATTAAAACAAATTTGTCCATCTGAAAAATATACTAATAATTAAGCATTTATGTACTTAATCGCTTTTTGTAATATTTAATTAATAATACTATTTAGATAAATAAAATAAACCTTAAAAAGAAAGTTATTTTTTTCACTATTATACCTAATCTAAACCTTTTTTTTAATTGACGTAAATAAACCTATGTCCCGTTTTGAGTAAAAAAATAAATGGTCACGTTAGCCTTGACGCGTAAGGAACCATGATCTGGTAGATTTCTGTGACTATCACAATGCGTCATAGGTGTATTTATCAGAGCCACAACACGAATTAAGTATACATTATGTTACAAAAATACCCCTAATGCCGAATATGGTATATAGGGACCATCAACTGATCAACTTTTACAATGGGACCAACTTTGAAATCGCGAAAAAGAAATCTGCTGTTACATACAAAAATTAAAATCGAAAATATCAAAATGTATGAAACAGCTGTATTTTTATCGCGATTTGAGAGTTGGTCCCATAGTAAAAGTTGTTCATTTTGATGGTCTCTATATACCATATTCGGCATTAGGGGTATTTTTGTGACATGTTATATAGGTAGATAAGGAGGATGGGATAACCCATCACGCAGGCCCCAGGACAGGCCTTCCTTATGGGTGGATAAGGAGGATGGGCCATATAGGCCACGCGAGCATAATATGGCCCATCCTCTAAAAACGCAGCCGAGACTAACGGCTTAACGTGCCTTCCAAAGCACGGAGGAACTCGAAATAATAATTTTTTGGTCACCCATCCCATGAGCGATCCTCTGCAATCTCAGGGCCAAGTGTTAATTCCTATTTATTCAATGAAGACTATAAATTTGGCACTTGAAATATAAATAATCATTGTTTCCTTGTTCTCCGATGGCGTAGTTTCTTTAACATTTAGAAGTGCTTGTAACAGCCTCGACTGAATAAATGAATTTGCTTACTATGTAATTTATTAACTTTTTTCTATTAATTTTAAAATAACATTGGAGTGACGCAAACTATGTATATTATCCAAACTGAATGATTTAAATAAATTGCACTGAATAACAGGCAGGTAAATTTATACATTATTTGGAATACCACAAATAGAAATGATGTCTGACGTATATAAATAAACTAATGAGCCATTAATAAGGAATTTTAATAAAATAATTGATTAAATCTCAAATATAATTTCAGTCACATGCAAAGTTTGTCACAATGAGGTCTCTTATTATTTCATTAGAAATCAGTTTTATCATATTTTCAGGTAAGTGTTGTGTTTTGACGATTTCTCTATAATAGATTTTTTTTAATTGTTTTAATTTTAGCATTCACAATGCTATTTTTATATAATACTAAATAATATACTAGAAAAATACGACTCTAAAAATAAGAAAATTGACTTATTAATGATTGCCATTATTATGCATGTGATTTAGTGACATAACTTTTCAATATATTTTTACAAAACAACAGTTATAATTTGTAAAATTTTGTTTTAATAGCAATACAATATTGCAGCACAGTCGATTCCAGTGGATATAAAGTGGTAAATATTTTACAACTTTTCACACATTATTTAAATACATTGTTATGTTATGCGAAAGTTTCAAACTTGGGGCTCGCCGAGTTTGACTGCTCAAGAATACAAGGAAATGTAGCAAATTGTTTATTCTATCAGGAAAGGTTCCAAAATGTTCGAATTTTATCCAGAATCTTATCCACAAGACGATTTCATAAAGGGTAGTCTATTTGTCCTAATTTTGCTCTGTGGCTTAATATATATTGATATAACTTTAACTCATTTTGATGTATGTTACTATTGAAATCAAACTCCCATAAATCCTCACAAAGAAATACTTTTACAATAATTATAATATTTGTTGCTTTAATATAAATAAAAATACAAAAAACTTTATTAGATTCTACAATTTTGGTGGTACAGGATAATGTACCAGAGCTTATGTTAGGTATATTATGCAACCGAAAAGATCACCACACAGTATTAAGTTGCAGCGTGATCCTACAACGCTGATATTCTGTAGAACCTTGAATAATTGTGTGTATGTACTATGAGCAACAGCGTCGCTTAACCAGTTAGCAACAAAATTCGTGTGCGCGCGTATCGCCCCTGCACGAACTAAACGTATGTTGTGACGAGCGCGGCGTGCAAGCGATTTTAACCTTAGGAGTGGTTAAGCGACGCTGTTGCACACTGTTGCCCATGGTACATGTGATAATGCTTTTGTAATGTTTATGACATTTAAATATTACAGAAAACGAAAGATGAAGACCATACCTGCACGATGAATTTAAGTAAGTATTGTTTTAAAATTTTACGCTCTATTTCTCAACTATATGCTTCTATCATTATCAGCCGCACGATACGTTTCATAACCCATAAATTTTTTATTTCTAAGCAAAATTGCAAAGTGACAACCCTAGACGCAAATAGACTATTGTTTTCGATAATCAATTCTTTTAATGGGCAGAAGCAAAATACTATTTAGGTCTAAGGTTGCCACTATGTAGTTTATCATGAAAATAAAAATAAAACCATTAGTGTCGGTTTTCACTTTTATTCCCACTTGTTCTACTGGGCAGTTTTACTGTAGAACTAATAGAATAAACTATATCGGGATTTACACCATATACCATGGAAATTTAAAACATTATATTGTAGAACTAATGGTACTTATTTTTCTCATAAGTGCTACAATTTAGTATTTTGTAGTAGGACTAATGAGAAAAAAGTCTCATTAGTTCTACGCTTGATTTGACTAGTGGAACAAGTAGGAACAAACCGGTTTTCAGAGGTTGTATGTATAGTACCCTATCTACCATATTTGGCTTTAGAGTTTTTTTTGTAAAACGTTGAATATGATGAAATTTATCAAAATCCGATAAAAGCAACCATGACATTGTTCTTATCTTATCTTATTTTTTTCAGATGCTTGCGAGATCAAAACAGTAAGTGATGTTTTTTTCTCACTCATTGGTTTTGCAAATCATGTAAAAGTTATATTAACTGCACACATTCGCAAACAAAACATCTATAGGTACTTAATAATATTATGAAATGTAAAATAATTACGTTGTGTTATATTTTCAGGATTCAATTTTACCACCACAGCGCGGACCAAAAGGTTTTCCAGGCCTTAAGGTAAATAAACATATTACTAATGTTAAAAATATTGTTTATAAGTAAGTAGAGTAAGAAATCTTTCTTTTAATAAATCGCAAATTACCTAGGATATAAGTTAGTTGGTAATAGTGTTATTTGATATGTTAGGTAACCAAGTAGTCATTTATAATATGTACGAGTCAATGACTTCAATTACATAGACGAGCTGTTCGAAACTAAAATTGGGTCACAACCAACCTTCGCGGCGCATCAACTGTTTCTCTCGGTCGCTCGCAATAGACTAAATGAGTTTCGGTGCATGCACCGTAACTTAATGAGCAATTTTTCGGTACTGTACAGCCTGTCTAGTGTAGTATATACATAGAAGTCTTTGGTACGAGTAGGTCAAAAAGGCCACAGACACACGAGCAGCAGCACTTTGAAGAAATCAGCTGCCCGACATTTAATAAATATTAATAAATAAATATTTGACAACATCACATACATTGCTCCGATTCCAAAGTAAGTAGCTAAAGCACTTGTGTTATGGAAATCAGAGACAACGGTAGTATCACAACCACCCAGACCTGAGCCAATATAGAAAAGTTCGTTTTCTAAATTGACCCAACCGGGGATCGAACCCGGGACCTCAGAGATGGCGACACCTTGACAAACCACTCGACCACGGAGGTCGTCAACATTTAGATATTTCTTTTCGGTATTACGTCACCATAGTACAAGTGAAGGTTAGAACCTTCTAGAGAATAGTGACCGCGCACCGGACGATGCTCCGTGGTTAGGCCCGACAAGGTGGACCAACGATCAGGGGCCCTACCGGCTATCTTTTCGAACTTCGGCGGATCTGCCGAGCTTCAACTTAAAACAGATAAATCGAAGTAAGGAGTTTCGTATTGTACTATTCGCTGAAGTTATTTAGAAGATCTATGTTCATGTGACACCATGAATTGGGGTTCGCCATTTTGGCCGGATTGGGGCACGATTTATCTGTTTCAATTTGAAGCTCGGCATACTTTCCGAAGTTTGATGCGTTAGCCGGTACGGCCCCTGGTGAAGGTCGCGGGAAGCCGCTGGATACGGGCAGCGCAGGACCGATCGTTGTGGAGATCCTTGGGGGAGGCCTATACCACCCTATACCCAGTGGGGGTCGTACGGCTGATATGATTATGAGTACAAGCTAGTTTGGAACTAAATTATTAATGTGATTGGTTCGAACAGATAAATCGGAATTTCAGATATTTTCTTTACTAAGTGGCAGATTATGACAGAATTGAATTTTTCAGGGTGAACCTGGTTCAAGGGGTGAAGAAGGTGAAAAGGGGGAGCCGGGCCAATCAGGGTTCCCAGTAAGTAACTTATTTTTATTGTTTTACGAATATGGTAGGCGATGAATATTAATTGACATTGGCAATACAATAACACAACGTTATATAAAAATAGTACGAAATTTTTTAAAATACAATTTCATTACATTTTTTCGCTATGACGCTGTCTAGAACTAATTGACGACATTTCAAAATGTTTGTCTTGTTTAATTACTGAAAACAAGAGACACGTATTTTTACATTTTCCAAACTTTTTATTTTAAGCCTATTTTAATTCTAGTAGGTACATATAAAGTAGCGTGAGTGCAAAATTCTGGTGGACATACCTTGGCCGGTTGGAAATAAAACCGGCCAAGTGCGTGTCAGTGGGTCGGACTTTGCACATTCAGGGTTTCGTATTGCCGTAAGGAAGTGCGTCTATGCAAACCTAACCTAATATTGGCAGTCTTCTTAAAGCACTGCATTATGACAGTCTATGCACAGCGCTGTAGACAGCGTATTATTATTATTATTATTACTAGAGTAATAACTTAAGAAACTAAAATATTGGAAAGAATGTTACCCTACCGTAAAATTAAGTTGGTTCGTTGTTGGTTGACAAATGAGAGAATTAATTAGAGAGAATAAATTGGTATTTGCTTGTATATATACGTAATGATAAACATTATCACCTTTCAAGTTCATATGTCAATGGCAAGTTAAAAAATACTTGGAAAAAATTTTGTGGGTAAAAAGCCGATTTTAGTGACTTCTCATGCCTGTTTTTTTCTAATATTTTATAAAAAAACAGTCTTTGCCTCTAAACAATAACAACAAATAACAAGCTCTAAGCAATGATACCCTACACGTTCGGGTTAAACCCCCTTAACTTTTATAGGAGGCAATTTCTTAAATATATTTATTTTTAAAAGAAATATACTTTACCTGGCTTTAAGTCGGCAAGACATTTAGTGCAGAAGGTGCAAGAATATGAAGAATGTAGCTTCAACGGCTTAGCGCTATAGCTTTGTGACAGACGGCGGACGGACAGACGGACAGACGGACACAATGAGACAGTAAATAGGGCTCCGTTTGGCACATTCAGGTACAGAACCCTAAAAATAGACATTGACGTCAACCGGTCAACCTAATCTATGGACGCTAAAGGCACGGTAATGATATTAAAACAGTATTCCATCTTCATACATACGGTTGAAATCCGACCTATACCTACGCGCCTCGAGTTCAGTCTGCTCTCAGTACACAAACAGTCACGATTGCGCCGCGTTACGAACAATAGATTTACGTACGATTGATTAAATTACAAGTACTAAGTAACTATGGTTAAGTGCAGTTATAGACTATAGAATCTCAAATAATTTAAGATTTCAATTTCTAACACCGTACCTACTTAGTTTTCGATTTAAGGTACCATGTCAAAAATGAAAACATGTCTATGCTTTTCGAAAACTTATAATTTTTATTTTCAGGGCATATCGGGTGTACCGGGCAGTAAAGGAGATAGAGTAAGTCTTTTCTTTTGTTTTTTTGTTCTTTAAAAATATATTAGATCAAGTACTTTGAAAGAAATTAAACATTGTTACCACAATTTGACGCTCCTAAGCAGGTGTTAGAATCATATTCATAAGTGTGGATATATGTAATGGATGAACCGAATTAGATTTGAGATGATGCCTGTGTATTTTTTATATTCAGTCTGTATTATTTAAATTTTACACAGGGACCAATAGGACCTCCTGGCATTCCAGGATTGGATGCGCAATGTCTGATGTACTGCCCGGAACGGTACCAGAGCTCAGGTAAAAGATAAAAAGTAATGTTAATTAACTCTTATTTAAAAAAAAAGTATAAAATATTTTTTAGTGAATTTTTTTGTTCTTTAAATATTCCCACTAGGGGTTTTTAAAAGGCTTGATCATACGTTACACAATGTTGGTCATATGGACGTGTCATTTCCTAATTATTAAAATGATTTATTAAATCTTAGAGATATGAGCTCGTTTTGTCTTTAAAAATATTTATTTCATGCTAATTTACAGGCCTTAACGGGCCACTCTCCCCGGGTCATGTGGAGCGTGCCAACGCGTACCCACAGACTCGGCGGAAAAGCGCAGGTCTTCGAGAGGAGTTTAGTTGGTAGTGGTGCCTTCTCCCGACCCCCCCATCTGGCCTTCCCACCGAGAGTGGGTAGCCCTATGGGGGGCTTGGGAGGATGCTTCCTCCCCCTGCCCGGCCCCCTCTCGAGCTTTCGAGCTCGTTAGGGGGTAGGGCAGGGGTCAGAACCACCCAGCCTTGACGCGAAGCCTATCAGGCTTGGCGGGAGGGCTGGGTATGACTTGTATGACGTACCCTTGGTATGACTGAGTCCAACATGCCGTTTGGTATGCATAAAGATCGCATTCTCCTCTTGTTACAACAAAAAAAAAAAAAAAAAGGCCTTACAGCTTTCTAGTACTCTAAGCTAAGCCGCAGAGGGACAGACGGACAGACGGACATGGCGAAACTATAAGGGTTTCTTGTTGACTTGAATATGGAACCCTAAAAACGAGCATCCGCTTGGTATAGTTTGACGACCTCCGTGGTCGAGTGGCTTTGTACACTGGTTTTCTAGGTGTCGCCATCTCTGAGGTCCCGGGTTCGATCCCCGGTTGGGTCAGGTCTAGGTGTTTGTGATACCACCGTTGTCTCTAATTTCCATAACACAAGTGCTTTAGCTACTTACTTTGGAATCGGAGCAATGTATGTGATATTGTCAATTATTTAATATTTATTTATTTATTATTATTTATAGTAGTATAATTAACGTCAGCAATTTATGGCTGTCAAAGGATTTCTGCTACGAATCAGTAAATTTTTAATTTAAAATCTTGCTTTGACCCGCTGTTCTCACTAATGTAATATTGTAACATTTGCTTTCAGAGGAAGTTGGTAGTGAGGGAATGCCATTAGAAATCGGAACTCAAGAAAAGCCCTCTGATAACGCTTGCCATGTCATTCGTAACGTCGACAAAGAGCTGAGAGGTTAGTTTTCGACGTTTTTAAATTTTGAGATTTTAGCCAAATAATTTACCGAGTGACTCGGTAGCTCAGCGGTCAGAGCATTGGACCGGATATCCAAAGGTCGCGGGTTCGAATCCCGTCAGAGAACATGATCTGGTGCGAGTCGTATTTTTTCTAGTATATTATTTGGTATTATATAGTTTTCGACGGTTTTATTTCTACTTTTATTTAATAGAAATAATAATATAAATTGTTAATTCATTAATAAGTTAACAGTGGTCTCAATGATCATCATTTGCCATTTTTGGGAGGCAAAGGCAATTTGCCTATGGGAGGATAAGGATGGGCTATTACACACGGATGGGTTCATCCGCCCACCATTAACACCCACCATTGAGCCCACCAAGTTCAGCGGGTGGGCAATCCGAACGGATTATGGGGATTATGGGTACGGATCGGCTCGATATAAAAAAATGGTCCCCTAACTGACCATTTTGAAAGCTGATTAACTACCCAATCGCAGGGCGAATGTGCTAACCTGCGCCATCAAGCTCCTGTGAACTAGTTAAAATATTATAAAATTGTTCTAAAATGTCACATGTTGTACACATTTTTTCAAGACCGGTTAACTATGTCACATATTTTATTAAAATACAAATCTTACACCATTATCACTTTGTTTTAAGTCAACATCTGTTATGTAGGCCCAATGTGGATTGGTGGGACTTAACGACTGCAAATGCTACAGGACCAACGGCTTAACGTGCACGGAGAAACTTGAGATAATAAATGTACTTCACTGTACCAGCTAACTGCATTACTAATTCAAATTAACGTCCTATTATTTTTCTTTGCAGAACAAATTTGGGTATATCCCGGCCTTAGTAAATTTGAAGTGAAATGTAAGGGCCCACCTACACAGCACACTTGTCTTATTTTGAAACCAGTAAACACGGCGTCCTTAGATGAGGTGGCTTTCCATACGCGTGAAGACAAAACAAAAAACTTTTGGCTGAGCAACTACGTTGATAGTAAAACTAAAAAACGATTTAATTTAACTCAGCTTTATAATAATGTAAGTGTAGTCAAATATTTTGGGATATGAGCTTTTACTAAAAAAATAAGAATAGTATAAGAAACATAAAGTTATTTCAAACTAGCGACCGCCTGCGACTTCGTCTGCGTGGAAAGTTTTTTTACTATCCCTCGGGAACAATTATTTTTTTCAGGATGAAAGGCCGTATGTCCTTCTCTGTGCCCCTGACAATGTGTGCGCAAAATTTCATGATGATCGGTTCAGTAGTTAAGACGTGAAGGCTAACAAACAAACAAACAAACAGACTTTCGCATTTATAATATTAGTAAGTAAGGATAACAAAATTGCAAAAGTATTCGGGTTAGGTATTAACTCGCCCGATCCAAAAGTCGTCATCAAAATTCCTTTTTTGTTCTAACCTAATCCATTATTTACGAATCTAGTGATTATGTAACTTTGGTTTGAACCTGTCTGGGAAAATAAAATAAAGCGGCCAATAAAAATAAAAATAAAAATAATCTGGCGGATTAATATTCATATTGGTTAGTCTTACCGCCAGTGTCATTACCTCACCACCATATTCACCAGGCCGCCATTTGTGGATATTTCCTGCAACAACGTGTAACTGAAATAACGAAATAACGCGCAACCTGAAAACCATTAGTAAGGCCCATCACTACGAACTACTTTTTGTACGAAAGCAGTGCACTGAAATCAGGAAAAAAACTGCTGTTTCCAAAAAGTTTGACTCATAAAAACTGTACCATTTCCTAATTATTTAAAAACCTTTACAGTTATGATTCTTAGGTTCAAAATTGATATAAGAAATTTGAGTTGTAGTGGTTACCTGCGTGTTGATGACCGTATTGTCGAAATAAGTGCCCAGCACCTTGATCATGGAAACATCTGACGGGCGAATTCTTACTAATATTATAAATGCGAAAGTCTGTTTGTTTGTTTGTTACGCCTTCACGTCTTAACTACTGAAACGATCATCATTTAATTTCGCATACACGTTGTCAGGGGTACAGAGAATGACATAGGGTACCATTCATCCCGAAAAAAATAATTGTTCCCGAGGAATACCAAAAAAGCTTTCCACGCAGATGAAGTCGCGGGCGGTCGCTAGTACACTATAATATACACTGGCCTTCCAAACTTAGTACCACACTTTTAAAATTGTTTTAAATTTTAAAATACAAAAGAAATATTTTCGTAACAAAAACGACTAAAAAAATTCACAATCGATAACCTTCTTGAAAAAAACCTTTTTTTAAATTTCATAACTCTAACTTCTATTGTTTAAAAAAAATTGCAATTTTAAAATTGTGGTACTAAGTTTTGAAAGCCAGTTTAGATTATTTTTAAAACATAAAGTAACATGTAACAACATGTTGCATTGTGTGTATGTGTCGGTTTTTTTTTTTCAGATTACGAAAACCCAGTTAACTTGGCTACGAGACAAAACGACACAAGTCACTCAAACGATACGGTATCATTGTAAAAATTCGTATGTCATGGAAAATGATGAAACAGCTCTTCATCTTTACTCATGGAACGATATCAGTATAGGACCATCCCCCTCTGACCATAGTCCTATAGCTTACTCAGTGATGCCAGGCGCTAAACATGAATGCACGGTAATATTTAAATCAAATATTTTTAAAACAGACTGGTAACATACTTATGTTACTTTCACAAGCGCTTGTAAAAGCCTAAGTTTAATAAATTATTAGAGTAAATTTTTTATAAAATTAGTTCTAATTTTTTTAACTTTTAAAGGCGACTTCATTCTAAGTATTGTGGAGACCTTTGTTAGGTCTCCCTATTAAATTAAACAGAAGATTAAGTAAAACTGAATTTATTGTATTTCACTTTATCTTTTAAAATATTCCCTATTGATCTCACAAGACCTGGCTCGATGCCGGTCCAAATTGACTCTGTCAAAAACTACATCGCAAGCCTTCTTTCTTAATTTACTTTTCAAATAATCATAATATCTATTCTAAAAAGGCTAACTTACTTACAGAGTAAACATTTATTATTAGCTAATCACAGCCTACAAATTAACTATCCTTACAGTATTCAAGATTATTGTCACACATTTTTGATTGGCTCTTTTTTTCCAGCCTGATGCCCCAAAAAACGAATGGCGGTACACCGATATAACAGTGAGAGGTAGCACCAACCGACTACCCATTATAGACTTTCATATCAGAGACAACCGTAAAGAAAATCAATATTTTTATTTGGAACTTCTAGAGGTATGCTTTGGTTAGTCATACAATAACACTGTTTAACAAAATTAACTTAACAAAAAATTTTTTTGACTAGTACATATTTTAATTTAAGTTTTACATTCAATAAATTAGAAAAAAAACCGTTTTCTTTTTTTTATCCGGTTCGAAGGACCAAACTAAAAAATAACCTACAAAAATTCAAGAGTGTTTTCGCATTTAGATAGGCTGTCTCACTCACAATTTTGTTTTTTAAAGATAATAAATGATTTGTTTTATTTTTGATGAATTTTTTCAATACATCGTCTCTATAGCATACTCGAATATTTCACGTTTTTCTGGATTTACTTAGTGAAATAACCTCAAAAATTATAATTTCGAACTAGTTTTACTAAATTCGTATATAAACCGTAATATTATTCTATTGACGATATATTGAAAACATTTACCAAAAACAAATCTAAGTCATTTATTATCTTTGAAAAAGTTTAAAATCCAAAAACGCTCTTAAGAATATTGAAATTGAAATTGAAAAGTTACAATGTATGTAATAAGTATTGAAAAATTCTTGAACATCTTATAAATAAAAATGGCCAAGAGCGAATCAGACTCGCGCACCGAGTGTTCCGTCCTTTCCATCATCATTCTGAAAAAGTTTACTATTTAGAGACATGACAAGTTATGAGTGTTCAAAAAAACGGCAAAGCGCTTCGAGAAAAGGTAGGTAGTGCCCTTGCGCTTCGCTGAATCGTCTTAGTCTGCAAGATGATAGAAAAGCACTCGGTAAAATAAAGCATACTTTACGTAGTGTTGCTTTCGTTTTAGTACTCAGATGCTTTGTTATTATTTAACTAATTAAATAAATGGCGTTGTTATTCAATATTTTCAAAATTCTAAGATAAAATTGATAGTAATATAAATTGTAGGTGACAAAGAAATCAAAACATTTTTTTTCAATGTTGTGGTCATTTTTGCAAATAAAAAAATACTATTATTACTATAATCGACGTTAATACCGCTATCAATTTTTATTTTTGTGAAACACGGTTTTTTCACGGCTTTTAAGAAGTATTTAATGCGTAACACATTCTATTAAAAATATAGGTATATTTTTCCTAATCCTCTTATAGGGGTTCCTTAAGCTTTTGCCTGTCCTTTACAGTATTTCTACCGATTCTCACGTATTTAGTAATGACATGACAATGCTCTCCATATTCAATGGAGCGTTACCTAATGAATTTTGGCCCAATTGTTTCCGCCCCAATCTCTATTGAGTGCAGCGAACTAAAATGTATGGAACAAGCATTTCGCTCAAAAAATGGCACCACACGAAAATGACTACTAAGTGGGTGGAGCTAAAATGCTGGCATTTAATTATGCAGCACAAAGTGACTAAACACTGGTTGCATTATAGCGACCATAATTTGTAAGCTCATAGATATTTTCTATACTTAAACGAAAAAATATGATACGTTATTACTGCATCTTTTTACTGCCTTCTTTGCATCTTTTGATTACACAAGACGTCATTTATAATAAACTCTTTTAAATACAACCTGCAATTATTGTTGTAGAGAATGCTAACGTCTGATACCGAGCGCGTGGCTGGCCTGACTAAACGCTGTGCGAGTTGTGATTTTTGAGCCCCGTGGTGCCATTTTTAAACCCCGACGCAGCGCGTAAAGGGGTGTTATAAGTTTGAAGCCTGTGTTTGTGTGTCTGTACGAATATTTGTAGTGCCTAAACGGATCAGGCGATTTCAATGCAATTTTTTTAAATAATATTCGTTACTTCCATAGATTTTAGTTCGCTGGTGGAGTGGTACCTTGTAGTTGCTGTAACTCAGTGCTTAGTGTAATGTTCTTGGTACTCCATTAGGCATGTGCTTAAGACCACCATGATTTAATAAGGACGATTGCATTGCCTTGAAATACGTTTTTCAGCAACTAATAAAATAGTTTCATAATTATTACCATCAAGACAGATAATAATTAGAGAAACCTCAAAACGTTATATTTTTCTTATTCGTTTTCTTTTCGTTGTATATAAATGGTGAATATTTCCATCTCTAATACTGTCACAACAGTATAAGTGCCACTATAGAACTCCTCATTATTATAATATTTTGTTAAAAAAAATTAAGTACAACGGTTTAAAAACTTTGATGGGAACTGATCTGATATTATTTTACTTTTACAATTTATTCAGTCCCAAACCAAATAAGGTTCATAGTTATATGTAATAGTTTATAAAGTCGCAGATTGCATGGTCACCCTACACAACGTGATAGTAAGCAATAAAGCCTGAGGCGAGCGTTCGAGCGAAGAAAAAGATTTTAGAGCTTTCAAGCAATTGTAGGTTACTCCCAGTTTTAATTTGATTCTTTACGAGCGATGTAAAACAGTACCGTTTTTTTAGTTATGTTTAAATCCATATCGGGTCCAGTTCTTAGCCTTCACCTCACATGATTTTAAGTTTCAGTAAGGCCAAGATGGAACGCACTAAACCCGGAATCCTGAACTACTGAGCAACTTACTATCTTTCCCCCAACTGCCGGAAAACAAAAAAAAAATATAATTTTAATTTATTGTTATTAGCGTTGATGGTGGTAGCTAGCCAAGCGAGCTTGAAACAAGCGCTGCCACCAACATACATAATTATATAGGTAACTATAATCCACTAAACGTCAGGAACGTGCGTACTTACTGTTGGTAAAGTAACCATAAACCCTAAGTAACATTTCAGAAGACACAAATCAAAAGAGAGTGGATGAATTTTACTGCTTATTTTATCACAAACGTGAACTAAACCAAAGAGAGCGGATTGCGTCATCCCAGGTAATCATAAACGTATGTTCGAAATAAAATGACAGAAATTACCAACGGTCATAGTAAATTAAATATCAGTAGCATCATATTATGCACTGAAAAAATATAAAATATGTAGAGGTAATAAGGTAACAAGTCCGGTTCACATTAGTTCAGTAGCAGTCCGTCACTAATTGTACTGGAATTAATATGAACCGTACATTACCTCTACGTTTTATAGCTTTCCGGTGTGAACCGGAATGGGTTCATATGTGAATGCATAAAATTGTAATATACTATGGCATAATACATACACGCCAGCAGGTCGGTTCTGCTCGCTATGTTCACTCGGCTCGTGCGTTGTTGGTCGCAATGAAAACTTACCTTCTACTCGCTCGCTACGCTCGCTCATCGTCGCATCTAATCGTCTGTTTACCAAGGGTCCTAATATAAAGTCCATCAAATGATTTTACACTATGTTATATGGCTATGAAGCATACAGTAACAAATCGTGCCATTTGTATTTCCCTTCCTAACGGGTATGAGAAAAAAAGAACAAAAATAATAATTTTATGTTAGATTCTCAAAAATATATGGTAAAGGAAACACATTTTTTTTTCAGATTTTTATTAGTATTTGTACTATTTAGTACTATTAGTCCTACAGCGCGTCACTGTAAATTGCGGTGCTCGTTTCGCAGACTTCTCATTTGCACTAATTGGCGCCAAATAACTGTATGTCAAATACTTTTCTGTGATTGGCTAACTAGCGGTACAAGAAAAAATCATCAGGCATAGCAAAGGAATACGCAATCATATGGCTTAGATTTTAGGTGGGAAATCAACTGGTACAAATTTGTACCTTCAGGTAGAAAAGGGTTATTATAAAATACTTTTATGCGTGTTAAAGTTATCTGTTTAATATTTATGCTTTCCAAATTTATGCCTAGTGAAATAAGTACACGTAATCGTTCAGACAATGCAATTATTCTATTATTACTGTCAGTAGTGTCAAAACGCAAGTTGTTATAAAAACTTTATTTACGGGCACGAGTTCATTACTGTTTTTCTATACACTATGTAATCGTTACGCAATACAGATTCCGTTTTACGATGAAATGAAAAATAAACAAAGGAAAGAAAATTACAACACCACAGAAATAGATTCTCATAAAACATAATGAAATTCGCAAAATTAATCCGTGTGGAAAATTAATTTTTTACAATACCAAGCACTTTCCTTTATAGCTGTTAAGAAAGCGTAGCTAATATTATTGAAATGCTCTCTCATTGCGTTCCTCAACAAATTGCTGTTAAGGGTTTCTTGTGGAAAATAAAGAATAAAAAAATGTTTCTTATTTATATTCAAGTAGAAATATTAATAATATCGTATCTAACTTGTTATAGACGCATTAGCATGGTACTGACACCTCGTCAAAAACTTGATACTGCTCAGATACAACCCACAACCTTTAAGTAACTGATTAATCCCAAAATATGCCTTTCAGTGATTATGGAGCCTTTCTAACTTTGCTTTGGAATTAATACTTTAGTGACCTTTCGTGAAATAACAATGTTTTTAACACCCACTAAGTTATTTGGTAACAAAGTTCGCGATTTGTGATTTTAGGATAGTTTCTTAATACTTAACAGCATATCTTGTTCATATTTTAGCTTTAATCTCGACAACAGAAATGTTGACGCAAATAAGATCTGATAAACCACAGAATACAAAACAGAAGTTAGTAAACAGCACAATCATTGACTGCGCTGTTTACTAACTACTGGTTTTTTTTTTTTGAATAAAAATTGCTATTTAAGTATAGATAAATATTGTTTTTTTTTAGTATTATTATTCTAAATTTTTTATTCAAAAAAAACATAAATACACTCCAATATCTCAAAAAATTTAGAGCAATACTGTCTTCGTTATGCTTAAAGAAGACAAATTCACAAAAAAAATAATTACTAGCGGCTGGCCGCGAGTTCGTTTGCGTAGATTTTGTAAAGGCTCTAGTATAAACTTTTATTTCCTTTTTCACTCCTTTCGATTACGTCAAGAGGTAATCATGACTCATGTCCTTCTCCATGGTCTGTTTCATTTTTTCGCTAAAATTCAATAAAAAAAATACTTTTATATGTATACTACACTAGACAGACTGTACAGTACCGAAGTATTGCTCATTAAGTTACGGTGCATGCACCGAAACTCCTTTAGTCTATTGCGAGCAACCGAGAGGAACAATTGATGCGCCGCAAAGGTTGCTTGTGACACATAATTTTAGTTTTGAACAGCTCGTCTATGTAATTAAAGTCATTGATTAAAAATGGTTTGGTGAGTTCAAGAGTCAAAAGGTGTCAGATAGTTACTTTTACTTCACTTTTACGTAATGTTTCATGTTATGATCACATACCTTTTTCTACAATAGGAAAAGGGTGTCCTTAAATTAATCCACACTAGCCTGGCCAACTACGTTCCTGCCAAAACGTCTTTTCTAAAACCGCTGAGGCGTCCTATCCTAACCAAACCGTTTAAGCACCACACATCAAGGTTCGTGTAAACAGAAGGCGAATATTCGAGGCCTCCCAAACACGTGAATAAAGCTAGACTGAACCCTACATAAATAATCAGGTTATAGCTTGCATGTCAGAGATTGCGTTTGCGTTTTCTTATAATATCAGCCTCCTTAGCATGACCATCGACACGATACTTATATATCGTGTCATATAGCGTTTTATCGACACTCAACTGTCAAAATCCATTGTCTTTTGACAGTTAAAGTCAAAATCCATTGTCTTTTGACAGTTAAACGTGATAAATCGCCATATCATATCGCGTTTTGGCTAACAAGCTAGGGGGCCAGACATTCTTTAGAAATTCCTAATTTGTTACTACTGACAATCTTGTCTGTGCTGCTGATAATCCATATTGATGCATTATTCTTCAACTATACATAAGTTGTTTCAATAACTTTTATATCAATACTACTAAACTTACAAATCTTCAAATTTCATTCTTATCCTTCAAGAATAGAGTCCCCAAACTGCTCATTGTGCGGAAAATTAGACGATGTCTATCATTTATTAATGGTATGTGAGCGCAATCGTCATCTAAGGGGCGTGGTGTTCAATTCACTAAATGTAAATAAAACTACATAATTATTGCATGTCCAACTTCTAAGCTGAATCTTTGTCGGAAGCTTCTAAAGTTATTATCAACTTTGTCATTCATAGTCTTAAGTTGGATTAGTTATTATGATTAGGGTAAGGAGCTGGCATGTTCGAATAGTCGAAGCTCCTAAACAAATAAAAAAAATCCTTCAAGATTCGACTCTTATTAACAAAGTTAGTATCACGTACACATATGACAGTTTTTATGTGTCTTCTTGCGAGTTATGGTCTGCGGGTGAGATAAAATTGATGGACACTGAAAAAGTTTTATACAAAAAGTTCGTATGTCCCCCGTGATAGGCACCTATGTTGACATTTTAGTTTATTTTTGTGAACAGCCAAGTCTCAATTTGCAATAATAATACCTACCATTGTTCAGACTATATACGTGTTTTTGGGGTTAAGGTTAGTATTTGAAGAGCAACATAAGACACAAATAGTAACTATACCGAGGTTGTGTTTGCAGATAATTTAAGCACTGATGTGTTCTGTCAAAGATTAAAGCAATCTATTTTCGATTTATGCCTACTTAGAAAGAAAAGGAAAGAGAAAGAAAAATAATTACTGTATTCAAAAACATTGAATATGATTTCTCGACTAAACAATTTATTCAGTACTACAGTCTCGTCCATTTTAAAATAATGAATTTCTTCATACACACAAACTAAAAATAAATTATTGAAAAGTAAAGAGAGGGGCCTCTTCTAATACAGGTTTTTTAAGCTTAAAAGAAGAAAAACACATTGTTAAATATTACTTGTAGTAAATAACAAAGATGTTTTTGATTTTTACGTACAATAATAAAGACGGACTAGATTTTAAACATTTTCATGTTTCACGACCTCTTACAAATTATATAAAATTAAGTTCTTTGACTAAGTTATAGTTTTAATAAAACTGAGTTTTAAAAACTGTGTTTTCGGCGAACAGTTCTATTGGCGATGGATTTATTCGTGGATCAAACCGTCGACTAAGAGTGATTTCGACGAACCGTACCATCGGCCAAGGGTGATTCGCTATACCATGGGTCGCCAAACTTTTTAGCCTAAGGGCCAGACTAACTCCTCCACGAAGCCCCAAGGGCCAGAACCTAGCTAGCTTATCGTACCAACATACAGTAAATAACAGTATGTTGGTACGATCCGGACCGCTTCCGCGGGCCGGATTGTTGGTGCTCGCGGGCCGGAGCTGGCCCGCTTGCCGTAGTTTGGAGACCCCTGCGCTATACCATACGGAGCCCATAAAAAGTTGATTTATTATGGGTACATTTTAAGTGCTCACCAAAATAATTTTTGCTGGTCAAAATGGATTAATGCTCACCAAATATTGTTTTACTGAAACAGTAATATTGATACCAAAAACTACAGTTCTAATTTGCCTTAGTGTGTAATGCACCAGGTAGGTTAGGTTAGGTTAGTGTTTTGATTGTGCATTATGTTGCATGCTGCATAAATGTTATTATATCATGTGATCGTAAGTCCATGTTTTAGGTCATACATTACACACCCTTAAATAAAAAGGAAATTAGCTTCATTTTTTATAATACTTCATGAAACACAATTTGGTGAACATTTATCCGTTTTGGCAGGTATTTTGAATTTATTGAAATTAATATAAGTGCATTGCTGGTAGGCATTTAAACACAAGCCATTCATTATTACATTATCGTATACGATCAACTGAATTATTCTTTAAAGCCAGCTGAAGTAACGCCCTGAAGGAGAATGATTCCTTTAGTATCCGTGGTCAGATCGCTTATTGTCCTTTTTATGACCAATGACCAAAACTGCGGTTAAGGCTCCTACATACCTCAAGTGGCGCCCTCATTTTAATTAAATTTATTGCTCGCTAAGTACATCATGTATCGAAAATTCACATGTACAGATTGAAGCTAAGGTTCTATAGTTTATTTACAAACAATAACCTCAGTATAGTTAATTGTAGTAGTAGTTCGCAAAAGTGCTAAAACTGGCCACTTTTAGCACTTTTGCGGACTACTACTACTTAAAATGAGGACGCCACTTGAGGTATATAGGAGCCTTAACCCGAAAAATATTCCACCCGACTCATCCACCCACTGGACTTTTCCACTGGTGGGTGGACGGGTAATTCACGATTACCCCTCTACCCACTAGGCTAGTGTAAACCGAGTTAAGTACGTCTAGTAATCGACTAATTTATAAATTCGATTAATTATTATTATTATTCGATTCAAACATTTATTTTACATGATAATATATGTGTTACAAAAGACTTGTCTTTTTTACTTTCATTAAAGGTATATTATTTCGACCCAAATTTCTTATATTAAAAGTTAAGCATCTCTCGTAATGGCCAGACATAATGGGTGATCATTGTGTGACTCAACACCCTACCCTGAGTTTATCCAAACGATATATTTTTTTTTTATTAAATTGAATTATTAAAACTAAATTAATTATTTAGGCTAGAGCTTAACCAAAGTACCTAATACCGGCCCCCCCTCCGGGGGGGAGGGAAGCGTTGCCCCACCAACTAGAAATCTAAGTAAGTATAGCTTAGACATCTCGCGCTATCCGCAACGCTCTGTGGAATTCGACCCAGACGATAACTCCTCCACCGGTTTAATACTAAATTGTTATGTAGTTACTTTACTATTACAAAGGACGAACGAGTACCATAATGATCTCCCTGAATCCTAATCGAATAGCTGTAATTTCCCTAATCGAATGCTGCTGGTAAGTAACCCCGCTTTTAATGTGTTTGCGATCGGTTCTTACCTACTGTCCCTAATCGAATTGATAATGAACCCCGCTTTTAATGTGATTGCGATCGGTTCCTAACTACATTCCCTAATCTGTACACCCCATAACCCCATTTTCCCAACCCTAATAGCAGGCAGACCATTAAAGTACGACACGCGGAACATGCGCGCACACTTAATACACAACGATATGTTACGCAACAACAACAACGGCTAAAGTACTTAAAATACGCAAAACAACCTTATACTATTAGTACACTAAGATAAGTCGCATAATACTCAACCCTACGCCCTAAACACTTAACATTATGAATGCAATTGAGACTCACCGGGATAATCTCGTGTAGCTTACGCGTACTCGTACGACTTACTCTAAACAGCCACCGCTCTCGTACCTGCCTCAGCTCTCATACCTGCCTCAGCACAGCACATCTATACCCACATGCACTATACCTCATGGACCAACGATCGTTACGAGACTTCCGTATTAGCCTCTCGACACTTAACACGCGCGCGCGCACTATCCATTTCACTCCCGATGAACGGCGTGCGTCATTTACCACATCCAAGACCCGAATGCCTTCCCTACACATTTCATAATATTACCACGAGAAAGTTTAAGGGTTTTTTGTAACGTATTTTCAAAGCTATTCTCACATCTGTTTAGCTTCGTTGGACTTCCCCAAATCATCCATTTGTCTTAGCTTCCCTTTGTCTATGATCCGAAGTTAAATACCAATGTTTTTTATGATTCCACATGCTGAAACCCTGCTTTTGTAAAATTAGGAATACATTTGTCTTAATGTCCCTTTGTGCATCTTTCTTTTGAAATTTCTATTTAAAATAAAGAACTCCTACAGTCTTTGAAGGTCGGGTTCGCACATTAAATTATTTATTGTTTCAAAAACAACTTCCGCCTCAAGTTTTGTTTTATTAGTTTGGGAATAGTTTTTTGTGTTAAACATGCGCTATTAGGACGGGCGTCACATTCCCCCCTCTGAAAATCAGACGGCGAGATAACTCGAGACGTATGGGTTTTCACAATAGGAAACTGTTACATAACCAGGCTATATTGTTCTTATACAATGTCCAGTATGAAATCTTTGGCTACCTTTTAAATAATTAAGGTCTCAAATTAGTTTCGTACCTTTCTCATATGAAACAATAATAAATAGCGAATGACACCCATACTCCGTATCCTACATTCTCCATTGCAGAACGTTTGCTCCTAACGTATTGTATTCACAAGGCGTCCGTTATTAACCTTTAATACACGTCCAGTTGTCCAATAAGAAGTAGTAAGATGTTTTAAAGTTTAACCCTTTAACCCTATACCTCTTTTGGTTCAGTATGTAAGTACTCACTTACTGCAACTATGCGCTAATCCTTTCCGAAATGGATGCTCTATCTGGGTTTTCTCTAATGATCAAATATTCCGCTCCAATAAAATCTTATTAGAAAATAACCTCTCCATTCCACGTTCGGTGATTGGTGAGTTGTAGTGTACACAGCTACAATGAAATGCTTGCATTTCTCATTCGAAATAATTGTCCTTAAATGACATACCATTAACGCAAAATATAATTATAATCGTTTCCTTCTGCTAATTTTTCCTCCTGAACCCATAACGTAAGAAGAAAATTGATATCTTTCTCTTATTTTCGAATTTAAGTGGAAAACACCCATATGACATCGTGTAAAAGTCCCAATAAAGTTAACCTCTTAACGAAATCGCTATGTAGTCGAGCGTAATTAAAAGAGACATGTAACTTATCTGCCCCTTTCATTACCCTGAAAACTGTGGACGCATCACCCGTATAGTCCAAAATACCGTAACATACGCCGCACCGATTTCCGAACCAACTCCGATAAAACACCTAAACAACCCAGCATCATGCATTTTTACTACAAAGTCTTGTCCTTGTTTGGCGTTCACCATATAAGTCGCACGACACCCACCGCTGGGCACAGGCCTTGGTATTTGGTATGGAGATGAGACATGGAAGACCTGAACATTTCTCATGAATAATTTTAATCCATAAGGTTTGAATATTTTAACATAAAAATAACACAAAACACAGCTAAGTAAAATAGTTCAGATGAGAACTATCCCCACCACTAATTAAAACACATAATAAGGCTAGTTTCAAAAAACTGTTCGCGCTTAATCCTATACTATAAACATTATACTGTTTTATAAGACAATCGTATACGATGATAAACATTTTGTGCACTCTCCCCCCTCAGACTGATGAAAGCTCGTGTTAGTTTCAATGTGGTCTAACCCATTTAGTTTTCATCATAACGCATAGAATTTCCAGATCATATCCTTAACTTATAAAGTAGAATACGCTTGAATTGTCCTTACACCTACTTAGCATAATACGCTTTTAAACCGTTTTTCCTCACTTCAGCTTTACGTAGTTTTGCTGTCTTAAATCGCACTTATCATTAACTACTCCTCCAAATAGGTAAATATTGATTCCCTGAACCGAACAGGTTTATTGAGTCCAATATCATCATCATATCAGCCGCAATATCATAAACCATTTTAATTTCAATTGATAACTTAAATACCATTTCGAATATATATGATAAAGAACAGGCTTCAGCTTATTTCCACTCCATTGACATCAGCTATTTTTAAATGGCTGATTTCCACCCCATATACAATTAAAATTACAGATTAGAGCTTTCCCTTTTTTTTCCACTTTATCCAATTGATCAACGTACCTGAATCGAACAGGTACTTTCTAGTTCCGCTGCGTGTATAATTACAAAATAAATCACCAAATTGGGTTCTATGTCCTAATCGTCGAGCAGTGCACTCTAATTGCACGGGCTTAGCTTGGTTAATATTTATTCTATACTTAAATGACTAATCGGTAACTTCGGTTACGTTTATAGTTTATCGATCGCTATACCTAGATCCTGAATTGAACATTTGAGTTCCATTTCCGGTATATAAATAATGTTACTTAAATTACTAAATAGGGTTTCATTCCTCTTTAAAATTCTTTCTGCAATATCCATTGTTAGTCCAGCTACTTGAATCGAATCGTTTGCTTCTATATATTCAATTAAATAATAATTCACCTGAATCGAACAGGTAAGCTTTGAATCGTTCTAATCCCAACACTCGAATGGAGTAGATTCATAACAACATTGCCATGTCATCCATCATGGATGCGCGTATGTATGTACCTAAGCTTTGTTAATTCGGTAAACAATAAAACATCAGTCTTCAATAGTCGCACTTAACTTAGTTTTTCATCTGGTGATAATGGTTACGTCTATCGAGCCATTGTTTACTGCCCATAAATAAATGAAGAAATTAATTACAAAGTAATTAGACTCTAATTACTATGTTTATTTTATTAGAAGATATGCATAACTTTATTATTATCTATTTATATTTTTTTCCCAAATCACACGTTCTAACCTACTACGATAAAGTAGACTTACTTATCCTTAAATTAATTAATAGTTATAAAAAAAATAACAAACGACGCCGCCTTCGCAAATTCGTTCAGTGAGCAACCGAATATGTCCATGATATCAGCCGTATTGTTTAGCGTGCGTCTGTAGTGTCCGAGTAATGGTACTCCCCTTTTTTATAAATTAGTGCGCGCGCGCGTTATAGTGAACAATGGTGGCCGTTTCTGCCGCCACACATACCTAACGTTCTGGGACACACAACTGGTCTATTCTTTATCTTTATATACGCATCTATACGCATCTCTGATGACGACAGAAACACAAACTGGATGTCGTTAACTGCCACTATTGGCGCCATGCCCCGTATGCAACTGAAGCGATTGAGCCGAGAATTACCACGCGTTGTTGATGATTACGATGCTCGGATCGAAGCATGAAATCGGGATACAATTAGTTTGAGTTGACTATTCTTAATAACTTCCTGTTAACACGCAGACACAAAATACACAAATAATAATATAATTTTGACATAACACCTTAACCTTATACAATATACCTTATAAACCAACTGCCATTAATGTGTAAGATAAATGTTAATTAAGTAAATCAAAGTTAAATGCCCCCCTCAAACTCTTGGTTCTGGCGATTACTTTTATATTAACAACTTCCGTTATTCATTGGGTTCGACTCAAAATATTCGGAGACCGTTCAGTAGAATTAACAGACAACCTTTAGTAATGATTTTTGATATCAAAACGCTTAATACTAGTTCTACATTAATATTCCCAATTAGTTCAGTCAGAATATTCAAAGTAACCATGCAATTACAATTCTTAGTTTTGTCATAGCTGTGATCGTTTTAGGGACCAATACGTTGTGTGAATAAAATCCTACGGTATGAGAAATAACGATGTCCGTTGTGTTGACCTGAGTCAATACATTTAATGACGGACATCCTGGTCACGCAGCACCACTTGTGACTCAACACCCTACCCTGAGTTTATCCAAACGATATATTTTTTTTTATTAAATTGAATTATTAAAACTAAATTAATTATTTAGGCTAGAGCTTAACCAAAGTACCTAATACCGGCCCCCCCTCCGGGGGGGAGGGAAGCGTTGCCCCACCAACTAGAAATCTAAGTAAGTATAGCTTAGACATCTCGCGCTATCCGCAACGCTCTGTGGAATTCGACCCAGACGATAACTCCTCCACCGGTTTAATACTAAATTGTTATGTAGTTACTTTACTATTACAAAGGACGAACGAGTACCATAATGATCTCCCTGAATCCTAATCGAATAGCTGTAATTTCCCTAATCGAATGCTGCTGGTAAGTAACCCCGCTTTTAATGTGTTTGCGATCGGTTCTTACCTACTGTCCCTAATCGAATTGATAATGAACCCCGCTTTTAATGTGATTGCGATCGGTTCCTAACTACATTCCCTAATCTGTACACCCCATAACCCCATTTTCCCAACCCTAATAGCAGGCAGACCATTAAAGTACGACACGCGGAACATGCGCGCACACTTAATACACAACGATATGTTACGCAACAACAACAACGGCTAAAGTACTTAAAATACGCAAAACAACCTTATACTATTAGTACACTAAGATAAGTCGCATAATACTCAACCCTACGCCCTAAACACTTAACATTATGAATGCAATTGAGACTCACCGGGATAATCTCGTGTAGCTTACGCGTACTCGTACGACTTACTCTAAACAGCCACCGCTCTCGTACCTGCCTCAGCTCTCATACCTGCCTCAGCACAGCACATCTATACCCACATGCACTATACCTCATGGACCAACGATCGTTACGAGACTTCCGTATTAGCCTCTCGACACTTAACACGCGCGCGCGCACTATCCATTTCACTCCCGATGAACGGCGTGCGTCATTTACCACATCCAAGACCCGAATGCCTTCCCTACACATTTCATAATATTACCACGAGAAAGTTTAAGGGTTTTTTGTAACGTATTTTCAAAGCTATTCTCACATCTGTTTAGCTTCGTTGGACTTCCCCAAATCATCCATTTGTCTTAGCTTCCCTTTGTCTATGATCCGAAGTTAAATACCAATGTTTTTTATGATTCCACATGCTGAAACCCTGCTTTTGTAAAATTAGGAATACATTTGTCTTAATGTCCCTTTGTGCATCTTTCTTTTGAAATTTCTATTTAAAATAAAGAACTCCTACAGTCTTTGAAGGTCGGGTTCGCACATTAAATTATTTATTGTTTCAAAAACAACTTCCGCCTCAAGTTTTGTTTTATTAGTTTGGGAATAGTTTTTTGTGTTAAACATGCGCTATTAGGACGGGCGTCACAATAGGTTTCTAACACCGGCAAACGTTAACTTTGATCGCTTCTATGGCAGTTCTATATACTTATTTTACCTTTCTGTACTGTGCTCTACCTAATTAAACTTTTGCCTATATTAGGATATTTAATTTTGATTTAAAAACAAAAAAAGAACTTAAAATTATCATGACAATAAAATAAAAGATTATAACAACAATGATAATTTATTTCTCCTTAACATTCCCATGTATAAACTTGTCCAACTCAATAACACAACATTAAAATGAATCCAAGGAAGTAAATCAACATTGCCTGCGCCGAATAGAACTGGGAACCTGGAACAAAGGGAATTTAATTATTAATTAGTAACACATAGCTAATTACGATTCGTGTTGGCAGAACCGAAGCTGCGGTTTCGAATGCTCCAGTGATTGTTTTAAGATGTTAGGAAGAAAGCACTCCGAGGTCTCCGAGTTGATTTAACATTGTCAAATATGTCCCGAGTCGGGTTTTATTACTAACGGTACACTTTCTTTATACAAATTTATAATAAAAAAAATAAATAAAGACAAAAACATATTACCAAATTATATACTAGAAAAAATACGACTCGCACCAGATCATGTTCTCGGACGGGAATCGAACCCGCGACCTTTGGATATCCGGTCCAATGCTCTGACCGCTGAGCTACCGAGCTACAAAAACATATTTTAAATTAGTCCAAGGTATTTGTAAATCTATGACGGAAGAAAAATACTACATTTAAAATATTTATCTATCCTTCCCAATACTTGTTGCAAGAATGGTACGTTATATCAGAATAATTATATCAAAATTAATCAAGAGAGCGTCTAAATTAATAAAAAATGTAAGGCCCGGTTTCTACCAAAGCGGAGAGGAGAGGTGTCTCATTTTTCTATAGAATCTTGTGCCGCGCGCGATCTAAGCGGAGAGATGTGGAAATATTATATAGAAAAATGAGACATCTCCTCTCCACTCCGCTTTGGTGGAAACCGGGCCTAATAACTGCCCCCAAATATTTAACGCTGACCATAACCTTTTAAGCGCTTTGAATGACTCATCTGTTAGCTTCTAAGATGTCTGTATAAATAAATCATGAGCGAGTCGGACTCGCGCACCAAGGGTTCCGTACCATTTTTATTATATAAATACACTACGGTGTAGAATATTGCAGTTTAAGGTCAACGCCGTCTCTTGACCGATAGTGAAAATAATGTAATTTTTGTTGATGATTTCTGAAAAAGTGTGTTATTATTAAATTTAGATTTTTCTCATTCACAATGCTATTTTTTTATCGACTCACCCGTAGACGAATGAGTCGATTTATTCTAGTATTTTTTCTAATATTATTTATCTTAAAGTGTTATTTAAAGACTTTGTTAATATTTTTCTGATCTTTACATAAACTTCTATCGCATTTATAAAAAGTCGAAAACTATGCGGCCTAAAAATAAAATATGTTTGAGAATGTGCCATCAGCGTTCTTTCTTATGATACCCCACATGCCCTAGTAACCTCACTTTGAATTTTTAAGACCGCCTTTCAGTCCCTATTGCTATACAAGGTGTAACAAAAGTACCCCTAATGCCGAATATGATAGATAGGGACCATCAAACTGAACAACTTTTACTATGGGACCAACTTTGAAATCACGAAAAAAAAATCAGCTGTTTCATACAAAAATTGATTACGAAAATATCAAAATGTATGAAACAGCTGATTTTTTTTTCGCGATTTCAGAGTTGGTCCAATAGTAAAAGTTGTTCAGTTTGATGATCCCTATCTACCATATTCGGCATTAGGGGTACTTTTGTAACACGTTGTATATACGGAACCCTAAAAGAAATAAAATACCAAGCAATAAAACCTACCGCTTTCAACAGTCTCTGGCATAACCATGCTATGCATTTCGGAGTCCCTCAGGAATATGTAATCAGCTTCGAAGCCGGTGCCGTCGAGTCGGTCGTTGGACTTAAAGGTAAGTCTCAAGAAACTCCTGTCAGAAGTTATATGGAGTTCCTTCATTTGACCGCAGTACCTCCGGCTGTCATTGTCTATCATCTGGCTTGAGAACTGGACGTAATCGCTCGCTGAGATGGCTTCGCAGCTAAAATAATAATAGATAAAAATAAAGTTTGGTAAATTATATTATAATGTTGTTGTTAATTGTATGTTAAAATTTTCGTGATACACCTAACGGCAAACGTCGTCGTTAGGTGGATCACGAACATCGTTTTATCAAATACAAAAACCAGACATTTCTATATCTTGCGGCTCAAAGGGCGTAACCACCAAAACACCACAGGAGAGCAAAAAAACAAAAAAAAATATATTTGTGTTTGTCACAACTTTGTCGTTATTGATCCTCCAAATATGATTTTTACACCAAAAGTCGCAAATTTTTGTGGTGTATAATATTAAAACATCGTTATGTTATGTTAAAAAAACGTTTTAAGAAATATTTATAATTTAAAGTTAGCTGGTGAATACGCGTCACAAAATCAAACATGTATGTCTTTGTTGTATTAAAGTATTAAAGTGACTGCTGCGGTAGTTACGCATAGTGTAATCACCAACTTTCAAAATTAAAATTTTGTTTTTATTGATTATTTTTTCCATTTTTTGGGATATATTACAATACCTACAACTGTTCTAAGTAGATTATGTCAATTTGGCAACCCTTAGTCCATCAGAGGCTCGTATTCTATATCAAGGCCCCTATACACCTCAAGTGGCGCTCTCATTTTAATTAAATTTATTTGCTCGCTAAGTACATAATGTATCGAAAATTCACATGTACAGATTGAAGCTAAGGTTCTAAAAGTGGCCACTTTTAGCACTTTTGCGAACTACTACTACAACGAACAAAATTTTAGTGAGGTTATGGTTTGTAAATAAACTATAGAACCTTAGCTTCAATCTGTACATGTGAATTTTCGATACATAATGTACTTAGCGAGCAATAAATTTAATTAAAATGAGAGCGCCACTTGAGGTATATAGGAGTCTTAATATTTATAACAAGGGAAGATTTTTAGTTTTGGATTTTCGTATTGAATAAACATATTTAGTATTTTCGTTATTAGTTACTAGAAGAAAGATAATAGTAAATGGCTTCTAAACATTTTCATATTGCAAAACAATCTTGATTGTGGGCAAGTCCTAAATAATTGAAACTACAAATTATTTATTAACAAATGGTAGAAACATAGTTTTATTACGTTTCTACGTTACTTATTCATTAGTCATATAATATAGGGTATATTGCATATTTTTTAGTTAGTTTGATGTCCATAAATGGCTTTTATGTCCTACAATTTAATTTGGGAGTGTCAATTACGTTTAACACTATGATGATGACTAATAATGATTGCTTTTACGTCCAAAAATACTGCATTACCAGGCTTGAAATTTCAGAATTTTCACCATTGCTTTCAGAAGTTGAGAACTTTAAATATACGGTTCGATAGCGGAGAAAAAACTGAGTAAAATCGCAAACAAAATTTATTTTAGCCAAAATGGTGGTTACGCCCTTTGAACCGAAAGGTATCGTTTTGATTTGCTTTGAATTCTGTCATACAATAAAAACTAGAACTCATTTATTCTAAAATAATAAACATAAAAATTAAAAAAATGTCATTATCCGGGTCCAAACCAAGCGAGCAGCCGCGCGCGAGGCCCGGTGATACAAAAATTAAATTTCTAATTTAATAATTTATTGTTACTCCATCACTTTTAAGTAATTGAACAAACGAATAGACTAATGGGTTTTATGGAATAACATGGAACAGCTCTCTCAGTAATTAGGATCATGTAATTTAACGTGTTCACTCACAAATTCACGAATATTTGTATACAATTATTTTGTTTATGTCCCAATAATTTTCATACTCTACCGTCAATAAACCGTACCTTAAACCTACTCTCATTTCTATTTATTTGAATGTCAATGTATACATTTAAATATCAACATATTCAGAGGGTATTGAGTGAAATGCATTGCCTCTCTCCTTAATGTCACAACATATTCACATAATAATGGTGAGACAAAGAATTCGGGAATGACTAGAATCAATAGAATAGAAATCAATAGAATAAAATCAATTCGAATAAATGACGACCGGCTTTGTACACCGGTTTTCAAGGTGTCGCCATCTCTGAGGTCCCGGGTTCGATCCCCGGTTGGGTCAATTTAGAAAACGAACTTTTCTATATTGGCTCAGGTCTGGGTGTTTGTGATACCACCGTTGTCACTGATTTTCTATAACACAAGTGCTTTAGCTACTTACTTTGGATCGGAGCAATGTATGTGATGTTGATGTTTGTGTCAATAGTCATTATCAACACAATTCTATAGCCCTTTCATTTGAGAACTTAATTTCATACATTTAAGAAATAAAAAACTTTTTACGGATTACAGCGCGTATATTTTAGAATTATTTAGTTTAGATTTATTGGTTTTTTGAATTTTCAACGTTTTGACGGAGCCGTGATCACGGCTGGACTAAAGCAAAAAGGCTGCTCATATTTTTATGAAATTACCCACTCGGAACTTTACAAAAATTCATTCAAGATTATTTAATTATTTTATAGCTACGTTTTGATTTTATAATGTTTTAAATTTCCATGGTTTTTGACGTTATAAGGGTAAACTATATCGGAGTCTCAAAAATAAACAGGTACATGGTGTAAATCCCGATATAGTTCTAATAAAGTTGTGATTTCAATTATTATTACTGAATACAATTGATTAAAGTTAATTAGAAAACAAGATCTAGCTTCTTAATCTACGACCAGTTCACAAATTGGGAGGTCTCTCAGAAAAAAATAACACTTGAATTGACATTATACGCGCTGTAATCCGTAAAAAGTGTTTTGTTTCTAATGAACTGTACGCGCTGAAGGCGTAAACCTATAAGTTCATACAAATAAGTAAACATCGCAGCGAAGATAGCTTGCACCATCTCTCCAAATCTCTGTTCACATTTACTTTATCAGTGTTACATTTAACAATCCAGTAACTGGACTTTGTTAATGATTACTTATTGATTCAGTACTTACTTTATGTTCTGGACCCTAAAAGGGTCTTCAATCAAAGCTCTGGCCACCATGAAATTAATTTGTGGGAAACTACTGTCAACTATTTTGATAGGATACGTTCCTTGCGTAAGATTGAAACTAATTTGGAATATTAGTTTTACAGCTTCTCAATTAATATTATTGTACGCACGACGGCACCTCAGACTATACATGTTGACCTTGAGACCGCCTTTATGCCCTACGTAATAAAAGCTGTTTTCGCAGTTTAACTGTATAACCTGACTTGCTGTCGTGTGTACTTACACTTTCAGGTCAGTATTTCTTTGAAAAAAGAAATAATTAAAACAAAGTGCTTAGAGCGGACTGAATTTTAATTTAATTCATCAACGCTCAAGCGACCGCATGCGGCCGCATAACAATGGAATTTTTATTGTGTCTCATTGTCCGGGCGTTGAAGGGTTAATATACCCAAATCGTTAAAAACATGTTCAATCATCTGGTTTGATCGGAATTTTAAAGTAGTACCTACTGAAAAAATACTGCTCCGGACACACAAGTTATTTTTATATCCCTATAAATATAACTTTTCATGCAAACTAAGTCGCGGGCGGCCTATAATACTAAAGTAAACCCCATTTGCAATATTTTATGGGCATTCTTTTCATTTTGAATAGGTCGTCGCAAATAGTACCTTTCCCAAAATGTACCCCTCACAAAAAAAAATACATTTCGCAAAATGCACTTTTCGCAACACGTACCATTTTCGCAATCTTCAATCATTTTGTATTAAAGCAGTGCTTACACACAATTTATTATTTTGTAAGGGAGTTAGTGCACAAACTTACGGTAAAACGCCTTCAACGTCAAAATGCGTAAAATGCAAGCGTATCTTCTCATGTTTGAATCCATAGAAGAAATAGTTACACTCTGTATCCCGAGGATAGAGTCCTGGGTAGTTTGGTGACATCACAATCCCTCTGGTCCGCTCACTGCTATTATATACAAAGGCACATGGAAATTCTGATAGTTGGTTCCCCGTTTTTATTGCATAATCTGGAACAAATTACATGAATTATCAATATTATAAAATCTGTAATTACAGTACGGTTTGGGACACGCGCTTATAAAGATTGCGTTAGTGCGTTCAGAGATAAAACAAATTGTATGTGATAAAAGTGACAACTATCAAATAGTTTTATGACTAAGTATGAAAATTGAGTATACACCTTTTTTTGAATGTGGTAGTAAGTAGGTGCATGTATATTAGCACGATTGTTCTTTGATAAGGATGATGATGAAGATTGCAATTTATAGACTTGTTGTTAGGTTATATTGAACATTGACATTGTTTAACTAAACCTAATTCTGAGTTTAGCAAAATAATTATGTTAACTAACTAACTTTGACTTAAATATTTTATAAGTAAGAATTTACCGATTCTGAGATATCAAAAAATATTAACTTGACAAAACAGAAGGGGTTCTTTGTTAAGGTAAAGTCAATCTTGATAAACAAAAAGATCTCGGAAGAAATCGAAAATGGAACCGGTTCAACGTTTTAATAAAACAGGTGGGGGCAATAAATCGTATTTACATTTGCGCTTAAGTAAATTGAACGTAAAGATTGATCTATGAAGCAGATTTCTTATTGAAACTCCCGGTGTATTTTTGTCCGCGGCGTGTTAGGGTTACCGATTCTTGAACTGTTTCTACGTTGATGTACAAATAATAATTATTGATGTCAAATTGGTAACAATTGAAGCAAGTACCTATCAATAAATGACTCGCAATTAAATAAAAAAGTACACTGAACTGAAAACCAACAATTAATTTAGCAAAGCTCATCGGAATTACGTAACTTAACTTACGGAATTATGATGATTGATCATTGTCGGCACGTCAAAAATAATAAATAGTAGAAAGTGTAACCGTAATTTTTTAAATTCTATTTTCGCTGATCCTTTACTAGTAAAAAAAAACTCTTTCGAGCTAATAAATTAGAATAAACGGTAAGTAAAGAAACTTATTTTCTAAAGTTGTGAAAATTACTCTTCCGTTTTGTAACCCTATTGAAATAATGTTTCAGGGAGGGTTCAAAATTTTCATAAGGCTAATTTTTGTGGCCGTTCGGTTAACCTTGGTATAATTAATTGGCGTTATAATAACAAAGTTCTTATTGTAGAGCCTCCTGTTAAGTTAAATGAAAAGGTTATTCTTAATTTAGGAGCCTTAAAAATATTTTGGGAATTAATTAATCGGCACTGTTTTGTGTTAAAGAAAATTTACTTGGCTGAAAAATAATTTAAATTAAAAAAAAAAGCTTTTAAAGTTGTTGAAGAATAATTGCACTAAATATCTACTGCGAATTCAAATTAAAAATATTAGCGAATATAACGTATTCTTGGAAGCAGCATTAATTTTATGCCATTAGTTTGAATCTTAATGTTTTATCTAATGTAGAAAAATTACGCTTAATGGTTTACCAATTACTGCGTTTTTTCTGATTTAGTAACTTAAAACGACAAGTTAACTATATTTTTTTTTTCAAAATAAAATAATCGTATTTCAAAGTTCTCAGCCAAATAATACTTAATGATAATAGTTCTTTTTTGTACTAGAGGCCAAAGTCAATTTGTGCTGCGAGTGCTGATTCAATGGCACGAGACGTAACAAAAATTTATTCTCTACTTAAACATACAACTTTTCACTCTACCAGCGAAAAAAGTGTTATTGTCAACATTTGAAATTGTTAAAGTATTCTATGTATCCTTTTCTCACATATCAATTTTACAAATGTCATCCTTTTCACTCTATTTCTTTTTATTATTATTTTAAAAGGTTAGAAATGAAAAATCACTTTTCCTCACGCTCGCAACAAAAATAGATTTTGCTGCGAGTTTTTACGCGCTACAGCGCCCTTTTCGTGCTTGAGAGGTGAAAATATATTTTATATTATTCGTTATTGTTAAAAAGACAATGATAAAGAAACTATAACTCTATACAAGGTGTTACAAAAATACTCCTAATGCCGAATATGGTATATAGGGACCATCAAACAGATCAACTTTTACTATAGGACCAACGCTGAAATCGTGATAAAAAAAAACAGCTGTTTCATACAAAAATTAAAATCGAAAATTTCCAAATGTATGAAACAGCTGATTTTTTTTCGCGATTTCAGAGTTGGCCTCATAGTAAAAGTTGTTCAGTTTGATGGTCCCTATATACCATATTTGGCATTAGGGGTATTTTTGTAACACCTTGTATAAAGGTAAGTATAAAAGAACAAAACTCACCTTCAACAAAAGAATAAGACAATTTAAATCCCCTACTACGTCTCGACGAGAACATTCCTCTAAATTCTAGAGACAGCTTAGGTCCGTTCGACATTATTGGCTTGGGCGTTTCATCGCCACAAAATGAAATCATCTTTTCGAGGCGACCGTCTACATACAAAAATACGTCGAGGGAGTCGATACTCTCGCAGCTGAAATGACAATGAATTATTAGTGTGCTTCATTGTATATAATTCAAAATTTTTCAGAGAGTTTAAAATAGCTACATAAGTATATTTGTTTACTCCAGAATGTTTTAAACTCGTGAGTAATCAAAAAAGTTATGATTGTGTTTTTGAGATCTATGGCAATTTAGATCCTTATTATTTTGTAATGACTATCAAAGTATCTTAAAATCTATCTTCGTCTGTTTTGCCTTACAATTTTCTTAAAGTGATTTATTTCTAATGTAGGTACTTTCTAAAGTTTATCGCCACAAATACTAAGCACAATTCACATCTCTACGAAATATCATCAACCTAATACGTCGTACAATACAAAGGTAAGATAGGTGCAGTTCGCGTGGCATAAGCTATGCGTTTTTTGTGAGTGCACACCAATAGTGCAAAAAATGGCAATCGGCTTAAGTTTTTGTTTTTTTTGTGTAAAAACTAACTTGCAGTTTGTTCTGATTTTGAATTGGCCTGGGTTCGTCCCTCGCCATCCTGCCGGCGCCGCGCGCATGCGATCACTCACACAGATGCAAAGCTGAGCTTACGCCTAACCATCGCGAACTGTAGTACCCCATAAATAAGCCTCCACTACCATTATATATGAATGAAAGGGCTTACTCGATAATGTTATCAGTCGTCCTTTGCAGGCTAAAGTCTTCGAAGACAAGTCGTATTCTCTCCCTCCCTCTCGCCAAGAAGTCGTAATGACACTGCGTTTTCTGCAGATACGGGTTCGGGTACAACGGAGAGGTCAACTTTCCGCCTTTGCTCTTATCACTTCTGAATACTTGATCGCAGGACGAGGCTGAAACCGTTCGTGTCACTTAGCTTGTACAGTCAGCCTCAAAGGTGGATTAACATTTTAGTACTTTGTCACACCAACCGAAAGACTTGTTCAGTAAGTTAGATAAATATTCTGAAAATATTGCAGTCTTTATGACGGGCGTCGCTTATCATCGATGTCCCCACTGCTGCGGCACAGGTCTTTTTTAAAAAGTGAATAAATAGGATGGGCCACAATTTGAGTTAATAAGTTTTTCGTCACCCATCCCATCGTAGGGCCAGGCACTAAACCACTGCGCCACCGAGCTCCTAGATTTTGGTTTGATTAGAATTTGTGTAGCGGACCATAAATAAGATGAGTTAGAAGTCCTTTGTTTTAACTTACGTAATAATAATTTGGTGCGACATGGTACTAAAGTGTTCAGTTACTTTTGAGGCCAACCGTACCCCGCTTTCAATTTTTATTAAGCCCTAACGTTGGTCGTGACAAGTGTTAGAAGTGGCTGGACTTATTCAATAAATAATGTGACTTGGAACTTTTATTGATGGACGGCACTGTCTTATTATCGGTATTTCTCCTTGGAATATCTGTTTTGAACATTTAAGTATGTTGATAAATATTTCACTTTAAAACTTCGGAGTTTATGTTATGCGTGAAGTTTAGCGACCTTCCGTTATTTATGCTAACATTGGGACGGGTGTTAGTGACAAACTTTTAATTCAATAATTTTACATAAAGGATTTTAATATTTACAACATTAATTACTCTTAAGTTTTTATTTCAACACACATTGAAATACGACTAATGCAACTTTGAAATCTAAAAAAGTAGTATCCATCAAATAGAAAAGTGGGTTTAAGAGAAAATAAAATAAGTATAACTTACTCGCGGCACTAACTGCTGGACCTAAGCCGGTTATCGCTTCGGTAGTACTTGATTTCTTAACATCTGTATCTGTGAAATGAAAAAAAAAATACTACAAAAAAGGTTAGAGACGATTTCATTCTAATAGCAATTGTATCTTTTGTGGCTATGAACGCTATTTCTATAGCAATTTGTTACCAAGAAAATTTCATGAATGGTTACAATAATGTAGCCTACAACAAGATATGAGTCTGAAAATTGTGAACATTATCAGTCAATGCGGTGTTTATTCAAGTGAATAATTATTTATCTGTGAACAAGACAGATGTCATGAACAGCAATTTTATAGCTGCGAAAATAAGTCAAATATTTGATTTATGTAAGTGTTTTTACAGCACAGCACAGAGATTTAGGTAGGTATTGATTTTATTTTTGATACGAAAACATAACTTCAACATTTTATTAACTTTACACAAAAAGTCAGACAATTCGATTTCTAGAACACTTTAAAATCATAACATACTAAATCGATTTGTCTTTTTTTGAAGCTTATCGAATCACCTTAATTAACGTCGCATACATATATATATATATAAATGTTTAATATTATCTATATGTATGGCACTTCTTACCCAAAAGATAAAATTCATAACTACTACCTTATCTTGGAATTTTTTTTTATTGCAATCTTTCACTTTCTATAGGCCTATGAAAAGCTTTTGGATATTAGTTTTCAATTCGATGCCTTAACACGGGTAGCCTAAGTATGTCATGCTCTCTTTAATCATTTCTATGGTGGTGTCGTGTGAGGCGGGTCGTTACGTTCCCTCAAATATGGTTGAGCGAAGCGATGGCTGGTTCATGCGTCATGCTCGTGAACGGGTGCTGCCAGTGGGAATGGGTCTGCTTCTGCCTACTTGTCTTAACGTTTATTGAATTGTATGAATAGATATATATATGATTTTTTTGTAATAGCCTAGGCTGAGCCTTAAATTTTGAATTAAGCTTGATACCTGTAATTTGATTCAGTAGAAATGAGCTAATTAAATAATGTTATTTATTTATGAATGTAATGTCTGGAAACGATATACATATTTGTAAATATCGTTCCTTCTAATAAAGCTGATAAGTTTTTTGCGCCCATTTTTCTTGTCAGCTAAAAGACGTCATAATGGGTGGTAGGATAAAAGAATTGACGATTTAAAAATGCTTGTTATGTGAGCTTATTTGAATAAAGAATTTTTCAATTTCAATTTCAATTTCAATTTAAAATTAAGACAGTTGAAGCAACACAGTTTTATGTTGAATAGAAAATTATTGTATTTTTTTCCCAAATCTAAAACGTAATGCTTACTAAACCTGTATAGTGTCGTCCATTTGAAATCGTCCAAATAACTCGCTTTGAATCCCTGCCCCGGCGAGTTAGAATTCGCCGTAAATTGTCAACAAAAACAAACTATATTAACTATATTATATAAAAATAGCATTAGGAATGCTAAAAATCTCAAAAAAAAAAACAAACTAATGATGGGATTTAAAATTTATTATAAAGTTAAGTTTTGCCTGTAAAAAATATTTAGGACTTTTGTGTTATTATACGTTCAATAATAACACAAACTTCCGAGTGGTGGCGGTGGTCATTTAAAATACGAACTGTCAATGTCAAAAAAATGGTTTGTGACAGTGCATTGTTGACGCGCCGTATTGTGCTCCGCGTTTTTGCATTGTTTTATTGCTTATTTCTGTGATTGTGATATATATAAAAAGAATCGTTATCAGTTCTACTTTGAGGATGTGCATAAATATTAGTGTTTCAAAGAAGTGATGCCCATTTTTCGAAACATTATGTTTGGTGGGTTTGCCGTCATCGATTTTGACGTTTCTTTTTTTGGAGTTTTAGCTTGAATTTTGTGCATAGACCACAGAGCAAGCCACTCATTAAGAAGAAGAAGAAAGCATTTGAGCCTATGTAAGTCTGATTCTATTTATAATCTATAATTTTATTCACTTTTTTAATCCGTTCTATCTGTAGTGCATTCTAGTAATAAGAATTTTGCGGTCCTCGATTTTATGTTACGTCTATTTAAAATACCTGCTAAATCAGATCTCGGACGCTTCAAGCCACTTTTTGTCTTCGTGCTGGGCGCCTGAGTTATTTGTACTTACTAGTATTGTCCATTTGGAACTCATAGCTCGCTTTGAATCAACAAAAGCTCGCTTTGAAATTGTCAACAAGAACAATAAACATTTCTTGAACAGAATCATCTACTATTGTTTTTTCCCAAATCTACAACGTTATGCTTACTAAACCTGTACTACTGTCGTCCATTTGGAACTGGTAGCTCGCTTTGAATCCTTGTCCCTGCGTGTTGGAATTCGCCGTAAATTGGACCAGCAGATCCGGGCCACTTGATAAAATTTCGTAACCTGTAACAGATGACTTGAATCAAACATCCGATGGTATAAATAGTTGGGTGTTTACAACTGATTCTGCTTTTGCTATCAATGGGCATATTGGTGGTGTGACACTACAAAGGAAATTGAATGAAAATATTTCAACTTTGCCTAACTGCATTACTGTTCACTGTACATTGCTGTTGACTATGGCTCACACCAACAAAATATTTTAAGGGTTTCAAAAATTACTAAACATTGACACCACATGTAAACTTATGCTGAAACATATTAAGAAGTGTTATTAAAAACATAAATATTTATCAATATTTGTGACACTAACGGCTTTTCCAAACATTTATCAAGTAACAGAATCCTTGTGTCGAAGGGCTTTTATCTTAAGGATCAGGTTTGACATGTAAAGTGGAAACTTAACATTCCTTATTTCGTTGGGTTACGTCAAGAATCTGTATTTTCCTGTAGTGTTGTGATCAATGTTAAACAGATGTCTGAAAAAATGGGTATAGGATATGGGAATAACATCAATAACTAGGTTTGACGACCTCCGTGGTCGAGTGGCTTTGTACACCGATTTTCAATGTGGCGCCATCTCTGAGGTCCCGGGTTCGATCCCCGGTTTGGTCAATTTAGAAAACGAACTTTTCTATATTGGCTCAGATCTGGATGTTTGTGATACCACCGTTGTCTCTGATTTCCATAACACAAGTGCTTTAGCTACTTACTTTGGAATCGGAGCAATATATGTGATGTTGTCAAATATTTATTTATTTAGGTTTTTTCAGCGTAAAATTTAATAAAGTAAACCTCCTAGTTATACTAATTCACGTGTCTAGAGAAAAATATTGTATTTTATTTATGATTTTCTTACCTACAACTTCATTACAAATCAATGCCAATACTGGAGCCGATGACAATCTGCCATCAAAAACTTTTATTATATCGGCGCGGTTGAGACAGCTGAAAATAAATACGTTAAAATGTAAAGTGATCCTTTACTTTACTTCTAAGGCTTAAGCTACATTGGTCCACCCGTCGCCGCATTCTTTTTATATATAAAAAGAGCGGAAAAGTCAGTCAGCTGCGTCTAAGCTCTTTGGTATTGCCCAATGGTATTTTCACTGTGGCCAATGAAGTTTTGGAAGGGCAGAAAGAGAGAGCTCTATGTAAAAATACGGTGACTGATGGCACATACCAGATAGAAAAGAAACTTTACAATTAAGAAAATTACTTAGTTATTTGATGTACCTTTCATCGCCTTTCTGGAGAAAAGATTCTTCAAATACAAGTTTAATTCGCTCATTTTGTCTGCAAAAAAACATAGTTTTAGTTATTATGGCGTTTTTCTTGTCATTTTTGATTAATTCTTAAGAAAAACCAATAATTTAAGAACAATTTAAAGATTTTTCAAGAGTTATAATTTGTCCAATACCCTGCAATGGGTGTCGTGCGGCTTATAATATGATGTTGATGAATTTTCAAAACCAGCTTAATTTAAGCATAAACGCGTATTCTAAACACAAAAGAAAAGCTTGTATCATTACAACGCTGAGCTACCGCTCAGCGCTTGCGTCATTTCGAAATTACTTTCGGAATGACGCAAGGTGCTTTTCGTTTTTTTTCTATTAATAATAATACTTAATTAATAGTGGCTCGAAAATCACGAAGCTTTTATATTTCAAAAACCTTGATTGTCTGTCAAGGGCATTACACGCCCTTGTTTTTACCAAGGTCGTAGTTCTTTTGTTTCTTTATCGAAGCATAATTATTATTTTGTTCTATCAATGCTATGACGGCGCGGCGCTTCCTTTCTGCTGAAACTAGATTAATTTGTTTTATCAAAGTTGCGGAATTTTATGAGTACTGAGCGCTTGTTGTTGCAAGTGAAGACATTTCGAGTGAATAAAAAAGCTCTATAGAGAAACTTGATTGTTCTTTGTTAAGAGTTTCTTATGCACTTTTTGTTTCGACTGTTCTACTATGTAGTTTAGACTGCACTGCAGAAATTGTTGACCGAATACACAATTGACTTCAGTTTCCTCACAAGATACACTATTTGAACTTTTCAATAATAAATAAATAAAAATAAAAATATTTTATTTCAGACCCCATAGAAATTCTTGCTATTATCACTGAATGTATAATAATACTAAACGTCTAGTACAAAATTAAACTTCACTTTTCATTTTATCTTTTCTAGTGGATTCAGTATAGCATGTGTGGTGTAGTATCAGAATTTTCAGAAATGACAATGTTAGACTCAGTGTAAGTGCGAACTAATTCAAACAACATCATAAAATCATTCTTCTTATTATACTGAAAGGGTCATTACCAATCACCCTTTCAGTATAATCAATGTGGAGCCTATTAATTATGGTCTAACAAGCACAGTTTGAGCGAGAGGCGCCATAATTATCGGGCTCACGTCTGCATGTTTGGCAAACTTTATCATGGGATAGAACATGCATCCAAAATCCAAACGTATTGCCATACGCATAGCCACTATTTAAGCATGTACCTGTTAGCACGCTTGAATTAATGTTGGCCAAATGGCAGATGCATTGCGCTTGCACAATGTTTCTAAACCAGGGTTGTTAATAGCTATGCTTATTTTTAAAATTTGAGAAAAAGTTAAGTAGATAAAGTAGTGTGTGAAACTGCACATAACTAGGTATTAGAACACTCGTCTGACACTATTAAAAACACACACTCGTGTTTTAATACCCCTCATTATGCAACAGTTTCAAAAACTACTATATATTCTTCTTACGTTTTTATAATCTAACAGAATGCAAGTGGGGGTAAAGTCTCTTTCCCTTTAAAGATCAAATGGGTAACAATATTGAAAAGGTTAGGAACCACTGTTTTAGATGGTAGGTACATACCTTCATAGATACAGTTCTTCATAGGTACGGATTTATCATTAGTTTGGTATACTGTACATGAACGTGACCCAGATTCCATACATTTTTGGACTCTTTTAATTTTAATAAAAAAAAACCAATTGAATTACCTTGCATTAAAGTGGTAAGTGCACCGAATGTTGCTAGGATAACTAGATGGATATCTAGGGCTGTACAAACGCCCGTAAGCTGGCCTATTCGGCTGAGAGTTGAACACGTAGTCACACCACGTGTCCGGCACTTGGATGCCGTCTGTTTCGAAATTACCTGTGGAATCATATAAAAATAATAATAGGCGAAGTCTTTATTTTCATGGATTTGCATCTGCATAATCCAAAAGAATCGCAATGATGGCACCTACAACATTAATGTGATGTTCGATTTATTTGTACATTTATAACATTATTATATCAAATTATCATTATAGCACTACCTAGCATAAATCTCATCAAACTAAATCGAACCTATAACCCGTAAATCAAATTACTAATCTTTGGCTCACGCCAAAAGCTTCATTAATGTATTAAATTTTCGAAATTGAAACTAATAGAAAACATTTAATTAAAATAATGAACTGGCTATTTCTTCAAGGCAATAGTTAGTGGAGCCTCCAAGTTCGTTTCGTTAATTGCTAGTTTATTGATTCGTAAGACCAGTTTATTTGATTAGACAGAGACAAAACGTAGACCATCTTAATGAGCTGGATAAGAGGTAATGGAGACTTATTTTGGAGCAAATGAGTTTCTGATACCATTGACTATTTATTCTGCGATAAACTATTCAGAAAGAGAAAACGTGTTTGCTAAATAACTATTCAGCATAGAGAAGCTTATGATAAACAAAAAAATATTATTTCAAGCTTTGTAATTAAAAGAAAAACATAATAATAACGGTTTTCTTTTGTTTTACAAATAAAAGGTGTTGCCTGAAAATTATCTCGGTACTTACTTATTGGAATTTATTTATGATATAATTATACTAACTTTAATAAAAACATTTTATTTTACAAATCAAAATAATTTATTCAACACTAGCTTTCGCCTGCAATTTCTTCCGCGTGACATTCGGAAAATTTCTAGAGAACCTTTAAAAAACCAGCTGTTTCATACAAAAATATCAAAATGTATGAAACAGCTTTTTTATTTTTCGCGTCAGGACTTTGAATTTTATTTATACAGATTTCAGATGAAACGGATATGCATCCTCATTTAATTTCAGATGATCTATATTTAGTAATTTCAAATCAAACGGGATAGTTCGGTAGGTTCAAAATATTAATCCAATACTGTAATGGAAGTATACATTATTATATTGAAGCCTAAAATCAAACCTACTTAATGGAGAAGCCTATTAGCTGCTCCTCTAAGGGCGTTCCTCTGGGTATCTCGATTATACCAGTTAATTATTAATAATTTCATTGAAAGAGGGTATAAGGGCTTAAGTAACTTAGGGCTTTTGGGTTTAACTTGATTTTAATGTCAATACGAGATGTGGTATCGGAGAGTATTTATATTAGGAGGTGTCAAAATGCACTCGATTTAAAATCATAAAAAATAAATATTTTTTTATACTACCTGCTCGTCAATGGCATATTATGTGTCATGCAAACCTTTCCTAAAGTAAGTCATTTTTCCCATGGGGAATAATGTGATTTGAATTTGGAATGCAACCCATGTAGTCGTGATTGATCGATGTTGGTTTCAAAAAAGTTTAGGTGCAATGAGATCTTATTCTGAGTTAGGCTGTATGTTATCATGAAAACTTTTTACGAAATTCATTTTCACCCGCGCACCAAGAAGGATTTATTTGAATGTCGAACTGACCACTATAGAATAGACGACAAAAACATAAACTCTAACCCAACTATAAATGTACCAAAGAATGTAACTTTGTCGTTGCACAATTGGTGTAATGTTTCTAACATAACTTTTAATTTTCAATAAATATTCTTAATTTTTCATATTTTATTATTCTAACTTTAAATAATTACTTAAGTACTTTCTTTATAACAGTCATTGGTTTCAATTGCCTCGCAGAAAGTATAAAAAGCAGAGTATGCATCGCGGGCTTAAATGTGTATTTGTCATGGGCGATCTTGAACACCTCGTACTCAGGATTCTAGCCTTAACTCCCTCGCTCCGCTCGGGAGTTAACCATAGTATCCCTCGTACTCGGGGTTCAATAATAGCGCCCGGGACACAATACACTACTTTAAGCCCTTATTGCATAATCTACTATAAGATACTGTAACTTTATAAAGAGACGACCGAGAGTAATTAGTAGATTTAAAACAATCTATAGTCCATTCCACGAAACGAGCTAGCAAAGAAAATCGGTCCGTTTACGCCCATTGGTTAATGCGCGTGACCTTCAATAGCCTGAAACTTTTTAAGCCTATAGCCTAGCTCTAGCCGCGTGCATTGATCAATGAGCTGCGAGTATTTTATTCCCTAAGAGTTCGATTCGTGGAACGGAGTTTAAGTATTCAATATGCCTTGATTATTTATTTATTTTATTTTAGAAAGCCGAAGAGCAATAGTATATTACATATATAAAATATGACGACAAAATAATACCAGATCAGATGGCCACTTAAAAGTCCTCACCAATAGCGGTGCTTAGTCATTTCATACACTAATAAAAATTTAAGAAAAGTTACTCACGTCTATCAATAAATCTGTAAGTCCCAACAAAACCTGTGGCGTTTGACGCCTTCTGTCCAGTATGGAACTCCAGGACCAGAAGTGGACCATGGGAATACAGGGCCGGTGGGGCGTCCGCTCTGTTCCCACAGATGGACCTAGACCAAGCGGAGTATTCGTTCACTCCAGGCGGACCGGGGCCGTGTGTTCCTCCCTCGGAGTACACTTTGAGGTAGTCCCCCCGAATGCATCTGTGGACAAATGAAAATATAAATTTATTTTACTGATTAAGATACTTTTGGGTAAAAAGGCATTTTACAACATATTGTTATTTAATGTTTATAATAACACGTAACTCTGCTTGTTTTTTATTTGTGTCACCAATTGCCTACAACAACTGTTTACTACAGACAATTTTTTTTGTAATTTTCTGTCTTTGAAATTTAAATAATCTGATCAATGCCCTTGCTTGTATAAGTTGTATAGTAACTTAACTATCCTTAACCAACTTATTAGAATGAGAAGGCATTTTTTAAGCTATGCTTGTCGTGATAAAAAGTACCTACTCACAATATAATAGAAAAAAAATATTTCGACAAAATTATAAGCAAAACCAAATCTATGTTCGTAAACAATCAGTTATAATGTATACGAATTGAATTTCAAAACCACAAACATTGCAAAACAACTGAGTTCAGATAAATTGGACACATTTAGCTGGTTCGGCTCCCATAAACTATTGGAGGGTCCAACACAATGTACAATACCCGCATTAGAATTGGAAACGGATTAAATTTCAAAGTTGAGATTATTTCGGTTTGGCACAACGGAGTTGTGTTCAAAGGCGGATTTTGTTGATGTTATCTGAATTTTGTGTCTTTTTTTTATTTTAATGTTTTCAAGAAATAATTAACTTTTTGTATAAGAATTATGTCAAAAATTAGTAAAATATAGTTATTTAATTATTGGGTCGCCGCTGATAAAAAAAAAAACATAAAAAGAATCGCGATAATCGGATGAAATTTGTCGTTCAATATACTTTATATTGAACCTTATTTATGAGGTAATAGTGTCACGGAGTGGGAGGTATCACGGTTATCGCGATTGTATTTATGTAATAGGAAGGTAATAGGCCTGCAGAACAATAACGCAGTTTAGCACTTTATATAAAATATACCTACAGAAGGGTCCCAATACTTACACAGATCCCATGTAAACAGCGGAGATACGGGCCCATAGGTTCTTTGCCTTTTCGCCGAAAATTGTTTGGCTGATTACTATTTAACAAGTACCTTTACGCAGAATATTATTTCGTTGAATAATCATTTGCCAATAAAACGTTATTCGTCTAATAGTTGTCTGGCCTAGTGAAAGATTTGACAAATTATAAATGTTCGAAACGTTTTGTGGCATTATAATAATCAGCTTAACAATAATTCTACCAAATGAAACGTTGTCATACAAAAATTTGCAAATCGTTAGTTGTTAAAGTGAAACATAAACGAAACGTTCGTTGTCAAGTGAAATGCTGGTCGAGTGGCTTTGTGCACCGGTTTTCAAGGTGTCGCCATCTCTGAGGTCCCGGGTTCGATCCCCGGCTGGGTTAATTAAGAAAAAACGAACTTTTCTATCTGGGTGTTTGTGATACCACCGTTGTCTCTGATTTCCATAACACAAGTGATTTAGCGATTTCCATATCACTAGCGATTTAGCGATACTTTGGAATCGGAGCAATGTATGTGATGTTGTCAAATATTTAAATAAATTCACTTCACTGACACGGAGCCTATATTTATATCCCTAATTCAATTTCGAAATAAACACCTAATCTTTATAATATTTATTCAATTATATTAAATAATATACTAGAAAAAATAGGACTCGCACCAGATCATGTTCACTCGAGTGACTCGGTAGCTCAGCGGTCAGAGCATTGGACCGGATATCCAAAGGTCGCGGGTTCGATTCCCGTCCGAGAACATGATCTGGTGCGAGTCCTATTTTTTCTAGTATATTATTTAATATTATATAAAAATAGCATTGTGAATGCTTAAATCTCAAAATTTAAAAAATTTATTCAATTACTAAATAAAAACAGAATATTGTTCGTGGCGGAATAACAAGCAAATCGCGCCTAGTAAGCAGATGAAGCAACATTTATGTTACTGGGTGACCCCTCAACAAAGGCATTTCCTAATGAAATGCAAAATTCAACGTTGCGATATTGTTCAAACCGGAGATAACGTATACAAGGAGTTACAAAAGTACCCCTAATACCGAATATGATAGATAGGGACCATCAAACTGAACAACTTTTACAATGGGACCAACTTTGAAATCGCGAAAAAAAAGTCAGCTGTTTCATACAAAAATTAATTACGAAAATATCAAAATGTATGAAACAGCTGATTTTTTTTTCGCGATTTCAGAGTTGGTCCCATAGTAAAAGTTGTTCAGTTTGATGGTCCCTATCTACCATAGTCGGCATTAGGGGTACTTTTGTAACACGTTGTATATTTTGGAATAGAACAAAAATTATTCCAACCCATTGCCGTTTCAAGGCTCAAAAGTTGGGTACGGTATCAAATTAGACCCAGTGCGGTGGCTGATATAAAACGCGAGTAACTATGCGGACAACGCATAAGCTAAAGCGGATTTCAAAAGAGTTTATTTCCACATGAAATAAAACCTTTTTGTTAGTGACTTTCAATAGAAGGATGAAACCTTTACAATCAACCTTAAATCCTTAACGCTTTGAACATAGCAGAGCAGTCCTCCAATTTCTTACGAGACCACAAGTCCTTACAAACTTCAATGACAACTTTAACCATATTGCTCCGTCAATTAATTATGGCTCGCTATCTTGATCTCGTAAGTGCGCCTCCGCTTAGGCCTTGTCGAGGCACCCTTTAAAGTTAATTAGAAAACAACACACGTGACGTTGGAGCCAACTCGTTCGTACTGAACAAAACATGTAGAACGGACAGATTAATCTCAAAACACGACGCCTGTATTAAGATTTGTCTTTTATCTTTTTCATTAAATATTCCTTTTTTAAATAAATAATAGTAGATTGTTAGACAAGGGTAAACACTCTACTTTTCATTTCTAATATAAGGAAAGAAAAAAACCGTAGTTTTGCATTATATTTATTAATAAAAACATGTAGTAACTACATCGGTAAACCATATTTATTTATTTCTTATTTCAAATTTGGAACAGCCCGCGTCGCCACTCTGGCAAATGTTTTTAATTTTGCACTGGCTGTTATACCAACTCTATGGTCGACTATGTCACCAAATTTAGTTCTATTTTTAACCGACTTCAAAAAAAGGAGGAGGTTCTATGTTCGACTGTTTATTTGTTTTTTTTTTTTTTTTTTTTTTTTTTTTTATGTATGTCCACCGATAACTCGAAAACGGCTGAACCGATTGACATGATTCAAACGTTACTTTATCAGGTTTGCTCCCCAGGTGGTCCCATTTTTTGAAAATTTTAAATCGGTTCAGTAGTTTTCGAGTAATCCTGAAAATACTGTAATTTTTTAGGTAACTTTTGCACGAGTTTTAACGGATCTTCAGACATAACTTCTTTGTTTATAAACCGATTTGGATGATTCTTGTTTCGTTAGAAAGGGGATACTTTAAGGATGTTTTCATTCAAATTTCCTTCACATTGGACCTTGGACTTCGAAGATACACAAGAGAACTCTTCAAAATCAAATATGATAGTGTATTAGTGATTACTCTACGGTATTGAAAGGTTTCGCATCAGCCATTTTTATTGTCACTACTGGGGCTGGGATACAAGCCTTACTTATGGGCTGATGAATAGGATGGGCCATAACCTACCGCGCGGGCCCAATGCGGATTGGTGGGTGTTAATGTGCAAATGTAGCTGGAACTAACGGCTTAACGTGTCTTCTGAAGCACGGAGGAGATAATACACTTTGGTCACCTACCCCATGTCTGACCCTTGCTAAAATTAACAGTGCGAAAAGTGGATATTGAGTTACTAGGCGTATTATACCATTGAAATGTGTGAAATATGAATAAAATATATTTATATCATCGCTTACATTTACTTATACATACCTACCACAAAAAAGTTAAAAATAAAAAAACTTTTAAAAATTAAAAAGAAAAACCTCCTTCAAAAAACCTTAAAAACATTGCTATAAAAAAACAGCTTCAAAAAACAGCAGCTCTAAAAAGCAAGAAATAATATTCAAATCTGCATAATTACTATTCAAGTATCTACGCATATCTGATATTAAAAAAACGTCTTATGAAGTCGGGTGGGGCTTTAAGAATTAAAAAATCAAATTGAGAAAGAGAAACCACGATAAATGTTATTATGATTAAAAAAGAAAAATATCTTTAGACCCACCCGACTTCAAAAAACGTTTTTTTAATATCAGATATGCGTAGATACTTGAATAGTAATTATGCAGATTTGAATATTATTTCTTGCTTTTTAGAGCTGCTGTTTTTTGAAGCTGTTTTTTTATAGCAATGTTTTTAAGGTTTTTTGAAGGAGGTTTTTCTTTTTAATTTTTAAAAGTTTTTTTAAATTCTCTTTCACCCTAGGGTGTAACGCAGATTTTTTAACCTGCTGCTCAATTTAAATATACATTACTTTCTGAATATGAGAAATGAAAAAGACATTGTAATAAAACGCCTGTTTTGAACTTTTATCATCACAGTTTGTACAGTTTCCATTAAACCCCACGCGTTAAACTACATTTTACTATCTCATAAAATCGGTCAACCGACTTTTTACCTCGTAAAGCTCTCGATCTAACTCTTTACTGTGACACAGAACTAGAAACAGTTATAAAATAAACGCAATAACATTGATACATCGAATTCGTTATGATAATATTAATGATTTATCGTCGAGTCTTTTCTAATTAGATCCATATGACATTTTATTAAATCTCATAATCTCGATATCCAAAATTCCAAATACATATAAATTACGAAATTCACGTAGCTTTAATTCCATTTTAATTTCCCTTAAATGCCACATTTAAGCCAAATTAGCATTAAGAACTGGATCTAAAACATTTATATGAAAATGTTTTATGACATTCTAGTTAAAAGATACCACCTAAAAATTAAAACGAATTACTGGGGAGCTTATTTAGATTCCATTTTGATTAACTGCTTGTGGCTTAGGTTCACAACCTTAAAAAGACGAAATAATCAGTGAATATTATGTTTGCGACCCCTTTAGTTTTTGGGACAAAAAAGTACTTATATTGTGTTTTTTACGATTTCCTTGGTCGAGTGGCCTTGTACACTGGTTTTCAAGGTGTCGCCATCTCTGAGGTCCCGGGTTCGATCCCCGGTTGGGTCAATTTAGAAAACGAACTTTTCTATATTGGCTCAGGTCTGGGTGTTTGTGATACCACCGTTGTCTCCGATTTTCATAACACAAGTGCTTTAGTTGTTGTCAAATATATATTTTACTTACCAAATACTATAAGAGAAAAAAAATATTGTAGTCACAAAAATAGCCAATAATGATGCCTGCCAAACATTTTCCTGTGCTATCAAACTTTCATCGGCCTGCTATTTTATTAATGGGTCTCGGAAACCTTATCCGACGTTCGTCATGTTTCTTTCATAAAATTGTTATAGATGCTTTTGAAGAAAAAACTTCTAAAAGAATAAGGAAATACGACGATTGCCGTAAGTCATAAATAAAATACAAACTTCTGAGTACTTGGCCAACCCTTGAGCTTATTTATTTATTTGTTGATTTTGCAACAAATATTTTAATTGGCATTAACCCTTAACCGCTAACGTACGTCAGAGAGATGTACGCACACTTTTAAAATTATAATATGTCTTTTGCATCGTACGCGCACGAATTCGTCCTTTCCTGTACCTTCCTAGACTTCAGTGACGAGCACATAGAGAGCGTTAAATATACATTTCATGACGTCAGTGAGACGTAGCGTCAGTGTTAATGTATGTTATTAAGTATATTACAGTTTTAATTTTGTTTTTGGTTCAAAATGGCTTGTAAAAAACACCTTTTGATTGCTGAATATCCGACTATAAAAATCAACCTCGAACCAATGCAGCCAGCTAATACTAAGAAATATTGTAAATCATCAGACATCGATAAAGTAAGATTTATATCTTACTTTATCGATGTCTGATGATTTTTCTAAATGTTTATGAAGAATTAATTCTGAGCGATGAACATTATGATAAGTAAAATTATGTCGAGATATGTTATGCTATCTTATTTAGTGATAATTAATTGCCATACTGACGTTAAAAAACAAAAAGTTACTAAAATAAAGTGCCATTTGCTATCATATATGAAAAGAAAATTATCTTTAATTATTTATAATAAGCAGTTCTATAATCACTTCAGACTGAAAAGACACACACACACTACACACACACACACCACACACACCCACCACACATACCACACGCACACCACACACACACCACACGCACACCACACACACACACACACACACACACACCACACACACCACACACACCACACACACCACACACCACACACACACACACACACACACACACACACACACACACACACTTAAGGGTTAAGCATTGTACATACTTGAATTATGGTGATATATTTTATTAAGCACCCTTTAACTGATATTTGTATTACAAATAAGACAACCTCCGTAGTCGAGTGGCTTTGTACACCGGTTTTCAAGGTGTCGCCATCTCTGAGGTCCCGGGTTCGATCCCCGGTTGGGTCAATTTAGGAAACGAACTTTTCTACATTGGCCCAGGTCTGGGTATTTGTGACTGATATCCATAACACAAGTGCATCACAAGTGCATTAGCTACTTACTTTGAAACCGGAGCAATGTATGTGATGTTGTCAAATATTTATTTATTTATAAAAAGACAGTCAAGTCCTCGTTTAAGGAAAGCAAATCTTTATATTCATGAAATATTTTATCGTTGCGTTGCGGTGAAATATCTCGGTGAGCAACAATGTTATTCCTTTGTACATGAAAATGTAATTTCAGTCAGAAACCCTCTCCTTATATCCGGGTTAGTCTGACATCTGCGCAAGCACGGAAATTGTTTTGGATTATATACTGGACCAGACGATCAAATACCCGACTACTACTTAACTTTGCATGCATTTTTTAAACCCATTTCCATACATGAGCAGACATGATGCTATTCAATTTCACGAAGTAAATGAGCAACACAGTTTTTTGGCGTGAATACATGAGCATCTCCATTTTCAGAAAGACATTTTAAAAATTGTAAAAATTAAAAATAAACTTCCCAACAAAATGCATTTTTTTCGATTCATCCAGCTGTTTATTAAATTTTACTTATAATATACTAAAGCGATGGAGGCAGTTCAACGACAACTAAAGAAAAACACAGTAGTATTAAAAAATATAAATCTGACATAACATGAAATGACCCAGCTGTCACTGTGAAGCCAACTGAAACAATCTACTAATGGGAAAAGTCCCTAGAGATTTCGCTTTGTTCGATGCAACTTTGATAGCAATATACTTATGATTATGACATACGCTTCGAATGGCATTTCTAGTTTGATATAGCATTTCAGGTCACATACACCTTTTGATTAGAAAAGTTGTTTATGACGTTTTATATTTTAGATAGAATGAGTAAAGCTATATTGAACTGAACTGAGACGGTATTGATCAATAAAATAGGGAAAATAAATGGCCGCATGAAGTTCTCAGATAAAAAGTACACATTTAAAAAAAAGATCAGCTCCAAGACTGAAATTTAAAAAAAAAAAATGACATAATATGTAAAAAATATACCAAAATTATTAACCCTAAAAATCTCACTTCTCTCCATCTTTTCTTTGGGTCAGCATTCAATAATCTGTCCTTATCTCATTTGAACCCAATTAACATCTTTACAGCACTTGCTTAGAACAGTGACAAAGTTACTTTGAACAAATAATTATTCTTTATGAGTGAATTTTCGTTGGGGATACCCCAGGGTGAAGTGTATAAGTCGTTATCGAGCTGATGGTGATTGCAAGCCTATGAGTAAAAGTTACACACTGTTAAAAAGAATGACAAACATAGCTTCAGCTGCTATTAAGTTCATAATTTAGATATTCACAATACCTATTACGTTTTATTATGCAATATCAATGTTAATTAATAATGACAATGTTCTAATAAATAATCTTAAAACTTATTTCTTTTAGAATCAAAACCTAATTTACGTTGCACCTGAAATACGGCGCCGAAGCGATGTCGTCACGTCACGCGCAGTGGGAGAATCTCTAGAACATTTTATGTTTAAAAAACTCTTGGATTTTTTTAAGACAGTTCGCTAAACCACTGTCCCCTGTATATTCCAGAATAAACGAGTTGCGTAGAGCTGCGTTGCGCCTGGAATACCGCGCGAAGCGATGTCGTCACCCTTAATTAATGGCCTTCGCTGTAACACGCACTGCGATATACTTTGTACAACATTCTAAGCCGAAACATTAGGAAAAGCTTTATTTCGACGTTCTAATTTAAGCTCTGCCTATTCTTCTAATATTGTTTACTAACTTATCAACCAATCAGTATACATTTCAATTCATAATTAATATAAACATCTAACATGTTACGATTTTAAATCGCTTTGAGTGAGTTATAAGCTTTAAAACATAACGAGTGTTCTTCTCTGCTATCTCTGCTTTTGCTTGAATACTAATTCTCTAATTTGTTTGTAGCTTTTATACTTTTTAGAATTTACCTACACTTTGAGCTTTGTTCTAGCCCTCCGCGGTTTCATAAACTTTAGTCGCATTTACTCTTTAGCTTTGATCTTAAGCTTTCTTTATTTACTAATGAAACCTGCTGTTTGCGATAATTAATACGCCGGAAGAGAGGTTGAGTGGTGAAACCTAATGTGGGATTTACACGGGTCCATTTTTCAGGCGACTTGTTGGTCGATTTTAATCGACTAGCGCTTTTTATCGACAATCGCTTGTAAAATCTAATCGCAAACCTAATTTCAATGAGGTGAAGATTCAATTTTTCAAACGATTGTCGACAAAAAGAGCTAGTCGACAAAAATTGACCAGCAAATCGCCTGGAAAATCGACTCGTGTAAATCCCACGAAAGTTACAAACCTCTTGGACGAATAACTTGCAAATACTTTTGTAGTATACTTGTTATTTAGTGAACTTAATGTCTTGATTTTTCGTAATTTAAAATCAACTTTAGATTTTTTATGAACGAAAAACATAAATATCAGGTTGGAATCAATTTTATTAGTTGAAACAATCTTCGTGTTCATTTGATATTTTGAAATTATCTTGAAAATCAGAGTTCTTAGTTAATGAATATTATCAAACACGAAAATTATGAAATAAGTATTATGAAAATAATATTCATGACAACCAAATCATATTTTATTAATAAAAATGATTGATGACAATGTTAGGAAAATGTTTTATAAAATACAATAGTACTTTTAGATATTAATTAACCGACTTTTTAAATATCGTACATCATTGAACAAGTTTATAAATATTATTTTGATGTTTTTATCAAACATCAAAATAATACTCAATACAATACTCAAATCTACATTCTCACGCAAATTATTTATATAAATTATTTTTTTTCTAATTTTTTTACTGATACCTTAACTCTTTTTATTTTATGTTTCAAATACAATCATCAGGCCCATCTTTCCCACTGGGCACTCTGGGTACGTGCCCAGGGCCCCGCGATCGATAGGGGCCCCTAGTTCCTGCCAGATCGCTAAACGATAACGGAGGCTTATTACCAAAAAACATATAAAACTTATTTAGGTATTAACTCAAACAATAATTACTGACTACAAATTCTTGCTCACTAGCTTTAGGGGCCGCCTTATCTTAATGTGGCCAGGGCCTCAAATAGCTTAAAGACGGCCTCGACAATCATGCCATTTTAGACTTCCTGAAAATACTGTGTTTTCTCCCTATAATATTTAGTAAGTGTTCTCACACTTTTGTTGCATGGAAAAAGCTATGCCCGATGGTGGTAAATGAACGGGGAAATAGCTACCTCCCTACGGAAAGTGATTTACTGCGAAGTACTTTTTGCACCGTAAAACCCATTTATTTAAAAGAAAGAGAATGGAGTTCTCAAGAAACTTAAATGCATCCGGTTTTAAATGCGATGCAATTAAACATTTATCGTAATTTTAAAAGTAATTGCTCTCGTATTTACTTTATACGTACTATTTTGATTGTCCAAAAGATTCTCCGGTGCCGGATATCTAGCGTTTTTACTAAACATAGTTAAACAGATAACGGATCTTTGGTGGATCAGCGTAATGTACAAGTTAATAAATATGTGATATACATAAAATATAATATTTTTAATTTTTAGAAGACTCAAAGTTCATAGTTCAGAATGAATCAAAACATTTCTGGCCAATATTTGAAATTTGAAAATAATTTAGTTGTGACAGAACTTATGACTGCGTATATTATTTATTTGTTTTTAAACAACATACAATTTGAGCTACTTTTTAACGCGAGGTCGTCAGCTCACAGAGCCACTAGTAATAAAAATAAATAATAATAATTACATGCTTTATTATATAATGTAGTTATGACAATCATTTGATTCGTTTGTCTTCCACAGTAGACATTTGTCTGGAAATATTATGAAAAACAAACACTCTTAGCATGGTATTAATAAAGCATCATCAAAAAGAAATTAAAATATACTAGGTACTTTACCAATTTCTAAATCTATACAAAAGAAAGCTTTACTAAATTCCAACTCCCTAAGTTACGTAATTCAAAATTTTAATATTGACATTCTAAAGTTGTTGCAATAAAAATATAAATGCCGACAATCCAATTTTGTTATAATCGTACTACTCTATTGTATGAATAATGTCACTAATTTAATGCCATTAGATTGACTAATATCGTGTTGATAAAATATTTTCAGTACTACTGTAGTTGTACTGCTTAAGGCATGACTAAACAATTATATGTTTTCTCCTATTCAACCTTAACAAGATCTTTTTCTCCTAATTCATCTCGCCTTTTCTGCGTAATTAATGAGGCAGTTTCTTCAATATTCTACTAAGTACGGGCAATTTATTATCCTCTCTTGATGAATTAGCTTCTAAATAAGGCTTCAGTTAAGCTGTATGAAATGCCGAGTGTCTATATCTAGGTAGGTAGGTAGTATATATAGCTAAAACTATGTCGCTTTATGTCATATACATACTATGACGAATATATTTATGAGGCGACCTCAATGGTTGAAGGGCGATTTTCTAAGGATTCCGTCTAGCTAGGGTCCAAGCCGTATTATCCAGAAATATACAATGTGTTACAAAAGTACCCCTAATGCCGAATATGGTAGATAGGGACATAAAACTGAACAACTTTTACTATGGGACCAACTTTAAAAATGCGAAAAAAAAAATCAGCTGTTTCATACAAAAATTAATTAGGAAATTAAAATGTATGAAACAGCTGATTTTTTTTCGCGATTTCAGAGTTGGTCCCATAGTAAAAGTTGTTCAGTTTGATGGTCCCTATCTACCATATTCGGCATTAGGGGTACTTTTGTAACACGTTGTATAACGTTGTCACGAAAAAGATTCCATGTAACGTTTTATGATATAATTCCAAATATCTCCCTTTCGGCAGAGATTCTTCAAGAATCATTCTAATTTCTTAACTTTAGGCTAATATACGTAACAGAAACTTTTATCTCTTGAAATTCATGAATGAATAACTAGAATTAAGAACAAGACCGTCTCTGAAATGCTTAAGGGCCTTAAATCTTTATTTTAGATTAAATTAAATTTGATGAACTACTAACAATTTTACCCCACATTATAATAAAGCCTCAGCAGATAACGAAGTTAAATAATTCTCTGAAACAATAACAAAACTATTAATTATAATAAAAAGGTAAAAATCATTTTACTGTCACCATAATCCTATATTTACGGTACGGCTAAAAAGTAAATACGAACCATATTCGACTACTGAAATGTGATAAATATTAGATAATTACATAACACAGACTTACAATCCCATATCCCTTTTCTAAAATTTTCAGGTACCTATAGATTCTAATACTGTTGTTTCTATGACTACAATGTAGCACTACCTTACATTATTACATTAAACCCTAAAATCTATGACTTAGGTATTCAGCCTATTATGTATCTCAGTAGAACCCGCATAGTTCACTTTTATAGATTGACATTTGCGTCCCTTCGCAAAATGGGTCGCCTCAGACCTGAACGTCACTACATGGATAATACATCATACATTATACTCGAGCCTAAAGAAATTATACAATTTCACATAAAACCTTCTCCCAACGACCTTCTTACAAACTCTCATCACGTTTTTGTAAATTTTTGACGCCTTAGAACAGCATCACCCTAATGTTGAGGAGGAAATAGGCTATTTAAGCCAACCTTAAGAACCGAGTAAGAAGCATTGAACAAAAATGTATTCATTTTCTCGAGAGATGATCAAGCCGTTTAGAGAATACTTGAAATTTACTGTGACAGAATTGGGAACCAAATATAACGGTACATTTTGTTCGTGAAAAAATTATGTTTTATTCGTTATCTTTCTTGCTTGAAGACTAATGAAATGATTAAAGGAGCAATGAAAATGTCCACTACGTAAACCTAGGTGTGATAGTAGCAAGGAAAGATTAAAAACTTATACAATTACACTCTCCAGACAAAGTGTTGGCCCAAACAAAAGTGACAAAGGCGAAATATTACACATTGCAACAAACAATAAAATAGAATCACTAAAATTCGTAAACACAATAGAAATGCCAGCAACGCCTTTGTTTCTTTTTTGGAACTAGCTTGACAGAATTTGTACATTCTGCATTCTGTTTTGTCTAAAATTAAAGCTTACCAATTCGACTCAACTTAAGATATAATTTCAATTAGAATCTGAACTGTATCGTTTTATCTCCACTTCTAAATTGAATTAATGGAACTTCAGTGAATAGCACGCCGAAATAACAATAGTTTTGCATAAATTTACGGAGTCGCAGAATCGCTGATAATTCGTCAAGTTGGGCGTCGAAAGATTACCTTCTGTACAAACGACTAGTCTTTGAGATTTCTGTGATCTATGTCTAGTTAGCTAGTTCAGTTTTGGTTATGTTGTGAAAAATTAATAGTATATACTGTGGTTGTGTTGCAGTCCTATTACATAAAAACAATCGCGATATGTGTATGATGTTCGTCCCACTCCGTGACACTGTTAATTCACGAATAATTTTCAATACCAAGCCGATTATCGCGATTCTTTTTATGTTATAGGCCTGCTGTTTGTAGAAGAAATATTAATACGTATGTCTGCTACTGCTTTCTTCAAGAAAAATAATAATATTTAGACGTGAAAACGCAACAAAAGTTCGGACCTCATCATTACGTATTCCATTATATTATTATTAAAACTTAATTATACTCGTACATTATGTACTTAAGCTTTTGGTCACGCATTTAAAATACATTTACTAGTTCTATATGATAAAACAGAAATGCAATAAGTTTATTTATTATCATCTATTTAAAACCAATTTTAATGTTAAAATGTCAGGTACTGATTTTTTGCCAATTTAGTGAAGCAAAAATATAGAATACCAACATGACATTAAACTTATTAATATTTTATTACAATCTGGTTTTATGACACTTTTTTTGTTTTTAGCTCTCTGATAGAGCTGTTATGATCGACGTAATATATCGTGGATACAAGCAACTGTGTGTGATACCCCCCCTGTTAGCACAGGCCTTTCACGTAAAATTTCAACAATAACTCATCGGCAGGAACACAACAAAAGGAAAGTTTATTTGACTGCGGTTTTCAGGTATCGTGTCCAGGCTCAAATTGGAGAAAAAGCTGCCTCGCATCCTTTTGATTGATTGCCGATGTTTGTCAGAGTGATATCGGTATTCTTGCATATTGATCACCCCTACCATAGTGTAAAAATATATTTTCCTACAGTGAGGTAGCTCCTTTGTCTCGGTTATGAATGCATACAAACTACTTCAGTACCGCACTTATAGTAGTGAAAAGTTAGGTACGGCTCGCCTTTCAACGCGACTTGCTGGTTGTTTTAGTCAACTAGCGCTTTTATCTTGTAAAATTGAATGACCACCTCATTGAAATCAGGTATCGGCGCCCGCTGGGCTACGGAGGGAGCGAGTTTTAAATTTCAAACATCGTAAAAACGCTTTATTAAGCTTTTCATCTGTTCATCACCAAATTTTTTTACGCTGTGCCTCTAACATATCTGAACCCGTTACTCATAACAACAAAAGACGACACATTTCTATTCTACCGCATATCGTTTGTTAGTTCCGCGCGATTAGTCTCTGACGTCACACATCAGATGATATATACGCGCCGCGTGAATTTGATATGAATGGTGCTACGAATATTTCATGAACTGTTAGCGAAGTGCTTCGTGTTTCGCGAGATATTACTATTTCATTACGTTCTATTGGAATGCAGGTTTCAATTGAACGATAGTCAAGCTATGTTGTCAACTAATTTTCATTCAGCTTACCTATCTTCGTCTTTACATGTTTGAAATAACTTTACATATTAATCACTTTGCTATTATAAATTAAAATACAATGTTCTTCATTTGTTCGTTCAGACGACCTTTTACTGATATTGACTTATTATATTATATTATCATATTACAACCAACATCTTCGGTAAATATTTTTCACTCTAGTAAACTTTTATTGTTGTCTCGAGATTGGCTTATCAATTTTCTTTAACACTTATTCGGTATATTAGAGATCAAATTTATTCAATATCAAAGATCTTTTCTGAAATCTGACGTGAAACAAAATAAAGCTGCCTCGAATGTCAATGTTTTTTTTTTTGTAAATAGGCTAAAAGATTTGTAATTGTTTATAATTAGACCTTTAAGTATCGCTTGAATAGTCGTACAGCCAATGATTTTATCTACCTTCGAAATTTTATTCACAACAAAGTTTTTGACGACCACCGTGGTCGAGTGGCTTTGTACATCAGTTTTCAAGGTGTCACCATCTCTGAGGTCCCGGGTTCGATCCCCGGTTGGGTCAATTTAAAAAACGATTTTTTCTATATTGGCTCAGGTCTGGCTTGTGATACCACCGTTGTCTCCGATTTCCACAACACAAGTGCTTTAGCTACTTACTTTGGAATCGGAGCAATGTATGTGATGTTGTCAAATATTTATTTCTTTATAATATAGAGACAATTACTTTTTCACACCGAAGTTAGTAGAATAGGATCAATTGACAAAAACATCAAAATGGAATTGCTATTACGACAAATTAAGGGCAGATGATTATCAAAACATGTTTTCAAATAAAGTCCCTTTGATGAAATGGTATTTATTTACAAAACAGAAGTGAACGTTGTCTTTAGAAACCGCCACTTTTAGGCTTCCCGTCCACGAGTGATAAATCGCTAAGCGATTTTTTGTCGCCGAGAATGGAATATACAGAATTCAATACGTAAACGCCCACGAGCTACAGAAAGTAGCTCAGCGACTAATCGCCCGCGAAATGACACTGACAAGAGTGACAAAGGGTTATTTAGCCAGTACAAAAATAAAAAATACAGACGACTTGATAACCTCCTCCTTTTTTTGAAGTCGGTTAAAAAGAACGCTGTGATTAACGCGTTTAATTAATTATAAATACTTTGTTGTGAATGAAATTCCGAAGGTAGATGAAAATTATTGACCGTACGACTATTCAAGCAAAACTAAAGGTCCAATTACAAACAATTACGAATCTTTTAGCCTATTAACAAAAAAATATCTTTGACATTCGAGGCAGCTTTATTTTGTTTCACGTCAGGTTTCAGAAAAACGTCTTTGATATTGAATAAATGTGATCTATAATAGACCGAATAAGTGTTAAAGAAAATTGATAAGCCAATCTCGAGACCACAACACAATGCTGATTATCGCAGCTACAAAAAGTCGCTCGTGGGCGCTGACGCTTAGGCTTGCACTAAAACCATCCACTAAAAGTGTTTCTGTTTCCAATAAGCTGTGGATTTGGTTCCACGTGTGCATGCCGTATTTATGGCCCGCAATACGGCTGCGGCGACAGAGATAAACGAGGAACTAACAAAAGATAGTTTGTAAACCCATACTGTACTACGAGTTCTCGTCAGTGAGGACGTGCTTTACACATTTGTATGAATAAACATCACGCGCAATCACTAGATAGACATTAATGTAGAATCGCATAAATAATTTTCTTGTTACAATAAAAATTGTAATTGCTTACTTTTTCTCCGAGATAGACAAGTTGGCAATCGCCAAGCCATCCATACTACTTAATTTACCTACCAGATATAATATTTTTTATCGATAAAGGTATTATCAAAATAAAATTTTATTAGTCCATAAATACTTTTTATAAAGCAAGAAAATTAAAAATAACATGCAGTCTCGAGCTCAAAAATGCACATAGAACATAACATTATTGAAATACTTCTATGACACATCACACTGTCAGATTATGGTTCAATGTTGTATACATTTCATTGCACGTGACAATTAATACTCCGATTAGAAAATGTTTCGAAAAGGGAGGTCCATTCACTTGCTGTAATGCTACTTTCCTGATATTATAGTACCATTAGCCTTCTTTATTGTAATGGAAATCCATGAAGGGTAGATGATTTCTTTCCCCATCATCGGCTCTATAAATATTAATGCTTAGACCTAAGTATTTCTCTAGTTGGATTTTCAAACTCTAATCTTATACGTTCTTATTTAGAATAACAAAGTGTTTTTCAGTTAGTAACATTAAGACATTGTTCTACGGTAATCTTTGTCTAAATTATTTACCAAACAAAGAATAAAGGCCCTCTTAAAACTCATGAAACCATAAAACCTTCGTCTATTTATTATTTAGTATCAATTATATTTTCTTTAATTAGGTTTTCACTACGTAATGTTACACTAAATTAATAGAAATGAACATTTAAAAAAAGACATGAAAGAATTAAATAAAAATAATATAAATTTTTTGACATACATAAGTATCATGTGACAGTAGAATTTAATTAACCCTTATTATATAGATAAATAATTGTTTGTTAGTTTTTGGATTTCAACTTATATTCTTTTCAAAGTCAATCCTAGTTTAAACAGACTTTGGATTCTATCACTCACATGGTGCTATAAATTATAATTTGATTCAGATAAATTATTTAATTTAATTATTAACAGCTCTTGTTGTCGATGAATGAAGGGTCAACTAACTAATTAACTGTTATTCAAAGCTTCTAAAACTATAGGACAATACAAATTCTATTAACCCTTCAACGCCTGGAAAATGAGACACAATAGATGTTCCATTGTTATCCGGCCGCATGCGTCCGCTCGGGCGTTGATGAAGGCCAGTATACTCGAAAAAGTCTGTCTCTGTCTTTTTCTATATGGGTGAAGAGTAATAAAAATAACCTTATTTTTTAATTTTTTCAATGTTTTTATTGTTATTTTGAGCAAAAGTAACCGTTAAATATTCCTCTATATGTCATTACCTAGTTTTCTGTATATTATTCGTGAGTTAGAGATGAATAAACTCTAAGTATTATCCAAAAATTATAAAAATAATGATTGTTTTTGCATATTTTTATAGTCAAGTGAAGATATGAATATCGTGTTTTGACCCATAAAATAATCAAGATAGTTTATTAAACTACAACATATATATATTTATCCGCTCAAAATAAAGAACATTTGATTGTTTACCTTTGAATCAAAAATAGATTAAGTTTGATAATTTCGAATATACTGGCCTTAAGGGGCTGACATGAGCCAACTAGCGCCGCCAGTCGATTTTATTTTATTTATTCTAAATAAGCCCAATTTTTTAAAAAAAGCAATCAGTCAAGGTTTTGTTATTAACGTCTAATATTTATTGAATAACTTTACACAGTTTGAAAAGGCATTCAAACAGTTTAAAACGCGATTTTGTTAAAAGTGGACACTGTTGGTTAACAGAACGAAACCCTTGCATTCGTCTCTCAAAAGTCAGCATTACAAAAACCTGCAATCAGACATGATATTATTTCGTAATTAAAAATTACCTGCCTTGTTTAATTATACATTAATATGTATTTATTTTATTATTTCAGAAGGTCTTGTGAAACACGTCTACTGTTTATTAAATAACGATTTAATAAACAGTAGACGTGTTTCACAAGACCTTTACTGATTCCTTTTTTTAAGAAATTGGGCTTATTTAGAATAAATAAAATAAAATCAACTGGCGGCGCTAGTTGGCTCATGTCAACCTCTTAAAAAAGTGTTTGATACTCGTACTTTCGAGATCGTGTTTTCGTAGTAACGCAGCTTATCAGGGGCTCGTGTGAACGACATTAATTTACTTGTAATTGGTATTAGGATGTGCACGGAAAGGGCAATCAAGAGAGAGGACTTTTGGGATGGATTAATCGTTAACTTTTGCTTTTATCGAGAGAGCTTTCGATTAATATTCTAGTTTCAATAGAAAAACTTTTTCGAGGTGATTTTTTGTATTATTTTAAATATAAGATACTGTTAAAACTAAACACATAACTAAATACATTTGTTTAAGGATATAAATAAAGTAACTTTGGCAGGCCAATACATAAATGAAAATTTAGTTTCAAACACACAGTGTAAGGAAACACTGATTCATTTGGTAAGAACAGCAATAATCACCAGTTTAATACAAGGAATAAAAGTAAACTTTCCGTTCCAAGATTTAGGCTTGCAAAAACTAGAGGTTTATGGGGAAAGGCATAGCATTATTTATCAAGTTCCACAATAAGTAATTCCTTTGCATGAATTTAAAAACCATGATAAAAAGTCGCGTTATAAAGTAGTCAATTATCTGAGAGATCAAAATGCGTGGCAATGATGTAACACAGAACTTGTTAGATGTTGTGTTGTTAATAATCCTGTTGAAATGTATTTGGTAACGATATATTTAAGTTTGTAAATATTGTTAGTTATTTCTGTTAAAGCTGATAAGTTTATTGCGCCCGTTTTTCTTATCAGTTAAAAAAGTCTGGAACGGGTGGTATGAAAATATAGACGATTCAAAAGCGCTTAATTAGTAAGTTTATTTGAATAAAGATATTTTGACTTTGACTTTAACATTAAAAATATGTTTTGTTTGAAAGAAAATAGTTTTGTTATAAGTATTTCAATTTTATAATACTTAATTATCATAAAAAAGTTTTTTTTTAATTTAATATAAAAATTAAAAAGTTATTTTGTACTATTTTCATAAACTTCTATATTTTCTCGTTTGAACACCTTTGAATTACTCATTGATATTAGGCAACGCGCAAGCTTCAGATGTCAAAGTAAGCAGTAGTTCCAAATGGTTAAAGTTTTCATTAGACAGATCATTTTTCAAAAGTTTTAACATGTTTATAGTTCAGATCAGGTGTAAATGAACTGAGTTGGTCAAAGTCAGCCCATCAATTTTCCTAATAGTATCAAAGTCATTCAACTAACATTATTTCATCCAACAAGTTAGGGCCATCCATTTCCAAAGTTTCTGATGACTTTACTAATCATTATGGACGAAACAAGTAAATGTCTATATCACTCAGGATTAGCATTGGTAATATTTTGGTATATTATCGAACTATACAGTGTTTGCACATTTTCACTACAGTTGTTGCCGAGCCGGCCTCTTTTTTACTAGTTTATGGTTTTTTACTTTTAACTTATATTTTTGAATTCTGTACTTTTTATACTATAACATATTTTCCTTGTTTTTGTACTCTGTGTTTTTTTATGTCAAGTTGTTTTCATCAGTTTACAATAATAAAAGTACATTTACTACCAACTAACTTTCATAATTTAGAAACCCATTTAGCTCAGTTTCAACAGTTACAGAACACTTTTGGTTTTATTAAAATAAAAATATCAATCATCTGTAAATTAACTGGTCCTTGTGACCATCGACCATCAGCCATTTTTAAAGTCCCCACTGCTGAGGCACAGGCCTTCTTTATAGTTGGATAAGGAAGGTAGGCCATAATCCACCACGCAGGCCCAATGCGAACTGGTGGGTGTTAACAACTGCAAATACAGCCGGAACCAACGGCTTAACGTGCCCTCCGAAGCACGGAGGAGCTCGAGCTACAATTTTTTTTTATTTACGCAATCGCTGGGCCAGGCGCTATGCCACCGAGCTCCCTGTGAACAGGCTCCGTAATATTACTAATGATAATATATTCGTTTACTTAAGATGTATTCAAGATGCCATTAAAAAAGGTATAACAGTTCCTGATTTAAAGTTCGGTGGAATTACCTTTTCCAAATCAAAAACAAATATTTATTTTAATGAAGTGTATACAGAGATGTTACAATAATAAAGTGCTATGATATGAGCAAAAATCTGCATTGATATTATTATGAGCGAAAATTGCTTCACGCAAGTGTCAAGTCTACTCATCTCCTTTTTCCTCAACTTTTCTTAATTATCATCATGAATCTTGAGTTTCGAATGGTCCCATTATTTTAACACTTTGCCTACATCTTGTGAAGTACATTAGGGCTATTAAGGTTTGTAGCTGAAATCATGTTAACCGGGTATAACATTAAACAAAATAAATGTACAATTGGGGAGCTGCGTAGTCAGGGATGTTACGGCAAAATGAACGTTATTGCCATCTCAATGGCTGTCTTTAAACATTTACATAGACTGGTTTATTGCGACAAATGTGACGAAAATGTTAATGGTGACTGCGAATATCTTGGGGCTGTTCCCAAGTTAAAGGTCGTTTACATGTTTGGGGTTCCGCGCCTTAAAGATACACGGTCATGTATCTAACTTAGTTGTTACGCAAACTCACAACAGCGCTAGGCCTGCTGTGTGAGAGAGAGTGAAAATAGAGCCTATATTTAGAAAGATACAGGAGAATTGTAAGTTAACTCATAAGTTTTTTGGTTAACTATTTCTGTTTAAGTTTAGGATTGTTATAATACAATTTTCTATTTTGTATGTTATTCCTATCATTTATTCACTTCTGTAGAGAGACACCATTTTTCTCTATCTTTCTGTAGGTACGCTCTCTTTTCACTTTATCTCTTGTTTTGCTACAACTGACAAAATTATGAACTGTTTTAGTTTTGTTTTTAGTATAATCGTGTAAATTTCCAGGATAATAATATGCCAGTAACGTAATGATCAGAATTGATACTGTCAATTTTAACATGAAAGTAGAAATAAAATGACTATAGTTATCTAATAAATACTAGATTTTAAGCGGTACAACAAATGCAGTTATTTAGAGTACATAATAATTATTATAACATTTAAGTATAGGTATTTTAGAGCCGCGAGCATGTTGCCAAATAATGACAGAACTAGTCTCTTTAGTATTATGAAACCGAAAACAAAATTAATTTTCATAAAAAATATTATAATGTGATTCAGCCGTATGATTGATGATATAAACGTATTTTATACAAAACACGAAACGCGTGACGTCAATTCGTTCTTGTCCAATTTTTAAGATCAATTGATAGCAATATGTGAATCCATCGAAACGTGATATTGTTGTTTTGTTAGTGATTCACGTTTCTTACGGCTGTTGGGTATCCAATACACTGATTGGCGTCATTTCCTTTTGAAGTGAACATAATATACAATAATATAACTCGATGGTAATTCGAATAGCTAATTGCAATTTTGTAGAAAATTACATTTAAGTAGTGGTTTATATCAATGTTTGCAAACTCTAATGTATAAATTATCAGAACATTTACTATACAAATATCGTGTTCCATAATGATATTAAATGTTATAGTCACGGACTTGAAAAAAAGACAGACGTAATACCACACTAAAAAGAAGTGAAGCATGCAAGGTCCTACAATTTCGTTTGTTGTACAATAACCTACACTCACACAAATACACCGGTCTTTTCTTTCCAGTTGGTTATGGTGTGATTCGAGATATTAAAACATCCCTCTTGCGGATCTCAAAACCCATGGTTTAAAACCTACGATAGAGTCTGTTATTCTACAATTGCATCATTAGGGTTAAAACCAATCACATATATATGGCCAGTGCCATACCCGTTAAACAACTGAAAAAAATGGAGGAAACCAATGTGTAAAAAAAAACCGAAAAAGTAAAGTTATGACAGTACATACAAAAACCATAAATAAATAAATGAAATGTAATCACATTTTTAAGTTTTAAACGTTACTTACTAACTTAAAATGCCACAGTTGATACTATGTTGAGTTTTTACCATCAAAAAGCATCTTTCAGTTTCCATAAAAAAGGAGATTTCTTGAGACGTTAAATAATATATGAATCGCATACAATATTCTGCTCAAACTTCAGTGATTACATTACCGTGTTCGAGCGTGATTGAATTACAAACGACGATAATATCATACAGGCCTTAATCAAAATGTACGTCTCAACATGTTTATCGAGAACACGAAATTATATTTACACAGCTATTGAAGAACTAATTGACTTATCTTCGCATATTACTGAAACGATTGCTTTCACGTCATATTATGTAGATACATTTTGAGTGATTTATAAATTGAAGGCCATTATTATAACAACGTTTTTCTGAACTTTTAGTACATTTGAATTGAAATGAAAAACTTGAATTGATGCTTACGTAATATAGTCCTAGATTGAACTAGAAAAATAAGTACTAGAATAATAAAATAAACGTAAACAATAACAATAATACTTCATTCGAGAATTATAGCAGACTTTTGCTTAGCTCACAACTAATGAGGTTTAAAAGGCAAAACTAACCTCCCTAAAAAGTTAACCGGGGAGCCCAATATATCAGGGGGCACAAAAATGTATTATTGTAAATTATAATAAAGTTGCTTAACATTATTATCTTGCTTTTCAGCATGCACAAAAGTCACATAAGACAGTATAATTATGCATCAAATAAATCAAAGATTTAATTTAAGATGCGTTCAAGTCCTGCTACACTATAAAGCTACGAAGAAATACCAAAAATCTCTTACAAGATCGTATCTTTGCTTTTATTCCTGATCACTATTCAGTTCATCATGGGTGTACCTTCAGTGACCTTTCGCTTACTTATCAAGTAAACGAGCTCAGAATTTCTCCATTTACACCGAACGACTACTCCTTAATTTAGTATGGTTTATTCATGAGAGTAAGTAGACAATGGCGGTGTTTTAGTCTCCCTAGATAGATAGTTTCGGGAACAGTGACTTATGCAAACAGATTTATTCGTACCGTCAATTTGTTAAGTAAATGTGGACATTTCGGTGTTACGAACTTAATCTTCTGGTTTATTGCGTGAAGAAGTTTTGACTGAATATTCATTTTTGGCAATTGGCTTTAGGCTTTTGCAACAAAATAAGATGAAACAAGTTTTAGAGGTGATTGTACCGCCAGACTTTTTATATTCAAGCTTACGCGCTCACTAAACGTGAAATAAAAAAAAATACGAATACTACTTTACTACTTTATTAAAAGTACTTTGGTAATTAGTTGGTAATCGGTTTGATTTTTTTATTTTCCCGACATTTCGGAAGCTTTGCAGCTGCCGTGGTCACGGGGGACTGAAGCTGCTCGTGAGCCTACGTTCAAGCGTTGAATTTATAAAGACGTTCAGAAATTTATGTTAGACTTCTCAGTTTTCACGAATATAGGTTGTGCCAAATTTACAATTGTGTCAACTTTTTAGCTCAGTTGCAGTTAGATTCTTATGAGGTTGAATTCAAGGCTCTTAAAACTTATAAATTTTCTGAATGGCTATCGATGTGTCGCTTTCTCGCTGTATAGTAAATAAAAGAGACGTATTGATAGCCATTCAGAAAACTATCAACTTTAAAGAGCTTTTAATAACCCTCCTGTTAGTTTTTTTCAAAGATAAAATTCATTCAATTTCTATCTTAAGGGACTGACATGAGCCAACTAGCGCCAGTCGATTTTATTTTATTTAATATAAATAAGCCCAATTTCTTAAAAAAGGAATCAGTCAAGGTCTTGTGTAAGACGTCTTATGTTTATTGAATAACGTTACAACATTACAAAATCGCGTTTTAAACTGTTTGAATGCCTTTTCAAACTGTGTAAAGTTATTCAATATACATCAGACTTTATTAACAAAACCTTGACTGATTCCTTTTTTAAGAAATTGGGCTTATTTAGATAAATAAAATAAAATCGAATGGCGGCGCTAGTTGGCTCATGTCAGCCCCTTAAAGATAACATTTTAATGTTAAAAAATTAGTACTCACTCGAGGTGCTCCTTGTAGATGTCGAAGTCAGTGAAGACGAGCTCGACAATCTCGTGCGGAGCAGCGAGAAATGTGTAGAGCAGGCAGTCGGTGCGGGGCGGGTACGGGCGCGGGTAGTCGGGGCTGCTGAACGTACCCCGCTCCTTGCCGTACGTCGACGAGAACCGTATGCACGTGCAACCTGTGTACAACAAATATACTTTGAGTACGGTGGTAAAGCAGGCAGTCGGTGTGGGGCGGGAACCGGCTCGAGTAGTTGGATGTGATGAGCGTACCTCGCTCCTTACAAAGACGTGAACCAAACGTATGTTCGTGCAACCTGTGTACAACAAATATACTTTGAGTGCGGTGTTAAAGCAGGCAGTCGGTGTGGGGCGGGTACGGGCTCGAGTAGTTGGATGTGATGAGCGTACCTCGCTCCTTACAAAGACGTGAACCGAACGTATGTTCGTGCAACCTGTGTACAACAAATATACTTTGAGTACGGTGTTAAAGTAGGCAGTCGGTGTGGGGCGGGTACGGGCTCGAGTAGTTGGATGTGATGAGCGTACCTCGCTCCTTACAAAGACGTGAACCGAACGTATGTTCGTGCAACCTGTGTACAACAAATATACTTTGAGTACGGTGTTAAAGCAGGCAGTCGGTGTGGGGCGGGTACGGGCTCGAGTAGTTGGATGTGATGAGCGTACCTCGCTCCTTACAAAGACGTGAACCGAACGTATGTTCGTGCAACCTGTGTACAACAAATATACTTTGAGTACGGTGTTAAAGCAGGCAGTCGGTTTGGGGCGGGAACGGGCTCGAGTACTTGGATGTGATGAGCGTGCTCCGCCCCTTACAAAGACGTGAACGTATGTTCGTGCAACCTGTGTACAACCAATCTACTTTGAGTAAGGTGTAGACTCTACACTGAAGAGCAAGCAGTCAACACGCGGAGCTCCGCTTCTTGCTACACGGTGACGTGAGCTGTATGCTTGTGCAAACTATGTATAGCCGAACGAAGTTGCGATAGTAATACTATAATAATACAATAAATCTATTTTAGGTAAGGTGTAGAGTTACCTTTATGTGCAGACGTAATGTTAGGTGTATAATATGAAGTCAACATTAAACAAACTTGAAACACTGGCAAAGTTATAAGATCTACTTAAAATACTATTACACAAGTATTTAAAGTTCCATCACTGAACAGTTGCACTGCGGTGCCCGAGCTCCGTGGAAGTATTTTCTTTTCATTAAGTTAGTTATTAAGTGTATTTATTCATTATTTTATAGATTTATAGCTTATGTACATACCTTTACTTAAACGCGATAGCTCAATATTGTAGTTATAACGCGAGTACTATTATCTATTCTGTGCTATAGCACAAGTTATAACTAAAGATACAATAGTTTCATATCCGTTAAGTCACGCTGGGTTACTGCGAGTTGACTGAATTAACGACATCCTTAGAATTGAAGCTTCCGTAGCACCAAATCTATTCACTTGCCTTTCAATAACTTTTATGACCAAGCCACTCTACGTTCTCGAATCTATTTTTACTCTCAAAGAATAAAATTTATTTCAATTTCTTAGTAACATCAAAAATGTATTCCCAAAATGATTTCTTAAATCCCTTTGAAAGCAACGTAATTGAAATCAAATACTTTTGAAGCTCCGAAAAAATATATTTAAAACTATTTCTTTTTATCTATTTCATAAAACGAATTCCAATGAATATATTTTATCTTGAAATATAATAAAAGTCATAAATATCTTTATTCAAATAAACTTAGTAATTAAGCGCTTTTGAATCGTCTATATTTTCCTACCACCCGTTCCAGACATTTTACACAGGTACCTATTTACTTACATAAACGTTTTTTGAATATGGTGTTTGAATTTATCTTTAAAATATGAAGCACTACCTAAATCTCACACATAAACTCATTTATTTATGTCATTCTTTTGTTTCAATTCTCTTTTCCGTCTTGAATAATGATAAATTTATAATTCTAGACAAGGCAAAAATGGTCGGACCTTTCTCAGCCAATGGCAATTTCCTACTTTTCCAAAGGGTGCGTCTCAATTCATGGAAGCATTTGTCTTTCGCCATTGCCTTCATTGCAAGTCATAAATTAGGAGCAACGATTTCGCTGCCATCAAGTTGAAGTTTGAATATGCGAGCAAGGTAATTTTGAACGGTTTTCTGTTTGGAAAACGAAGATATTTGTGTCAAGACATTTCTTTTTCATTTAATGTCTATGTAAGACAGGTTCTAAGATTGTTGATCTCAAGTATTTGGTATGTACCAACTAATGTAAGTGTATACTTACTTATGTAAGTTAAGATGATAATAATATGAACTGGCTAACAAAAAGTGAATAGTGACAAATAGTGAAAAGTTACTAAAAGATGATTTAACAACTTTTTGCTGTTTAATAAATAAAAAAGACGGAATAAAAAATCACCACATATTTCTAGCTTCTATATAATACTAAATAATATTCTAGAAAAAATACGTCTTGCAACAGATCTCGGACGGGAATCGAACCCGCGACCTTTGGATATCCGGTCCAATACTCTGACCGCTGAGCTACCGAGTCTTCTAGCTTCTATTTTTAATTGCGAGCAATTTTCAATGTTTGCCTAAAACTGAAGCTCGATTTATCAGCGAAACATTCGTTTTAAAATCCGAACCCAAAAACCTAGGAAATATGTTTGCCAATTTCAAATCTATAGTGACAATTCATTCCAAATGCTGGCGTTGTCAATTAAAAAAAGTCCACCGCTTTTTAATAAGAACTTTTTATGCTGACGCAGAGATAAAAAATAATAATACTCACTCGGATTTATGGCGTGGCCCTCATCAACCGTGTGAAGAGATAAGTGGAACACCAGGATAAGAGCAGTTGACGTCTGCAAAATGAAATAAAAGCTGGTTATTAAAATGCTAAAGTCAACAATGAGTGTGAAGGGAGATTGTGAATGCGAAGCGTTTTGTTAGAATTTATCTAATAAAGCTTGAGTTATGCAAGTCAAAGAATGATGTTATTTTCAGGACATGGTTTTTCTATGTAGAGCTGTCAAAGGTATTTGAAGGAGGTTTGTTTTTTTCAAAAGCTTTTTTTATTAACTTTTTTGTGGTAGGTATGTAAGTGATGATATTAAAAATAAAAAGTTTTAATATTTCACAATTTTCAATAGAATAATAACTCAATTTCCACATTTCGCGCTGTTTGTTGTTAATTCCGTTGGGCTTTCACTGTACAAGTCTAGTCCAGAACGTCCTTGACGTAAAAAATATTTTTAAACATCGAAAAAATCCTTTTTACGGATTACAGCTGTTGCTTTAGAATTATTTAGTTTGTAGTTATTGGTTTTTCCCGTGACCACGGCCCTGGAATGGTGTAGAAACGTCGGGAATTCTAAAAACCAATAAATACAAACTAAATAATTCTAAAACAACACCTGAATTAATAATATACGCGCTGTAATCCGCAAAAAGTGTTTTATTTCTATTGAACTGTACGCGCGAAAGTCTTAGAAGTGTATTTCGAAAAAAATCGCTTATTTGTAAAATATATTTTTAATACCTACGTTTTCAGCATCTATATGTTGACACCCAGTTACTTTCAGGTAAAAAAGGTTTTAGTCTGACTTAACACTGCTATAAAAAGCTTGCTTATAAATTCCATATAATACAAAATGTCCCTGAATTCCTTCGTGTCAACATGTCATGAAGATAGACTATGTTGATGAGTCTCATACCCTTAAGCAAGTCGGTTTATTTTCATTCACTCCCTTCATCTATAAAGCCTTGTTCGTAATTTAAGCCATATTACACGTATAAGAATACAGAATTTCAACAATCTGTTATCTCAGACGCTACAAGCAATGTTGCTTACGAAATTTATCTCTTCGCTCTCACCTCGCCGAATACCAATGAACATTAATTAAATTAGAAAGTACTATTATATTTTTTCTATGTTTACGCTTTTCACTCCATGCTGAACTAAAAAATTAGTTACATACACATAGAAAATTTTGGTAAATTTTGTGCTATGATAGAGGCGCTACTACTTATGTTAACAACTCGCACTCTGAACATAATAACTTTACTCCAACCAACCAACAGAAATACAGCTCAAAATAATTCATCAACGCCCGAGCGGTCGCATGCGGCCGTGTTGGAATATCTATTGTGTCTCATTTTCCGGGCTTTGAAGGGTTAAAAAGGACTTAAAATTTGATTGGTGTTCTTTTGAGCGACTTTCCGATGAAATTGCGCTGTGATTGTTTGTATAAAACATAATTTGTAGAAAATATTAAGTAATAGGAAGGTAGGTTTTTTCTTAAACCATCTTTTAATTTACTTTTGGCCACATTTTTTTTAATATTGACCTGGGCCCTATTTAATAACGTGACCATTTGTCAATTGACATGACAATTTGGTTTACATTGCAGTGTAGCTATGAGTAATTTGTTCTATTTTCAAATTGGTTGACGCAATGGATATAAAATTGTCATGACAAGCGACAAATTGTCACGTTTATTAAATAGGGCCCAGGTTCTTTTAACATATCTCTAATATTTATAGAATAACTCTAGTATAATACTTTTTATTATCTCTATTAGTTTTAAAATGGTTTTAAACTAAAAGTGGCCACTTTTCTAAATTCAAAGAGATTTTCTTACAAATTATTTTTATATTATATGTTACGACATAATTATCTACAACATCAAGAACGTAATATGATAAGAGTAAGTTGAATGACATGAATAACGATCGTATTATATCTAATTTAGGATTACACCCCCGCTTCGCCTAATCCTTAATGAAATTTTAATCGTAGGTGTTTGCAGCGAACTCAGTGCATTTATGAAGCGAAATTTAATTTTCTAATGAACCAGCTTCTGCCCGTGACTTCATCCACGTTGAATTACAATTCCCTTAAATAAATCCAAAAATCCTTTGTCTCAATATCTCTCAGAAAATGCTTATATATCTCTCTAGCGCCATCTACCGCCAAAAAGCTTGTTCACAAACATTATTTGATGGATTCATTAGGAATCAGATTTTAAGAAAAATATGTTCTATAAATAATGTTATTGTTAACTACAACGTGAACAAAAGAATATCAATAACAAAGCAAATACAAAATGTGTAAATCATAAAAGCTAAAACATTTAATACAAAATACAACCCTCAAGCAAATACCATAGTATATAAACATCACATAAAGATCTCAATGCCATTATAATAAGAGCTATTTTAATTAGACACCTCAGAAACACGTTATGTGTTTATTTTACTTTGCTTAATGGTACAGGGAAAGACCGTTAAAATATCTTAATATGTAATACATAGTAAGCCTTTGAGTAATAATATTAAGACACATATTTCGTGTTCAAATTAAAGCCGTATTTAATACGCTGCGAATAAGACTATTTGAGATTACGTTACGAATTTGAGTATAGAAATTGAAATTGTGGTTATTTGGAAACCAAAATCAAGTATATTCGATTTTGTGTAAAGAGGTTTTCATAAATTATGTACCTATGTAGACTAGAGGCATAATTATTGTATTTCTGCTTAGCGCTTTCGGCAAGATTAGTGCTCGTGCACACGATGCCGGCCCCGCGCCGACGCCGTACCTCCCGCCGCACCTCTGCGCATACATGTGTGTGTATACACACACATGTGTATGATTACACAGCCACCCGCCACCGCGCCGCCACCGCTCCTCCATCGTGCCGCCACCGTGCCACCACCGCGCTGCCGCCGCTGCCGCCGCTGCCCCCGCCACCCCACTGATCACTAGTATTTGATTTTGTAATTCCATTACCGGCCCCCTACGTCAATGCGACACGTGTGATAGTCGTGGCTATCAATCTATTACTAACAACCGTATAGTGGTATGGTGAAATCAAGAGATGGCGGCGCCGTGACGGCGCGGTGGCGGGCTTAACGCGTCTCATATTACAGGTACACAGCGCAGAGCTGCGGCGGCGGTACGGTGTCGGCGCGGGGGCGGCACCGTGTGCACGAGCCCTTTTACTCATTTTATAAGGTTTTAGTTAGATCGCTTCGTGTTTTCAAATACTGCAAAAGTGTCACTCGGTCTAAAATAAATACCTTGTAATACAAAAATAGTATTCTGTTTTGAACTTTTATTGATTCGTAGGTACAGTCGAGTTCATTAATATGTTGGCACTTTTGACAGGATGTTGACTTTCATTACAAAGCCATAAAGGTTGATGAATTGTCAAAAGTGCCAACATATTAATGAACTCGACTGTACATCCAATTAGAAACTTGTTAATTTTTTTCGTGTACTAACGATCCCTTTTTCTTAATTCAAATATATATTTGTAAATATTGTTACTTGCTATTTTCTGGTAAAGCTGATAAGTTTCCTGCAAATAACGCCTCGAATATATTCAAAAATGCCCCTACAAGGGTGCTTCGTAGGCCGATCACACCACTTTGTCCGCCATTAAGAAGAACAGTTTTGGGCGCCAACTCTTAGGCTGGCCCCAGACCTACCGGTTTCATTTCTTTGCTTTGCTGTTCTAGTAGAACAGGGGCCGTACCGGCTAACGTATCAAACTTCGGAAATTTTGCCGGGCTTCAACTTAAAAGGTAGGTCTGGAGTCAGCCTTATTATGCAAGGTTCTGTAAAATTTTAACGGCGTCAGTGATAAAATCAATATAATATACACTTTTAAAGTCCCAAGGCACTGACTTCCACCATACGTGAATACCTGTCTGATTAATCATCGTCCTGTTTTGATTACCAACTTTTTTTCTTTCTTTTATGTTAGATACACATAGAACTATAGAACAATTTCGTTTTTATTTGTTTTTCTTTTGTTTGGCGTATTAAAACGGAGAATGTGGTGTTAGTAATTATAGCATTTAGCTGCGTTTGTTTTTGTGTACCTAATAGCTTTGTATAAGTTTGGGTGTTGCAATTAATAAATAAAATAAAATAAAACTAAAATAAAACGCTGAAAATTTTAATTTATTGCCTTTGACTTAAGGATGTTTTACACGTCGTGACATCGAAAGCAAATAATAAAACGTTAGCACTAACGGGCGATTAAACAGTTTATCGAACGGTAGCACAGAAAATTATTTTTATACCGTAACAAGATTAGCTAGCACGTCCTCATACAAGGACATGAACTCATTGCTAAGGCTTCCATTGAATGTGTTAGAGAAGAAATACGAATGCAATTTTTAGGGTTCCGTACCAAAATTGTAAAAAGGAACCCTTATGGTGCGACTCAATCTCTGTCTGTCACAGCTGGATACCTCGCGACTACTAATGCTATCAACTTGAAAATTTGAATAGTTTTAGATGACGTTTACCCAACTATTTTGCAAATAAGAGAGAATAAAAATATTTTTTTTTGTCTCTAAATAGTAAACTTTTTCAGTATGATAGTACGGAACCCTCGGTGCGTGAGTCCGACTCGCTCTTGACCGTTTCTTTTTTCTTATAATGTTGCCTACCTATTTGAATAAATCATAATACTTACAAAATGATTGAACTACGTGATTAACTCTGATTGTCAAAAACTGAAAAAAAAATTACATATTTCATATTTCAAAGTTAAATAAACAGTCACGTAGTTCAAACGATATTTTATTTCAAAGTAAAGTTAAAACTATATTTATACTTTAAAAACATACCTACAGTTCATAGTTATTTTATACATATAACATTATATGTAGTTTATAGTGTCCCCATGTGATCCCTATATCACTCAAATGATGTTATGAATATTCCCTGTGCATGCATATGAAATACAGCTCTGCTTCGTGAACTATTCTACGATACCTAGTACATGAAATAAGTACAATAGATGTCTATAAAGCTTGTTGGTACAAATAGGGAGATGTAATGGCTACGAGTTAATACTTCTTTTAGAATGAACACGTTACACTCCCTTTTTTGAGGAGTGGTGTAATAAACATCGTGGTGATTTGTATCCGCATTTAATTTTTTCAATCAGTAATTCTACCTTATACCGTCAGCCATTTTTAATGTTCCAACAGCTTAACGCGCCTTTCGAAGCACGGAGGAGCTCGAGATGATAAATTTTTGGTCACCCATCCCATGACCGACCCTAACTCCGCAATCGCTGGGCTAGGCGCTAAACCAATGCGCCATCAAGCTCGATTTCGTTTCAACCTATACAAGGTGTTACAAAAGTACCCCTAATGCCGAATATGGTAGATAAGGACCATCAAACTGAACAACTTTTAATATGGGACCAACTCAGAAATCGCGAAAAAAAAATCAGCTGTTTCATACATTTTGATATTTTCGTAATTACTTTTTGTATGAAACAGCTTTTTTTTTGCGATTTCAAATTTGGTCCCATAGTAAAAGTTCTTCAGTTTGATGGTCCCTATCTACCATATTCGGCATTAGGGGTACTTTTGTAAAACCTTGTATATATTTAATTTTATTAACGTATTTAGTAAGAACCGACCTTACATCTAAGGCAAGGTTCCCTATATATAAGCGACCTACAATCTTCTTTCAGCCGTATTAAAAAATATAGTTTCATAAATTGTCAATTTAACTAATTAGTAATAAAAGACGCTTTGTGAACTTTATTAAGAAAAATGTTGTGATAAAAATGCGTTTTGAACTTCTTTGAAAACAAAAACTTTACGTAACTATTATGCCAAAAAGGAATTGCGGACATGTTAATTACCTACCTACCAATTAACAAATTTTTCTTTTCTTTCAGGTTTGAGACGAAACTGTTTTTTCTTTGATTCTTGGAGCAATTTGTGTTTTAGCAAAATATTTTTTTAATTTAATTATTATTTGAATTCTTACAGTAAAATATATGAAAACATAATAATTCACAAAACACTAAGAGTTGTTCACACGTTAACAATAATACAAGACTTTTACAGCTGATTAAGCTGAATAACCCAGCATTTTTTGAACCTTATGTATCTGTAGTTTAAACTACAGATTGGATTTTAGTCTTTTTTTTTAATTCAAGTCCAAAAATAGAGCAATAGAGAAAATAGCATTGTGAATGATTAAATCTGAAAATTTAAAAAGTTATATAGCTTTCTCATCTTAATAAACTGTTTAAAAATATCTGGAAAGATGTTCAGTTGAATGTCGAGGTTCCTTCTACATTGGTGAGATGGCGCTGGCTTGCAGCGTAAGAGTTGAAATACTAGAAGAAATTCGACGTTCTCACTAGTGACTCGGTAGCTCAGCGGTCAGAGCATTGGACCGGATATCCAAAGGTCGCGGGTTCGATTCCCGTCCGAGAACATGATCTGGTGCGAGTCCTATTTTTTCTAGTATATTATTTAGTATTATATAAAATAGCATTGTGAATGCTTAAATCTCAAAATTTAAAAAATAGAACAAACTGTTAACATAAATTTATTTTACAGCACAACAAATCACAATAAATCTAAAATATCACCTGTAACCCCAATAAATAAGAAGTACCGCATCACAATTCCCTTTCGGCTGATTTACAAACACCAAGGAAACCGAACGTACAATATTTCAAATGGTAATGGAAATTTCCTTGATCGAAGTGGTGGTATACCCTTAAAATGTTGCCGATTCATTCCTCTCTCATAGGTATTCTCTGTATACTTTATTGATTGCAGATGATCACGCTGAATGCTGAATTAGATAATCAATACGTAGTGATCGTGAATCTGTAGCTCAGTGGTAAGAGCATTGGACCAGACTTCCAAAGGTCGCGGGTTCGATTCCCGTCCGATAATATGATCTGGTGCGAGTCGAATTTTTTCAACTACATTATTTAGTCCTTACCTAATATTATAAATGCGAGAGTCCGTTTGTTTGTTAAGCTTCACGTCTTGACTACTGAACCGATCGTCATTAAATTTTGCATACACGTTGTCAGGGGTACAGAGAAGGACATAGTGTAGTTTTCATCCCGAAAAAAATAATTCTATAAAAATATTTCCACGCAGACGAAATCGCGGGCGGTCGCTAGTATTGCATAAAAATAGCATTGTGAATGCTAAAATCTCAACAAAAATTAACTAGAATTTGTAACGTAATCCCATTTTTATATCCATCGCGCGACTAATTTACAATACATACGTTATTTGATGAAAGTGCTGCCACCATGCGAATACCCCAGAAAAGCTCCAATGATAATATCACACATACCAGCAGAGTGAGGCCTCAAATCTTCAGTGTATTCACGGCTTAGGGCAACTACTTTTTCGACAACAATGGCCGAAACCGTGCCGAATCCCGAGAGAGATTTTTCTTCTAAATGTACACGAACAGAAGTTTTTGGGGTTCCTTGAATAACGCGGAGATTTTCTCAACTTTCGTTTTATGCGGGAAATATATTGTGGAAGGCTTTATCTTACAAACTTTCTTTTTACCTAGTAATTAACTGGTCTTTGTAAGCGAAATCTTTTTCTGTAAGTGTGTTAAGTTTTTACGGCTAAAAAGTGCGTGATATTATTTTTTCACTATAAAGTGAGAGTGAGTATACAGAGAGCAAACGTAAGTAGGTATACTCGTAATATATTATTGTTGTCATGGTTAGCGGTAAACCACACTATAACCAGAGACACATTGTTAGAAGTACCCACATTGTCTAATTGCCCTCTTTGCCCGCGCTAAGACCAAAAGACAAACTTCATTTGGAGTTAGAACTTTTGCAGAAAGTCCAATTAACGTGTTTAAAGGTTTCTACGACCGGTGAAGTTGTGGGAAATCTATCGTTCTAGTGTACCACTAAACATAGTTTTAGAAGTAATTAATCTAAACCAAGTAAAGTACTAAAGAGCGATCGTTTATACAAAACTGAACATCAATTCAATCTTATAAGACTTACATTCGTAAACATGCCGATTTGACTTTTTTCTTTTAAAGGAGTAACAGTATTATCGGTTGGAAAATACCCTACTACTGACATATTATTATAGTATAGTGGCTTATTAATTTCAAACTTCGCATTATTTTAAAAAATGGCTGACTAGATCCCATAAAACCACTAGTTTTGTCATAATTTGTAGCAGGAAGTAGATACTGTTTTTTACCATTTCAATTATAGAAATAAATGATGCGCATCTTTTTCAATTGAATCCAACAGTACTTTCATCACAAGAACTTAATGACTATGCTAACTTTAACTGCACTCAAATTTGCATTTAAATTGTCGTTCACTTTAGAAAAAAAGGAAACAAGTTTTTCTCTGAAATTATGTCAAATCTCTCGGGAACCCGGCCCGGTGGAGGAAACGTTCTTTAAACATTTTATTTAAGTAAATCTCGCTTCCAACGGTATTGTACGTAAGTTCATAAGAGATTTTTGTACGAAGAATGCATCACAATTTGTCACCTCCCAAGGGAGTGTATTACGAGTAACATAAAATGAATTTGAATTTGTTTCCTTATCATTTAATTCTGTTCAACAGTCATTTGTTGTGAACTTACAAGGCTGCGTCCTGAAACGTCCCGAAAGTAGTTTTAAAGTTGTCGAGGTCCCCGTGGGCACCCAAAGTTTGTATACATGGCCTTATTATGCATATTTAGTATACTGCTCTATGTTTAGGATATTGTAAATATTTTACGTTTGGTTTAAGATAAGACAACGACATTTATATACTGTCTTATAAAGAATAAGTTTCATAACATTAAAGGTAACATTCTAAAGTCATATCGGGATTCGAGAATTTTGTTTTAAAATTATCTTCAGACAAGTACCTATTGTGTAACCATAGCTGAGTTTAGTTTAAAAAAAGAATCGATGACCTATGTCAACTTAAGGTTTTTAGGCTTTAATATGAGTAAATTGAATTATTTTTTGAATGAATTTATGTTAAAATTTATAATACTAAATAATATACTAGAAAAAATACGACTCGCACCAGATCATGTTCTCGGACGGGAATCGAAAATTTATAATAAAATCCCCGCTGACATAAAAAAAATAAGTACCTACTAAACTATTTAAAAAAAAGTTATACAAGGTGTTACAATAGTACCCCTAATGCCGAATATGGTAGATAGGGACCATCAAACTGAACAACTTTTACTATGGGACCAACTCTCATATCCCTATCTACCATATTCGGCATTAGGGGTACTTTTGTAAGGGTATGATTTTATCAATGACCTAATAAATGCATTTTCAGTGACCTAATAAATAATATTTGTTCCTAAAATAGTAGATCTGTCACTTAAATTTGATCACCAAATAATAAAAAAAACGCTTACCTAAATATTAATTAAGAATTACTTGAAAATAATATCAATCATCAAATAATTATATCTGGTTTCTAAATAATAAAAGTGTCACTAAAACTGAATCACCAAACAATTAAAAATGTTTACCTAAAAAACATATTTGATCATTAAAAAATAATATTAATTTATTACATAATTCAACTGAAATTTGACGATATGGGTACAATTAATTAAATTAAACTACAATAGGTTTTAATCATATAATTTACATTTATAATCGAAACAAAAACACTACTTATCTAAAACTAAACAAAACACTGCAGTCAAGTGCGAGCCGTGCGAGTTAGTTAGGTATATATAAACTAGTTTGGCCTAGGTTAAACTAGTTCTTCCTATACGCGATGGGATTAACAGGCATAGCCTAGACCAAACTAGTTTAGGCTAGGGCAAACTAGTTGATCCTGATATAAGCATTATGGCCAAACTAGTTGATCCTGATATAAGCATTATGGAGCTTCGCTCGCTCCGCTGCGAGTGGTCTAAACACTAACCTAACCTAACCTACCTAGTGCATTTAAATTTTCACAGCCCGCCAATTTGACTCCGCCCCTACTTAGGAATTTTTCTATGAATTAAGTGACACATCTATTATTTTGATGATTGAACGATTTAAATGATACTAATAGTTTGTTGATTAGATTTATAAGGTGATAGATTTACTATTTTAGGTACAAATATATTATTGCTGCCAGGGACTTACTTTTTAGAGGACAGATCTTATATTTAGGCTATAGAAAAAAGTGATCAAACTATAATATAAGAGACTTATTTACATTAATACGGTGATTTATACTTAGATACAGTTTTGATAAATATGATGACTAATATATTTCTTGGGGATAGATATTATAATTTGGGTATTGCAGATTAGTGACACATCTAAACTTAGGTGACAGAAAATATAGTTTCCCTTTTGTAACACCTTGTATAATTGGCTCTGTGAAAATATTATGCATAGTAATTAAGTAGTATTTAAAAAAATATACATATAATTTGCATGCCACAACATTGTGTCCTCAAAAATTTTAACATCTTTTTGTACCATGTTTTAGGCAAATAAATGATTTATGATTACGGTGATGATTATAATCATTTCTTCAAAATCCTATTTTATGGTTATCAAAATTATCACTGTTAAAGAAATATACAAAGAAATGTCTCCTACATATTTGATACTTAAGGTGACCAATAAAACTATTATTCCGCGCTGTCAGTTTCTTACTCTACTTTCTACTTTATCATTAACCACCAATCCACACCAAGCTTAAGTGAGTTATGACACTACTTCTTTATGTACTTTTCATTATAGACTGTAGGGAAGCCTCATGTATAGGATGATCATGAATCAACTGACATTGTAAAAAAAACCACAAGGAGATAGTCGTAGCTTCAGATTCCGTTATTAATTAGTTGAAATCCCAACCCAAAACACATTGCAAGAACTTTGTTCTTTTTTTTAAGTTTAACCAAAGTCATCTTACTCGTACTTGTAAAAAAATCATTCTGGTGTTATTTATTTGGAAGTAACTATCCCCGGCTTGCGTTGCAAATGCCAAGTACAGATGAATGGTTTCAAAACCATCAACAAACATTCTTTTTTTAGCCAAAAACCAAAGACAACATTGCGCTGATTCCAAAGTGATAAGGAAGCACTTGTGTTATGGAAAGCAGAGACAACGGTGCGACTTAACCAATATAGAAAAGTTCGTTTTTAGGAGACAATTCAATTACTTATACAAGGTGTTACAAAAATACCCCTAATGCCGAATATGGTAAAAAAACAAAAATTAAAATCGAAAATATCAACATGTATGAAACAGCTGATTTTTTTTCGCGATTTCAGAGTTAATCCCATAGTAAAAGTTGATCAGTTTGATGGTCCCTATATACCATATTCGGCATTAGGAGTATTTTTGTAACACCTTGTAAACAGAAAGGCTTAATAAGTAATTGATTTTCTTTAACAGCTACGGAACTCCAAAATCATTATTTGCGGGACATGAGACAAATACTAAGTCGAACAACTAAATCCTGATGAATCAATAAAATGTGCGGCAAAGGGACCGACCTAAAAACCCACTGAAGGAAACTTTATTTATTAGGACAAACTTGTAACTTCGCTGTCAATTTCTCTTCACACAATAGACGGGCATCGAATCAAATACACAAATGCTTGTAGTTGTTAGAAATTCTTGTTTTCTCTTAGCAACGCTTCAACAATTTACATAGCATTTTGTTGAAAGTTTTCCCAACGGCGAGTCGAACTTGAGCCTTTAAGACAAGCCTTAAAGATCATCCCTTGGTTGAAAATGAAAATATATTTTAACTTTCTTCGCAATAGACAATGTTCACAGCTTTTAATACAAAACCTTTTTTGTACAGCAGCCTTCATCTCGAAATTGTTATTACTATCTGTGAAGTTGCAAACAAGCGTACTAATCATAATTATAATGAAAATGAGGATTTCTTTTTCAAAACAGTATTGGACTAATTTCATTAAAATTACACCAATGTTTCTTGTCGGAACTTTGATTATTTATGTGGTCGGAAGTTAGTGTAAAATTCTACGAATTTTTAACAACACCACAACGTTAATAATATCTTTGAGTTGTAAATGAAAAAATCACCAGTAAATGTTAAAGCAAATCACAAATAACATCACTAACTATTTTAAAATGTACAGTCAACGGCAGGCTGGCCACGACAGTGTAATTAAACTCAATCAATTTTATACTTAAGTGTGAAGACTCAAAATAAATTGCAGATTTTTATCAGTTTTGTATAATCCGCACGCGATAAGAATGAGATAGAACCTTATCAAACTGAGGAGCGTTTTTATATAATACTAAATAATATACTAGAAAAAATAGGACTCGCACCAGATCATGTTCTCGGACGGGAATCGAACCCGCGACCTTTGGATAACCGGTCCAATGCTCTGACCGCTGAGCTACCGAGTCACTAGTGGGAACGTCGAATTTCTGAGCAGCCAGCCATAGGTATATCCAAAAACACGGTGTCACGCATCCGAGGTGAGAAAACTTTTGCTGCAGCAACTTCAAGTAAGATAACAAGTAAACAATTAGTTGATTAATTAAATTTAAACTAACTAATTAGTCAATTTTCGATGTATTTTGACATGGTTCCATCCCATTCTCATCGCACGTGGGCTATACGAGTGGAACCCGGCGTGCTGCTGACTGTATCATATTAGAAATAAAACACTTTTTAACGGATTACAGCGCGTATATTATTAACTCAGGTGATATTTTAGAATTATTTAGTTTGGATTTATTGTTTTTTGTATCATAATTTTATTAAATCCCAAAAATTTAATAAAAAAATTTATTTCGCGAATGGACAGGAATATCTCTGAAATATGAAAGTAGCTCTAATTTAATGAGTGTACCATTTTAAGTCCGGCGTAAATAAATGAGTTTATTCTCCTAAAAGGGAGTGATTCTAAAAATAGCAGCGGTTCACCACTTGTAGCTAGCTTCACGTTTAAGATGATTTATGAAGGTACGGGAGTAGCTTAGCAGGCTCTGGAGCAGCTTTCAGTGTCTATAATGTAAAAAATACGGGAAAATATGTATTTTCGACGATTTTTTATAGATCCTTTGCTTTTTAATCTTAAAAACGTTTTGGAATTATATTTTCCGAGGTTTTACTTGCGTCTTCTGACAAAGTAGGAAAATCACTTGGTTAATACAATATGACTAGGTTTTAAATTTTCATACCTTAGAAAAGATTATGAAAGCCAATAAAGGTGTGTTCACAAAGCGATCCGTTCAGGACCGTTTTAACGGATCCTTCGTAACTGGAGACGTTACAAAATCGCATCGGATTGTGTGTTTACAGGACCCTATTGAATAACATGTCAATTTGTCAATTGTCATGACAATTTGGTTTACATTTCGGTGTAGCTATGAGTAGTTTGTTCTATTTGCAAATTGTATGACGCAATGGATATTAAATTGTCATGAAAAGTGACAAATTGACACGTTTATTAAATAGGGCCCTGGATCCGCAATAATATGTTGTGTGTCGCTCATACAACTATATAAACCATCGCTGAATAAAAACGTATCCGATAGAACCTGACCTGTGAAACGGACTCGCAAAGCGGACAGCTATCTGAACGGGCACAGACTCCAGGGGGCTAATTACGTAACTCTGTTGCTAACAATTCTCGATTGAAATCGATTGAAACCGCAGTTACATTGCTGCTTTAATTAAGACAGTTGTCACATTGGTTCTTACTAAAGCAGCAATGTAACTACGATTTCTGTCAGAGTTGATTGCAACAAAGTTACATAATCAGGGGGCAGTTTTAAACTTAGTTAATATGAATGGTTGATTTTTGACGTTTTTAAATAGGAAATGTTGTGCTTTTATTAAGCTGTCAGGTCGTTCAAGTACAATTAATGCGTTAATTATGACTGGTTTAAAAACACTAGCTCTTGTTTAGATACTAGTCTCCTTACCACAAAAGATTTTAAAACACTCTTTAAAGACACTGTTTAAAGATGCTGTCACTTTTTGACAATATTGTTTGAAAGAGACAACATTCGAACAGTGAAGTAGAATTTGAACAGTGTCTAAATTAAACAGAGTTTAAAATCTTTTGTAGTAAGGAGACTAGTATCTAAAGAGCAAGAGCCGGTGTTAGCCAAAAGGAATGTCGTTTCACAAATTATTGAATGCAGAATAAGATGGGTTATCGAGAATATGACAAAAAATACTCGCTGTTTATTTTATGCATCTCGAATAAAATTAATACCCACAATCTCGGAGATAAAACAGCCGTTTAATATTGTCTTCGTAGTTTATGGGTTTCATGATCCAGTTTATCCCGTAATTAATTAACTACCCAAAACGTCAAATGACATCAAACCATTTTAAGCCTTAAATCGAATGCGTACAGTTCAATTTTGACTTTTTGAGTGGTAGTTATACGTAGGTATGTACATACAATAAGGTTGGCCAAATAAGTCTATATAAAAAAGCTGAAGAACAATAAGTTTTGACTAACTAAGAAAGTTTTAAGAGTTGTTAACGCTACCATTTATTACTTATCATAAACCAATAGACACATTAGTGTTGTAAGTAATAATTTCTTCTTTTTTTTGCGTATCGCAGTACCTATTTTCACATGAATATTTACCCCCTTACTAATAAAGATTGTATAGCAGATGTATAAGTTACTCAGTGTTTTGTCCCTTTCTTTTTAATGTCAAACTTAAATAGTTTGACAGAGAATTACCACTGTGTAACTTATACATCTGCTATACAATATTTATTAGTAAGGGGGTAAAATTTTATCTGTGATATTGTCTTAGTAGATTCAGTTCTTTAACCAGTATGAGTTGCCAGTAATTTTAAGACATTACTGGCATTAATTTTAAGACATTACTGGCAACACATACTGGTTAAATGTTAAGACATTACTGGCAACACACACTGGTCACTGCCGTAAGCGGCAGTGAAACGTGAGTCTAAACTATGGGTCTCAATCTTGTCTCAGAAGAAGGCTCAAGGTCACCCCATAAGGTGGACAGACCTTTTTGGATAGCTATTTCCTGTGACCTTCACTAGATCGTCAGCGGGCAGCGCAGGACCGATCATCGGGGATAGAAATCCTTGGGTGAAAATGGTTCTGACATATCTAGATCGTCAGAGGTACTAATGAAAATAGAAGATCGTTGGGCTCTCCCAAGGATCTAGGTATAGTAGACCTCTGCCTATAGGCAGGCCTGAGTATACCCAGCACTAGCAGAGGGTATCGTGCGGCTGACATGATGAGATTCAGTTAAAAATGTATCAGTATTTTTCTCTAGGATAATTCGTGAACAATAACTTTTTTCTTTTTATTTTTAGCCTTAGATAGAATAAATAAATAAATGCCTGGACAATTTCACGCAGCGCCATCTAGCCCCAAAGTAAGCAAAGCTTGTAATATGGGTGCTAGACAACTGATGAAGTACTTATTACTCTTTTAAATATATACTTATTATACATAGTAACACCCAGACCCGCCACAGAAATTAAAATTCATCATTTCAATTTCTGCCCGGCCGGGAATCGAACCTGGGACCTCTGGCGTGATAGACCTCTGTTGACTTCTGCACCACTCAGGTCGTCAAACACGATAGAAGATTTCCAAAAATATTTTGTAAATAGAAATATAACTGTTTTCCTTTGTAGAAGAACATAAATCAATTTCTATTTTTGGACCCAACTAAATCAACGTTTTCCATATGTTAGCATACTTGATTATGCTCAAACACGCACACTAAACCTAAACACATAACATAATATGGATCCAGACATAATTTCTAACCTCTTTATATTGTACTACCATTAGCATATCCTACACTATATCATAATTGTTACATTTTTTTTATTTTCTTCATTAAAATATAAAATAGGAAGTACATTTTCTGAATAAAAAATTAAAGGAATTCTCAACTCATTAAAAGGCGCTGTAATTGATTTAAGTATATGTTTTTTATATAGTTACTAGTGGACCCTGTGAACTTCGTATCACCTACAATTTAATGATTATCAATTTTACCTTGAGAACCAGCGCTATCTTTTTAATTAGTAAGTTAATAACAAATCAGCTGAATACTAAAACGAAAGCAACCCTACGGTCCTTTTACCCAACATAATTAAGATCATTATTTAGACTAAAACCTCTTTATCAAAAGTTAGCTGTCAAAAGTAACCCGAAATGGCGATTCCCATACAAAATAGCCAATGTACATAGTACGTTTCATTGAATATACGCTATTCAATGAAACGCATTCTACTCCCAGGGGAAATGACCAAAGAGAATATAATACTACGTTGAGATGACAAATGGTATTTATTTGTCTTAATTAATCAATCAAATGCACTAAGAAGTTTTAATTCCGACCTCAAAGTCAATCACCCCAAAAGTAGCTTTCTACCACTTTTTAACCCTGTTAGGAGTTAAATATAAAAAAAATACGAAACAATTAATTTTGTGAAAGAACGTGTATACCAAATTTCAAGTCAATCGGGCCAAGGAACCGCGTTCTCCCATACAAACTTTGCCATCCTGTTTCATCCCTTTAGGGGTTGAATTTCGCAAAATCCCGTCTTAGTGAGCACCTACGCCCTAAAAGGAGCCCTCATGCAAAATTTGAGACTCATAGCAGTTGTAGTTTCTGAGATTTCGTGATCAGGGAGTGAGTGAGTGACTTTCCCTTAGATATTTTAATGTCTATCATTGCAAAGATCTTATATTATTATTTATGATTATAAATGATTTTACTATAAAGAATATGACTAATTATTAAATACAATTGCTAACAATTTTTATTACTTAGAATCTGACTCATGCATTCACTCAATAACAAGAGATGCTGATTTTTATTATCAGTGTAGCTGCTATAATATTTAACTTATTATTTATCTAGTGATTGCTAATTACTTTTTAAACCGTTTCATATCGCATGCTAGTTATTCGTGTTTCAAACTCACACAATATAGAATTATTCACTAAATAAATAACTTATTTATAGTTCACGGTAGCTAGTGGGGAAATAAATTACTCATTCAACTTTATATCAATACGTGACTAGGAAATAAAACTGCTTGTTAAACCAACAGCTTTCTTTAACTATTTGAAATTTTGAGATTTAAGCATTCACAATGCTATTTTTATATAATACTAAATAATATACTAGGAAAAATAGGACTCGCACCAGATCATGTTCTCGGACGGGAATCGAACCCGCGACCTTTGGATAACCGGTCCAATGCTCTGACCGCTGAGCTACCGAGTCACTAGTGGGAACGTCGAATTTCCTTTAGTATATCAAATCTTACGCTGCAAGCCAGCGCCATCTCACCAATGTAGAAGGAATTAACCTCAACATTCAACTGAACATCTTTCCAGATATTTTTAAACAGTTGATTAAGATGAGAAAGCTTTTTAACTATCTGAAATTTTGAGATTTAAGCATTCACAATGCAATTCATTCGAATTCAAATGCAATTCCCGTCCGAGAACATGATTTGGTGCGAGTCCTATTTTTTCTAGTATATTATTTAGCTTTCTTTAAGTTATGATGGACATTTACGGCCTTACTACAAAAAAAATTAAGTTTGAAAAAGATAGATAGCATCACATTCAACAGCGTCTAAACTAAACAGTGTTTTAATATCTTTTGTGGTAAGGCCGTCAATGTTTATTTGAGTAATACAATTTTCATTCAGCACCAAATAAAATCTTCAATTAAAGCTGATTGTGATAAAAGCCGCAAAACATAAAGAATGCAGCTGTTACTGTATCGCTTATTTCGAATTTTCGGTAATCAAAATGTGAGTTGTTTTCGGTATCGGAAATATAAATCTGATAATATCATGATCAATATGCTTTAATAATTTGTGTTATAATAAAATTCATTTCCCACTGTGAATTTATTGTAGGACTGTTAAACAGTTTTTTGTTGGATATCAAGTTTAATTCCTAATTACTTTGTGATGTTTACACGTCTTGATTTTTTTTTAAGAAAGAAATGTTTCCCTTCTTCTTCACTAATAAAGATTGTTTAACAGATGTATAGATACACAGTGTTTTTTCCCTTTTTTTTAAATGTCAAACTTAAATAGTTTGACAGAGAGTAACGTTGTGTAACTATACATCTGCTATATAATCTTTATTTGAATAAGTACAAGACAGCACATCACCGCGGTACAGTTGACTGTACTACCGTATGAAAGTACAACGATGGTCCAGTCAACTGGACAACCCCAACTGTATTACGGGCAAGAAGAGCATCAAGATAAACGGTTAATGTAGCTACGATAGCAAAAGTGACATTCATTTGTCTACGTCCGAGATTTATACAAAGTTTCATGAAACGATTCCTAGGAAAATAATTAGGGACAGGCAGATGGTTCTTACGCATCAAACGCTCGTAACGCCTGTGACCTTTTTTCGTGCTAATGTCTATTTTATAAGCACGTGCACACTTTGCTGTTTCAGAAATAACTCAGAGACGACCAGCCAGAAGAACACATTAGGGTTGCTAAAAAAGTCAATGAGAAATAATTTCGATATCAAACACTTATTCTAAGTCTATTTAGGTGTCTGTATGCAATATCAATTAACGATATGTGTGTTAAAGTCACAAATTGAACAGAATTTGTATAAAATTATCAGCTAGATTATGAAATCTGAGCTATGAAGCTGAAATAAATAAGTAATATTATTCAAAACCGGTGAAATTCAACAACTGCCAGTAAGTTCATACTTATTATCTACAAGTATTAAAATGAATTATATACAATAACCATAACTCCACATTGCAAACCCTGTTTATTTTGAGACTAAATAATTGTTGTTTGTTAGTCTGATTTTTATCATAGTGTCATCTCACACAAGACCTAAAATAATCATTATAGTTTTAATCCGTGAAGTGTCTAAAATACATATTACTTGAATACTATCTATTACTAATGACCATCAGCCTTTTTAATGTCCCCACTGCTAGGACACAGGCCATCCTTATGGGTAGATCTATTACTAATATCTATTGAATAATAAATAAGGAAGTAACACTTCAATAGAGTTGATTATAGCTTGAAGGGTAGATCGTGACATGAAATGAAGATAAAGGTTTCACCAAATTATGGATCGAGCTTCCGAGCAAATTCATGTCATTCATACGTACACGAATTTGTACGTCCAAAAACTGCGAAAAAGTACTACGAGATCTTCCAAATCAATGGCCTAGATACAGCCAAACATTGAATAAGAATAAATACTTTTATAATATACCAACAATTTTTTAAATAATATATATGTATGAACTAGCTTCCATCCGTGACTTCGTCCGCGTGGACATTCAAGAAAATTCTTAGAAAACCTTTAACCTAAAAAGTATTATCTGTTTTAATTTCGCCAAAATCCGATTAGCCGTCTTTACGTGATTAGACGGGTCACCTCGCGAGGCAATGTGTTTGCCACGTGGGAGTTTCGCACGAGGTTGCTCGCTTGGTGGGAACCCGCCTAATTACGTAAAAACGGCTGGTCGGATTTTGATGAAATTAAAACAGATAAGACTTTTTATCTAGATTAAAGGTTTTTAAGGATTTTCTTGAATCGGCGGACGAAGTTACGGGCGATAGCTAGTTTATATTATTCCCGTTCCCGTTCCCATAAGCCATCCCCTCTAACCCTATCCCGTTTTAGAAGTATTCCTACGAAGTTTTAAGTCGAAATGTCTATTTTACATTATTTTTCTACACAAAATTTGCCCCTATATTTCAACCCTTCAAGGGTGATTCATGTCCGCCGTGTTGGACATCAAAATAAATGCCATTTTTGCAATAAACCACCCATAAAACCTTAATAACTACATCCATATCGATTTTTTTATTTGCCCCATTTACTCCCAGAGGGGTTACGAAAATTTACGAAATGTGTGTTTGCTTATATGTTTTAAAATTCCAACCACAAGCCTAAATAATTAATTGAGTGATTTTCACTTTGAAAACGAAAGACTTTCTATATAAAAATTCATCCCCCTTTTCTACCCTTCGGGGGTGAAAATATCAAATCAAGCTGGGCCAGGCGCTAAACCACTGCGCCACCAAGCTCCTTGAGTGGATGAACCAAGTGGATGCTTACACTATATAAAGTATCTATGTGCAAAATTTTAAGTCTCTAGGTCGAGTGGTTTGGGATGTGCGTATCAGTCAGTAATTTTATATTTATAGATTCCTAGTGTTGACAATCGTTTTCACAGTTGGCAAAGCAAGTTCGATAAATTAAATAACTACATCATAAACATAATGTACCTTAAACTTTTAAATATAAAACATACCTTCATACTCTTGTAGCCCATTTGCAAATTTAAATCTGAAACAACAATCCATTATTAATTTATGTTCTCTTTCGGAAATATAGTTATCACAAACAATAGAAGATAAACAGCCTTCAGACAGAACTATTCAGCATTCATAATTATAATTGCAGGCCACAACTTCGTTCACCTATTTGAAATTCCACTTCCTATTAGAATTTCAAAATTACTTTCTCAGCAGATGCTTATTGTTATAATTACACCTATATCGAGTTCAGCCCGGCCAATGATAAATCAGTTTGAAATTCTATATTATTATTTTAATACTTAAAAATAAAATCTTTATTAATTAAGTTTTAAAATTTTATTTGGATTTTAGTCAAAATATTAATTACTGACGTCGAGTTTATCTTTTTCGGGATAACAGGAAGTCCATGTACTTTAAGCTTTTCTCATACTAATGTTTTCATGTGTTAATCTTAAATTAAACTAGCGGCCCGCCCCGGCTTCGCACGGGTACAATGTAGTTACTAATGTGGTGAGTGTGACGTTATTAGACTAAACTACAGGATATCTATATATAGCGGTGGCCACATAATTAAGGACGCCAGTCGATTTTCATACAAACGAAGTAACTTTTAAGCATTGCTTCTCCGCCAGGGATTGACCGAGCGGTGATCTGGTGATGGCCATCCAGGGAGTGAATGGAGGAGATCCAGATTTCTATACATTTTAAGAGATGTAAGGATATGTTTAAAAATACCGCGAATATAGCATAAACCTGAACTTACTTACAACTGAAAATTCTTACAACTGAAAATTCTGATGCTTACATCTCTTAGAATGCTGACCAGATCAGTTGGGTGTGTATTGCGATCTGAATCTTCTCCATTCACGCCCTGGATGGTCATCATCAGATCACAGCTAGTTCAATCCCTAGCGGAAAACCAAGACTTTAAAATTACCATACTTGATTGTGTATACGACGTACACAACTTACGCAAGGGGTGTTATAAGTTTGACCTGTGTGTGTCTGTCTGTCTCTAAGGCAACCTAGCTCCCAAACTTATGAACCGATTTTGATGCAGTTTTTTGAGCATAGTTTAAAAGATCTAAGTGTACAGATGACGGAACTCCTAAACCATTTGATCCGATTATGATGAAACTTTGGTGAGTTGTTCTGCTTACGACCGAGAAAAAACGAAGCATTGCAATACGCATGCCGGGTACAGCTTCTAAATAAAAATATGTTGTGCATTATCAGGATTATCAACCTCGATCATCCAACACTTCTCTATAATATACAACGTGTCACAAAAATACTCCTAATACCGAATATGGTATATAGGGACCATCAAACAACAACTTTTACTATGGGACCAACTCTGAAATAGCGAAATAAAAATCAGCTGTTTCATACAAAAATTAAATTAATCAATCAATATATTGATTTTCTTGAACATGGGTATAAACAATACAGCTGACTTAAAATTAACAAAGTACGCCATATCCTACCCTCGCGGGTGTGCAAATTATTATCATGCAGAACACTTAAACAACATTGAAAATAGTTGCCAAAATTCTTTAACTTATTTAAGAAAAACAATAAACATGCCGCGCTACTGAGGTACATATAAATTAGGTGATTAAATTGTCCTAAATATTCGGGATAACGTTACATTAAATAATCATAAAAATGACATAAAAGGATAGTAGAGTAGTGCTTTAAATGTCAAAGAAATTAAAATGTCATGATTGTAAATAATTACAATAATAATTTTATTTGTCCTTGATATATTCGTCAATCGAGTAAATATATGCTTTGTCAATTAGAAATTTATTAAATTGTTTCTTAAAAATATTAGGATTCTCAAATTTGTTTAATATTTTGCGGTAATTTGTTATAAATTTTAACACCCATTGAGAAGACACTTTTGGAGTACATACTGGTCTTACATGCAGTGGATTGTAGCACATTTTTATAGCTTTAACTATTTAAAGTTTTGTAATTGGTAATGTTCTTTTTAACATATAAAACTGACTCGCGGATATATAGCTAAGGGAGCGTCAGTATTTGGAGTTCTTTAAAATACGGTTTCCAAGAGTCTGTTTGTTTTAAGTGACACATTGCCCGTACACATTTTTTTTGAGCTTTGAAGGCTGTCTCCTTATCTGTGGAGTTTCCCCAAAATAAGACACCATACCAGATTGTGGATCCTACATAAGCATGATTATGCATTTAGAACGCTTCCCTGTTTGCAACTTTTCGCTTTTGAACATATTATGTGTTCTATATGCGGTTTCCAATGTAAACTGGCGTCGATATAGATACCCAAGAATTTAGTGCATTGAATCTGTTTTATAGAATTATTGTCATGATTAATATTTAATGCATCGAAATTACTATTTTAAAATCGAAAATTTCTAAATGTATGAAACAGCTGATTTTTTTTCGCGATTTGAGAGTTAGTTCCAATAGTAAAAGTTGTTCAGTTTGATGGTCCCTATATACCATATTCGGCATTAGGGGTATTTTTGTAACATGTTGAATACCTACCACATTTCTTGTCATGTTATCCGGTTGCAAAATAAAAAGGCTATTCGGCAAGCTGACTCTCGAGCTGGCGACATTAGAGCTGGCCATGGGTGAAACAATCACGGCGCAGTTCTACACCAGCCGCTCTTAAACTTTGTCCCTGTGCTTTATTAATTGTCATAGCATATAAGCGACTTGACCGGATTTTGTATTCTTTTAAAATTAATCTGATAATCAGATGGAATAATTTTGCACCTTATTACAACGCAATAAGAAAAAAATGTCAGCACTACCAACATAACGCCATAGGAACTATTCAATGAAATGCATTCTACCTACTCTCAGGGGAAATGACCAAAGAGAATATAATACTACGTTGAGATGTCAAATGATATACATTAAATCCTCCAACGCACACTGTTTTGATAGATATATGATTGAATTTTTGAAGTGCAAATTGACTCTTTGACGTAAGGAACATACCTACATTGTTTAAACAACCGTGAGTGCTTGTAATTTAATATGAACTTTATACAATAATAATAAAGCTCAAATTGACTCTACGTTTTAGTTAGAAAACGTTTGTATGGAAAAGAGAAAAGGGCTGTTTTAAAGGTTTTTCCGGCAGTTATTCGATTTTCTCTCGCCGTAAAAACCATCCTTGAACTTCACGAACATTTAAAAAAAAGAATTGGCCAAATTGGTCCAGGCGTTGTTGAGTTATGCGCTTAGCAACTACGTTTTAGTTAGAAAACGTTTGTATGGAAAAGAGAAAAGGGCTGTTTTAAAGGTTTTTCCGGCAGTTATTCGATTTTCTCTCGCCGTAAAAACCATCCTTGAACTTCACGAACATTTAAAAAAAAGAATTGGCCAAATTGGTCCAGGCGTTGTTGAGTTATGCGCTTAGCAACACATTTTGCGATTCATTTTTATATTATAGATTAAGGACATGTTTTTTGACAATAAATAATTAACAAATGCAATACTACATTTCCAACAGCATCCAATCTACAAAGAACAACTAAGAACCTAAAATTGAGTTACATCGAGTATTGCCAAAGTCATCGTTTTTACTTCCTAAAATATTTGCTAACGGAGTATAAAAACATTCCGTTGAAACACCTGTGGCCTTATTCGCAAAGCCACTTAGCTGTTATGCATTTGCTGAACGAAAACCAAACATTGGCGAGAAATTGAAAAATGCTGATAATAAAAAAGACGTTTGTCTCTAAAATTTAGGGTAGGTTATTAAATTCGAAGGCGGTGGGGAAGCAATATCGGAAACTCATTAATAACGTTACAGCCTGCGTCTAATTTCATAGTGACTCGGGCATATTTTCTAAATGGATCAATTTTGCTGATATTATCGGCAGAAAATAATACCATTATGAGACCTCGAATGTTTTCCTTTCTGTAATTAAGTGCGTTGCTCGCTTTTGTGATTCCCTCTTTGAGTGTTCTTTTCATCTTCTTGGAGTTTTGAGGAAGGTAATTAATGTCAACTTTATTTTCTTTGGAGGTTCTTACTTAAAAAGACAATACATGTTGAATTGATTGTAGCAATTGTAAGGTCTCAATGAAATAGACAATTAGACAGATATTATTTGTTATTATAACTATTATTATAAAACACTTTGATCACTAATGAAAATAAAAGCCTTTATTATTATTATTTAAAATATTTCATTTCTAAAATATCCTAAAAGAGTATTCGGATTCAATTAAAATTATTTACAAAAGAATATTATTTGCCTACTTAATTACGATTCAAAAAAAATATTGAACAGAGAAAACCACATTGACTTAGATATATACAACGTGTTACAAAAGTACACCTAATGCCGAATATGGTAGATAGGGAACATCAAACTGAACAACTTTTACTATGGGTCCAACTCTGAAATCGCGAAAAAAAATCAGCTGTTTCATACATTTTGGTATTTTCGTAATTGACTTTTGTATCGCACGTATACCTTGTTTTTAAACACCCTGTTAGTTACATGGATAAAATTATAAATACCTGTGCATTAATGCGCTTTGTTTATCAACCATATAATAAAACCCAAATCAATGCAAACAATTCTTGAACAGGTGTTTCGGATGACAGTCATCAAGGTACGCGCTCGGCGTCCTAATCGTCTACTTATCGATGCCTGTTTTTTATGGTCTCAACGTGACAGCAAAATTGAGAATGACACGACAAAAAATTTGCAAGATGATTCCATTAGAATGAGCCATTATGCAAATAATAAGGCTGTTCTTGCAAGTGGAAAATTTGGAAACCGCGTTGAAGAGCTTTTCAAAGTGGTTAGTACTTCAATTGTAGAAGATGCTGCGCAGGTAATTAATGAATGAGTAGAATTGACTGATTCAAAAGGTTCAGTTCTGTGTCATTAACGGTTAGTTCAATCATATAAAGAACTAAAAGATATAACAAAGGCTGTAGTATAATTTCATAACCATGTGACGTCCGATAGAAAAACACCAACCTTTTACACTTATATGTTGTAAAAGGCGACTGATGAGTAAAAGATATCCATTACTTTTTTGACCCGAAAATGGGCAAAGCATTTTCCGAGGAAAAGGTCTTCAAATGTTCCAACCCACTGATAAACGTGGAAATTCAGGCATATTTTCCGATCACCAAATATGTTTTCCTAATTTTATTAAAACCTAAAATAAGATACACGCCGAATGAAATGCGATACGACTAAATCTTCTAAGAACATTTTTCTTCTAAGGCTTTTATAGTGCCTGCATAGTTACGACATTGCAATTTCAACTGCTTAGCTATCATAAACACCAACTTTCCACTAACAAACAAGTGTAAACTTCGTAACTAAACATTGTCAAAAGCAGGTTCAACACGACTTTGTTCAGAAAATAGCAATTTTTCCGTCGTTACGAAACTTGTAAAACGAAACTTCCTTACAACTATGCAACTTGAAGCCTTAATGCACATTTTACGTTGTAAGTTGTTCAATTTACTATTAAGGCATTTTTAGCTCCAACTCCGTTCTCTATTTTTTGGACTTGTACACTGTAAAATTCAGTTTGACTGGAAAATGGTAAAAATGTATAGTTTTGTGAAATTACTCAAACCTAAAACTATGCCGCGGGATACAACTTTTAAGCATTAATATAATAAATAAAGATTTTAAGTATTAACACTGAAACATGAGTAAATACTGAATGTATGACACACCCTGACTTGATATTTCACACCATACCAAAAAAGAGCGCTTAGTAATCAAATTACTTAGAGCAATGTTTATTTTTTAAATCATAAGGCGTTTGGACTAAAAATTGTCGGATAAAAACATGTGAGAACTATTGTTTCAAGTGTCAAATTTTCAAAGTTTTCCTTGAAAAATGTTTGAGAAATCATTACCTATATGACTTATTTAATTATTAATTATTTATATTATTATTCCTTTTTATTTTACCGAGGTGGCGATCTTGTTCAAAGTTGGTTCAAGCTAACCTACACAAGTTTTTTTAATGTATTTAACTAATGCAGCACGTAGTACTGGTGATTTGAAAATAACCAATTTTTTCAGAATTTCGTGCAGGAAACCGACCCTTAATTAAAATCAAATGTGTAACAAGACTGCAATAAAATATGAATGAAATAATACAATATTCTACATATTAAGAAACAGTTAGATTATAAGCTGTTATAACAAATACATACAGAATAATCGGAATAGAACAAACTCCTACCATCAAAATATTATGTGAATATATATTTTGTGGTTCTGTTTATATTCTGAGGATTTACATTTTTACAGCAAAAATAGAATCACGATAATAGAACTCTAAATTCGTTGTTTGGTTAATTTCGAAACTTATGATACGTCACGAAGCGGGACCAAAGCCTCATCAATCGCACGGTCCATTCATAAATAGAAGAATTATCATAATTTTACTAAGTATATAATTTCGACTGCTGTGTCAAATATGGACTAGGCACAGACAATCGTCAGAATGGTTTTATTCTACGAAGTTGGTTATAGACCTGTCTATACGTATATATTTTTTTATATGATAATTTTATAAAATTACTGGGACCCTTAAAAATAAACCTCAAAATGAACTTTATTAAACTTTGAATCTACACTAAATTGTCAAAACCTATTTTCTATGAACTGAAGCAAAACCTATCGATATTGTATATTTAACTTCACTTTATCTCTTATCTGGTTAATATTCTTATTTTATATCCGCGTGTAATTAGAATGGGATGCTACCTTTTGGAACTGAGACGCGCACGGTCCGTCGGTCAGCCGTACGTAGCGTCGGCAATCTCGCGTAGATGCTCGCATAATGCTAGTTGTGTAGAACTGTGCGCGTAGATTTCTGCTCGAGTTTTATTTCAAATGCGAGATTTATGTATTATTTTAGTGATTAATTAATAATGAGAGGAAAAAGGGATAAAAAATAATACTTTTTTTTCAAATTCATTTTGATTTAAATTGATTCAGAATATTTTGTTAATGCTACTTGACTGCTTAACTGACATTTTCGATATACTTATCCCATTCTAATCGCGCGCGGATTATACAAGACATGACGCAGCGATTCGGTTATGCACTATGACCAATCTTTAGCAACAGTTATTCCTTTTCGATATAAAAGCTAATAGAAAGTGACAAAGAATCAAAAGCAGCTTAGAGGTCTCTTATCTTGCAAGTCATTGGTGCCAATAATGGCTTTTGCCGTTTGATCCATTTCGAAGCAGTCCTTTTCGTGTAAACCAAGCAAATAAAATTGAAACTATCATATTTTCTTTACTAGTATATTATATATATTATTTATTTCTAGTGTATTATGAAGAGCTCGGTGGCGCAGTGGTATGGCGCCTGGCTCATCGATTGCGGGGGTTTAGCAACTTTCGCTCGGTTATGGGATGGGTGACCAAAAATTTTAATGAAGCAACCAAATTAAATCATTTAAACATACAAGTGAGTCATTCAATGTCATTGCTCAACATAAATTTTATACAATTTTTCTCCTTTTAAGTTTTAATCAAAGTGAATCAATTCGATAAATAATATTAGAATTGAATAATATTGAATCAATTCGGTTGAACCATTTATTTTCAACCAAGAATTGAAAACGTTATTTTAAACTACCTACGTTATTTATAAATAAAACCGTACTTACGGATTACAGCGCGTGTTTTATTAATTCAGATGTTATTTTAGAATCTAATAAGTTTAGCTAATAAACACGCAGTAATCCGTAAAAAGTGTTTTATTTCTAATGATCTGTACGCTCGAAAGTCTTAGAAGTGTATATTAACGTTATTTGCCGTAATTAAAATTATTATTTTATTCACTTTATGAAAATAACGTTATTTACGTAAAATAACATTATTTTATCGTTATAATGCCGCTATAATACTCACTGAATTAAAAATAGCATTAAAAATAATGTTAATCGTTAATATCATTTTTGTGCCGTTATAATACCGTAAAAGTAACTAAATAATATTATTTTTTACAGTTTCTTTCGTAACGTTACATTTTTAACGATATTTCAATCCCTGTTTTCAACATTACGAGAATATTATTGTTGAGCTGGGTCGTGTGGCGATCGTGCTTTATATTTAGTTCGATTACGAACTGAAAAGAGAGTAGATTTAAAAATTGAATCTTTTTTGAAAAAAAACCCTACAATTTTGCTAATAGCTATATTTACGGGTTCTATTTATTAATTCACATTTGTGATTTTCAGTGCTGTACTTGTCAAACAAGTTTTACGAATTAAAATAAAATGTATTTATTTTGACTGATCCAGATAACGTAATAACTAGAACCGGTAACCAACGGCCCTACCGGCTAACTTACAAGGCTATCCTAATCGCTTTTATTTGACAGATAGATGTGACACATTGCTACTTCTTTTGGCATAGATAAAAACTTACCAAAGAAAAGTAGGAATGTACCACATCCATCTGTCATATGAAAGTGATTAACGATAGCCATGTAAGTTAGCCGGTAGGGCCTCAGAATACTACCTAATATTACATTAATTAATATAAAAGTTAATGTTTGGAAGCTTCAAAATTTTTGAACCACGTTCTTATTGCTAAAGCCTGTACAAAAAATACTTTCTTATCTTTCTGATCTGTCATCTTTTTTCGATATTAAATTTGTAACACTTTTTTTTTTAACCTATCTATACCGTGAAAGGTACTGGTATAATCATTCACTAGTAACTTCTAATCCTTCAATATTGAAAATAAATTAGCCTTTCTGTTTACTCACAAACCGCAGCTGCTTTTCACGTGGACAGGTGACATCTGTCATACTGGACGCTTGACGTTCCGTTTCGTGCTTCCGGGTAGCCGCGAGCCAATAGATTTAGACTATTGATCGGATCGAATAATTGCACTCAATTTAAGGGTAATGTAAATTCAGTGTGCACCGCTTGTTTCTGGCGTAGTTTTTATCTGTGGGATTCGAGACGATTCCGGCGATGACTGGTGGTTTTTGAAGTCTTTCTTTTTCGACTGTGTCGTCCGATGCAGCATTGATTTCGTAATGTTGTGAAATTTAGTTTTACTTTAACAATGTGTTATGCATAATTTTTGAGCCAGTTTTGGTAAGTGTTCTAAGAATGCAAATTTTACTATTTGTCTGCTTTCACAAGTGGGGTCAAAATTGTAATGGAATATGAATGTCTTGATTTCAGGGCTCGAAGCTCATTTTATTTTATGGCATAATAAGACCATTTGTTGTTTCCTTCGGGATAAACCATGACTGATTGAAGCCCTAACTTGGTGAGTTTTCCAATCTTGTTATCGTGAATATCTGCTGTAGGGTGAAGCGTTGTGTTCAAAATGGCGACCGGTTTGTGACCTTTTAATTTCTAAATTCCAGGGCTTCAAGTACAACTTCAATTTTAACTTCAAAAGTACACTTCAGATATGGTCTGAGCTCAAGATTCTGGAGCATGGTTCAGCCATGGACTTCGGGTGTGCCTAGCGTGATTCCGAGTTTCTACATTTCATCGGTGTCGGCGTGACGCAGCACGTGTTATACATTACCTCTGCCATAAGTAGATCAGTTTAGCCCAGGTATTCCGCAGTTTTTTATTTAACCGTAGCGGCAGTGCTGTGTATCATGTATTAAAGGAAATCATCTACGCTCTTACCAACAATGTTCACCCGGAGTATCTAAAATTAATTCTGTGTTATGTTCTACGTCCGCCTGGAGCAAGTCAATCCATGATGTGTCTTGTGTAATATTTAAATTAAATCTATAGTGTGTTCACTTACTATGTAATGAATGTAAAGTGCAATAACATTAGGTTACTGTCTAAAATATATACGTATAATCTAGCTCTTGTAGGGCTGTCCTGTAAGTCAGGTATTAAGGGTATCTTAGGTTAAGATGATAAGTGATATTTGCCTGCTGTATGTAATGTGCTTCTTTTATAACTTTTAAAAGTTACTTGTTTTACCCCCTCTTTAGTGGGATTGTAATTTTCTGATACGTTTCCCGATGGAACGGAATGGAATGGCTGTTCTGATAATGTAACGTTTCAAATAAATTAGTGTTGAACCATCAATTTTGTTTGTTTTACTAAACTCACTTTGCTTCGATCCGTGGGCATCTTCTTTATTTTATTTTCAACTTTATTTCTTTTAACGGCGCCCAAAATCTATATTAGTCCATGGATGACTGAGCCACGCGAACCACGACCCTCCTTATGCTCTACCGACCAAAATTTACCTTTGGGGTAAGAATTTCCTAACTTACCCCACGGGGTGAAAATTTTCTATTACAAATTCTATAAAAGCTACCGTCACCTCTACCACGCATTACCGATTTCTATAAAGCTACCGTCACCTCTACCACGCATTACCGATTTCTATAAAAGCTACCGTCACCTCTACCACGCATTACCGATTTCTATAAAAGCTACCGTCACCTCTACCACGCATTACCAATTTCTATAAAAGCTACCGTCACCTCTACCACGCATTACCGATTTCTATAAAAGCTACCGTCACCTCTACCACGCATTACCAATTTCTATAAAAGCTACCGTCACCTCTACCACGCACTACCGATTTCTATAAAGCTACCGTCACCTCTACCACGCATTACCGATTTCTATAAAAGCTACCGTCACCTCTACCATGCATTACCGATTTCTATAAAAGCTACCGTCACCTCTACCACGCATTACCGATTTCTGTAAAGCTACCGTCACCTCTACCACGCATTACCGATTTCTAGAAAGCTACCGTCACCTCTACCACGCATTACCGATTTCTATAAAAGCTACCGTCACCTCTACCACGCATTACCGATTTCTATAAAAGCTACCGTCACCTCTACCACGCATTACCGATTTCTATAAAAGCTACCGTCACCGCTACCAAAAATTACCGATTTCTATAAAAGCTACCGTCACCTCTACCACGCATTACCGATTTCTATAAAAGCTACAGTCACCTCTACCACGCATTACCGATTTCTATAAAAGCTACCGTCACCTCTACCACGCATTACTGATTTCTATAAAAGCTACCGTCACCTCTACCACGCATTACCGATTTCTATTAAAGCTACCGTCACCTCTACCACGCATTACCGATTTCTATTAAAGCTACCGTCACCTCTACCACGCATTACCAATTTCTATAAAAGCTACCGTCACCTCTACCACGCACTACCGATTTCTATAAAGCTACCGTCACCTCTACCACGCATTACCGATTTCTATAAAAGCTACCGTCACCTCTACCATGCATTACCGATTTCTATAAAAGCTACCGTCACCTCTACCACGCATTACCGATTTCTGTAAAGCTACCGTCACCTCTACCACGCATTACCGATTTCTAGAAAGCTACCGTCACCTCTACCACGCATTACCGATTTCTATAAAAGCTACCGTCACCTCTACCACGCATTACCGATTTCTATAAAAGCTACCGTCACCTCTACCACGCATTACCGATTTCTATAAAAGCTACCGTCACCGCTACCAAAAATTACCGATTTCTATAAAAGCTACCGTCACCTCTACCACGCATTACCGATTTCTATAAAAGCTACAGTCACCTCTACCACGCATTACCGATTTCTATAAAAGCTACCGTCACCTCTACCACGCATTACTGATTTCTATAAAAGCTACCGTCACCTCTACCACGCATTACCGATTTCTATTAAAGCTACCGTCACCTCTACCACGCATTACCGATTTCTATTAAAGCTACCGTCACCTCTACCACGCATTACCAATTTCTATAAAAGCTACCGTCACCTCTACCACGCACTACCGATTTCTATAAAGCTACCGTCACCTCTACCACGCATTACCGATTTCTATAAAAGCTACCGTCACCTCTACCATGCATTACCGATTTCTATAAAAGCTACCGTCACCTCTACCACGCATTACCGATTTCTGTAAAGCTACCGTCACCTCTACCACGCATTACCGATTTCTAGAAAGCTACCGTCACCTCTACCACGCATTACCGATTTCTATAAAAGCTACCGTCACCTCTACCACGCATTACCGATTTCTATAAAAGCTACCGTCACCTCTACCACGCATTACCGATTTCTATAAAAGCTACCGTCACCGCTACCAAAAATTACCGATTTCTATAAAAGCTACCGTCACCTCTACCACGCATTACCGATTTCTATAAAAGCTACAGTCACCTCTACCACGCATTACCGATTTCTATAAAAGCTACCGTCACCTCTACCACGCATTACTGATTTCTATAAAAGCTACCGTCACCTCTACCACGCATTACCGATTTCTATTAAAGCTACCGTCACCTCTACCACGCATTACCGATTTCTATAAAAGCTACCGTCACCTCTGCCACGCATTACCGATTTCTATAAAAGCTACCGTCACCTCTACCACGCATTACCTATAAACGTATCTTCCTAACGAGCGATGCGGTCGACTCTGAAAGCGTCGGCTTAGCTCGTCAAAGCCGGCTGTAAAATGGACGCTAGTTAAGCATTCGCAACTGAACAAAGCGGTATTGGAAACTAGATATACTCCTATTAGGCTCGCGGCGCGGCGGAAGAGACAAAAGTCGATAGATTCCGGCATTTCACCGACTTTTTAATTCAAAAAGGGATGCAATTTCCCTTTGTCATAAATGTTAAATATTGCTATTTTTTATTGCCATTAATTTTTAGTTCTGATCGGTTCTATTTTAATATCAAAAGAAATAATAGAATATAATAAACATTTATTGACACTTACACATAAATACAGAAAAAAAAGGATTTACAATAATACAAGAAACAGTGAAAAAACATGAAAAAAATAAACAAGATAATATGATAAATACATTACTTTATAATTATAAGCTAATTATTATGTAATTTTATGATTTTCTATGTTTCGCAGTTTTGTTTTTCTTTTGCGTAATATGCTCCGAAGCTTGAGTATAACTTTAATATAATTCGGTAATCAAATATTTTTACAGATGTTAATTATTGTTCCAATAAATATAAAATTGCAATCTATCAAGCCTGAAATTAAAGCCTAAGAAAAGTTTGTCTACAGAGATTTGGGTTTGGTGGTTTGATTTCTAATCAACATCGAGAAATTAATTAAAACAAATAAAGAGAAAATTTCTGCTTTAGAGCATTAGATGTTCATTATGATAGAACAGTGAAACACGTTACTAAGGATCGCGGTTATTATTTTATGATCAAATTCAAATAAGGCTCCCCGCTCACGAACGATTAATAGCTGAGCGATTTTTTGTCGCCGAGAATAGAACATATTACAGAGTTCAATACGTAAACGTCCACGAGCTACAAAAAGTAGCTCAGCGACTGATCGCCCGCGAACTGACACTGACAAGAGTGACAAAGGGTTTACTTAGCCAGCGACAGAAAACACCGCGGTTATCGCCGCGATTAACGCCGCAATAATTGCAGCTACAAAAAATTTCTCGTGGGCGGGAAGCCTAAAGAACATATTTATCTACAATTAATACATATATAAGTAAATTGTAGATAAGTTGGTATTTTATAAGTTTGAATTGATATTCAACATTAAAATTGTTCAAAATTAAAAATGATGATAAAAAAATAAAATACAGCAATCACCGTTGCATATAAATTATCTATTACAGAAGTCTCCATCTCAGAAGTGCACTGAGATCTCAATCACATTTACAATATAGTTTTTTATAAGAGCAGCATTTATTATACGATAATGCCTTAATTAGAATGAGATTGGCTATTGACAATGATCGACTACATTAATCAAGTTGTTTTTGTAACTGATTACCACAAAAACTATCCTGAATAATGTGACTTATAGGCATTTGTGAATATAGTTGACCTTTCTAAAGATTTGTTACCACCCACAAACCAAAGAACCCAAAAAAATCCATGCATTTAAGTCTGACTCAGTTGACTCCGATCCCAACTAAGATTTATTTTCTCGACTACTTTTGGACTCAGTAGGTTTAGAAAACAATTTCACCTCAACTGCAATTGATAGGTTTATTACAATTAAAATAGTCTCGACGAACAACATTTACAGGTAGTTAACTAATATTTTTCAATTTTCATTCACCTTTAAAAATTTCCCGTCCTACTCTTTCATTTCAATATCCTACAAAATATCAAAATTGAATGATCAGGAAATTAAAGTCCAACATTTCTACAAATTGACTTTTAGCTTTGAAATACTAAAGACTGATTAGGGAAAAGTTTTTTAATCAATCATGTCAAAGCACCGAATTTGATTTTGATGACTTTGAATTGGAATTCTTTTCAAAGCAAAAACACAATTACCTGCGTCAAAGCTTTTTCGTTTTCTTTTGGCGACAAGAGACAGGGAAACTAATCAACCTAAAATGTTGCCTTTCATCCGTCATTCTATGAAATATACTATTTTTGGTAATAATTGGATTTTACTTAAAGGTGCTGGTGGTGGCGCTATGTAACAATTGCCAATTCGAAAGAGAATCTCAAATATTTTTACTTAAATGGAACGTATTTTACATAGCTTATTAGTAATTCTGTTGGATTGGAAATCTTGATCATTAATTTCAAATCAATTAAAAATATCAATAACAGCCAACTTTAAAACCACATAGTGAGTAGGATTATAGCTTTCGCATTTGATATCATTAAATTATGTCAAAAATCACACATACTAATATTAAGATTATCAAAGAAAGTTTTTTATAATTATTAAAATAGCAATCTTAAAGCTCTAACTGCGATTTTCACGCTCCGTTTAAGAACTCGAATGGCAGAAAAAGATAAGTCGTCGTATGGCAATTCCCTCGATTCTCGGTGACTCGACAAAGAGCAGTTCATTGTTTTCTACTATCACGATGAAAAAGCGATCAGACAAACGGTGATAGTACCTCTAATGACCAATCGACTATATAAATAATCGACGTTTCGTAAGACTGAGACATCATCTGACTGAATGACTGACTAACATAATCAGCGCACATCATAAACTGTTGAAACTTGGAACCTGAGCTTACCGAACAATTTTCACTAAGATATTTCTTTAAATTCAACTCTTGATAGGATTAAGGGAAGAACCAAACGAAAGAAGTCGCGTGAGGCTGCTAGTAAGTATTATTATTAATAAATTTAATTTATTATAATATTACATAATGTTATTTTTTAATACAATATAAACCACAAAACCTTTAAATCGTCGACGAAACCCGTGCTACGTTTCTTATGAAGAATTATTTTTCTTGCTACGAAACCAATTTGAATGATGAAACATTAACATCTTGGAACATTAGTTTCGTAATAAAAAGTTTTGAAGTTGCGTTAATGAATATTTATTTAATTCAAAAAATCTTTTGGTTTCTGTAATCTAACCATCTGCTGATTTCGCTGGTTCTGTGGTTTTGATTGCGGTGTTGGCATCATGTGATCACTCGATTAGTGGTCAATTATAAATTAAATAACAGCGCAGAGCAATTTAAATAATAATTAAACTCCTCAATAAAATTTAAACAACGTTGAATTTGCAATAAATATACTTGATGTGAAACTATACTAATAAGTTACATTAAATTTATCATTAATAAAAATGCAGTATTTTGCGATGGTATAAAATGAATAGTCATAATAGATCATAGTCGTTCCCTTTTAAATTCAAACTCTTGCCATTATGTAGGTAACTATAATTTTATCAGGTACTTTTTCTCTTGAAATAAAACACTTTTAATTCATCAACGCCCGAGCGGACGCAGGCGGCTTGATAACAATGGAATATCTATTGTCTCATTTTCCGGGCGTTGAAGGGTTAACGGATGCTAGCTGCGGTTTTATTGAAATTACTTTGGTAATTAGAATAGAATAGAACAAAAAAAATATAACTAAATACTCAATTATTTAAACTCTAAAAGTAAACTAAACTAAAAAACTACAAAAAAAGAAATTAATGAAAGGCCTCTGTCTCAGCCTATAATTACCGTGGCGTTAGAATATTGCCACAGCACGGGCTGTCACAGAAGAGAAATAATATATCAAACAAAAAAACAAATAAAATTTACATAAAATATAACAAAACATTTATATAATACCTAATTAGTTGGTATTTAGTTTGATTTTTCTCGACGTCTCGGCACCTTTGCAGCTGCCTAGGCACTGAATCTGCTCGTGATAATACCCTCAAGGGATGATTTTATAAGGACGTTCAGAAAATATTAAACAAAAATTGTTCATGGTTTAAGTTATTGTAAGTAGTAAAATTTTGTTTAATATAAATTTCTGAACGTCTTTGCCAACCCAACTAGTTACCACAGTACTTTTAATAAAATCACGCTAGAATTCGTTACAAATGTTTTATTTAATGTCTCATGAGCGCGTAAGCTTGAAGAATACTTTCTCTCTCTGTCTCTCTGTCATTTTATTTGACAATTAATATTTCATACTCATAGTCACTTCAGTTACAAACTTAATAAATCACACATTTTGTAAGTACTAGTTAGAAGGTTTTTTTTGTTTTTTCTTTTTTTTTTGGCCTCCTTAGAAACGAAACACCGGTATAACATTTAGAAAATAGCCATTTTGGTCCTGATTAAATTCTAATAAGTAAAATAACGCACTCGTTGACACAGAGACACTTTGTCTTAAAAACTTTTAAATAAGTCTATTTCCCTAGTTGGTATGCCATGCAGATTAGGGTTTTTACTAAAAACTGCGCTTTCAATCGCCCGATAGATATTTTCATTCAGTCGTTTTATCGCCGGCGGAACAGTCATCGTACAAACAATAGAAGTAGGAAAGAGACGAAGGCATTTTTTCACATTCAATGAATTTTAAAAACGAATAGCTTTCACAATGCCACAAGTTAAAAGCCTAAAACAATAGCGTTGCATGAGTAAAACTTGTGTAATAGCCTAAGCACTGCGTATTGTACCTACGTACACGGACTACTTTTTGTATCTGCGATAGTCGCGGCGATTTTTTGGCCACACTTTTGTAAGCGATTTTGTGAGCGACTTTTTGTAGCTCGTAGGCGTAAATATCGAACTCTGCCCCCCCTAGCGTGATCACCGAAAGACTATTTTAATCGCGTGATATAGCGTTTTATCAACACTCAACTGTCAAAATCCATTGTCTTTTGTCAGTTAAACGTGATAAATTGCGATATATTATCGCGTTTCAGTGGTCATGCTAGGGGGGCTGACCGTGTTATTACAAAAGATTTTTAAACACTGTTTATCTTAGACACCTAGCCAATGTTACATTTAAAAATTCTCGCTATCGCTACGCTTCGAAAAATGTATGGATGATGATAAATGTCGATCCCATACATGTTTCAAAATCGAAGCGATAACGAAGATTTGCAAATGTTACTTTGACTAGACCCCCCTGTTTAAATGTGATGCTGTCTCTTTCAAACAATATGACGACAAATTGCTCAGTGATTAATCGCTCGTGAGTGGGAAGCCTAATTCTTTTTTCAACAACTTTTTCTGCAAAATTCTCGGAATTTAGGTTGGAGAGTTCATATAAAAAATATGGGATAACTGTAAACAAAAATGTTTTTTTCACAGTCGGTATAGGTTTCGCTTACATATTATATTTATGTCGTCTAAATCCATTGTCTTTTGTCAGTTAAACGTGATAAATCGCGATATATTATCGCGTTTCGGTGGTCATGCTATGGTGGGGGGCTGACCGTGTTATTACAAAAGATTTTTAAACACTGTTTAACTTAGACACCTAGCCAATGTCACATTTGAAAATTCTCGCTATCGCTACGCTTCGAAAAATGTATGGATGATGATAAATGTCGATCCCATACATGTTTCAAAAGCGAAGCGATAACGAAGATTTGCAAATGTTACTTTGGCTAGACCCCCTGTTTAAATGTGATGCTGTCTCTTTCAAACAGTATGACGACAAATTGCTCAGTGATTAATCGCTCGTGAGCGGGAAGCCTAATTCTATTTTCAACAACATTTACTGCAAAGTTCTCGGAATTTAGGTTGGAGAGTTCATATAAAAAATATGGGACAACTGTAAACAAAAATGTTTTTTTCACAGTCGGTATAGGTTTCACTTACATATTATATTTATGTCGTCTAAATACGTCCCGTTATAAGGATATAGCACTATAAATATATGTAAATTCTGAATAAATAAACAATATAATAGATTTCGAATGATGATATTTCTCCATGCATTTTTTTATAAAATACTTTGCTATTAGCTATGTTTAGTCTCACGTAATTACAGTTATTGAGTAAGTATTTTTTTATAAGATATAAAAGTTTTACATATAAATCAGCTGTTCGAGCAAAGAGAAAAGGCTTCGGAATGTATGAATCTGTGATAACCACTTGCCCGCTCGTCTACAAAGATTTTTATTACTGGGGCGGAAAAAGAGAATATTACTTTTTCAAATAACTAAGAACTAAGAAAGTTTGTGCTTAACTTTTTAGACTTTTATGAACTTTGGACGGGGGTTAAGGAAAACGCGATTTTTTATTCATAGAATGCTTGGATGCATTTCGTTTTTGTATCCTTTATTTTATTTTTATTTCTAAACATTTATTTGTGTGGCGTAGATTATGCACCATAAGGCAAATTAGAATAGCACAACCTGACATATTTACACCTGTATGGGTATTAGGGTTGCCATTTTTTTTTTTTGGATTAATAAAGTTCACAATGGTTGCTAAAGGTAGAAAAAAAGTACATTGTATGGAAATAAAGTATTATTAATTTTTTTACCTTTAAAAACATACTTTTTATTACTTTTGGCAATTTATCCTAAAGAAATAACAAGCTATAAAGTATTTTCACGTACTTTATTTTCCTCATAAAGTTTAGAGTACAATTACCTCGTAATAAAGTATATACTTTGTTATAAAGTACGGGTGGCAACCCTACCTGTATTCAAGAACAATTATACTCAAATGACCCTTGCCTATGCGTTGAAATAGAGCTCTGTGGTTAGTTCGTTTATTTTGTGTTACGTGTGATTGTTAGTTTGACGCTGTGCGTCTGCGGCCACTATGAGACCTCATAGTAATGTTTGTGAATACGGTGTCGTAAATGGCGACTAGGTGATATATCTAACACACCGTGCCAAAATGAACACCATCGTTTTCCAATGAGAACTGTTCAAGACTGCCATCTCCGACCCACCTGCTAATCATTGAGATTATATCAACATCCTCCGTGGGAGATGAGCCTAAGTCCTGCAGTGGACTAGGCATAATCTATTGTTATGATTATATTTACATTTATTTGCCAGATATAATCTGCCTTCATTCATTTCAAATTTTTATAAGTAGGTTTGTTCTATCGTCATATAATATTTATAATACTTTTCACTGGAGACAGTACTTAGCCAGACCGACAGTGGAGCCACGGTGAGTTTTATCTAATATTGTAATTATGAAACGTAATTTCAATAAAACTAAACATGGAATTTTTAAGACCCATAGTCTTGTGTTTTTAGAAGGTTTCATTATTCATTCGTAGTTATTTCTAGAAGTAGATAGCAAAACTGCTAAAAATTGTCGTTTTTAACACACTACGATACATAGGTACACCTTTTTATACCTTTATCTATATACCTTCTAAAAATATTAGACTATGACTCCTAAAAATGTAAAAAGTAAAAATGAAAGTAAGAGGAAGACCGCAAAAAAGATGGATGGATTGTGTGAGGAATGATATGAATGTAAAGGGAGTGGATGAGGAGATGACGAGTGACAGAAAGGAATGGAAGAGAATGACACACTGCACCGACCCCAAATAAATTGGGATAAGGGTAGGCGGATGATGATGATGACTCCTAAAAATGTCATACTTAGTTTTATTAAAATCCTTTACTACAAACAACTTATTAAATAAAAACCTCTGAGGGCGCCATTTTCGGTGTGGGATGTGTAGAACTGTGTTATCCCCTAATTGAAGTTCCTGCACATTGCACTTTTGCTTTTTCACGTTCGATGCCCGCTTTTTTATTATCTTCGGTGCTGCTCATCTCTATGAAATTCACCTGAAGCGTCCATTCCCGCTTCAGGAGTACTAAAAGGTTTTCACCGTAAATTTCACCGTAAATTTCACCGTAAAAGACGTGGAAACGAAGGAGTCAAGACTATAACAGACTGATGGACGCTCGTTTTGTATAAATATTAATAATTTGCTCAAAATATAAATAAATGTTGGTAAAGAATTCAACTCTGAAAAGTATATGAAAATTTTGTGTTTGTAACGCCCACGGAATACTTAACAAACCCACGAAATTTATAAGGCATCAGAAGTAATATGAAAATAGGCTAAATATAAATATAGATAGGCAGTACTCTATGTTACTATGTCTTAAAATATTTTAAGTAGCATTTTGCGAAATTAATTTTAATAATAATAATAAAGACTTTATTACACACGACAAAAACATGATACTAACAGAAACAAAAGACAAAAAGAAAACAAACAATAGGCGGGCTTATTGCTACATAGTAATCTCTTCCAGGCAACCTTGAGTGAAAGAGAAAAATATATATATGCATAGTTTTGCCATTTGTAATGACTATTTTTTTCTTAAAATGTTCAATCCTCTTTATTATGTTGTCACAAAAGAAGCTGAATTGATTGAAGAAGCACTGTCTTATTTTAAAATTAAGAGAATCCTACATTGGAACCCATGGCCTCGCTGAATCTTTCAAACAGTAGCTAAGTGATAAGTTGACAAGGCGTTTCCACAAGTCAATTAATAATGTTTAAATCATCGTTTCGAAACTAAGTCTAACCGTTCGTTTCCACTGCATTGACATGTTAAGCCAACTTGTCAATTATAAACGTTTTGCCAGAATTGTGTTCTCACTATCTGTCAGACTCTGTTTCGAAACGATGTTTAAAACATTGTTAATTGACTAGTGGACACGCACGGTGACAGATAGAGAGAACACTATCAAAAATGTTTATAATTGAAAGTTGACTTAACAATTCAATGCAGTGGAAACACACGGTAATAGTCACATGTCGAACGTATACCGTATAAAAAATCTCGTTTAAATCTCGATTTTGATATATATGAGTCATGCGATCCGATCTCAGATCGCTGCGATATATGGGATCGGAACGCAACCAGTGAGAAAAAGATAAGAGAACTTCATATATCGCATAGATCGCAGCGATATGCGGATCGGATCGCATGACCGGAACTCATCCTGTGTGTTTGAGCTCTGAGTTAGACTCGAATCTTTTAACCTACTGTATGCACGTTACCTTAACCCTTTAACTCCCGGAAAATAAGACACAATAGAAATTCTATTGTTGTCCGGCCGCATTCGGCCGCTCGGGCGTTGATGAATTAATATTGGGTTACTTTCTAACCGTTAATCGGTTTTCTGATAATTGTATAGTTTTTAGTACATATTAATTTTACTTTTTTACGTAAGATGCAACATTTTCTACGTTGTATCAGCATTATTTGAGTGTGCTAAAAAACAATTTAAAAAATTAAAAAAATAAGGACCTACTCATATTGCCTCTGAAATGAGATTTAATTTCAGTTTGTGGAACATCTAGATATGTCGTCATTTAAACTTGCTATAATCATGTTTTTGAACTTAATAATCTTCTTGTTTTATAATGTATGTATGTAAGTACCTAACTAGCCTCTCACTCATTACTAAATCATATCTACTTATCTCATTGTAAAATTTTGGGCACAAACCCAAAACGCATTAGTGGCAAGTTGAAAGCAACTTGCCACATACAAACAGAATAGTAATGTTGACATTAAGGTTCACGATTTGGAATTAACCTTGAGGACAAAATGTGTAAGCTTCATATACTAGTGAAGCATTAATAGAATTTAAAAGTGTTCAAATGAACACTATTAAAAATGTTTCAAATGAACTAAATTATAATTAAATAAGCATACTACATAATTTAGTCGCATATTTGTTATTCAAAACATTATCTATTTTATAGTACTACTAGTCTACTGTCTGTAGAAAATACTCACAGATTTATAAAATCCCCGTTTTCATTTCACAGAACTCAATAAACATTTACATTTAGTTAAAAGTCCAAAAGTTGTCGAAATTGCTACGAACGAATCGTAGCACCAAGTGCTACGGAGTTACGATCTACGTCTGAGCTCCGAGACGATCGCGGACTGACTGGTTTCTGCTACGAGATAATTTTACTGCTATGAAGAGATGAGGTGTGAACGTTCTTTAGAGATATTATTTCAGCGACTATTCAATTTAAATGAATAAGACGAGAAATTACTTTGATTTACATCTCCTCATTTTTGTCACGCGAGCTTTTATCGACTTTATGATAGAACTCCTCCTTTGTGGAGAACGTAATGTTTTCATGTAATTTATCACTCTTGAAACTTGGGTTTCATTTGAATAAAATGACTTTGCGCATTATCAAGATACTTCAAATATTACTTATCAACTGATACCTACAATTATGTTAACTAGTGATGCTTAATAATGACTAGTGGATATTAGGACTTATATATCCACAAGTTAACTATTACAATTATAATCAGTGAAGATTAAAAACCTAAATACCAAAATATTTCACCGTTCTAAATGTTTTCATTTATGTTGATGTTAATGATAAACATGAATATCATAAAGAAAAAAATATAATGATAACGCAACTCTACTCATCAAATGCATTTTTATAAAGCTATAATTTTTTTTTTAAAAAGGTGAAAATTATAATAGATGTTTTATCTTTATCGATTGTCAAAACATCTGGAAAGATGTTTCTTTTGAATGTGGGGGTATTTCCTCACATTGATGAAATTGCGCTGGCTTGCAGCGAAGAAGTAAAAAGTACTAGAACGCCGCTCCCACTAGCGACTCGGTAGTATAATTGGTCAGTGCATTGGGCCGGATTCCCAAGGGTGCGGGTTCGAGTCCCGTCTGAGGTGCTACGGGTGAGTCGATTTTTTCTAGTATTTTATCTAATATTATTTATCTTAATATTTTTTTTACATTTATTTCATACATGCGACCTCATTTCGTCCATGGCCTTTATTTCGAATCAGATACCTTTTTTATCAACAATCCTTGTTTAAAACTCCTTGGTTTATTGGTGTGTTTTATTTTGTATACTTTTTAATCCGCGTATGACAACATAAAGCATTCTATCTATCCTTTTATCACATATCATTTGTACAAGTCGCATCCTTGTCACTCTATTTTTTTGTCTTTATTATTTCAAAAGGTGGTGTTATGTATAAAAAAGCAGTTTGCCTCACGCTCCCAGCAAAAATCGATTTTGCTGCGAGTTTTTACGCGCCAAAAGTGCCCTTTAAGTGCTGGAGAGGTGAAAAATCTTTTTTGTCACTCATGCTCTGAAATGTTATCATTCCATTTAAAAAAAAATGTGGGGCGTTCCACATTCACGCGGTGACTGGTTTATGACGTTCTTAATTTGGAATTCAGTGCGGGGAATGAATGTGATGTGATGATGACTACCCGATCAAGTACCAATTCCAAATTCAAAACGGTAGAACTCATCAATCAGCTAGCGTTATTTTTACGAAACTTTATGGCTGCATGACTGGTCATCCGACCAATTTAAAAATTAAAAAAAGCCATCTTATTTATGAATGAAGACTGGCATACCTACCTGTCCGCCATTTTGAAAAAAGTCGGTTTTGGAGGCCTAAAAGTGGTGTCAATCGATAGAATAAGTAATTACAAACAAAAAGTAAAGTAACAAAATCTCGTAAGTGATATACTTACTGAGATATTTGGGTTTAAAGTTGAAAAAAAATCGTAAAGGTAAGTATATCATTTACGAGATTTTTTTTACTTATTACTTTTTGTTTGTAATAATTTATTCTATCGATTGGCACTACTTTTATTACAGGCCTCCAAAACCGACTTTTTTCAAAATGGCACCTGTCCGCCATGTATGCCAAAAGCACATGATGCTCTTTTTACTATAAATATTTTATTTCCTCGCATTTTCTGAGAAAAGCATTATATAAGCCTTGTACTGGAAGCTAATTACATCGCCTCGAATATTTAAAACCTCGACAATGTAAATGCTAACTTCCCGTTTTTGACTGTAATGTACTAATATTATCCACAGCACTATAATAAAATCACACAGCAACCCAAACTACGCACGAAAATTTATTTTAATTTTCTTTAGTTTTGTACAAAAAGAAACTAAAAAGTTAAGTTCAATGCGAAAAGTTCTACTTAGTTTAGTGGCCTATGTAACGTTACAGGAGAGTAGAGAGAGAGAGCCTACCTAAGATAGAGGATGGATAGTATCTAACTAGTAAGGAGTGAAGTGGAAAGATAAAATAGTTTACAATTATTATTTATTTACAATTAAACCTAAACTTAAAGTACGGGGAAGAGGATAAGAGGGCGAGTCTTCAGGGGATAGAGGGACAGTCTTCAGGGGATAGAGGGACAGGAAACGAGATCTTGCGTACGGAGAGGAGCACGGATGGGTTGCAGAGTGTCGACGTGGAGCGTAGACGCAGCTCGTACGTAGGCGGTAGCAGAGGTCATGCAGCGGTAGCAGAGGTCATGCAGCGGTAGCAGAGTTCGTATAGTGATTGAAGAGGTCGTGCAGCGGTTGAAGAGTGCAGCGGTTGAAGAGTTCGTGCAGCGGTAACAGAGTCGAAGGTGCTGACCGGCAAAGGGTTGGAGGCTTCTGTCACTTGTAGCGCGGGGCTTTCTTGAGTCCCGGGCCTTTGCCTAAGGCCCGGGAACGGCCACTTGTTCGAATTACGCGGAGTAAAACTCGACGAAGAACTGACTCCCGAATCAAAGAAACGGAGCCTTTTATACACACTAGGAATTTTGAAAACCGAAAGAAATCGCGTTGAAGAAAAATAATTCAAGATTTCGAAATGAGAATTTGTGTACTCACTCGGTAGCAATATGAAAGAGCGAGAAGAATAATAAAAAGATATACAACCTACTGAAATGTGAGGAAAAGCTGAGATAAAGCAAATAAAATAAAGTGTCATGAAAAACAAGAAGATGTCAAAATAAATACAAAACTGTAACCTCACTTTTTCAATAAAATATGGAAATTTATATGAAAGTGAATAAAAATGTACGAGAAATGGTAAAACTATAAACATAATAAGAATTGCCGTGAATTGGTGATTAATTTGCTACCAGGTGAGCACTTATATTCAAAGAATTTAGAAAGTTATTGCCAAAAATACTTATTTACTAGAAAACTTAAACTAATTAAAACTAGTTAAAACTAAGAATTTAGGAGCGACAGGCAACACGCTACACCTACCAAAAAATCTTTAAAGTAAAATATCAAAAACTATACAAGCACAAGTAGGTACATAAACTTTTTTAATAAATATCCACTGTTTACTAATCTAAATTAAACGCTAAACCAGACGATAAAAGCTTAAGAAAGTTAGAACGTAAAATCAGCTGAACTTGATCAACTGTTTACTGTCAATCGTGTGGCATCCAGAAAAGTAGAATATCACCTTTATGGAACACACATTTATGGATTTCTGATGAAAATACCCCAATACTGCGATTAACCCTAGAAGCCCAATCATATTTGTGTGGCGTCAAAACCCCAATCTTACGTTGTCATAACAACAAAACTGCGGCACTTACCAAGGAGACGAATACATCTTCTGTTAGGTCTCTGCAGCTTCTGAGTTGGTTTGGAAGGTGGCGGCAATACAAGAATACGTGCGAAAGTTACAGCTATTGTTTGTCGCGGTATACGTCAAAAGACGTAGATTGGGTAGAGTTAAAAGACGTCTGCATATTGATTTAGCAACATCCTTTTACGGGAGATCTCGTTCTGCAGTGGACTCTGTGGGCTGTTCTGATCATGATGATGATAACCTAAACTGACATTCAAAGGTCAAAATCAATACTTAAAAGCTGCTTGTTCGTCTAGCATCAAAATAATTAAAGCAAACTAACAACCACGACGTTATTACAACGCTGCACTTTCAAAACCTCATTAAAAGTGTTGGGGAATCATTAAAAAAGAAATAGGTTCGGGAAAAAACCATCTCAGAGTATCTGATCGGGAAGGTTTTATGAGTACACGGCTCTGTGGCTATGATTAATGAAGGCGAACATGGCCGAGCGTGGCTGCTTCCACTTAAAATAAACTGGGATATAAAAAATGGTGTGAGCGACCTCGTAAGATTCGGAACACTTATGGCCCGCTGTGCTTAAGTTATTTGGTGTTTAAATAGGATTTGATTTATTTGAACTGAATAACATCACAATTTGATTTATTTGAACTAAATAACATCAAAATTGTACTATAATTTAATAAACGTTGTGTTACAAAGCGGTTTTTAAAGTTGGTCTGATTTTTTCTAGTTTTGTATTTCTAGTTTTTTCACATAATTCGTTAGGTTACCTAGCTTATTTTTATATTCTAATCTATGCTAGATACGTAGCTTAACTTTAAAACGTGTTATTAATAAAGCTTCAAATTTAAAACAAAGACTGTGTAAAAATAGGACAGGAATATCAAAATTCTAAACCGATTCGATCACAAACGCCTAAAATAAACAAAACCCATACAGTATAAATACTCTGAGGAGACTTAAAATATTATTTGAGTTAATTGAAAGATTAATAAAGATCAGAGGCCTGTCGCAAAATAAGCAGCCACTTAACATTGTTTTTTATTACTTTCTCGACAGTATAATTGAAACGAGATAGCCATTTAAGTCTGATAATAACAAGTTTTAAGTTGAATTCTGCAGACTTAAGATAGGGTGAAGATTGGAAAATCATTTAGATTAGTTAACTCGATTTTATTTACGATTAATAATGTTAATTTAAAATACTTTTGCACGTGGCTAACGTATTAGAATGCGCCTTCAACAGAAACTTTATTGCACACAAACACACAAATCTAGAATTCTAATATACATTATAATAATTCATATCATTTGGCATAATAGCACAATTTCAAAACGAAATATTTTAATGCCGAATTTTATTAAGCATAAATATATAATAGCATATTTGCAAAAGCATAAATATCAAAATGCATATTTTTTTATTGCCATATTAACTAAAAAGCATAATCATCAATAGACTAAAATTATTACGCATATTAAAATAACCTAATTACTTTTGGCATATCTTTCTAACTCATAAACAAATAATCGTTAATATGTGCGATTCTGCTCCTTGCACCTCCCGGCAAGCATTCTGCAAACAAACACCTAGCATGCAAGAAGACAAGCACTTGCCTATATATTAAAAAAAGAATAATCATAAAAATTATGAACTATTCTGCCCGCTGCAAGCCCCGGCAAGCATTCTAGCAAGTAAACATCAACAACAAGCAAACACTCAGAATATGCTGACAATATGCCAATTGAAATAGGGAATTGAAACAATTATATTATGAACAATTATGCTTTTTAAAGTTATTCAATACAATTTTTATGCGTATCAAAATGTATGCCAAATAAATAGTAATATATATACTAATAGGTACAGATAAAGCATAGGCTTTGTGATTATTATGCCAATCGAGTTATGCCGAGTAACTTTAGGACAATCGAAGTTATACGATGCGAAGGGCACCCCAATAAAATATTTGTATACCAACTTAAAATAAGAAAGTGATTTACTCAGATAAGTAGTACATTACTTCAGTAGTTATATTACAAACAGGTCAAGTTGTAAGTTTAAATAATAAGACTCTCTTAAATAAATGGACTTAAGATCTTTCTGTCGGAGCTAGATTTTTTTCCGATGCTTTTAAATTTCATTTACATCTGTTTGACCCTTCTTATTTCCGTTCCGTTACACCATTTCACTAGTCCACAGCAAGTTTCTAAGTAACTTGTGCATTACTTTTCACCGGCAAACATATAATAAAGCCATATCTATGCTGGACAAATGAGAACACATAGCACTTTGGGGCATTCCCGCATTCCAACTTTATCAATTGATTCCCTCCCGATCAGAACGAAATGCTCTCAGCATTTTTATTTTAAGAAATATTCAGTTTTCTAGTCTGAAAATGAAACAGTTCTGTGTGTAGTGGAGTTGATTATTTGTTTTATATAAGAAACATCTGTACATGACTGTGTTATATTAAAAAGTACTTATATTAAGTTTTTTTCATTACATCGACACAATTAGTCACATTATTATCACCAGCCTTTATATATCCGCAATGCTTGTTTACAGATTATAGATAAGAAATAGTTGAGGGGAACTTTTCATGGCAATTCATTTCTCTTAGATGTCTGGAAGACAACTTTGTTACAAAAAATATAATTATAATATATATATAGTGCATTTAATACCGTCTTCCGCGCCATAATCATAAGTTCTTTAGTTTGTGCTGAATACTTATTATTGTTAGGGTAATTCACTGTGTTAAGGCTCCTACACAATCACACAATGCCGGCGTGCCCCGCCACCGGGCAAGCCGCGACGCGCCCGGCAGCTTTTAGCTTGAGACAAGCGTGCCGCTCGACAAAAGCCGGCGACCCGTGCCGCCGGCATGTGTGACATGTGTGTAGGAGCCTTTAGATGCATTGGTTGTTTGACTCCACACCGCCGTACTTTTGAGCGTGCCAGCGAAAATAAACAAAATTGATGATGAATTTAAACATAAACAGTTTAATTTTCACTCTCATCGACTTACTCCGTGCCATAAAATTGTATCTTAGCGTCTTCACTACAACGAAAGCAAGCTACTCAAAAGAACATTGAATATGGGTCAAAACGACAAAAAAAATATACAGTGTCTTTGGTCTTGTACTAGCGATAATAAAATTTAAAGGAATACACCAAATTTTATCGACAAAAACACCTACACATGTTGTGGTCTATCCCCTCTCCTGTTGGAATGATCGCCATTTTAAATTTGACTTTTTATTTTAGATGGCCCTGCCGAAAAATATTATTTTTTTCGGATCTAGAAGGACTACAGTTATAAAAAAATACTATTCGAAAGCTAATAATACCACCTATAAAGCAAAAAAAAAATTATAAATTTTCATCTTTATTAAGTCATAAAAAATGACTAATGTTAAATTTAATCTAAAATCCTTTCAAGGAATGCTGTAGATAATATTATTATTTTTAGTGTAATTTATAGAAGCCAATGGTAATGTGAAAAATATGATAAAGTTTAAAATTGAACATTCTCAAAAGACATTATTGAACTTGTTTGCTCTTTATTTTGCAATTAATTACTTCCAAACTCGTTATAATATCTATTTGTTTTAGCGACTTATGAGTGACATATTTAATCAGACCACTAGAGTATGAGCATGTGTGTTCCTTCTACTTGACACCACCAGTACTATACCACCGGTGGTGTCGTTTAAAATCACTATTCCGTTCGACACTACCGACCATTAGTGTAGTCCTGCAAATTATCATAGGTTTATATTTTCTTTATTCTCAGTACCTATGTCCAATTATGTTTACAACTTACGGACATCACTAGGATAGTGTCGTACGGAATAGTGATTCCAAACGACACCACCGGTGGTATAGTTCTGGTGGTGTCTAGTGGAAGGAACGTCATGTGTTTGTATTGTTCTTTATATGACATTTATTAACATAAAAACAAGTACATTCTTTAACTACTAAAGACATACTTTTCTGGAGATAATCAAGTATTTTTGACAATACACACTTACATCAACATGTGTTCAACTTTGATATACATTTATGTACCTACTGGCGAGATAAAAAGGTTTTTTTATTAACGACTCAATACAATTTTTAACACGATTACGGGTTTTGATTAGATATTGTGAGTCAGTTTACATTGAATATAAGTGTCGTCAAAAGAATTTTCTTTTCGTTTCATCCTTTGTAGGCAATTAAAATAAACTGTGCAATAAAGAAATCAGTGTATTATTCACCGTCATGTAAATACACCTTAGCAAGTTCTAGCCACGTCTCCGTCATAAATCTCACGCAACCTCAAAGCCTCAAACGACTTTCTCAAAGTTATGCATAAGGATGTTGAGAACATCATGTTTGTGGTCCTGTACTAAGCTTAAATTGCACAAGGTACTACCTTCAAGGGCAACTTAAAGTCCATGTGTTAAGACTCGTTTTAGAGCAGTGCTGCACTGGAGGGATTGCTGTGATCCGTTTTATGGCTTATAATAAATTGTATGACTTTAATACAGTGTTGGGACCCTTATTTAATTAATTGTTGTTAACGCGAGGATAAGTTATTGTATCGCCACTGGGAAAAGGAATCGAGAGTTAACGTGTAATATATACGGTGTGTGTAGTGTCTGTGATCATTCGAACATTCGATCATGCGAACCGATGGCGTAGCTTCTTTGACATTCACAAGTGCTTGTAACAGCCTAGCTAGACTGAATAAATGAGTTTTGAATTTTGAATTCATTGTAGCTTAGTTACATTATGAGTCCTAACAGTTTGATAGTATTTCTTGCATATAGTTCTTTTTTAAAATACATGTACAAAATTGCTTACAAAATTCTTTTTTGGTTTTTATTGTCTTCCACGGAGTTCTACTTTGGCTATACGATGCAGCGACCGTGAGCACTTGCACTATTCGTCGAAGATAAAACCTCTTTGACTATGTTGAAAAGGCTCTCGTGATCTAAATCCATACCGATGTACTCCTAAATGTGGAGAATAAAACTATGTTATTTTTTTACTTTTTAAATTTGAGATTTTAGCATTCACAATGCTATTTTTATACAAAATAAATAATATACTAGAAAAAATACGACTCGCACCAGCCTTTCTATTGTCTAATTTCAAAATCTATCGCAATCGCTTTCAGGATGAAACCCATTGATGCTTCTTTTTAGCACAAATAAAAACTTACCAAAGAAATGCAGCAATGTGTCGGATCCATCTGTCAAATGGAAGCGATTGCGATAGATTTTTAAATTAGACAATTAGCTCCCTGATCACATTCTCGACCTTTGGATGTCCGATCCAATGCTCTTACGCTGAGCTACCGAGTCTTTTAGTATTATTGTTTTACGGTTTATCACGTAGTAGTCGATCAACCACAGCATTATTTTTAAGTGACAAATATTGAAATTAAAGTAAATTCTTGCTTGATATAAAATGAAAAAAGAAACATTTGCTGTCTGCTCTTTAATATTATTAACATTAGCAACGTTTCATTCAAACAACATTTTTCATCTTATTGAACAAAGCACAGTCATACTCTCGTAACATTCGTATTTCACAAACTTCACATGTGGAAGTTTGGACTTACAATTTTGCTTTACACCATTTAGCGTCCGTTTCAGACGGTGTATGTGTTTGTCCACGGTGAACCAGTGGTGACTAGAGCTTAGGCGGATGCGTGCGACCAACATGGCTTATGGGAATCCACAATGCGTCGCGAGTTGTTCAAGTGTTTAGACCAAGCGACAAGACCGAACTGGTTGATACGACTGCCAACCACGCAATGAGACGCTCTCGGTGCCTCGGTCAGGTCAGTCGCTACTGACCGCAACGCGTAGAAAGAAACGTTTCTACGTCAGCTGTAAACTACATCAGACCTTCAACTTTCCTTGTTGAGTTACTATGGATGCAAACGCCACCTATGAAACTGTATAATATTTCGCGCCCGCTGTCGCATCCGCGCTAGGCTCGTTCCCTGGACCACCTATGAAAACTCGACAAACACTGCAAGGGCAACATGTGAAAACTACAAGTTTGAGCGCAACATCTGGCAAAACTTCACGTTTTATACCTCTATCTAAATATAAATATATCGATATAGATGAAAGTTCGTTATCCTTCGATACAATCAAAAGTGATTTATTGCAAGCTTATGCTTTTGCCATATTAAATTTTTTGATGTCTCCTGAAAATTTTAACTTTTTGTGTTATTGAGATTGTATTTATTCAATTTGATTCACAAAATAAATTATTTGTCTATTTCTCCTTTTTAATTCATGTGTCGCATTAGAATCGATCCCAATGTTTTATTTTCCTTAGTTTTGAAATTCGGATTAAAAATATGCAATGCTGATTAAGTTTTTCAATTTCTCAAACAGGTGTGCGTAATTAAATCAAATTTCACGCCGACAAAGTCTCGGGTATCATCAAAAATTTAATAATTTATTTGAATCTAAAAAAGCGAGGGGAATTAAGTTCCAAATTTTCGTTCTACAAAAAAACAAACGGATCCAAAACAAATTATAATTTACATAAGCATCATAATCTCATAATCTTTCGAGGTAACCAAAATAAATAGTTAACTGGAATAAATCCATACCAAAAAGTGTGTAATAAATCTGATTGTACGGCGGATACTGAATAATAGATGATCCTCGTAAATCTTGTATGAAAACCCTATAAATCTAAACGGGTAGTTCTGTACCACAGACGGACATACGAATATCAGCACAGTCTGGTTAATAACAAATACATTTTGCATAAACGGAAAACTTTATTTTCAAATGCCTTTCCCAAGTCTATCCGAAAAAATCCCTTTAAGATAAAGTTTTCCTTATCAAATTATTTTTTTAAAAGTTTTACTTGGCAGTAAGGTAACTTGAACATAACCAAAACCAGTGAAAATGGCTCAAATAAAGATACTGCCTTAGACATATCCTGATGAATCCAAGTTATTAATAACATAACGTAATCTTGTACCTAATAAAATAACATTTCTAAATATACAGCGTGAAATTTTTAATCACTTGGCTCCCGCAGTGGGGTGGTTCCACTCATGATTACAAGCCACTTTTACTATGGGGCCAACTCTGATATCGCGAAAAAGAACAGCTGTTCCATACATTAAGGTCGAGTAGGACTTTTTTCGCGATATCAGAGTTGGGGGTCAACTAGTAAAAGTTGATTCCCGTCCGAGAACATGATCTGGTGCGAGTCGTATTTTTTCTAGTATATTATTTAGTATTATAGTAAAAGTTGCTTGTAATCATGAGTGGAACCAATTGATTTAAATTTGAGCGTGTATAAAAAAACCTTATATTGTAATCCAAAGCTAAAGAATTAAATCAAAATGAATTTGTCTCTTTGGGACGGTGGTGAGACAACAACATATGTTCAATTACTCAACAACGAAAACTGTAGGTCGTCAATTTTTTTATATTCATTCACTTTTTTGTTTTGATTAATTTAATTCACGAAAAATACCCAATTATATTTTAATCCCAAGCTAAGAAACTATGGCGCTGGCTTGCAGCGTAAGAGTTGATATACTAGAAGAAATTCGACGTTCTCACTAGTGACTCGGTAGCTCAGCGGTCAGAGCATTGGACCGGATATCCAAAGGTCGCGGGTTCGATTCCCGTCCGAGAACATGATCTGGTGCGAGTCCTATTTTTTCTAGTATATTATTTAGTACTAAGAAACTAGTTCAAAAAGACTTAGTATTTTTGGGACGGCGGCGAAACAACAAAATATGTTCAAGTTACTAAAAAAGTAACCAAGTTACCACGAATACATCAGAATTTTAAAATTCATTTACTTATTTAATTATGATTTTTTATTTACGAAAAAGTTCTTCTGTTCGAGATATAAAATTAAATATAACCGTCTAAATACCTTAATACTTGAGCAACCTTTTCAAATATTTCGAAGTTTGAACTTCTATTAAGGAGCAGTAAATTAACAAATTACATTTTCTAATTCATCTTCGAGTTCCAACTAACAATGATAGACACCATTTTCACTTATAATCCATTTGAAAGATTTAGTGATGTGCTGGTGTTCAGTATTATGTACCGTAATTCAATATTTAAAAAATAATATTTATAGCTATATTTTTAAATGTCTACTTATTCGAAAAAGTTATAAAACGTTGCCGTATCTAGAACTTCGCACGCAAGATGAAATTAAAATTTTTTGATTAGCAACTTCACAAGTATAATTTGAGATTTTAGCATTCACAATGCTATTTTTATACAATACTAAATAATATACTAGAAAAAATACGACTCGCACCAGATCATATTTTCACTCGGTGACTCGGTAGCTCAGCGGTAAGAGCATTGGACCGGACATCCAAAGGTCCGAGAATATGATCTGGTACGAGTCGTATTTTTTCTAGTATTTATGTAGCATTCATAAGTATACCCTAATGCAACTTAATAAATACGTATATCCAACAATTTGATAAACAATATTTAATTCTACCAATAAATTATAATAGTTTTTTTTAAGTTACGCAATTTTTCTAATTTTTACGCTTTAAAGAACAACGTTTTTTGCAGCGTACATCCCTTTTTATATAAAACCGTAGTAACTCTCAAATAATTACCTAATATATTTCAAAATGGTTCTGCCTATCCAATCACCAAGTTGAATCTTTACAAACATAACGCAAAGTAAAGTTGCAGACTAAAGGAAAAGTCTTTAGAATCACCAATTACACGAATTGAAAAGAAAGTGTACATTTCAATTGAATAGACAGTTCCAGAAAAGTTTGGTCATCTTATTAAGATTAGCTTTTAGGCGAATATAATGAAGATAGATGTTAGAGATCTGTATTCTGGCAGTTTCAAATAATAAGGATAAGAATTAATTTACTTTGGCAAAACAAAAGATAAAAATACAGAATACCTAAACCGTTATTAACTTTTTTTATTGTATTCGTCGTATTATCTTGACGCTGCGCATTTCACATAAATTCTTCACAAGCTTTATTTGTCATGAAAATATTATATTTTTTATTCTGTTTATTTATTTTATTGTTTAAGAGTAATTGTGTTGTTGTGTTGTTTTTGTGTGTTTTAGTTAAATTTGTGTTTTAGTTTAAACTATACGTTTATTATATGCCCATATCATGTGTAAAATTTACTTTACACAATTAAGTATACCGCTGAATTTTCTGAAAAATATTCTGTGTTACCATAAAATTGTACCTATAATTTTTAACTATTCGTACCGATCCCACTGCAATAAAAAGCCTAGGAGCAATTCAGTTTTCCCATTCGCTTTTTTAAAGTACTAGTTTTTCTTTCCAAATCGGTTTACGTACGGAACATTAAATATCCGATACGAATCGTTTGTGGGCTTCCTATTTGCACTTCGCCGCTTTTTACTTTGCCATTAATTGGATTATTGAGAACTTGAACCGAATTTTCGTGATAACTTTTATGTTCCATTAATGGAATGTTAATATTTTTCTTATGTCCGCACTCACGAACCCGACGTTGATTATTCCCGTAAAGATTTTAATTGAAATGGATAATTGTATTTAACATATATTTTTTACTACGAAATCTTTTTTGTTGTTTATTGACAAAATGGAGAAAAAAACACTCAAAAAACTTCTAAAACGAATGCCATTCAGATGGTCAGACAGACAGTTTCTACCTTTGTGAAATTGGTTCTATTGATCTATAGTTATTCTAACTAAGCGTTTCCACTAGTTAATTAACAATGTTGTAAACATTGTCTTGAATGACAGAAATAAAATTCGCAACTACTCAATGGCTTTGTAGCGACGTAGGATCTCCTGCTGCTCCACCTACGGATAAAGTTCAATTTGCTTTGACAGCACAGCCCGACCAACATGTTAACAGATTTGGTCCACCGACGATGTTGGCGGACTTGTTGGGCATCGGTGTTTATTGCTGATTATGAGTGAAGTGGAAACGTGTTGTACACGTTTCCGATAGATTTGCACTATTTTATAAATGAAAATAAAGAGATCATCAATCTGACATACTTTTTTTTCGTTGGAATCAGGCAGAATGATTTGAATCTGCTTATATAAATATAATATTAAATAATAAAGTAGAATTTTGTTTATTATACTTTTTGATACTCAATTATAATAACTAAGGTCGAATAATCAAAAAACAAAAAAACAATGTATGGTGATAACAAATCGCTAAGAACAAAATTCTTCAACGCTCATATTGTGATGTAATTTCACCTACAGATAAGTTACCTGTATAAGTATAAAGTCAAACAACTAAGACCTCGGAGGCCTCTACATAACAAAGTTTCACCTCTGTTCTTCCCTTTACAGCATAAATCAAAGTTAGGGAACCCAAAACTTAGTAATTGAGTGCATTGTCGTCTGCAACATATTTGTCGCAAGTTGCGAAAATTACCTTCTTCGCTGGCATATTTAACCGATGCACAATATTGGTACTAACAGTGCCACAAACTTATCTGACCCGGACACTCAGTGGCCAAAACTGGAACTAAGTGTTATTACTATAATAATAATATGTCATGTTGTATGTATAACCGTGCGTTTCGAATGTTTCAAACATTGTTTCGAAACAGAGTCTGACAGATAGTAAGAACACAACTCTGTCAAAATGTTTATAATTGACAAGTTGGCTTAACAAGTCAATGCAGTGGAAACGCACGGTTGATTCAGTTCCTTAAGATTTTTTTTAATTTCGAAGTTTCCTGTTAAAAGTTACTAATTAACACAAATGCGTCCTTCCTCACAACTCTTCGTCAAGTGCGCTAAGCTGCGTTTCTTTAATTATACTTATCTGATTCTAAGTTATAAAATAAATACAACCTTCTCACTGGTAACAGCTGGCCAATGTTCAGAAGTCCGTGTATTTTCGTTAAATTCTTAATTAAACCAAACTCTTTTGTCCTCTGCAAACAGATAAATTATTTGCAAACCTCGAACTTTTCTTTCCCTATCCAAATTTATGTCACAGGAACGAGAGGGTCCAAAAAAGTGGATTTTATTAAAAAAGTTGCTTTCTACGCCGGGTCGCAGATCAAATGACCTTATTCATGAACTCACGAAGAAGTTTGAACACCAATGTTTAATAGTTTTAATAAAAAAGTGTTACAACTAGTTTGTATTTAGTTTGATTTTTATTTTCCCAGCGTTTCGGCATCTTTGCAGCTGTAGTCGCGGGGGAATGAAGCTGCTCGTGAGCCTACTCTCAAGGTATGAGTTTATAAAGACGTTCAGAAATATTAAACACAAAATTCTTAACCTACGCTTCTTTGACACCCCACGCGTCATATTTTAACGAGCATGACAAAAGATTTAAACATGGAATCTCATAATATTTCCAACAATGGTTCAGACCAATCCAATTATGTATTCGCCATAACTAGTTGTTTCGTCAAACGTAAAGTGAAAAATCGTTTTTCCATAAGTAAAATAGTAGCTACAGATTTTAGCCGTAAATCCAAAAAACACATCATCTATCCCTATATTTGTTTGGAATTTTATAAGCTCTTACTTTTTTGTATTATTATTGTGATAATATATTAAATATGTTTATTAATTTTTAACTATCTTTTTAAGAGTGACATTAAGATATGAAAACGATGCATTTAAAATAATAACTCACTTTTTCGATCAGTATGCATGCTATATTTTACGCAAGTTACATCGCATGTACCGTATTTTCACCTATCCAAGTTCTATAAAAATCCAGGTCTTAACGACCTTTTGAAGTTTTTACTGAAATGTTTTAAGCCGACAACGTCATCACTATCATATTGAAAGCAAAATGCAAACCTTCTGTTAAAATACTTGTTCATTAAAGAGCATCAGAATACTGTCATAAGTAAGGAAATTTCCAACAATTCTAAATGGTTCATTATTTTAAAGTGGTATCTCACAAAGAGCAAGAACCCAGTCTGTGCCAACATAAATCAGAGAAATAAGAGGATATTTACTTGATACGGGTAATTTATTTGAAAATGTAAAAGAAATACGGAGGTTGGTAGTCCCTAAATTACAGCAATCGTCAAAAACATAAAATCCCGAGCAAAATGTTTGTTAGCTCAACAAATTTGGCAATATCCTAAACGACGACAAAAATAAATACACGCTCCTAAGCAGCTATAAGTGGGATCAATTACGTAGTGAAAACACTCGACAGCATATTTACTTTTTAAGTAACTTAAAATAATAAGGATGCTAAAATAAAATTTATTCATTAATATTACTTCAGCCACATTCTAAAAAGAACTGCATAGTGCATATCCTTGCCACCGAACTTGCACCTACACCTACACAAATACGATAAATTAAAAATCGTATGGTTCTCTTTGTCCTTGTTTATAAAGTAAATAATAATATTTAATCCGTTCGCTGCCCAGTAACTGACAACAATAGGTCTTTGTGTCTTGCTCAAGTGGTAGTGAAAGCGTTTAATTTTCTTCAGACAGGAGCACAACAGATTCCAGGAAATAGTGTGAAATATTTAAAATCATCTTTAAACGGTACATGGACTATCCCCTGATTCAAGCGTCACCGTGCAATTATAGCAATCTATTAAAAAACAAAAAGTAATGACGACCTCCGTGGTCGAGTGGCTTTGTACACCGGTTTTCAAGGTGTCGCCATCTCTGAGGTCCCGGGTTCGATCCCCGGTTGGGTCAATTTAGAAAACGAATTTTTCTATATTGGTTCAGGTCTGGGTGTCTGTGATACCACCGTTGTCTCTGATTTCTATAACACAAGTGCTTTAGCTACTTACTTTGGAATCGGAGCAATGTATGTGATGTTGTCAAATATTTATTTAAACAAAGGAACATCCCTGATTACAATACACTATGCATGTCGCATAACATAAACCATTTTCCCAACACAATTTCCAGCAAAATTAAAACACTTTCGCATTGTTCCACAATGGAAAATGAGATCGTAGAAACACCATTTTTAAAAGGCCCGTCACTCAAACATACTCATTGTATGGTAATAGTCCATAGCGTGGAGAAAATTCACATTTTATACGGAAATACCGTATGATCATCATCACACACATTTCACCGGAGATTTAAATATACATTTTAAGCATAAATATCTACATTTAGGTTAAATTTAACCTGGACTTTATCTCAAGCTTCTAAGAACACAATACACTCCTTCTTTTGGGCAGTCGTGTAAAAACAAAATTTAGTTCAGATACAAAATACCTCGCGCGTCAAATAAAACTATACAATGTATAGCACTCGTAGAGTAGTACATTGCCATTCCAAAGTAACTCTTAATGCAAAGCGGCAAGGTAGTTGAAATGAAAGTTTGCACCTACTCAGAGGACTACGATTAATGGTGCTTTTAGTAGGAACTACTTTTTTCTTAAGGTCTGTGGGAGGAACTTGATAGATCTGCTGTGCTGAGTTTTGCTGCATATGGATTGCTTTTCTATAACTAATCCTTTGCTTAGTTGTATAGCAATAAGTTGCTTCAGCTTAAATTTTATTTGAAATTAAGAAAATCAAACCATTTTTATATTATGACTATAATAGTGGTGGCCACATAATTAAGGACGCCAGTCGATTGAAGTATTGCTTCTTCGTCAGGGATTGACCGAACGGTGATCTGGTGATGGCCGTCCAGGGAGTGAATGGAGGAGATCCAGATTGCTTTACACACCCAAGTGATCTGATCAGCATTCTAAGAGATGTAAGGATATTTTAAAAAAAACCGCGAATATAGCATAATAATGTATGAAAATCTTGCAACTGAAAATTCTGAACCAATCATCTCTAAGAATGCTGATCAGATCAGTTGGGTGTGTATAACGATCTGGATCTTCTCCATTCACTCCCTGGATGGCCATCATCAGATCACAGCTAGGTCAGTCCCTAGCGGAAAACCAAGACTTCAAAATTACCTTGTTTGTATGAAAATCGACTTGTGTCCTTAATTATGTGGCCGCCACTATATAATTCACAATTTCGTCTTTATTTAAGCACTTTGTTTTTTTTCCAATGGCGGCGCTAGTGTGCAGACTGTGCGCTCTTAGTGGGAATAACAAATGACTGTACTAACGAAGTCGTTTTTACTGACAGGTTTTAATAGAGCGAAAACAAATGAATGAGCTGTTGTAACATCTTTTTCTTCTTATAAGAGACGGATCCTTGACGTCATTGCTAGTCAGGCTATTTCAGTACCTATAGGGCATGTAAGGTACCTTAGGACATTTGTTTTGTGGAATGCAAATATTCGAACTGTTCCTTAAATACCCCTCTTCGCAAACGCAGGCAGGTTTGAAGCAATTGGCCGCTAGCGACGGACACGGAGGGTAATTTACCAAATTATCACATGTTTTTATGCATATTTTAGGTTCGCACTTCTCATAGTATTCATTTTGGGGACAATCTGAAAATAAGAAAAAATATTTCATAAAAATTCTAGCAAGTCGAAATAAAATGTTGGAGCTATTACGTATTTCGTGAAATTTAAAAACTTGAAAAAAAAACACTGCCCCAAATCAAGCTCTCGACAATAATTACACCAGTTTATATAAACACAAATAGGTATTAATGAATGTAAAATAATGCTAAACCACCACAGTGAAAACATAATTTAAAAAAATAGACTAAAAACCATTTTTAATGTAGTTTCAAATTGTAAATATCTTATATTTAGATTTTTCACCTACTAAGAAACTCATAAAAATAATAAGATTTTAACTTACCTAATGGCTGTGGTTGATCTGCCGGTGCAGAATAACATACATTCACTAAAACAGCAACGAAACAGAAGAAAAATATACGAGACGTCATTATGATGTCTAGCAACTCGGATAATTAATTACGTTCATATATTTTCACAAGAGATGAAGAGACGCGATTTCTAATTGTATCAAAATACCGATAACCCTAAAGACCGCGGCATTACTTATAACATCGAATATAATACTTCACCGTTCATACGAGTATCAATAAGTTTTAACTCGATAGAGTATCTCTAAGGTTATCTTTGGGTAAAAATATAAGATTGTTTATTTATTTATTTATCGTTTATTGGGAAACAAACAGCCTTATACAATACATAGTAATAGCTTAATTTATGCTAACTCATTTGCCAAAAGAGTTTCCACTTATAAAAAATTACATTAAATACGTTAAGTACTTAAGACTTATGATGTTCTTTGCACTATTGAATTAAAACTAATCAGTACAAAAATTATTTACTGCATTTAAGAGCTCACATTTGCGTGCATACTTGATGATCCGCTAATCTTAATGTTCTATTTTTAACCGACTTCAATAAGGAGGAGGTTATCTGTTCGTCTGTATGATTTTTTTTTTTGTGTATGTGTTGCGATTACTCAAAGATGGCCGATTGAAATTATTCAAATGTTATCTTTCAAGTTGTTCCCATTTTATAATTTATTTAAAATTTGAAAATCAGTTCAGTAGTTTTCAAGTAATCTTAAAAATACCACGAAAATACTATGATTTTAGTGTAGGTACTACTTTGATGATATGGTCGTATAACTTATTTGTCTATGAACCTATTTATATGATTATTTTTTGTTACCTTAAGTGTAGTCCTTTTAATTTCATTGACATTGGACATTGAACTTCGAAGATACACAAGGGAACTCCTTAAAATTAAATAGTATCGGCCTTACCATAAAAGATTTAAAAAACACAGTTTAATTTAGACACTGTTTAAATGTGATGCTGTCTCTTACAAACGATATTGTCAAAAAAGTGACAGCATCACATTTAAACAGTGTCTAAGTTAAACACTTGTTAAACAGTGATTTGTGGTATGGCCATAAATGTATAGTCAAAAATCCTAAAAAAACTAACAAAATATCTTTAAAAATAAACCTCTCTAAAAAGAAAGAAATAATATTCAAATCTGCATAATTATTAATAGGTATGCAATGCATGTCTGATATTTAAAAAAAGTCTGATGAAGTCAGGAAGGACTTTGAGAAATAAAATAAAATAGAAAGCGAAACCACGATAAAAGTTTAAGTACCTATACATATAAAAAAAAACGAAAATATACTTGGGCCCCACCCGAACTCAAAATACCTTTTTGCTTTTTTTAATAATCAGACATGGACACCTATTTGTAATTATGCAGATTTGAATATTATTTCTTTCTTTTTGGAGCTGTTTATTTTAAAAGCTATTTTAAGGTTTTTGAAGAATGTTTTAGTTTTTTTTAAAGCTTTTTTAAGAACTAAGAGCCACTTGCGCCAAGCTGGGTTAAAAAACCCAGAGTTAGTTCATACAAAAGTAGCACTAACTCTGGGTTAAATGTGCTACCCCAGCATTTTAGTAGAATATGTTTATAAAGTTCTTGATTACAGTAGTAAGTTAATAAATTAATAAGTGTAGAAGATTTTGTTAGTAATGGTACTATACTAGTATGGTACTACTAATAACTGTAGTAATAATGGTAATAACTCTACTGAGTTATTAGTAGTACCATTGATTTTAGTAGTAAGTTAATAATTTAATCAGTGTAGACGATTATCACCAAGTGTTTTAACCAAAGTGACTAAAAAAAACCATAATTTTTATTGGCAGTAACCTCTGCCAAATTGGTTCGACTCCAAACCAAAGGCGACATTAATTTATAAAATTAATGCATTCATCGCTCATCCGGTGGAATATTCGCACAACTCATTGCACCCCTATGCCATTAGTGCCATATAATATATCTTTATGACGTATAATGCTATACTTTATAGCAATATTGTATAGCGTAATGTAAAATGCGCTTCACTTCTACTTTTATCATATTTTTAAACTATAATTTCTTAAGTAATCTTGTAAGTATTTCTTTAATTTATTTATACAGTCGCGTCGTCACCAGATTTTAAGCAAAGAAAGGTAAGCAACCCTGAAAAATTGTGATAAACAACATTGTGTATTCTAATTTCAGTCTGAAAGCAACGGCGGGACCTCAAGTTAATTGTAAATAAAGTGGCATTGTATCTGTAAATATTAACTTTTTCTTTCTCTTGTTTCGCTAATATTCGATGTTGAAAAGAAAATACAGCTTCGTCTCGACAAGAAACATTAAGTAATAGTATACAGCCAAGAACGGTAAGTTAGCAATTACATTGTCGAGGATGGTGTTTGTTTGTTTTTTAATATTTCTTTTTCTTTTTTTATAAATTTTTCGAAGTAATAACAAGAAAAAGAGAAAACAATATATATTTTTTTAAAGAAGACAAATATAAAATGCAAAAATACCAAAGAAAAAGTATTATTCCCTTTTTGTAGAAAATAAATAGATAATTTAACGTTTTTTTTATTGATTCGTTTAGCCATGTGAATCGACTAACTCACGCACTTCCCGCACTTGTGCAGGACAGCGGGAAGTATGTATTAAAATTCATTTTCTCTCTGGTCACCAAACCGCCACGTAAATGTGGAACCTTCATCATATTTCAGAGTATGAGTAAGAAAATAAATTATTCAACTATAGAAAAAAAAGAAGTCTACTATTGACATTCACATCATATTTCGAGAATTTTGTTTATCTCGTATAATTCAAATCAAAGTTATGATGGTTCAAAAAAACGACGAAGCGCTTCGAGAAAAGGTAGGTAGTGCCCTTGCGCTTCGCTTGGTCGTCTTGGCGGGGGCACTACCGTGCCCCAGATAAGATACTAACTACTACTTAACTAACGATTCAAATTAAATTTCGGTCTTGTAAACATTGTTATTGTTGGTTAGAGGAGCTCGATGGCGCAGTGGTTTAGCGCCTGGCCCAGCAAATTTAAGCAACTTTCGCAAGGGTCGGTCATAGTATGGGTGACCAAAAAATGTATTATCTCAAGCTCCTCCGTGCTTCAAAAGGCACGTTAAGCCGTTGGTCCCGGGTGCAATTGCAGTCGTTAACACCTACCAATCCACATCGGGCCCGCGTGGTGGGTTATGCCCCATCCTTCTTATCCACCTATAAGGAAGGCCTGTGCCCCAGCAGTAAAAATGGCTGATGGTCAAATATAAATAAATATTGTTATTGTTGTTTCATTACACAAAGTTAATTCTTACCTGCCATGAAAATATTAGTTATTCGAGTCGGTTTTATGATATTTTAACAAGGTTTTACGAGTGGGACTGTTTTTGCTTACTCTCCCCTTTAATGTAATGCCCTGTTCGTAAAACCGGGATGATATTTCGAAGCGGGAAAGCCTAAATACTATTAACCAGTTTTGTTGCTTTTGGGTAATAGTAAAGTTTTTGCTATAAGCGTTATACATGTTAGTTACAATGTCCGGTTTATTATGAAACTTTGTATGGGATTTAAATAAAAATAACTTGGGTGTGTGGCTTTATTAACTCTTCGTCTTCTTTGTACTCTATGACGATCTCCTTGGTCGAGTAGCTTTGTACACCGGTTTTCAAAGTGTCGCCATCTCTGAAGTCTCGGGTTCGATCCCCGGTTGGGTCAATTCAGAAAACGAACTTTTCTATATTGACTCAGGTCTGGGTGTTTGTGATACCACCGTTGTCTCTGACTTCCATAACACAAGTGGTTTAGCTACTTACTTTGGAATCAGAGCAATGTATGTGATGTTGTCAAATATTTATTTATTATTTATTTACTCTCTCATACGTCTGTAACATGTTTTTGTAGACTACGTCATCCGTCATCTTAATCTATAAAATTCAATAAATAACATATTACTTTCATCCTTTTTATACATCATTATATCTTTATTACATAGATTTATTTGTTGTTTTGTTCAGTGAGAGGTTAGTTAGCCAGTTACTCAGTAGTGAGGATTGCTGGTGTAGTGCGCTAACACTTTCGTCACTTTACGTCACTTAACATCAGGTGAGGTTAAGTGACGTAATAACTAGGGTGATAGAAAAAAATACTGTTCACGCATGCACTGACGCGGTAGTTTGCTGGCTGATATTTAAAATTCACATTAGTTAATAATATTATTCTAAATTCAATTGCAAAATACCAAAAGAAACTATTGCTTTATTTAGCTTCGATCAAAACCATTAATCAGTCATCGAATGCGACCGTAGCGTACCCAAAAGTTTTTGTTTCTCTCCGAGCTTTTCAAATTCCGACGCTAACATTTATCTTTTGTTGATAAAAAACAAAGCTATTGAAATTCAAAATCAATTCTGAAACGCACAATTTTTCTATTTGTAGTATTTAGGAATTTTTTACTAGCTGTTTGTTATTTTCATACGTGAAGAACATTTTTCATTTTTATCATAAATCAGGATATGCGCTTGTTTTTCTCAAGGTGAATTTTATTCGCTAAAAATTGCTGTGAAAGAAAAAAATTACTGCAACTCAAGTTTGAAACTTGCTTGAAATGAGCAAGATATCGCAAGCGTGCTCTTGAAATCTTTAAAGATCCCCAGATCAATCAGACTGCTAATACTTGTGAAAGGTGGGTTTCCTATGTAATCTCGAATACCAAAAGACCGAATAGTAAAATCTCGAAAGCCTATAAGTAAAGAAATCGCGACTAGAGGGTATGTTTTCGTTTTCAACAAATACTTTTACTCAATCTTTATAACACTCAGAATAAGGAAGTACTCGTAGTAATATTATATAATACACGCTAACGAACTTTCGAGATTTTAAACCATCGAGATTTTTACGTTCGTATACTTAAGCGTCAGTTAATAGAGTTCGAGATTTTGTTATTCGGTCTTATTGCATTAACCATTACATAGGAGACCCTAAAAGGTATGTAGGAAAAAATAAATTGCTACCAACGCTTTTGGTTTCCCCAAACTTACTGGGGTTGATTGGACTTATTAGTTCTCGGGCAATTGACTCGGCATCAGAACATTTCCAAACTACATAATTGGTTAGGAAAAATGTTATTTCTCCAACTCTAATTGACTTTGGCCAGTCATGTTTGTATTCGTGCTTGTTTATCTTGTACTTTGTGTTGGATTCCCTTTTTTTGTTCTCGACGAGTCTTATTTGTTCAGCCTTGCATTTCTCAAAGTTATTTGTTCTTTCCAGATCAACGGAGAATGTTTTCAGCTGAACTTTTTTTAGTTTGTCTTAAGTGTTTGTCTCTGTGAGGAGAAGTAATAGCAGTAGTAAGTCGATAGCATTTTGTCCTAAATTAGATGTTAGTTTTGTCTTTTGCTTAACAGTGAAGTAAAATTTACTTGAATGAAACAGAAAACAATTATGCAAAGTTGGTAGGTGTACATAAAAATAAAACGAGAAAGCGTAAGATGTTAACAGTAATTTTTATTTTTATTTTACATAATTATTTACAAAACAAATAATACAATTAATGTCAAATTCTATTACTTGACTGTCTAAAACTTAACTTAACTAGGTATCTCTTGGAATAATTATTGTTTACTAAAATGTCTCATTTGTAGCAATCTAAAATAGACTTCACATAATAAAGTTGTGCTAATATCAGTTCAATATTAGTACTTATAAGAACTTATTCCAGGTTTAAATCACCGCCTTTTACCTTTTTAAATATTCTACGGCATAAAACGTCGAAAAACCACATGAGTTGACTTACTTCTTTCGACAATTCGTCATTGACGATCAAATCTTCGAATATCGGACAATAAAATGATTTACAAACAAAAAATCGTCAAAACCATCAAATATCTGCCACTGCCAACTGCCAAGGATCTTGTTCACTGTTTGCGGAACAAATTTGAGTAAACTTGATTGCCTTTTCCTGTAAATAAAACATTGTTGTTGAATATTCGATAAGCAATTGTTTTTTAAATCAAAGGGACGTTATTGTTTCGTTATTGACAAAACAACCGATGAAAGATAAATAATAAACAAAATATCTCTTTGAAGTTTATTCAAATATTGTGATGATATTGGGGTCCTTCATTAATTTTTAATACAGTGGCTGCCTCTTTTTTCTTTGGCATTAAAAAAGGTGCGGTGACATTTATAGGTATATCAAATAGTAAGCAATGTTAATAAAAAATTATGGTCAGATATCCCATTCCTTTTTAGCAGGCTTGAGCATGTCGCTGCGGCAGCACTGCCTGGGAGATGTCATTGTACGACATTATACGTACGTATTACTTACTAAACTCTTTGGAATTAATTATATTTTGCCTGGAGCATGCGAAAATTTTTCTAAGTCTATGGCCTGGAGACTACGTTATGAATATTGACAATTAACTGTCGGAAACTGGATGATATAAAATTTAATTTTAGAGAATCGCACGGCGAAGGTTAAATGTTTCTTACAGACTTTAAGTATTTGAAGCCTGACCCCTAAGAACTCTCACTGACAGAAACACAACTTAAACAGAGGTTATCTAAGTTTTCGATCCTTTTTTAGAAGGGACTGCGAACTAATAAAGATCGCTTGGCTGTCAAACTGTCGAGACCCTTCTTCCAAAAGTCGGTTAGATTTCGATTCGACAAAGTTTTGAAACATTTTGCCGATTTCATCAACGGCAGAAAAGGGTTTTTTCAAATTTGAGAATTAGATAATGTAATTTTTAAAGCATTAATATTGTTTTAAAAGAGGCCTACAATCGCAGCTGTTGCCGCTTTTGTAGCAGGTTTTAGAGACTTCTTTTAATGCAATGGTAGCATAGAGCATAGAGCTGTCTGTATGTATAGCAATAGTCGTCTCGACTATGTCAATGCTCACAACATTCGATAGGCAGGACGCAACACTTTAAGGTGTTGAGGAAGACGTAACCAGGTCTGCAGCCACTGCTGTTCCCGCGGCAGCCACTAAAGCAGGTCTTATTTGTATTCTTGCATTCGGTGCAACAGTGTGCTCTCAACTTAAAATTGCCTTAGTTGTTGCCAATAGAGTCGTCTTAATCTGTTATTGTCGTAACAATGTAAGTAATCACATCAATCAACAGGCAAGGTATCGTGGCATCGTGGAGCACGTAACTATGTTAGCAGCGACAGCTGTTCCCACGGCAGTCGGTAAAGCAGATCTTGGTCTTCTTACAGTCGGGTCATGAGTTACTGAAAATGTAAATACTCACAACAATCGATAGGCAGGACGCAACTCTTCAAGGTATCGTGGAACACGTAACCAGGTCTGCAGTCACAGCTGTTCCCGCGGCAGCCACTAAAGCAGGTCTTATTTGTCTCTTTGTAGTCGGAGCAAGAGTTGCCGCAGTGGTTGCCGCATCCGGAAGTCGCGTTTTTGTCGCCGCCGCAACTTGCTGTTGATTTAAAATGAATAGACAAAATAACAACGTGCAACATTGCAGTGCTAACAAAATAAGTAGCACTATACTATACTAGTTGTATGAAGAGATTTTAAGTATTTGATTGAATCAGGCGTCACTTGGCGGAAGTCCCAAACCATTGTGAAAAGAGAAATATTTGTAAATTACTCCCGCAATAAATATATGCAGGATACACCGCCCGCCCGCCCGCAAAAAAATGCACATGCACACCACAAAAATATCAGTGCACAATACTTGCATTTAGCATGACAGCGACACACAGCGACAACCAACACCGTCGGTGTTGGTTCACGCACGATCTAATCCTGAGGATGCTCCGGGTTGGGGCGTAACACGTGTAGAGTAGTCTAATTGGTGAAGGTGCAAGGTGTGTCGCTGTCATGCTAAATGCAAGTATTGTGCACTGATATTTTTGTGGTGTGCATGTGCATTTTTTGCAGAGCTAAAAAATTTTTCCGCTGTCTTTTAACTTAAAAGTTTAATAAGAGTAAATTCATACGTTTATCACTCAAATACGAATACTCTGAGAGGATTCATTAACATTTTAAACAACTTGGCCTTCGATATATGGAAATATAATTGAAGCGGCTACGGCTACATCCAAGATCTAATTAGGTTTTCTGTAGCTTTGATATCACGAGTTTTCCTTAATACCTTATATAATTCTTAGGTGCCGATGTAGAATTACCATAATTGCTGGAGTTTTATGATCTTGAAATGATCTCTACGATCACACGGCTTTAGACTGTTTACTTATTTTGATTGAAGTCGTTCCATTAATAATGAAGTTTTACAAGTAAATACGAGTAAATATATTGTGAACAAGAAAATTTCTGGTTACATCAATAACGTGTTAATGAAACAAATACAAGTCGCAAGATACCAGTATACCCCGAACCTAGTCCAGTGGTTTGGTCGAACTTTGGTTGGATCTCTATGTCTCGTTGTTGGGGTTATCTTGGTGTACCAAGCCTTTCTGTAGAAAGGCTGGTTTTCGTTCTGTCACAAACATACCTCAATTATTTTGTCATCACAAAACAATGTTGCCAAGGTCGTAAGGGCTTTATAACTGACAGTAGTAGTAAGATTGCTAGTTCCTCTGTGGCCTTATGGATGAAATGAGTTTTTTAACTTCGACATAGATGTTATGTTCAAGCACCTAGGTAGGTAGCTATTTTTTTTTTTGCACCGCTCCCTAGACACGAGGTCCAGGCCTTTTTATATCTTATCTCCTTTCATGCCAGTTCTCACTATTGTTCCTCTCGCACTTCCATTCTGCATACTGGTTCTTTCTGTCATTCATCATCATTTATTCATTAACGGGTGGGATGCCAGCCTACTCTATATAATTAGGTAGGTAGCTGTTTAATATAAAAGAGTTAAGTCTAATTTTTTACTGATGTATAGTTGACTGTAGCAACCACAGAACAAAAAAGTAGTTTTTTTTTCTTTGTTCTATGGTAGCTACCGACAGAGGCGTCCGTACCATACTAACATTTGATTCTCGTGTTTGCGAACTTATGCAATTACTCACGGCAATCGTTCTTTGGTATGCAGGTGTTGTTTGCATTGCGCACGTAGCCGTCAATGCACACGCACTCGGGCGTGCATCGCGCAGTGCTGCCGGCGCACTTCATCGGGTAACCGAGGTCGCCACAGTGTTTCGGACCGCAGTGCCCACAATCCACATGTGATTCGTTTGGTCCACATGGCAGCTTGACCACTGTGGATAAATATTATTATGGAGGATACGGATAGCTGGAGCTAGTCTATATACGTGAAGGTTATTACCATGAAAGTTGAAATGGAGAGATTTTCGCATCGTGAAATAACTAATTGTTTGTTTTAGACCACTTTCTAATATGCTATTTGTAATCACAAAGTCAAAACAGAAAATGAAATACCTATGTTATTGATTTTTTTATCAAATGCCTGATCTTGGTAGTTTTTTTTAAATTATGTTAACAGAAAATTCCCATGTTTCCCTAAATTATTTTGTTCAATTTAATTGATTGCTTATGCTTAAAAATTATTATAACGATAGAAAGTAAAATACAAATTAATTTTCTTATAAATATTCAATAAAACAAGCAACAGGAGGAATCGGATATTAAATCTGAATTTTAAACATGGCGGGAGCCGTTGAGCCATTTTAACATTTTGAGCCTACATTTCCTTGAGAATATTGTATTATTTCTTATTAATACCAACTTTAGTTTATAATAATGTACTAAAACCTAAGTTCTTTCAAAGACAATTCTAAAGGCTTGGTGAAACGTAAATATTTATTTACATAACGTAACTTTAATATAAAAAACAAAAAGCTTACCTGCACTGTTTATAAAATACACCAAAAAAGAAGCAAAAATAATCACAACCAATTTTCCCATTATAAAAAAATCAACACACACTTCCTTCGTAAACAACTACAAGTGGACTAAAACATTTCGTTTTGTTTTGTTGATTATACTTAGGATCGTTTAATTTTCCTCTTTCCTCTGGAATGACCAAACCATTGATTCATATGTTACAAAATTGTCAAAGCAATTATGTTTTCTTTATTTCAATAGCAACAAAGGTTATTATCCAGAAAAAAACCGCAAAAACCAATCCAAGCTTTTTCCTTGTTCTCGAACAAATGTACTAGTAAATTACATCATGACGTTGTTGTTTTTAAGTAGAACGGCAAATAACGAGTTAATCACTAGGACTCGGGATTTATTTTGGTAAATAAATTGCCTAAATAGCTTTCCAATATGTCTCAGTCTTAATGTTTGTTATTCAATTAATCCCTTTCAGAATACCTATCTATTCGTTCATATAATAATCTTGGTTATACTTATTTATTTACTTAAATATAAACTTGTATATTTTAAACGGGAAGTTTTTTTTATCTGCAATCGATCTAAATGGTTAGCAAAAAAATCAGCAGTTTAATTATTTGGTCAGCAAACAAATATCAGAAAACCTTGATCTGCAAACAGTCTTAAAATCGTCAGCAATTTAATAAACAGTTGGAGAGCAAAATATCTAATTGGTCAGCAACATTTCAAAATTGGTTAGCAGAGAAAACTGGTGAGATGGTGGATGGGGTATTGGTATCAGGTATGGAGTGGAGAATGGTATCCTTCCCCTCCCCCCCTTCTCCATACCCCATACCCATGGTTATTGCAGTTCCTAAAGGTGACCCATCCCAAACCCTACCTTTTGTCCAAATTGTTTTACATTCTTTATCGCAATCCCAAACGATCACCCAACTCATACCCGGCCTTTCCAAGAGCTGCTTAACTTGCGTTATTGCAGTCCCACATGGTCACCCATCTCATATCCGGTCTTTCCTAAAGTTGCCTTACGTACCGATACCGTCACTGAATCGCTCACCAAAATTTTATTAAACGCTGATCACTGATTGCAGCTAATTTCTAGTATGACATCAATTTACTGATTGATTTAGAAATATTTGCTAGCCAAAAGTTGCCGACCAACTAACCATTTTGACTGACCGAATAGATTTTTCTGGTCACCAAAATACGAATATTTTGCTAACCAGTTAAACCACATCCATTTTAAACTGTTCATGCGACAAATACGCATTCGATTGTTTGCTTTAACTTTAAGTTTCTCATATTTAATTGAAACAGAAATCTTTAACCTCAAGCTGCTAATTCTTTGATTATTGTTGTCTGATTCTATTTCTTATCTTTCTTCTATTTTTATTTTGTAACCATTGAAAAATTCTAGCAAAACTTTTTTTTGAAGTGGTAACTCACTCACTTAAAATAAATGCACCCTATTTGTTCCAACTTTAAAATCTACTCAGTTCAAGCTGAACTAGTTGAACTTCCAATAAAATCCATTAAACAGTCTTTTCAAAACTAAATCCACGAGAATCAAATCCCGAACAAAGCTGTCCATCGGACGCTAAAATATCTTAAGGCAACCAGTTTCTCCAATTTTCTGTGCTTGTCTCAGTATTCGAAACTCTATCGGATTTTCTTTCGAAAGCCTCTTATCCTATTTCCCCGCCTGTTAGTTTTTGTAGCGTCGCTGCTTTTATTTATGTTTAATTTTATTTTTTGGGCAACGTCCTATCTCTTGTCGCCTCTTTTGTGGTGTACTTGTTTTCACTGTTGCCAGACGTTTCGTGTGAAAAAAAATGTCAGACACACACCAATTCAGTGTTGGTGCTCTTCCAAAATACAAACGTGGAAAAAACGCTGTAAATCTTTTAAATTTGGAATTAATTAAAGCAAGCTGACCACTTACAGACGGAATCTGATTCGGGATTCCGAAACGGAATATCGATAATGTATAAAAAATTCGAACGGAAAATTACCGCATGTATGTGGTAGGTCCATAGATTGCATGGATTTGCTACATTCTGAATTATTCCGTTTCTGAATTCTGAAACAAAATTCCCGTATGTATGTGGCGGGTCTTTCGAAGTGAGTATTGAATGATCGTTAACTTCACTGAATATTTTTCCAACAGAATTTTATCAACAAAAAAATGATAAAATAAATTTACAAATCTGAAATCTATACATGATAAAGATGTATTGTTTTATTTCAATGATAAATGATAAAACTTTTATCACACGCCTTGAAATAAAACCACCATAGAAGTGGTTTCGATTTTAGCAGCGGTTAAAATAACATATATCGTAAAATATTTCTAGTGAAGATGATCCTAAATATTATAGTTTAATAATAAACTTTCAGGTCAATGGGAGATGTGTGTCTACACATATCGAACATTTTCACACGTATTCGCAAAGAAAATAGTGATGCGAGCCTTTTGTTCGGGAAATTCTGTCGCCTAAATTGTATTTCTTGACAGATTTGCCGCAACAAAAATGCCCCTATTCACGCGACTCTAATTTAGTGTATTCATCTTGGAAATTGACGCAAAGTTGCTATTGATAGATCGCTCGTCTGCATGGAGATTGTGGAAGGACAGCTACGAGCTATTAGTTTATTACTTTTAAATAACACCATCAGATTTTTCTGAAGCCTTGCCTTTACTTGCGTTATGTAATGTTTCTTTCATTACCATTTTCTAATTTAAGTACCGTCGATTATTTATTCTGTGTACACATTACAATTTTTTTTAATTCATCAGGATCTTTCACATTTAATAAAAATATAGTAGTAGAAGTACCTACAAATACTTGAAGAAACAAGATTCTCCGATGGCTGTTCAGGCTGAGATAACCCCTAAACGACCAGTGTTAAAAAAAAAAGAGTAAACACCAACATCGTTGCGCCACTTCGAATGAACAAGCAGCAATTAAAACAGCTTTTTTATAGCACGGGGTTCTGTTCGTGTACAGTTATATATTTTTTTAAACTGTGTTCTAAGTTATAAATACAAATACAAATAATTTATTGATAACAAAATAATGAAAATACAATTTGTATACCTTAAAACAAACGTATCAAAATATCATCAAATAATGGGGAACAGAGATACAGGAACCACTAAAACTTTGAACTTAAAATTATAATTCAGTTTGATAAGTATGATGTTATCGGCGGCGTACGTAGAAAAGTGGTGTCATACTGGTCTTATTAGTATGCGGCAATGAATGACAGATACAGGAACCACTAAAACTTTGAACTTAAAATTATGTTTCAGTTTGATAAGTATGATGTTATCGGCGGCGTACGTAGAAAAGTGGTATCATACTGGTCTTATTAGTATGCGGCAATGATTGACAGATACAGGAACCACTAAAACTTTGAACTTAAAATTATGTTTCAGTTTGATAAGTATGATGTTATCGGCGGCGTACGTAGAAAATTGGTGTCATACTGGTCTTATTAGTATGCTGCAATGATTGACAGATACAGGAACCACTAAAACTTTGAACTTAAAATTAAGTTTCAGTTTGATAAGTGTGATGTTATCGGCGGCGTACGTAGAAAATTGGTGTCATACTGGTCTTATTAGTATGCTGCAATGATTGACAGATACAGGAACCACTAAAACTTTGAACTTAAAATTAAGTTTCAGTTTGATAAGTGTGATGTTATTTTCATTACTTATTTTTAAGTTTGAGATTTTAGCATTCACAATGCTATTTTTATATAATACTAAATAATATACTAGTCCCGTTCTAGTTCCGTCTAGTTCCCGTCCGAGAACATGATTTGGTGCGAGTCGTACTTTTTCTAGTATATTATTTAGTATTCCATTACTTATTGCTGAGTAGGTAGTATACAGTACCTAAACTAGGCCGAGCCTGTATTGTAGGTAACAAGTTCTTTCCTAATGACTTAAGGTTGAAAACTAGTGCGTTCGAGCCTGCGGAGGTTAGTTGCTATGATTATTGAAGTCAATAGAATACAGAATATCTATTTTAATAAGTATTAAATTACTAATTTTTTTTTTTTTTTTTGTGGTTAAGAGAGATAACACATAACCACAATTACAAATTACGTTCTGTTTATTGCGTTACCACACGGTCAGTTAATGGGAATTCATTAGGTATTGAATTAACATTTTATTTTTTCCTGTATCAAAAACAATACTGGTATTTGTTTTTGATTTGAGTGGAACTTCTTGCCAGAGTCTGTGTTTCCCGATAGGTACAATCTGGGGTTGCGGTCCTCTCCTGGCGAGTCCCACATACGAAACCCCTGCTCACCTGCGGGGGGGATGCGTAAATGCATTTTCTCGCATTATGCATCGGTATAAAAATGATAAAAAATAAAAAAGGTACAATCTGGGGGCCTTCAAGTCGCGAGTGAATAGGTATTTTCTAGGCAAGCGCGATTCATCGTAGATCGCATCATTGCTACCATCAGGCGTGATAGCGGGCAAGCTCTACCTTATCTATCATTTAGCATCCTGTAATCTTTACATAAACTTCTATCACATAAAATAATAACAGAGTATTCTCTATGCAAACTTCGGAGATAACGGGGGCGGTATTTTATTTACCTTTTTCATCAAAACTTTAACAAGTTTAGATTTACTCTCCATAAAAATAATACCAGACCACCACAAACAAAACTGCTTTGAATTTCAATAATTACATTGCGCAGAAAAACGTGAAATACTATAAACAAAGATTTTTAATAAACGTAAAATGATATGTGCTATCCAATTATGATCCCTTTTCAAAGCTGATTGCGTTTTTTGTTCGGTAGTTCCCAATTTGTTTGCATTTCGCAAATAGGCGCAGTTACTAGTTTGCATCACTCGATGCAATTAAAGATGGCTGACAGCGCAGTGAAAAATCCGACTCGGCGCTCTCAATATGAAACTTTATTATGAGGAATGGAAACTTTTAATAATCCCCGGCGACAGGGGACGAGTCTGTCCGAACTGGGTGAATGTTAGTTTTACACGGGGTGATATTATGCTACAGTGTAAAATGTGTCCATTTATGTTCAGCCCTCATTCTGTGAAGTGTTAGAAATTTTTATACCAATCCAACAAAAATAAACAAAAGTACTTACTTAATACTTGTTGCTTTGCGACTGTTTTTAAACCCCGACACAGCGCAAAGAGGAGTGTTATAAGTTTCGATGTATGAAATGAAAAACGTTAGTGAAATAGACTACGACATCAATGTTTAAAGAACTTTATTCTCATAAAGACATAGCATTGTCACTTACATGAGAACATTATAAATATAAAGACTAAAACAGTTCGTGGTCGCAAAAGCAAAACAGATTAGATAGATAGGTACTTATAACAAAGCTGAGTATAAGTTAATTAACCTATAGTTTAACAATTTAATGCACATCTTTAATTATTGCGTACTGATAATATATTGAGCAAGTTTCTTCTTAATACGTTAAACGATGCTTCAATTTTTATAGGTGCGGGTATTTTATTATAAAGTTGTGCGACATCAATTCTCTCGAAGCTTCTCTCGAATTAATCAACGCATTTCCTTTCGCGCTCTCGATTAGTCAGTTAATTCTTTTGTTTATTATGTAGGAGTGATAAGTATGGATAGAATGTGGAGGTAAGGTAGCCACTGATAGGAAGGCCAAAGGGAAGATCTTCTTCCGGGCTGGGTGGTATTAGCCCGGGGACCGCGGTCCAACCGATGATGGTTGGATGTTGTATATATGCTCAGTCGCTGAGTGAACTTCGTTAGCGAGATGTAGGATTTCCATACTGCGAGGTGCTACTCCATACTTAATGTTCATGTTTCTTGATACTAGCGCCATCTAGTAACACGGTGAGGAATCTTGTTGTCATGCCGTGTGTCGTGGTATGTGCGGCGTAGGTATGGTAGGTGCCGCTACAATTAAATACTAAAAAATCGACTAGTGGGTCACGACTTGATCTAGAAAGTTACTGAATGACAGACTTCATCTGAAAATGGTGGGTGGTGAATAACAATAAGAACTAGCTTCATAGTACACTATTTTTTTAATAACTTGCTTGTTTAATGGTTCGTACTTTAATAGCGTTGGCAGTTTATGTAGTTACCTACCTATTATACAAAAATTGATAGAAGCAGCATTAGTATTAAATGATAAGCAAGGGTTTCCAATATACTTAAATTGTCTTAAGTTGTTAATAAATATATTGTCTATTTCGTCTGCAAACATTCGCTCACAGTTTAAAGTATCATGTATTTTTATAATTTAATTCTTAACTTTGATTGGAACTGTTTCTGTGAAATATTTAGTTTACGACTCAGTGAATTATTTTCTGTATTATAACGCAGTTCTATCAATGAACCCTGATGTTAATATGTAGGTACTAGAAACAAAGCCCAAATCCGAATTGATCATCAAAATTGTATTAGCTAATCCACAATCCATTTCACTGTTATATAATATTTATCACCTCATACACCAAACTAACGGCAGTATCAAGTAGCTGAGAGCTATTCAAATAGTGAAGTACAAAAGCTCAGAGGTTCTAAAATACGCATAATGCAGTAATAACCGGCTAAAATGGGTAGTTCATAATAATTCTCGAGCTCTTCGGGCCACGGGGCCGACCACAATTATTCAAATAATAGCTCCATTAACATTAAAATAACAGAGAATGATCTCGCCAAGCACTAATGAACTCATGAAGTGATGAATATTATGTGATAATAGTATGTGCACAACGAAGTCATTATTTTACGATGCATGCTAAGTATTAGCATAAAATCTTTATTCAATTAAGATTTTTCGCATTCACAATGCTGCTTATATATTAAGAAATAATATTATTGCTTGCTAGCGACTCGGTAGCATAATTGATCAGTGCATTGGGCCGGAATCCCAAGGGTATGGGTTTGAGTCCCGTCTGAGGTGCTACGGGTGAGTCGATTTTTTCTAATATTATTTATCTTAATAAAATGTTTATTCATGTAACTACAGCTGACAGTGAATGAAATTGCATTTCAAATAAGCGTACTTGGATTAAAATTTTCTATCGTATATTATATAAAACCACATATCGATCACGGAAATATGAATTAATGTAAGGGACAATATACCGAAAATGAGTTATATACACCGTTGGATTCGGAATTTTACGCTCCATCGAATGGTATACTTGAAATGTTGATATCTTGAAAAAAAATCATTTTTTTGTCCCTTACAGTACACATTTTGAGAGGTCCTAAACAAATCTTTACGACAAATTTTGACGTATCATACACTTGTACAAAATGTCATTTTTAGTTTTAAGGTATGTCTCATAAAAAGTTATATATGGCCTTTACCCTAACCACGTTTTCGTTTTTCTAAACCTAATCAGCCTTACGTTACTTTATGATTTATGTATTTGGCAATGATGTCCCTTACATTAATATGCCAGCGTGTGTAATAATTTACGTGTTTCTTACATTACTTTAATAGAATATGAATTCATTTTATTTTTCTAATACTACAATATAACTAGTAGAGAGCAAAACAGAAAACTAGAGCCCGTCCCCGCCTGCTCCGCCCGCTGCATGCTTCGTGTATCGTAGGTAAACATTAATCGATTATGGAAATATAAATTAATGTAAGGGACAAAGGTCTACTTTTCAGGAGGAGCAAAAAACAAATTTTATTTATAACAATTGCTTGTATTTTTTTAACTTTTTATTCTACTAATTTGATGCCTATAGCAAAGTTGCTTAGGTTTAAGAGCTCTATTAAGCTATGCAAGCAAAACTAAGATTATCTTTATGGATTTCAAAATAGCATGTCTCTTATATAAAAAATAAATTTAAATGCGTTGTATACCTTAATAAAAATAATATTAGTAATTTTAGAAGTAACTGGTTTAGTACTAGTTATTGCTGTATCTTAATTAAATACTATAATAAAATTGTACTTTCAAAAGCAATTAATCATTAAAAGTATTTATTTTTATTCTGCGTTTAACAATAATTAGTCTCAATATTAACAATGATGGCACATTATAGGAAAAATCATTTTTGAATGATAATCAACTGTTTATATAACCAAAAAAATATATTCCAAAATTTCAAGTTCAATAGATTTTTTAAAGTAATTATGGTTATTAAATTATAATTAAAAAAACAATTCAATTTGAAATTTTAGTATTATAGCAATTTAATATAAAGAACTCAGTAAGATAATAACGATGTTCACACTATTAATTTATACTTAACCGTATTAATTAAGGGCCGATTGTTGCAAGGTCAGGTAAAATTTAATCGTAGAGTAAACTTTATAATGTAATACAAACGATTGTTAAATATGTCACGTCAATTATCAAGGCATTTAACGATGGTTAGAGCTTACTCAACGACTAAATTTTATCTGACTTAGGTAAAATTTGCCTAAAGCGAAAATACTACAACCTAATTGTTAACTGCAGCAGTTTGCATTATCAACAATCCAACGAAACATTATAAACAACATAACAACGTTATCAAATATCCAAAAAAAGCTCAAACAGGTTAAGTGGAGGAAATTATTCCCTACTAGAGTCTTCGTCTTAGTCTTATTTAAAGTGTCTTTAATTTTATTTTTATAAGGAATACTTAAGTAATCCTTCTGATATGTTTTAGGTATAATAAATAGGTAGGTAGGTAATAATAGGTATAATAAATAAATTAGGTATAATACCCTTTTCAAAAAGTTTTATTAAATCATTAAACTTGATGACGAAGACTCTAGAAGGGAATAAGTTCCTCCACTTATTAAATTTTTATGATTTTCATTCTTATTTTTAATCGCATCGCGACCTGTTTCTCTTCCTCCTCTTTTTTTGGATTGTAGATAACGTTTTCATGTTGTTTATAATGTTTCGTTGGATTGTTGATAATGCAAACTGCTGCAGTTAACAATTAGGTTGTAGTATTTTCGCTTTAGGCAAATTTTTCCTAAGTCAGATAAAATTTAGTCGTTGAGTAAGCTCTAACCATCGTTCAATGCCTTGATATTTGACGTGACATTTAAAAATCGTTCGTATTACATTATAAATTTTACCCTACGATTAAATTTTACCTGACTTTGGAACAATCGGCTCTTAATTAATATGGTTAAGTATAAATTAGTAGTGTGTATATTGTTATTATCTTGCTTAAGTTCTTTATATTAAATTGCTATAATACTCAAATTTCAAATAGAATTGATTTTTTAATTATAATTTAATAACCATAATTACTCGAAAAAATCTATTGAACTTGAAATTTTGGAAACTATTTTTTTAGTTATATAAACAGTTGATTATCATTCAAAAATGTTTTTCCTATAATCTGCCATCATTGTTAACATTGAGACTGATTATGTTTAACGCTGAATAAAAATAAATACTTTAAATGATCAATTTTTGTATCATTTTATGTATTCACAATAATAGCAATTTTTTTTTATCTAAATTAAATCAAGTTAACCAATTTGCTTTTAAAAGTAAAATTTTATTATAGTATTTAGTTAGGATACAGCAATAATTAAACCCAAAAGGGTACCTTACTTTCAAAAATACTAATATAATTTTTGTAAATATGACTGTTACATTACTGCGGAGTATTTTTGTGTTAAATGCAATTAAGGTAAAGAACGCATCTACATTTATTTTTAATGTAAGAGACATGCTATTTCGGAATCCATAAAGATAATCTTAATTTTGCTTGCATAGCTTTATAGAGCTCTCAAACCTAAGCAACTTTGCCATAGGCATCAAGTAAGTAGAATAAAAAGTGAAAAAAATACAAGCAATTATTATAAATAAAATTTGTTTTTTGCTGCTCCTGAAAAGTAGACCTTTGTCCCTTACATTAATTCATATTTCCGTGATCGATATAGCCAGTTTCCTATTGACTGTTGGCAAAGGGACTAAGGGTGTAAGCCCTAGGGACTGGTGATATCCGTGTATACTATTGACTGATGGTCACCGTAGCCACAGAGTAGTATTACTGTAGCCTACGGAGTAATAGTGCGAGTATTATTTATCCTGTGCCGTTGACCGTAGCCTACGTGCTAATAATCATCGTAACCTATGTTATAATCATCGTAGCCTATGGACTGATAATCATCGTAGCCTACAGACTGATAACCATCGTAGCCTACGTACGATAAATCACCCAATCGTAGGTGACCGTAGCCTTAAAACTTATGCTCAACATAGTGTCTGTAGCTTACGTCCAATAATAATCTTAGCCTGCGGACTAATAGTCACAGTAGCTTACAAAGAAACAATCACAGTAGCACCGTAGCAGCGTAGCCTACGGTTTAATCTATTGGCAAAACCGAGATTGGTGTGGCATTTGCATTACAACGCTTAAAGGAATAAAATACATAGTTTTGTATCGAAATACTTTGGTTTATTTAATTAAAATCCATTGTTATGATGGATTTAAGAGCCTCAAGTTCCTTTGTGTCGTTTTGATTAATGGAAAAGGCTTAATAGGGAATCCTGTGGGTGCGATTTGATGGCAGATAAACTAAATATATGGGCGGTGCGATCTTGATTTCGTAAGAGTACTTTCCTTGTGAGTAGTCAATTTCTTCTAAATGTTTGTTTTTTTTTGCTTAGCTACTTAAGTCATTTCTGAAAATAAAGATAAGTCTAAAATAGAGTCTGAATACAATGTCATTAATTATATGAACCATTCAAAGTGTTTTAATTTTAGAAGTGTTGCTATGGGATGGGATATAGCTATTGTTAATAAAACTTAATATAACACTTAGGTATTTTTCTTTATTTTCTTTTCGCTAATAGCAGTCTAATAATAGTGGTGAACGTCCTCGTAGGTACAAAATACACAAATTTTAGAGATTGTCAAAAGCAATAAAAAAATCCATTTCGTCAATATGATAATGTCAAGTTTTCCAAGCATCATTGCACAAAGAAGTATTACTTCAATTTTGAAAGTTCCGAAGAAAGTAGCAAACTTACAGGGTATCATAAAAATAATACAGCCGAAGTTTGTCAAGCGAACTACTGGCCTTTTATTTTCTTTGGGATTTATTAAAAAGTTTTGTTGCAACTAGCATCGAGTTGGACGGACTGTCGTAACTACTGGAACAAATTTTCTTTCTGAGGTGTATCTTTTTAAATTAGTACTCTTATTATAGTGAATTGATGTAGAGGAGTGAAAACATTTTTATCCGACTTCAAAAAAAGGAGGAGGTTCTATGTTCGACTGTTTTTTTATGTATGTCCGCCGATTACTCAAAAACGGCTGAACCGATTGACATGATTCAAACGTTACTATATGTTTGTTCCCAAATTGGTCCCATTTTTTTGAAAATTTTAAATCGGTTCAGTAGTTTTAAAGTAATCCTGAAAAGACTGTAATTTTTAGGTAACTTCTGCACGAGTTAGGGATCTTCAGACATAACTTCTTTGTTTATGAACTGATTTAGATGATTCTTGTTTTGTTAGAAAGGGGACTGTTACTTTAAGGGTGTTTTCATTTTAATTTCATTGACATTGGACCTTGGACTTCGAAGATAAACAAGAGAACTCTTCAAAATCAAATAGGATAGTGTATTAGTGATTACACTACGGTATTGACAGGTTTCGCATCGCATTCGTCATGGGATTGCTGTTAGTTAAGTCTTAATTCCTCATTATTTATTAAAATTATTAATAAGTTTTATACCTCAACATAAAGCTGAATAGATGGAGATGATTTTGAAATATTTTGCACGCTTAGTTACTAGGAGATGGAGAAGGCTTTCACCCAGAAGGGATCCATATAATTCTTAGATTGCATAAATAATAAATAATACTAACAAATTAAAATATTAAATTTATTTAAGTACTAACACTTGTCATCATTTAAATTATATGAAACAAATAAAGCTCTAATAATAGTTACTAGGAATGTTTTAAAGATGTTTGCTGTTGTTTTCAAAAATGGAAAAATTAAAAAAAAATGCATTTGTGGATTAATTTTTTTGTAAACGCCTGTAGTTATTATTTTTTTATATTCATTAGAATTTTTTCTATTAAAAAAAATAATAAATAAAATCGCATCGAATGAGTATAGTTGACGACCTCCGTGGTCGAGTGGCTTTGTACACCGGTTTTCAAGGTGTCGCCTATTTGGTTCGGTCCCCGGCCGGGTCAGTTTAGAAAACAAACTTTTCTATATTGGCTCAGGTCTGGGTGTTTGTGATACCACCGTTGTCTCTGATTTTCATAACTCAAGTGCTTTAGCTAATTACTATGGAATCGGAGCAATTTTTTTTTTGTAATGCAATGTACCTAAAAACTATTAACTTTTCGAGACAAAAAAAATATATTACAAAAAATATTTGTTTTGACCTCATCTATAACACTTTAACGTCATATTTCCAGTAACCCTGTATAACAATCTACTTATTAACAACAACCTTGTATTGAAATTAAAGATAGGTACCTCTATGAATTTTTAATTTACTTTTATAAAACTAAGTAAACTAAGTGATGAAACGTTTCCACCATCTTAGCTGTGAAACGGAAACCTTTTACAGTTTTCCTCTGAATAATTTATTACCGACAGGTAAAAGAAGTCACGGTCAACTAAAAGATGTAGTTTCTTATCCCGGACCCCTTCAATGAGTATAATATATCAGATCACAAACCCAGATCGAGGGAGACGTTTACCCAGAAATAAATTTGAGTCCATTATCAAAATTATATTTCATCTTTATCTTGCGTTTTGTCGAACTTCTTCACCCATTGTTTGTGAAACGAATGCTTTGTCAAGTTACAAAATGGTACCTCTTTCTCTGCAAACGTTTCAAAGGAATTTCTTCTCTATTTTGTAGAGATTAAAGTTTGTAACTCTCTGTGAGTAAAAAACTGTTAATTACTTGTGGTTCCCTTGAGCATTTGAGAGGCTTCTTGGTAGCTTTGTCGTTACAATAAAGTATTTGCTGATATTTCAATAACAACTCACTATAATTTTGATATAAATTAAATTTTGTGATATTGTTTGATATTTAGAAGATAATTCATTGATACATGGTGTATAACAGTATTGAAATAAAATTATTTTTCTACGAATAATAATGACGGATGTCGTGTTATAAAAAATATCACCAAAACCTGATTCCGAGCTCAAACACACAGGATGCGGTTCGGTCATGCGATCCGAACTCAGATCGCTGCAATCTATGCGATATGGGATTGGAACGCAACCAGTGTGAAAGGGATAAGAGAACTCCATACATCGCATAGATCGCAGCGATCTGCGGATCGGAACGCATCCTGTGTGTTTGAGCTCTCAGTCCCTAACCAAAGAAAGTAGATACATAAAGTAGTATAGGCGGTCTAATCCCGGCCGTTATGGAAAGAGAGGTGAAGAATGTATGAGGTGTGAAAGTGCGAGAGGCATAACAGCGAGAACTGGAACGAAAGTGTAAACAACTAAAAATGTAAAAACAGGCTCTAACCCTATGTTAGAGGTAAAGAGAAAAAAAACCCAAAGAAAGTAATAAATAACTAACACATAACTATTGGTAAATAATTTGGTACTACATACTTAAATAATCTGTCACCACAGTTCTGGGGGTCTAGCCAAAGTAACATTTACAAATTTTCACTATCGATTGATAACGAAACCTTATATCAATCCCATACATTTTTGGAAAGCGAAAGGATAACAAAGATTTGCAAATGTTACTTTGTCTAGGCCCCTAGAGATCAACATAGATATCGCTTAAATAAAAATCCTCCTTAGCATATTTTTTGTTCATTAAACATTGTAAAGTATTTGGAAGCCTTTCACTGTTTTATTAAAAAAAAATCAATTGTCACTCTTCATTACAAAAATAGAAAGCAAACCACGGTGCAGCGGCAAAGCTCCCTATATTATCATTCATGCATTAAATTCATAGATGTGAACTTTAAAAATATTTTTAATTTTCGTGTAAAAAGCGCCGTTGACAACAAAAACCCGAAGTCCCGTTTCAAGAGTGTCTGCGGACACATGTAGTCCATTAGTGAAATGATATTTCTTTTAATGCGTCTGGGGCGACAAATTGTAGGCCCGAAGCATATGGAACTTTTATAAGAATCCACTGGAAGTGGCAACGTTTTATAATCGATACGAACTCGTTCAGCTCTGCTTTCATCAATATAGGTTACAATTACAATGGTATAGATAGACAGAACAGAAACAAATATTTATAAGTTTTTAATCACCTTGTGATAGTGTACTTACTGTGTGACTAATTTAACAGTTACAATCTAGGACATTAAATTATTGAACTCTTTCTCAACTGCAAACTTAAAGCTAATATATCAACCTTTTTTCTAAGATTTCATACCAACCCTGCATATATTTCTGAGCATTGACAGTTTTTACAATGTTCAGTTACAGGTAAGCTTTTCCAGTAACTGTATTTTCATTCCTTGTATGTCATAACACTAATGGATTTTACTAAAGAAATTGCCACGTGATGTGATACCTACAATCCCAACATTATTGTATCATCTTCCGTCAAGATTGCAGTTTTATTTGAGAACAGGCTTGTTATTTTATTACAGGAACATAAAGTGAAGTGATAAAACTTCCTAATATCTGAACTCGTTGTCCTTGTATTATATTTATAACGACTCTAATACGGGGAAGAGAAAGTTCAAACGTAACTCAATTTTATGTTTGGGAGCGTTCTATTAAATTGATATAATATGTCATATTATAGCGTTACGGCTCTACCCGTGTTTATGATGAGACATAAATTTCATAAATTCTATGAATATTATATACTTGGGTTAATAAGTTTCAATTTCATCATACTGACTTTAAAAAGCTAAAAAATGGATAGATGTTGATCATGCAAGCCTAGTAAAGAAGTAGAAAGCTTGAAATAAGTACGATACTCAAGTACCGTAGAGGCCGTTCCTTTGACTTAAGGTCAAACTAGAAAATAAATGCTTTGTTTCTAAACGTACGCTTGGCTTACCGATGTGATGCTAATTCATACTAATGTTGTCCTTGCTGGTGGGGACAACAATAGAATTCTTCCTAATACTTGACGGCCTCTGTGGTCTGGTGTTTTGTATGCCGGTTTTACAGGTGTCGCCATCCATCCATCCATCCGTCCGTCCGTCTGTCCGTCCGTCCGTCCGTCCGTCCATCCATCCATCCATCCATCCATCCATCCATCCATCCACCCATACATCCATACATCCATCCACCCATCTACCCATACATTCATACATCCATCCATCCATCTACCTATATATCCATACCTCCATCCATCAATCCATCAATCCATACGTCCATACGTCCATACGTCCATACGTCCATACGTCCATACGTCCATACATCCATACATCCATACATACATACATCCATACATCCATACACCCATACATCCATACATACATCCATCCATACGTCCATACGTCCATACGTCCATACGTCCATACGTCCATACGTCCATACGTCCATACGTCCATACGTCCATACGTCCATACTTCCATACGTCCATACGTCCATACGTCCATACGTTCATACGTCCATACGTCCATACATCCATACATCCATACATACATACATCCATAAATCCATACATCCATACATCCATACATCCTTACACCCATACATCCATACATACATGCATCCATACATCCATACATCCATACATCCATACATACATACATTCATACATCCATCCATCCATCCAACCATCCAACCATCCATCCATCCATCCATACATACATCCATCCGTCCATCCGTCCATCCGTCCATCCGTCCATCCATCCATCCATCCATCCATCCATCCATCCATCCATCCATCCATCCATCCATCCATCCATCCATACATCCATCCATCCATCCATCCGACCATCCGTCCATCCGTCCATCCGCCCATCCGTACATCCGTCCATCCGTCCATCCGTCCATCAGTCCATCAGACCATCCGTCCATCCGTCCATCCGTCCATCCGTCCATCTGTCCATCCGTCCGTCCGTCCGTCCGTTCGTCCGTCCATCCGTCCATACGTCCATACGTCCATACATTCATACATCCATACGTCCATACATCCATACATCCATACGTCCAACCACCCATCCACCCATACTTCCATAGATTCATACATCCATCCACCTATACATCCATACATCCATCCACCCATCCACCCATACTTTCATCCATCCATACATCCATACATCCATACATCCATACATCCATACATCCATACATCCATACATCCATACATCCATACATACATCCATCCATCCATCCATCCATCCATCCATCCTACCATCCATCCATCCATCCATCCAACTATCCATCCATCCATCCATACATACATCCATCCGTTCATCCGTCCATCCGTCCATACGTCCATACGTTCATACGTCCATACATCCATACACCCATACATCCTTACATTAATACATCAATACATCCATACATCCATCCATCCATCCATCCATCCATCCATCCATCCATCCATCCGTCCATCAGTCCATCCGTACATCCGTCCATCCGTCCATCCATCCATCCATCCATCCATCCATTTATCCATCCAACAATCCATCCATCCATCCATCCATCCATCCATACATACATCCATCCGTCCATACGTCCATCCGTCCATACGTCCATACGTCCATACGTCCATACGTCCATACGTCCATACGTCCATACATCTATACATCCATACACACATACATACACCCATACATCCATACACCCATACATACATATATACATCCATACATCCATACATACATATATCCATACATCATAACGGATGGACGGATGGACGGATAGATGTATGTATGGACATACATCCATCCGTCCATCCGTCTATCCGTCCATTCGTCCATACATACATACATCCATACATCCATACATACATCCATCCATCCATCCATCCATCCATCCATCAAACCATCCATCCCTCCATCCATCCAATCATCCATCCATACATACATCCATCCGTCCATACGTCCATCCGTCCATACGTCCATACGTCCATACGTCCATACGTCCATACGTCCTTACGTCTATACATCTATACATCCATACATACATACATACACCCATACATCCATACACCAATACATACATCCATACATCCATACATCCATACATCCATACATACATATATCCATACATCATACATCCATACATCCATACATACATACATACATACATCCAAACATCCAAACATCTATACATTAATACATACATACATTCATACATACATATATACATACATACATACATACATACATCCATACATCCATACATACATCCATACTTCCATACATCTGTAGGTATGAGTAGTATGGATAGGTCGTGGAGGTATGGTAGCCACTGATAGGAAGGCCAAAGGGGAAGATCTTCCTCCGGGCTGGATGGTATTAGCCCGGGGACCGCGGTCCAACCGATGATGGTTGGAAGTTGTACATTATGCTAAGTCGCTGAGTGAACTTCGTTAGCGAGATGCAGGATATCCATACTGCGAGGTGTTACTCCATACTTAATGATCATGTTTCTTGATACTAGCGCCATGTAGTAACACGGTGAAGAATCTTGTTGTTCCGTGTGTGTCGTGGTATGTGCGGCGTAGGCAGGTAGGTAGGTGCCGCTAAATCACTCCCCCCGAGACCGGAGTTCGATAGTCAAAGGGTAGTCCAAGCTCAGCTGTCAGTGCGTCAGAGCTTTGCAAGTGCCACAGTAGTGTTGCAGGAGGTGCCCCAGTCTGCGGTGTGTCGGGACGTTGTGGGGTGAAGATGGACGTGTCCGCCAGTGCTGGATAAGGTATGGGGTGATGGCGTTGCTGAAGGTGCTTGAATGTGCTCCGTCGGCGTCACCAATGTAGGTATGAGTAGTATGGATAGGACGTGGAGGTATGGTAGCCACTGATAGGAAGGCCAAAGGGGAAGATCTTCCTCCGGGCTGGGTGGTATTAGTCCGGGGACCGCGGTCCAACCGATGATAGTTGGAAGTTGTACATATTTCTAATATTATTTATCTTAGTTGTACATATGCTAAGTTGCTGAGTGAACTTCGTTAGCGAGATGTAGGATATCCATACTGCGAGGTGTTACTCTATACATACATACATACATACATACATACATACATACATACATACATATATACATACATACATACATACATACATACATACATACATACATATGCAATATAGCCTAACTCATAATTAAATCTTATTGCACCTAAACATTCTTGAAACCAATCTCGATCAAGCACGACTAATGGGTAGCATTCCAAATTCAAATCACATTATTTCCCATGGGAAAAAAATGATATTCAGTACAACATTGTGACCCGGCTAGACTGTGGAGCTGTAATGACTTACTTTAGGAAAGGTTTGCATGACACGTAATATGCCATTGACGAGCAGGTAGTATAAAAATATATTTATTTTACCATACTCGATTTTATCTCAATGTTTTCCTCCGATTACCAGGTCGACTTCAAAGCGGAACTCGATAAATTTGTTTCCCTCCTGATTTGATTCGTTTCATTAAATCGCTCTGAAACGCAACGCGTTTCAGAACGATACGCAAAGGTAATTTCGTGAACTTTTAATAATTACCCCGATCGAGTTAAACAGGGAGGTGGAAACGTGATTTCCCCGAACTTTGAAAGTTACCCCAATCCTTGGCAGTTCCACAGTCTTTAATTGTTTAATTTGATCCTTCGAATCTGAAGAATCGTAATTTGTGCGTGCCGTACGTAGCTTAATTAGGATGTTTAGAACGCGAAAACGTCTCTAACATTTGCAGAATAATTTATCGCCATGTGACTGACTAATATTGATAATGGTTTCAACAAGTTGTAAGATTTTATAATGATATAAATGATATAAATAAAAATGAATCGCCGAAATGTATGTAAGAGGATTAAACTTCAGAACGACTGCACCAAATTAGATAGTTCTTTTTTGTGTACGTATGTTATTCAGGACAAGGTTTGTATAAAAGATAATTTTCAAAAAAAATTACGGAAAGACGTAAAAAACTATTTTCATTATTTCGTCATTTTAAATCGCAATCAACTAATAGATGGCGGCACCCGTACGAAGCCGGGGCGGGCAGCTAGTTATTTATAGTAATGTCGGCAGTCGATGAAATCATTTTTTACAACACTTTTATAGAAAGTATAACATGTAATTAATTACTTGATGAAATGTAATTCAGAATGCAATTATACAACGATATTGTTTTAAGATAAATAATATATTAGAAAAAAATACTAGAAAATATCGACTTACCTGTAGCACCTCAGACGGGACTCGAACCCGCCCCCTTGGGATTTTGCACTAACCAATTATGCCACCGAGTCGCTAGTGGGAGCGGCGAAATCTTATAGTACTAGTTTACTTCTTCGCTGCAAGCCAGCTTAATTTGATTTTAAATGTGGGAAGTGAGGAAATACCCCCGATATTGTTTTAGTTCAAAGAGAATTTGCAAATTGATATTTCGGCTTCTTAGCATTGTTAAAAGCAAAAAAACACACGTTTATTTTATTTTTATGAATTCATGTTTTCATATGCATTTTTATGTCATTTTGCGTGTTCGTGGACGTTATAAGCAGTTAGTTTTGACCGCAATGTTATTTAGATTGTGTCATGAATACAGAAGTTTGCACTAAAATTTTTATTTTGCCTTTGTCTGTGGAACAATTTCGTTACTTTTTGTTTGTTTTTAAAACAAGCTTTAACGGACTCCGCCATATTACCAATTTTTCAAGTTTTATTTTGTACATTGGATTTTATCTTGAATAATAACATGTAGACCTTTTTTATATGTAATTATGCTACAATAACATCATTATTTTGGTGACATATCCAAAAACCAACACAAATCGGCTTACTATTTTTAAATAACAAAAATATGATGTCTAAAATATAAAAATATTAATATTTGTATTTATAAATCACTTTGTTTGTTACCCGAAAACGGCGCAGAGATTAGTTCATTAGATAGGTACCTGTGATTTTTCTATTTATGAATAAAATGAGTGTAGCTCAAATTAGTCATAGAGGTAATTATAATTCGATAAAAAAGATAACTTTTACTTTATTTGTGATAAGTTATTTTATACAGTGTTTTTCTCAAAATCTTAATACATCCTGCCATTCCTGATCCTGGGCGACCACAATATGATGAAACGCTAAGCAGGGAAGCCCAAATTGTCCCGAGGGATGTAACTTGGCTCCCGAAATCTAATTAAATCCGATGAAATATATATTTCATTTACTACGTCATGTAATTAAGATAGAATTTAAACACGGTTGATTGAAGAATATTTGATGATCATGTTATTTATTATGCTATTTTAATATGGTAAACATTATACTAAAGTCAACAATGTATCTGTCTCTTCATCTTAGAAGTAAATAAAAAAATATGTTGACTGTATATATTTTCATTTTAAATAATCTCAATGTTATAATGATACCTATTTCACAGTATTTTATTCATGTTTTCTGTGTGTCAAAAATAATGTGTCTCTTCATGTTAGAATTAATTAAAAAAATATATTTATTTTGACTGTCTAATCATCTATTCATTTTAGATAATCTCAATGTTATAATGGTACCTATTTCAATGTTGTGTGTCAATAATAATTTGACGACCTCCGTGGTCGAGTGGCATTGTACACCGGTTTTCAAGGTGTCGCCATCTCTGAGGTCCCGGGTTCGATCCCCGGTTGGGTCAATTTAGAAAAAGAACTTTTCTATATTGGCTCAGGTCTGGGTGTTTGTGATACCACCGTTGTCTCCGATTTCCATAACACAAGTGCTTTAGCTACTTACTTTGGAATCGGAGCAATGTATAGGATGTTGTCAAATATTTATTATTTATAAATAATCTTGATACATAATGTCTTGTCTACGAATAGGTACCGTATAGATAAATATATCATGACTACCCAGTCGGCTTTTTAATTATACTCATAATTTTTTTTAAAACTAGATGTTTATACAATGATTGTTCAAACGAGTCTAATAAGTAAACCAGATTTCAGCGAATCAAAAGTCTGTAAAGAAAATAATAAAACATTATGAAATCATGAAAGTTTCAGAGCAGAGCAAACTGAAAAATATGGTAGTTTGAAACTCTTCAACTTCTAGGAACTTCAGTTAAGTTCTTTTAATCAAATTTTAACACTAATATTTGTAAGAACTGGGTAAGTTGGAAGCGAAGTGTTTGATTATTTACTTAGGGTCTTGAGTGCTACCTACATCTAAAGTTTATTCCTTCAGAGGTTATTTACTTAAAGTCCACGAGTAAAATCAAATATATTTTTCCGAATGAGAGAGATTTTGTGGTTTGCGGTTTTATGTTTCATTATTTATTGTTTGTTTGGAAAGGATACGTACACCTTCAATTTATTGTTCAATTCTTAGAGTATAATTTTATAGAATTGGATGGAGCAAGTTATGTTGATATTTGTCACAGGCAAAGAATACTAACTATTAGACTAACTCAGATAATCGAGGCAAGTTTCATTACTTTCTCTCATGAATGTATCTGTAATAAAATACTCCAGACTAAAAACAACCTTTAGTACTTGTACAAAATATCCTCAAGAGTTTAATTGAGACAGCGAACTAAAACGTGAATGAAGTGTATCGCATTCACGACGCCACCTCAGATATGTATTTGTTTGTGTCAACGGTATAGAGCTGGATTTATAGCGGCGTTTCAGATGTAAAGTCTATCTGGAAGGAGTATCATTTGAGACAAAAATCTGAAACAATGACTTCATTGATGATTAATAATTCTGCAGCCGTATTAAGACGCAGTTTTATGAAAGGCATATACTGTGAGAAAGTGATATACAGTCGGCCAAATGTTGTCATACTTAGAACCTTGTCATAACTGTACTTCAGCATACACCTGGCATGTTTTAAGAACTTGTAATATTTTGTAATACGGCCTCTCTGGACTGCCCCTCTACTCAAATGGCTAAACTTCTATTCGTTCGCTAACTAAAAATTTAAACTACGCCATAAACTCTAAAATGACTTGTGGTAGGCTTATCAATTCCATACAATACAATAATATCTGCGATTTACATAAGCTTGCGATATGTGATTTGATCATCTGATTGCTTATTTTTAAGCATTAAGTTAGCGAACGAATTGAATTTCTGCCATTTGAGTAGGAGGGCTGAGCTGACAGGCCTCGTGATCACAATGGTGTCTCATGAACATAGTCATCCCAAAGTCCATGTAATACCATGAAAAATGGTCGGCTATGTTCCAAAAGTAAGAAAGTAAACTAAACCGTTAATCAGTTGCATTGCTAGTCCCTTTAATTAATTCATCAATGCCCGAGCGGCCGAATGCGGCCGGACAACAATGGAATATCTATTGTGTCTCATTTTCCGGGCCTTGTTGGAAAGCAATTACTAAGAAAACATGTACCAATGAAATGAACACTGAATATTTGTATATCGATGCATGTCGTGACAGCTGTTCTTAAATAAATAAATAAATCATACCTCAGTGAGACTTCTTTAGCTAACCAGTCAATTTCTGCTTTTGTATGTATCTTTCTGTGTATGTTTTCTGTAGCTTGTATTTAATAGTACAGAACGTTTCCATTCCTTTTGGTCCGTGTACCGGTGAGACACCCAAGTTGTCTTCAGTTGAGATGTTTGCGCAGACGACTAAGAAAGAGGCGGCGTGGATTTATGAGCTGTCGCGCGCAGTCTACACGGTTCAGAACAAAGGTACTGAAAATGCATGCCGACTGGTTGAGAGCTAGCACCCTTATTTATTGCAGCCATGTATGACCATCAGCCATTTTTTAATGTACTCACTGCTGGGGCACAGGCCTTCCTTATGGGTGGATAAGGAGGATGGACTATGAACCGCCACGCGGGCCCAATACGGATTGGTGGGCGCTAACGACTACAAATACTGCCGGGACCAACGGATTAGCGTGCTTCTCGTCTCGTCCGAAGCACGAAGGAGCTCGAGATAATAAATTTTTGATCTCCCATCCCATGACCGACCCTTGTGAAAGTTGCTTAACCTCCGCAATCGCTGGGCCAGGTGCTAAACCACTGCGCCACTGAGCTCCTCTATAGTTTACTCAGCAGCCATGTATAGTTTTACTCAAATTCTTATAATAATTTAATATTTAACGACCGAATGGTGTTTTACGTTTGCGAAACGAACATAGCGATGCTGCCCGGTGATTGTATTTATTTTTGCATTCACACAGTAGAAAAAACTATTCAGGAGGGAATGTAACCATACACTCAAACCATGACAACTTTTTGGCTTGTATGTACTTACACCATAAAAATAGGTACTTTACAATTCACTATAGTTCCTTTTAATTCTTTTATTGAGACTTGTTTTAAAATTCGGCTATTTATTACAACAAATGATTGGTTTCTTTATAGGTCTGTATTAATATTACAATATCCGTTTCTCATATACTAATAAATAATTAAGGGCCTCACATAAGATATACTTTGCAAATACAATAGGGTGAGACATATTGGTCATATTGCGGCGGATATTGGTTTGCTGCGAGAAAATAATACGGAAAAAACAACGAACAAAGAATTCCGGTATGAATATCTCCCATTGTCATTGGTTTTTAATATTCATGCTCCATGACGCTTATCAATTAAATCAAATACTTGAAAAAGTACTTATTTAGAAGAATTCAGTTACGTAAATAAGGAATATAAAGTGTTGAGCAACATTCTTTGCTTGATGTTTAGTATCACCCTTACTAATAAAGATTGTATAGTAGATGTATAGTAGTTACACAGTGTTTTGTCCCTTTCTTTTTAATGTCAGACTTAGTTAGACAGAGAGTAACCATTGTGTAAATATGTATATATAATGTATTACAAAAATACCCCTAATGCCGAATATGGTAGATAGGGACCATCAAACTGAACAACTTTTACTATGGGACCAACTTGGAAATCGCGAAAGAAAAATCAGCTGTTTCATACAAAAATTAATTACGAAAATATCAAAATGTTTAAAACAGCTGATTTTTTAATCGCGATTTCAGAGTTGGCCTCATAGTAAAAGTTGTTCAGTTTGATGGTCCCTATCTACCATATTCGGCATTAGGGGTTATTTTGTAACATGTTGTATAGTAACGTAACTTACGACTGACTTATTGAAATACCCCTGTATTTCAATAAGTCAGTCGTAAGTTACTCAATACTTCATGTTCAAGAATTTCGATGTCTTGGTTAATACAAGGCTTGTGTTTTGTACAAATATATTGTCAGCCTAATTGTATTTGTTTGGGCAAATAGATTTGCCGGGCTTATCGAGTTTATTTGAACTGGTAAAAAGTGTACGTAGGATCTGGTTTCTTAAAGGTATTGAGGAAAGTCGCTCACTAACAAAGACATGTTTGTTTTTCTGTTGTGCATTAATTTTATAGAAATCAGTCATAACATGTTTGTTACCAAAAACTCCTGGCAACATGTTACAAGCTTCAAAAGTTTCCGTGATGAAAGACTAGTTTTTTTTAGAAAACTAGAATCTAATCTCTGATAATTTGGGTGCTTAATTTACTGTATATTTTTAAGTAGGTATTATTATTAAATTTAGATTTTTCGCATTCACAATGCTATTTTTATATTAAGATAAATAATATTAGAAAAAATACTAGAAAAAATCGACTCACCCGTAGCACTTCAGACGGGGCTCGAAATTATTGTAAAAGTAATTTTAAGATAGGTAGCAGATAATATCTTGCAATTAGTGAGGGAATTGCTTCACAAAACTTAAATAATTTTCTACACTTATCTTCGTGTTCTGTAGTATTCTTTTGTCTATACAAGTTCTGGTTTTACTGAAAATTTTCATCTAATTTTCCATTGGAATTGAAAGTTTAACTCAACAAATCTGTTTCGCACGAGTTAAACTCTACCCAGTGAATTGGATCTAGCGAAGTGAAATACGTCGATGGCGAATAGCGATAGCAAAACCCTTTACAAACCTGTACTAAGAAACAGAAGCAAACTCAACAATAAACTTATCGCAAAATACAACGACGTTTTGTTTCTAAAAGCGTTTCTTCTATACTCACAAAGAGAGCAAGGTATGGTCGTTATTTAAAAAAAACTGTTAGTGAAGTTAGTTTAGTGAATAAGGAGGTGCTTAGAATCTTTATTACTGGTTGTAAGTTACGCGTTTAGTGCAAGGAGGTTTTTCTTCTTAAATTAGAGTTTTTGAATAGGGCGATAGCAGCTGAAAAGCAAAGATTTTTTTGCTTGCGATTTGAAAATAGATTCTGTTACTTGCATTATTTTAAAAGATAATGATTACTTGATATTGTTATGATAACATTTTTATCTAGTTGTGAATCAAAATTATAGTATTTCTTTTATGAAAACTTTTCCAAATAGACAGATGATTTTTCACTGGTCAATTTTATATTAGAATGATAAACTTTGAACTCGATAATGAAACCCTAATAAATTTCCCTAATGTCAACATGGCCGCATTTAATTGACTATTTGCGATTATATTAAACTGTCGGCCATTAATTTGTGTACACTGAAAATGAAAGAGATCCATTTCAAAAGAAGCCTAAAATAATAAAAAAAAACTATTTCTTACGGGAGAAATCATGGTGAATTAATTTGAAAAAAGTCACTCTCACTCTCAATTGTACTACAGATTTTTTGTTTCTCAATTCACATTTGTCGATTATAACTTTTCTTAGTTTCTTGTTCTGATAGATGATCGAAGACCTTTGGGATGCAATCTTAATAATGAAAGTTCCTTTTCAATGTCTTTGATACAAACCTTCTCCAAAACCCTGAAAATAAAAACCAAAACAGCTTCAAAAGTAGCTTTATACAGTAGATATTTTTGTTTGGTAAGTGTTTTCTTATTGTCATTGCATATATTGTCTGAACGTGGATTTAATTTACTTTTTTTAACTCTAGACAGAAATAGTGGTAATAATACCACACTTGTAAAATCTATTCGTAACAAAAAAAATAACTCACTAAATAAAAACATATTTTGTAATGTGAGTACACTACTCCTAAATAAACTTTGAATTTATATTTTATTCCATACTCAGTAAATGATTCCCATACAGTACGCAGTTACAGTATAATAAATGAATTAACCCCAACCATTTGCGTATGGTAAACGACGAAGATTAAATCAGTCCCGTATTCCTGTGACGTCAACAACCTTGCTAATCATAGGAGAATGGTTCTATACGGGACTGATATGTCGATTTCTATTCCCGACCTTACTACACAAACATCCGTTGAGATGTCAACAGGTTTGGAACTATCGATAGAAGAATAAAATAAAATATTTACTTACGAAAACTGTACTATTAGCGAAACATTCGTATCAACTTCACTTTAAATAATTGTTAAATTATACTCATTTATAAATTATTTGGTGAAATTTAATGCTTGAATAATATAGTAATTCATTTAATTTACTAAGTACAAAATTATGTCGGTTAGCTATGGAATTTATTTTATTTTATTTTCATTGGATAACATACAGTATTGATATAGCTAAAAGCATAACCAAATATGGTAAAAATTTACTCAGTCAATTTGTTTTTGTTTGGAATGTGACTTGAATGAAACACATTTGATGGGGATACCAACTTGTCACAAAAAAAGGTTAAATGTACATACCTAAGTACTCAAATATTTTTATTGTAACTGATGATACGACAGATTCTAAAATCTAAATATCAAATAAATTATTAGCATGACCACTGAAACGCAATATGAATTAGCGATTTATCACGTTCAACTGTCAAAAAACAATGGCTTTTGACAGTTGAGTGTCGATAAAAACGCTGTATCACGCGAAATATATCGTGTTTCCTCGGTCATGGTAGGGGGGGCTGGCCAAAAATAGATGATTCAAATTGCTAATAAAACTTATCACAAAATTAAATATTTGAATTATCTCAAATGATTACATAACACATAAATATTTAACCAATCGTAGATTCCTTTTTTTAATAATTTTATGAGTTTCGATGCAACCTTATCGATAAAATAACTTTATCGATATTTTAGTCTCACTAAATCCGCATAATATGTACACAAACGCTCGATCACTGGCGAAACAATAAAAGTTGCATTTCCCCTACAAGCCCTTTGCCACAAGGAACGGGTGAAAGTTTTATAACCTCCTTTATTGGGCCAGGAATGGGTTTATTGTGATACAGATCTCGGGCGTTTCTTCAATGACCACGGCAAATGCTACCATTAAGGGATAAACTATATTGTACCGAACGGTTCCGCGTTTTTTCGTAGCCTATGTATGTTAGTATGTATGTACGTTCATCTGTTCCCTCATTAACTTCTAAACCACTATCATAATTTGACAAATGAGTAATTATTATCTGTAGTTAGTTAATCACATAACAAAATATGAAACACTTACTGCGCGAGTCAGTTTCGCACTTGTCCGGTTTTTTAACTACAAATACCCAGATCCGGAGTCCTACAAACACAATCTTAATAAGTTTACCTACACTTATGACTATTATTAGATACGTAAATATAGTTCTTGTATTCACATAACAATTTCTAAGTGATAATACAAAGGTCGAATACGTCACGAATATCATGATTGATTACACTACACACAACACTAATAAGTATCGAATCGTGTGGTGACCAGTCGCATAGGTTCACTGGAAGCACTAGTCTGGAAGTTAGTGTTTTTTTTATTTTTATTTATTTATGCCTTTTGCAAAAATATGGTAGCCAAGCTATTCTATTTTAATGAAGTATCTTACTTACATAAATTTCGCAAAATTAAGAAATTAACAAAAGTGAGAAAAATGTTGTACCAATCGTTTATGATTTCAAGAAAAAAAATCGGTAACTAATTTATTACTTCTTGATCATATTTTATTTAGATAACGCCATAATTTAACTTCCTTAAAACAACATACTATTTAGTTGATGTAGTTATCAGTAAGCAGAGAATAGCGAAAGCAAAATTAAAACAAAGATTTTTTCTTATAACTTTATTACACAAATACTTATTTTTTGCAAAATAACTTTCATTAACAATTAATTATACATACTTAATACATATTTCTTCATTAATACGCTACCTGGTTTCTGTCTCAAACAAATGGTCGAAGATTTAAAAACACATCTATTGACACTCGCACTCATCGGGTGAAACGCAAATGTCTGTTCCGTTTCTGTAATAGTTCTTACAGCATACACATCTAGGTTCACAATTGAGCACAAGTGTGTTACAAGTTACTGGTTTTTTTCCAACATCTTTACATGACTCACGTAAACAGGCGTTGGGACATGAAGACCACTCTTCGTTTGGCCTGCTGGTGCACTTAACGCGGGCTGGAAAGTAGATGAATATGGATTTTAATTAACATTAAAATATTGCAGTTTTTGTTTTCATTTTATTGGATATTTGTTAAAATACACATAGCTACTAATCAACATAAATAAAGAAAGAAGGAAAAGAAGACTATTCATAACATTATATCAATTTGACGACCTCCGTGGTCGAGTGGCTTTGTACACCGGTTTTCAAGGTGTCGCCATCTCTGAGGTCCCGGGTTCAATCCCCGGTTGGGTCAATTTAGAAAACAAACTTTTCAATATTGGCTCAGGTCTGGGTGTTTGTGATACCACCGTTGCCTCTGATTTCCATAACACAAGTGCTTTAGCTACTTACTTTGGAATCGGAGCAATGTATGTGATGTTGTCAAATATTTATATGATTTAGGAAAATTCTGACGATATTAGAACATTAACCACGTGATAAAGCAGGGTCATGAAACTCATGGGACTTAATCATCTATCCAGCGCAGAATTATATCATCAATGACGAATAAAACCCACATTACTTTCTATCAACTGGCAACAGTAACTTTTTGTGTGCTGAAACCACTAGAGAAGGTAATCACACAAAATGTTCACTTCAACTCACGACAATCCGAAGACATAATACACTGCTGGTCGTTGATATTTTTCCTTTTGTGATTGACTCTGCATACACAGCCAGAGCGACATGGATACGGTTGAGAACAGGCAATAACCGCCCTACTATCGTCTACGGGGCAGAAATCTGTAAGGCAGCTGGTTTTGCACGGCACGAACACCTCATTCTGGCCACATGGGTTTCCACCTAGAGGAATTAAAAATCAAATATCAAACACCATTAAGGTATCTACGGGGTCTCTATTTAATGGAAAGGAATGATACTTTCATCTTTTTTATAATTAATCTCGAATATCGAATGAGAAGTAAACTATATTAGTTATTCACTACATATTATTCAGACTGAACTTTCATACTACTCAGACTCGTCTTATGAGTATGAAAGTTCAGTCTTTAGTTACTTAACTGCTGATTTTAATCTAGTAATCGTAAAGTTACACAATATGGACAATCTTAGCATAAGTCTCTAAGATGTGCTCTTATTTTTAAAGTTATCAAATTCAGACATAAAACTTACCAGGGCATTCATTTGGCTTGATGCACAATCCATCTGGTTCTGATCGCAAGTACCCTGGAGCACACTGGCAGCCCACAGCTAAGCAAGCCCTCCTACATGGTATAGCATTAGGGGCTTGACACGTAGACGGACAAGGATCCGGGCACTGCTTCACCACTGCATTAGGATCACCACTGCAGCCACCTGTAGGATAAATTATTTAAAATAAATTAAATGAAAGTACACGTATTTGTTCATTACTTGTATTCTCCCGATACATTTAATGTTATATTTGTTTTTTTTAAACACTTTTGCTATTTCTTTTAAAAATAGCAAACCTAGCAAACATGTAAAGATTTCAATTCAAGTCAAAAGGTAGCGTGTACTGTTGAAAAAACTTACGAGGACATTCCTCTATCTTGATACAAGTTCCGTTCCATTCGGAGAGAATGTAGCCATCTTCACAACATTTTTTTGTAGGGGGATTGGCACAGTCTGGTGGATTAGGCTGCTTGCAAGTTGGGGTGCATTTCGACTGACATGGATTGAAGCCCTCTGAAAAAAACATGTTTTGACAGTAAATCTACGGAACTTCATTAAAAAACGCAACTGTACTCAATTATAATTACAGTGAGTTGTATCCATCGTAATTGGTGTTACCAATACAATGGACACTAGCAACTAAACGTATTATGGCATTCTTGAACCATCAAGAATGCCAGGATACCAAAGAGGATATCAAAAGCCTGCTGCGGATTTCAATGGCGTCATAGATTAATGGGCGCATACTTCGGCCCATAACGGATTTAGTGTAGCTGGAACCGTTACTCAGCACCCTCCTCACTCACCTCCCAACCACTAAATATAAAGTTTGTTACATCTAGACAGAAAAGCTCAATTGGATACAGCATTGGGCCGGACTCCCAAGGTCGCAGGTTGAATCCCGCCTGAGAATTTATTGTACTATATTATTTAAAACACTTCTGTTGTTTATTTAATTGCGTTATGAGCTGACTATAGCCCGGTTTGGCCTGTGATTGCCTGTACGTAATCTATTATGAGTTCCAACCGCGATTTGTTCCAAGTGGTCCTTCTGTGTACTTTATTTTGAGTCCCAACCTTAAAACATAAAATCAAACTTACCACATTCCTGGGCCGGTACGCATATATCGCTGCTGTTCCTATAGTAACCTTGTTCACAGATGCAGTTTGGTTCACAGTTCAACACCAGTGTTTCGCAAATACTTGGTGGGTCATTGACATTTGTACAACCTTCTGCGAGACACGCCAAGGGACAAGAAGACCATACTTCATTCGGTCTCGTTTTACATTCAAGTGGGGCTGAAAAAGTCAGATAATTTAATGCGTACAAAATAACCACATGAAGAACTGGTGACGAGTGGTATTTTTCTAGTAAGTATATTATTTAACTTGTATAATGTCAAAAGTTGAACATTGAAAGTCGATTAGTCCCATAAAGAGAGGGCTATTTCGATATTTCTGAATACCTAAAATATTCAATGCATGAACTTTATGGAGAAAAGATATTCAATGAAGATCATTGTGAAAAAAGTGCATCGTAGAGTCTATGGAATACTTACGACACTCAGTTGCCAAGATACATCTATCGTCTTCATAACTCAATCTTTTGTAGTTAAGTTTACAACCACATCCGGGGGGACAAGGGCGACCTGGCTTGCAAGCTATTTTAATCCCGCTGTCATCTTGGGGACAGTATTGATTTGGACAGCGGAATCCGCAATCAACGAAAGTGCCATTGGGTCCGCATGGATCACCACCTGAAATAGGATTGAGTCCATTAAACTCTTTGTTTTGATTTCACAATAAGATCGTTAAAATGAGAGAATCCCCTGAATGTTCATGAAAGCTAGAATTGCTTTACCTGGACAATTATCTGGTAAGATACATTTCCCGTCAGTCGTAGATCGTATATAACCTGACGAACATTCGCAACCTACAGATAAGCATTTTTTTTCACATAACCCTTCCCTAGTCGGGTCGCGATGGTCACAGGTGCTTGGACAAGCCGCCGGACACGTTTTCACCTCAGCGTGGGGGTCACCATTGCAACCAATGTCTCCTGCAAATAGTGGAGAAGAAGTAAATTTTCATAAATAATGAAAAAGTGGAAAGGGATATTCTGAAATCTATTTACAGTTCAAAGACAGGATTTCGCCAACCAGAATATTTATACAATGCGATTAATTTAACTTTGTATAACAGAAGTGGCCAAAATCAGAGTGCTTGTGGTATGTAAAATTCACACTTGTCATACATTCTAGAGTGAAGTTGCCGTGGATTACTGTCTATTGTAAATTTAATCGCATTGTACTGCGGTAATTGATGTCTTTCTTCTGAAACTTTCAGTAGTCGTAAATATAGGTATTATCATTAACAGTTGAAAACTTACTAGGACACTCTTCAATCATGACACATTTGCCACCTCGCTCCGATAAAATATAGCCATCGGCACAACATGCTTTTATAGGCTCAGTACAGTTGGGCGGATTAGGCTCCGCGCAAGTTGGGGCACATTTTGACTCACATGGATTAATATACACTGCTGAAATATTTGTAACGTTTTTTTAAAGATATTCCTTAACAACAATGTCATGATTTCAGGAAGCATTTTTAATTTTATGAATAAAATCCTTAAAAGAAACTAAGAAAACAGCTTTAATAACAACCAGCAATTAAAAGTTCAAACATCCTTAAAAAAATAAAAACGGTTGAGCTAAGAATCTCCTCTTTTTTAGTTGGTTAAAAATAAGATCGATTTGAAATTATAAAGTGCATTTCGTAGGTACAAATTTCATTGAAAAGTTATTGTTGTTACAGGTAGTATCGTTATAGTTGTTAGTTGTGTAAAACAGGGAGTAAATATAAGTTTACATCCATATGGTATGGTATAAGGTTACTACGGAACCCTATACTGCGCGTGGCCTGCGCGTGCACATGGCCGTTTTTTTAGTTGGTTATAAATAAGACCGATAAAGTGCACCATAATAATTATTGACTATTGCGCAACTCTATCATCTCGTTTCACTATTGATTTTATTGCATATTTAGTTTACTTAGTACTAGTATTCTCCCGATACTTTTAATGTTATATTTGTAGTAATTGAAAAAATAACCACCTTTTGCTATTTCTTTTAAAAATAGCAAAGCTAGCAAACATGTTAAGATTTCAAAGTCAAAAGGTATCGTGTACTGTTGAAAAAACTTACGAGGACATTCCTCTATCTTGATACAAGTTCCGTTCCATTCGGAGAGAATGTAGCCATCTCCACAGCATTTTGTTGTAGGGGGATTGGCACAGTCTGGTGGATTAGGCTGCTTGCAAGTTGGGGTGCATTTTGACTGACATGGATTGAAGCCCTCTGAAAAAAACACATAATTTAACAGTAAATCTACAGAATTTAATTAAACAACGCAACTGTACTCAATTATAATTACAGTCAGTTGTATCCATCGTAATTGGTGTTACCAATACAATGGACGCTTAGTTGCTAGTGCAACTAAGCGTATTATGTCATTATTGAACCATCAAGAATTCCAGGATACCAAAGTGGATATCAAAACCCTGCTGCGGATTTCAATGGCGTCATAGATTAATGAGCGCATACTTCGGCCCATAACGGATTTATTGTAACTGGAACCGTTACTCATCACCCTCCTCACTCACCTCCCAACCACTAAATATAAAGTTTGTTACATCTAGACAGAAAAGCTCAATTGGATACAGCATTGGGCCGGACTCCCAAGGTCGCATGTTGAATCCCGCCTGAGAATTTATTGTACTATATTATTTAAAACACTTCTGTTGTTTATTTAATTGCGTTATGAGCTGACTATAGCCCGGTTTGGCCTGTGATTGCCTGTACGTAATCTATCATGAGTGCGTGCGCAGAAAACCGCGATTTGTTCCAAGTGGTCCTTCTGTGTACTTTATTTTGAGTCCCAACCTTAAAACATAAAAATCAAACTTACCACATTCCTGGGCCGGTACGCATATATCGCTGCTGTTCCTATAGTAACCTTGTTCACAGATGCAGTTTGGTTCACAGTTCAACACCAGTGTTTCGCAAATACTTGGTGGGTCATTGACATTTGTACAACCTTCTGCGAGACACGCCAAGGGACAAGAAGACCATACTTCATTCGGTCTCGTTTTACATTCAAGTGGGGCTGAAAAAGTCAGATAATTTAATGCGTACAAAATAACCACATGAGGAACTGGTGACGAGTCGTGTTTTTCTAGTAAGTATATTATTTAACTTGTATAACCTCAAAAGTTGAACAATGAAAGTCGATTAGTCCCATAAAGAGAGGGCTATTTCGATATTTCTGAATACCTAAAATATCCAATGCATGAACTTTAAGGAGAAAAGATATTCAATGAAGATCATTGTGAAAAATGTGCATCATATAGTCTATGGAATACTTACGACACTCAGTTGCCAAGATACATCTATCGTCTTCATAACTCAATCTTTTGTAGTTAAGTTTACAACCACATCCGGGAGGACAAGGGCGACCTGGCTTGCAAGCGTACTTGATCCCGCTGTCATCTTGGGGACAGTATTGATTTGGACAGCGGAATCCGCAATCAACGTATGTGCCATTGGGTCCGCATGGATCACCACCTGAAATAGGATTGAGTCCATTAAACTCTTTGTTTTGATTTCACAATAATATCGTTAAAATGAGAGACTCCCCTGAATGTTCATGAAAGCTAGAATCGCTTTACCTGGACAATTATCTGGTAAGATACATTTCCCGTCAGTCGTAGATCGTATATAACCTGACGAACATTCGCAACCTACAGATAAGCATTTTTTTTCACATAACCCTTCCCTAGTCGGGTCGCGATGGTCACAGGTGCTTGGACAAGCCGCCGGGCACGTTTTCACCTCAGCGTGGGGGTCGCCATTGCAACCAATGTCTTCTGCAAATAGTGGAGAAGAAGTAAGTTTTCATAAATAATGAAAAAGTGGAAAGGGATATTCTGAAATCTATTTACAGTTCAAAGACTAGATTTCGCCAACCAGAATACTTATACAATGCGATTAATATAACTTTGTATAACAGAAGTGGCCAAAATCAGAGTGCTTGTGGTATGTAAAATTCACACTTGTCTTGAAGTTGTCGTGGATCACTGTCTATTGTAAATTTAATAGCATTGTACTGCGGTAATTGATGACTTTCTTCTGAAACTTTCAGTAGGCGTAATTAGGTATTATGATTAATGGTTGAAAACTTACTAGGACACTCGTCAATCTTGACACATTTGCCACCTCGCTCCGATAAAATATAGCCATCGGCACAACATGCTTTTATAGGCTCAGTACAGTTGGGCGGATTAGGCTCCGCGCAAGTTGGGGCACATTTTGACTCACATGGATTAATATACTCCGCTGAAATATTTGTAACCTTTTTTAAAATATATTCCTTAACAACAATGCCATGATTTCAGGAAGCATTATTAGTTTTATGAATTTTGATAAAAAAATTGTATGAATGAATCTTAAAAGAAACTAACAAAACAGCTTTAAAAACAACAAGCAAATAAAAGTTCAAACATCCTTAAAAAAATGAAAACGATTGAGCTAAGAATCTCCTCTTTAAAAACAATAAAAGTTGGTTAAAAATAAGATCGATTTGAAATTATAAAGTGCATTTCGTAGGTACCATTAAAAAGTTATGTAGTATAGTTATAGTTGTTAGTTGTGTAAAACAGAGAGTAATTATAAGTAAACATCCATATGGTATGGTATAAAGTTACTACGGAACCCTCTTGCGCGTGGCCCGACATGCACTTGGCCGGTTTTTTTTAGTTGGTTAAAAATAAGATCGATTTGAAATTATAAAGTGCACTATAATAATTATTGTCTATTGCGCAACTCTATCGTCTCGTTTCACTATTGATTTTATTGCATACCTATTTAGTTTTTTTTTGTGTGTTAATATTGTTAATATTGCACTTAATAAATAATAGAATAATAAAAATAAACACTCACGGCATTGCTTGGCCGGTATGCATATCTCACTGCCATTTCTAAAATACCCATCTTCACATATACATCTTGGATCACAGTTCCATACTAGTGTATAGCAAACGCTTGGTGGCACGTTGACGTCTCTACAATTTTCACGTAGACACGCCGGAGGACAAGAAGACCACACTTCATTGGGTCTTGTTTTACATGCTAGTGGGGCTGAAACAAGTCAGGTATGTTAATGCGTGTTATGTAATCTCAAAAGTTAAATAGTAAAAAAAAATCTAAAGTATTCAATCAAGTTATTAAAGGCATGGCTAATGAACTTTAAGGAGAATAGTTTTTGAATGAATTCCATTGTGACACATTTACAAATTATACTCATACACATTTATACACTGTGGGTACATTTTACTGGGGCTGAAATGAAGTTGATATGCTTACGAGCGCATATTCCATTTCAAGCGAAACATCAAGATTTAGCGTAAAGACAAAAATTATTATTGAATATTTCAAGCAAAGACTTACGACAGTCTGGGGCCAGAATACACCTGTCATCTTCATTGCTAAGCCGTTTATAGTTGAGTTTGCAACCACATCCCGGTGGACAGTTAAAAGGTGGCATACAAGCTATTTGAAACGGACTATCAGTTTTCGGACAATACTGATTGGGACAGCGGGCTGAGCAACTCACAAATGTACCATTTGGTCCACATGGGTCACCACCTGCAAAGGAAGCAATCATTAATTCATAATATTAGTTTATGATACAAGGCTGGTAAGGAAGTTTTAAAAAACCTTAACAACTGTGTGCCATACTACGTTTTTGTATATATTTGCGAGAAAACATTATAGGTACCTGCTGTAATAAAAAAAAAAACCGTAAACAAAAACTCACGGTGGTGGCGCGCGGTAAAATTAACTTTCCGCACGCTGTACTTAACCGTAAACAAAAACGCACGACGTGCGGTAAAATCAACTTACAGCACGCTGTTGTGTCATCAAAAACACACATTTTTGAGCAACTGTATTTAAAAAGTCTTTATTTTGTAAAACAAAAGAAGCGTGTAAGTTTAAAATTGAGAAGAGCATTCGAAAATTGACTTTACCTGGACATTGAGTCGCTAAAATGCACTTTCCATCAGGCCCAGATCGTATATACCCTGGTGCACAATCGCAGCCGATGGCCAAGCATGTTTTTTTACATGGAGTAGTCTCGGGATGGTCGCACGTGGCCGGACAAGCTGGCGGACATTGCTTCACTATAGCATGAGGGTCCCCATTGCAGCTGACGTTTCCTGATTTTGTAAGAAAAAAATATTGATAATCATTGAATATTTTAGTGACCACCTCGAAAAACATTTTCTTTACGCTCTCTTTGGATGAGAACTCCAAGACATATGTGAAGAGTAGTTCCAAGTGGTCAATTGACGAGTGACTTTTTTTATTTGAATAATTTCTGTGTCAAATTATTCAAATAAAAAAATCCATGCCCAAAATCAAGAGTGAGAAATTAAAGACGGCCTCTGTGGTCGACTGGTTTACAAACCGGTTTTCAAGGTGTCGCCAACTCTGAGGTCCCGAGATCGATCCCCAGCTGGGTCAATTTAGAAAACGAACTTTTGTATATTGGCTCAGGTCTAGGTGTTTGTATTTCCACCGTTGTCTCGGATTTCCATAACACAGTGCTTTAGCTACTTCCTTTGGAATCAGAGCAACGTTTGTATTATTGTCTAATATTTTTTTTTTTAAAAGGCAAAAGTCTTTTTTTATCTCTTTGAACTTACTAGGGCACTCGTCAATCCTGATGCAAAGTCCGTTTTTCTCAGACAGAATGTATCCATCTTCGCAACAACTCTTGGCCGGAGGATCATCGCACGGTGGGTTAGGCTCCGCGCAAGTTGGAGTGCACTTTGATGAACATGGATTATTGTTTGCTGAAAGAAACAAAAACATTATCAATCACTTAATTTATTTATTAATACATCCAATCATCTCATCACGTCATGTAAGAAGAATAAAGAAGATTCTGGAATCGAAAAACTTACTACTGAACGAACGTTTCGGTATTTATAGACCAAACTACTTACGACATTCTTCAGTTGGTATACATAAGTCAGTCGCTCTGTCTCTAGAGTAGCCTTTAGCACATACGCATTTCGGTTCACAATTCAATAACAGTGTATTGCAGACAATTGTAGGCTCGTTCGGATCCTTGCAGTATTCACCCGGGCACGGTGATGAGCATGGTGACCAAACTTCGTTTTTCCTCGTGCAATTTACTGGACCTGAGAAGAAATATTCAGTCAAATTGATAGTAGACTATGTTAAGCCAAGCTCTTGTAAATGTCGCCGGTTTCTGAATCCACAACATAACTGACTTCATTTCTTGGAATGAACTTAACATTATAACTTACGACAGTCTGAAGCTAATATACATCTTTCATCTTCATAGCTCAATCTCTTGTGGTTAGGTTTGCACATACATCCGGGAGGACACGGGTAGATAGGGTCACAAACAGGCCCGTTACTATCATCTTTAGGGCAGTAGTTTTCAGGGCACTTGTATGAGCAGCTGGAGAATGTGGCATTTCCTCCACATGGGTCTCCGCCTAGAAATTTGCGTCCGTCAGTCTTGTTTTTATTCGTAAACAATAAAATTTTTATACAATAATAATAAATAATATTACTAGAAAAAGAATCGACTCGTCACCAGTATTTTTCTAGGTCATTTTTTCCAGTATATTATTTAGTGTTGTATAAAAATAGCATTGTGAATGATAAAATCTCAAATTTAAAATTATAATTTTCATTGCGTCGATCGCTACATCAGTTTTGACGAATAAACTACATGTCTTTCTTAGAATTTAGATTATTGCGTTTGCGATAGTTTTATTTGCTATGGTTTCTTTTAGTGACTTAAAATATAATCTCTTTTTTTTCAAGAGAAGATTATAATGGTCATTCAGATGAAAATTATTAAATTGTTAGGACGTACGTACCCTTACAATCTCCCGGTAAAATGCAGTTACCGTTCTCTTCAGAGCGTATATAGCCATCTACACACACACAACCCGGTGGATTACATTTCTTGTTAACACATCTGTTATCTGGGTTACTGCAGGTTGGGGGGCATGAAGATGGGCAATATTTTACTACGGCATGGGAATCACCACCGCAGCCTTGATTTTCTGTAAATGTAATAAATAAACAAATATTTGACAGCATCACATACATTGCTCCGATTCCAAAGTAAGTAGCTAAAGCACTTGTGTTATGGAAATCAGAGACAACATTGGTATCACAAACACCCAAACCTGAGCCAATATAGAAAAGTTCGTTTTCTAAATTGACCCAACCGGGGATCGAACCCGGGACCTCAGAGATGGCGACACCTTGAAACCCGGTGTACAAAGCCACTCGACCACGGAGGTCGTCAAAGTCATCCATGATTCCTATCGATTTTTGTGAATTCTCATACTCCAAACTCCAACCCCACTCGATACAACATTTTCCTAAGTTAAGAAATAGTAGTTCCTTTCGTTTTGTCTATCTCTTTTATAGGTACTTAACTTCATTGTATTTTGTTATTTTCTTTCAAAGCCTGATGTTAACTTAATGGTTTTAATTATTGGTCTGCACGCAAATAGTGTGGGTGTGCTTAAATGTATTTTACTATATCTACGAAAAGGCTTTTTGTTATTTTAGAAATAAATTATCTTACGTTGACATTCTTCGATTCTGATACACTTGCCGCCTGGTGATTCCAGAATGTAACCATCCTGACATTGACACCCGTCAACGTTGGTCGTCGCTGGTGCTACTTCGGGACAAAACTCATAACGGCCCGGATTTGGTTCAGCGCAAGTCGGTCTACATTCCGCGTAAATTGGGCATACTGGCGCTGAAAAGGTTACGAATCAGATAAATGATACACCATAGCGACGATGAAACTGAAATGACAACTAAAACTAGCAAACGAAATCTGCAGCTAATAAAATACAAAAAGACTAATACGTCTATGATACATGGTTCGTTCTTTGACTAAAAGTAAACAGTTATTTAAACATCTTGTAAATACATACGGCAATCCGAAGCTAAGACGCATCTGTTATCTCCATCATACAATCTCAAGTAGTCACTCTTGCAAACACATCCTGCTTGCGTAGGCCAAATAGGATCACAGGGATACCTCACTCTTTCCAATTCCCTAACACAATACTGCCCTGGGCAACTGTTTATGAAAGTACTGAATGTTGCGTTCGGGGCACATGGGTCTCCGCCTAAAAATAAACTTCGTTTATTAATTTCATATAAAAATATAACGGTCTTTAACTCAACCTTAAAACAAAAGAAAAACGTACCGGGGCACTCTGTTATATTAATACATTTTCCATTGTCTTTAGATAGTATGTAACCTTCTTCGCATTCACAACCATAGTACACACTTTCTTTATTGCAATTGGCAGTGCTTACTTGTCCACACGTAGCACGACATGGCCACGGGTGGGATCTTATGACAGCGTGGAGATCACCACCGCAGCTTTTATTTTCTGTAATGGTTGAAATCATCTTCATCATCATATCAGCGGCACGACACCCACTGATTAAATTATGCTTTAATCAGTTGGTGCTTAAGAACAGCACACTGCATCTTTGTCATAGTATTAATTTGTCTATTTGTTGGTTTTAGTGGATTAACGCTACGTTAGTTACCAACAACATAGATTCATTTAAGATTTATACAAAAATGTTATTAGATTTTATCATACGTGGGCATTCTTCTACTCTGATGCACTTGCCCCTCGCTTCTGATAGAATGTACCCTGCTTCGCATTCGCAGCCGTCAATGTTGCTTTTGGCTGACAATCTAGCGGGACAGTTATCTGGGCTTGGATTGGCGCATGTCGGTCTGCATTGCTCATCAATTGGACATACAAATGCTAGAAAATATAATACATAATTAGGAACTGCCAGCAATAGCTTGGCAAATGGACTTAATTTATTAATCTCTCCTAATTCAAAAATGTACAGTAAACGTAAAATACTTTTAGTACACTACAAGTACTTAAAACGTTTTAACGTTTAGTTACATGTAATTCGCTGTTTTGGGATAAAGTCAAATGCTGCTCAAATTGATTAAATCATCATTTTAATTAGTACAGTCAGTATTACTTTTGCTAGCTGTAGGTAGTAAATCGTTATTGGAAGGAAACTTACGACAATCGGAAGATAAAACACATCGGTCTTCAGTATTCAACCTCTTGTATCCGCTTTTACAAGTACATCCAGATGGGCAAGGATAGGGCGGATCACAACCATAGAAAACATTGCGGTTATCTTTTGGACAATACTGGTTTGGGCACCGAATAGCGCATCCCACGAATGTTCCATTTGGTCCACATGGGTTTCCACCTAACATAAAAAAAATGAATTTTGGTTTAGACTAGTTCAAATTTTCGAAATTCACAGTGGCGATTATGTATTATGTAGTAGCAGGTGGCATAGCTACAATACGTATATTCTATTTAAAAATAGCTCAGCCAGTCAGCAGAGATGCAGTCTAATTTGTACAAAGCCACTCGACCACGACCTCCGTGGTCTAGTGGCTTTGTACACCGGTTTTTAAGGTGTCGCCATCTCTGAGGTCCCGGGTTCGATCCCCGGTTGGGCCAATTTAGAAAACGAACTTTTCTATACTGGCTCAGGTCTGGGTGTTAGTGATACCACTGTTGTCTCCGATTTCCATAACACAAGTGCTTTAGCTACTTACTTTGGAATCGGAGCAATGTATGTGATGATGTCAAAAATTTATTTATTTATTTAATGATTGTACTTTTTTTAAGTGAGCATTCAATGGTCAGGATATTGTATTTGCTTTTTTTCTAAAATTCATTTTGATATTTGAGCTTATTGCTTGGGTCCTTATTTAACAATGGAACACCATGAGGAACACGTACCTGCACAGTCATCAAGTTTAATGCATTTGCCATTTTCTTCAGAGAGTATATAGCCATTTGAGCATTCGCAACCAGCTGTACAGTTATTGTAACATAACTGGCCGTTTGGTTTGCTGCACGTAGACTTACAAGACCGTGGACATGATCTAACTACGGCATTTGGGTCACCGTTGCAGGTTTGGTTTTCTAAAATAACGTTGACACAATTCTTATTACTTTATATTTGATTACCCGCTTTTATAAACCTCTTTTAATTACATTGCCAAATTCACAGTACTGACAATTTCATTTAAGGGGCTGACATGAGCCAACTAGCGCTGCCAGTCGATTTTATTTTATTTATTCTAAATAAGCCCAATTTCTTAAAAAAGGAATCAGGCAAGGTCTTGTGAATGGCGTCTAATGTTTATTGAATAATGTTACAACATTACAAAATGCGTGCAATAGTTTGAACCAATAGTGGCCACTTTTAACAAAATCGCGTTTTAAACTGTTTGAATGCCTTTTTAAACTGTGTCAAGTTACTCAATAAATATGAGACGTTATTAACACAACTTTGACTGATTCCTTTTTTAAGAAATTGGGCTTATTTGGAATAAATAAATTAAAATCGACTGGCGGTGCTAGTTGGCTCATGTCAGCCCCTTAAGAGACTATGTTGGTTAATTTGTGCAAATGGATTGATGGGTATCTGATAAATAAATAAATAATAATAAAAAAATCTCTTACATATGACTTAAAATTATTTAAATCTTATCTCTAGACTTTATATTCAGTATTTCAAAATGAGAAACATGTTTACAAAAAATACCCAGACAAAATAACCATAGGCATAAATATTTTTAAAAATATCTGAGGTACCACACGACATCAGGGATTCTAATTAATCATTAAATTTGACCAGCAAATTTATCTTTTTTATAGCAACAATTTAAAATATATATCAGTATCAGTTGTCCCATGGGACTACTGGGACTTAAATTATGAAATATATTTGTATCAGTTGTCCCATGGGAATACTGGGACATAATCATCCCACCTGCCCCATTACGGGACTAGGTCAATGGGACAGGTAGGATAGACTGATAAATTCTGTCCATAAGTATTACGTGGGCAATCTTGTATCCTGATGCATTTTCCTCCAGTTTCAGATAAAATGTAACCGTTTTGACATTGGCAGCCGTCTACATTTGTTTTAGCTGGCATTACAGCGGGACAGTTCTTTGGATTCGGCACTGCGCATGTCGGCCTGCATTCCTCAGAAATTGGGCAGACGAACGCTACAAAAAAATAGTTAATAGTATAATTTATTACTTCAATGGCAATGTACTTACGTCAAATAAAAGCCTATCTATAACAACGAAGCTCGGATCGGGTCGAAGTAAATACACAATTCGATATCCAACTCAGTACTGTTACTACTGTTTGGAATAACCGAGATACATTTGTCTGTGATACGCCATATCCTTGTACATCTGGGTGCACTTTCTAAGCCTGATACATTTTTTGTTGTCAAATATGAGTAGGTACAAGAGGCCGTATACTAACAACCGATGTGTTCTGACTCCAGATTGTACTACGTGTCCAATAGATTTATCAAGTGATTAATAAGCTTCAATTGCAATCTACGAATTGTAAAAGCTATCACAACTATAAATAAGGCTTGACCATACTTGTGAACATCCCATCATTATCTCGCTACCAAGTTTTTATTAAACTAAGAAAATTTTAAGCATAGCACTTATTTCCAATAACATGGCAGTAATCCTAATCAAAAACAATACATGATATATGTAGAGACAATACAAACATTAAACAAAATAAGTAAGATTAATTAGTTACTAGTGAGAAGCAGCTTTAATTCTTACTGCATAAAAATCGTTCAAATTAATCAGTATATTTTATAAAATTATTTCTTTTTTGTTTTAAGTGTAGTTGAACAAAATTATTATTGAATTTTTAAAAATATAACAAAGCAGGTACTGCCGATTGGCGTATCCCATTGTGAAGGGAACGCTCAAGATAAATAAATAAATAAATAAATAAATATTAGACAACATCACAAACAGTACAGATACTTTGTACGGAACACAGAACTGAAAAGTGGAAAATAAATCCCTACTCTGCGCAATAAATGCAAAAGCTTATTTGAATATCCGCGTGGAACAAGTTTTTTATGGCTCAGTAAATCTAATAGAAAATAAAGCGCATTGTTTTAGTTAACAGGCAATTTAAGACACTTTGTAACTTTACCAGAAGATTGTTAAATGGAGAGAAAATTTGGAGAGCATTCGAGGCTAATAAATAACTTTTACGTACGTTAAACATCTCCAGTTTTTAAGAGTTGCCTTTTAGTATATCCTTCGTTTCTAATTTACATTTGTTTATCCGTTATTTAATTTCGAAATTATCTTTCTTTATAAATCACGAATAAGTATTAATAAAAATTAGTTAAACGTTAAGTATAAAAATGTACAGCAACTTATTAATGTCAATTTGACAAAAAATATTTGTACCACGTTGGGTGCCAATAAAAAGATATTTACAACATAATTAATTATAACATTCTGTTTTAGTACTCACGACATTCACTGGCAGGCACGCAGATATCTGAATCATTTCTGTAGTAGCCATCTCGACATACACATTGAGGCCTGAGATCGCGATTAGGCCGGTTACATGTCTCTGATGTTGGTACTTTGTTGGCATCTTCGCATCTGTCTTGCAGGCAAACTGGCATATTCGATCTCCAAACTTCGTTCGCTCTCGTACAGTTTACTGGCGCTAGAGAAAAATAAATCAGTAAAAGTTGCTTAGTTAAAGTACCTAGTGAGAAATCTTCAGTATTTTTGGATGATCCTTTAAATGGATCTCGTTATCTACTGGCAGTTTATACGTTACTCTTTGGAAGTTGTAAGTACAATTTTTTCTTTTAATAATGTAAGCCAGAACAGTAGTTAAAACTATGACCTTAATTCATCAACGCCCGAGCGGACGCAGGCGGCCGGATAACAATGGAATATCTATTGTGTCTCATTTTCCGGGCGTTGAAGGGTTAAGGTAATTTAATAACAAAGCACTCTTAGAGAAACCACATTTTTTATCCACAATGGTCAGTTCTTGGCCATCATCTCACTCTTATCGCGATGTTAAGTGACGATAAGGCTGAAGTAGGAAGCGCACTGCTTCTAGAACCCTCATCCACTCAGGAACTGGCAGCATCTAACACCATTTCTTTGGTATAATTGCCTCTGCGTATGTACTTATAGTATAACTCTCGTGACCACAAGTTATGATGATACTCTATTATTTTTAACATAAATAAATAAATAATACTTACAGCACTCAGATGCTTTAATACATTGCTTGTCTTTTGAACTCTTGCGAAAGTATCCACCAATGCAGACGCAGCCAGAAGGACAAGGGTATGCCGGGTCGCAAATCAAAGTGGCGCGGATATCGTTAACACGACAATAGTTGTTAGGACAATCGATTTTGCAGTTCACGAATTGCTCATTAGCCGGACATTTGACACCACCTTATGAAAAAACGTCATGTTAATATAAATTTCGCCTCTTCATTTGGTCTGTTTCGTGGCGGGACTCCTTTTCAGCCTAGCCAATCCCCCATCCAGCCTCTGTAGACTCAACGAAATACTGCACGGGGGACACTACCTACACATTGATTTTTCGAGCTGTAAGCTGTATTTTGCAGTTAATGTTGACAATACAGATTTTGTCCGTGCTATTTTTAGAATTAAAAAAAAGTGTAAGCTAAAATGTGGCAATGTTCTTTCAAATTTTTTTTGATATCGTACATTACAAAAGACACGTATTTTATCGCCATTTAATTAAAAAAACCAGAAATAACATGAAATTTTATTATTTACCTGGACAGTCCTTAGGCAAGACACATGTGTTATTGTATCGTAGGTACCCTGGGTTACATTCGCAGCCTGTGGCGAGACACATTTTGTTGCACACCCCACTGGGGTTGGGGTTATCACAAGTCGGAGTGCACGGGTTGGGGCAGTTCTTTGACGTCGCGTTTAAATCACCATTGCATCCTTTCACTGTGAAAAATATTTTATTGTACCAAAATACTAAATACTTTATTCTGTATCTTTAAAAGACTTTCTAAATTTCATGATAAATATTTATAAAAAAAAATTGTCATGTAAAATTACCAAAAACATAAACAACAAAACTTAATTATTTACCTGGACAGTCCTTAGGTAAGACACAAATATTATTGGATAGCAGGTACCCTGGGTTACATTCGCAACCTGTAGCGACACACAATCTGTTGCACACCCCACTAGGGTTGGGGTTGTCACAAGTTGGAGGACACGGGTTGGGGCATTTCTTTGACGTCGCGTTTAAATCACCATTGCATCCTTTCACTGTGAAAATATTTTATTGCACCTGAATACTAAATACTTTATTATGTATCTTTAAAAGACTTTCTAAGTTAAATTATAAATATTTATAGAAAAAATGTACTGTCATGTAAAATTACCAAAAACGCAATAAACAACAAAACCAAATTATTTACCTGGACAGTCCTTAGGTAAGACACAAATATTATTGGATAGCAGGTACCCTGGGTTACATTCGCAACCTGTAGCGACACACAATCTGTTGCACACCCCACTAGGGTTGGGGTTGTCACAAGTTGGAGGACACGGGTTGGGGCATTTCTTTGACGTCGCGTTTAAATCACCATTGCATCCTTTCACTGTGAAAAATATTTTATTGCACCTAAATACTTAATTCTGTAACTTTAAAAGACTTTCTAAGTTAAATTATAAATATTTATAGAAAAAATGTACTGTGATGTAAAATTACCAAAAACGCAATAAACAACAAAACCAAATTATTTACCTGGACAGTCCTTAGGTAAGACACAAATATTATTGGATAGCAGGTACCCTTTGTTACATTCGCAACCTGTAGCGATACACAATCTGTTGCACACCCCACTAGGGTTGGGGTTGTCACAAGTTGGAGGACACGGGTTGGGGCATTTCTTTGGTGTCGCGTTTAAATCACCATTGCATCCTTTCGCTGTGGAAAAATATAAAATAAAAATGAAAATGTTTAGATTTTTCGTCAATACAGTTTTTTGAAATTTTTCAAAATGGCGGAAATATGGGGAAAATCATATTTCAGTCTTTAAATTATTAAAAATATCACAAACGCGAGGTTTACAGTTCTACAGAGCCACTAGTCTTTTTCGAATGTTAAACATCTGCAAAGATGTTTCATTCCAATGTCGAAGGTATTTCCTCACATTGATGAAATAACGCTGGCTTGACTAGAAAATTTTGCCGATCCCACTAGCGACATACAGACAAATCGACATCAGCCATTTTTAATGTCACCACTGCTGGAGCACAGGCCTTCGTTATGGGTGGATAAGGAGGATGGGCCATAAACCACCACGCCACCGATTCTTAAAGTTAAGGCCACCTTAAATTCAACAAATTTGTCAGATTTGACAGAAACTCTATGAAACTGACAGCTTCCTTAAAGTTAAGGAGACCTTAACTAAAGATTGTAGCTGAGAAGCCTTTGAGTATTCGGCCGTAAGTATATCTTACGTGGTGTTGGCGGTGGTGGACACTGCTCTTGAGGTATACAAATCCCGCTGTTATTCCTTAGATGGTTATCGATGCAAACGCAGCCAGGTTGAGGAGGGAAGTAAGCACAAGGATAATTTAGGTATTGGCTCTCGCAAGTCTGCGGAGGGCAGACCAATTTTTTTTGAGACCAAACTTCATTATAACCGCATTCTTCTTCAGGTTCTAAAACAACGTAAGTACCAACATACAGGGTGTATAATATACTACCTACATAGACTCCAAAAAGTACAGGGTGTTGGTAAAAGAGTTAAAAAGCCGAATATGGTAGATGGGGTACCAAACATACAACCCCGGAAAATTATTACAAACACCGAAAATCGCCACTTTTAGGAAAAAAAAATATTTTATTATTATGATAAACTATACATATAGTGGCGACCCTAGACCGAAATTATTTTTTTGGTTTTGCTTTTTAGTACGATTGTTTATCGAAAACAAAAGTATACTTGCGTTTAGAGTTGTCACTTTGCAGTTTTCCATACAAATAAACAATCAAAATTCTTTAGGCATGTGGTAATTTATTTTAAGGTTTATAAATTTCCGGGATTGTATGTATGGTACCCTATCTACCATATTCGGCTTTATAAGGTTACTCCGACTTTCATAGTATCACAGTTGAGTAGAAGATATGTATTTTTTTATTAAAATAGCGACAGAACACTTAAATCAATACAAAATAATCAAGGAATGAGTCAAAATTTTATAATATAAACATACTTATTAGCAGGTAATTCGACTTTGGTTAATATATTAAAATGTATAGTAAAACATATATTTATTTAATATTAAACTGTATAGCAAAAACTGTAACCGAACCACAGAATATATAATATAATAGTACTAAACAGAACACTGTATTTTAAGACCTTGTATCATTAATTAATGTCAAAAACAAATAAAATGAGGTTTTCCCGCTCAAACGGTTTATGTTTTATAAAAAAAATGCATTAAACATTAGCCAGTGATCGGTTTCGGAACGGATTTTTTTTTTATTTCGGTGAGGGTAGTAAGTCTAGTCTACCCCATGTCTACCCCAGTTTACCGTGATCTAGCAGACGCATCGGTTGTTCTAAATCATCTATTGAATCAATAGAAATTAGATGAATTATTCGGTGTCACAAGTGATAAAATATAAACGCGGCGTTTGTACAACATCAAGAAGGACGTCATCATTAAGAGGCAGCTTCCAGGAACTATTTAGATTGCAGTTGTTCACAAACCACAGGTATTTATAATATTTTAATTAAGTTAGATTAGGATAGGTAATATTTTTTATCTTAACTCTGCGTATCCCGTGGTATCGTGACTGGTTAGTCAAAAAATTAATGACAACAGTAGAGGTACAAAGTAGAAAAACATTTGAAGATAATAACTTACCCATAAAACATTGCTCGCTTGGTATGCACACTCCATAAAAGTCCCTCAGATAGCCGTCGATGCAATCGCAACCAGGCTCAGGTTCTCGTTCCTCGCACATGTACGAAGAGTAGATGCTTTCACAACTTTGAGGAGGGCATATGATTCGATCATCAGTCGCTACTTCATTTTCCCCACATACTGGTTGCGCTGCATCAATAATAGATTTATGCCCGGTTTCTGAGGCACTTTTCAGTGGTGATGGTTTGTCAGAGGTTAACTTCATCGGAGGGCTCCACACTATCTGGTTCAATGTTAATTGCATTACTTTAAACCAGAATAATGTAGACTCTTCCGAATAATATAAACCTCCGATAAAGTACCTCAGAAACCGGGCGAAAGATAAGTCTAGTATATTTTTATACATAAAATAATTCAAAATCCTGACTGACTGACTGTCTAACTGACTGATATATCGACGCACAGCCCAAACTACTAGACCTAGATACTTTAGACAGTGTAAGCATCCACTAAGAAGGGATTTTTGAAAATTCCACCATAAGGGATAAAAGTTTGTATGAAAGTCCGTCAGTTTCGAAGTAAGGATCTTAAAATTTTGTGTTTAGGCTGAAAATTAAAAATAAATATGGACGTTTCACAGCGTTTTTGATAATTCCACTCCTGAAGGGGTGAAAAGAGGGATGAAATTGAGTATGGAAAATCCCTCATGTTCAAAGTAAAAATCACTAAATATATTATTTAGGCTTATAGTTAAAAACTAAAAACAAATAAGCAAACATTATATATTTCTTAAATTTCCAACATCAAGAAAAATGTCATCATTAAGGGGCATCTTCCAGTCTTCAATATATGCAAGAACTATTTAGATTGCAGTTGTTCACGAACCACAACTATTTATAATATTTTAATTAAGTGAGGATATGATAGGTAATTTGTTTTTTTTATCTTAACTCTGCGTATCTCGTGGTATCGCGATTGTAACCAGTCAAAAAATCAATGATAACAGTAGAGGTACAAAGTAGAAGAACATTTGAAGATGATAACTTACCCGTCGAACATTGCTCGCTTGGTATGCACACTCCATAGGAGTCCCTCAGATAGCCGTCGATGCAATCGCAACCAGGCTCAGGTTCTCGTTCCTCGCACATGTACGAAGAGTAGATGCTTTCACAACTTTGAGGAGGGCATATGATTCGATCATCAGTCGCTACTTCATTTTCTCCACAAACTGGTAGCGCTGCATCAATAGTACAGTAGGATAAGTCTAGACATCTATATGTATATATATATGTCCTGACTGACTGACCTATATATCAACGCACAGCCTAAACCACTAGACCTAGAGACTTGTAATATTCTACATAGATAGTACATACTACATACCTTATACAATGTAGGCATTTACTCAAAAAAGATTTTTAAAATTCCACATCTAAAGGGGTAAAATAAGGGATGAAAGTCCGTTAGTTTAAGTTAGGATCACCAAATTTTGTTCTTAGGCTGACATTTGAAAATTTCACAGCGTTTTTGATAATTCCACCACTGAAAGGGTGAAAAAAGGGATGAAATTGGGTATGGAAAATTATTTATTTTTAAAGTAAAAATCACTAAATTTATTATTTCGGTCTGTGATTGAAAATCTAAAAACAAATAAGCAAACATATATTTCTTAATTTTCCGAGAATCAACTCCTTAGGGATTAAATGAGATAAATAAACCTAAAAATCAATATGGATGTCGTCATTGAAGTTTATTGGGATGTCGATTGCAAAAATTGCATTTATTTTTAAGTTTAACATGGTGGACATGATTAAATCCCTGAAAGGTTGAAATACGGGTTGAAAATTAAAATGGTTTTTTTTTGTAAAATAGACGTAACTATTTGAAATTTCGTAGGAGGTAAAAACATATAAGCAAACACAATTCTCGTAATTTTCTGAAAATCAACCCCTTAGGGTGTAAATGGGGTATAAAAAAACTGGGTATAACAGATTGATATGGCTGTAATATTTTTTCAGTGAAGAAAGTTGTGCGCTGTTAGTCAGTCAGTTTCTTTTTTATATCAATAGACTACTTACGTCCTGGACATTCCTCGCTTGGTATGCAGACCCCATTGCGATCCCGCAAGTATCCCTTAACGCAATCACAACCTGGCTCTGGTTCTCTGTAGGGCCCGCAATTGTAAAGAGTATATTTACTTTCGCAAGTCTGGGGAGGACAAACTATTCTGTTGGTAGTAGACACTTCATAATCGCCACATTGTGGTAGTTGAGGCACTGGCGAAAGAAACAGAGAAAGGAGTTAGGTACAGGTCATTTTTAAAAATGCAATGTTAGAGATTGTGATTAATTTTATTTTCTTGCGAAATGCATGAATATGGCATAATACTTATATTGATTTCAGTAACCAATTTGGTACCATCTCAGATTTTATTTGTTTCTCAGTCTATAGTATCCGGAATTTTAGACGTCGCGCTCACGAGAATACAATAATAGTGAGGATTTTCAAAAAACCTTCAGGAACATTGTTGACTTTATATGTGACGGTGTCGTATTTTGTTGTGACAACAAAAACTTACGCGGTACATAAGTCTAGTATATCTATATACATAAAATAATTCAAAATCCTGACTGACTGACTGTCTAACTGACTGATATATCGACGCACAGCCCAAACCACTAGACCTAGATACTTTAGACAGTGTAAGCATCCACTAAGAAGGGATTTTTGGAAATTCCACCATAAGGGACAAAAGTTTGTATGAAAGTCCGTCAGCTTCGAAGTAAGGATCTTAAAAGTTTGTGTTTAGGCAGACAATTTAAAATAAATATGGACGTTTCACAGCGTTTTTGATAATTCCACTCCTGAAGGGGTGAAAAGAGGGATGAAGTTGGGTATGGAAAATCCCTCATATTCAAAGTAAAAATCACTAAATATATTATTTAGGCTTATAGCTAAAAACTAAAAACCAAATAAGCAAACATTATATATTTCTTAAATTTCCAACATCAAGAAGGACGTCATCATTAAGGGGCATCTTCCAGTCTTCAATATATGCAAGAACTATTTAGATTGCAGTTGTTCACGAACCACAAGTATTTATAATATTTTAATTAAGTGAGGATATGACAGGTAATTTCTTTTTTATCTTAACTCTGCGTATCTCGTGGTATCGCGATTGTAACCATTCAAAAAATTATTGATAACAGTAGAGGTACAAAGTAGAAGAATATTTGAAGATGATAACTTACCCGTCGAACATTGCTCGCTTGGTATGCACACTCCATAGGAGTCCCTTAGATAGCCGTCGATGCAATCGCAACCAGGCTCAGGTTCTCGTTCCTCGCACATGTACGAAGAGTAGATGCTTTCACAACTTTGAGGAGGGCATATGATTCGATCATCAGTCGCCACTTCATTTTCTCCACAAACTGGTAGCGCTGCATCAATAATAAATTAGGATAAGTCTAGATATCTATATGTATTATATATATATGTCCTGACTGACTGACCTATATATCAACGCACAGCCCAAACCACTAGACCTAGAGACTTGTAATATTACATAGTAGAGACTTGTAATAGGGATTAAATGAGATAAATAAACCTAAAAATCAATATGGATGTCGTCATTGAAGTTTATTGGGATGACGATTGCAAAAATTGCATTTATTTTTAAGTTTAACATGGTGGACATGATTAAATCCCTGAAAGATTGAAATACGGGTTGAAAATCAGTATGGTTTTTTTGTAAAATAGACGTAACTATTTGAAATTTCGTAGGAGGTAAAAACAAATAAGCAAACACAATTCTCGTAATTTTCCGAAAATCAACTCCTTAGGGTGTAAATGGGGTATAAAAAACTGGGTATAACAGATTGATATGGATGTAATATTTTTCAGTGAAGAAAGTTGTGCGCTGTTAGTCAGTCAGTTTCTTTTTTTATATCAATAGACTACTTACGTCCTGGACATTCCTCGCTTGGTATGCAGACCCCATTGCGATCCCGCAAGTATCCCTTAACGCAATCACAACCTGGCTCTGGTTCTCTGTAGGGGCCGCAATTGTAAAGAGTATATTTACTTTTGCAAGTCTGGGGAGGACAAACTATTCTGTTGGTAGTAGACACTTCATAATCGCCACATTGTGGTAGTTGAGGCACTGGCGAAAGAAACAGTGAAAGGAGTTAGGTACAGGTCATATTAAATAAATGCAATCTTAGAGATTGTGATTAATTTTATTTTCTTGCGAAATGCATGAATATGGCAAAATACTTATATTGATTTCAGTAACCAATTTGATATAGAAAAGGTTGGGAAGAATGGTCTTATTTGTTTTTTACTTTTTGTTGTAATTTCCAAATTATTCAATATGATATTTGTGTTTAATTATGTTCTATTTATTTAGGTACCATGTCACAAGAATAAATCCAACTTTAATTACATAATGTCTTAAATATTATCATGTAAAATTACCAAAAACATAAACAACAAAACTTAATTATTTACCTGGACAGTCCTTAGGCAAGACACATGTGTTATTGTATCGTAGGTACCCTGGGTTACATTCGCAACCTGTAGCGACACACAATCTGTTGCACACCCCACTAGGGTTGGGGTTGTCACAAGTTGGAGGACACGGGTTGGGGCATTTCTTTGGTGTCGCGTTTAAATCACCATTGCATCCTTTCGCTGTGGAAAAATATAAAATAAAAATGAAAATGTTTAGATTTTTCGTCAATACAGTTTTTTGAAATTTTTCAAAATGGCGGAAATATGGGGAAAATCATATTTCAGCCTTTAAATTATTAAAAATATCACAAACGCGAGGTTTACAGTTCTACAGAGCCACTAGTCTTTTTCGAATGTTAAACATCTGCAAAGATGTTTCATTCCAATGTCGAAGGTATTTCCTCACATTGATGAAATAACGCTGGCTTGACTAGAAAATTTTGCCGATCCCACTAGCGACATACAGACAAATCGACATCAGCCATTTTTAATGTCACCACTGCTGGAGCACAGGCCTTCGTTATGGGTGGATAAGGAGGATGGGCCATAAACCACCACGCCACCGATTCTTAAAGTTAAGGCCACCTTAAATTCAACAAATTTGTCAGATTTGACAGAAACTCTATGAAACTGACAGCTTCCTTAAAGTTAAGGAGACCTTAACTAAAGATTGTAGCTGAGAAGCCTTTGAGTATTCGGCCGTAAGTATATCTTACGTGGTGTTGGCGGTGGTGGACACTGCTCTTGAGGTATACAAATCCCGCTGTTATTCCTTAGATGGTTATCGATGCAAACGCAGCCAGGTTGAGGAGGGAAGTAAGCACAAGGATAATTTAGGTATTGGCTCTCGCAAGTCTGCGGAGGGCAGAAAAATTTTTTTTGAGACCAAACTTCATTATAACCGCATTCTTCTTCAGGTTCTAAAACAACGTAAGTACCAACATATAGGGTGTATAATATACTACCTACATAGATTCCAAAAAATACAGGGTATTGGTAAAAGAGTTAAAAAGCCGAATATGGTAGATGGGGTACCAAACATGCAACCCCGGAAAATTATTACAAACACCGAAAATCGCCACTTTAAATAAATAATAATAAAGAAATTCTTACATACGACTTAAAATTATTTAAATCTTATCTCTTAACTTTATATTCAGTATTTAAAAATTTCAACATGTTTCCTGTTTACAAAAAATACCCAGACAAAATAACCATAGGCATAAATATTTTTAAAAATATCTGAGGCACCACACGACATCAGGGATTCTTATTAATCATTAAATTTTACAAGAAAATTTATCTTTTTTATAGTAATAAATTCATAAGTATTACGTGGACAATCTTGTATCCTGATGCATTTTCCTCCAGTTTCAGATAAAATGTAACCGTTTTGACATTGGCAGCCATCTACATTTGTTTTAGCTGGCATTACAGCGGGACAGTTCTTTGGATTCGGCACTGCGCATGTCGGCCTGCATTCCTCAGAAATTGGGCAGACGAACGCTACAAAAAAATAGTTAATAATAGTATAATTTATTACTTCAATGGCAATGTACTTACGTCAAATAAAAGCCTATCTATAACAACGAAGCTCGGATCTGGTCGTAGTAAATACACAATGCGATATCCAACTCAGTACTGTTACTACTGTTCCATGGGATAACCGAGATATATTTATGTCTGTGATACGCCATATCCTTGTACATCTGGGTGCACTTTCTAAGCCTGATACATTTTTTGTTGTCAAATATGAGTAGGTACAAGAGGCCGTATACTAACAACCGATGTGTTCTGACTCCAGATTATACTACGTGTCCAATAGATTTATCAAGTGATTAATAAGCTTCAATTGCAATCTACGAATTGTAAAACCTATCACAACTATAAATAAGGCTTGACCATACTTGTGAACATCCCATCATCATCTCGCTATCAAGTTTTTATTAAACTAAGAAAATTTTAAGCATAGCACTTATTTCCAATAACATGGCAGTAATCCTAATCAAAAATAATACATAATATATGTAGAGACAATACAAACATAAAACAAAATAAGTAAGATTAATTAGTTACCAGTAAGAAGAAGCTTTAATTCTTACTGCATAAAAATCGTTCAAATTAATCAGTATATTTTATAAAATTATTTCTTTTTTTTGTTTTAAGTGTAGTTGAACAAAATTATTATTGAATTTTTGAAAATATTACAAAGCAGGTACTGCCGACTGGCGTATCCCATTGTGAAGGGAACGCTCAAGATACTTTGTACGGAACACAGAACTGAAAAGTGCAAAATAAATCCCTACTCTGCGCAATAAATGCAAAAGCTTATTTAAATATCCGCGTGGAACAAGTTTTTTATGGCTCAGTAAATCTAATAGAAAATAAAGCGCATTGTTTTAGTTAACAGGCAATTTAAGACACTTTGTAACTTTACCAGAAGATTGTTAAATGGAGAGAAAATTTAGAGAGCATTCGAGGCTAATAAATAACTTTTACGTACGTTAAACATCTCCAGTTTTTTAAGAGTTGCCTTTAAGCATATCCTTCGTTTCTAATTTACATTTGTTTATCCGTTATTTAATTTCGAAATTATCTTTCTTTATAAATCACGAATAAGTATTAATAAAAATTAGTTAAACGTCAAATATAAAATTTACAGCAACTTATTAATGTCAATTTGACAAAAAATACTTGTACCACGTTGGGTGCCAATAAAAAGTAAAAATATTACAACATAATTAATTATAACATTCTGTTTTAGTACTCACGACATTCACTGGCAGGCACGCAGATATCTGAATCATTTCTGTAGTAGCCATCTCGACATACACATTGAGGCCTGAGATCGCGATTAGGCCGGTTACATGTCTCTGATGTTGGTACTTTGTTGGCATCTTCGCATCTGTCTCGCAGGCAAACTGGCATATTCGATCTCCAAACTTCGTTCGATCTCGTACAGTTTACTGGCGCTAGAGAAAAATAAATCAGTAAAAGTTGCTTAGTTAAAGTACCTAGTGAGAAATCTTCAGTATTTTTTGGATGATCCTTTAAATGGATCTCGTCATCTACTGGCAGTTTATACGTTACTCTTTGGAAGTTGTAAGTACAATTTTTTCTTTTAATAATGTTAGCCAGAACAGAAGTTAAAACTATGACCTTAATTCATCAACGCCCGAGCGGATGCAGGCGGCCGGATAACAATGGTATATCTATTGTGTCTTATTTTTTTTTATCCACAATGGTCAGTTCTTGGCCATCATCTCACTCTTATCGCGATGTTAAGTGACGATAAGGCTGAAGTAGGAAGTGCACTGCTTCTAGAACCCTCATCCACTCAGGAACTGACAGCATCTAACACCATTTCTTTGGTATAATTGCCTCTGCGTAGGTACTTATAGTATAACTCTCGTGACCACAAGTTATGATGATACTCTATTATTTTTAACATAAATAAATAATACTTACAGCACTCAGATGCTTTAATACATTGCTTGTCTTTTGAACTCTTGCGAAAGTATCCACCAATGCAGACGCAGCCAGAAGGACAAGGGTATGCCGGGTCGCAAATCAAAGTGGCGCGGATATCGTTGACACGACAATAGTTGTTAGGACAATCGATTTTGCAGTTCACGAATTGCTCATTAGCCGGACATTTGACACCACCTTATGAAAAAACATCATGTTAATATAAATTTCGCCTCTTCATTTGGTTTGCTTCGTGTTGGGACTCCTTTTCAGCCTAGCCAATCCCCCATCCAGCCTCTGTAGACTCAACGAAGTACTGCAGGGGGGACATACCTACACATTGCATTTTTGAGCTGTAAGCTGTATTTTGTAGTTAATGCTGACAATACAGAATTTATGCGTGCTATTTTTAGAATAAAAAAAATGTGTAAGCTAAAATATGGCAATGTTCTTTCAAAATTATTTTGATATCATACAATAAAAAAGACAGACAGCTTATTGTAGTTTCATTAACAAAAACAGAAAAAAATATGAAATTTTATTATTTACCTGGACAGTCCTTAGGCAAGACACATGTGTTATTGTATCGTAGGTACCCTGGGTTACATTCGCAGCCTGTGGCAAGACACATTTTGTTGCACACCCCACTGGGGTTGGGGTTATCACAAGTCGGAGCGCACGGATTGGGGCATTTCTTTGACGTCGCGTTTAAATCACCATTGCATCCTTTCACTGTGAAAAATATTTTATTGTACCTAAATACTAAATACTTTATTATGTATCTTTAAAAGACTTTCTAAATTTCATGGTAAATATTTGTAGAAAAAAATATTGTCATGTAAAATTACAAAACTTAATTATTTACCTGGACAGTCCTTAGGTAAGACACAAATATTATTGGATAGCAGGTACCCTTTGTTACATTCGCAACCTGTAGCGACACACAATCTGCTGCACACCCCACTAGGGTTGGGGTTGTCACAAGTTGGAGGACACGGGTTGGGGCATTTCTTTGGCGTCGCGTTTAAATCACCATTGCATCCTTTCGCTGTGGAAAAATATAAAATAAAAATGTAAATGTATAGATTTTTTCGTCGATTCAATTTTTTGAAATTTTTCAAAATGACGGAAATATGGGGAATATCATATTTTACCCATTTCGAAAAATTATTAAAAATATCACAAACGCGAGGTTTACAGTTCTACAGAGCCATTAGAGTATATTTACTTTTGCAAGTCTGGGGAGGACAAACTATTCTGTTGGTAGTAGACACTTCATAATCGCCACATTGTGGTAGTTGAGGCACTGGCGAAAGAAACAGTGAAAGGAGTTAGGTACAGGTCATATTAAATAAATGCAATCTTAGAGATTGTGATTAATTTTATTTTCTTGCGAAATGCATGAATATGGCATAATACTTATATTGATTTTAGTAACCAATTTGGTACCATCTCAGATTTTTACTTGTTTCTCAGTCTATATTATCAGGAATTTTAGACGTCGCGCTCACGAGAATACAATAATAGTGAGGATTTTCAAAAAACCTTCAGGAACATTGTTGACTTTATATGTGACGGTGTCGCATTTTGTTGTGACAACAAAAACTTACGCGGTGGACATTTCTTCTTAGGAATACATGTGCCGTTGTCATTTCTGTGGTAGCCGTCGATGCAATAGCAGCCCGGCTCCGGGTCGTCGTCACATTTTGTTCTTTCTTTCTTGTAAACCTCATTCACGCCACACTTCGTACATGTGTTTTTAGCTGAGAAGAGTTTATAGAACATTCTTAATTTTTAATAAGTAAGTACATAAAAGTTTGGGGAGAACAGAACAGTCTTATTTTTTTTTTACTTTTTGTTGTAATTTCCAAATCATTCAATATTTAGACTTGATATTTGTGTTAAATTATGTTCTTTTTATTTAGGTACCATGTCACAAGCATAAATCCAACATTAATTACATAATGTCTTAAATAAATCACTTTTTCTGAAAATTTGCAGCTGTTAATTCCTACCCCATGTTTGGGGCAAGAATTAACAACTTTGATTAAGTATTAACAGAACTTTTATACACGAAATGGATGAAAGGTACCCTATGTCCTTCTGTGTACCCTTAACAACGTGTATGCAAATTTTATGATGTACGGTTCAGTAGATAAGACGTGTAGGCATAACAAACAAACGGACTTTCGCATTAATAATATTGGTAAGGATTAGGTATCTGTACTTACCGTCTCGCTGGTTGATCATAATGAGGGACCTTGAGGTCATGAGCGAAAATTAAGAGGCTCTTAATTTTTGTAATAACCCTGGGATTTCCATAAAGTAACCAATACTTACGGCATCTGTTTTCCTTAACGCATGGCCCAGTCGCGTCATCGTTGAGCCGCATGTAGCCCTTCACGCAGACGCATCCAGTGTGTGGCTTGCATGTGCCAGAGTCTGGTACGTGCCGGTTAGCGCATGTCTTACGGCAAGCGCTGCTGGCCACTACGTATACTTCGTTTTTGCCGCATTTTGGTTCTGTGTCAAATTTATTTTGATACACAATTATGTAAAAACCTAAGTAACTACTTAAGTATCATCATATAAATACACTGCGGTGTAGAATATTGCAGTTTTAGGTCATCTTAGCGCCATCTCTTGACCGATAGTGGAACTAATGTAATTTTTGTTGATGATTTTGATTACCTACTGAAAAAGTGTGCTATTTAGAGACATCGTTTTATTATTCCCGTCATCTAAATAAACTTCTGTCACATAGAATAGTTTATAGTTTAAGATTTTTCTCAATGCAAACTTCGGAGATAAGAGGGGGTGTTTCCGTGTATTTTTTATTTATTTTTCATCTTTAATGAAATCTATGCGGCCTAAAAAAATTAAAAATGATTGATAATATGCAAACAGCGCTCTTTCATAAGATTCCCCACATGCCCTAAAAGGATTCCTTTTACCATTTTGGTACGGAACCTTAAAAAGCAGTGTCTGTACATTAGGTGCTGATTCAATTTGTGGTTTCCAGCAACCAGTTGAAAGATAGACACACCAACTAAATTTACTATAATTACCTACTTAATTGAATTTTAATTACATATCTTAAAAAACAAAATATTATTTCCCGTATATAAATAGGCAATCAGTAATGTATGTATAAACATTAGAAAATAGTGAAATTAGAAGTTTTCCAATGATATAAAACAACTACGATAATAAAAAAGAAGAACCCAAAGCTATGACACTAAAAAGAACCTAATTAAAATGGCGCATTTTGCGCACTGACCTCCATCATACAAGTACTTGTATAATGGAGGTCAGGCGGGATATATATTTTTTTTTTATAGCTTTATAGCTCTATGGTATAGCTCGATCCTTCATATTTATAACTTTGCTGACAAAATATTATAATAATTGCAACAGAATGTTAAAATCGTCAAAAATCTAGTTAAAGAACACTTCATTCTCCTCTTTTATCTCGCTCAGTGTTAATTGGATGTGCATCCCTGCAAAACACTGCATCCCTGCAGCACTGCAAAATTTTCTTTTTTAAGTGTTGGACTCTTTAACATTGCATAAAAGTAACTCTGAGCGAATGAACGTATGTTGAACGCTGGACCCCGGACGCTTTCCTGTCTGCGCGGGTTGAACTAATCACTCAACTATAAAAACCGTGTGTCGACAATTGCGCTTGGGGGCCATCTCTTTGTACTCTCCAGTATTTATATCAATAAAATAAAATACAACATTTAGTATTATATAAAAGACAATAGCTTTAATTAATAATAATTTACTTCAGTAGGCTAAAATGAGAGCTACGTAATTAATTTATTAAAAAAAATAACAGGTTAACAATATTAAAATTCACTAACCTTGCGGCTGACATTTTGAAGGTACTTTACCGCCACCCAATGAATGAGTCACCAGCCCGAGAAAAACAATATAGTAGACTAAAAGCATAACAGCTGCTCGAGGACTGAGTTTTTATCATAGAAACAACAGTTTTATAGTCACATTGACAAACAACGATGTGAAGAATACCTACGATAAAACACAAGAACTGAAAACCATTGAAATAACCACAGTTGAATAAACGAACGCGACTAATAAATTATTTTATTAAGCTACTAACTATTATCTGCCGCTACTATGTTTGAATGTTTTTTAGGGTTCCGTACCCATGGGTAAGACGGGACTCTATTTCTAAGACTCCGCTGTCCGTCCGTCTGTCTGTCTGTCCCTCTGTCACCAGGCTGTATCTCATAAACCGTAATAGTGAGACAGTTGAACTTTTCATAGATGATGTATTTGTGTTGCTGCTATAACGACAAATACAAAAAAATAGAATAAAATAAATATTTAAGGGGGCTTCCATACAACAAACGTGTTTTTTTTCTCGGTTTTGCTCGATATTGATAACAGCAAGCAACATGTAGACGCTGGAAATATTTACAGAATATTTGTAAAGAAATATTTAAGGTGGCCATACAACAAACGTGTTTTTTACGGAACCCTTCGTGCGCGAGTCCGACTCGCACTTGGCCGATTTTTTTTTTTATTACGATTAGACTTACTTATCAATGATCTTAAATTGAATTAGCTGAACGATTTTCGATTTTCTAGCGCTGCCTAGACAAGCAAGTCGTTCCCTAAGTGCCGGTAGATACCTAGCTGCCACACTTGCATGTGTTGTCGTTAGAGTACGTAGGTACACACGACAGCACGTCAGGTTATACAGTTAAACTGCGAAAACAGCTTTTATTACGTAGGGCATAAAAGTGGTCTCAGGTCAACAAGTATCGTCTGAGGTGCCGTCGTGTGTACCTACTTAGTAGGTATAGAGTCAAAAATTTTTTTTACTGCTAGGATTCATATTTAAGGATAGGATTCATATCCTAGACGTAAAAAAATATATTAGCTAGGTTCCATTAAATTATAACCAAATTATTTAATGAAAAGTGAACGCCTTTTAAAAATTCTACACATCGCCTTACAAAACGGCCTTCAATTATTTTTCACAGTAGTTTTCCGTTGAAAATTGTCTAAAGAGAGCATTCACCTGAAAATAAGTACTATATTACACACAAAAAAGCCTTTATAAACAGGTGCACCCAAAGTTTGTATTTTATTAAAGCGCCCCACTTAACTATTTAAAGCGGTTTTAGAGGTCGGAACTTTAGTCTGAAAACCACGAATTGCAACATCTTCGACCATAAAGAGCTTTTAAGTGTACCTTTAGAAGATCTGACCTCCCACAGACCTCTAAAGGACTGGAACGAGGGTCCAATCATAAAATATTCAACTACACAGCTTTATTCACGAAATGTACGAAACTGAAAACGGTACTGAATTAAATAGTTGGTGAGCACGCTAAGAGTATATTTAACTAAAACGTTTAAAGTTTGCCTGAAAGCAGCAATTTGAAATAAACGAATGATTAATACGAGGGCGGTTTGATAAGTCCATGACTTTGAAAAAAGAAACACTTTTTTTTCGTTATGTATTTTTGTTTCATAAAAAGAAACTCCTAACGAAAGTTTAACGCTTCAATTATTTTAAATTTGGCAAAAGATTATTACTTTTGGAAACAAGAAGCTCAAGCGACTTCTAACTTTTCTTAATGACCCTGTCCTCGGCTGCACTCACGACATCAAAACTCATCGAATTACGGCTAAATTAGCCCGCTGAGATTTTTTCTCCTACCAAACATGAACAACTGTCGTGGCAAGCAAAGATGTTCAATCCAAAAAACCACCAGGTGGTGCCTGAAATTGGCCCTCATTTCAGCAACAACATTTTTCAGTCGATGAAAGAAAAAAATATTGTGTTAAAGGAGTAGGGACTTCGTTGGACTGAGTACGCAGAGCTACAAAAAGATTATGTAGAGATATAAAACAAAATATGCCGTAAAAAGTGTCTCTTCTTTCCAAAGTCATGGACTTATCAAACCACCCTCGTAAGCTAACGAATATTTATGTTTCTAACTCGTAATTTCCCTTGACAATTATTATAATAAATGTATATTTCTCATTCAAAGCCCGTGGTCCTACTCCGTGGTCCTACTGGTAGAAACACGGGCAATTTTTTTTGTCCGTAATTCTATCAGTAGGACCATGGGCACCTAGCATTACCCGTAGTCCTACTTACCAGTAGTCAGTAGGACCACGGACAATAAAAAGGGAACAATATTTTCTGTCACCTAAGTTTAGATGTGTCACTAATCTGCAATACCCTAATTATAATATCTGTCCCCAAGAAATATATTAGTCATCATATTTATCAAAACTGTCTCTAAGTATAAATCACCGTATTAATGTAAATATGTCTCTTAAATTATAGTTTGATCACTTTTTTCTATAGCCTGAATATAAGATCTGTCCTCTAAAAAGTAAGTCCCTGGCAGCAATAATATATTTGTACCTAAAATAGTAGATCTATCACCTTATAAATCTAATCAACAAACTATAAGTATCATTTAAATCGTTCAATCATCAAAATAATAGATGTGTCACTTAATTAATAGAAAAAATCCTAAGTAGGGACGGAGTCAAATTGGCGGATTATGAAAATTTAAATGCACTAGGTAGGTTAGGTTAGGTTAGTGTTTAGACCACTCGCAGCGGAGCGAACGAAGCGAGCGAAGCTTCATAATGCTTATACCTGATATAAGCATTATGAAGCTTCGCTCGCGGCCTAGCCTAAACTGGTTTATCCTATCGGGCTTAGGACAAACTAGTTTGGTCTAGGCTATACCAGTTAATCCCATCGCGTATAGGAAAAACTAGTTTAACCTAGGCCAAACTAGTTTGTCCTGAAAATCGGGTTTGGCCGGTAACAAATATACCTAACTAACTCGCACAGCTCGCACTTGACTGCAGTGTTTTGTTTAGTTTTAGATGAGTAGTGTTTTTCTTTCGATTATAAATGTAAATTATATGATTAAAACCTATTGTAGTTTAATTTAATGAATTGTACCCATATCGTCAAATTTCAGTTGAATTAAGTAATAAGTTAATATTAAATTTCAATGATCAAATATATTTTTTAGGTTAACATTTTTAATTGTTTGCTGATTCAGTTTTAGTGACACTTTTATTATTTAGAAACCCAATATGATTATTTGATGATTGATATTATTTCCAAGTAATTCTTAATTATTATTTAGGTAAGCGTTTTTATTTTATTTGGTGATTTAATTTAAGTGACAGATCTACTATTTTAGGAACAAATAGTATTTATTAGGTCACTGAAAATGCATTAATTAGGTAATTGATAAAATCATACCCCAATAAAAATGCCAGTAGTACTACCGTACTACGGCATTTTTATTGTATTTTTATTGTATTTTTATTTTATTTTTATTGTAGTACTAACGTACTACGGGCATTTTTACTGTCCGTGGTCCTACTGCCAACCACAAATTAAGGGTTGGAGTCTAGTAACCTGGCGAAATGCAATATCTTTATGCGTTAAACTGAATAAAGCTCAAAAAAGGATTGTTTCTTTAACTGCAGCCTTTGCCTCTTGAATTCTTCTCTACTTTCATTCAATCATACTTATTTTTAACCCTCGACGCAGCGCAAAGAGGGGTGTTATTATTTTGTAACACGTTGTATAGGGACCATCAAACTGATCAACTTTTACTATGGGACCAACTCTGAAATCGTGAAACCATACCATACTGAATTCTTATTTAAATTGTCCAAGATTGGCATTCTATGCATAGCATTCAAAAGTTTTAACAAAACTAAAGCGAGTATATTAAATTTCTGTAAACGAAACTGGAACGGTAACTATTTAGTTTTGGTTTTATCGTTGAAAATTAGTGCGACTGGGGCTTAACTAGACGTTCGAACCACGGTAATAATATCTATACAGTATTTTATTAACGTGTTTGAACACATGAGCTGTTACGTCATGTCAGTGCGCCTGCAAAGCAACGGGTTATCGATGATTGCTATTTAATTTTTGTTGCCACAGATGGTTTCAGTTGCGTGACAAATACAAGCGCTAATTAAGAAACAACATTACCTTTTCGACGTAAATCGCATAAAGTAATAATAATGTCCGTAACAATTGAAAAGCCACGCCAACTTTTAAAGCGCAACTCGCACCATTATTTAGCAGCAAAGTAGATTATTTAGCAGCACAAATCGTGGATTTAGCAGCAATTGTGTAATAATACTTGTTAAAAATTAAGGCTCAGTAGTGCTGGAGTTCAAGAAAACACAAAGTACCTACCTACTTTTAGTATAGCCATGGATATCAGTTTTAAGACGATTATATCCGCAAAAGCCTTTTATGATTTAAAAGAATATTTCGATGAGAAGTTTTAGTTGTCAGTTGTTATTTTGTTTTAATATATTTTTTTTATAATTAGTTATATTTTATGAAATGTTTTTAGGTTTTAGTTATTTGATTCAGTAGTGTTTTTAAAGTGAATGTTATTTCTTTTTCTTTCCATTGTTACTATAAGAGGTCATTATGTAACGAATATAATTTGTAACATTATGGTGTGAATAAATGAATATGAATATGAATAATGAGGAGCCCCTCTATCCTGATATCCATATAGGGTAATATCATATTCCATGAATGTGATCGGTCAATTAATATACTTAGGTATTCGACATACCATGATTATTTAGCAGGTGGTATGTTTGATTTTGCATTACTACAGGAATAAAATGGTGAGAAAGTGGATATGGTAAATGATTGCATTTTGTATGGCTCCTCAATCCTGACGTTTTGCATATAAACAACTAACTATACCTACCTAGATTACAACGGAATCTCAAACCAGATACATTAAAATTAAGCAGAAATAATAATAATAATAAATATTTATTGAAATAATTTTACATCACACTATTATACATAGGTACATATAGGAAAAAAGTCAATGTGCCTGAACTAGAATGAACCTGTATTTCAGGCAAAATAAGTATAGGTACTTACATAACTACTTAAAATTAATAAACAATAAAATTCAATTTAAATAATGTTGAAATTAAAAAATAACACATTTGCCGAAAGAGTGTCATTCTACTATGACACTTAAAATGTTGTAGCACAAAAATCGTACTTTCGGTTTTGTTTGTGTTGTGACAAACATAACATTCGCATCGTCAAAATTCCACAACTAGGTCATTGTCAGTGCTGCTGAAATTGCAAATTATTTTGATTCATTTTGCGCACGTATTAAAACTATTAGATAAGGTTAACTAGTATTAAGGTTATTTGAACAGAATGAATTATAAATTATGCATTTTTGTGTAAGATTAGAAAATTGATGCTACAAGTAAATTATTATATAACGGAAATAATAACAGAAGTCACAATATTTGAAAACGATATTAAAACTGTAAATATAACAAGTAAAATATGGTACTTTTAGGCCCCTACATGATCTATTGAGTTAATGTATCTTTGTTCAGCGATTTTTTTAGCAGGACAGTCAGCTCAGTCAGCATCACCAGTTTTGTGATTGGAGGGCTTCTTATAGTGCAAGCATGTATACATTTAGGTGGATCGGCTTTTTTCGTAGTCCTTGATGGCGTGATCTTTTTCACCACAGTGTCCGCAGGTATTAACCTCCTCTCTGCATGTCTTGGCAGCATGACCGTACTGCTGGCACTGAAATGTCTGCTAAATATGTCTGTACAATTCAGCAATGTATCTCTTTCGGTGACGGAAATGCAATACTTTTAGCTGTGAAGAATTCTAAGTTTCTGTACTGAAATCGGCGACTCATAAGACAGCTGGCGATAGAATGATATAGTTGCGATATATTATCTTATCTAACCTGTGTGTGACGGGCTTAAATCAAACCTATCATTTATGAATAGCGTTATGTATACTTATCTGGTAAAAAAATAAAAATTTCATATCCGGCCAAGTGCAAAAGCCCCATTACATCCACCGAGACGAAGCACAAAGAGATATTAAATTTAAAAATGCAACGCCGCGAGATTGCCGCGTGTTGCCGAAAATGTTTGAAAGCCTCTCAAAGGGTAACTCGCATAAATTCGGCATTATGAGCGCGCCGAGTGCCTAAATACTTTTTGTTTGACGAAATCCTTTCCGTGGATGTGTTGAATGATACTTTTTATATTAAGTTTATCACCTTATCCTACTTAAATATTTAATTTGCTGTTATTTTTTCAAAGCGTTGTTTTTCTGCACTCTATTACTTACTTGCCTACCTTTTTTAACTAAATAAATGTCTCCGCCACCGCTCCTTTATCCACATTGTCAATGTAATTATAAACATATGACGGAAATACAATGAAACATTGCCTGAACGACCGATAAGAAACACAACACCTAAGTTTTTTTTGTTTTGTTTAGAAATAAAAAATGAGCCCTTTATTCACTGTCCTTAGTTTGTCATCGCAGAACTGTTATTTATAAATTTGCTCCTTCGTTTACTATCTAAATAGACTTAAATGACTTATATATATTTATATATATATTTAACAACATCACATACATTGCTCCGATTCCAAAGTAAGTAGCTAAAGCACCGGGATCGAACCCGGGACCTCAGAGATGGCGACACCTTGAAAACCGGTGTACAAAGCCACTCGACCACGAGGGTCGTCGAACTTATAACCTGGGGCCCTATTTTCGAAAGGCGACGCACGCTCTTTACTCTCTACTCATTTTCATTCGACATACCAAAATCCATAGACTTAGAATCCACTCAAATAAAATCCGTTATATTGAATCGCGCTTTAGTATCAGTGTAGTACTACGCGTTCACTTCATGATTGCCGCTACCTCCCGGCCCGCTTCGTCATACCGCACCCCCTGCGTCGTCTTTTCAGTACGGCTAGCAACGCAAAGCTTAATTTTTGTTTCTGTTGATTTGATCATTACGTTCGTTATTTGTGTTGTTATAATGGTTAAAAGAGTAAAGTTCCTACATAATGGCAAACCCAACTTGTTATATAAATTAATGACACTCTTTGAACAAGAAAAAAATGAAAAACAGTTGACAAACATGAATACTTTTTTGTCTACAGTACCGTTAGCTATGACGTCATAACGGTCGTCGACGGCAATCACGAAGTGAACGCGTAGTACAGACACAGAATTTTAGAAAACTCACAAACGACCCGGTGGCCAAAACTGGAACTAAGTGTTATAACTTATTGTTAACTATTGGCTAGTTCCCGCAATCGACTACAGCTACCGAAAAAAATAACGCGCGTTAATTTAAATTTAATTTAATTCGATAGAGTAATTTTGTATGAAAAATTTGTACAGCGCCATCTACTGCCAGAAAGCGATTGAAATTTCACATAGACAATTACTTTTTCGAATACTTTTACGTGCGTTTTTGTCTAGACAAATTGTCGTGCTAGAGGTTTGTGCTGTTCGAGTGCGTATTGCATGCGATGAAATAAGTAGTGAAATAAGAAGTTGCCGCCTTTCAAAAATAGGACCCCAGAAGCTCAATCGCGCTAATATTCAACGATCAAACCAAAGCTACATCGTTAAGTACCATTTCAGTTTCGTTTACAAAAAAATACTCGCTTTAGTTTTGTTAAAATTGTTGAAAGCTATGCTTAAGGAGCCTAGGATGCCAATCTTGGACATGTTAAATGATGATTCTAAAGCTAAACCAAAGATTTTTAGGTAAATATAACCTAAATGACAATGTATTAGAAAAAATACTAGAAAAAGTCGACTCACCCGCTACCTTGGGATTCCGGCCCAATGCACTGACCAATTATGCTACCGAGTCGAATGTTTTTTTTTCTAATATTTTTTTTATTTTATCTATCACAATAGGTATAAAAATAGCATCGTGAATGCGAAAAAATCTCAATTTAATAACAAAATGATAACTTCACAGTTTTGGTTTTATATTTCAGAATTAGAGCGACTGAGCCCTTTATTATCTGCAGTTGTGAAAATATTAAGATTTTACTTTTAATTATTTACTTCACACCAATTCAGTAATAAATTTACTTCTTATCTTTCAGAACTCATTGGTACTATTATTAATTCTGTACTTTGGTGCCGGAAAACATTTTAAAGTGTGACCAAAATAATACTATAAAGTCACGGTATATCTACTTTGAATAATTAACCTAATAGTCGTTTGACAAGGCCCAAAACAAATAAAAGGCGATGTTCTTTAAAATAATAATAAAAATTATTTTATTCCACAATAATATTAACAAAATTACTTCACAAAATTATAATACACTCCATTATCCAGTGGAATAATAATATATTAAAATTTACAAGTTATTATACAAGGAATTTTATTTATAGGTAACATTTCGCATATAGTTAGCCAATAAAAATAAATTATGTACATACAAAAGTTAAAACACATGTATCAAAATATTTTTAAAAACTTTTGGCACAATTTCCTAAGCCAGACTCTTGAGAATGTAAAAAATATAAAATGAGCATTCTTTCTTATTTCATTACGATAGTTACAAAATCATTACGTATCCTTATCATTATTATTAACTGGCACAAAATTCGTAGAAAAAAAATCATTCAAAAACGGAAAATAAAAGATTCGGAAAAAAGTGTTAGGGCTGTCATCTAGAGATTTAAGAAAAATACAATACATTAAACAACACGTATAAAGAAGACAATAATTCGTAACAAAAGAATTTTAAACTTCAGTCTCTAAGTTTATAAGGCCCTAACAAATGGCAAGCAACGACAAAAAAAAGAATAAGTACAATATTTTTTAGATGGCACTTGTTAGGCCATTCGGAAGAAGAACATTTACCTATACAAAAGTATTTTGTACCTGCACATACACATCAGGTACTTATTAAAAATATACAGTGTGTAATGCCACAATTATATACACTCTTCATAAGTTATTAAGTATTCTTATTATGCACATTTGTTCACATATAAAAGACTAGCCCTTCGCTAAGTAAGTGCAAACACTATTAAGTGCAAAAGTATCTAAAAATTCGTTATTCACATCAACTAACTACGTTGAAGCATTTTCAGTCGTAATTCATACATCTTTAGACTTAAATTATATTGACATTCGTTGAACACAATTCTATTATGCTAATAATATCTCAACATTTATTATAATAATTAAAATTTGGACGGTTTATCAATCACGTTAATTCACATTTCACTTTATAAAAGTTCGAAAACTACATAAAACACATATTTAATCAGGCACCAATGTTTGGCAATATTAGTCCTTATTACCATATCGTTATGATACACTTCGCAAATTATACACTTTTAAAACTTCGCAAATTCTTTATGTATAATAAATCCCTAAATCCTTGAAATAAGACGAAATTTGCAAATAACAAATATCGTAAATTTTGAACTGTCTATGATCACTATAGTTCAGTTGTAGTTTCCACTGGTGACTGATCATAGGCATATCCGGTGAAATTCCTTTTACCAAATGTTACGTTGTCGTTATCAGAAGCCCTGAAACGAAGTAGGAAAATTAAAGTTAAGTCATTTCAAGCACCCTTTTTTACACATACAGTATAATGCTTTTCAATCTTATTGGCGACTGTGAAGTTAGCCGCTATGCGCGCAGCCGTGCGCCACAACTCGCCTCTCCCTCCCACTTACATCGAATTGTGTTTTGCGCACCGTCTCGCGCGATGTTCTGAGTCGCCCCAAAAGAAAACAAAACTTATTCATTAAGTTATTTAACTTTATGAATGAGTTTTGTTTTCTATTATTTATTTGTATTGTTTGTATTGTTATTGCATTTGCAATGCGATAAATTTAACAATGTACAACAGAAATAACCAATTTTATCGTCGCTTGCGGTACAAAACGTCGAATTTTAATAAAAAATAAATCTGTAAAATTTGCCTTTGCCATAAATTCTCGAGTGAAGTTGCAGCGGATCACTGTCTATTGTCCATTTAATTTCTTTGTTAATTGCTTTTATTGTGCTTTGTAAATTAAAACCAACCTTAATCAAATTTAAATAGCTCTAGAAATAATTAATTACCCTTTGTTATCTGTAAAAATCTATTATTCAAATGAATAGTTGGTATTAATTGATTTTATTTTTTTCTTATCTTAATCATGATAAAAAACTAACCTTTGCAATCCCGGAATCTCGTCGTACGCCATTATAGGATGCGTGGCTTTTTTCTTATGATTATTCCCACTATTTATTTTCCTTCCTAGCGTCGTCGCCAGAAGCCCACTACCCACATTATTATTGTTGACTCTTGGTAGCGTGCCTAAAGCGTTGTTCAGAGCGCTATTGTTAGGCACGCGTCTGTTTAGCGTTTGAGTATTCCGCGCAATGGTTGAATTGTTAGCTAAAGTGTCGAACTGGCTGTTGTTTAGAGTTCCACCGTTTTCGTTGACGCTCGACGCTCGAGCGGTGGTCGCAGTCTCTGAAAGGGTGGGGCTGCGTTCTCCTGCAGAATTAAAAGATAAAAGTGTATTAGAAAGATACTTATAAATCCTCATTTTATTCTCTATTGAAACAAGAGTATGTACAACTGTCTAAATAAATGAACGGTAGAAAAACTTACCATTATCTTTGGATAAGTATTGCACGCTATGAATGTTGAAAGCATGGTTATTTGGACTAAAATCTAGCTGCAAGTCTGCGTCGTCTACCGCCATGTTCAGAACCTGTGGAATAGAAATACATAAATGTGATTTTTGTTTTTTATTCCTAATTGAATTAAGTTTTTTTTGTAAAGCCACTTGATCTAGTTATTACGAATCCTTTTCGATTAGATTTGACACATACCTACATATAATGTTCATGAAAGTAATCATAGGCACTCAAGGTCTATATGTTTAGTAATTATTAGTTTGAGCATATTTATGTCGAGGTACACGACTGTTTGTTGTCAATAAAACTAAAAAAAATCAGCAGTACTCTGGCCTACAACTAAAGAAAGAACGTTTTGTTAGGGTCGTAGCCGTTTAGTGCTCAAGGAAAATGCAACTTTTCCCAAATCTGGCAGAATGAACAATAGTGACTGTAAATACTATTTAGTTATCCAAGGTGTTACAAAAATACCCCTAATGCCGAATATGGTATATAGGGACCATTAAACTGATCAAATTTACTATGGGACCAACTCTGAAATCGCGAAAAAAAATTCAGCTGTTTCATACAACAATTAAATCGAAAATATCAAAATGTATAAAACAGCTGGTTTTTTTTCAGCTTTCAGAGTTGGCTCCATAGTAAAAGTCGTTCAGTTTGATGGTCCCTATATACCATATTGGGCATTAGGGGTATTTTTGTAACATGTTGTATATGTAATGCTTTGAGCAAGAATATCCTAGATAACGCTTCAAGAACTAAAACAGCACGCAATTATTGCACCGTTTGACAAAACAAAAAGCGATTTGTGGAATTTCCACATTAATATTTTTGTACAAATTACTATTCTTTTCAAATTCAACTTTTTCTCCTAGTTTGAAAGTGGGGCGTTATTTCGAGGTGCCATTTTGGAGACTGACCGGATCTAGTGTATTCTTGATCGAAGATCACGTAAATAATTTGGTCTACCTGCTAATCCTACCCCATTTGTTAATAAATATCATAGAAAACGAGATATTTTGCTGTATAATTTAATTATATTTTTTTCTGAGTTAGTTAATTACTGATCTATATCAAAGACGTGGACTGGACTATCTACAATTTCGTGTAACACAAGAGATGAAAGTGTTTACCTGCGTCTCGTATCTCGGAGCGGGCTCGTCCTCGCTCGACTCGTAGCCCGAGGGTGGTCGCGGCGGCGGCATACTCATACTGAGCGTGCCGTACTGCTGGATCGCTTGTTCTTTATGTCTCTTGTATCTGCAAGATTTTTAAGTTTAAGCATTGTTTTAGAATAGAAGCTCGAAATGCTTCAGCTTAGAGTTTAGAGGCTTGGTTTATTATCGCCAGATGCCGGATATGAATGGAACCAATGTATTTAAGATTCAATATGAATGCCACGTGAATCAAACCAATGTGTTCGAGATTCAATAAGATTGTACCTAATTATTTTTTTAAAATTTTGAGATTTAAGCATTCACAATGCTATTTTATATAATACCAAATAATATACTAGAAAAAATTCGACTCGCACCAGATCATGTTCTCGGACGGGAATCGAACCCGCGACCTTTGGATATCCGGTCCAATGCTCTGACCGCTGAGCTACCGAGTCACTAGTGGGAACGTCGAATTTCTCCTAGTATATCAACTCTTACGCTGCAAGCCAGCGCCATCTCACCATTGTACAAGGAATCCCGTCCGAGTCGGCCGTTAAGACGGAAAGGTACTGTAATGGCAACGACTTTCTACGGGTCTTTACATAAGGGGACTTTACATAAGTCAACAAAGTGGAGCTACGATCTAGTGAAGGTCGCGGGATAAGCCACTGCCCGCGGGCAGCGCAGGACCGATCGTTGTGGAGGAGGCTTATGCCCCCATCAGTAAGCGTCGTGCAGTTAATGTGATGATATCAAATAGTTACCTGTTCCAAGAGGCGCATATATAAATAGTAGCGGCGCTGGCAGCCACCAGCACCAGCGCTGCGAGCGCTATCAAAGCGGCCGGCAGCGCTGTAGCTAGCGGTGCAGCGGCTACATGGGTCGGTCGCTTCGTTTGTTCCGGTTCTGTTAGCGGCGCGCGGACTTGGCTAACTTGGGCTTGTAGGCTCGCTGCTACTGCTTTATGGACACCGTTGTCTATCGCCCTTATAACGAAGAAATAATAAATCTCAAAAAGAAATATTTTCAAGACATTGTGGTGAAAATGCATAATATTATAGCGAGACATTATCTTTATAATGAACTGCCAACAAAGTTCTTGACAATTTAAAATCATAACCAGCGTATTTTAATTAGGTAGTTAAAACAAAAAAGTCTACTTACTTCTTTACAGAATCCGAAGTTCTGGTCAATATCTTCCCTGTCGATGGGTCCACCAAGTATAGCCAGATGTCAGTGCCTTTACTATCGTTCTCCAGCGTTCCATTAGGACCTACATAGTGTCTATCAGTGAGCTTCTCCAACCCAGCGACTAAGCCGGATTCCTTCTCTATGGCAGTGAGAACGCTACGAGCCCGACGGGTCATAGCGTCTGTGTTTATGTTGGACACTTCTAGGACTAGTTGGTTCTCTTTTAGGAGGAGATTTATCTGTGAAATATTTTGGATTGAATAAAATGGAACATAAAATAATATTGTTTTCAAACAAAGTATAAACAAAGCCTACGCAGATATACTTTTTGTCCGATCCAAGTCTGCAAATGATCTCATTGCGTAATAAATACCTATCATACTAAAAAAATCTGAATTTGACTCTGTCAAACAAAAAAAATTGTTGTTCAAAATTAAAACAAACTCGATAAAAAGGAAAACTGATCACTATACGGGAATGGAAAGGCAGAAGGCATTTGAAAGAAATATAACTAGAACATTTTTGACAATGAGTTAAAAACGGGCTCATTGAATAGTAAAACAAAACTTACCACAACAGAAGCTCTAGCAATGTTGTAATCCTGCGGCGAGTTTGGATTATCTCTGGCGGTCACACTGAACTTAAACGGTAATAACTCTAGAGATAAATGGTCGAACGTTTTGATGTTCCTGATGATTCCTGTATCAGCGTCGAGGCTGAAGTATTCTTCGACTACTTTTGGCCAGGAGTGTTTTTGGTACTCTATTTTGCCGTAAGCTCCGCTGTCTTTGTCTTTTGCCTAAGGAAAAAACAAAAGTTTTTAATAATCAAATCAGAGACTACAAAGTAAATCCTGCGGCGGTATCGGCTAAAAACATTGAAGTTCATGTTAACTGTGTTTTGACAGATGTATGTGATACATTGCTATTTTTGCTTTGGTAAGTTTTCATTTGTGCCAAAACGAAGTAGCAATGTATCACATACATCTGTCAAAACACAGTTAACATGAGCTTCAATGTTTTTAGCCGATAGAGCTCCTGATCGAAGGGCCATACCATAGTGTAAAGATACTAATTGTGGTTTATTAACCTTGTTAAAACCTACACTCGCGATTAAAACACAATTTTATAAATCCAACGATTTACCGACGACGACGCGCCAACATCGTGCGCGCTTCGGTGATTCACAACTATTAGTTTTTTTTACACTATGACCATACTTTATTATGGGACGTGAAAAAGTTGACCACGAATTTCATTGTAGGTACCATTTGAACATTGATGAAATTGTCGAAAAATACATTATTATTTAGAAAGCAGGATTATTAGTAGTCGGGTAAAAAGATCTTCGATTTCGAACAGAAATACACAGCAAGCTTATTTGAGTTGTTGTTTTCTAGTTTTTTTTTCCGAATTACTTTTTAGTTACTTTTAAATAGATTTGAAAGCTTACCTTAACTTGCAATACATTAGTGTCCAACAGCATATCTCTTGTTACAATCGCGAAGTATTTCCCTATAGCCCCAGCGATAGTGGATTGTTCTCGAAACACGAACACAGGTGCATTATCATTAATATCCGTTACATGAACTTTTATTAATGCTTTACTACTATCAGGATTTATTAGGCCTTTGATAGACTCGAGTTGGACTTCTAAAGAGTACTCGCTGATAGCTTCATAGTCTAAGGATGAGGTGTTGAGGTAGATTGCGCAGTCTCTCTCTTCTGTTAGCCTTACGTAGAAAACACCTGGAAAATAAGTTTTTAAATAAGTATTAAAGCCTTTGTAAGCCTTTGTACGAAATTACAACGTCCTTGAGGGCTATAATGATCTGAGAGAAAGATTCAAATCGTTATTGATCTTAAAAAGCTTGTCAAAGCTTAGCATTGTATATCTCATTATTATAACTGAAAAATATAAAATGGATAGTTTTTGGTGCAACGGGAATTGAAAACCCTGAACAGCTAGTACTCGGTAACGCAGACTAGCCGACTAATCCTTGATAAAGATGAGATAAAAATCCCGTTAAAAAAACTCGACCTTATTTTTTATTGTAAAAAGAAATCCTGAACTCAAGAGCTAATATGCAAGCATCATTTTATTTAATTAAATTTAAAGATACCTTTTTGAGAAGACTCCGTGAGCAAACACTTGAGCGGTATGTCAGGGGAATGTTCCCTCTTATTGAGCAGTGGCAACACACGAATCAATGTTCCGTTGGGAGAGTTTTCTGCTATGTGTTCCGTGTACACTGTATCTGCGAATCCTAGTCCAACCTGAGAACAAAATATAGTAGATTGTACAACAAATGCATAAAATGGGTTTTATGTACGAGTTATACACTCTGCTTTTCACTTCGATTGTGAGGAAATTAAATAGCGATATTGCAACAACAAGTTTATTTAACGAAATTTCATTGCGTGTGTGGCTGTTTACCTGACGACCTTTGTCTAGAGTCTGAGACTTAGACGAAGATTTTACTTTATGCACTGGAGCATGAAAAGCGATTTTATACCAGCTATACCCAACATAAAGACAAACTTTCCAAGCATGAGATGAAAAAGCATTTTTGTTATAAATTTTTATATACATACATAATATTCTTCGTTTGGTACTTTATATGATTCTATTCTAAGATTTCAAGTCTTCGTTTATCAAAATAACTAATGAATTAAAACGAATTAAGATTAGTTATAGATTATATATTCTATGGTTATAGGACTGTCTTCTAGAAACTGCAACTCCACTGACTTTTGAGTACATATTGACTCGCGGGATATCATAAATATTGTTCCTAGTTTTGATGCATATAACTTACATCTGGCGGAACAGTAGCGGAGTGACTGACGTAGATTGTAAGACTGGTTACTGCAGACATCACCGGGTCGCCTTGATCGTAAGCTTGGACATCAACCTATTGAATAGATAAATTACAATGAGAAACACATTAATCTAAAGCAGCTAACTTTTGTTTTAAAGATAACAATTATCCAGTAAAAAAACGGCCAAGAGCGAGTCGGACTCGCGCACCGAGGGTTCCGTACATTCCATCCATCCTGAAAAGAGTTATCATTTAGAGACATCTTTTTATTTTTCCTGTAACCTTAACATAAACTTCTATTACACAAAATAATTTCAGATTTATCTCTATGCAATAATATATAAATATTTTTATTTTTCTGTTATTTGCAAAATAGTTGGGCAAACGTCATCTAAAACTATTCCAAATTCCAATTTGATAGCATTAGTAGTTCTCGAGATATTCAGCCGTGACAGACAGACAGACTGAGTCGCACCATAAGGGTTTTTTTTACCATTTTGGTATGGTACGGAACCCTAAAAACTAGAAACTCAATCTACCTAAAAAATACTCCTGTTATCCTGTTCTCGTCTTGGATTAGGAACACATAACACAATAATTATCCAAATTAGTACCTACAGCCTACCTAGTAATTTATCAGATTAATGAATGTTTGTAATACTTTTCGAAGAGCTCGATGACGCAGCAGTGGGTAAATGCATCGCCTTGCGATTGCGGCATTTAAGCAACTTTACTAACAACAAATATAATTATCTCAAACTCCGTGAAGCCGTTGGTACCGGCTGAATTCGCAGTCGTTATCACCCACCAATCCGCATAGGGTCCGCGTGATGGGTTATGGCCCATCCTTAACCGCTCATAAGAAAAGCCTGTGCCCGAGCAGTGGGGACATTAAAAATGGCAGATGTGCATACTATGCGAAGGTTACTCACCGTGTATTCGCTATCAGTCTCCTTCCTCAAATCGTCCCTAACCCTCACAGCGCCAGTATCAGGTTCCACGTGGAAATACTTCGATGCCTTTCCTCTACCAACAAGCTTGAACCGTATTCTATTGTTAGGCGCTGTTGAGTCCGCGTCAATGGCGATTACAGTTTGAACTAAGCTGCCTATAGAGGAGGAGTCTTCGATGGTGATTGGTCGGACTACTGATGTGAAGATAGGGGCGTTGTCGTTCTTGTCCTGGGGAGCAGAAATAGTTATAGAAAGTTGTTTGTTAAAACCTTAATTACGTGGGAAACAAGATTAAATTAACTTTAATTAACGTTAAATTTTAGTTATTTTTGCATAAGCAGTGTTATTTTTCTTTATATAAATTTAATATTATATAGTGTTGGAAATGGCGATACGCCACAGAAGACGCGCTGCCTCTCAGTTGCCCGTCAGAACTATTTAATCTGTGGTTCGTCTCGTCAGTCTGTGTCATAGAGAAAGGTAGTTAGTGGTAATTACCTTCGCTTTCCTCTCTGGTTTGAGCTCTGCACAGCTCGTTGTGTTTTGATTTTGTAAATTCGTTTTGGGTTGAAAACAAGTCGGAAATAGTTGTTTGTTTCCTTTAAATTAATTGTTGTACCTTGTACTTAATTAATTGTTAAGAATAGATATTCAATTGGATAGACAGAGCTTTGGGCCGGACTCCCAAAGGTTACGGGTTCAAATCCCGCCTGAGACATCTGGTAGCGAAAACTGGCCTTCGTTACACGATTTCGCGCTTATGGATTTTAAAAACCTACATTGCAGGGCCATTAGCGCGATAAAACTTGGTGTGGCCCCAGCGTTAGACACGCACTTAGAACTATATCAGATAAACCAAAACTATTTGAAACCCTAAAGCATTTGCATATAAAAGTCAAAATCGACTAAGAAAATTTGGCATTTGACTTAAAGTGTGTTCCTACATTAATTAAATTAAACACTATTTTTTGTCTGCAATAATGATGTAAGCTAAACAAAATTAAACGAATAACATGAACAAAAACATATTTTTTTACAATTAATTTTAAAATAAAGACAAGTCTGTATAAAATCATATTCTGCAATTTAAAATTATATTTTTTATACTTACATCGACCAAAACCTCAACCATAGTAGTAGACTTGGGTAGATCGCTGTTATTTTCTTCGGTGCCAACGATTATTTCATGTCGCGCCATGGTTTCTCTGTCCAAAGACTTGAGCGTCCTTATGAGGCCGCTTTTACGGTCTATAGAGAACAATTCTGTGTCACCCATCATGATGGTGTATGTTATCTCCGGAATCGTGTCTGGGTCTTCAGCCTGTAAAAAGTATAAGAAATCCTTATTGAGAGGAGATATACGCTGAGCTTTTACCTATTTGCGTCAAACATACGTCATTTTGTATTGTTTTGATTGTTGATTTTTTGGGAACTCAGCTCATTTTTAGATATAATGAAACACAAAGTTTCATACTTACTTGAACCTTAACGACAGGGTAGTTAGGCACATTTTCCGGCACATGCACAGAGTACAACGTCTCCTTGAATATCGGCACTTCATCGGGTACGTCTTGCACTTGCACGGTGACTGATGCAGTTCCTAACCGCTTATCTATGGCCCCGTCTGTTGCTGTTACTACGAATTCGTACTCCTGAAATATTAAATGAGAAATATTATCTGCAAGATTTAATAAAATCGTTACAGTCATGTTGTATGGTTTGGATAGGTCCTATCTACCCGGTAGGAAACAATTACTTAATTTCGTATACAAATTATGCTAATCTTTATTTATTTTTATTTTTTCTAAGTATTGTGCACTGCTTAGCTTTTATTTGTGGAAGCTTGTAATTAGCTTTTAAGTATTTATTTTTATAGTTAGCTTGTAAATGATGCTGTTAGCTCCCCAAATAAAATAAAATAAATTAGTCACTTAACTTGAACTAAGAAATTCTTAGAGAAATAGAATAGTCAAATGTTTACAATTTTCTTTTAACTTAGTTTAAAGAAACAAAATATTTTTACCGTAAATTAATAATAATATGTTACCTTAGTTTGTTCGTAGTCCAACTTGCTACTAGTGCTTATCAGGCCCGTAGCGTTGTCTATACTGAAGGGCAGGTGTGTGGGAATAGAATAACTGACTAGTGCGTTAACACCTTCATCAATGTCTGTGGCATGGACATACCCTACGAATTCACCGGGGTCTCCTGTAAAAATATAATTCTTTATTCGGTTTAAGATGCTAAAGTTATGCTATATTGGGGTCAGAAGACGCAAGAAGAAGCAATGAAGTACATTTATTATACGCAAGTGGATATTTACGGTTACCCAATTGTACTCCGTGAGCTTTGCAAAAGGAATTTTTGAGGAACATAAAAAGGAGAAAATGCCGTGAAAGATATGTACTAAATGCAATGCAGTATTATGTAAACGTTTGCAGATAGTGTGGCTTTTCAGGAAAGTCTTATATTTTATTGACCCTCACGAACTAATTTCGCAAATCACACGGACAGGTGCTCTAGTCTTTAAACTGTGTACTTACAGCATCACAGATAACATAACACTTAGCACAATAATATATACCTTCTTTTACGCGGAATTCGTAAGAATCTTCATCAAACTTAGGATTATTGTCGTTGATGTCAGTGACCTTGATGTTGACGGTCGCAGTGCTTGCTAGCTTCCCTGGGTCTTCAGCTCTCACCATCTAAAACAATCCAGTCTTAATATAATTCGCTTCACGTTGCGGTCATGATGTGGTCTAGCAATGGAGAAGAGAATAGATAAACTTGAAACTTTATGACCATATAGCCAAATGTCTAATACACCTGTTTTAGTTTCATTTAAGTCAAGCGAGTAGTTATTTAATTTATAAGAGTTTGAAGGAAATGCCGAGCGAACTGAAACATGTGCATATTACGTAAGGTAACCCGCGTTATGACGTCATAACGCGAGTCAAAATAACAGTTTTTTAGACCACATTGAAAATTTCTTCACAATCGTCAATGTAGTACCATAAGCTATTGGATAAGTCACTAAACAAAAATCTATGGCCAGACTCATATTTATTCGGCTCAGCGCCGACAACAGCGACAAGCGCGAAGTTGGTCACTTCTGTTTAGGTACTTACAATAACAATTATGCAATACTAAATATGAAAGATGTATATTATTATGATACATTGCTACTTCGTTTTGGCACAAATAAAAAGGTACCAAAAAAAGTAGCAATGTATCACATACATCTGTCAAAACACAGTTAACATTAACTTCAATGTTTTTAGCCGATACCGCCGCTGGACCTGCCTGTCACCACGGTAGTGATTACTTGGTCAGTGCCTGTCACGAAAACAATATGGCGTGGTCATTTTTACGAATTTTTAAATTCTAGTGTATTATTTAGTATTATACAAGGTGTTACAAAAATACCCCTAATGCCGAATATAGTATATAGGGACCATCAAACTGATCAACTTTTACTATGGGACCAAATCTGAAATCGAGAAAAAAAAAATCAGCTGTTTCATACAAAAATTAAAATCGAAAATATCAAAATGTATGAAACAGCTGATTTTTTTTTCGCGATTTCAGAGTTGGCCCCATAGTAAAAGTTGTTCAGTTTGATGGTCCCTATATACCATATTCGGCATTAGGGGTATTTTTGTAACACCTTGTATAAAAATAGCGTTGTGAATTCTAAAATCCCAAATTTAAATAATTACATGTACTTTTTAGACTAGTGAAGTTTGAGTTTAGGTTTTGAATAATTTTTTAGAAGTTAAATCATGAATTTTACGAAAGCTGTAGTCGAGTCGTAATACTAACCAGTTGGTATCTGGTGAGAACCTCTCTGTCCAACCTTCGGATAACAGTGATGATACCCGTAGTTGATCCTATACCGAACTGGCGGAGATCGTTGCCAGACACAATAGAATATGTCACCTGTTCGTTCTCCGGATCTTTGGCCTGAAATAAAAACGGAAAAATTGAGTTTTTCTGCCCATTAATCCTAATAGTATTATCATTTCATTTTTTAATGTAATTCTAAGTATTTCTTATTTAGGAAAACTGACAATTACAAAAAAGCTCGTTAAAAAAGGAAAAACCTCCTTCAAAAAACTTGAAAATAAAAACAAAAACAGCTTCATCATTAAATACCCCAAAAAAGCAAGAAATAATATTCGAATCATTAAATGTGTATGCATATCAATTTTAATAAAACACATCTGTTGAAGTCGGGTGGGGCGGGAGAACAAGTTCTTTTTTTTAATTCTAAAAGCCCCGCCCGACTTTATTAAACGTGTTTTATTAAAATCGATATGAGTATCTAATGATTTGAATATTATTTATTGCTTTTTATAGGTATTCAATTATGAAGCTGTTTTTTGTTTTCCGGTTTTTTTAAATGAGGTTTTTTTTAAAGATTTTTTATTAAGTAATAAATATTTTTACAGAGTTTAATGTTAGTCTACTCCCATTTAAGGTTTCCCTAAGTAGGTATGTAACTTTATATAATATTTTCAATGGTACAATGCCCATAGCTCAATTTCTAAATTCACGCTGTTTGTTTTTAATGACTTCCTTTGTGTCTTTGTAGTCTTTAGAGAACTGCGGCGGACGAGTATTGGGCCCGGGCGCTACTGACAGTTGCACGATCCCTTGTTATATACAAGTGTATGTATGTACCGTGACAGTGGTGACGGTGGAGTTGATCGCAGCGCCCTCTGACACGGGCGCGTAGTAGTCCCGCGACGAGAACTGCGGCGGACGAGTATTGGGCCCGGGCGCTACTGACAGTTGCACGATCCCTTGTTATATACAAGTGTATGTATGTACCGTGACAGTGGTGACGGTGGAGTTGATCGCAGCGCCCTCTGACACGGGCGCGTAGTAGTCCCGCGACGAGAACTGCGGCGGACGAGTATTGGGCCCGGGCGCTACTGACAGTTGCACGATCCCTTGTTATATACAAGTGTATGTATGTACCGTGACAGTGGTGACGGTGGAGTTGATCGCAGCGCCCTCTGACACGGGCGCGTAGTAGTCCCGCGACGAGAACTGCGGCGGACGAGTATTGGGCCCGGGCGCTACTGACAGTTCCACTATCCCTTGGGAACTCAGTCCTTTGGCGTCGGTCGCTCGTACAGTTACGCTGTATTGCTCGCCGGCTTGTAGACGGCCGGTGCTTGCTGTAAATTGAAAAAATATGTAATGAATATTAATTCTAATAATTTAACTTTTAGAAAACCTTTATTCAAAGGTTTTCTAAAAGTTAAATGTGTTAGTGAAATTATTGATGTAGAATTAGTAGCAAAAAACAACTAACACAACTAAAATTTTAACCCAGCAGTAAAATATTAAAACATAAACTAGTGTTTTCTTTCTTTTTATTTTAATATTATTTTACTCCCAAAAATCTTAATCTAATCACACCAAAATATAAAAAAAACATGCAAGAGTGCATTGCAGGAAACAACAAACGTGCTGATAAACCAAGACACAAAAATGTTTAAAATCTCTGACCTTTTGATTTACAATCACTCTTTCTAGTCGCAATAACAAGCTTTAACTTATCTTCTTCTCAGCTTTCTCTCTACATTTTTAAAAAATAAATATTATAATCAAAGTAAAGCAACTACTAAGTATACCATCTTGACTATCTCGACTATATGACTACAATCTCACTAGACAATTATTTATTTTGTGTAATAATTAAAGATATCAAGCTTAAAGTGCAAGCAACACGTGCGAAACTCACATATTACTCCAGTGTTAGGGTCTATAGTGAACTTGTTGCCACCATTGTTAGACACGTGGTAGATGCTGTACGTTATACGTGCGTTCTCACCCTCGTCGATGTCCGTCGCTTCCACCTGTAAAAATATTAGCATTGTTGTAGTTATCTTCGCAGATTTCAGCTGGAAAATTAACCTTATTATATGTAGACTTTATATGCTAGATAATGTATTTTTTATTAGTATAAATTGTTGATATTAAAAACTACTAGCAAACTTTGGTATTTCAAAACGTTTTAAGTGGACAGAGGAAGCCTTTTAAAAATATTTGTCAAAAAATTGTCTTGCTGCTTTGTAAATGGCGTTTATTTTTGTTTGGTTAATAAATCAAACTGATTTTTATCTGAGAAAGCGTCCACACCTCGCATCAAACGGATTAGTGCGTCCACTGACGTAGAAACAGTTTTCGTTTGTATGATGTGACGTACGTTGCATAATCAGTGGAAGCTTAGCTTTAAGGCTCCTATAGCCTTCAAGTGGTATATAAGTTAAATATAGTTCGATGTAGCAGTAGTATGCAAAAGAGCAAAAGTGGCCACTTTAAGCACTATTGCCTACTACTACTACTACTACAACGAACTATATTTTATTGAGGTTATTGTTTGTAAAAAAAAAACTATAAAACCTTAGTTACAGTCTGTGCATGTAAATTTTCGATACATATATTCATATTCATATGTTTATTCATATGTTTATTGCTTTGACCATAATGTACAAAAGATGTTAATATAATAAAGTAAATCATCATGGACTCTGTCGGACACAGCAAAAAAAATGATGAGGGGAGACCTTTCTCTTTATGTGACAAAATTTTAGTTTTATATTAGTTAGTAGTTTACCTATTATTTATAAATTTTTATTTAAAAAGATTTATTTGTTTTGGTACTTTCTTGTACTTAGCAAGCAATAAATTTAATTAAGACGAGGAAGCCATTTTAAGGGCTATAGGGCCCTTAAAATAATACCTTGTAAACCGCGGCAGGTTCTAGGCTTGCGGGCACCGTGATTGGCTGCGACTTGGGTATGACTGGCGCGTTGTCGTTCTGGTCCAGCAGCTGCACGGCGAGGGACAGCGGCGCTGATGCTGCACCGCCGTTCGCTTCCCGCGCTACTACCTGGGATTAATGCAACCAATGGTTAATCACTTTGCTAATTCTTCATCGACGACGGACTGATATTCTATGCTGCTTCTACAGGGTCATTGGTAAAACACCAACAACCTCGCACGAGCAGATTACTAACATCATAAACAAGAACGTTTGTTATACGTTTTTCAAAAACAGACAAAAAAATCGACTTTCCATATGTCCAAACAGCTGATCGAGTTTTGTATGAAAAGTCGATTTTTGTCTTTTTCTGAAATTGAGAACAAAAGTATGTTGTTTATGATGTTAGTAAAGGTTGTTGATAAACATCAACATCAATAACTCTGTATTGTTCTATAAGGACTGGACGAGAAACGCTCATGCGACACCACAACAAAATATTGATGTCACTTTTCTCGCTTTTGCGTAGTCATATCATCTGTGCGGTGTGAGCGGGACAGACATCGCTATATTAGTGTCGACTAATAGTCGTGGTACGCATGCGCTATTAGGCCGACTGGTTTGAATCAACACAGCATTAATTTCAACACGATTTTGCTGTTACTTATTTTGCTAATTAATTCGTTAGTTTATCATTGTGCTCTCGGTTAAAGATTTTAATCTGTGAGCAATCATCATTTTCATCAACTTTTCATCTTCGAGCGAGACAATAAGGTGCATAATTTTAATCGAACTACACTTGCTAAAAGCTCGGTGGCGTAGTGGTTTAGCGCCTGGGTTTGCGGAGGTTAAGCCAATTTCGCAAGTGCCGGTCATGACATGGGTGACCAAAAATCCTGTGGAATTTTTGGTCACCCATGCCATGACCGGCACTTGCGAAATTTTAATGGCTGATGTCAACACTTGTTAAGTTTTTTTGATTGTCAACCTGTGCCCCAGCAGTGAAGACATTAAAAATGGCTGATGTCAACACTTGCTAAAATTGTTAGATTGTACAATTATGTTTCGTACCTGGAACCTAAGCTTGCCGGTGTTGGGTGGATCCCGGTCAAGGTTATCATCGCTCACAATGAGGTAGCCATCGTCATCGATGTCGAAGAAATTCGTCGTCAACTCAAACGTGTAACTTGGTACAGGATCACCTGGTCCCTGAGAAATAAACAAAAAAATATTAGTAAGAACTTAATATAACTGTTTTAGGAGTTCTGAACGTCTTTCTTATTATGATAGAGACCCAATTGGATGCGTTTGAAATAAAATTTATAAATATACGAAAATATAATATTTATACCAACGAAATACTATCAATCTTATTTACCTTACATTCTTTAATTTCTGATTCTGCCCCGTAGGTGGACCACCGAAACATGATATGAAAGATATTTTTTTGTGTAAAATAGGTAAGAGTTTGACCGCCTTGTATTAAGCGATGATGCGGTCTACGATGAAACGCACTTGTCTAGAAGTAACCTATTCACTCGCGACTTGAAGGTCCCCAGATTGTACATATCAGTAAACACAGACAGGGAGTTCCACTCTCTAGCGATACGCATAATTGTAGCAAAACGAGTCTTTGGAATATCCACCAAAAAACGGTGGCGCAGATTCGTACGTCTGGTTGTCCGATGGAAGAAGGGCCGAATTAGATTGTGCAATTTCGCTGCATACACACCGAAATGTTTCATCGATAGTTTTTTAAGTCATGTATCTATGAAATGCTATAAATATAATATCGTGTTGCAGTGTTTATGCTATGAGGGCTACAAGATATCTATTATTCGCAACAACACAAATAATTCTCACCAAATCAGCATCCGAGACGCTCAGTCTGATCGGCATTCCATCGGCGCCCACCACTTTGGTGCCTTTCGGAGAGTTCTCTTCCACTTGACCTTCGTCTGAAGATGCCTCCACCAGCGGCGGGTTGGCGTCTACTGGCCTCACTGTTATTGTTAGCTTGGCGGTTGTAAACCTTTTCGCTTCTGACACTTCTTCTGCCTGAAAGTTGAGATAAGTTTGGAGTATAATTATACCAGGTTGAATATTAGGAATGAAACTTAAATGACTGCAAGCACTAGAAACCACGCATTAAGAATCTATGCTTTTTGAGACACCTACCACACAAATGTTTACAAGTAAGTACCTAATGTCCAGTCACGAGCAATAAAATGTGCACAACAAAGAACTATGTCGCTTTACATAATTTAACAACTTCTATGCATATTAAAAGCCTTGTTTGAGATCGATGAAATGTGACACAGTGCTATACTGATAAAACAAAATTATAAGGAAAATCTAGTATTTGTTGAATTGTTTTGACCATGATCCAAGAAACAAGGTATTCTTTTCCGTGACAGCTGGATCACGTGATTGGCGTATGAATAAGTCACGACCAATCAATTTTGCGATGCGGCTCAAACGACCAATCAATGATAACACTATCGTGACGTATTGGCGAACATTTCTGACGCGCGGGACGCGTCGTCGTCAGTGTGTGGTGACGCGTATGTTTTCTATACAAACTGACGTACTTGCATGCAACGTTAAATCTGCCGGTCTGCGCTCCGCGGCGGGGCGCGGAGCCAGTGTGATTATCGCCTTAGGCCATCGTGAGAAGAGAATACCACGAAGTATATTATTATACCATGGTCTTACCCTTATAACAAGGTTGAACTTCTTAGCAATGCTCGTATCCACCGGCAACAACTGCCTCACCGCTCCACTGCTAGGGTCTATCGTGAAGTACTTCTGCCAGAAGTCTGGTTCTCCACTGTCTATGGTGTACCGGATCTTGGCATCGAGGGTGTCCATGTCGACTGCTTGGATCTTCTCCGGTTCTACAGTAAGGATCCCGGCTAAAACACCGCTATTTACCTGTCGGAAAAAGTTTTGAAAGAGTTGATTGATAATAATGTATACCTACTGCATTTTAACTAAAAAAACATAGCACATGAATTTGAAGCATCTGAAGAAAAAAAAAAGGGGTAAGATGTATAAAGATAATATTGTTTTTATTATAAATTAATATTCTATTTTGTATTTAAGGTAAACATGTAGCATGTAATCTGATACTTTTCTAAACAAGCTAAATGTCATGTAAAACATTAACGTATTGACCTACTTGAAAACACTATAAAAACCCTGTTTTCCTCTCAATAAACAGAATCGACTTTTCTTGTGTTATTTCGTCTCCCTACGCCGCACATTGCAAATCACCCCTCTCTGACTAAACCTTACTTACATAGCTTGAATACTCTGGATTGAAGCAGGCTCCTTCGTGTAGCGTGCAGCCCTTGTAGATAAATGATGGGTCTTGGTCGTCATCGTCCTGTATGTTCACCGTCAACGTTGCGGTACTTGACAGCCGTCTTTTGGTATCACGCGCACGATCCTGGGAAGAAAATATGAATGACAATTTAAAACGAAAAGCAATTTTTGGTAGCAGTAGTCGTAGACCTGTGTTGCTATTAAAACCAAACGAGTCGTATTTTTCAATCGATAATGCTCAAAGGATGAAAACAACTGTAATATCGACTTTGACAGAAAATATCAGGTTAATAAAAAAATATCAGGTAGCACCAAATATAGTTGCTATGGGGTTGCTTACTGAGGAACTAATGGCGCCACAAGCGACTGTCCTACAATCGTTTGATTGGTTGTTTCAAAATTCATTTCCGACTTATTTTAACCAATAAAAACCATTGATAGCGATCGAGTCGCAGTTGCCTGGAGCCATCTGTAATGACCTTCGCGTATAGATCCCTACATAGAGGCATATTATCATCGTCACACTATGCAAATGGAGACTCATATTTCAATGAAAAATCGATTTAGAAAACAGTATTAAGTATGACACTATTTAACTTTTACGACTCACTAAATGCCAGCGATTCAATAAATATTAGTATGAAATTTTACACCGCCTTTTGCGGTTTATATACAAAACTAGAAATATTATTTCATTAGACAAACATTATGTCTGATAAACTTTAGACACAAGTAATATAATACTTGTAATCCGAAATATTTCAATAATACTTACAGAAGCAACAATAGTGACTAGATACTGCTGAGTGCGCTCGTAATCCAAACTCCTGTTCACAGTGACCACTCCCTGATGAGGGACTGGTATCGCGAAGAACCCGTACCCATCGGCAGCATTGGATGCCTCCAACGTTTCATTGTTCCCCGGTATTATGAAGTACTCCGCCAGACCGTTTACGCCCGCATCAATATCTAATGCTTTGACGTTCTCGAATATCGTTGTACCTATTGGAACCAGCTGGAAATACATACAATAAAACGATGTTAGTCATAATTTATTGATTTGATGTCAAATGACCTAAGTGAGCTGCATTGTGAACTGAAATCTGTAAGTTTGGATGCAGGAGGTTTTCCCCAAAACTACACATCCGAATTCTCTAAGTGTTTAATGATTAAACACTTTCAATTGTGTCCGAATGAACTTTAATCGGACACAATTAATAAAGGCAAGGCATTAAGACCACCCAGACATTTTAGAACAGTTTTATCTACAATTAAGTAGCTAAAATAAAGGAAAGAAAATTTTAGTCTTGACGTCATGGGTCTGTCTCTCGACCACGGAGGTGGTCAAATATTTCAGTGAACATTTTTTGGTCCTCAACAATTTTTGATTTTTTTATTTATTTTTTCAAAAACCACGCACTTTCTAAATCATACTCTGTGCAAAGGATTTTACAAAAATAAATCATGTCTTCCCATTCCCATTATCTTTATATTACTTGTTACAACCTCACCTCAGATATGCTCGCTTCGTAGGGCAATCCCTGGAAGACCGGCGCGTTATCATTGATGTCCGACACCCTCACGATAACTGGTATAGTCCGACGTTTCTTCGTCGCTTTCACTTGGCAGACGAGCTGTGGGCGACACACGTTAATTAGAGACCATCAATTAAATTCGACGGCCGACCCCGCAGGCCATTCTAAACAGGTGGGAAATGTAACACTATTGGCATAATTACCAGTTTTGGTTACCAAATTGGATATATGAGTGTTGTGGCAACTTTAATTGTAATTGACAACACATTTATTTCGATGACTGGTCGAATAAAAAAACTATTTGCATCAAAATATATCGACTCATCCGCGATAATAGCTAAAATGTAGACGATAATAGCTGTCTATGGGTTAAATTACTTACGTTCTGGTGTTAACATTTTATATAAGTGGTATACTAAAAACATCACAACAACAATAATATAACAAAATCACGATTTAGATAAGTCTAGACTCGGTTATGGTGGTTTGGTTCACCATACCAAACATCTTGATTAACAACCATATAAAGTGTAAGCAACGGGACTACAAATTGAGGAAAATACAAGAATTTCAATCGAGAAGGCATAGTAGTATAAACGGTCGTTTGTATGGAACCCGATGATAACCAAATGGGAACAACGAGTGCTATAACAGAAACAAATGCTCTCAATCCAGTTCATACTAAAAGACTGATAGACAATTTATATTCTGCCCTATTACAACAAAAAGTTTGAAGCTTGCTGTTAATATTATTATTTTTTCAGTAGCATAATATTCTCTTTAATTCTACTACGGTAGAAAGAATGACACCGTTTCTCACTATTCCTAAACCAATTTAAAATAAAGATGAAAAAATAGTTTCTGAACAAGTAGGTTTCATTTCCGCTCTGAAACAAATTAAGTAATGTAATGAATACCTCGGTAATATGGTGCCCAATTCAAGATCTTTATTCAATTTAAATTAAGTCCCTTCCATTCCTTTCAACAGATAATAGTACAAGTGCCCAATCAAAAACTTGCTCTTCAAAATAATTTAAGCAAACGTACGTAAAGTACAAAAGTAAGTATTAATATCTTTTGTTGCAGTAAAAACGTAAACAGTGGAATCGTCATACCTGGAATACCATATGCGAGAGGTTGTCAGCGTCTCTATCCAGCGGCTGCAGCAGCTGCAGTCGCTTGCCATCCAGCTGGAACAGCGTGGGACCCTTGGGGAATACCGTTGACAACACCACGTCAACATCTGGCTCGCCTACTATTGGCAACTCGGCTGGCACTGTGCTTTGGTTTACTTCTGCAAATGGGAATGACTTAACGTTAGCCAAAAGTAAGAATCCTAATAGGTTTATCAGGTTACGTCATCCTGTTTCCAACTCAAATTGTGTTAATATTCGACTTCATGGTAAAGAGAAAATAATAAGAGTACTTATATGCAATGACTTCTAGTAGTATACGACAAAGAAGTCATTGAGTATATGCGACCTTTTGCTTTGAACAATATTAGTAGAAGGTAATATGTAATGCAATAGAAAGATAACAATATTGCACCAACAATAAATTACATTCGATGATAGGACGCTAACTAACTAGTGATCCCTGACAACTATGAGAGAACTGAGTTATTCAGAACAATTAACACAAGTGTATAAAGTTTTGAATCTGTATCACTACTGACATTCCAATTATCCTACCTATCTACGAAGAAGCCCCCCCGGGTGTTAGAATACATGTTTAATGATTGAAGCCAGGGGCAATCGGTAGTCTGAAATGCTTGGCTTCTGTTTAACGAATGAGTATCATCTTTGAGAAAATTATTGATATTAGCAGTAAAATAAGTTACAAATGTAATAAAAGATCATATATAACAGACTACCACATATTCGTACTACATTGCTCCAATCCTAAGGTAAGTATTTCTTACTTGGAAATCGGAAACATCGACGGCACTGTATAGGTACTTATATTATGTTACGTGAAATGTTACGTACGGTTTCCTCTGCTTTCTTCGATGTCTACGATAATACTTGTTTGTCCCGTTTCCACTTCGCAGGGTCCTGAAACAAAAAGAATATCAATACAATAATGCAAGTGCTTTTCCAAAGACTTGTCATGTTTACATATTGAGACAGCTGGTTGAGTTGAGTACGATATCCCATTTATTTTCCCTTAATTTTTCTAATAAGACGTTTAATGTTTTTAAAATTAATGAAGCAAATGATCAGATATTGCAGGCTTGCTGTTGAAACAAAATAAGCAAGACATTTCTATATAAAGACATGCATTTTGACAAAGAGCTGTAACGGTCTTAGGTCATAAACAAGAAATTCTAATAATCGCTCAAACGTGAAACGCCCGTTATGAAAACATTGAAATATCGACTCCACTGTAGGAAGCCATAAAAACCAACATTAAATGTAGGAGCACAGCTTCGATTTGTAACTAATGCAACCGCGGAAGCTCAGACTGAAACACGAACGAAGAAATAGGATCGTGTTCAACTAACAAACGGTAATAAATAACAGTATCGACAGGTGCACTGCGAAATTTCGAATAGGACTTCGTTAAGCAGTTGTCCTTAATTAACACTTCGGCAGACAAACATCTACCCTATACGGACTTTACTCAGATATTTATGATAAAATTACCCCGTCTGAATTCTCCTAATTAACCACAACTTTTCAAAAGGGAATATTATCATAGGTGTCGCGATACTGCAGTACTAATATCGATTCTGTGGCAATACCTCACATCGAAAATGAAAACGCTATGACTAGAGAGGTATAACGCTTAGATTAGCATTCTAAACAAGGATTTCCAATTTTGTTCAATCGAATAGTGAGATTAGTGAGAGTGTAGAAGACAGACATTTGAATGGAAACCGTTCATTGATTAATGAATCGTGCTTGATGAATAAAGTTGAAACTCGCGGTTAGGAATCTAGTGACATACTTAACATGTTGTGTACCTATGTATAAAAGCCGACATCGTCAGTGTACCTTTAGTTTTAGGGTTTCGAGATCCCTATCTATTCAGCACTAAGTTTATAATATGGTGAAGGTGACCGATAATAAATTTAGTAATAAACAAATAATATTATATTGATAGATGGTCTTATCTAAATCTGACGTATTTTATGAACATAAATCTTTACAGGTGCGCCTGAGAACATTACGTTCCATTACCTTCGAACTTATTTGTCACAATGTCACAAACCAGGCTTTCGTGTACGACAGAACCTTAAAAGACCATCTTAATTAGTACATTAGTATTTAGTACTTATAAAGTATGTTTATTATATTTCAACTCTACCAAAGATGGTATAAGCGAGTTATTGATAAGTGTGCCTATCCATATACGAAATGGAGCCAATTAGAAAGCATATATTTCTTCACCTGCTCTTAACAAACATTTTGTGGGAATGTAACCATTATTGAAAAAATTTTAGCGAAATAATATTTTTGCACTTTTTCAGGTGTAGGTTTTATAAATAACTTGTAGCTGTTGACGAAATATTAAAATCAAAATCATAAAAAACACTCCAGCAGACACTTACATATTTTCATTAACTATACCCTGATTGCTAATACTCATTTTTCGCTTTCATTTGATACTTCTTCCAATAAGCTCATTTAATCTGCTATTTAGTTTACACTATTATTTTGTTCAGCATTGTCATGAATCATCATGTATTTAACGATCAATCTGAGATCATTATCTAAACTTTCACTAACATCAGCACATTTTTTATTAACGAAACATACCGTTGTTCTGTATAAACTAAACTATTCGAACAAATAAACTGTTATGTTAGAACAATTCTCGAACATTACCATTGAATGGGAATTGGGTTTGAATGAAACAACGTCATTGTGTGCCTAGCCAATATTCCAATTCTTGTCAATACAATGCGTTATTCAATTTATTAGATGGTCCTGTGTTATTTTACGACCAATATTTTGTATTTTCAACACAACGGAATCAAATAAGGAACCATCCATTTGGTATTTTTATGATGACTGAGTTCAATGTTTCTTCATTTTCATATCCAATGAAGCCTTATTTGTCAACTAATTTGTGTATAGCTTGTATTACCTTGTACTACCTTAGATTGTGCATAAATACAGTATATTAATCAACTCACCAGGCGTCGCCAGTGCGACATGTAGGAGGCGAAACAGGAGAATCCAGATCGTTTTCCCATGCCACCGCAGCGCGCCCCGCCGCGCCATCTCACTGTAACAATTAATTGACATTTTATATAAATTATATAGGTACTTTAAACATATTAATTGAACATAATATAAAAAATATTAAGTCTGCCCTGCCAAAAACGAGCTAAAAAGTTGAATAACTAGTGTCATTGCAGTCGAGGGACCGATCTGTGGAACAATTTTTAATCAAAGAGGTTCCCGACTGCAATTTGTTATTTTCGAACTTTAAGAGATTATTATAAAATGGCAACAATAAAAGATTCAAATCCAAACATGGTAGCATTTGAGTCCGTTCCTACAATTACTATTTTTTATACCTTCTAAGTTCAATTTATTTTATTAAGAAAAAAAAAGTACTTACAAAAATACAATTACTCCCAACTATTAATATTAAAAACGAAAAATATGCAATTTGAAAAGCGTTCACACCATTATAAAATCTTCCGACACTTGACGGTTTTAAATTGAAATTTGCTACATACGGAAGATTAAATTAATTCTCGTTTACGTTCGTCTTATCTAGTTTATTACACTTTAGTACGTCGAGTGTGCGCCCTAACCGGTTGAAACTCGTCCGCGTAACTCATGGCAAAACTAGTCCCGGTGATTTAACCATCGACATTATCTCCAATAATTCTAGTAAATCATAAGAAAACGTTAATTTAAAAACCACACCTACGGAAGATGCGCCTAACGCTGTGGGTGGAGATGCCAATAAATAACAAGGGATATACCAACGTGACGATACTAGAAACCTATCGAGATATGCTAACCCCAGATTATATCTAACCGATTAGTCTCAGAACTATGCTGAGTAATGGGGCTACGACATTGCATTAATACGTCACGCCTCGGATTAGCATATGAAAGGGTTCCTTCGCTTGCTGTGCGAACCAGGTAAGTTCTAAAATTTTAACGATGGTACGAAATACAAGTTGGCATGTTTTATGAACAACATGTGTCTAACTGAACGTACCTAGAACATCTATGTATTATAATAAATACTAGAAAAAATATACTCACCCAAGTATATAGCACCTCAGACGGGACAAAAATCAGCTGTTTCATACAAAAATTAAAATCTAAAATATCAATATGTATGAAACAGTTGATATTTTTTTCGCGATTTGCGAGTTGGTCCCATAGTAAAAGTTGTTCAGTTTGATGGTCCCATACCATATTCGGCATTAGGGGTATTTTTGTAACATGTTGTATATAAAAAATAGCATTGTGAAATGCAATAAATCTAAAATTTAATAATTATATAGCTATTTCATTTTTATCTAGTATTTTTTCATCGTAATATAAAAATAGCATTGTGAAATGCAAAAAATCTAAAATTTATAAATCTACGTAATATGACAAATGTAGCGCTCCGGTAACGATCAATTGCGATTGACAATGCCATTGTTAAAGCAATTGACAATCGCTTCAATTGCACATGTAAACTATCAAACGCTTCAATGAGCGTCAGTTAAGCGAAAATTGACAATCGCAAATGATCGTTACCGAAACGCTTTAATATGTAAATTTTATTCATCATTTATTAAAAGTTGATAATTAAAAGAATTAGGTATAGCCTTTCAGTTCATTTCACATTTTGTAAAATTAATTAAAAGGTTACAAAAAAATATAAACTCTAAATAAATAAATATTTGACAACATCACATACATTGCTCCGATTCCAAAGTAAGTAGCTAAAGCACTTGTGTTATGGAAATCGGAGACAACGGTGGTATCACAAACACCCAGACCTAAGTCAATATAGAAAAGATCGTTTTCTAAATTGACCCAACCGGGGATCGAACCCGGGACCTCAGAGATGGCGACACTTTGAAAACCGGTGTACAAAGCCACTCGACCAAGGAGGTCATCACTCTGGTAAATTAAGGCGTAACACTGAAAGTCACGAAGTGTCGGTCCAAGCTGAATAGCTTCCAACTTTAGCAAGAGCCATTTTTGTCGTCAAGTAATTATAGTTTGACCTTGATTATAGAACGTTGTCCTTTAACAGAATTACGAGCAATGTTATATAAACAGTCGACAGCAGCCGTAATCTTGTTAACTGTAGCGAACGTAGCGCTTGCATACTCGAAATAATATATGGGCTAATACATTATTTGAAGTTAACCCATCATTTGTATTTATTGACAGGTTACCCTAAGGATAAAATTATTTAAACAGGTGCATAATTAGATAAGTATTGCAAAGGGCACGATATTAATGTTTGCATGTTCCATGTTGAAGTAATAAAGAACCACCAACAGATTCAACTCGGTTATCATAAATCAATGCATTAAGCACTATTAAGTTATTGTTGCAAGACAAGCAGTAAAAGTTCTTTACTAAGGGCCGGTGCAAGCGAGCTGTATTAAATATGTGTCATTTTAATAGTTTATTGCGACTTGGGCAACCTTTTTACATTTAACGAGCAATGCTACGCAAATCGAGATACATTGAAGCATTCAACTATATCTTTATGGAACCCTTGAGGCGACTTAAAGAAGTAATCTGCATGAATGAGCGCATTTTGTTAAGATGCAAGACTTCATATTATTAATGGGAGCATACGTTCTATAATTGTGGTCGGCTTACGAGCTCAAAATCGAAGGAAAACTGCAAATCGATGTACAGGTTTAGCCGTTTGGACGTATCTTGAGGTCAATGTAATTAAAAAAAAATCTCTGAGTTATAGCGTTTTTTTTTATTAGGGAAAAAAATTGTTTTAAAAAATGACGTAATTCGAGAAAGGTGTGGTCTGAAAAATGATATAGTGACAAGAATTGAGAAAGGAATGCTTCGGTGGTTTTGTCACTTAGAGAGGATGAATGAAAGTCGAATCACGAAAGAGATATATTGTGCGACTGTGGAGGGAACGAATGCGCAAGGGCGTCCCAGAAAAACCTACGCGGACCAATTTTAATAAAAAAGGCTGGTGTACGCAGTCAGAAAATCCGCCGGGCATGTATGAAAAGGTTGATGGATGTAATTGAAGTGTGCAAGGATCGTAGCAGGTGGCGATCCATAGTCTTTGCCTACCCCCATGGGAAACAAGCGTGAGTATATGTATGTATGTATGTATGTATTATTACATTTTAGCCACTTGTTTTAAATAGAAGCATACCAAGTTTGGGCTCCTTCAGATACTTATTTTTCGTAAAATATACCTCAAAAAAAGATACGTAATATTTTCATAAGCGTCAAGAAAACAATTTTAAAATATTGACATGTATTTTTTTTATTTTTCATTATTTTATTACAAAGCTTTAAGTGATTACGTATGATAAAAGAAAATGTTTGTTCTGAAACCTATCGTGTGTGATACCGAACGAAAGAGCTTTCTGAGCCGTTTATATAAACATATTTCAGCACTTGTTTTAAATGAACCCAAAAACCATTTAGCTAGCATAACATACATAGGAATTAGATTTTTTTTCCCTATACAAAAAATTTATGACACCATAACTCCCCTCCTAAGGGAGCTTTTTTTAAGAACTGTGGCTCAAAAAAATTTGGATCTCAAGTGTACGTGTGTCAAACGGCTATCCTGTACATTGATTTGCGGTTTTTTTTGTGTACGACTAGCACTATAAGGCTTCACAACTTTTAAATACCAAGCAAACTTTCATTCTTCCCTTCCGAGAAGATGATCTGGTGCGAGTCGTATTTTTTCTAGTATTTTATTTAGTATTATATAAAAATAGCATTAAGCATTGTGAATGCTAAAATCTCAAAAATTTAAAAAACATAACTTTCATGTTCGTTTTGTCCTGTTAGCTTTGCTTGTAGACTTAAATATTTTAACACTGAATAATTAATGTGAGGAACAAACAATGGATTTATAAATTGCAAAGTCCCGTAAGTTTACCATTTAATGTATATCCATCAGTAATTTGCACACGGCATTATAATGAAAAGGGAGTACCAGACAGGCGTGGAAAACTATAATTTTCGTTAGGAATTCGTATTGTAATACCGCTGCAGTTACCCATCGCCATTGTCTAGGCGAGCTCAGGCGAACACTCCTGCGCACGTTCAGACGCAAATACAATGGCGAGGAACACCAACGAATGTTAGCAAGCTCTTCCTGTGTAATGTTTGAACGATAAGGTATTTGGGATCCTAGGATTGTTAACAAGAATTATTTAGAATTTGTTATTTGAAGTCGAAGCTATAAGGACTTGCTTTACCAGAAAATGTATACTTATTTAGAAATAATATGGGTTGACCATATTCTTTATAAAAACTGCTTTGCTAGAAAAAAATTATCTAGAAATAATATGGGAACCTATAAGGAAAGCTTTAAAAATTTGGTAGTGATATAGAAGAGGATTTTTTCAATAACCTGCACTTTGAAAATTGTACGTGGTTATTACTTCATAAGACCACTAAACCTAGTTTAACGACTTGTCGAGTAATAGTCATAAAATGCAATAGCAAGCGACCATTTAACAACCGTTATATTGCAGTTCCGCATCTTCCTATCGATTTATTTAGCTAACGGCGACGATTGTCCGCCAATCGCCATGGATATTGTTTTATTGCAATTGCCCACACACGCTCAATAGGATTTGACTCTACAATAACTTCTGCGTGCGACAGAATTAATTTCACATGGAACAATATGGGCCGGTAACGAAAGCATGCATGAATAAGAAACAAATGCACATAAAAATAATGTGGTGGTGGTCATAAATATATGACCTACCTACATCTGACGAAGTCGTTACTTTAATAAATCATTTCAATAGCTATAATTTTAATGCTTTTAGTAACATTTAATAAGACATAGCAATGTACGTTAAACAAGTTGGCGAAGTGATATTTGTATTAAATAAAATAAAGTCATGTTACTAAAACTTGAAATCCCGAACAAACGTGTCTCGTGCAGTGTGGCATTTAAGTTTATCTCGACGATCTAATTAAATTACTCGAACAACGGCCTATAAACTCCATCCACAGTAGCCACTTAAGACCTTTTCGATTTAACTTTAGTCATGAGCCCGATTAAAGTTTCTTGATCCTTCACCAGAGACAGGTGTAAGTTACTCCTACAATTCTGCACTCCGAAACAAGTCCCAATAACGATGGAATATGGTTCAGTTTCGATTGTATTTTTATGAATTTATTAAAGTTCTCGTTTATTAGCAAACCCTGTATAGCTATTTCGTCACTAGCCTTAGCGTTCTAAGACACGAATGTGTCTATTTCTTAACAAAAAGTATTAACAATTCTGTAAGCAAAAATTGTTTAAATATTTTCCGTTCCGATGCAGTTCACAGATAGAAAAAGCCACCCAGTAGAAAGGACACCAATAAATATCGGAGGCTTGACGTAAGGTTAGGTTATCTGCGCTTGTACCGAGGTATCTATCAAGCAATCTTCGCTGTGACTTGAATTTTCTGATGCTATCGTCAAATGCAACATGCTGCATAGTTTGACGTGTACAAACCATAAACCACCTTTTAAGGCTTTGTAGTCTTGTAGTGTCTTTTGAGTGTCTCCGATAATAACATATTGACTATGTAAAATAAGTTGTGTTGCTGTTTAACAATCCCAGCATCAACAATCTAGAAAATACGGCAATTTCTTGCTTTCATAGAAGAGATCATCTCATCTTTCTTTCAAGATGAGATTTCAATTCCATTACAAATTACGTCAGACAATTGATATGTCACATAAATCATATTTCACACATCTCCATTATTACGTATTAGAATATTACTGGATTTATCTTCCTAAGTATTTTATGGTTGAGAAAGTGTTTACATAAACCGAGGGAAGGAATCTTCATGCGGTTTGCGTAACACCTTCAACCGAAGACCAAAGGTCAAGTCAATACATTAGTCGTGAACTAACATTAAAATCTATGAGTATATGATGCTTTTATATCATTATGAGGAGAACTTTGTAACACGCTGTTTTACAAACAAGGCTGTTATTAGTTGCCTTTTTGACGTTACATAATTATTTTATAGAAAACTATTCAAGAACTCCTCAAGTTCGAATTTTGCCGTTTCTGGCCTAATCTGGAATATCCATTTACAGCAATCTACATAACCAATAATTAAAAAAAAGATTTTAAAATAAATAAGTATATTATTGTCAAAGGTCAATAATAAAGGAGATAATACAAAAAAATGCTATAACTTGGTTGAGTACTGCTTAATTTCCAAAAGAATTTTGTTAAGATGTATATTGATAGTTTATAATTAATTTACAGAGATACAGAAACAGGCGTTTCGATTCCAAATTATATAGAAACATCTTTGCTCCTAGTTAGCACATAATGTGCGGCGTAGTTCAGACCAGTTTAATTAAACCTTATTTTCTATTTCCGGGTAATCTGTAACAAAATCTATCAAGTGTACAACTCAATAAATAAAATTAATAAACAACCTGTTGAAAACCTTTAAGAGATAAACGGACACTCAATATTACCGTCATCTATTTTATTTCTCACTGTAATCTCGCGAGATGTCGTAATCGAATCAGATAACCTTAATTCCAATGGCAATAACGTGGAGGCTTGGACATACATCGTAGTAGCAGCTGGAGATGGCATCGACACGCGAGCAGATCCTATCGGTACTGTGGAGGGCGACATGCCATCTGACGCACTTGAATTGTCACCGCTATCACAGATTACTATTACTCCGCTACTGGTGTTGGATATAGCCAAAAAAAGGATTCCGTTTTTTCCATTCTCATTCCTAAGTCTTTCCTGGAAAGATCCACGGGTGGGTTTCAGGTTGAAATTCCGTTCCTTCTATCTATACTAACCAATAATGTTAGTAGGACTATTATATAAGAATATTGTATTCTGTCTGAATTTGATTTTTAATTTCTGCCTTAGCTCATCTCACATAGGCTTTTCATTACCTATGTAATTGTTTGCCTTCCTGTAACACAGTTATACAAGGTGTTACAAAAATACCCCTAATAACGAATATGGTATATAAGGACCATCAAACTGATCAACTTTTACTATGGGACCAACTCTGAAATCGCGAAAAAAAATCAGCTGTTTCATACATTTTGATATTTTCGATTTTAATTTTTGAATGAAACAGCTGATTTATTTTCGCGATTTCAGATTTGGTCCCGTAATAAAAGTTGTTCAGTTTGATGGTCCCTATATACCATATTCGGCATTAGGGGTATTTTTGTAACACCTTGTATATTAAGATTTTTCCATTCTTATTAAAAGAAAGATCGGCTATTGTTGAATTTGTATCTGGAATAGTATTCTGATAATTATTAAATCTACCTTCGTTCTCTCATTATAGATAAAGGAATTGTTAATTAATATTATCTACGTTCCAAACTATTATCACATGATTTTTCTTTAAAAACATTTTATTTACTAGATATTTGCTTGCAATCAGATATTTTAAAGTAATTACTGGGGTACCAAGAACCGTTAACATTATCGCACTAAGTATACCTTATATAAACGACGCGGTTAGAATATTAGTAATTATCGGCAATTTTACTTTAAAGTGCCATACTCTTACTAACTACTGCTATAAATGAGTGTAAATTATGTGACTGCGATTTTACGTTCATTAACACAAATAGGAAAATACGAATTATAAATAAACAGTTTTGAATTGATTGCCTTGAAGGTTAAATAAGTACTCATTAGTTTTCAAATATGATAAAGATTTAATGACGCCGTGACATTTTATAGTTAACCCGTCTGTTTAAATTTTAAAGTTTTAAGAAGTAAAAGTTCAATTCTCTTCTAGTACAATACTCTAGTATGAATCACAGCAGCAACCTAAAAGACAGTAGTCAAATTACTGCAGGTTACATTTCAAACCAAGGAATTTTTGCGATCCAATTGTGAATAGCGCATGAAACGTACTACTTATAGCTTTAATCTGTGGCATGAAACGCTAAGCACAAATGCGGACATTTCCCATGCTTCCAGCCGAGTTACGCCCCATAAGGAAACGATCCATTAACATTTTACCCGCAACTACATATTCAGAGAACAATCTGACCAAATGTAAATCAGCAATCGAGGTGCGATTAAACTGCTTTAATTTCACGGACGGAGCTTTAGGGTTGAACCCTTCGTAGTCCTTGCTAATCGACAAGGAATCCTACAAAATGTATTCGTCATCTACACATTTTTGTGATAGTTTCATGGCTATTAGTCTCCTGTTTTAAGCATTCAATTAGGTAAACTTATTTAAGAATGGTAGTGTTTAGATTAGCATTTGTACAACTTTTTAAAAATAACTGTTTAGAATACATATTATGAATCTAGGAAGGCTCTGTGTTGTGTCACGTTATTCTCAAACGATGTTAATAAATATGGCATTGCCAACCCTACAAAGACGCAACAATTCTAGAGGGATTCATTCATGCGAGCTTTTAACTTACTCCATCTGGGGTTTATTACAATTAGTTGGTACATAACACTGCAACTTACAACGCTATATAAATCTGCATTTTTATCTTTTTGGCTCCACACACATTCGCTAAATAAAAGTCACCACAAGAGAAAGTATAATCAAACATTCACAATTCATCATTTTAAAAACATTCTAATACTTGCACCATTTGCTAACGGTAAAATCAAAATGGCAACCAATTATTGATGCCAATTAATTCTAACTTCCTAATCTGCTAACAAGAAAGCTCCCTGTCAATACAAGCGAAATTTGCATTTACAAATACGACTTTAATATTCATAGTTAGACTAAACATTCAGATTGTCAATAAGGGTAAAAGTATTTGGTGGATAAACAAGTTTTAAACATCAAAATCGAATCCTTAAGATCCTTAGACAAATTAAATCTAACTCTTAATTAGCTTTTCATTTATTTAACAACACTGTTTAAATAAAAGCGTACCTATAATTAATCAACATTATCATAATGGAAGGATGTACATACGTATTCTTACGTATTACGTATCTTTCATATTTTAATGAACGTGGTATATGGTACGACGTTGTTTTTTACTTCTATCGCTAGAACTATGAGACCGTATTATTGTTAACTTAAATATATTTATTTATCAGATACAAAGACCATTACAAGATCAGTGGTTCTGTTTCACTCATTATGCCACAGAACAGGTAGCGTGTTTAAGACACACCATTATTACCTGTCTAGAGGTAATTATGCACTACTTAGAAGAATGCAGTCCGGTTAACTTTGGATAAGCACGTAATGTTGGAACCTGCAGGCTCCGATATTCAAAGACTAGTACAGTCGTGGTACTGAAATGTTAATTAGTTTCCAATGGCTTCGGAACAGTCGGTAGGAACTTAAAGCGAATTCCTTGCCATATTTTCTCTGCTCTCTGTTTTTAATTGGCAAGATATCTTATACAACATGTTACAAAAATACCCCTAATGCCGAATATGGTATTTGGGGATCATCAAACTGAACAACTTTTACTATGGGACCTACTGTCAAATCGCGAAAAAAAATCAGCTGATTCATACATTCAAACAGCTGATTTTTTTTTCGCGATTGGTTGGTTCCATAGTAAAAAATGTTCAGTTTGACAGTCCCTATATACCATTTCGGCATTAGGGGTATTTTTGTAACATGTATAAAAGACATCAAATAAACATACTTCTAATTACAAAGGTACTTGATTAAATCATCAATTATTAGTTAATAGTTGACCGTGAACCATTTAAAAAAAACATAGAACAACATGAGAAGATAAACAACCTCTTTCTATTAGTTATTAAACGAAACGACGAAATACAAAATTGCAATAAAAACTCTTGCTATAAATCCTCTAAATCTTATACATATACATAAAATACATTTTTCACCATGGAGCCTCAATTTTTATCTAACATCTAACCAATAAGCTCAAACACACTATATCTGCTGTAAATTGCTGAGGAGTTGGGTATTCCGCAGACTACCTGATACTGCAGCATAAGTTCAAGGTTTTCGTGTCTTGGAAATACCACCGATTTGTAACAATACACGAAATTTCAATTTAATCTGTTCAGCCATTTGAAGATCATCAGCTCATCAAGTAGGAAATGAGCTGATGATCTTCATAAATTATAGCTAAGAACCATCTCAATCACGCCAGCTTTTAAATAAAAAAACACATTAAAATCGGTCATTAGTTTGGGAGCTACGTTGCCTCAGACAGACAGACAGATACACACAAACACACACACACACGTCAAACTTATAACACCCCTGTTTTTGCGTCGGTAGTTAAAAACACTTGTGCTTATACCTAGTGGGAAATGTAGGCTGTTTAGTTAGTCCTTGACATAATTAGAGGAATTACCAATAAATTGACATGCAATTGAGCTTTCAAACCAATTCGAATCTAATTGGACTAGCATTCTTGCATTTCGTTTCCTTTGCAAACGTCAAATAAATTAGGTTAATATTCCAATAATTCATGTTAAATATTGTAACATTAATGAGTCAATTAATTAAAAGATGCAAAAACTGTTTCCTCTCTATCCATATAGACACGACTTAATGATCCTTGAAACCGAGTGTTAATTACATTTTAAGCTAATTATGTGCATCGTTAATAAACCAAATTACATAAGCTTTTTTTCTAAATCAAATTATGGTTTTCCTATGACGTAAGTATGTAGCTTATTCAACACAATTTCGCAATGAAAATAACATTCAAAAGATACAAGAATCGTTTTATTTCTAGACTTTAAATAAATGACATTATTAAATTTTATTAAAACAGACTTGAATATTCCATTAGTTAAACATGCCATTGTGGTGTAACATAACGGATGGCAAACCGTTATTTAAATATTGGACGACCGTGATTACACACGCAAATACATAAATTTGTATGATGCGCATGCGCATTCGCCGCGAATCCGCAAAATGCACTAGCCTGCAGCTTTAGAAAGCCACGTTGTAAATTGGCAGACGACCCGCCCGGTTGAAAACGACAAACATAATATATGCTAGAAACCAGTCCCTATTTCAATACTATCTCGCCCGAGAACGGCGATAATGTTTGCTGTGCCAAAAGCCAGTTGAATATCTTGCACCTTGTAGTATGGAAAATAAGTTCGCATTCGATCATGTGATAAGGCTTTATTCAATTTAGTAACCACATTGTCGCTGTTTATATGAGACAACGGCGAACGAAACCTACTCGCTTGCATAAGTAAAAAAAAGTATAAGAAATGTAAGAACATTTTGTACACAACTAATTTTTGTATTTCGACTTTTTGCATTGATGCGGTTTAAATATTTTTTAAAGACATTTTATTGTTCTTTATTTGATTTAATTCTTTATTATTTAGGGGTACAAATATCATCATCTCATCATCATTGTCAGCTGCACAACGGCCTTATAAGAGATTCTAATGAAGCTATCAAACACCAATGTTTAAGATAATAAAACAAACAATATAACCATATTGCCTTGCATTAATTAGAAAAGAATATAACATAAACATTGACAGCATAAAATTTGAATTTATATTAATAATTTGATTAACGACATCGAATTGGGTTCATTTATCTTTATTATGACCAGTGGATATCGAAAAGCCAGATGTTCTGTGAGAGCTCCATAAATATTTATAGGTAACCGTAAGCATTACATTTCCATAATATAAATAAAGGTGCAAACACATTGGGCTTACGTGACGACACCCCACGCCACGTGATGACACGCTAGAAGCACACTTGTAACACGCCACCTATGTGGCATAGAGCATCCGCGATAGAAGCACACTGAGCTTACGTGACGACATGCTCTCCGATGTGATGTTACGTAAATTTTTTTTTGAAACAAAATTAGTGCCAATCATCTATACATTTGCTCGTTTCGTGCCTGTTAACACGTGTTCACACGTGTTAACATACGCATATGGTATTTGGTCGCGTCCAGCGACTTGTTATAAGCTAAGTGTGCTTCTAGTTCATACATATACTATGAAAACCGATGTCCCATGACGGACGTGTCATCACGTACGTAGGTTGGCGTAAGCCCAGTTTGTTAGCACTGGGTCACACACAAATCTGATGACGGTATAAAATAAACACACGCATGAACCACACTTCGACATTATGAATTATAGGAGTTGAAAATAATAATAAAGACAATTTAAATCGAGCACATTGGATAAAAAGACTAGTGTGGCCCGTCATAGCTTTATCGATAATCTGGCCTGGTCAATGGACAATTTATTGTCCCACTGCACTGTGTCGTGGTATGCAATTCGAGTTCCACCATTTAAAATCCTCGCGATGCTATCGTATATTTAACCAAGCCTCTGAATAGAATCCCAGAAATTATAATTTATGTAAGCTGTTTAGTTAAGGTTCGGCAACTGTAGTTCTTTATAATATGAATAAAGATGGCGATTAATCTGTCACAAATACAAATATACATTGTACTATTCCAACCCAAACAAGCATGTAGAGGCCGAAATTGCAAGATAAGCAGTGTCATAACAATATCAATACAATAACTTCATTTTTATAAGACTATTACTTCATAATAGTGTTATTATTACCTCATTCATAGTCGCAATTCTTTTTATAGTAAGCTTTAATGAGACATTGATTTCGAATAAAACATTAAAATTAAAAATATATATTTGAGTTCAATACTAGGCAAGGTTTGAAACAAAATTAGGTCATAATGTTCAATCCCAAATTTTTATTCATTCACTTCATCTATTAGTTCATGTTCAAACACGTTGATATACAGTATAATCTTATTTTATTGATATAATAAACACTTTCAACCTGAACACGAAGTTTTGATCGTGACCCGAAGATAGTCGAGTCAACCTAATGAAGTTGTTTCGTAAATTAAATGCACGGCTTAAATAGATTTATCGATAGTTATTTTATAAACAAAGTGATATAGTACGTAATAGGTAATTATTTGGGGGTCGTGAGACTCTTTCATTATTTGCGTAAGATTCTGTAAGACTATCACAAAACAACACAATTTATGCGCCCACATTTAGAACATCGGAAAAAAGATCGTCAACTGATTGAAAGATCGGTATCAATTCGTGTCGAGTAAATAATTATTTTCTAAATTGTTTTCCGCGTTTGCATAATTTATATATAAATTTCATTTAAGTGACTAGCATGAGCTAGTAATAGTTGATATAACGATTCAATTTACGCTCAACGTTATTAAATTATATGAAATTTTTAAAAAAAAGTGTATTCAAGATTATATGTATTTTGCAATTCTGTTAAACAATTAATTGCAATAAATAATACTGATAGCTTATGATCTAATATTATTAATGACCTTACCGCATCTCTTAGTCTTACAAACCAGTCGATGTCCTGATAAGTATAACTTCAAAAATAATTACTCAGATATGATCGAGGCGTATAAGTAATGGTATTGTCCAACTCTCGTCATTAATTGTCGATGGCTTTATTAGCAAATAACAATTCTTATTTACTTTTCTTATTTACGTAAGCTTTCTATACAGGCCTGTTTGAAGTGCTAATATCGTTGACCTCGATATTGACAAAACACCACAATTTGGACATCACTATTTAGCACATTTTGAGACGTAACAGATATTTCTAATTTTATAGCTCATAATTTAGACTTATCAAGATGATATTATTATTTATTTAGGGTAAATAAAATAGCGACTTAACATACTGACTTTTTTATATTATCAATCCCAAATGACTTCAACTTCAGTGATATATAACGTACCTACTTATTTATTAATTTTTGGTCTGCGGATAGGGTTGCCAGGTTCAAAAACACAAAAGCCGGACTCAGCGAATAATTTAGCCGGACATTTTACCCTAAATGCCTTATATTCCTTTTTTATATATATCATAGCTTTTTTAAAGCCGTCCGGACAATATTTATCACCGCCTTGCGAAAAGCGACCGGACGGACTCGAAGCGGGTCGGGCAGTCGAGTCGTGGCGTTACTTGCGCTCGACTTACAATACAACTAAAAGCCTAACAAAAGCCGGACAGGCCGGAGCGGCCGGACGCAGTCAAATTTGGCCGGACAATGGGTCAAAAAGCCAAACATGTCCGGCTACAACTGGCAACCATCTGCGGATGACTTAAAATAGCCTAATGTTGTTTGTAACACTGGTTTCTCGATTGTATATGTTTAAGACTTTGTAGACAAAGTCTTAAATTTTCGGTCCATTGACCTCGCACCACAAAACTAATAGCTTTTTCATTAAATTTTGCATAATAAATTAAAATATTTGAATAACAATAAAAACAACATGCGGTTGATGTGATGATGCGATGAAAATAACATCATAATAAACATATTTTCGACATTTATGTGTTTTTAAAGAATATAAATTCCTTTTAATGTTTTAACATTTTTATTGACCTCTAAATAAACTAATCTAAAGAAAATTAAGAAACGCATTTTGACTCTTAATAAAACCTATGAAGAATAAAGTTCTTATTATTGCCGTGAAAATTTTAATTAATGAACCAATAATGTTAAAGGAACTCATAAAATATATAATGCATCTACTTAACCATAAAATTAACAGAAGCTTAAAAACGCACACCGAAATTAAGTTCTTCCACGGAATTGAGAATATAAAATATGACATAAGAGTGGTAAGTAGGTTACAAACTTGATTCGGTTTAAGTTTTTTAATACTTTGCATTATTCATATATTATATTAACTAGGTGCCACGCCGACTGGCGGAGGAAACAAGTCTAGTGAGGTGACATTTAAAATGATTATACCTGTGTTGAGAAAGCAAGATGTTTTTTTATTTAAACGAAAAGTAGGTATCTTAATATTTTTTCTGGTTTGGGTTGCTAAGGTATAGGGTAAGCAGTAACATTGTTATTAACAAGTTTTAGGCTGTGTTGTCATAGGTAATTTATTATTGTTTTAAGTAATAAGTTTAAGGGACGCAGAACAAAATGCTGATGTCAAGGCGAGGGACGCGGTTTAGGAACTTGATTGTAATATCTATCATCGTTTTGTGTCTGTTTACGATTATTTGGTCTTATGAAATTGAGAGAGAGGTTATTAATCGAAACTATCAGAGTATTAGTAGGGCCTTATTTAATAAGACAATTTGGTTTACATTGCGGTTTAGCTATGAGTAGTTTGTTCTATTTTCAAATTGGTTGACGTAATGGATACAAAATTGCCATGACAGGTGAGAAATTGACACGTTTATTAAATAGGGCTCAGCGCCCGTTGCATTAGGCTGCGATAAAAGATATACCTATGTTGCGAGGTAAGTCGCGTCTACGTAGATAAAGCGTCGCATGGCACAGTTATATTACGTTCGTATAAATAAGTCTATGGTTAAAATATATTATATATGTCGCGGAGAAATGTCAGTTGTAAACAATTAGAATTAAACGATTTAGAACAACAACACTAGCTGAACGATTTAGTGTTGACAGCAAAAATAATCCTTTTATATTTACAATTGCAATGCCTTTTTGTTGCTAGTTAACATTTTCCACGGTGGATATTATGTCGCGCTGTCAACTCACGCACTGTTGCGCGACATATATTTACTATGGTTTAAAAATTTTGTCGCACCCCTCGCGACAAAATTTAACGTTGTTAGTCATGCAACGGGCGCAGGTCGTTGAAAAACAAATTCTAAAAGCAATGAATAACCTGATTATATTTGGTGCTAAAAAGTAATAAAACCATACAATGTCAGCAATGTTAAGTATCCATTCGACATTTTTGTCGACACGTGAATTCACTGCGACATCAAAAATAATTTCCCAGTAACAAACAAATGCCACCCATGCCATGATTCGGTGTTGAAATCGACAAAGAATGCATTAATGCAGCGTAGGATTCTATGGAAACACGTATTATGGGTTTATGAGATGGCGAAACAAACGAATTGTGAAACGGAAGACGGTCGCTTTAAAGAATTTAACATTTAATTCTAAAATAAAAAAATGGAGACATTTGGTATTGGTTGGCGTAAGTAGGGGGGAGGCCTAAGATATGAAGTTAATAAGTAATGAATAAGAGCGCGTTGTCTGCACACTAGCGCCGCCATTGGAAAAAAAACAAAGTACTTTTTATCGCTTAAACAATATTTTCTAGCCTGTCGTTTAGTTTTATTGCTAAGAGTACTTTTCGCTATAATAAACGATAAAAGTACCACAAAGCTTCTTCGGAGTGCACTACAGAGAGATAATTCACAATGATTTTTTTCCAATGGATGGCGGCGCTAGTGTACAGACTATGCGCTCTTACCCTAAAATTCTTGCCAAATGGTACAAGGCAACTTTTACAGTACTGCTGGATGCTGGAATTCATTTAGTATCTAATCATTATAGGTATTTTATTTCAGTATGTTTACTAGATAATGCGCCTTCATTCAAGTATGAGGTAAGTAGAGGCTTGTCTCAAAATATTCAACAAAGGACTATCGGACGACCAAATATAATTAATTAATTATAATAAGTATAGTTTGAAAGTTTGTTTCACAAACACAAACCGTTTAGTTAAACAAATAACTAATTTCATAGGGAAATAAGAAATCACTGAGAAAATTGGCCAATTATTTCTAAATAAGGCATTACTCCCAAAATGGGTGACTGTGATTATTTGACATTAAGTATTATATTCAACCGTAGAATGTCAGATATAAATCTTTACATAATAGTGGAGTGAGACAGGGCGACGGTTTGTCCGTTTGTATGTAAGGAATGCGGCTTCGACTGTGACGAAACTAAAGGCCGCTGCTTGCATGTTTATGATCGACAGAATAATGAAACAGTTCTAATACAAACTTTACACTAATCTTTAGTTACTGTTAGGACAGCAAAATGTGTACCTTTACCTGAACTAGCGAAAACCATAAACAAAATTTCAGTGCTAATTTGAATAATGTTTTAGTTACCAAATGTTGATTTATTGATTTTAATTGTTAGGACCTAAAGGTCGAACTTCTAAGTAATTCTGACTTTTAAGGTTTCAAATATAACCTAATAGTAGTGTAAATGCTTGTTTATAGTAACTTTTTAGTACTTATCTAAGTATGTATTGATATAAAATTAATTCCGAAATTGGTAAATCGTCATGAAATCTGTGAGCGCGGTCAACAAATAATGAATTCAAGATTTTTTTTTTTTTACTTTGACTCCACACTAAAAGTAGGTATACTAAAGGAATATCTCGATGGTGCAGCAATTGCGAAGGATTAAGCAACTTTCGCAAGGGTCGGTCATAGGATGGGTGACCAAAAATTTATCATCTCGAGCTCCTCCGTGCTTCGGAAGGCACGGTCCCGGCTGCATTTGCAGTCGTTAACATCCACCAACCCGCATTGGGCCCGCGTGGTGGGTTATGGCCAAACCACTTTATCCACCCATAAGAAAGGCCTGTGCCCCAGCAGTGGGGACATTAAAAATGGCTGATGGTCAATCCTAAGAAAAACAATCGATGTTTGCTGGGTCTATAGGTACTTATTTAGATAAAAAAAACATTTTATTATCAGTCTGACTGCGTACAGCATAAGTGGCGTAAGTCTCTCTAGACATCAAGTCAAGATAAGATCGTGAAGTTCTTATACCGTTCACACCCATTCACTGCATCCGCACCACCCGTTGCGCTTGCGCAGCCCACCTAAGGCGGACAGGTGCGTGCATTTCCTTTCATATACCGTAACATTTTTTATTAATAATATTACTTAGGAATGGCCGTCATAGGTTGTTAAAAGCTACCATTTGGTCGGGGATCGAATATTTGTATTTGTTTTTTTCTATTGTAACAGAACAGCTTGCCTTTGATAAAAAAATAAAGCTTTTCAAAAAACAGGTGTTCTGTGTAGTAACTATTTAGTAATTTAGAATGACGTTCTCAAAAAAGGACCTCTTTTTGGTCTTAATTGTAATCCATGAGATGAAACATTACGTATTAAGTCTAAACATGGCCACACATCAAAAATTAAAAAATTAGTTATACCACCAATGATAACTTTCGAGATCCTACTAAATATTAATTAAAAAAAACAGAAATAGAACTGTAATTGATATGGACGAGTTGGGAAGGGGACGAGTTAGGAAGTGGACAAGATAGGAATTGTAGGAAGAGTTAGAAAAGTGGACGAGTTGGGAATATGGGCGACTTGGGAAAGTGGATGACTCGTCCTGAAGGGTTATGATTGACAGACAAGAAAACCTCTTTCAGGACTAATAAGTTCCTTCCTTCCACAATATTTATTTACCGTTTTACATCACAAGGATTTCAATAGTCAATAGTCATAGAATTATTATTTATTTTACTGCGCTTTATCTAATGAAATTGCTTAATATTATAGGGAAGTGCAATAAAACCTTAACAACCAGGCTATTCTTTTGTTATTTTATACAATTAATCAAGTCTCAAAAACTAGATAAGTAGTAGTAACTACTTAAACAGAGCTTTATGATACAAGATTAATCTCAAACAGGGTTGTTTTGTTGCGACTGATCTGTATTGCAAATTGTTGAATAGTTGTTGCGTAATGAAATTTACACAATTGTGTAGTGAACAAATTCTTCGGTAAACCATAATGGGGTAAATCTGGACAACGACGGAATCAGATTAAGGTATTTAATGGAATAAATGTAAAACGATAAGCCTGAGCCGTTTCGATTTGCATAAAATAGTTAAGCAAATTCGAGGAGGAGCTCGATGGCGCAGTGTTGTAGCGCCTGGCCCAGCAATAGCGAAGGTTAAGCAACTTTCGCAAGGGTCGGTCATGGGATGGGTGACAAAAATTTACTATCTCGAGCTCATCCGTACTTCGGAAGGCACGTTAAGCCGTTGCTCCAGGCTGTCGGTAACACCCACCGATCCGCATTGGGCCCGCGTGATGGGTTATGATCCATCCTCCTTATCCACCCATAAGGAAGGCCTGTGCCCCAGCAGTGGGGACATTAAAAATGGCTGATGGTCTAGTCTAGTTAAGCAAATTATGAAATCATGAAAGGTGGAGAATATTACATTTTGAATAGATCTGATCTGATGACTGCATTAATCATTCGTATTTTTAATGTATAAAGACGTACCCCATCGGAAAAAGTATACGTTTTTAAAAATGCAGGAGTTAGTTACGACTCTGTGGGAGTGTGTAAAAATATATCTACCTAAAATGAAATATTATTTAAATTTCGTGTTAGACACTGTTTGTATCGAATCATGTAACTCGTCCAACTTATCAAAGACGAAACTGCATCCATCTTGAGCTTATATTACATAAGAAGCGATCAGGTGTTTCTTATTTAAAGTAATCAATAACAAGCTCATCTAAAACTATTTGTGTGATTGATTGATACATTTTAAATAAACAAGTTCGGATTACAAATCGGTGGAGATAATTTTAAAAAAATCTTCGCTATTAGATGACTCTTGTCTTAAATAGTCATCTACTAACTGCCAAAGTCAATCAATAGCTTATCCTCAGTAAGACATAACATAGTAACAGACACGTTCGCTGCCCATAGAACAACAAAAAATATAATTACACTGGGGGAGTCAATATATAATTACATTGCGCTGAGGGGCCCAATATACAACATGTTACAAAAATACCCCTAATGCCGAATATGGTATATAGGGACCATCAAACTGAACAACTTTTACTACTGGTACCAACTCTCAAATCGCGAAAAAAAAAATCAGCTGTTTCATACATTTAGATATTTTCGATTTTAATTTTTGTATGAAACAGCTGATTTTTATCTTGCGATTTCAGAGTTGGTTGATTAAAAGTTGTTCAGTTTGATGGTCCCTTATACCATATTCGGCGTTAGGGGTATTTTTGTAACACGTTGTATAATTACATATTGCGCTGGGGGGTCTAATATTTTTTTGAATACCACCCACTTCTTGAAAGCTTAATTCCTTCCCTGGCACCCATATGACGACAGCATGTCGTTAAGCAGCAGCTCAAAAAATCAAATCCATAGAAAACTGTATGAAAGTATGCGTATCCCATCGTAGTAGGCCGGGCCCATCAAACGACGTAGCGTGGCAATGAACGTGTTAATAAAGTCGGTCTATTTACTGGTTTGGTGATAATGTCATGTATTATAATCATAAAGCCATCACAAGGATGTAGATGTAGACTGAATGAAAAGATTTATTATTCTAGGAAATCTTAAAATTATAGCTCCTCCTACACTAAACTATCTAATATTTTGTCTTGACCATCAATCAACCATAAAAAGTAACAAAATTGTTCTTTCAACTAAATCATCGAGACTAGTTTCATACTAGTTTATACATAAATCAAGTTTAATGTAAAAGCGAAGCTATTAAAACACGCATCGGATCGCAACATAAGTTGTTGACTAAACGTCTGTTAGAAGTTACATAAAAAAATGTTATACAGTACTTACGCAGCAATTACAAGTCCGATATGTTCGCATTACACAAACTGTGTCTCCCCGTTGTCCATCTGTAACAAAAAAGTTATTAACATTAATAACTTGCTAACAATTTAAAGAATTTACAGAAGACGCGTAAATAATGCCTAGAACAATAAAAAAACGTTGTACGTCTATGTATGAATTAAAGTTGTGAAAAGGATACACCAATACAAGCAGCGGATACCAGAATTTCACTTTCACAAAATTGCAATATTATTTACATACGAGGTCCCCATGTTGCCAACTTTTACCAACTTCAAGTCAAGCCTGGATCGTCTTAAATTCACATTTTAGTTCGCATAGCTGTATTCAATCCAACCGAACAATGAACCGAAATGTCCGTGCCTTCAATGTAATGATTCACTTTTTCAAAGTGTCCTTTTTTCGTCAATTTTTTGTCAACTCGGTGCCAACGAACGATATGATCGCTTCCTCTGAGCAGCAAAAACGCGCAGGATTCTCGAGGTTAACTCCCAACATTGTTCACCACAATAGCGATTGTTAGAAAGAATCTCCAAGACAATAGAATGGTCTACAATTAGCATTGCCAATTAAATATTTGTTTAGCCGTATTGTTTGTCGGATTAGCAAAACAAATAAAATAAATACACAGAGAAAGAGAACACGGGCAATTGATCACACCATATAGGGAGGCAAATTGCAGCACAATTGGATTGTTAAATGCTGTAGTGAATTTAGAGTTGCAGTTTCAGTTGTTGCTTTAGAAGCGATGTCATATATCCTTTGTGGTCAGACACAGTATTGGACAACCTTAACGACTATTAAATCACTCTTGCATGCCAGTGAGTTTACTTACAGCCCTATTTTTGACGACCTCCGTGGTCGAGTGGCTTTGTACACCGGTTTTCAAGGTGTCGCCATCTCTGAGGTCCCGGGTTCGATCCCCGGTTGGGTCAATTTAGAAAATAAACTTTTCTATTGTAGCTCAGGTCTGGGTGTTTGAGATACCACCGTTGTCTCTGATTTCCATAACACAAGTGCTTTAGCTACTTACTTTGGAATCGGAGCAATGTATGTGATGATGTCAAATATTTATTATTTATTTATTCTAGAACAATACTCAAACGACCCTTGACTACGCGAAAGCACTGATTTGGGATAGAGCTCCTGTGATTGGTTCGTTTGTTTGACGTACGTTTGATTGGTAGTTGAGACCCTGTCGTCCGCGGGCACTGTGAGACCTCGTCACAGAATTAGTATAGACCTCGTAGTAATGTTTGAATACGGGTGTCAGTGAATTAAGTTGACAAACCAAGATAAAATTGTATGGGTAATTTCTAAAAATAACATAGAATTCTAGCATCTATCACAATCACAAAACGTTTATTAATAAGGTCCCAATATTTTCATGATAAATATGTCTCTACTCTAGCCTTAGCACGCTATTATTTATATTTTTTGCTTAGTAACTTCGTTAATATACATAATTTATGGAAATATGTATGTAGACATATATGGCACTTAGTGCGCTTGTAATGCTCCATTGAAATTTTGAAACTAGCTTAAACTGCGACTTTTGAAATAAAACACGCGAATTTTGCTAAAAAAAATTTAACTTAAACAGGTTTCATAACATTATTATAATTCGATATTTAAATGTTAACTCATTGGTTACGATTGTTAACGATTGTATCAGCAATCGTACCAATCAAGACCTGGTTCTGCCTGCATATCAGCCATTTTTATTGTCCCCACTGAAAGATACCTGGTTCATGTATATGTAATACGCACTCATCTTGTAAAATGTAATAAAATAATATAAAATACCACCCCTTGCATAAGTGAAGTGACCAGATCGGCTGAAAGCGTGGGCGACAGTGGGCGTGGGAACCGGTCTTAACGAGCTCGTGAGTCAGTGCATTGATTTTGGTAAATCGAACTTGATACAGCTTTCGAAAGTTTTTTGCATAAAAACTATTAATAAAAGTAAAGTGGCAGTCAACGAGTTACGAGATTTGGGTAGTTTCGTTATTACATGACAAGGAAAGTTAAAGCTCAAATGAGTTGAAATTAAGAATAATCCCCTAATAAAGATCGTATAGTAGATGTATAGTTACACAATTTGTTACTCTCTGTCAAACAAGTTTGACTTTAAAAAGAAAGGGACAAAACACTGTGTAACTATACATCTGCGATACAATATTTATTAGTAAGGGCATAAATATCTAAATCTTAACACCCAAGTATTTGACCGTATCAGCTTCTAAGAAACTTAACAATCGTTACAATATTTCGAAATTATCATTCGGTATACGGCATAAACTTCGAGTATCATGTTAGTGAATCAAGTCAGCATGTAGAGGACGGAACACAAAACAAAAAACATACGAAAGCACTTCTCATTATTCGCAGAAGACACATACGTTAATTCAGCAGTTACAATCTTTATTAACAAACACGCAAAGATTAAATTTGAATACAACCGTGCGACTCTAGTTAGTGTAAGCTTTCGCCTGAGCGTGGGTGATGGGAGTAACTCGGCCCAAATCGGTCAAACACGAACAGGTTGAATAAATAAACTGAATTGAATATAATGACATTTCGTATCTACAGTGAAATAGAAGTGGTTAGTAATGTCCACTGACGGTGAAGCCTTGGGCCGAAACGGGCCTTGCAACTATTACCTGCACTGACATTTATGAATACTCTTAATGATATAGAATAGAGCATTGTGTCACACAATGGATTAGATTAGTGAAATAACTTCTCAAACGGCAATTGTTCACAATAGCGCTTTGTTAATGTTCCAAAATTTTAATTAGGACTCTACATGCAAAATGTAGACGCATTTCAAAATGTGCAAATTTTATAGGTTTATATTAACTGAAAATCAACACTGTAGTACAAAACCGGTGTAGTTTTTTATATCTTTTAATAACATCCATAATCCATTTAAAAGTTGAAAATTTTATATGAAAAAAACTACTTTTACAACTAAAACACGCGGTGTTCTACAGCAGTAAATGTTAACTACCCTAAACAGTATTTTACAGTAAAATTGACCAATCACAGTACTTCTGAATCTGAAGAACCAATTAGTGACAGTGTCGTCGCTGTTGCTTCCAATTAGTCATTTTTAGGTCATTTTAAATTAAGAGTATCAATAAGGGACAAAATATGGTAAAGCCTTCTAACAAGATTCGAATTATTTATGCCTTAGGAAAATAGGTAGTAAAGTACCAATTAAGTCTAAATTACTGCGACATTTCACATTCTTAAAGATAACTAGAAGGTAATTACTGTTTCCAGCATAGAACGATTCATCAACGCGTAATATATCGCATATTCAGTGTGTACTTATGCGCTTGTTAGCAAGCGGCAAGTTATACTGATAAATAGACAGAAATACGGAAATTTCAAACCAATAAGTATTTGTTTACAACCCAATTTCGAAATTGTTTATCAACTTTAATAATAATATATATTAAATAAATAAATGCTTGGACAATTTCACACAGCACCATCTAGCTCCAAATTAAGCAAAGCTTGTAATATGGGTGCTCGACTTATATACTTTTTAAATTATATACTTATTATACATAAGTAGTAATAGTAACACCCAGACTCGTCACAGAAATTAAAATTCATCATTTCAATTTCTGCCCGGGCGGGAATCTAATCCGAGACCTCTTGCGTGGGAAACCGGCATGTTGATCACTGCACCACTCAGGTCGTCATATTTAACATTATATTCACCTAGTAGAAATTAGCTACAGTTCTATAAACTTTATTATCGCGTCATGATTAAGACGTAAATATGAAGTTAAGGAATTAAAAAGGCAGTGTGATTATTAATGATTCTTCGTTACGAACATATCATAATCCATAATTAAAGAGCAATTTATAGAGCCACGTTTTCGACACTAATAAAAATATTTCACAAGTTTATTAAGACGAATGTGATGTTGTTTTAATAACTTATATTATAAGTGTTATTCCATTTAGCCGGTATTTTTTTCATAGATATTTATTCATTAAGGATTTCAAATGATACTGACCCCCTTTCCAGACATTATTAAAACAGTAGAGAAAGCGAAATTAAACGGACTGAATTTGACGATCTGAGTGGTGCAGTGGTCAACATGCAAGGTCGGTCTATCATGCAAGAGGTCCCGGGTTCGATTCCCGGCCGGGCAGAAATAGAAATTATGAATGTTAATTTTTGTGACGGGTCTAGGTGTTACTTCACTATGTAGGTATAATAAGTATATATTTAAAAGAATATAAGTAGTATATCAGTTGTCTAGCACCCATATATCAAGTTTTGCTTAGTTTGGGGCTAGATGGCGAAGTGTGAAAAAAAAAGTTGTCCATTAAACTTCGCCAAGTAACGATATTTGGGCAATTGGCCACAAAAAAGGCGACCTTTGGATATCCGATCCTATGCTCTGACCGCTGACTGTGTGACTAGTGACTCGGGTTCGATTCCTGTCCGAGAACATGATCTGGTGCCGTATTTTTTCTAGTGTATAATAGTATTATATAAAAATAGCATTGTGAATGCTAAAATCTCAAAATTTAAAAAATTACGTTTTAATTAAAATGTCTATTATATCACTCATCTTTAGAGCTTAGTTCAAAATGTATCGCGTTTACAAATATGACTTTCTCTAGAAGGCTGATATTTAAGTAACTAATTGCATCAAAGAGTGACAAATCGGTCGCCAAGTCGGTCGGTTTACATAGGAAACTACAAATCCCACACTAGATTATTAAACTTTTAAGAGACGGATACGGGATACTACAGCTGGGCCTGGGTGGATTCTATAACTGTATTTTAATGTACTTAATAGGGTTGTTGGGTTTTATTATTAATAAAGAATATGGGTAAGAGTCCCACTTACATAACACCAATGAGCGTGATTGCAGTAAAATGCGAGACTCCTCCACGTTGCATGCAGCGATGGCATTTCAAAGTAATAGACATTGTCTAGCTATTCGTATCCGCATACAATTTAACCCCAGATTACAGCTTCATCTGCGGTACAACCTTTGGTTTTAGTTATGTAATTCCTGTTAACTGCCAGCTTCTATTAATGTGACAATTTATTCTTAGCGAGGTATTGTGAATATTGAATATTCTCTATAATTTAGATGAAATGAACACTGAAACGGCAAAAAGCCAGAAAATGCAAAATCAATTTAAAAATTAAACAAATAACTAAAACATCTAATTCTGTAAGTACTACTATGTGTTTGCATCCGTAAAATCCATAAAAGTGTTTTATTTCAATGCATAGATAGTATGCACAACCAAGATTTTGTTTGGTTAATTACAAAATTCGTATGGTAAAATGATATTGTTTCTCTTCAATCATCGAAAATGTGTAACATTATGATCAATGTCAAGCACAGATCATTACATTAAGCAAATTTCGTGCTGTCTAGTTACCTACGCTTATAAAAAAACAATTGAGAGATACAATTACTTTATTTATTTACCAAAAGCCCGCCGGAGGCTATAGATTAACAATTACACTTAAACAACTTCAATGTAATGCAACTAATTTGGGTAACTGCTTAACAAATACCAGCAGGGAATTAAACTGTATTCATTCACAATTTGAATGAGGCTGTTTCACAATGAGATTCTCACAGCCCAAATAATTATGAAGCCGCAGAATTAACACACCTCTGTGTACTTTGAGAAAAGTGTGTGAATGCTGTACGATGCAAGGACGATATGCTTTCAAAGATAATTTAAAATCTCAGATAGCCAAAAGTTGATGCCGCTATGTACAATTGTGCTTGTGCAATACCCTTTTATTAATTCGAAAACTGGAAAGGTTTATAGCAATCCCTGCTTCACTAAAGAGATCAGAAAATAGCGCATGATTTAAGTCAATTTAGTTCCAAAAGCGAAAGAGATTTTCCTTTCAATTACCTAGATCAATAACCATTTTAGTCAAATTTTTAAGTCTTTTATGGCAAATGTTGCTATCCACTTAGATTAGTGAAGAGCGCATGATCTAAAGTCAATTTAGTGTCAAACACAAAAGAGGTTTCACTTAAAACAGATTCGAAGACGTGCGGTACCCTTGTTATTGCTTCGGAAGGCTTCTATTATGGCAAATGCTCTTCTCCGATCGGTAAAGAGCGCATGATTCACAGGTCTCGCAGTTCATCAGTCAAGGTCTCAGGGATCCGTTATCGGAACAGCAACGTCACGAGATGGGCGTCACCAGTCTTCAGTTGTTTTTGATGCACGTCTCAAAAGGTTTCCATTGTTGACAAATTTAAGAGAAATGTTTATTTTTTTCTTTTGATGGGTGTTTTAGGATTAGACGGACATTAAAATGGTAATGAAAGTGAGCCTAGAGCCAAATTAAAATTTATTGTATGTCTCTACTTAAGATTTTTCTATTTATTTTATATTTGAAAACACTAAAATATAACATGAAGCTGAATTGAAATTAATAGCCAATAAAGTTATTGTTAAGGCGAAACCAGTCAAAGCTGGAACATTCAATTTAATGTGCATTTAAGAAACATGTGCCTATTCGAACAAAGCTTTAGGCTATACATTCCGCGATGCACTTCCTACAAACACAACAAGCTTTTTAAAATATAAATATTGTATTTTAAAGCGATTAATAAGTAATAACGGTAAAGCTAGCTGGAAAAAAATACAAATTAAAGTTTTAGGATATGTAAATAGAAAAATAAAGAAAATAGTGGAATCTACTTTTTAACTAAAATAAAGCAAATTGAGCAAAAGTTCTCAATTGAAAACCTAGCGAAGCATGATCAAATAGAATTTATGGCAAAACGTGTCTGAACTACCCTCTGACCCCAGTCTGTCTGAATAGGCCAGCTTTATCTCTGGTTGAAGTTTTTATCAGCATTGCAGTTGTATTATCAATATTGTCATTATCCAATTGAAATCGTGCCACACTAAGCTGAGATTTTCTTTTATTTTCGACTTCCTTATTCTCACTAAAACTTTCAACAATGTTATGCTCTCCACAAAATTATTGACAGCCATCCTAAAAGACGTGCTTAGATAGAATTAATTGGATTGGTCTACTGAAATTCTAAACGGAGTTTTCAATGCAGATTAGGTACTGCTATAACAGGTTGTAATGACACACAAATATAAGCAAATTGCAGCTCGTGAGAGTCCATGAAGATAGCATTCTTGATCTGTTTAAAGTATGGTCGTGCAGAAATGGAAACGAGCGCGAGCGACTCACGAATCGCGTTTTACTTATTATCCCGAACGAAGCAATGAGCCCGCTGATTGTTCCATGATTAAACCATAGACATTCCTTTAATGAATTGGTAGTATCAATAGAGAAAGTTGAAACTGTTAAGGTTAGTGCTTAGTAATTAGAAAACATAAAAGAATAATAGGCGTTACTTGTGTTAGTTTAACTACGAGAAGTTATAAAAAGTCTCGTCTCTTGAGCAAAAGTAAAAAGATTTACTATAGTAGAAACAAGAGCGCCAAATAAGGCTATAAAACTAGTGAAAGTTATCACAAACTTTTTAGGGACATAAAAACGAGCAAATTGTGTTGCCCTCAAAAACGTTGAGGTATCTTTAAACCACAGTCCATTTCGTTCGATAGCAGCATTGCGATTCTGTAAGACATCATTCGTGACCTCGCATCTGAATCCGCTGTGAGTTTCTTGATTGGTATTCTCAAAACTCGCTTGATAATTCGCATGTGCACTAGCGCTGCACTTGCGAGCGTGTCAGCGAGTTGAACTAAATTGACCGCGAGAATTTTGACGGGAACCGATAACTTGTCCGAAATTTACTTGTCCTAATTTCATTTAACGGAAACGGTTGACCAAAATTTTTGTTGCTATATGTATTGTTTGCCATATTTTTAAACCATCGAAATATCATTTGGCATATGTCTCATTTTACCGAACTACGTTTCACCGATTTTCAAAATGATTTTTTAGTATTGGCACCACCAGAACAACATTTTACCGAATACTATTTGGCCGCAACCGCAACTATGGTATATTTATATTATGTAGGTAACATTTGACATAATCGATATTTGTTATAATAATACATGTTTTATTAAGCAAGCATGCACCATGCATGCAAGCATTATAGAGCTGCGAATGGTCAAAACACTAACCTAACCTACTTAATGTATTCAAAGTTTTTCATTTGATGAACTGAAAATATGACAAATAAATCAGTGGTGTAATGAATGTTCGGGAATATAATACTTCGACGAAATGTTCTTTCGACCGCGCATAACTTCGGTAAAAAGTTTTTCGACCAAATAAGACATCGGTAAAACGTAATTTCGACGAAGTCAAAAAAGGCGAAACGAAAACAGTCGAAAAGATTTCAGTAAAATGAAATTCGATCAAAAAAATTTCGACCTTGGGATAGGTTACCGATTTTGACAGATAAAGTATGAGATGATGTAAAAAGTGGCATTCTGTAAGGTATAGACCGAGAGGTGACAGGATTTTTCGTAACGATCAAGGAAACGATTACATTTACTTTTATGGGGTGTAGAGTGGTTGTAGAATGTCCCCTAATGTGAATGATGAATTTCCATACAATATAATGCTATTTTCGCGATTTTTTTAGCATATCAAAACAGCTCTTAGAATCCTGATAGATCAGTTGTGTGTATTGCAATCTGGATCTCATCCATTCACTCCCTGGGTAGCTATCTTCAGATCGGCAGAGAACCAAGGCTTCAAAGTTATCTCGTTGGTATGAAAATTATCTGGTGCTTCTAATTATCTAAGGTGAAGGTGCAAGGTGTGTCGCTGTCTTGCTAAATGCAGGTATTGTGCACTGATATTTTTGTGGTGTGCATGTGCATTTTTTTGCGGGCAGGCGGGCGGTGCATCCTGCATATATATTTTTTGCGGGAGTAAGCTACATATATTTCTCTTTTCACAATTCTAATTATCCGTCCACCTCTCGAATTAAACAACCTCTCGCATCAGATCTCACTTCGCTACTCCCTTCACTCTCACTTAAATTTGCATTCTGTAAGCATCACCTATTTACTTGCGAAGTGAAGTGAGTTCTGTATTGTAGTGACTGCCACACTCAAAAAAATGTTAGTCGAGATTTATTGATTGCAGTTTTTTGATACAATTGTTGAGTTTTTGGTACAGAACTTTATAGCAAATATGCGTTTTTTTAATTAAAATTTCTTATTTTAAGGAATTTGAGGCAGCTAATAGTCTGCGTGTTGAATTAAAATTGACCGTGAGATTTTGACAGATGAAATATGAGATGACATAAGAAGTGGCATTCTGTAAGGAAATTCCGCCCTCACTTCGATGCTCACCTCGCAAGTGAACCCGATTCAAAGTGTCAAATAAAAAGTATCTATTTTACGAGTGAAAATAGAAGAAGTCCTCTACAAACAATGTTAAAATAATATTTTTTTTAGAAATAAAACACTTTTTACGGATTACAGCGCGTATATTATTAATTCAGGTGTTGTTTTAGAATTATTTAGTTTGTATTTATTGGTTTTTAGAATTCCCGACGTTTCGACACCTTTCCAGGGACCGTGGTCACGGGAGGACTAAAAGTGTTTAAAAAGTGTTTTATTTCTAATGAACTGTATACGAGCGAAAGTCTTAGAAGTGAATATTTTTTTTATTTTTTAACACTGACAAGTAGTTTTTAACCACAAATTATATAGCTATTTAATTTGTGAAAAACTATTTTTTTTTTATTATTTAACTTTACAAAAACAAAATTTTTTCATCGTAACAAACCAAAAACCACGGCGGTTTGTCCGGAATGCTAGACTTATACACTAACATTATTATATATTTATGGTAACAACAACATATTATAAAATAGGTCACTAGTAAACAATTTACCTGCGGTGATCGTCCAGTTTTAATATTACTTTCTGTAATGCTTTGTAAGAGATGTAAAGGATGGTGAGAAAAGCTTTGAGTTTATATATCCAGATGACTTGTATTTATTCTCAATAATCAGAACAACAGATAGGTGTGTCTGTCAACGGTTTGAATTTCTGGACAATTGCATTGCTATTATTGTAGTGCAAGCAAAGATGTTCATGAGCCACAAGCCTTCCACCACCACCACCTACAAGGATGTTATTTCAGAAAACATTTTTATTTTAATGTCAATTTCTTTTTTACATGTTATTGTATAAAATTTGATAAAAAAAAATTTTTATATTGTTAGGTAAAACTTATTATACTGGTTTGTAAGACTCCTGGGAATAGAGGGATTTAGGTGCTTGTTAGTACACAGAATGCTCAATTATCATCCAGACATAGTTGCAAAAATAGTTATTGCATGCTGTGTTTTGCACAACATGTGCAATCGCGCAGAAATACCGGCTTTCACAATTTCAGAAGAAGAGAGACTAGAAGAGCTACAAACAATTGCTGAAGTTCAAAGGAGGCAAACTAGGGATATGCCATCTTACGCCGATTTAGCTCTAGGGCAATAACGTAGACGAAATATAGTAAATAGCCTATGGCGTTCACGTCATATTTAATTTATCGGTGGTCAAAAACCCTTTACAAGTTTTCTTTCGTCATTTCATTCTTGGATAGGCCTTCCAATTTGTGAAATGGTAGTTGATTCAGTAGATTTATACATTTTTAACATGATGTGCTAACAGAAAACCTAAAAAAACTGCTATAAAAACAGCTTATTTTTTTTAAAGCTTTATTTATTTAATACCAAATAATATACTAGAAAAAATAAGACTTGCACCAGATCATGTTCTCGGACGGGAATCGAACCCGCGACCTTTGGATATCCGGTCCAATGCTCTGACCGCTGAGCTACCGAGCCACTCTTTTCTAGTATATGATTTGGTATTATATAAAAATAGCATTGTGAATGCTAAAAACTCAAAATTTAAAAAGCTTTATTTATTTTTAACATTTTTGGGGCTAGGCATATGTATATGTAATAAAAATGTAAGCGATGATATAAATATATTTTATTAATATTTAAACGACAGTTGATCCTTTCAATCGGTTCAGCCGTCTTCGAGTAGTTCTGGTAGCTCTTCCTTCAGGTGTTCCTTCTGGAGTTCCCTGGTAAGTTCAGACCAGATGTTCTTCAATTTGCTAATATGTAGTGACACTTCACCACTGGATTGCACTGTGTAGCTGAAGAACTTCATGCACAGGCTTTACTCTTTTGCAAGCCATCATACAGGCGGTGTAGTTCTAGCCATACTTCCCTCGCTGTAGAATATCGCAAAACTTTCTCACAGTTGTCTTGTGACAAATTCGTAGTAATAAGTTCGCCTCATGAAGCTCTCGTGTCTCCCACTTGGATTGTTGCTGATTCAACGATAGACTTTTCCATCAACTCTCGACGTAAATTCTATCTGAATTTTATTTCCGGTAACTTAACGCTCTGCTACCATATTAAAGTACATACTTTTTGATATTATAGGATCTTGGGAAAGAAAATAATAACATTAAACTGTAAAAACTGTATTAAAAAACGCAAGGAAGAATATTGACAAACAAGACATTGACATTATATTCAATGAGCAATATATACAAAAAGAGTACTTAGGTCGATTTGCAGCAACATTTACTAAATCTCGATTTTGTTAAACCTAGACTTTACTCATACGAATATGTAAAATTTTTAAATCGATATTTAAAATTTTCACAGTTTCATAAGGGCTACATCTAAGTTTAACAAAGTCGAGATTTAGTAAATGTTACTGCAAGTGGGCCTTAATATAGGTAACTATACAAAGCAGGATTCTTAACAAAATATTATAGGTCTGTCCACGGTCCGGTTTTTTCTTGGATGACGGATCCGGGCGTTTCGACGGAGACGGATGACGGAGACGGATCACGTTTGTCCATTGCGTCCGGATCCGATCCAATCCCGAACCACATATCACTCTGCGGTGCAACTGAGATGTCATGTGCACGTGCCTTTTTTTACGTTAGAATGCCGACAACTTCTTGCAATATACGTACAAAGACGCAGAAGACAAAAAAGTTTTGGGTTTCACCCTCTCCTGCAAGAGAGATACCTCGATGGGGCATTTAATACACTATACGATAAATTACAACAACGTGAAGATATATAATACCAAATAATAAACTAGAAAAAATACGACTCGCACCAGATTATGTTCTCGGACGGAAATCGAACGGGACGGGAGCATTGTAAATGCTAAAATCTCAAATTTAAAAATGATGTAGCTTTCTTATCTTAATCAATTGTTTAAAATATCTGGAAAGGTATTCAGTTGATGTCGAGGTAATTCCTTGTAATTGGTGAGATGGCGCTGGCTTGCAGCGTAAGAGTTGATATACTAGGAGAAATTCGACATTCCCACTAGTGACTCAGTAGCGCAGCGGTCAGAGCATTGGACCGGATATCCAAAGGTCGCAGGTTCGATTCCCGTCCGAGAACATGATCAGGTGCGAGTCGTATTTTTTCTAGTTTATTATTTGGTATTATATAAAAATAGCATTGTGAATGCTAAAATCTCAAATTTAAAAACGTGAAGATATTTTTTTAACATTTGTTTTTATTAGTAACTCCTTTTTGGTTAGCAGAAATGACCTTTTATTTCGTTGTGACTTAGCCGATACTTATTTTTTTCGCATAACCTAAGTGGTATACGTTATATTAGTGTGTAAACATTAGTGCAAAATGTTTTAAAACGTTAGCGTTCATGGTTGTTAAATAAATTAAGAAAATGTTAGTATGGAAAATTCAAATTCTTTAAAATTCTCCATACAAAACGGCAATTTCATACTTTAACCCCTAATATTAACTTGCCCTAAAAACTTTATTGTGTGAACAAAATAAAGTCGCAGCGCAAGTGCTTGTCGCAATAAGCAAGTTCGGCAAGTCGCAAAAGATGACGGTTGACGAAGACGGACGTCGGGTGGCTGCGCCGTGGACAAGTCCATATGTATTTTATATTCTAATGGGGTACTTCGAATCGAGGCTCCGGTTTAGCGGTTCATCCGATCAAGCAAAATCTTCGGAGCCCGTCAAAAGAACGGATGACGGATTTCGGACGCCGGATGTCGAGTTGACAAAAGTTCATACAAATATAATATATAGGCCGCTATTCGGTCCGGTTTTTTCTCTCCGAGGAGACGGACGCCGTGGACATACAGTTTAAGGCATAGGGATTATATTCATGGCACGAATTAAGAGTTTTTTATTTTTTTTATTTTTGCTGCATCAAATTCCTTAAAATAAGAAATTTTAATTTAAAACTCACATATTAGCTAAACTGAAATCGATAAAACTCGACTAACATTTTGTTGAGTGTGGTTGTCACTAGGTACAACGCAAGTCAAGGTCAAGGTCAAGCGAGGTGAGATGCGAAGTGAGAGTGAATTGCGAAGGGAGTTGCGAGTTGTCGTCTGATTTTACAGAATCGCAGGGCAGGGCTAGCAAACATAAATGAATGTAATATTTAAAATCTATTGAAAAAAATAATTGTTGACGTCATATTTTTTTTATAAAAACTTTGTAAACGACTACATTAATAATAATTTGAACGTAATTTATTTAGTTTTTAGTGCTGTACGAACTTACGTTCCAGCTAAGGAGCACCTGCAACTGCATATAGGACGAAATAATTTCACTCTTCAGTAAAAATAACTTGGTTTTTCTTGTTTTAGTGTTGGTTGACAACCTTATTCACGGTCCAAATATAGGTGGTATAGATCCGATAGCCTTTTGCGTATGAATACAGACGATAATGACTTGCGATTAAGATCTGTTTAGAATGAAATTGTAAATAGGAGACAGACTGACCGTAGCCTTTTTTGGTTACGATAGATAGTTGAATCTGAAAGACTTGTCGGCGACATATTAGATACGGTCTAAATGATAAAAAGTCTTCTTCAACGGTGGCAAACTATCGAATTTTGTCCATATTAAGGAAATAACACGGATCTCTCATTTCCTTTCAGAATATCTTTTTTAATTCTATACTTAAAAAAGTAAGACGATCATATGATAAAAAAGAGATTTTAAGGTTGGTAATAAGTCTAAAAAGCTTTGGGAAACAATCAAACACATATAACTCAATTTAAGCAAAAAAATTACCCTAATATTCCGATTGACAAATCTGATCCTCGCGCTAGTGTTAAGAATATCAATTCATTTTTTGTTAATGTCGGAGCAAGTCTTGCAGCCAGGAAACAGGGTTCAACTGACAACCTAAATACTTGTTATGTGTCCCGTGATTCTATAGTTCTTATTCCATAAGATGAGGATGAAGTAAAAACGCTTGCAAAAAGAAATTGATCATGTGGCTATTGAACTTGACCTACGACGAAACAGGAAACCTCTTTAACATACACACACTTTACTTTTATTTTGTATTTTTAGCCATTTAATCTTCTCATGTCTCAGCGATATCTACTAGGGACCATTCTTATATGTATTAGTGAATTAGTGATTATGTAACACAGGTATTTCTTGCTTAGCTCAGGCATCATACTCTCACAGACTTAAATTACTTAATCCTGTAATGTAAATGACCTTGTTACTCGTACAATGCCAAAGTGATGAGAAATAAATGATTTTATTATTATTATTATTTTGGTTTTTTCTTTCTAAGCTTACGCTAGTATTTTGTGTCATTTACGGGACAAGGCAAATAAATTATATGTATTATATGTCATCTAACTGGAGAAACTTGCGGAGTATTCGGCAAGTGTTAAGGATGGCTGCTTTCTGGAACTGTACATAAGTGCTGGGTTTCAGCAAGAACTTTAGACTGTTATGGAGGTGTTGAGGAATAACGCTGGTGGTTACTATTGGGATTATTATTATTGTATCTCGGCTTGGATTCCACCGATTCCACGGGACAAAGCCCGGGGGGGAGATTTTGTAACTTTGTTGCAATCAAATCTGACGGAATTGCAGTTACATTGCTGCTTTAGTAAGAACCCATGTGACAACTATCTTACTTATAGCAGCAATGTAACTGCGGTTTTAATCGAGAGTTATTAGCAACAGAGTAACGTATTCGGGGGCGGTCTTTTTGCCAGGCTTGCATGGTGATGTGGGTCCGACATGTAGAGGCCCTTTGAAATTTGGACGGCCGACGAAGGCGAGCCAGGGGCGTGAGTCCGCAGGCCTCGTTAGGGTCCAACTCTGCTGCGGAGACGAGGGCCTGGATCGACTCCCTGGAGCACTCGGATACGTGGTGTCGCTACTCACCAACAGCTCGCCACAAGCTGACCTGCGGGCTTATTATTATTATTTCCTGGAAGATTTCATTATATGTATGCAGAAAATGATAGCAAAACGTTTACTCGTTATCCACCAAGCTATTGGCATTGCAAAAAGTAACACCTAAGAACAAATCTAACAATTTCGTGAAATACGAGGTCAAACTGTTTTAGTTTTGGCGAGACACGAAACGGTAATGTCACTGTTGCGAAAGTCACGCGGCTTGTTCTAAGTCACATTAGTAAGTAAAAAACCAACGAAATCCAGCCAGGTAATTTTACTGGCCACAATCACTTTGTGACGAAACATGGACAAGGAAGTTTTTTGTGGTTTAAAAATCGAGTCGTTGTTCCGCCGCATTCGGATTAAGGTGCGTGCACCCGATTGCTTTAGCAACGGCGATTAACGAAAAAGTGAAAGGCTTGGGCCTTGAGTCCTTAGGTGTCAGAGGGCAATGGAGTAACCCATAAAAAAGCACAAGGTAATTGGAGCACTTTTGTGTGAGCTGATTTCTTTATTCTTTTCACCAGCAGCGCTAAGTAATTTCATCATAACCGCAAAGTTATCGATTCCAGTTACTGTTTTTTTTATTCAGGTGACAACTGACGCAATAGTGATTAACTGTAATTATTAATTTATTTACACCAAAAAATAAGCATAGTTCGGTTCTTAAAGAAGAAATTTTGGCCTTGTCATATTTATCTTAAAACTAAACATTTATAATGCTGTTTTAGGAACTGCTATTAGGATATTCATTTGGTCCGATTTTAATGGTGGAAAGTCCAGTACTACAGATGTCACTGGAACTAATGGTAGTGTCAAACGAAAAGGCGACTTTCAACTTCACGCTTTCATGATCGATGTCGATGTCGACGCGTGTTTTAGCAAACTGTTCCTATTATGTACCTAAAACGTGCCGAAGTTCTATTACGATGTCAACGTTGCCTTTTTTGGTAAACGTAGCTTTCGTCATCGAGCAGAAAGTTTATGCGGCAAATACAAGACAAAGTCTTCTTAACTTAATATAGTAATGGATCGAATTGGAATAACAAAACTTTAAGGACTGATCAAATTGTATGCGATGCTTTTACTTTTAATTGAGTTCTAAGAAAATTACGTACCATAGGTGATTATTGGCCCAATGATTACATAAAAAAGACTATTGTTGATCATTCAATGAACCTTGACGCTATAATTATTCATATTAGAATAAAAATTATCAAGGTTATATTTGAAGTGATTAAGGCATCTATTGATGCATTCGATTCGATATTACCAATCATGAACTAAGATCAATTAACAAACATGGCAATGTAAAGGCATTTCGTAATACGTATACTTACTGACAATTAAGTTTCATTAGGCCAGATCCAATTCGAAATTACAAATACGAGATTCTTAATTACCGATAAAATGGCGCGTATCCAAATGTTAATAAAACTGGATCTGTTAATTGCGATAAAACTACATTTGTTGTCAATGAATAGTAAGAAAATTGTAAAACCAGTACAACTATTTGACTGGTTCAATATTTAATCAGTCAGTATAAGTGCAAAATTGCTATGGCATGGCACTCAACATATTAGTTGGGTACAAATTAGGTAGAAAGTGAAGTAGTTAAGAGAAACATTTTCACCCTTGACGAACTCGAAGCCGCGACTATCCCGAAATTAAACTCTTTGATCTTTGAGACCAATACTGCAATTAAATAAATAAATAAGTATTAAATGGAAAATGCGAGGAACACGCGACAAATTAAAATGGGAAGGAAAAACCAGTTGTATCGTAATGTTTTATTAACGAGACCAAACAGCCGTAAGACATAATAATAATTTACCAGACAAAACAAGAAACAGCAAAGACTATCAATAAATTTTGCAATGGACAACACTGAACAGGTAAGCTATGCTAAAAGGCTGTCAAGCCAAAGTGAAAACGATTAAGAAAAGTTGCCTGGACATGAAATGAAATAAAGAAAGTGAGCAAATTACAGCTCTTGTATCAAGTATTATAAACCTTGTCAAGATATCAATGAAAGTAACAAAATGACTTTCGATCGACCTTAAGCGTTCGGTCGTCAAATGAAAACGTAACATTTTGAACAGTTTATTTGACTGTTATCGCACCGTTGTGATCTTCTTGACAAATTGCATAGAGAACTTTTATCAGAGTTAGTTTACGAATCATTTTACTGCATTAGATATCTTAAAGTTTGTTCGATGATTTGTAAGAAAAAAAAAAATTTCATAAATATTTGATTCCCCGTGTAAATATTTAAGCCCTATGTTTATATTACTGTTAAGTACACTTTTATTAATCGAGTGCTGAGTCTACCCTAAAAGATATCATTCCACTCTCATAATTTAACGAAGACGTAGGCTTACCTATAAAGTACTCGCCACTGGGTTTACGATAGTTTAGAATATTAAAAGCAGAAATCTGCATAATGTGCCAATGCAATCACTGTTGGATTTGCAGTAACTTGTTCACTTTCACAACAACAAATAAATGCATAACAATTTTTATCTTATCAAAATAATTGACTTGAAATATTTTCTTATAAAGGCAATACAGGTATTTCAGGGCATTGAAAAGATATTAAGTATTTTTCTAACAATGCAACAAACACTAGAAGTAATTTTCGCTAATTAACGTAAATGTGAAAATATATAAGTCAAAAAAATAAGAAAAAAAATTCAATGTTTGCGCGTACTATGTAGATGATTTAATAATGAGTGGCAAATATACAATAACAGGCCATTTTTATGCAACATCACTCCATGTCATCAATTGATATTAAATGATAAATATACTCGGTTTATTTTCTCGTTGGTAATGTTTACAATACTCATTCAGTTCTCCTATAAAATCAACAAATACGTTTTGTTATGATACTCTCAGCTACTAACATAAACAATTCTGCTCTTAACAGATTCAATTAAACAACATGGGATGCCATCGTCTGATCCACGGCAACAATTAACCTCAATCATACCAGTTTCTATAAGAATTTCGAATAAATTGGAAAAGCAAATCTACACCTTATTACGTTCTAGACAAATGGTTAGTGTATAACGATAATTGTCCGAGATGCCCGAGCTAGCAGGCCAATGAGTTTGCCACCCGCTGCGACCACCATCGTCACTAACTTTGTTTGATTATCTACTACCACAGTTAATATTACTTCCTATAACCTATCAACGGCCCGTGTAATAACATATAATCCCATTTGAAAGACACAAACCTTTGGAACATGGTCACGCACGTGGAATAATTATGAATAATGAGATTATTATAGGCCGAGTCGATATTGTGCTCCATATATTCGAAGCCAAGAGACGAATAAGAAGTTCGAATGATTTTTATGCTGTTTACTTAATAGGAAATACAAGGATAAAAACACTTAACGTCAACAAGTTAATAAGGAAACAACACTACAAGCTGTAATAAAAACAATTATTGTCAAACAGCATAGAAACCAAGAAACAAAATAGCTACAGTTAAAAAAATAAAACAACATTTACAGTACTGTAAGCACAGAATAATCTGCCGCAAATCTTAGCAACGATAACGAAAACTTACTTCAAAATAAATACCATCAAAACAATTTGAGCAGTTGTGTAAATTATACAAACACATTCACGCAACAGTATTGTTCGAAAAGACCTTATGTTAATAAGACAGATCATACAATGGTTTTAAATCAGGCCGCCGAGAATCGTAGACGATAACCAAACAAGGCAACTTGAGAACACCATAAATCATAAATACCAGACTAGAAGCGACACACAGAAATGCATATTCAATAGAAATGTAATTGTGTTCGGAGAAAAATAGACATAGGCGTACTGGCTCCTAATAAGGAAAGTGCTAGATTAAGTGTAGAGTTACACAATTATTCAGATTGCGAAAAGCATAGAAACCTCTTGGTCATCGTCGATTATACAAAAGACAATTATCAATCTTTTACAGACAGTTTTGATTAGAACCATTTTTACATAGATTTTTATTGATGCAAACGTTCAGATTAACTAGTATGTTGATAAGATTATTAGATAGCTTTGATAAAATCACTTTGCAAATAGCTCTAAATTGTCTATTTAGATTCTCATTGTGACATCATGTTTATATGGTCGGATCCTGCAAAGCTGTCTAATGTTTTTATATCGATTTATTTTACATCAAGTATCTTATAGTACTGTAACGTGTGGTGGCGGTAACTTCAGCCCGCAAAGGCGGTGATGGCCAGCTCGCAGTGCAGAAACAGAGACGAACTCTATAGTACCTATTATGAAAAGAATCTTAATGGTTGTGAATGTTATTGACGACATAAAACTGTTATTGTATATACCCCTTAAAAAAACTTTACCCCTTGAAAAGCTTTTAAATAAAGCTAGATAAATATACAAGTTTAATCATACTGCAATGACTTATGTTACTATACAATTCAAACAACATCAAAGCTAAATATCCAAAGTTGCATGTTTCCATTTTGCACCCAAAGCCCTTTCACGGTACTTTGATACATTTATATTCCGCATACCAAATCCACCCGTGAGAATGTCTACGCCTACGGTATCGCAAATATTAGAAGGAGTGTAATAAATAATCACCATTATTTAACTGGAAGAAGAGCATTGTCGGCTCGGTGCAGCAGACACCAACGGGTTCTCAATGCTGCCAGACAAACGACGTCATAAAACATGTTGATTGCTTCTGATACGTCAATAAATAGTAAGTGAAAAAGGGGATCAGTGTGAAGCTTTATTCGGTTAGCGTGTCTAGACAGAATTAATCCCCGAGTAGTGCGATAGGCTACCTAACGGACTTATTTCTGAATCTATACTTACAAGAACTGCAAGGAGAATTTATTTTCTTACTTATTTGGAAATACATTAAGAGTCTAGATAACAATCGCATATCTTGAAACAGAGCTTGTGGTCATTTAAGTAACACACATAGGGCACCATTAATCAGTTTGTCAATCTGCGAGACACCAACTGTGCAATTTATCAACAAACGATCTAGAGCTGAATAAACAACAGTCCAGAATATAGCCCTAGATATTTCGAGACAGTAGTAATTAACTGGAGAACTGTACGAAACAGCATATGGAAGAGTGAGACACTATTATGTCGGCGTCAGTAACAGGAAAACGTCTGAAAGGCCACCTGTCTCCGCTGACTCTATAACGAAGTGCAATTTATAGAGCGACATTGCTATGTAGGCGTGCGTTTAGGACCGCTTGGAGTTGCCTCTACACACTTTCAACTAAAAAGGACAGGATTAGTGGCAGTTAGCTGTCGCAGATATCATCGAGGATATTACAACGGTTGAAGTGGTAATAGGCTTAGAAATAATAATAGTAGATATGACATCATACAGTGCAAAAGGATATTGTTATCGGCGAATGCTTATCGAATAAATTGTTGATTTCCACAAATATGCAGACAATACAGCGAGTAAAGCACAAAAGGAACACAAAATTGATTCATTAGATATTTGATTAGCCCTGAACGCTAGATATTCCTATTCGATATGCAAAGCGGGACTCGATATCTTTCAGCGGATAAGCGTCGTATTTACATTTACACTCGCGAGGCTTTAGTATAACTGGTGTAATTGACTACGCATGCGCTGGCCCGAAAGCGAAGACAGCGACCCACTTGCTCAAGTTATTTAACTCATGCTCAGTCTACGTTGTGTGAATCATCCGAGTATAAGACATACAACGATTTACATCCGATACCGCTAAATGCAAATACGTAATCGAATATTCAATTACGATTCTACGAGCGAGTATTTGTTGATTGTTTTATGCAATTATGCTAATACAACACATTTCTCACTAACTAGCTTCGTTGCACAACATAGTTCTTAATGCTAACTCGCTCCAAAAATCCGGAGTAATTTATCTGAAATACAATTAAAAATTTAATCGAGCGGTGTCGCCCAATTCTTTACTGATTCGTAAATTGCAAGTTGTTTACGACATAGACTTAACAATAAAATTCTCTATTATAGAATATTGACACCGCAACTTCAAGTTAAGATTTTATCATATTTGATTCAGACATACCAGTCAGACACTAAACTATAAAAGAGTTCATTAATCTGATTTATTTGATCGTATACTGTCTAATATCAATATCTGGATTTATTGAGATACAGTCTGTTTTAAAATAAATAAATAATAAGATACTACAAATAGAAGCCGCAAAAACTTAATTATAAGTTTTAGCTCGTTATATCATAAAAAAATGCTAAAATTCATTGACAGATCTACAAATATTACAGCCAATTCTACAAATATTACAGCCAACATAATGGAAGTTAAATCAATATCAGTTATTTTCTCATAGATGATTGACTCAAGAATAACAGACAGGTGAACGTGACAAATCAATCGATTGACATTGCAAATTTCAATGGCGTAACAGCATAAACAAAAACAGCTTTGGGTTCGGTAACTGTTCAATGTACACCAATTTTAACAAGTTCGCCCACAACGAAGAACTGACAGCCATTGTAACTGCTATTTCTTAATACTAGAAGTAATAGCACAGAATAAATATAGTACAGTTGTTTTATCTCACGACGGCGGGTTGGCTATGAATGTTGTTAGGCGTGCACATGCACATTGTTTTAGTGTGCGTCTGCACGCTCTCGTATTACGCACACTAAAGTAATGTGCATGTACACGCCTAACAACATTCATAGCCGACCCGCCTTCGTGAGATAAAACAACTGTACCTACAAGTGATTAGAAGTAATAGCTCACAATAAATAATAGTACACACGACAGGCACGTCAGGTTATACAGTTAAAATGCGAAAACAGCTTTTATAACGTAGGGCATAAAGGAGGTGATAGTCTGAGGTGCCGTCGTGTGTACCTAAAAGCTAGAAGTTATGTAACTGTAAGTTGACACTATCCAATAACGATATTTTTGTTTTCTGTTATGAGCTCATTCGTATTTTTACACGACTGCCTAAAAAAGAACAGTGTATTTCAGGGTTCTATGAAGAAGATCCAAAGATCCGGTTCATACGATTCTCCTACGATATTTATATTGTTAGCTGTTGCTCGCGGCTTCGCTTGCATTCACTTGATAAAATTGGGAATATCTACGACCCCAAAATAGTTGAAATAAATAACTTTGTCCTAGCTAGACACGACTATAGGCTATCTGGAGCTGGCATGCAACCAACAGTGTTATCCTTTTAACCTTCCGTAATTGAGTTTTAGTTTTTAACAGCTTTTTTTCTGATATTTAATTCAATAAAAAAATGCTTGTAGTGAATGTTTACCATTAACTTACTGAATAGTAGAATGTTAACAGTAATTTGAAGTAAACCCAATTTTCCATTGCATATAATTTGACAATTAAATTAATCACTACTTTGGGTACGACCAGATTTATTTTCCCCCAGAAACAAAGAGTCAGATGAAAGATTAAGTAGCAATTAGTTGGTTAGTAAAACATTTAGGGTTGCGTCAAAGCTCACTTACTCCGCTGTTCATTAAATACCGTGGCGCCGGGCGGTAGCGAAACGTGAGCGATAATTTAACGATACCACAACGGTACTGGACAATCGGGATCGCTTTCCTATCGCTATCCGAATACCCCATAGACTTAAAAATACTAAACGAGAAAATAAATTGTTGGTTAGGATTTTTTTTTAATAAAATTAACAAGGCAAATAACTTTTAGAATACCTATGCAATTATTCCAATTTTTATTTGATATTTGCAGTTTAGATACTATAGCTTTCTGGTTGAAAAATGATAATAAATGATTACTTAGTATGTACTTTAAAAACCTCTTATTGAATCTATCATCTAGGTACACACGACGGCATCTCAGACTATACATGTTGATCTTGAGACCAACTTTACTCCTTACGTAATAAAAGCTGTTTTCGCAATTTAACTGTATATCCTGACATGCTGTCGTGTGCACATACCTACATCACGAAAAATAAATCCGCTACTTAGGCATTACAAAGGTCATCAATTTTAAATAGGATGCAAGTATTATTCAGTTGCTCTGTTTTCGGGATCTGAACATTTTACCAATACTTTATAAAGATACCAAAATTGTTTGCGTGTATTTGCGGTAGATACTAAGCTATTTATTCTGTGGTTTAACTCTATGGCCTTGCCCACGATAGGAATTTAGCCGGTGTGGTGTTTCGCTTGCAATCTATGCGGCGCATCTACCGCCCTGATACCAATATGGAGATGTCATTTCACGATACGAAGGCGGATGATAAGATACTTCCGCCTTAAAGATTTTAATGACTGGCGTTATGATTGTCGTTTGTTTTTATTATTGTGCACCACAATATTTAACATGACGACTTGGTGTACAGACAGTCGATTGAGACCACTTAAACCTTATCGAAATGCAAAAAAGTTGGGCAATAGTTTTATAAAATTATATGTTGCCCTCTATTGAGCCTGATGGTGCACACATAAGCGCGCTACCAGTTAAAGCGTTAATTTTAAAGTTACGCCACTTTTGTAAAAATATTGACTCGAACAAATATGGACAAAATTGATGTAATTATAACTGATCATCTTTTTCAAGACAAGTTGGTCCAGCGATCCAAAACTTCGACTTAATAAATAAAAAAACAAATGCTTATCATCATCTGTCATGTAATGAAAAACGATGTGTGTTATTACTGAAACGAGATTCAGGTTGTCGCAAAAACTGACTCATTCACAATTCAATGAGCAAATATAGCATGAGAACACGTGTCGTGCACCATAAATGGGACTAGGAGCCGTAAGTAGCGGTTTTGGTTGTGCCCACCGAACAGGTTGTACCAAATTTGGGACGCGAATACTCGTCCAGCTGGTATATCAGCGTTTTAATTTAAAAATCGAAGCGCAAAAATGATCGGTGTGTAGCGGTGTATTTTTTAATTTATACTTTTTATGGAAAAGGGTGATCGGGCGAGATCTGACTTGGACTCCGTTGTATACTTTGCCGTTTCTTTCTAGCTCCTCCGCTGGAAAAACAATAGAGTTGTAAAGATAAAGAAACGCATCATGCGTTTAATATTAAGGTAAACTGTGATCGTGTTAGTTAAGAAAAATACCGATCGATTTCAAATCGGAAGATACGAAGGTATGGTGTTGTGACTATGCTAATCTATGTAGGTACATAGATTAGCATAGTCAATAACCTAGTAGCTGTATTCGTATACACACATATTGAAGAAAGTGATTTAGAAATTTGGCGAAATGTATATTAGAGAGGGAAATAGCAAAAGAGTCCAAATAGATAAAGCTCTATTTAAAAAAAGTTCTTTAATATTTTCGAAATTCAATGCAAGTTGTTGATCGGTATTAATTTGCTCCCAATTACATAAAGCAGAGATTATACAATGCTAAAGCAGGGAATCAAAATTTATTCAGTCTAATTACTTAGTTTAATTGTGCAATACGAATACGACCAAATTTGATAGTTGCCATACAATACCGGCTATACAAAGTATTGACTCATTATATAATTCGCAATCGATCGGCGCCAATTAAATTGGATTTTTTGCTACAATAATACAAATATGTAATTATAGATCACAATCATTGAATCAACAAGCGCAATATGAGTTCTCATTTTGTTAGTAGTCGATAGAGGCAATTAAGTCATCACCTATTATCTGAAGTTAAGTAAGTATAATGTTGCAAAATTGTCTAGCACAACTTACGATAGACTTGTAATGTATGAGTATATATATAGCTGAGACTCTCTCGATAGACTAATTACAAGGAAACATATTATTAGAAGCAAACAAGGACTATAACACAAGCACATTAGATTTTGAAGATCTAAATAAATATCCTCAGAGACTAAATAGTAACGGGACAGATTCGTGACCATAAGACACGGGATGCCTAACCGTTTGATGCTAAAACATGCAAAAGATGCACCGAACGAAGCTGACGTCCGATCTAGAGACCGTAATCTAGGGGTCATTAACCATCAACTATAATTAAAAACTAGTAGATCGTAAATCTGACGGGACGAAACTATAACGGGCGATTCAATCAAAGATCAAGCCAAGGCAACGGTAGATAAAACCGATTTTATAGCAATCGATAACGAAAAACAATCTGAAAAAAGTCTGACGCAATTTAGAATGTAAAAAGTATTCAAGGTGGTGATTGAGCAAACGATCTATTAAAATTTTGATGCTGTTTTTGAGTGTAGTAAAAAGATAGTAGGAGCATAAAAAACAACATAAATTAATTTTACTGCCACATTGATTACGTTAATTGACATATTGACCAAATAAGCACCTAATTCATCAAATAAGAAATATAATAATACTTTAGTTTTAGTTATATTTTTTACTGTCCACGATTTAAGTAACCAAACATTAGTTAGTTAGATAGTCAGTAAAGAATTGATGACTGTAACCACTGTCAGTGAAAAAAGATACAACTTTACAAACTCGAACACATTGATGTATGCTGGTATCAAATACATTCGATTTCATAATACCTATAATAAGACACAGGACAGGAATGAGGATGCGAATCTTACTTTAACACAAGACCTCACAGCTTTGATAGCATATTGACTTTAATAAATTCTCTAAAGATGTATGTAGGCTTATGGTACAACCAATGGAGAAATATTTCATTTTGCCTCAAGTAATATTTGGGTAATTAATTAGCTTAGCATCTTGGTGATGCAAAATAAATAATTAAGAAAATATGGCTCGTTTTAAAAGCTAATCACATTCATGCAAGAAATAGGTACCATATTTGATTGCTTGATCTTTCGTTTTTCATGGCTTAAAATAAATAAATGCTTGGACAATTTCACACAGAGCCATCTAGCCTCAAACTAAGCAAAGCTTGCAATATGGGTGCTAGACAACGGATATAAAACTTATATACTTTTTAAATAAGTACTATTTTGTATATTTAGTAACAGCCATCCCGTCACAAAAATTAAAATTAATCGTTTCAATTTCTGTCTGGCTGGCAATCGAACCCGGTTGCGTAGTAGACCGGCATGTTGACAACTGCACCATTGCACAGTAAGTCGTAAAATACGGATACGGTCGTAAAGTTATAATTTACAGGTCTTCAACTGTTCATAAACCGACAAAACAAACAAGACTAGAAATGCAGGTAGTAAAATTGCAATTAATACTTCTAACCATACCAAAATATCAATTCCAATAATTGAACGTAACGATATCAGTTACTATTTTCAATTACCTGACGACAGCCAGCCCACTTTTAGACGATCAATTTCTAGATCCAATTACAAAATCCCTTTGCTCCTTGTACCAATGAGCTGTGTGTAACAAAAGCATTATCACTTCAAAACGAGGGCGCCCCGGTACCGTTAACTTGACAAACTTGAAGTTGGTTAGTTGAAACATAAGGGAAGTATAACGTTTGTAACCGCCCGCGCCGCGTCGAAATAGGGAAATAATAAATTATGGAAACCTCAATGAATTAAATCATCATGATTATCTATGATTCCGAAAGTCAATTCTGTTTTCACAGAAACCACCCTCAGTGATAAGACACAAATTGAACTGGAGCTCATTACATTAAGTTTGTGAAGCATCTGAGATTATATATTTTGTAATCTGTGAAATTGATCACCCGCTATAATGTATTGAGAACTTCTCACCAAAGGTTACGTATGACAACTTCATGACATGAGTTAATTTTGGTCAAATCTCTATTTCGCTTGAACATCATCTACTGAAGAACGAAGAAAACAGGGCGTTGAAAACCCCATCAAAACACGTTCTGCTTCCACCGTAAAAGCACTTCGCAGTGCCTTTATAAAAGACCTAATTAGCAACAAAGGACCGAGTAACAGTGAACGGTTAAATGCTATTTCTGCATAGCGTGTAGAATAAACGCGACCACATTGATTTGGTAGTCAATGAGTAGCCTTAACTAAAACTAAATCACATTACCGTAAACAACCTGACTTTAAACGGATCGAACCAGTGAATAAGATATAGCTAAAGGAAAAATCCCAATAAATAAGTTCGTATTATATTGATAGGCATCACAAAGCGTGCAAGTGAAGTAAACTGGATTGGATTAACTAACAAGAAAGCTACTGAAAGAAGCTTATTAAGGAATAATAGAGAATAAAAATATCTGCCGAGTTATAAAGGTAATGGAACTAGGTGGTTTCGTTAATATTAATTATCTGATCACAGACAATATAGAAAATCTAAATTATATCAATAGTTATAGATATTGTTTTACCCTTGAAGTAAAAGCCATAATAGAAACAAGACATGTGATAAGTGAAGGTGATATACAACTTCCTTTAGTCGTACACAATACTGAAACTTATTCCGTGGGTTAACCCGTTACTAGTAATAAATCAAGTCCAGCAAAGCGTAATCTTCGTCAAAGTTTAGAAGCATGACTGTAAACATAACTAATGCATCACAGCGTGTTGCTAATGTGCCAAGTTTTTTGTCTGAACTTAAATTATGCACATTCACTTTCCAAACATTAGTCCAGAGTGCGTTATGCAACAACAGGTACGAATCAAGCAAATCGTCCGAGTCAAATGTCAATGCCCAAAAATGTATGGTTATACTATACAGTTTGCCACAAACATGCAAGATAGGGTCTCTTACTAATATAGTACTACTGGTAAATATAAATAATATATATAAGAGTTAAATATTAATGGTTCTTCATTAATTTAAATTTAGTGAACAAATTCTATTCCTAAGACATTTGTAGAGCCTTGGCGCTTTAACTGCTTTTACTTTTACCACAGTAAATAATAGTAATATATTCAGCAAGCTCTAGGCTACTATGAAAAACAGGGGCCGTACCGGTTAACGCATCGAACTTCGAAAAGTCTGCTGAGGTTCAAATTAAACAGATAAATCGAGCCCCAATCGGGTCAAAATGGCGAACCCCAATTCATGATGTCACAATAGTACAATACGAAACTCCTTACTTCGATTTATCTGTTTTAAGTTGAAGCTCAGCGGACCCGCCGAAGTTCGAAAAGTTAGCCGGTAGGGCCCTAGATTAAATTAGGAATCAAATGTACATGTGTATCAAAAAAGTTTGTTGTACTAGTCTAGTCCGAAAACTTTTCAATCGACCCTAATATTTGTTTTACACTAAATAAAAGTTTACAATTTACATGTTTCAAAGCAGCTTATTTATTATTAAACAAACTCATGGTAGGGGATTTGATCTCTGGCTTCTACAAAATGTTTAACGGTAACTGACATTTTGAATTAAATGCTCATTAACTTAATTGTAAATGGTATGTAATATCATGCATGATGCGCAGATTTGATAGTCGTTTGTTAGATTTAACCGTAAACCAGTTTTGTTAGCTTTGCAAGTTATTGTGTAATTTAAAATATGACTTGTTTCACTTGTTTTAGAGAATACAATGATCGTAAATGAATGAATATTTGCTAGATTGAACAGTAGTCATAAATTTCACATTCTAATGCAGAAGAAGAAAACTATATGCTTCGCCAACAAAATTTATATTATACTACTGTTCAATCTAGCAAATATTCACTCATTTACGATCATTGTATTCGCTAAAACAAGTGAAACAACTCATAAATAAGCTTGCCAAATGATATTTTTGACACCAAGAATAAGTAACATTAAGATCCAAGCAAGTTCTACTTTAAAACAGAAATTAATCACAAATCCCAATATTCATAGGCCAAAATCCGAAAGTGGAAGTTTCGAGGTAATTCTAGAACAAAAGAAATTAAAAGCAAAGTACAAGACAACCGGTATCTATTTTCAGTCTTAATTGAAAGAGGTCGTACCAGTTGTACAAATATTAATCTTAGCCAATACTAAGAACACGTACAAAATAGAGGAACGGTAAACAGTGAGTTCAACAACAGTTCGCGAAATGGGTATAAAGTGTTGACGCTTCATATTAGTAATTCGAGGGGCGTAAGCGCTAGTTGCCGTAACCAATTTGTTCTGTACACAAGTCGACTTAGATCTAGGTGTATTGTTAACCGAACCCGAAGGCGAAATTCGCAACACCTACAGATACCTTAGAAATTGTTGGTCGTTCGAGTAGCGGACATTCACTCATTTACTTTACTGACGCGTAGTTGGACGAGTATTGTGTTTGTGAAGGTAACAAACTTGTTGTAACAATTAAGAGCACGTAGTCTGCACATTAGCGCCGCCATTGGGAAAAAAAATCACAGTGCTTAAATAAAGACGAAATTGTGAATTATCTCTCTGTAGTGCACTTCGAAGTTTTGTGCTACTTTTCATCTAATTAACAATATTTTAATTATCAACACAATTTCGTCTTTATTTAAGCACTATGAATTTTTTTTTCCAATGGCGGCACTAGTGTGCAGAAAATCAAATGATAGCCCATCATCAACACCACAGAAAACTATCAAGAATGATTATCAGGCAAATATTACTGCAACAATTTCTTTCTATTCTGGTCAAATGACAATTATTTATAGCTCAAACCATTTGACCAAGTAAGAGGTTTTGAAGAATTTAGACGATGAAGTTTCAAAAGACTTTATCGCTGACAATTGTGATACAAGTAGAGATTTCCTATCGTAAATCGAACAACAAGGAAGAGAAGACCATAGAGTGCGTGCACCACAATTCAATGCAATACCAACAAAGTATCTTGCGGTAGCAATAACCTAAAATGATATGTTGGGTCGTGGAATTGTTTCTATCGTAAATTTTGACTGGTGACTTATTATTTATAAATAAGCACAATGTGGTTATTTTAAATTGGACTCTTATGACAGTAAATAGTGCCAATAAACAACCTGTTACATTATAGGCTGCGGGTGCGGCTATAAACTTACTGAGAGGTTGTGATATAGATTTTAATCTTAGTGTGAAATTTAAGTCTGTGCTTGAGGGTTCAATTATTAACTTGACTTCTATTAACTCGATTTTCTACGGTTTACTTAAAACATCGTAATCAGAACGATTTCGCAAGCGGAAACAGCATCACGTATCGGTGACAATTTGCGTAAGTACAGACTTAAACAAAGGCAAAAATTGCATAACACGAAACAGTGTCTTTTTTAACTTTTTTGTCGTTTAATCAAACCAATTATTTGATTTACTCCATTAAAAATTGACGAACGATCTAAAAGCAATTTTCGGTGTAGCTAAAAAACTGTCACTTAACCAGCGGTCATTGCCCATTAAATTACCACATTTCCAAATCGAGGTTAGCAATAAGCTGTGAGAACCAAGTCTTATAATACCGATGAAAAGACTTCCGCTATCGCAGCCATCTTTCTTCCAATATATTCGTAACCGCACCCAGATATCGGGGCAGTAGTTACTCAACCTGAACGACAAAAGGTGCGTTGCTAGATCTCGAGTTGATCGAATCAGTTTCGAAACTGGGCGAAGATCTTTGCAATAGCGAATCGGCATTCCTTACGCATGCTGTTATCTCACTTTGTAGCCGATTTGAATTCCGATGTGTTTAGATTGACTGGCATACACATGTTAGTGGTATTCTATATTACACACTCAGTAACTCAAATTTGAATGTCAGCGATAATTTATCAAATCATTTAATAACTAAATGGATATCTGTAATTCTCTAAACCCGACCGACACACATATCCATTCAAATTAACATCGTTGCTGTGAGAACGTATCTTAAATCAGTTGCGTTTAAATTCATTTTGATTGCACTTACATCGACACCTTATAGGACACCAGCCTTGCGATGTAAAAGGTTTGCCGTCTACAGACGATTGCCACAATTGATGTGTTTAAAACGGGCCCTTATTCAGGCATACCCATTACTTTATCCTACACATAGCCTTACAAAGACTATAGCTCAGCTAAATCATCGGCAATGCGTTCCGAGTCAAAATAATTTAACATCTTACTCTGTGAGAGAAGCGTGGGTCGTAGTCTAATTCCTCCTTTGAGTTAAAGCCACACCCTTTGGTTAAGAAACCATTCATCTATGTAGGCTCGATTAAATGCACATTGATTTTAATCATAAAATATATTTTGTAATCCGGTACAGATATAATTTGCCTTCGCTATGATTAGATATTAATCCATCGTCGAATAAAGGTTTAGGATAGATTTACACAACACTTTCTGACTGACATACAACGTAAAATGACTTAAAAGAGCAGTGAAAATATTTAACAGATAATAAAACACTTTTTTACTCACCTGAAAATGTTTTGACACAGCCTCATAACCGCTCCGCCATTGTTAGATCTGAAAAGAAAGAGAATTTTACTAGAGGTAATGATTGAAACTGAATACCTAACATAAGCTACCTATATACCTACATACCACTAAAATTTACACTACTGGTGGCATCAAAACTTTTAACTTTGATTAAAATATTGTTGTTACTTACTGTTTATATTGTTGATACTATTGTTTATACTGGCTTGTCTATCTATATCTACAATCTCGTAACAAGTTATCTAAACATTTAAAAAGAGGACACTGACTGAGTGACTGACTGACTAACGCACAGCCCAAACCGCTGGGTCTAGAGATTCCAAATTCGTCACGTAGGTTCTTTAAGAGGTCTAAGGGTGCGCTAAGAAAGGATTTTATAAAATTCACCCCCTAAGGGAGTAAAATAGGGGATGAAAGTTTGTATGAACCTCAGTTTCGGAGCTAGGATGTTCAAATTTTGTATTTAGTATACGAACACGCAGAACCCGAATAAACATTATATTCCGTGTAAAATTAATTTAAGCATACTTAGTGTGACCGAATAAATAATTACATAATGGCAACACAACGTGAGACCAGGAATACCACTTCGTGTTTTCGTGATCACAATTACGTGACTAATAGAACATAAACTTGTACAAAACACTGAAATTATAGATTTCGTAACGACGCTTTGTTCAACGTATGTATGGACGATATTGGGTTTGCCTTCGAATAATTTGAGAAATATCACACACTTCGCTTGATTACTCCCAAACAACTACAATTTTAGTTAAGTATTGTATTTTAACTTTATCATAAGACTCATATAAATTAATGTGTAAAATAAAAGACGATCGACTACGTTTCATTCATGTTTGTTTTCAATTCCGATAACTAACGCAAATCAAAAAGTTACTCAAACACATTGATTTTTGTATTTCATGTCAATTTTACTGTGTTTTTTTTCAAAGTCCCAGATTCAACATATAACGGGAACACTTAACCTCCCTTTCGAAACTAGGAAAGAAATTATATTATACAAGGTGTTACAAAAATACCCCTAATGCCGAATATGGTATATAGGGACCATCAAACTGAACAACTTTTACTATGGAACCAACTCTGAAATAGCGAAAAAAAATCAGCTGTTTCATACATTTTGATATTTTCGATTTTAATTTTTGTATGAAACAGCTGATTTTTTTTTCGCGATTTCAGAGTTGGTCCCATAGTCAAAGTTATTCAGTTTGATGGTCCCTATCTACCATTTTCGGCATTAGGGGTACTTTTGTAACACCTTGTATACACTTTCTTGATGAATGTTCTCCGTGTCTCAACTTCGTGCCTTCGTATTTTCGCTAAAGAATGAGTATCTTAAAAGCAACACAAAACTAATTTAGGTCAGACTTTTTAAAAAGGATGTTTTGGAGACGAACAGTATTTTTTGTTATTAAATGCTGTTTGTTTTTAATGCATTGCCATTCATTGCTATCCAAAATCTATTAGAGGTAACTTACATGGCAACAACTAAGCGATACGTAATTGAGACCAACTTGTTATTACAAGAAATTGTTTTACAAATGCAATGTGGGTAACTTTAAAAAAATCGAATGCATGTTACTACCAACTTGTCTGCTGCGTGCACTTCTAGTTTCCATGTATTATTTTTAAGATAATAATATATTTCTCTTGTAAGTGAATGTAAATTCTTTCAGAGGAATTAATGTCTCAAACATCAAAAAAAATTCTTACTTTTTTTATGTTCCGAAATTCCTTTACAAAGTTGTTCACATTGCAAATATATCAGCACCAATGTTTAACAAGTCACTGTGAATTTTATGGATACTTCCAGATAATTTGATGATATTTAATAATTATTCTATTAGGGTATCTTTAGTCACCCATCCAGATACCAACTACATGTTAGTTGCTTGAGTACAAGTCATTCGTCTTCCTATGAGACCATCTGTCATTCATACACATGTAATAGTGTTGCGTTCCGTTTAGACCAAGTAATTAATATTTCAATGAGTAACAGGTATTTTTGAACAGAGGTCAGTACCATCAGTCAGAATGTAACTTAGTTAAGTGTAAAAGTAACATTTAATGATTTGTGAAATATTAACGGTGTTAAGTTTCTTAAAAGGATTGGTTGTAAACCATTAGCGAGAGTTACATAATTGCTTTTTTTATAATTTAATTTCACTATAGAAGTTTCAAAAACTTCTTCAATATTCTTGTTTCAATTTCATTTGAAGAGGTAATCTTCGTTGATAATACTTAAGATTCTAGAGGACACCAGCACACTTACTCAAGGCCCGTTAAAGAAAATATTTTCCTAATTTATGCGTTACACAATGTTTGGTGATTTGGCACACACTTTACAGTTACACAGCACTACGAGGCAAATAGTTTTTTGCGCAACATGTTATAACGAGACAAAGTATCTAGTTTTGTCATAACATCCCAATTTACCTACATCTTACAAAAAAATAACATCAGAGGTAATTTTAGAACATCACAGGTTTTAGTCATTATGCTGATACCCGCTAAAGATTCGTAACTAAACAGAATTGGATAGGTGTTACTGTGTCCAGTAAAACAAAGAAAATTGCGGACTTTTTAAATTGTTTCAGTAGTTGTTACCTAACCCAGTTATTCTTGTTCAGTACTGTAAGGAATCTATGTATCTGCACTGTGAGCTGGCCATTGCCGCCGTTGCTGGCTGAAGTTAAATGGTTTACTTATAAAAAAAAAACTTCGTTTGAAAAAGAAAATTAAAGAGAGACTCGCCGTGCGCAGACATGGACGACAGTCTATATTAATTTTAATTTGTAAAATAGTATAAAAAGCCAAGAATAAATTATTATATTAATTTTAAATTAATCTTTTAAATATTCTACGCCCCCACTCTTTATAGTACCATTAAATGAGCAAAACATGATCTATACCAGCACTTTAAAAAGTTTATAATATGATAAGATAATAATCTCTGTTAACACCTTCGACATGACCGTGAGGTTCATACATTTATTTATTTATTTATTTGTTTATTTATTTCCACTCTTACTATCTATCTTTACAGGATACTTTACATATCTCATATTAAGAGCTCAAACACACAGGATGCTTTCCAGTCATGCGATCTATGCGATATATGGGATCGGAACGCAACCAGTGTGGAAGGGATAAGAGAACTCCATACATCGCATATATCGCAGCGATCTGCGGATCGGATCACATGGCCGGAACGCATCTTATGTGTTTAAGCTCTTAATGACGATACGCTCAACCCATCTCTTTTACTTTCACGAAAAAACTATACAATAGAGGAAACCAGGAGATATCCCTGGGATTGTTTCCGTGAGATTTGCCCGCCAGCTATTCTTCCCAGTGGTTTTCAAAACGATTACTTTTGCATGCAGCAAGTAATTACTAATTTAGTTATCTCCAGTTTTTGCAACGAGTAGCCATTGTAATGACAAGCGCTTATTAGCAAGAAGAATGCATGAGAAAACTTTAAACAATGATACTTGCATCAACCACCGCTGATAATCCCGGACATTATGCAAAAAAAAACTGATGAAGTAACAAATGTTAATGTGCATAACAAAGATTTCAAGCTGTTGTTAATAATACAGCAACAGCTGCAACCTTTAAGTCTGTATCTTCATACAATACACCAAGCATTCCACTGAACTATTACGTTTTTTTAACGAATATCATGACCAGTAATTTCTTTATGTAATGTGAAATCGATTGGTAATTTTACTCAATATCTACGTCTAATATCTCGTTAAGCAGAATATTCAATTCTTATTGATAAACTTATTTACTGGGAAACTATTATCATCACAGATATGGCAAAAATGTAAAATAAACTTGAAACATGACTATCGGGTGTAGGGTCGTGGTTTTCAGAGCATCTCTTTCTCACAGTGCTCCACTATCTTGATCTAATACCACTTTAAAACAGTCCCTATTCCCAACGACATTAGAATTAACATCCATTAGCTTATGGACGGTAACTGGCACAAACTAAAGTAAGCGGTATTAGATTGACATAAAATATAATTTTGAATAAAACGGAACACGTTCGTAAGATGTTTTGAATATGCGTCAGCCCGTGGTCAGGTTTCCTAAGTGCTGCCGCATTGTATCTGATTGCGACATGTGCGAGATAGGTATAGCGCAAATAAATGAATATAAAACACCTACATACTTATTTGTTTCATATGACAGTTTTCGTATCTTACTAATACTATAACCCCTTACTAATAAAGATTGTATAGCAGATGCATTAGTTACACAGTGTTTTGTCCCTTTCTTTTTAATGTCAAACTTAAATAGTTTGACAGTGAGTAACCATTGTGTAACTATACATCTGCTACACAATTTTTATTAGTAAGAGGGTAAGAGGGTAAGTATGTATTTTGCTATAACAATAATTTACAATAAAGAAATTCACCAGATTGTAAGAATTTATGAACAAGAAATTCTTCCCTAGTTGGTAATTTTACAATATCTAGTCAGCTGGCTTACTAATATTATAAATGCGAAAGTCAGTGTTTGTTTGTTTGTTTCGCCTTCATGTCTTGACTCCTAAACCGATCATCGTGAAATTTTGCATACATATTGTCAGGGGTGCAGAAAAGGACATAAAGTACAGTCACGTCTGTAAATATGTGTACAGTTTAGAACTTAGTCGCTCTAAAAGCTATTACTTTTTTGAACAGAAATCAAGGACAAATGAGAACTACAACAAAGTGACAAAGTTCTAAATTGTATACATATTTTTAGACGTGATTGTACTTTTCATCCCGAAAAAAGGAACTGTTCCAGAGGGATAGACAAAATACTATCTACGCAGACGAAGTCGCGGGCGGACGCTAGTAACTCATAAAATCTTTATGATGAGGATAATTAAGATTTATTTTATTATTAAAACTGTTCTAATATTGTATTTTTCACTTCACTCCACTGGGGTGAAGTCACATAAACAAAAACACAATCGATTCTTCAAAGCAAAGGTTTATATAATTAAAAATGTCTATAAGTAAGGTTTTACTTATAGATAGTAGATTTTTTTTTTTTTAATAAATACGATCTCTCTGTAGGTATTAAATTAAGCCTCAAGCTACATGCATGATCTAATAACAGTAAAACATACGCGTGCCTTTCATATAACTGCTAAGAAATTGCCTCAAATTATTAGTTATATCGTCAACTAGGCATAATTAAGTCCGAAAAAATGTAGTCAGTTAATACAAGAAGGAAAAAGCCAATTTATAAGAGCAGGAGTACGAACGAATGTGGTACAATTAACGCCGACGACATAAACATGTTAGGTTAGAAAATTATGTGAGGTTCGTCGTGTGTTTCTATGGTTACCTAATTGATTAAATTGTTGTGACCTCCTTTTGCAGATAACATAGGAAACTAATCATTTCATTTCATCTAAGTTTGACATAAACATCATACAGATACCTATTTAAGTTCTAATTAAATGCAACACTAATAAACTTTTTAAATATCTACATAAAGAATTTAAAGAGATATTTAGGGTCAACAAGTATCCAAAAAAATTACGACTATTACATAGAATGATGAATTTTTTGTTGCTATTCATTTGTTTTGTCGTAAAACAAAAGTTATGTTGCATTCATAGACTAATATTTTAATACCAAATAATATACTAGAAAAAATACGACTCGCACCAGATCATGTTCCCGGACGGGAATCGAACCCGCGACCTTTGGATATCCGGTCCAATGCTGTTCAAAGAAAATTAATTTTTGCTACGAAAAGGAAGACGCGCGTTGAAATCTTTTGTATGGGAATATCTGTGCGCTCACGTGACCAAACGGAATGGATTTGTTATTTAGGAGATGTAACGACCTTTTGTGGTACTTATGTACCTACTTACTAAAACTATGAAAATGATAACAAAAAATGATAAAAAAGAATTAGTACCTTTTTAAATTGGCATGAAAAACTATCGAGTGCGAAACGAATTCGTACCGAACAAATGACAAATTTTGTATTGGAAATCTTAGTTCCCTTTATGTTGTACAAACTTCAATACAAAACTTATGTAATACAATATGTATGTAACATTGTACGTCTTTTTTTTAACCACTCTATATTTGCAGTATCATCAACTTAAGTACTGTATTTGTATATCTATGCGTAAGCGTTTTCACAGCGTATCGGTTATAATATTATATCTAGGTATTTATTTACTTTCATACTATTGTACCTTACGTTAAAACTTAATTCAAAACACAAGTCACGCTACCTAACAGTGTAATTACGATCATGTTTCCTAACTGAGATTTATCGATTTTGCTGTCCGTATCGATGTCAGTCATCGGCGCATTGTTATATTGTAATTATATTTTTCTCAAATCAAACCTGTACGAAAAACTATGCACATAAAACGAAAAGGAGCGTTATTCATGAATTGTTATTTAATAAATAGATAAATAAATACATTGTTCTATCGATGAGATTATGATCTATTCCTTTCGAATACCAAAAACTAATACCAATGGTATTTGTTTATTGCCGTTATAAAATTTATATTCCCAATGAATACCAAATTTATTAAAAATTATATTAAACATTTTAAAATTTGGTATTCGTTGGAAATAAAAAATTTATAACGGTAATAAACAAATACCATTTGGTATTAGTTTTTGGTATTAGACAGGAATAGATCGAGATTTTGAAAGTCTCGAAACTTACAAAATGTTTTATGATGAATAAAATCACCGTTATATTATACGTAATCAATCGCAATCATAATATTTTCATTTGCCTATGCTTCCGTGACACGTTTCGGATAGTCATGATCTTTTCATATTGTAATTACAAGCATACAAGACGCATCTTATAAAAGCAAATTACTTCTTACAAGGCGTCGCGCGACGAAAGTGAACAGAGCTTTAACTTTGGTATTAACCACAGAATACAAGTTACCAGTATTCTAACTGCCGCTCGGTACTTAAATTCGCTCATAACTGAACATCCATAAGCACTGAAGAAATACCTACATAACTTAGTATGTACCATAATTTACGTAGATAAAGTCGTCTCACACACACCACGCCTGCGTCCTCATCAGAATTCAATTAATAGGTACACACGACAGCACGTCAGGTTACATACAGTAAATCCGAAAATCGCTTTTATTACGTAGGACATAAAGGAAGTCTCAAGGTCAACATGTATAGTCTGAGGTGCCGTCGTGTGTACAAGTACTTGTGAATGTCAAAGAAGCTAAGCCCCGCCGCCGCACAGCGACGCAAATGTATATGTATGAAGATAGAACACTGGTCCTTAATTTCAACTGTGCCATTACCCTTTACATCAAAGTGTGCCGCACCGTTAGCTTCACAAAAACCAGCAGTGGGTCATTGGCACAGCGACGCATGATATGATGACGGACTTCAGTTTCTGGTTTCAAATAACATACAAGGCACATAAACTTTTTTACTACAGCAGCTTGAGTCTCCAAGAAGACAAAACAATTAATGAGAGACAATGCTCCCAACTTTGGGCATTGCGCCATTCGTTTTTTACTGCTCATATTCACATAATTAGGTACACATTCATACTTAATAAAAAAAAGTATTATTATTTTATGTTAATGAATCGACTCGAATCATTTTGTTTTTGAATAGTTTATGTTTTTGAATCATAAAATACTATAATTTTATGTAACCAGTAGGAACAATATAAAATATACAATTGTTAACAATATCTGACTCGAATAACGAATAATCATCAGATGGGCACTTTGCATAGTACATTAAGCAATCTGTTTTATTCGGACGAGGCGAACGAACTCATACAATACGGCAATTTACATACATAAAAATGCATTATTACATGTAAACATTCAGAGTAAATAAACTTTATTCAGAATTGTTTACGCTAAATTATGTTCAAATTTAAAGTAAAGTAAAAAGTAAAAGCTTTATTCAAATAAACTTAGTAATTAAGCGCTTTTGAATCGTCTATATTTTTCTACCACCAGACTTTTTTAACTGACAAGAAGAACCTTTATCAAACCTATTATATTAATTTAAGAATTTTACAAACATGGTACTTACCAGTGGCGAAGGGTCCATACAAGCTAATTCCCATCGGCTTACCTTTTAGAAATCCCTCCTCACTTATCCACTATGCAGATCATAATATTTTTGTAGAACAGCTTACCTTCGTCATAATTTCACCCCTTGCTACTGGGACCTACTGTACACTAGTACTTACCATGTTTAATGATTTTTCTCGACTGAATAATATATGACTCTTATATACACATTATATACAAGGTGTTACAAAAATACCCCTAATGTCGAATATGGTATATAGCGCCCATCAAACTGAACAACTTTTACTATGGGGCCAACTCTGAAATCGCGAAAAAAATATCAGTTGTTTCATACATTTTGATATTTCCGATTTTAATTTTTGTAAAAGTTGATCAGTGTGATGGTCGCTATATACCATATTCGGCATTAGGGGTATTTTAGTAACACCTTGTATATCTTAGATAAACGCTACAAAAAGACACATAAACATTCATTTCTAATTTGTAAGTGATTAAAAGTAGTAAACCTACATGTATCGCAATTAAGTATCAATACCTATATTAAAAATAATTTACCCGTTGAATTTCACTTACTTTACAATAATCACCAAAGCAAGTTTAAAACTTGTAAAACCAGAATGACTTTTACTAATAATCACCGTTAATTTACTCCTCAAAATCACATTTACGTTACGTAACAAATGACCAATAGGTACACAAATTAACAATAATATTACTAAATCCTGTATATACCCTTAGCACGAACAGCTATCGAGAAAAAAACGCGCGTAAAATTAGTGTAATTTTGTATAGAAAATTTGTTCAGCGCCATCTATCACCGAAAAGCGAAATTAATTTTCTTATAGACAATTACTCTATCGAGTACTTTTACGCGTTTTTTTTTCTCGATAGATGTTCGTGCTAAGGGTATTGACCACTGATAAAAATCTTTAAAATCGAATCCCCACCTTATTGATAATTAGGTTTCCATAAAAAGCCGTATTCGACTAAAGTCGCCTGGAAAATCGACTCGTGTAAATCCGACAAATCCGACATAGTAAATTACGAATTTATTTGCAACAAATCCGTCAACCGTTTTGTTCGCGCTCACGCGTTTCGTGGCACGATACGGGTCTGCCACCAACTAGTGCCAACGACCAGTCTTCCAAAGGCTAAACTAGTAAACTATTAAGCATTGCACTTCGATACAACTGCAGTCGTTATTTATAGAAATGACTGTCCTGCTCGCTTATTCAATAAACTAAGATCGAGAGAAAGAGATGACACTATGTTAAATGGCTACAAAGACCCGAATTGGGTTTTGTTGCGTACGAATATGGAAGTCGGTCTATAAAATGTCTATTAATCTGTTGAAGGCGATCTCTAAAACAAGAATCGTATTCACCTGATAAGGAGACGGTAAATAGCCTTAATAAACAGTAGCTGTAATAAATCTTGTTCGCGCCAAATAAACGCTATATCAAATCTTCAACTCGGACAAAGACACATTTCTAACTGATATTTACCATAGTATTTACAGTAGCTTTTTAGAAGCAAGAATACTTCAAACAACAAAAATGGCAGATTTGTTTAAATATTTGTAAATTAATGTCAAGTTTTTACTCTGATAGAAGAAACTTTCTAAAGCTTTCTATTTGAAAAAAAAATGAGTATCTGAAACTGACAAGACTTAGATTAGTGATTTTATGGCAATCGCAATACATATTTGATTATGGGAACAAAACATATTTAAGATTAAATTATTATTTCCTTGTTTTTATGATAAGCTATCTCTACTCTAAGCTATTTCAAACTTTAAAATTTTATTATAATAAAATATCACATCGAAAGCTGAAGTTTCAATCCCAAAGCATAGACAAATAAATTTAAATTGTAAGCATCAAATTAATCTGCCCGTTCGAACGCTCGGAAGTGAACTTGAGCTGAGCACCAATAAATCAGTGAAGAATACCGATATTTATCCTAATGAAACTGCCGACCATCTAGCGGTAAACGAGATATAACCCTGGATTATATTGAACACTGCGATATAGTTTTACTACCTCCGTCGTTTACGTTATGGTAGGTTTAGATAACTAGAGAGCACGAAAAAGCACTACCAGCGCCATTTTGGTCAATTTTGGCGGGTGATTGGCTATTTGTGTTTTTGGAATGAGTATGACTTTATAACACATTAAATTGATGAATTACCTAACTATGATAGTTCAGTTATAAGTAACTTTATTGCCTCTGTAAAGAATAAACTTGTTTCTATTTTACGTCGACAAATTGAAAAAATATATTAAGTTTAAATATTTAAACTAGTATATTATATAAACTCAAATCAAATGCAAAAAATATGATATTATCAGTTTGAGTTGGCCCTTAAGCTCTGGGTGGGCTGCGTTCACGACGGTCTCCGAACAATCCCGAACGAGTCACGATGATTGACGACGATCTGTCGGCTAAACCCGACTAGTCGATACTGTTGATAGGGACACCATGATTCCATCAGCGGAATGTAAAATACTGATTGCGGAGAACTTAGAGGAAAAGAAGCAATAATTTAAATCCTAGAAAACATTACTAGAACTTTTTTTTTAATTTAGATTTTTCGCATTCACAATGCTATTACTAGAAGACGTAAAACAATGAAATTAACTAAATTATTGTCTTATCTTGGCTTTTATAAACTGTGCAATGACTAGAAGAAACTCAAAAAGATTTCTAAAATCGTAGCATTGACTTTTCACGATTTCATAAAAAATTACGACATCGACAAACACCTTGAGATTTAATCTAACCAATAATTAAATTTTCAGCTAGTTATTTGCCAGCATAACTTGTTTTAGTAAATCGACCGATTGTGTTCATAGCATTGTATGATAAATTCCAACATTATAAATTCCCTCCTACCTGTTACTGAATTCCTGAGAAAATCTAGTTAGTTGAATGCAAAAACTAACCACACCCACTAACTGTAGCCCTTCGGAGCTAGATAACTGGAATAGGTGGTATAAAAACCAGCAACTGCTGATCATAATCGTTTCCTCAAAGTATGCAATTCAAACGCAGAAACTCTTCAAGTTCTATGATAGATTTGAAATGTCTATGACGTTCACGGTCAAAAGGCACAAATCACAAATAGCGAGATAACATATTTGTAACTGTAAATTATTTTGAATTGACAAGAAGTCACGTCTAAATCCGACATACATTTCAGTTCAATTAAATAATAATTTTCAATTACCTTTTGTAAGAGAAGCCTATGTAGGTAATCACGAATAATCACGATCCACAAAAATTCGCCGACAGTCGTGCTTCGGAATGCGCGGTTTGAAATGTGTCCAACGGTCCCATTTCGATGACAATGTAATGATGACACCGCTAATCGAATTACGGACGATAACAATTGAAAGTGAGAAGCGGAATCGAATAACCGAAAATTTTATTCGGTCACGTTTTACAATAGAACCATCAATGTCAATTTTCGACCCATAACATAACACACACACAAGCAAATGATATCTTAAAAATCACAAAAGTCAATTATTCGTAACATAAAAAAATTACCAATAAGTTACATCATGCCATACACCTTTTTATAATTTCAATCGACTCCTCAAGTCGCTATGAGATGTTCTCTCTGATGACTCAATTCACTCCATTAAGTCTGACGCTTATATCAGTCATTTTAGAAAGACTTTTATAGATAAGATTTAAGTCAATGTCTTACTTGTCTACCACGTGGCTGGCATATCGTGTGAATGGAAAAAAATAATCAATAAGTACACATTTAATTTTAGGCCCTGGATTCTGCAGAAATATAAATTTGCGTCGTCATCACATTATAATTTAAAAAGCATCGTCCCATGAAATCGTTTTCATACCCAGTGGCTACCGAAAGCGATTTTGTGACAAATGATGTGCTGAATTGGTACAAATAGTGGTGCTCAATGCGAAATATCAGAAGTTGCTTGAATGCTTATTTTACGAGAATTAAAGATTGTGGAACAGCGTAAGACGAAAACATCTCCTATCGCCACGATACTGATGTGAAGTAAGGAACATCTCATACGATTTGATACAGACCATTTAACCTCGATGTCGAGAATTCGATTCAAACACGTTCTTAGAATCGATATCCGTTAAGTTTGCATCCACCCACGACTCCGTTCATAGCGAAATAGCGGGTAGAGAATTTCCATACGTCGAGCGAGACGCGGACGTAGAGTAAATTAGCACAGCTAGATAGCGTGTCCGTCTACCCTGTCTACTATCCACCTACAAACCTGACGTGATACAGATACCGCATAGAAAGAAATGTGCTCAACAAAATGCGTAAGATGTTCTAGACAAGGAAGTACGTACTAATGTGTGTCAGAAGCTAACCGATACAGCGTAGGTCGTCTTGATTAACACTCAGATGCAGTATAAATAAATAGAGGATTGCTTTTAAAGAAAGAGTAAAAGAACTGTCTACAAAATATTATGTTTACTGTATTATTTCCCTTTCGCGAATTTCAAATCAAATATGTAGTGAATTACTAGGTCACTTGCTTTTAGTTTTTAGGTCGCTGAATAGCAGATCTGTCTCTGTTTACGATGACGCTACAAATGATCCTAAATCTATCAAAAAGGTCAAGAAACATAAGACCTTTCCAGCAAACCTACTTCAATACTTCCCCGTACTTAGTCCTAAGAGCGAGCCGCATTCAGCCATTAGCATAACTAGAGAAGCCCGGGCGCAGGTGAGCGGCTAACGGAACATCGCACGCGCATATCGACGACGCATCTTTTATTACCACACATTTCAAATAGAACCGTAAACTTGTTGATTTAGAAACGAATTTCGATCATCCATACAAGGTATGGAGTCGTTTTAATAAATTTATCGTGTAAGTTTACAAAGTCTGGAGACAGCGGGCGGCGCTGTGTCAAACAGATTAGCGCATCACAATAAATTGTACTGCCATTTGATATAGGTATCTCCCTGTTGTAAAAAGTTTAGTTGCGACTTTGGTAGTGCTTTATTAAATAGAAATATCTAAAATGAAAGGTACAAACAATACAAATGGACAGCGAAGATTGATCGCAAATCGTACGCTTACTCTTATTGAATTTATGTAATTTCACTCTATTTTGTACGTTTTTTGTAAGCTATGTAATATCTTGATATGATCTATATTAAAGCGAAATCACAATAAGTATTTGTGTTAAAGAGAAAAACATTAAAAAGACCATTCCTAAAGGCGACAAGGCAACATAACAAAAAAACTAATAATAGGCATTCTGGGTCTTACAACAGTTGTTCTGTACAAATCTTAACTTTATTATTCAAAATATTTTTCGCTTTAACGAACAATACTTTTCCAATGACTGGTTAAACTCGTAAGAGTAAGTGTTAAGTAATTCATGGTGAAGCACGGTTCTGAAAGCAAAACTTGTGGTCGCGAAAGAGAATGTTGCAAGCGGCATGTTTCTTCAAAATTTGTAATCGCTTTGTCTCTGCTTCGTGGAATTGTTTGCATAAGTAAATGCGGTACGTATATCAATATGAATAAAACTATCTATTGCTTTAAAGTAATTGAGAAATAAAACATTCAACATAAAAATAATGTGCTAAGTGAGCATTTTACGTCGACTTTTTAGCTACTGCATCATTTGCAATAAATACTCAAATCAAAAAGCAAGTGGAAGTATTATTATGTGTCCTTTCCCTACCATAACTAAAACGGGTTATGTTAAACCGGAAACAGAAGAAAACTTTATGTAGATGATATGACAAGAGAATTGAGGAGAGTTTGCTCTTTGATCATCTCTAATTCAAGCTAATGTAGGTATACAACACATTTTACGTATCTATTTAGAACACTTTAAAAGTGCTGATGCTGACAATGACATCTAAACTGATATAAAGGCAGATTTTATACACCCAACCCATTAATATCAATATATGAAAAGACATAACAGGTACAAGCTTAATGATAAGTGAAATACTAGCTGGCCTCTGTCCGAAGCATTGTCCGTAACGGGATACCGGTTACCACAAAACAGTCGTCAAAGATGACAAAACACGAAGCAAAATTTCACGTGTAGAATATTACGCGGTCTTCTCGCAATTCGACGGTACATAACGTTAGTGTACAATAACGCTATTGAACAAGAAACTTCGTGTCACGAGCTAGCAATTTCGAAAACGCGACCGATGTAATACAACTTAGCGCCTTTCTACGGTAGAAGAGTTTATAGGACATAGGACGACTCTATCTATCTATCTATAGCAGCCTTTCGTTCATCCGTCTTCGGACATAGACCTCCTCCAAAGCCTTCCACGATCTTGCGCCACTTGGAGCCAGTTGTTACCAGCATGACTCATTAGGTCGCTGACCCACCTTTCAGATGGACAACCTAGACTAAAGGACAGTACTAGAGCAAAGAATATTTAAGTATTTTTACACAACAGACGGTGAATGATGAGGTGACGGGACGGAAAGAGATAACGTGACTCGTGACGGGTGATAAAAAAATGGAAAAGAAGAAACAAGAGGCTGTCCGTTTGTAATTGGAAATGCAGACATATTAAACCACTTAATACGAGCAAGCAATATCAGGATTATCATTTGCGAGTTAAAAATTATGACCTCGTTCCACAAGTCCTTTTTCACCTAAGAAATATGACTATCGGCTTCTTCTTCATTAGGTCAGTCGACCGAAAAGTTAAAGTTAAAAGTAAAGATACACACCTTTTTAAAATAGAATTTCTTATTTTACCGGAATTAAAAACTTTTTAAAATACTCATTGCTCATCTGCACTGAAATCGTTAGAACATTACTCGGAATAGTAACATATGAACGTGCCGCTTTGTAAAATGTTGCCCCTAATCTAGCTTGCAAAATTGGAATTGTATTGGCCATTGCGAAAAGTGGAACTAAAGGATTACTTTGTTACGAAATAATAATCTATTGTATATAAATACATTACGCACACAGATAACCATGTTTGGTAATTTAAGTGGATCTCAATACGGTATTGCCTCAAAGTATTATTTCTAGAAATTAAGCAGTGCGATGAGTTGAAAATGAAAGAGGTGCCAGGAAGATTGCGAGTCCACTACCAAGCAGTTAAATGTTTCATTAATCAAACAAAATACTGGTCTGCAACATTCTTGTTTCATTGTGCATCTGGTACACTACACAGTTATTCCAGTCTGAATATTTGCGTAATTTCTGCTAAGATTACGCTTACGCCACAAAGCTCATCTTCATATTTCTCTAAAGCAAATTCACCATTAATTTCCGAAGGTTTTGATACTAAACACACTCCTACTCGAACAGTATAATTAATAGGGTACATACGTCAACCAGTCCAGTATCCGCACACCTTTTGCAATGTACTACTTGACAGCAAATGGGCGTGCATTAGTTACACGAAAGACGATTCAAGCTATAACCTCATGGAGAAAGCAAATTACAATAAAACAAAACAATTGACGACCTCCTTGGTCGAGTGGCTTTGTACACCAGTTTTCAAGGTGTCGCCATCTCTGAGGTCTCGGGTTCGATCATCGGTTGGGTCAATTTAGAAAACGAACTTTTCTATATTGGCTCAGGTCTGGGCGTTTGTGATACCACCGTTGTCTCCGATTTCCATAACACAAGTGCTTTAGCTACTTACTTTGGAATCGGAGCAATGTATGTGATGTTGTCAAATATTAAAAAAAAACAAGAAACAGCGAAGTAAACAATGGAAGTTTGAGTTTTATATGATCGAATTACGAAACTGTACATAGGTACATATTGATTGAGTAATTCTCATCTTCAGCTATCCATAAAGCAGGCACAAGCAGTGAGGAACTGAGGACGTTACAAGGCCTGATGATTATTATTGAGTAATGGACGAACGGTACCTTCCGTAGTAACATTCGCCAATAGCTATTGCAATTAATCGATCGTTAATTATTATAAATTCTGGACCAAATATCTGTCTCCCATAACTTGCGCCAAGAACTAAGGCCAAGTCGGTACCGTATGGAAGCAAAGGGATCATTTAGAGAATGGCAGCAGAGATGAGCGCAGAATATCCTGTTTCGCAAGCTGTCGTCGGGTTTACTGCATTTTAAACTATTGTTTTGTTCGATCGGCTATTTGAGATGATTTAGAGAGGAACTTTCGTGAGATACAGTGACTGTTTGCAAAATTGTAGCTAAGTATTTAGATTTCGGAGTCGATCAAGAAAAATATGGATGGTATGTACAGTCAGTGGCACGTGAGACTATACATGTTGAACCTTGAGGCCGTCTTTATGCCCTACGTAATAAAAGCGTAATTCAACTGTTTAACTTACCGTGCTGTTGTACGTACCTATATTTAACCGTGATTTAGTATTTAGATTTTTTAATTATATGACTATTTATTGGCTCAAATAAAATAAGCTACATTCGTCACTAAGTAATATAGGACGATATACACGAGCACCCTAGAGGAAGTGGCAAGATTTGATTTACACCTTCCAACGGAAACATGTAACACACTGCATTGGTCAGACTTAAGTCCATTTATTATGAGAAGTTAAAGGTGACATTTTGAATAACTCTTTGATTTATTACCGTGGCTTTGTGTTGTATCGCAGTATGGAGAAATAAGGCCGGTACAGGTTGAGTAATTTGGCATAGTCTAGCGCTAGTGCTTAAAAATTTACCGCACTTATTTATTACGCTGCAGAGAGCACATAAATACGTTTAATGGCTTGTTAGTTGGTTGTAAATAATCTATTTAATTATAAGGCTTGATGATTTACTGATTGTGAGGATAAAACAAGTTTGAGGTAGAGATAAGAGAGCAAAAACTATTGAACACTGGTAGCTGTTTAGTGATTAAATCGCGAATTATGATGGATGAGTCAGTATACCGAGTGTCGTACTGCCATAGATACAACTAAACAGCCTTTCTATTGTCTAATTTCAAAATCTATCGACATCGCTTTCAGGATGAAACACATTGATGCTTCTTTTTGCCACAAATAAAAACTTACCAAAGAAATGCAGCAATGTGTCGGATTCAACTGTCAAATGAAAGCGATTGCGATAGATTTTTAAATTAGACAATTAGCCCCCTGGTAATCATAAAATAAATCAAGACTAAATTTAAGGTACGTAAGAGGTTGATATTTTATTGATTTGTCGGACTACTTAGTTCTTAACAATTTAAGATAATAAGAGTATAAACATCGCACCAAACAAAATGTTTCAGAGAAAGTACAGTTAGTTCTATATCTATTATGTATTTTGTTGAGAAAATGATTTTGTGTCCGCCAATAAAACTATGGATTTATGGGCTAGAATAATTTAAGTAATTTAGAAAATACTGATTTAAATAAGATTTATATCACCGCACTGCACACCATTAAAGTGGCCTTCTAAGGTTCTATAGATGCCTATAGAAATCCACGATGCAATCACAACAATAAATATTGCGTACATAAATGTCAAACATAGCAGTATTACAATAAGAATATAACCAATAACGAGAATTTAGTTGTAGCAGAATAATTCCCTATTATAACGGTATTAGTATCACATAACAGTTCCCTTCTGCACCGCTTAAATGGTCAAACAATACTACTCTTAATAGCTTCACCAGATCTCAGCAGTTCAGCACAGACAAAAGCGACTGATTGTACCACATACCTACCTACATATGTATGTATTCTAATGGCTTTTGCACTATCATATTTTAATTCTAATAAATTTTGATTGTATAACAAGAATTTGTTTTAAATTATCAGTTATTTTAAATTATCTGTAAAACACTGTTTGCGCCGTGCAGTTTTCTGCTACTCGGTGTAGTGTAAAGCTACGTGGCTATACGTTGGATACCACGCCTTATTCCATCTTATTATTAATTTCTTATTTAAGTTAATAGTTGAGAAAATAAACTGAAAGCAACCACGTAAACATTCAACTTAAGAATTTCCGCATCTTTGCAAACAAAAGCAAATAAAGAGAACTAATTCACTCTTGCAATATGAGAAACCATTTTACTTTTTGCATGTAATCTTGTATTGCCATAATCACAGTCCGCGGTAGGCAAGGCGTTATTCTGGGTCCACAAAGTGGCTTAATCTCAGGATCTTCTTAGAAAATGTGTCGCTTGAGGCGGTATGTCTTTTAGTCAATCACACGCTCCCGTATCGAAAGGAAGGTTGTCAGACAATCGAACTATTATTGACAATTAAAACAATAAGTTAACATATTAAAGCAGAAATTAGCTTATGAAATTTAAGGCTAGTCAGCTAGCCTTTTTCATAAGCGACCACAAAATCTAGATTTTGGACTTTTTGCAAGCTTCAGTTCGCGATCTCGGAGGATGTGTATAACTTAGGAAAATGATTTAACTTTTCTTTAATAGACTCAGGTTTTGCAGCAGAGAAATTGAATTAAGTTAGCCAGCCCTAGACTATGGTAGAACATTGTTGTTACACTCCCGTATTAGCCTAGAGCGAGACACTTATTTACAACGAAGTGACTGAACCCACCACTAAGTAGAAGCGTACTCTAGAAAGTGTGTTGTAATGTCCTTTGGTCTATAAATACTCTGTATGCAAAACAACACTTTGAACTGGAATTGATACTATAATATATCTTATTGTTCCCACCTTTAATAACTACTGAGATGTTGTCTAAACTTGAACATTCAGGGTTAAATTGACAAATTACAAGCAAGAATACTAATTCCCAAAATACAATGCAACAAATATCAAAAGCGAACAACAGAGTAAGCAATATCAACCAAATTTTCTGTTAAACTCAAACAAATGTACGATACTTATAAGATTAGGTACTTACGGTATTCCAAGAACAAATAAAGTAATAATATTAAATAGCAAAGTAGTACAAAGATTTATTGCAAAAATCAAAGAGGAATTCAGTGAAGAAAGACAAGTCATATAACTGAAGATGAGATGGTGTGAATTCAACACTACATATTTTGCTGTCTGTCATCTAGATCTTATCTTTTGATAATAATAATAAGTTATATGAAATCTAGATAAGAACTTTGATGTACGCAGTCATTCAAATCAAGTGTGTAGAATAGATGATATACCTAGTAACTGTGGGTAATTTTTGAGGCTCATATTTTTTACGGTTAGTTTGTATTTTATAATAAAAACATCAGTCCCCATCGCTGGGGCACGGCACAGGTCTTTAGTCTTTACAATAGATAAGTAGATGGGTATTACTTTAAAAAATACTTTCATACAAGCAGCTGTCGATTACCGTCGACATAGACACAGTATTAAATAAAATGTAAAACAAAAACAAAGCGACGAATCAATTTATAAGCGTAAAACAAAACATGACCGCGCGCGTCGGCGACGCGACCCATCCCAAAATCAGTGAAGTCATGGCTAACACAGTAACCTCTGGCTCACTTAGCCACCAATTACCATCAGTGGGACCGCTATGGCCGATGTAGAAAGTGAGTCCCACTTACGAACACGGGCCACGAAAGTGTTCGCTATCCGGTCGCTTGTTGTTAATGTTAACTTAGCTTTATAGCCTGCCTAAAGGAGATAAGAGATTATGTCAGTACATTATGCGTTTACGAGAAACCATTGAGCGGTAGGATACTGGAAGTGAAATATACCTTTAGTTAATTAATTATTTATGGCCTGTTTTGCAGGTTCCGATAGCAGCTATTTTCGAGTTTAATTTGAAAAATCAGAATTCGTATGAAATTATCAGTTACGTATGACATCTGAAAATTTAGAAACAAATATTTCAAGAAATAAATCAGTCTTAAATCTTAATACAATAACAACTAAAATAATAATATATCAACACAAATAACACAATAAAGTTATACAACCAAACGCATATTGCTAAATTTCCACTTACGCTCGCTAACAATTCTTTAAGTGTAGACAATTTGCATTGCTACTTAACGTTTACGATCTCAAATAATACGGCGTATCTTTATGGAAATCGTCTGGAACAATAGCCAGTATAATCATTATTTAAAAATTAGCAATGCGTTTTAACGTGAAGTCCGATAAACATGTGCAGACATGCTCATTTACATTGGTTACACCGCGAGTTCCTACATATAGTCGATCATCCATCATAAAGGAGGAAGCTTAAAGCAAAGTTGATTTGCGTCTATTATTGAGCTCATCGGTAGTCGACCGACAGCAGTCATTTTGATCTCGTAACAAAAAATAATAATTCTATAAACATTTCATAACTGTATGCCTTGTGAATCATCGGGCAACAAAACAATATATCATTTTAAGTGGTAACGTTTAAATAAGATTCGATAGAAGATAACGAAAGTAAGAGCATTTAATTTGACAGCTCAGCGGCCATCTTAGATTTAGTGTCAAAGGTCACGCTCGCGCCAGGTTTCACCACAAACAGATGGGTGAGAGATTTCGCATTTTAATGTTAAGCACCACTACTATAATTGATCTATAATGTAGGACGACTGCGATTGCGAGAAGGCAATATTTCTAAGCACATACAACATCATTGTTGCGAGCCGTCTTGAATAATATTAGCATACAGTTGTAAAGAACATAAGGTGCACAATATAAAGCAACATTGTGCTGGAACAAACGTTGCCGTTTATTTTGCACGATATTTTCCGTGAGAACTTGCACTCGAGATGCTTTTCTGCGATTAACGTCAATGGCTTTTTAAAATAAATGTCTATGCAAAACACATAATATATGTTTTGTATGCATTACTTGTTTGTTTATAGGTGCGTATTAAGCTAGATACATAATATTCATAGTGAAAGAGGTTGGTTACAACTTTAGTAATAACGTTGTTCCAAAAAGTATGAACAACTGGTACGTGTGCCCCAAATACATCGAATTATGAGAACTTATCGATGCAGAGAGGAAATGCACGCGGGTTCACGGACACTGACCCGACAAAATCGAGCTACCGTGAAACGGGGCTATCCATTCAGTCTCGCTCACTACGTGTTGTTCTACGTCATACACTCCACAACTTTGATAAATAATGCTGACATTTTCTTTGTGCGGTTCTCTACGTTATTCTTTCTGATAGTATAGTTTTAAGAGGAACTAGTAAACTCGACAGCTATGTGCCGTGATAATAAGAGATTCAACTTTTTTTCCTTTCCAACGATTTCATTTTGATCCTAAAAGTCTAAAAGATTTTGCTTTCACAATGTTTACACTAGCTAGACAGTGATAATACACAAATATTATCTACTAACCCATTATCTAACCAATTCAGTATTCACTTCGATAATATTTACAAATCTAGAACGATCACAGAGAACTTCGATAAAGCACCTGTCGGACATGACTAGGAGCCACGATGGATCTTTATAAATACATCAAACGCCGATAAGTTAGAGGTAGTCAGACGTTATCTGCAGCGCGTGGCATGCATGTCGACGCGTGTGCTGCGTGTGTCGACTGCAAGTGTCTGATATTACGACCAGTAGTTGATGCAGTTTACGAGAAATGTCACAGCCATTTGATCTGGAGCTCTTTGGTTTTAAGAAGAGTGACGGCTTGAGATATAGCAGGTCGAGAATCGAAAACATTTGCATAAGGCTTGTTTTAATTAAAAGATGTTCTCCAAGTCCTGAGTGAAGATCTATGGCCAATCACTTGCGACGATGTGGTATTTACGCGAGTGACTAAAGTCGACCAAAGCCAAAATCGACTGTGTAAATGGCAATTCGGCCTAGGCCGCAGGTGACTGAACAAAGTTATCTGATCCGGTAGCCAAAACTGTAACTAAGTGTCATTCATTACATATTGTTACCTAAGTTACGCCATCGACTACATAGACGACAGCGATGCTGTCACCTGCGATTCAAGTCACCGTCACAGGTGACAAAAATATGGTAAATAATAATTTTAAATGTTAAGTACCAGGGTCACATAAATCCGAGGATCCCATGGGAGCGAAGCCTAGTGTCCGGAGGGCAATTGTCGTGTTTAACTTCTATTTGTACTATTGGCCATAAAAATAAGTATATATTGCAAAGAGAGGTATTCCAGCAGTTAGACCATGGGTACAATTACTTCCCTGTGGTACAACCAGTTGAACATGGCAGTTGTACCACAGGTCGGGAGGGCTAAAATCGGCCCATGTAAATAGCCCCTCACAAAATTACCTGAATATTCTCCTTGAGCGGTAAAAACTCGTTCCTGGTATCAGATAATTTCTTAACTTACCTGTAAGTAAAAGAAAAACATATAAATTAGTATCATGAATAAAGATTACGAAACGTACAATTCTCGAATATAAATAACTAAAGAAGTTAAGAAGGATTCTCTATATAATTATGAAAATAACGGTGCAAGCCTTTGTCTCACAAGCAAGCTATTACTGGGCGAGTAGGCGGAAGCGATAAAACTGCCAGCCGTGAGGGAATCAGATTGTTGGCGTCAACCGCACTATTGGCACAGAATGGGATGGAGCTGGCACTCTTATAAATTAACCTATAGCTACAATGGCTACGAAAGGTGGGGAGATTTCGTAATGTCTCAAAAATAACGGAGAAATATAAATAAGAGAAATTACAGGGTAAGTAAACAGAAGCGATTTAAAACTGCCAGCCCTGAACAAAACCGCACTATTGGCACAGAATAGGATGAAGTTACACTCTCATAATTGAACCTATAGCTACAAAGGCTACAAAAGGTATGGAGATTTTGTAATGTCTCAAATATAAGTCATAACGGAGATGGATACAAAAATTGTTATATGAAAATAACTCGGTGAAGTGATGTGACCCGTTACTTTCGTGGCCCAGTATATTTACCGCCGATATTACGATAAAGGTGTCGAGATTATGAAAGCTCCAAAAAAAGACATAAGTGAGAAATATCAATAAGCGACAAAGTCACAAATTTAGACGATTGCAAAAATCTCACGAAAAAGGTGTAGGTTTCTATTTATAGAAAACAGATTTCAAGGCAACTTTACGCAATCGTTGAAGGAAATTTAGCGAAAAGGTAGGTATTTAATATCAAACTAAACTGGATAATAAATTATTACTATAATGGAAACTACAAAACATCGTTACAGACACAAAAGCAAGCATAAGCATTCATCGGACAAGTGTATCATATTTTGCTGTAAATGCAAAATACAAAATGTATGCAAAAACTCGTACCTAACATTAAACCACTTCCTTGTGAAACTCTTTTTAACATATCTACTTACGGGAATAACGCAAATCTTCAATTGTAATGTTAATGAATAGCATATTAACCAATCGTTGACATTTAAAAAAACCTACAGCTTCTGTTACCCAATGAAATCAAAACAAATGGTTTTAAGAAGTTATGAAACTATGATACTGTTAAAGATCAAATTTTAAAAAATAACTTTCTTTAAAATATTCTCTATTTTATTACACGAAGACGTATAAGAATTTATGCAAAAGGAATTACAGTGATGGATAAAAAAAATACTTTGATTCATCAACGCCCGAGCGGCCGCATGCGGCCGGATAACATTGGAATATCTATTGTGTCTCATTTTCCGGGCGTTGAAGGGTTAATAAAAAATCTTCACCCTTTCTACATTTAGTGTGACTTTTAACTTTTGGAGCATTAAGTTCATCTGATTAAAATGCAAACTACTTAATAAATTTTAAACACATACCGCAAAGAAATAAAGGGCGTACGCACACTAAATGACATACCATTTCCATGCTTACGAAAGGCCCGATCGGAACGATAATTTTGTAGGAACAACGTGTTATTACGTTTACGTAACCGTGTTGTCTGTGGTGCTTAATAATATCTCTATTAGATACATCAATAGATAGACGTAAGACGACCATAATTTATTTCCTGGGGGGAAGATTCTGTAAGAAATAATGCCGAGAAACTAAACGGTAGCGAAGCCAATGAATTAATGCTGTGAAAAAAGCGTCCAATAACAACAAACATTTTGTTTATAAGCAAATAAAAAAATCTCTACTTATAATTAAAAGTATCACAGACGTATCTTGTTTTACACGACATGGCTAAATATGCCAAACAATCAGTACCTACCTAATGAAAATTTTAACCCACTACCTATAGGAAGAAGGTAAGCAAATCAGTCAATGCTATTGTTGAAATTACTATACTAGGTGTTACAAAAATACCCCTAATGCCGAATATGGCATATAGGGACCATCAAACTGAACAACTTTTACTATGGGGCCAACTCTGAAATCGCGAAAAAAAAAACAGCTGTTTCATACATTTTGATATTTTCGATTTTAATTTTTGTCTGGAACAGCTGATTTTTTTTTCGCGATTTCAGAGTTGATCCCATAGTAAAAGTTGTTCAGTTTGATGGTCCCTATATACCATATTCGGCATTAGGGGTATTTTTGTAACACCTTGTATAGAATATTTTCCTAAGTTCACAAATATCAAAAACTAAACGAAACGAAACGAACGTTTATTTAAAAGATATCAAAGACCTTTTTCATTAACAAATAAAATTATTTGAAAATAATAAAATTTACATTTACTTCGCATCAATCTTGGCACATGTGTTCACTTCCTGTTTTGAACTTGCTTCTGCATATCAAAAGAAATTCAAAGTTGCCGACATTTTGTATTGTAATGAATGGTGTTGTACTTATTACACATTAACAATATCTCAAGTTACAAATAAAAAAGGATTTGGTTTAATTATTTACTACTATTATATGTACATACCTGACATGCGTTGCAATGACCAGATATTATTAAATGTAAAAAAAAATATTTAAAGTCAATCGTGATTGTTTCTATCAATATTAGGTGATTAACCCATACCAATTTTTTGTTCTGCAAGTATTCAAAGGTGTTAATTATTTTATGGGAAATCCATTCATTCAATTTCATTCATACTGTCTTATCTCTACGTCTGAAATAATGATTCAATCACTTACTCACAATAGCACTATGACAAATGCAAAGTTGACTTGAGCTTTCTCAACTTTCACCTTTATTTTGGATGATTTTCAATTCTTTATTGTTGATATCCAAATGGCAATTAATTGTTAAAAGGTTGACTGCAATCACGAAAACGATTAATTATTCAACGCCCGAGTCTTTCACGATTTCTCTTAAGTGGCACCTTCGCTTAAAAACGGTTTTAGCATGCGATGTCTCTAAATGTAGGTAGTATTTTTATAGCTTCCTACGTTTATTGATTCAATAAGCCTTAAGGTATACTGTATATTGAGATACAGATTTATCATTGTAGAATTAATTGAAGCTTTGATCACTGGTATTATTCCAACTAGTACTATTGTAAGCATTATTTGCGAATAATTACTAAATTGTAAGAACATGCGATGCAATTTAATAAAACCATTTATTTAATGATTGTCTTTTGTTATTATTGCGTAGGTATACAAGCATATGAAGGTGTTGAGGTATTTATAAGAGCCGATATTTCACCAAAACAGAAGTTTTAATCAAATACTTTGTTTGACTGACATACAAAACGGAGACTCGCTTAAACAAACAACTCATTCATCATTGCTTTTACAAGAAATATAGAATGTTGCTTTCTCACGTGCTAATAGCGCTGTATAATAGTGTCGCAGGTACGGATATTCGTACATTTCGCACGTTAGTGAGGCTTCAATACTTGGAACAGTGTTCGTCATTCCCATGGCACCGATTTTGGAATTCTTGTGTTATTTTTTGCTATTATTACTTGCTTTTAAACAAATTTTAGTAAGTTTATTTTTGACTTTTGGCGTTTAATCTTCTTCATATTCTTCTTAAATATCTACGAGCACTATATTATGCTTACATTTTTTCATAGTGCTTATGTGAAATTACTTTATTTCTTAACTTTATTTTCACGTATTATGACATTGTCATTTGTATTTTATCAAATTTCCTACTTTTGCAGTTACATAATATTGTATTTGCTAGCCTTATTCGAATAAAACATATGTATTATCTAGTACCACATGTTCGAGACATCCCAATATACGCAAGCTTACGGCACTTTCATGACGATGTTCGTTCTTATCTTAACTACTATTTAGCTGTAACGTTCCGTTATACGTAACTCGTGGGAGATCCAAACAAAGGCATTGCTTCCATTCAAATGTTCAAACCAGTCCATTCTATTACCATGGCTGTATTTCAATGAGTTTACTAGCGGTCTCATCTGCGCTTCTTTACTTTTGAAAAGATGAGATTAGCCTAGCCTCCCTTGCAACCGTTTCACTTGACTTTTATGCACCCATAAATTCTATCTAATGTTAATGTAATTAAACCTAATGCGATTTTGTACTTCATCAGGTTTAATTACATTAACACGATAATGATTAGTGTATGGAAACAATTTAATCGTCATTTTACTTGAAACTTAAAACAGGAGTTAAAAAATAAGTAGGTAGGTACTTAATAAAAAAGCAACTGAACAAATTATATATCAGTTACTAAGAACTAAAAAATATAATCATAATTTTTAACCATGCATGCGAATGAGGTAAAACCTGCAGGAATGTTAACAACACTGTATAAAATGCGACGTGAAACAAAGAAATAAAAATAATTGTTTATGAGACATGTCTTACCATTTTTTTTTTGTTTATGAAACACAAGGAGTTTCTTACAAATATTCAGTCCTGCAAGTAAACGATTTTATCAACAGTAAGGATCAAAGGTAACAATCTTGGCAAGTTAAAGCTTCGCAACGTATTTTAGACGTGGCTAACTATCACAACATCGAAAGTGATCTAAATAAACTAGATGGAGAACAAAAAAGCACGAAACAAAACGCAAAACCTATTGTTCCAGTGTCAAGATTGATGTTACAAGCATCGCATGCTTATAATGGGCCAAACGTGGGAGAAATGGGATATGGAACATGTGAACTACGGTTCAGAATGCGATAAACATTTGAACGGAACAGAGACATTAAGTCGAGCGATTACATCAATCTTTATAATTGAAGTTTTGCCAAACGATGTTCATGAATTTATTAAAAGATGTTAACACGTGTTTAGATAAAATATGCCATTAAAGGCGTGCTTAATATAAACGAGTAGATATAAGTCTTCGTATTTGTTTATTCTCGATAACGGGTTTCTCAAGTATTATAACAACTGTTAAATCCACAGCATCAGCGAATCTAGATCTATCTATCTTAAAGTTTTGGGGAAGTGGGTAAAATGGTTCCGATTAGGGAGACTGATCACCCGTCCGGCTTCGCTGGCGTCCCCCCTTCCAAATGATAAGTTTAAAGTTAGATAAAAATACTCCAAAGAACCAAAAAGCCATAACCGTCAGTTTGCAAACAAATGGGAATGGGATGAGATAAAAGTAAAAAAAGGACTAGTCGCTGGATGAATCTAGTGATGTGCTCCATTAGGCCATCAAGACGAGGTAAGAGTTTTCCTTATTCTATGTTTTGTGAATCTGGTAAAGTGATCGTGTGAAGTGGTCGTGCTATACTAATTCACACTTAGCAATAACGGTTTGTCAAAAGCTTAAAGTTTTATAGCTACCAAACTTTCTATTTAAAAAATACTTTCTATGTTAAATGGCCGCTATGATACTATATGCATAGTCTGTTTTATAATTGTTTTTTTCAATAAAGAGTTGGGTAAAAATTGTCTACTAAATAAGACAAGTAAAAAAACAGACTATAATGTAGTTTAGAAATAAAGGTTCATTCGTGTGCTGAATTTGCTAATATAAAACTATTTTTATCATCGATTCCGGAAATCTCCAAGAAACACAACACTATTCAAAACCAGTTTAAGAGACGCATTGTAATACAAGGATTCAGCCCACATCCGGAGTGGCCAGGTGACGCATGTGTATCAGATTCTACGCTGTTGGTTCAGGTGTAACCGGCTAGTATGCTGGAACAAATTTTATAGACATCCCATGAAATAAGACGGAATATAAATAATGATTTGAAGAAAAGAAAAACATCAAAATCAGACGCGTAGTATTTAAATCCCTTTACGATTAAAACTTCTCCGACCGTAGAACAAATAAAAAAAGTTACAAATCAGGATAAGGGCCATCAAAAAAAGTCTACACCATAGTAATCTCCACCCGATAGAGACGTCCTAAGGATAATAATAAGAAACAAAGTCGCTCGGATTCCCACGTTCATTGATGTTGTTTTTTTCTTGCCTAAAAATTCCAACGACCATTGCCGGGAGCCATCTTGTGCGTCTGCGCAATAATGATAGGGATCTCAGCAATTACCTTCTTATTAGATAATATATACTTCACCCACAAGGGTGCGGTTGTGAAAGTTGGCAAAAATAGTGTTCTGAATGATGTCATTGATGCTGCGGAAACACGGTTAGGTTAGAGGTAACTAACTCATAAATATTCGCCGATATCCAAGCGGAAATCCAATTAGGTAATGCGGTGAAAAGTGGAATCGATGAAGATTTAATGGCAACTGATGGAATTTCATGTGATTTACTTATGAGATAAACGGGCCCGTTACTTAACTCGTGTGAAATGAAATGTAGTAATTTAACATTAAGTATATACATTTGTATGTTTATCTACATGTTTTAAATTAAAAATTATGAAGTTCGAATGTCTTCATTAATTTATTGACACAATTAGGCAATGCCTTTTTTCTACGTACGTACAAATAGCAAAACGGGTAATGCGACATCAGCAAGAAATAAATCGATAGTTACGACATTACTTAGATTTGTAAGTTTAACGAATCTTAGGCTTTTTAGCCTAGACAAGTATTGCGTCAATACTATAGATTTCTGCTTCAAGTATTGTTATGGCATTAAATTGCGGTCTTGTTCGATTATCTGCTCCGACGCCTCGCTTGATCGTTCGGGTGGAGGCAGGTAGACCGGTAAACATTTTGACATTAAATTGTTATGATTCAAACGAATTACTGATGCAACTTCCTATTTTTCTATTTCTACACAAGATTCTTTACACTCTTATGTGTTTTTCTCAGAGAAGGTGCTCATTATAAATGTGTCAATTACTACAAAGTAGTTTTAGTGCCACAGTTCACAATAGTATAATACATACAAACGGTTCTATTCACTCACACAATAAAGTAATAAAATAAGAGGCGTCCTTACAATGGATCAGGTTTACGATAAAATAAGAAAAAATCGACATGGTTCGAGCCTTACTCCGTGTAGGTTTTGTAGTGCGTTTAACAAACAAAAGACGACACGACGCGACCGACGGCGTCCCTCAGGGAGAGGGGGGATACGACACGGTGCGCGCACGCAGTCAAAGACGCCGCAGGATAGAGTTTATTGTGGTCAGAAAAGGAAGTGAACAGGTAATCGAATTAACAATTTTTTACTAGTTGTTGGGAATAATGAGAATGTCATTTAGTGACAATGTCGAATAACAAATATTAGAGCATTATTTTAATTCTGCGGCATTTTAATTTTGAATTCTTTCGCTTTTTATAGTCTCATTTGTGTTTTGTATATAAACATTTTTTTTAATAAAACATACAGAAAAAAGTATAGAGTATTATTAAAAGGAGAATTCATAATTACTTAATGTAATGCTTTGACGAAGAATTTACTTACGAGACCGTAATAAATATAAATTCGACTTGTTCCGGATTCGTGGTGTTCCTGACAATTCCAGATTCGTCATACCTAATACAGTCGATGCCATATTATTCATCAATATGGAGCATGATTGTATTAAAATTAAAAACTAAATAAAATAGTCACTTCCTTTGATGAGCAAATTAAAACAATGGAACAAAAAATATCCTCGGTAAAACCAAAAACAGTTTGCTGCCATTTTTGTATCGTTAGGTACCTAGTGGATTACGCAGGAGATTGTAATCCGGAACAAATATTTTTTTCAATAACAATACCAACATTTTGAGAATATCATATACTGCGACGGAGGGAACATATCAAATGAAAATTATTTTCGATTATAATGTCAACGTTTCTATTATAACCTTTTCCTTTACAGAAATGACATGTTCAAAGCCTCATTTGAAGCGACACACCTGAAAAAAAATTAAACCTCTAAAAGTAACATGATCTATGGAGGGCTCGTCCAATCGCTGTCAGGCTCCGGCGACTTGTCTGACCGATGGACTGTGAAGTATTTAGTTCCCCGGCCGATTTACTGTTAATCAATATACAGTCAATTAAAATAGTTTATTGGTTGACCCCTCATCTGCCAAGGGCAAATAGGTAACTGTATAAATAAATCGATTTTTATGTAGAGATTACAACAGGCTTTTAGGGCTGATCACACTGCGATCTACGATGCATAACGCTCTATCATGCAGGTTTTAGTGGAAAAATCACGCGCGTATTATACGTCTTTGGTGTGTTATACCATGCGTGATTTCTATACAAACAGTACGGCAGTCACACCGTTCATGGGGTTCATGCGTGCCTGTGTGAGATATGTCTTTGTAAAAGCACTGAATAAATAATAGTACCAGTAGTTAAAAACACATACCCCCTTACTAATAAAGATTGTATAGCAGATGTATAGTTACACAACGGTTACTCTCTGTCAAACTATTTAAGTTTGACATTAAAAAGAAAGGGACAAAACACTGTGTAACTATAAATCTGCTATACAATCTTTATGTAAGGGCGATAGTTAATAGGTAAAGCTGTATTGTATAGTGCAGGTACTAAAGGAGGTAGGGCACGAAAGTACCAACTTTTACGGAAAATTATTGCAAAGTCGAATGCCACCTTCATCGAAATATCAAGGAATTACCTTTAGCAGTTACATTTTTTTTAACGCGAGTTAAAATGAAAAGCATAACCTATAGGCACTAAAGGCTTGTTAAGGGTTTCCCGTTTGGTTAACTGAACAACCATATTAAGCAAATTATTCCAAAATATCCAATTTCAATCTACTCTACTAAGAACACCTGATTGCATAATTTAACGCTATGTAAGTAATTTAAAGTTAGTGCTCTTTAACGTGGTGACACGATCGATAAGACCTAATATACAAGTATACAAGAATGCATTAATTAATAGACAAAACTTAATTAGATAACTAAAATATTTCCACGTTTTAAGTCATGGTGTAACTTGTGTAAACGTTATATATTCAAAGCTTTGTTAGATTTAAGAAACAAGTTATGGCCTTTCCCTATAACTAACAAAAAAGAAACAACTGCTATTTACTACTGATATTTTTTTTTGTAAAAAATATACAGAAGATTTTCAAAATTCAAAATTCAAAACTCATTTATTCAGTCTAGGCTGTTACAAGCACTTGTGAATGTCAAAGAAGCTACGCCATCGGTTCGCAAACCCTAAGCGGGAGACCTTGTAACGAGAAGAACCGGCAAGAAACTCGTCAAGGGCTGCTTTTTTCTCCCTGTATATTTCATACAGAGTCGTCAAAATTTGAAAAATGAGGTCGGCTAATAAAATGACGTCATTGATTGACGTCACGATTGAAAATAATAACAGCTAACGGATAAGTTTTTTACTACATCCTTGTAGAAAGAGCACAATCATGTTAAATTAACAGACTCAACATTCTAAAATGACAACTTTTGATAACAAAACAAGAAGTAGGTACCTAAGTAACAAATCTAAAGTGATAATTGGAATTCATCAACTTTAAGACTCACAATCTTTTAGTTCTAGCATGTTACTCTATCATTTAAGAAAACAAAAAGCTAAAGAAGACAATGTTTTGGCAATAGCAATTTACTACTTAAAGCAAAAAAAACTAGCTGCCAGACAGATCGCTTCGGTCAAATCAGATTTCCTTTATAATTACAATAGGTAGCTTTTTTTGGTGCTATCAAATTTTAAACTTGACATCTAACTGATAGTGTAATTAAGCAATATATAAAAACTTTACAACGTTCCATAGACCAATGGAGAGGTTAAATCTATGTATAGATTTTTTTTATGTTATATAGTAATTTAGCCGACTGACAGATTTTTTACACGACTGCCCAAAAAAACAAAGAGTGTAATTTGTTCAGTGTTCATGTATGTTTGTATGTGAGTTTCTTTATTCCATCATAACTTCTAAATGCCTCAACCGATTTTTATTTATGGGGTATCGTTAGAATCTTTACATTATCCCGAGTGACACTGGCTATATTTTTTTTAATCAGTACTTATGTCTGTACGACCCCACTTTCAAGTGTGAATAGCAGTCGTGTTTTTAATATTTTTTAAATTTATTTTATTTAAACACCTATGATGTGATGGCGTCTCAATGGCGCTATACATGCAAGTACCTCTAGAGAAACCTTATAAGTGATAATACAATATTTGTTAAGCTTCTAAGCATTCTTTACATGGAATTTAAATCTTACTGTGGTACTAGTATAGAGTATAGATACGAACGTGCGGTCATTGTATTTGTCTTTTGTTTAAATTTTACTTATTTGATAATAAGTAAGGCAAAATATATTTTTATTGTGCACCTTATCATTGTTTTAGTAAATAACATTGTCCAAGTTTAGATTCGTATACTTAGTTAAAGGCACATTAGGATACGTTCACTTTCAATACTTGAACCAAAAATCTTTGACAGTGATCATATGACTGTCTGATAAATTATTATAAAATAAATAGACATGAGACCGATACATAAAAACGTATCTTATATCGGCTATCAGTTAGATATCATATCATATCGATATAAGATTTTACTTAACCGAACGTACAACGATATCTTAGTTCAGTTGATATTCGCTTTTTCTCTTTCCGAGACGGTATACTTACATTGAAGTAAAAGAGATGACGCGGTTATTCAGATATTATGGCGTAATTAGTAGGCGATTTCCATTCTAATTTGCTAGCAATAAGAGTCAATTTATCTTGTACCTATCGTATATCCGTTTTTAGTTAGCAAACCATACAACTAGGTATATCGATATGTGATATCGGATATCATATCCGATATTAAAACTCTATATCGGTTATCATAAAATATCGAAAACATCCATGTCTAAAAATAAAGGAACACTCAGGCAAGTAACTTTAAAATGTACAGACTAAGACATTTCAATGCAATATCAAAACGATCAATTTGTCAATACATCAGTTGAGAATGTGACTGTGTAATTATGTGTGAGTTGTTTGACAGGAACAAGGTCGTAGCACTCACGGGCCGGGCGACGGTAAATATAAAAAATATAATAATATAACTCATAAGACTATATCCTGTAAGGCAATGTTTCCCAAACTTTATTATGCCCTGACCCAGTAATTTTGATGTTTCTCATTGTGACCCACGATAAGGTTTTTTAACCCTCCTTTCCAATATAAAATGTCCATATAATAATAATAAAATGTAAAATTAAAAAAACTGACTTTTAACAATAAATTTACCTAATATTTATATAATAGTGAGATGTATGGAGTTGTTTCACTGATTGTAAACAATGAAATAATGTTGCGTCCCGGGGCCCTACCGCCTTACTCAAAGCTATAGCGATAGCGATAGCAATGCACTGTCCGTCCTTGTCATATTATTACACGATGACAAGGACGGACAGTGCATTGACGTCATAAACTTTAGCAATTTGAAAGCATTTTGAGTTAGGCGGTGGGCCTGCCGGTATTTTTATTTTCGTGGCCCGGTGCCGGGTCGGTACTAGCAACCCGTCATTTGAGAAACGCTGATGTAAGGTATAGGTAAGTCATAAAGACTTTAGCCACTTAGTTGGCGGTTGTAAAGTTAGCCATAAACCTAGTTTAACGTAATAAGTTATTACAATCCATAAAGATAACTGCAATGTTAAAATGAGAAACAAGAGTTTTTGAAGAATGTTCAAACAAACAGCAAAGTTCACCAAATCTTGAAAACTTACGAGTAGAAGTCATTTTAAGTTATTAGTAATAATGTTTGTCTGTGTATATTTAAACATTGTAATAGACACAATGTAGTTACGCAAAGTATTATTAACTGGAATTTATCTTGTCAGTTAATTATTTATTTACTTTGAAAACAAAATTAATAAACTGTTAAACAAGGTAAGAAATGACGTCATTATGTGAATAAAGGTAATAATGCAGAAAATCGAATTCAAAATACTATCCCATCCCAAGTCCCAACCCTCTATTTGAGGCAGAAATTGGGTAGAAAACTCCTACCAAAGAAAAATATAGTCGAAATAGTCCAATTACATTAAAGAGATGAAGTAAAAGTTCCTCCTCACGCCATTTTGACGTCCTCGCCTCGTACTAAGGCCGACAACTATCTCGGCTTTGTCTACATTCCTATTATGAGGGCGGTACTACAAACTCGTTCCCTTCTCGATTGCTAAACGAGTTATGAAGACTGACACCTGACATTGAGATGGCCTGTCAGATTTGTCGAAAATCTTACAGGTGGAAGAGGTTGAAGCGATAAAACCGCAGCTGTTAAAAATACGTTAGTGCTTGACAGCATGCGTGTCTTTTGTTAGGGTTATTGGTTATTTTTTAATGAAAAGTTAAATAACATAGAACTAATTTGTTAAAATGATAACAATGTAGTTAATTAAGTATGTCTCAAATGCTAATTACGTTTTGCACTATTCAGCAACCTACCATACATATAAAAATTTTGTTATTTAATGTATTTTATAATATTAATAAGCTACTTCAGACACAGAGGCTGATAAGTGCTTGTTACTGCAACTTTGTCAGAAATAACAAAACATGTCATGCCGTTATTAACTTTGATATAGTTCCTACAAAATACCTGATTTAATCCATAAAGTTGAAATTTTATGGTATTATTGATACCTGACTGGTGGTCGTATAATACTTAAACTGAATTTATTACCTGGTTCAACAAGAAAACAAAGGTGCACTTAGAAATTTAATCACGTGAACAATATTGGCAGTTTCACAAGCTGTCCGCAGTAACGCTGCCGCCACCAAGACGAAATATTTCGATTATGACCCTATAAGTCGAAAATAAACCTCTGATCTAGTCATTGCCTGTAAAGGGTTAACTTGGGCTCTTACGTCATCATTATCATAATCTCGTATTAAGTTCAAGTCACGACAGACACAATAAGAAGGAAAAGCGCAGTGTCTTACCTTACCATACACAGTTAAGGCAAATAGGTGAGAAAATATGTATGCACCAATTATTGTTCGCAAATTCCTTATGTAAAGCTTTTAACGATGACATTTAACAATGCAATAGAATAGGGTTTGTTGAGATCAAGACGTACCTAACAACGACGGTTTTTATACATTGCTGAATAAACTGGTGTTTTAATAGAAATAAATAATCAAAGTATAAAAATTACATTTGCGGATGAAAAGTTTCATTCAATTTAAGATTTACGAAATCAATACCTACTAGAAGTCCATTTGCTGGTTAATATGATGCAATAGAACTTTAATAGCAGCTTTACAATTCCTACATAAAATATCGACTATAATAAACATAACGGCCAAATAGTTTTGAATAAAATGTTGACATAACACAATACTTACAATCTAACAATTTCTACCTTACATGTATATTTTCAACCATACTGTTAACCACAGAACCGATTTAAAATTTTCAAAAAATGGGACCAACTTGGGAACAACCTGATAAAGTAACGTTTGAATCATGTCAATCGGTTCAGCCGTTCTTGAGTAATCGGTGGACATACATAAAAAAAAAACAAAAAACAAATAAACAGACGAACATAGAACCTTCTTTTTTTTTGAAGTCGGTTAAAAACAGTATTATACTGTTTTTCCCTGGATGGTCATCATCAGATCGCAGCCAGATCAATCCTTGGCGGAGATTCAAGGCTTTTTCAAAGTTTCCTCGTTTGTATGAAAATCGACTGGTGTCCTTAATTATCTGGCCGCCGCTCAGGTATGTCATTTTGTTGCAAATACGAATTAAGCTTTGTCGACATTTTAAACATTGTTCATTGTTCTTTGTGAATATCAGAACCTATTAAAATGGTTGTCGTTAGGGAATGGATCAACATCAGCTTAAAGTTGTCTTTGACGAGGTTTAATGCTGTCCAATCGAAGGTATTCGATGATCGAAGTGTCCTACTTACAGGAGTTGTTTGGACACGGCCTTTATTGCATTCCTCAACATTAGTATTATACTAATAAACACAAGAATGTATACTTCAAACAACGTTATAATATTGTCAGTCTGTTATACTTATCTACTAATTTTAGGTTCGAATTAAAAATGCACTAAAATGAGAGAAGCAGACATTTTGTATGCGTATAAAAATTCTTTCGTCTTCACTAACAATAGAGGATCAACTAATTCCTAGAAGCTTTTAGTGTGTTCTCCATTAGAATACCGGCATTAGAGTACTGTTTCAATTGCTATGAGTAAGTAAGTTCGTTAAGGTCTGAAGATATCTCAACTATCTCCATAACGATGGCTATTGAAGAAAATGGTCAAAGTATGGATCACGTCGCCATTAATTTTTGTCATTCAGTTTTGAACCTTAAGTTTGCGTGCCGAAAGTCGTGGAATAACATTTTTATGTATGGTAGGTAATGGTTGCTCATACGTTCTTTTTTGCCTGAGGTTTTGATGCTATCTTTTTTGCTTGCAGACTCGAATGGATATTCGTGGACCCGTGGTCGCGAATTACCAGATAATTTGTGACATTACGATTCTGGGTAATTTTAGTGATTGTGTTCTTAATGTGATCGAAATTGGACATCTGATCTGTATCAAAAGGTGCACCGAAAGAAATAATAAATGACAAAATTGGTTTCAGGGATCGTATCGCGTACATACACTCGCTAAAATTGGACTAACTTTAAGACACGACAGGCAGAAAGAATGATTGACAATACAAAACCTTAACTATACATACAAATATGATTGTTTTGTATAGGTACTCGTAATTACCAAGTAAGTTTAAAGTATCAAAACATATATTTGCAGTTTCGATAACTACAACCTACTATAGCCTTAGGGCTAACGATGCCAGAGTAGAAACAAAAATAATTATTTCCAATTAATCAATTCACACGCCTACTTTGTTTGTAGTAGACTCGTTAAGGTCATGACATTTCTCTAATTTGGCATTGTTTCTGCCCTTGCACTAAATCCAATTCAAATACATCGTGATATACAACAATGAGGGTGATTATGCATTCGTAACTCACACTTAGGCTTTAGACACGCGTAATTCGATGAATAGCAATAGGTTATTGGTCCGCAACAGTTAGATAAGGCGTGGAATTGATTATAGTCATAATATTTTGCTGTTTGAAAATGCAACTAAGTATTTTCTACACGTTGTGTAAATAATTTACATAAGTAATTACATCTATTTACAACGCTTGAATAATTAATATTTTAGCACAAATTGCGGTAAGCAAAGTACAAACGTTTTACTTGTCGAAACTGCCTGCATTTTTTACATGCAGATCCGTATTAAAAAAATATTATTATTTCATCTTAATAATAAAGTGACCTTATAAATTATACTCAATCAAAAAATAAAAAGCTTTAAATTGCAAACTGGCTTCACTAACGAATCGAATTTGGGTCCAATGACATCAGATATCTATAAACGTTTTTATTTGGTTATTTTTCTGTATTTTGTTAACCGGTTTCGAATGCAGCTTTTGAGGTCAGCTGCTCACTGCTGCTGAAGCCACAAAGTTAAGTGTTCACGACCGAAGCGAACTTTACTATTCCGAGTATATCGTAATAACTGTCAGATGGAATTTATTGCATGGACCCCGTTAAGTTGGGCGCGCGCTCGTTTTGAAGTGTTTGGAAACGAGTAAATGTCAGAATAATGCGGTGTCGTCAAGCTATTGTTTGCAAAAATACATATTGTCGTGAAACAAGTGGTTTTTAGATTTACTGTTAATTTTGTGCAATTGAATGAATAAACGCTACTTAAAATACGTAACGTTATAACTTCCTTGGGGACTTATTTCTTCGAGAAATCCTTTTTACAAAGTTTACGCCATGATGACGTGACGCTCCTTGGATCTACATCATGATGACGTGACGCTCCTTGGATCTATCATAATTTAAGCTAACTTAATGTTTTACAAATGTCTTTATAACAGTGACCTACATATATCTGTTGGAATAATCATAACAAGTGGTTTGTTGTAGTTAGAATACAATGTTCCTAAAAGTTTTTTGAAACAAGAAAATTACATAACAAATATTGTTCGATAGTGAAGCAATAGCAATCCAAAATATGTCAAATGGGAGAAAGAAAATAACAGTGGCAAGATCCTCTCATGTTTCAATGTGAGGAGTGATTTGATTTCAGCCTTTCGGTAATTACCTACTTCTGTATTCTGAGCTATCGGGCTATTTATTTTGTGCCAATGGGCTAATTCACTCTAGTAGAGAAATAACTGAACGGCATTATTTTTTTATACTTATAGCACCTTATGGGTAGTAAGATAGAATGCGTTGTTTGCACAATTGTCGTTGTTGTGAGAATGTGACTAGTTCCACGGCTTAACAATAAATTGTGTGACAAAAGCAAAATTGCGGCAAGTTTTATTCTAATTTTTAAAGATAATAACTTAATAACCTAAAATATAAATAAAATATTGTTAAAATACAAGTCCAAAGTTAATATAAAATAATAATTTTATTTATGCTAAATGTTATTATGTTATTTGCAGTTATTTAGACAAAAGAACACAAGTGTTGTTCATCTGGAAAATAAATTCGTATTCGTTAGGTTGCTTGCATCTTTTGTGATTTTAATCGGTTTCCATATATGTATAACTAGGGTGGCTTCATAATTAATGTTTTATAAAGTTTTTTTTTAATAAATTGGTACACAGAAGGATAATTCCTTGTTTAGCGCAGCAGGTTGCCCAAAACATAATAATAATCAATCATATACAATACAATACCATTCCAATCATCAGACATCATACTTCTTTATGCTCTAACTACGAAAAAACATCCTACTAATAATAAATTCATTTTGTTAATTGCCTAGATTAATTATTAGTATGGACAATCGATTGATGATGTTATTATGAATACGATTAATAAGCAATGACGTCACCCTCATCTTCATCATTATGATGACTAGCGAGCCGCTATTAGTAATTTCAAATTCATATGTGGTGAAATGAAATCATATTTTTTTTAACCGACAAAAATCACAGATCTCCTGCCTTTTACGACGTTCTGGTACCCAACTTACAAAAAGAAGAGAAATCCCACCAAAAACATTTTTATGTAAAATGTTGCCAAGACAAGACTGTCAAAATATTATCAGACTTCATTTAGAGCCAAGCTTCTAAGCTTATAACTCTACACCTTAGTAAAAATATGTGGCTTGGCCGTTTCATTACTACAATAACTATTGTCTAACATTATTTTTCACTTTATATACGCCCATGTCAATGTAGCGAAATGGCCTAGTCACATATTTTGCCTAAGGTGTAGAGTTTATGAAATTAGGGCTTGTAGAGTTAGAAGCTTGGCTCTACATGAGGTCTGATAACTTTTTGACACTGCGAGCCATGTGGTCTCGTCTTGGCAACAGATCTACTTTTCTGTATTTATTCGTGTGTATGATTTTCATATTTAAAAAAATCATTGTTATAAACATTACTATTTTATTGAATGGTAGTACTATAATATAACCTGAAAGAACTAAAAAAATCTATAATCTCCTTCTCATGCTTTTGCTTTCTAATATTTTCAAAAATTAAAAATATAGTCTTTATCTACATAACAAGCTCTACACAATGATGTCCCACACGTTTGGGTATTTTTTTCACGCCCCCTTTCACTTAAATGGGGGCTCCCTTCTAAAATATTTTAAAATATTTTTTTTATACTTTGCCTGGCTTTGGGTCAGCACGACACCATCTTTGGTGCAAATATGAAAACTAGCTTCAACTGTTTAGCTGCTAGAGCATTGTGACAGACGACGGACGGACGGACAGACGGACACATGAGTGGCAGCAATAGGGCTCCGTTTGGCCCTTTCGGGACGGAACCCTAAAAAGTAAAAAAGGCTTACAGGCACCACTAGGTTGGTAATGTATTCCAAACTTTTACAACTTGAGTGCAATTGCAGCTCAAGCAGTTCAGTACTTTTTGAGAAAACCCTCAAAGTTAGTAATATTTTCTAATTTCCTTTATTCAATTTGGTGACAATGCGATTTGTGTGTCTATGCACAGAATACCTACATAGCCAAAGGCTTCTTCGATCAAATTGTTGATGGAAAGTCTACGGGCGGCGGCAACTGGCCTATTTATTTAATTTAACAAACTTATGCTAATAAATACCAACGTAATATTTTTATCCTCTGTCAGATTTACCTTAATAAATATTATGTGCTAATCTTAGTTTACGAATATAATCTCACAAGTTAATCTTGTTAAGAGAATTAGTAGGATGTTTAATCCGATTTCAGCTTACGTCGTTGATACTAGGCCTAGGCCCTAGCTACTAAGCCCTAGGCAATAAGTGACAGGTAACTAGTACCTCTAAATCAAAGAAAGGATCTATCCAAAAATACCTTCTTTTTAACCAGTCGTTTGTCGGAAGCCCACTACCTATGGGCCGCGCAAAGTTCATGTCGGAATTCAAGTGTTTTCATTTCAAGCAAGAGAAGAGAATGATTTTATTTTTGTCATACGTGGGGTGGGGTGGAAGATTCTTTGGATATTGCGTTTGACATTTAAATTTTAACCACTAGACTTAACCACTAAACCACTATATGACGTGCGTGACACAAATTGTTAAGTTGAAATAAAAACTACCGCTAAGAGCTTACGGACATCCATCACTAACAACTGTTCAATCTTTGTCCAGCTTTTTTCTTTTGTTTGTGGAGGTGTCTTGAGTTCCTGAATACAGTGGTGGCCAGATAATTAAGGCCACCACTTGATTTTCATATAAACGAGGTAACTTTGAAGCCTTGGTTCTCCGCCAAGGATTCACCTAGCTCACTGTGATCTGATGATGGCCATCCAGTGAGTGAATGGAGGAGATTCAGATCACTATACATACTCAACTAATCTAATCAGCATTCTAAGAGATATAAAGATAGGAGTTTTCAGTTTCAGGATTTACATACATTATTATGCTAATTTCGCGGTTTTTTTAAACATTTCCTTATATCTCTTAGAATTTTGATCAGATCAGTTGGGTGTGTATAGCGAGCTGAATCTCCTCCATTCCCTTCCTAGATGGCCACCTTCAAATCACAGCTACGTCAATCCTTGGCGGAGAACCGAGGCATCAAAGTTACCTCGTTAATATGAAAATCGCCTGGTGTCCTTAATTATCTGTGCACCACTATAAATATGTATACTTTTTACCTAATACTAATTAAATTCTGAGAAATATAGTGAAAAGGCATATAGTGATCCGGTTTAACGGAGTGCAAAATGCAACTTAAGGCAACCTACCTACAGAACTACTACTTGAAAGCTTAGTAAATACCTATTAAACCTAAATAAGAATGCAAATAAGTATCTCATAAGTAGCATATCTACCACATTAAACATTTTTATAAGGTTGATTAGTTTAAGTTTAAGAAAGGTAGATAAATATTTGAATTCGGCGCGCGGCAAGATACGATTTTTTTATGAAGTTGTTTAGTTTTACAGTGACATATGAAAAGAAGATTAGATATTTGCTAGGGCTGTCAGAAACAGAACTCTAAATCAGGCACTGGCCATTCAGCACAGCCACCCCCAATATAAAGAATTAATTGTGGCACAGCATCAGGCAGGGGGAGCTCGATGGCGCAGACACGCAGTGGGTAATATTCAGTGGGTTAACGCATTCGCGCCCTGCGATTGCGGAAGTTTTTAAGCAACTTTCGCAAGGGTCGTCGGGTCATTATGATATTCGAGCATAGGTACGGGTGACCAAAAATTTATTATCTCGACCTCCTTCGTACTTCGGAATTGTTCGGAAGGCACAGCTGGGCGGATGATGCGGTTATCTGCATTTCAGTTGTTTACTTACCCAATCCGCATTACACCCACGTGGTGAGTAATAAATGACCCATCCTCCATAGGGATAGCCTCTGCCTCTGCCCCAGTAGTGGGGAAAAGCATTAATTAAAAGAAGATCAAGACACCGCACCACCTTCAGTTCACCAACTTACCTAATTTAAAAATGGAAGAGAACATCTACGAAAGACGTCTGGCTACTTGAGGTTTGGAACTTTAGCGGGACCTTGTGAATGCCTTATTATTAGGAATTTATTGTGACTAGCCAAATAGGCTATTAAATATAATCCTTGATATAAACTTAATATTTTATTTATTTTATGAAAATAGAAAACTTAGAATAGGAGCCAGCTTAGCCAGTCTGAGGTGGCGTGGCCTAGGCAAGATGTGCAGAAATGATTGCCAAATTGCCAATTATTGTAGTTTTATTATTACACCATCATGTATCTTTAAACCCAAACCGCCCCGAACCTGACTCTCCGACCTAAAGTTTTTCTTATTAGATAGGTAAATATCTAGTTAAACTATACCTACAGCTAGCGGAATGAGCTTTATACCAGTCCAACAAGTTTTGCCTCTCACTCAAAGCCTTTTTATCAAACGACGATCAACAATATCGGGTAAAAATTATTAAAGAATAAAAAGAGTTTTACTTACGGATAGATTTATAGGTGGGTAGGTAGCCGAAGTGGATCACCTGCTTGGCTCGATATCGGAGGCTGTGACGGCGTCCTCCACGGAATGTGACACCTGTGACCGCACACTCACAGTACGAACAAATCAGATCCCAGGTAATAAGTTACGATTTAGATACAACACCGGTCTCGCACTTCACTGAACAATATAAATCAGGAACAACTGTTATGTATTGTCACAAACAATTAGCGGAAAAAGTTTCGCGCGAAAGCCTAGTTTTCCAGACGACGACCAGTCAGTACTTTAGCGAACGGCGAACGAAATCAAACTGAAACTGAGTGAGGGAGAGAGGCGGCGTCCGGCGGCGAAGAAAGAAGGGAAGGGGGGCGCGCGGCGCGCGACCGAGCCGAGCCGGGCAGCCGGCAGGATGCGATACTAGCGCCACCACACACACCTGTCGAGCCGAGCGCAGCGCGCCACCCGAACGAAATGACTTTGAATTTGAAAGCTTAACTTAGCTTCAGCTCAGTCACATACGGACTACTTCATCCTTAGAAATGCTCTAAGACTTCATCATTGTCAGGCTTGTCTGTCAGCAACATTCGAGATTGCTCTAAGTTCGAACCAACACCTTTACGCGATTCATACCGGTTGCGAGTGCGTTAACGTGTTCACAAACATAGCAGACGTGGACGTTGAAGTTGTGTCGGCTTGGCTTTGCTATTGCTTTTGGTTGACATATTTTTATTTTAAATATACAAACAAAGGAAGCGAAAAGTTTGGCAGAGAAGATGATCTATGTTACTATAAAATTGAACGCCACTGAACATGCGCCAACGCATGCTCTAAGCGCAAACATGTAAATTTATACGTCGCAAGCGCTTGCCGCAAGCTCCTTTGATCTGTGTTCAAAAACTAACACGGGTCCGGCGGCGGCTTGGCAGCGGTATCGGCTAAAAACATTAAAGTTAATCTTAGAGTATAGTTAATGTTAACTGTGTTTTGACAGATATATGTGATACATTGCTACTTTTCTGTGGTAAGTTTTTATTTGTGCCAAAACGAAGTAGCAATGTGAATAGCATTATATCTGTCAAAACACAGTTAACATTAACTTCAATGTTTTTATTTTATCCAATGGAGCCCGAGATCGGCGACATGCTCACGCAAGCCAAGCCAAACTATTGTTCACACGCTTTGTATTTGTGGACGCTTGTCGAGACTTGCCAAGCGTGTAAATGAGGCATAAATTTTGACAGTTAAACGTAGACAAAACGGCTCTCAAACTTGGTCATGCTACTAGGGCATGCAAGACATAGTTCCTACTATCTCATCTACTATAATACTACCACATTTATGTACCCCCTATCCCTAAAAGATCAAGCATGGCTTGTCAAGAACGTACACGTAATTTTACTACCACCACCACTTATATTTAATTTTGGGGTTTGGGGGCGTAATTACGTGATACCTACGTGCTTGTCAAGCATCGCTCCTAAACGATCAAAATGTGATTGACAAGCCGAAAAATTTACGTGCTTGACAAGCCATGCTTGACCGTTTAGGGGCTAAGTTTAGGGGTACTTACTTTAGGATTGGACATTATAAGCAAGCGATCATAACATTTCACTTTACCTTAACATTTCCACAGTTCATGATCGAGTTAAAATAGATGTTGATAGACCGACAAGGTTGACTCTCTAAGATTCTCAACATTTTTATGCTGCACCCCCTGGCACAGATTAGATATTATTACTTCGTAAGTAAAGTAACCCTGCCCCCCTAGCATGACCACCGAAACACGATATACATTGCGTGATAAAGCGTTTTATTGACACTCAACTGTCAAAATCCATTGTCTTTTGGCAGTTAAACGGGACAAATCGCTATATCATATTGTATTTTGGTGGTCATTCTAGGGGGCTGGGCCGTATACAGTATAAGTTTTAACTTACCTATCTACATTGAATGCGATTAAATTTACAATGATGGCCTTCGATCATAATGATCGAAGATGTCGTTGGTCCACGGCAACTTTGCTTGAGAATGTATGGGTGGTGCTCACAAAATAATTCGATGTTAGTACTAGTAATAGGAGGAGTTGGCGAACAAAAGGTGAAAAATGGGGTCTGGTATTTGGCATATTTACTCTACTTACCACCTATTTCTAACTGCCCCTGGTTGGTCGTGGTATTATCACAGAATAAATAATAGTACTAGGGCTTATCTAAGTATGTACTAGCGTATTCAATTACCAACGTTGTTTCTTCTTTCCACAGGAATCAGAGCAAGGTAATATACTGATTTAGGCAGAGAGCATGCAGGGAGCATGGCACGAATGGTCATAAATCCTAGAACATCTACTTAATATTCTCAGCTGTCTTTATTATGCTTAGTAATTTTCGTTATAGGTACTTAAATAACTTATAGAAGAACTTATAGATCCCATTCTTGATTACGTTAAGAAGTAAGATTAAAAAGCAAGTGATTTCAATTTTCTTTATTTCTTACGTCGACGTGCCTTTATGAATAAAATCTTTATTGTGTTTCGTATTGTATTGCTTTAGTTGGTAAGAGGAAAACTTAAAGATAAATAACTTTATAGAAAATATTGCATTTCTACGTAATTACAGGTGTATGGCACATACTATTATACAAAATATACAGGATTATACGCTATATATTAGTCTAATATCACTTCATTTAATGATATAAAGGGTGACATAGATGCGCTAGAGTTACGGCAATCAGCAGTAAAGTATGTCCAAGTATACCTGAAAAATATAAAAATAATATTAGCATTTTTTCATTATGTGAAAATAGTAGGAAACAAATTTTCCAAATATTTTAAGTTGACTCCACTTAAACTTAATTTCTAGTTCCTATGACTAAAGAATTATTACAGGAAAATAAGACTTCATAGGGATTATGGAGAAATGGCTTCAGTTTGAGCTATCATTTATCATTGTAAGAGCATTTACGAATACTTTTAATATTTAGTTTACATCAGTCAGGGTTAGTCAAACCTTAGCTTCACAAAACCTTTTTTGATTAAGTCGTCTAATAGACGACTCTAACAACATTCTTATCTGAATAGCCTTTAAGATGCTACACAAATTATGCAAGTAGGTAGTTTCATAAATTAACTTTGCAAACTGTCAATCAGCCGCCATGACTCAAATTTTATTGCGACCCCCAATGGTTTAATTGGGAAACACCTAGAAAACATCTCTACTGGTCGAATGAAATGCCGATAAAATTACGTTTTCATTTTAGTTTAAATGAGGTATTGTTTGCATTATACATTTTAGTATTTTACAGCAGTTTGTATTAAAAACACTTACACATACAGCTTGAAGCTTCATCTTGTATTGGCGCTTGGTACTCGTCTGTAACTTCTAAAAACTGATAAGCAGCTTTGAATCCAGTCCCGTCTAATCTATCATTTGACCGAAATGTGACTTTAAAAAAGTTTCTTTCTGATTCAACGTGGAATTCTTTCTTCTGGCCACAAAATCTACCAAATCTACTGTCTTCAGTCATTGAGTTTGATAATTCAACGTAATCGCTAGCTGTTACCACTTCGCACCTGAAAAGTAAATGAGAATAATTAAAATATAAGTTTCAAAGCAATAATTGATATCATAATTATTAATTATTACATTAACTAAGGTAAAAATAAAACGTTTCTTGTCCGTGGTTGGTTGGTTAAAGACAATCTATCTACCCACTCAATAATTTAAAAAATAAAAGGGTCTTAAATAAGTATTGTATATGTCAAACTGAAAGCGATTGCGCTCAAAGGGGCTAAGAATTAAACTCGGAATGTTATGTCCAAGGACTTTAGTACCTACTATGACGTGTATTCTATGTCCAGGGCAAGGGTTCAACAACATGTGGCCCACAACCACTATTAGCTTGACTAAAGAAAGGATTCGTTTTTATTTTTAAAACTTACAAAACCTAGGTAGCTTCATTCTACTTATGTGATTTATTACAGATATGGACTTGTATACTTACGGCTCAATTCCTTCGACGTCGAAATTGCTGAAGTGCAAATGCACCTTCTCAGTTTCTCCGCCGTGGAAGAAGTAAGTGCATTCTGTATCCCGGGGATATGGCCCTGGATAATTCGGCGAAGCAAATGTGCCGTTTCGGGATTCACTACTATTGTACACGAAGGCGCAAGGAAACTCTTTAAGTTGTCTCCCTGTGTTTATTCCAAAATCTGAAACACATAATTATCAAAACTATAGAACGTGTTATACGCATACCCTGAAAACCGCCACTTTTTTAATTTATTTTATGTTAAACTGCATAGTGGCAACCCTAGACCTAAATTGTGTTTTGATTTTGCTCAATTTTGATTATCGAAAACAAAAGTCTATTTGCGTCTACAGTTGTCAGTTTGCAGTTTTCCATACAAATGAAAAATTAAATTTTACGGGTTATGATGAAACACCCTGTATAAAACCTTTACTTAAATATTTTTTTAACATATTTATCGATAGGTAGGTACACTAATATAAGTTTATCGTAGGTACCATCTTACTAATATTATATTTTGTGATATTACAAGTTGAAAAGTAAACAAAATACCAAATAATATACTAGAAAAAATAGGACTCGCACCAGATCATATTCTCGGACGGACATATTCGAAGTTCCCACTAGTGACTCGGTAGCTCAGCGGTCAGAGCATTGGACCGGATATCCAAAGGTCGCGGGTTCGATTCCCGTCCGAGAATATGATCTGGTGCGAGTCGTATTTTTTCTAGTATATTATTTGGTATTATATAAAATAGCATTGTGAATGCTTAAATCTCAAAATTAATACTCACTTTCTACAAAAGAATAAGATATTTTAAATCCTCTAGCGTATCTCGAAGATTGTGTCCCTCGGAATTCCAGCATTAGTTTCGGTCCATTGGACATGATTGGCTTAGGTAGGTTGACTCCACAGAACATGTCCACCTTCTCTAACCGTCCATCTACATAGATGAATGCTTGCAATGAATCAACGTTTGAGCAACTGAAAAAAGAAACATAAAATTCTTCATAAGCACAGTGCAAAACTGCAAATTATTACGGTAAATCATTAGTACGGTAGGTACACTTTAACGAGGAGGGGGGTGCGTTAAGAAAAAGATTGAGAAACCCTGAAGTTAGTTAGATAGAATACAAGATTTAAAAAGATTTCACAATTCTATTAGGACATCGTTCAGCTAAGTATTATATTTAGGAGGAAATTTTTTTCTCGCTATAAATAAGGTCTAGGTAGGTAGGTACCCTATCATAAAGCCTGCAATACATGTTGGCCCAAGTTGGTCAAGTGACGGCAAATACCAACGTATAGATAGCCTATTTTTCTTGCCTTGCCATTGCTTGCCGTTAGTTGGCCGAGCGAAGGCAAGTGCCAACGTGTATATAGAGTTAATTTGGCGTGGCTTGTCATAACTCGCGCTCGCTCGCCACCACTTGTCTCACTTCGGAACGGTGTCGGTTTTTCTTCGCAAAACAAAGGCGCTCGCCTGCGCTTGACCAATAGCGCTCACACTTTTGTCCTCGTTGGCAGAGGCTCGGCCAACAGGCATTGTCAAATGTGTGGATGGTCTTAGACCAAAAATTTTTATTTGGTCCGAGTGGATGGTAGGACTTGCCTTGTCAACATTTGCCTACGTCGCTCGCCGAACATGTATTGCCGGCTTAACCTAAGCGATCGGGTTCCCGGGCGAATCTACGTTGTTTCTCACTTCCTACGTCATTGTCGTTTACTCGAAAATCTTTAAAAATCCAATGCATCGCAATAAATAAGTTAAAAATATGCAAATTAACATAATTTATTATCGTACTCTAACGTAAATGACGGCAAATTCCGTTGTGATGCATTGAATTTTTAAAGATTTTCAAGTAAACGACAATGACGCAGGAAGTAAGAAACATAACAAAACAACGTAGATTCACCCTCCCATGATAAGTTTGATTCCCAACCGAAACTCGACCGGAGGTGGGTTGGATGGAGCTCGATCGAAGTATTAGGCATTAGGTGAGAAAGGTATTCATTGACTCAGCTCAGCTTTTTCATTTGTTTCTTGGCGCGTATCGTCTTTTTCCAGTCGCGTTTCGGTGGAACTCCGGTCAAACACCGGTGTCATGTAGAGGTACAAAGTTCAAAGTTCTAAGTTCAAAATTTTTATTGCACTTTTAATGTTGTAGGTACACATTAATATCAATATTGTACACGATCGTTATTAATATACCAACGACTATGCACGTTGTCAAACAAAATACTTACTCCATGGACCCATCTGCAGATTTATGCAAGTAGAAATCTTGAAATATTAATCTAACTCTTTCTTTTCCTCTACCGAAGAACTCATAATGGCAATGTGTGTTTGGTGGATACGGAGATGGGAAGTGTGGAGAAGTGAGAGTGCCATGTTTTGTGCCATCGCTGCTAAACTCCTGATGACACGATGAAGCTGAAAAGATAGAAATAAAAGACATAAAGTTTCTTCCCTATTATACAGTTTCACAATATTTTTGATTCTGTGCTCAAGCCAAGACTTTTTGAACGCAAAGAATAAATAATTTCCTCCATTTTGAAGTCGGTTAGAATGTATGTTGTGCCGCGCGCGATGGGAAGGGGATGGAACCTTGTCAAACTGAGACGCGTTTGTTCGCCGTTCGCCGGCCAGCCACTCACAGGGATCTGGGATATCCATAAACACGGTGTCATGCATCCGAGGTGGGGGAACTTTTGTTGCAGCAACTTCAAGTTAGATAACAAGTAAACAATTAGTTGATGAATTAAATAAAAATTAACTTATTAGTCAATTTTCAATTTACTTTGACAAGGTTCCAACCCATTCTCATTGCGCGCGGATAATATTATAAAATATGAATCTTCAATCTTGGTTGTTGTATCGAATTTTATTAAAGTTCTTGGTTGTATCTATGGTGTATCCAAACGCTTGTCATCATCTTGTCATCTGACATTGACAGCTTCAGATCAACGACGCATGCGTGACGTGTGTCAAAAATCAATAGTGTGGCGCTAGCTATCACGCGATACTTGGAAGTGATATTTACAATACCTACTTACTAAGATTTCATAATTTTAGTTCTGTGTAAAGCATTCGGGTAACGATAGTTGGCGATTAATTTTTATGTACTTGATGGTTTCAAATGATGCTCCGATTGAAGGTGTATCATTCGCCGTCATTCGCGCAAGGCTCAGGTCAGTGTTGAGAAAAGATGGGTTGGTTTTTACAAGGCCAGGGTCGCGTAAATACAAATTTGGATGCAACACAAACACAGACACCCAAAGTCTGCGCTTCATTATTTTGCGCATTTGTGTATATACATTATTATTGTGTTGTGTGGTATAAGACAAAGAATTGGAGTTATTGTAGTCCATTCATAAATTAAATTAAATTTTTATCAATATTTTTGCTATACTTATTTATTATAAAAAAGACTAAAAGTATTTTATAAGAAATAAAATTTACTAAAAAATATAAAAGATGAAGTTTGGTTTGGTAATAATCTCCACTCAGTGGACTAGGTAATAAAAAATAGTTATATTATCGTACCTATTTTAGCTCTACATAAAAAGAAAAACAAATTAGTAATCATTTTTAGCTCCTTACCTTACATAAGTTAATATAACAACACACAAGTAGTTGCCAATTAAAAATCAATAAATTTTTTTATCATTAGCTGTCAATTCCATAGAAAAATTGACAGTTGCTTCAATTGCACGTGTAAATATACAATATTCGCACTAATGAGCGTCATTTGCGTAAAAATTTATCAACAATCGCAATTGACCGTTACCGTGGGCCTTACGATAACAATTTATTAATGTTTATCATAGCATGAAAACAAATTAATTTATGTTAAAGTTTAAGCTATTTTAATAATTTTTTAACGTAAAAATAAGACTTTAAACAATATTTCGTTTGAAATAAACAGGATCTTATCTACTCCTGCTACACTTATTTGTTTTGTTAAACCACCGAATAATGAATATGCTAACGTAAAAACCATTCGGTCCATCCATAGTACTAGATAGAACGTACTTAGTATGTATGTACATACTAATGAAACCTATCACAGTGATATTTTGTTGACATATGACTTTTTTTTTCAAATATCCCAACACTATAACTGTCAAACGAACGACGTGTACTGTACAACTTGTTTTGTTTTGATTAGATTTAGATAATTGAATGATTGATTTGATTGAAAGATTGAATTGAATGATTGATATTTTGATTGAAGCTTTAACTAAACCGATTTATTTATTTACAAAATAAAATTATGTGTGTTTGTTGTTCACGAAGGTACTTCAACTAGTGTTCTTAAAAAGTGAAAAAAATACCTAGACCATGGCAGAATCTACACCATTTTTTGTTGATCGAGCTAAAACGGGAAGAGCTTCTTGCAAAGGTTGTAAAAGCAACTGTCCTAGTGGAGAACTACGTTTAGCCAAAGTAGTAGCAAGCCCTTATGGTGAAAACCAACAAATGAAATCATGGTACCACGTAGATTGCTTTTTGAATGCTCTCCTCAAGCAACGGCCTACCACAAAACGAATTGATTCTATTGATGACATTGGCAACTGGCATACACTGAGTAAAGACGACCAAGAGTTTTTAATAAAGAAAATCAATGAAATGGAAAAGCTATATGCTGAAAAGAATCAAGGAAAATATACAGCAAAAGTAATTAAGAATGAGTCTACACCACAAAATAGTAAATTGTCGGCTACTTCACCTACCAAAGTTGAAAAAGAAATTAAAGTTGAGGATAATAACTTCAAAACATTCTTCAGTTTATGTAAAAATATATCAAAAGTTGATGCATATACAGAAAAGACGGCCATAGTTAATAATTTCTTTAGAAAAGGTACTGACGGAGACTCTTTCAAGGGTGATTTAGGTTTATGGTGTAAACTTTTACTACCACAGGTAGCAAAAAGAGTTTACAACCTGAAAAGCAAACAGCTTGTGAAACTATTTTCAAGGATATTTAATACAGATCATGATGATATGCTTACTGATTTAGAACAAGGTGATGTTGCTCAGACCATTAAAGACTATTTTTCAAAGTCAAATTTAATAAAGCCTGCTTCAGAAAGTACTCTAACTATACAAGAAGTTGAAAGTTTCCTCGAAGAATTATCAACATTAACAAAAGAAGAGGAACAAATATATCACTTCAAAAAGATTGTTAAAAAATGTAGTTTGGACGATATTCTGATGTTAATAAGGTTAATCAAAGGTGACTTGAGAATTAATGCTGGACCAAAGCACATATTAGAAGGTGTCCATCCTGATGCGTATACTGCTTTTCAAGCTTCAAGAGATTTGAATATGGTTCTTGACCGAGTTCTATCGAATAGCTCTGGAATAAAACATAAAGATGCTGCACAAAGTAGTGTTCATGCAAAACTTGTGTTGATGACTCCTGTTCTGCCGATGCTAGCCGAAGCTTGCAAGTCTGTTGAGATGGCAATGAAGAAGTGTCCTAACGGTATGTTCTCAGAGATCAAATATGATGGAGAACGAGTGCAGGTACATAAAAAAGGAAATGAATTCAAATACTTCTCAAGAGCATTAAAACCAGTGATGGCACACAAAGTGAACCATTTCAAAGATTACTTGCCTAAAGCGTTCTCTGAAGGAGTGAATATGATATTAGATGCAGAAGTTTTGATGGTAGATGTTAATACTGGGAAACCTTTACCATTCGGTACTCTGGGTAAACACAAACAGTCTGCATTTAAAGATGCTCAAGTTTGCTTGTATGTATTTGATTGTCTGTACTATAATGATAAGGTATTGATAGATCTTCCAATAAAAAAACGGAGGCAAATACTTCATGATCATATGGTTGAAGTAAAAAATCATGTTATGTTTTCGGAACAGGAATTGATACAAAAACCAGCTGATTTGGCAAAGATGATTGCTAAGGTATTTTTTTTTTTTTCAAAAAGCTAAAATTTTTGATTGTCTTACACAATATGTTAAAACATTGAATATTACAAAATGCAAGCAAGCAATTTAATAGTAAGCCCTCTTACACACTAGCAGTCAACTGCAGGGGTGGCCAACTGCGTGGTTCCATTTTAATATGAATTTTCGTGGCGGTTACTTAACTACAAATACGTACTATCATGAGCTGTTGCATATTAAAATGGAAAAGCGGTCGACTGCCAGTGCGTAAGAGGGCTAAGTCGTATTGCATGCATGTGTCTTTAAAAATTATAAAAAACATCCTAATTAATTTATGTCTATGAATGACATTACTAATAATACTTGCATCACATTCTAGGTATTACAGTTAGGTTTAGAAGGCCTTGTGCTTAAAGACTTGGAGTCTACATACGAACCAGGAAAAAGGCATTGGTTGAAAGTCAAAAAGGATTATTTATTTGATGGAGCGATGGCTGATACTGCTGACCTAGTGGTGTTAGGGGCCTGGTTTGGTAAGTATTATTATTATTATTATTTGGAAGAGGGGATGCCAGCGAAGCTGGACGGGTGATAAGTCTTCCTAATTGGAACCATTTCACCCAGTTCCCCAAGTCCCCTGAAAGCTGGGACCAGGAGGAGGTGGGTTATCATTTACCCCACCGGTGGTTTGGTAAGTAAGAAAATAAATTATGTAATGCCTGAATTTATTTTTTATGCAATCTTATAGCGGGGAAGATTGAGCTTACAGCTGTGTAAAAAATAAAATGGGGCATATCTAAATCTGCTGTAATATAAGTGTAGAGCCATATAACAACACAATTTTATTCCGAGTACTGTACACTATTAAATGTAGAGAAGGTTGTATGTATTACGAATTAAAATAAGTTTATATTGTTATTTAGGTTTATAGTTAGAAAATAACAATTTATTATAAAAGCAGTAAATATGCATAGAAAGTACTACATTAATTTTACTTTTTATTTTAGGTACTGGAAAAAAAGGAGGTATGATGTCAGTGTTTCTAATGGGGTGTTTAGATAAAAGGCGCAACAAATGGGTAACTGTGACTAAAGTCCACACAGGACACGATGACAATACTTTGGAGAGACTTCAAAAGGAACTGGCTCCTCTGATGGTGAAGATATCACAAGACAGCAACAAGATACCTTCCTGGCTAGATTGCAATAAGGGTATGGTGCCAGACTTCATAGCTTTAGACCCTAAAAAACAACCTGTTTGGGAAATCACAGGTACCGATATTTAGTTTTATACATTGTAATCTTATTTTTACTAGTGGCTTGAGTTAGTGCACTCGCCCTGCGGTTGCTGCATATAAGCTACTTTCGTAATGGTCGATCATAGGATGGGTGACCAAGAATTAATTACCTTGAGCACCTCTGCGCTTCGGAGAGCATGTTTAGCCGTTGGTCCCGGCTGCATTTGCAGTCGTTCACACTCACCAATTCAATTGGACCCGTGCGCCGTTATGGCTCATTCTCCTTTTCTACCTATAACGAACTAGCTGTGCCCCAGCTATGGTACGTTAAAAATGGCTGAATATAATGATGATTCATTAGGCAACATTTGACGAGACTCTTTTATTTAGCAATTTAGCGCAATTCGGCAAAAACGCGCTGTTACGTAACTTCGCGCGTCACGTGCTGTGCGTCAATTGTTCCTTACCGAGTACAAGACATTGTCTCAAATTATCGTTTAGCAATTTCAGTTCAATTAAATTGTATGAATATAAAAAAAATATGTGTTTTGCTTCCAGGAACTGAATTTACTAAGGCAGGTATACACACTGCTGAAGGAATATCCGTGAGGTTTCCAAGAGTGACAAGAATAAGAAAAGATAAAAATTGGGAGACTGCTACTAACTTAGAGGAATTGAAACATTTGTATGTAACCTCTAAAGAAAAAACGGATGTGTCACTTTTAAATAAACTGGCCTCTACTGCAACTGAAGAAGAAGAAAGTCCTAAGAAGAAGGTAAAGAACTCCCCTAAAAATTTAATGGATAAATACATCAAAAAGGTATCTCCTCTGAATATCAAAACTGAGATAAAAAAGGAAAAGTTTCGTGGTACAAATAGTGATGAAGGAGATGAGCCTCCACCAAAGAAGATAAAGGAAAGTCCAAATGATAAAATAAGCAAAAAGGATTCTTCACCAAAGATAAAAAAGAATGATAAAAAAACTAACAGTTCCTTTTCATCCGACACTAAAAGTGAATGTAGTTTGGATGATTCTAATGATGATACAGTTTCTGAAGTAGATGAGAAAGAACTGTTTTGTACAGAAAATCCTTTACCAGACCCTTTTAAAGATAAGAGATTAGGTTTTTACCCAGACTTTTTAAGCTTTTCAGAGGATGAAAGGATGCATTTTGAAAGACACTGGATTGCGTACGGCGGGATAGTTGTTAAATCTATGAAATCAATAAATGTTGATTATTTAGTTCATAATAAAAGTGTAATATCACTCAAACAAATGGAAAAGTTGAAACAAAAGCTAGTAGGCGATGTTAAGCATGTTAACAAATATTGGTTAATAAAATGTATAAATGATGTTGATCTTTATGATACTGTAAAATACCCTGTAAAAGTAGAGCCTTGAATTCACAAAATATTTAACAATGAAATTGTTTGTTTTTTTGAGGTTTTTGAATCATTCAAATAGCTGTCGTGTAACCATATCTTAATAGATTTGTAATAATATTTTTCTTTGTTATTCTACATAAGGTATTTTTTTTAATACAGGACGATAATAATTTCAGTAATCTAATCATGATTAAAAAAAAAAATAAGTTAGCTAAGTAAACTTGTGTCCTACTGACTAATAGCATAAAACAATAACAAAAGTTGGTAATCTGACTACCTCAATAAATTATTATGATAGGAGTTGTGTTATGTGATATTAATTGAGGTCAGTATTTTTAGGATTTATTGAAGTGAATAAAGTCATATTTAATTATTATCAGTTGTTTCAAATATTATATTCCATTCTAGTCCCCGAAGCGGGGTTATTCACGATTGTCGGAAAGCAACTATCCGAATCGAATCGGAAAATCTTCCGAAACACGCGATTCACGATCATCGGATCGAATATTTTTGACATTACTTTGTCGATTGAATTCGATTTCCTAACCGAGAGCATATTTCTATTGGAAAGATATCTTATCAATATGACGACCATTTTATTAGATAGATACGTTTTGCATTTTTTTTTATAAGGGTTCAGACCCTTTATAAAAAAAATGAATGCTGCTAGTGCTCAAAGAAAGATTGTAATGTTATCGGATATGATGCTTTGTCAAATACTACTGCAAAAAATAGTACCTACAGCAGCTTCAGGTCTGGTAATTTTAATGATAAAGATGTTCCTTCCTCGCTGTGGCAACTTTATTATTATTAAATTTTAGATTTTTTGCATTCACAATGCTATTTTTATATTAAGATAAATAATATTAGAAAAAATACTAGAAAAAATCGACCCACCCGTAGCACCTCGGGTCAAGTCCCGTCTGAGGTGCTACGGGTGGGTCGATTTTTTCTAGTATTTTTTTCTAATATTATTTATCTTAACTTTATTATTTTTAGTACAAAAAGGCCGCGAACTTTTCCGACTACATAATATAATAAAAATTCATGTCTAATTCGTTGGAGGGATACGTTTGTCTCAATGTGTTCTACGGATTCTGTAGGGACAAATACAAACGTAACTGCCTACAACTTTGCCTTTTTAGAAAGGCAGGCGTTTTTCTCCCTTAAACGAGCTTTTTGGGCCTTCGACGGACTATAAACGCAATTCAGCACCAAACTGTGATATACCTAAGTAGGACAGCGAGCGAACTACAAACCGTTCCGGAGTAGGGTTTATTCTATGTCTTTAATACCTTTCAATTAAAGCATTGAAAGTTGGTGAAATACGACCTTAGACAAATTACTAATAATACCCACTAAAAATCTGGATAAAGATTATACCATACCATACCATTATACCATACCATTTGACGATCTCCGTGGTCGAGTGGCTTCGTAGATCGGTTTTCAAGGTGTCGCCATCTCTGAGGTCCCGGGTTCGATCCCCGGTTGGGTCAATTTAGAAAACGAACTTTTCTATATTGGCTCAGTCTGGGTGTTTGTGATACCACCGTTGTCTCCGATTTCCATAACACAAGTGCTTTAGCTACTTATTTTGGAATCGGAGCAATGTGACGTTGTCAAATATTATTATTTTTATTATTATTACCATAGCGTAAAATGGGGTTAAGGTAAAGTTTACGTAACGCTTCGTTGGCTCAGTCAGCAGTGCCCCAGCGGCACAAACATGCCTCAGAACCGCCGAAACATACCGAAACGCTACAGGCATAGAATCGCGTATCGTTTTAAAATTTCAGTAGCTGCGCTACAGGTCTCAAGTACACCAGCTTTACTGTGCAAAAACTAATTAATAATTTACGCGACTGGCTCAACAACTTCCCTCGCTCACAGAATGTTGCCAGGATAAAATAAGTAAGGTACATTCCCACCTGCGTAGTTATAATAATGTTGAGTTTGGTAGTTTGTAGGAAGTCCGTCGTTCGTTCTGTAAAGTAATGTCACTTGACTCACTTGTATAGCAAAGTTATAATTGTAAAACACCAATAACCTCGCATGGCAGGAGAAGATTTATAACATTATAAACAACAACGTTTGTTTTATAACTTTTCTGAAAAAAGGCAAAAATTCGACTTTCCATACAAATGTCCGAACAGCTGATCGAGTTTTGTATGAAAAGTGGATTTTTTATTTATCTTTTTCGGAAAGTCTTAGAACAAACGTCGTTCGTTGATGATGTTAGTAATCCACTCCTGCGAGGTTGTTGGTGTTTTAGAAATGAGCCAACTTTTTGACCAAGATTTTCTTTTGTCCCGTTTCATTTTGTAATTTGATTCTATTGTCTTTGTTTTACTTTTCTCATCCAATATTATTTTGCCTTAATACCTACAGGATTATCTTCATTTATGTTGTAAAGTACTATCCCATTACATTATGTTTAAGGAAAATAGAAAACCACGTTAAGAAAATTAGGTAACTTGTTTCAAGAACAATGAAATATAACGTAAATGTCCATAAAAAGTTATTGTTTCGTAGGAACCGAATTAATTTTGAAATATTAATTTTGATATCAAACATGGCTGAAACTCTGTCGAAATCGTGAATAATTAATAATGATGACTGAGGTAAGTTTACATTATGCTCGTAGAAACTAAACATTTGTTTCTTTCCGAATGTAAAGGCTTTTGACTTGGTATTTGCATTATGTTTTACCCTCGGGGAATTTCGTAAAGGCATACCCGCAAGTTAACTATTTGATAACGAAATGTACAATTTTCATCTTGCAACATAAATCAACCTGGGTTTATAACTCAGGTTCTGGGATAATAAAAAAATTTAACTGGTACCTAAGTAAATAATTAATGTATTTGATTGATAAAAAATATGAAAACGTTAAAACGTTATTTCAAGAGCTAAGTACGTGGAAGTCGGAAAGCCGTATTTTAGGATCCATTGAAAAAGTTTCGTTAATAACCTAGGTTAAGTACACCATTTGCTGTATTGTCGATGTAGGGTACCGTCGATTTAGTGTACTGTCGATGTAGGGTATCGTCGATTTAGTGTACTGTCGATGTAGGGTACGTCGATTTAGGTACTGTCGATATAGCGTACTGTCGATATAGCGTACTATCGATTAGGTGTACTGTCGATTTGGCGTACTGTCTATGTAGCGTACCATCGATTCGAGTCCGTAACCTGATCGCGAAATACAATTGATCGATGAACTGAACATCGAAAGAATTCTAAAACGACACACTTTTGTTCGATCGGACGCTTAGTCGACGAACTGAATATCGAATGAACTTTAAAACGACACACTTCACTTCGACTGGGCTAATTCTTGAAGCGCCACCCTTGGTGCTAAAGTAGCCATTGTATACCACTCGATCACCTCATTATTAATTAATCACTAAAATAATCACACAATAATATATAAATCTCGCATTTAAAATGAAACTCGAGCAGAAATCCAGTTTAAAAGAAGTTGTCTTGATACAAAAATTTATCAAGAATGTAAGATTTCATCCCCACGTTATGTTCAATGTGGCAAAACTTTTCCATTCTCTGGGGTGCCTATACTAGCCACTTTGGGGATGAAAACTAATCGTGTTAATTTGGCGCATGCTGGCATAGTGCCAAATATTACGAAAACAGTTTCAATCCTTTTACTATTGGGTGTTCAATCATACTAAGTTTCTGTTTTTAAACTTTTAGGGTAATCTTAAATTAGGGACAATGGCTTTATAAGTACTTACTTATTATGCTAAGTCACAGAATATATAGTGGTTAAGTACAGAAAGACTAGGTCAAGGTAATGATAAAGATACCATTACCATGACTAGGTAATTATTATTATTTTGGCAACGATAATCAAATGTTTTAGCATCAAGTAACAATCCTTAATTATTTCAAATGACCTACAATTATATACAATTATAGATAAAACAGTATGATAGGCAGAACAAGAAATAAAATAAAAATAATTGGAACATGAAAGATAATACAAAGGTATCGGTAATATAATAAATGAAAAATAACAAAAAAAACAAACTCTTAATAAACTGCTGGTAATACAGCTAACAAGGGCAAAACCGGTTCCAAATTGGATATAAAATATTAATTCCAATGTTCCTCTGTTCTCCAGGATCGTATCAGCAAATCACTAATTATGAATGACTGAAGATCGTCTCAATTTAGGCCCCAATTTGTATTTCGCCCTGAAAATACTTTGTTTCAGCTTTAATGGATATATTCTCAATTTGCCGATTTGCTACAGAAATGAAAATTCTGTTAGGTAACAGAAATTCAATAATATTGCTTCGAGTTTTGCCAGATACCAGCTCCGTATTAGGTCTTCTAGGTTAAAGACAAAATATATATTTTTTGTAAGTGTTATGTGGTTTTTTAATTTAATTTAGAGACGTATTAAGGGACTGACAGCGGAGCTGTAGGTTTGCCAATTTTTTTTTTACGAAAATAACGTATGCGTGTAACTCTCTGACGAGTATAAAAAAGTATTTGCAAACAAAAAAAGTATTTTTCTAAAAGACAAAGAAAAGAACATTGTCTGACACTTTTGTTTGACTGTTCACAGTTGTTATGTCATTGTTCAGAAACGCAGTCTTGATCTTGACCTTGCGGCGTTTTGTTTTTCCATTCGGGCATTTCGGGCGTCATCATTCATTTCAATCTTACAACAACAATATTCCGTTCCATTCCAAGCACCAGCCAGAAATATAGTATTGTCGATACTTTTTTTATTCAAAAGTATAAAGTACTCGTATAATGAAGAAAAATAGTGTAGGATACGTTATTATAAAGTATTTAATATGATAAGTTATTTTAGTTGGCAACCCTAAGTGGAGCTAACTTGATCTCTCGTATTAATCAATTTAACTTCAGAAATTCTTAAATGGTAAATAAAAAAAATACCGTCGACTTGACAAACAAAGTTTTTTGTGGCCATTGAAGAAATATTAAAAAGTAGTGAAAAGCTATTCAATAATATATGTTTAAGACGCATCATGCGAAAACTTTACCTGCTCTTTTAAGTTGACCCATGTTAGCTTAAGCTGTCAGCACCTTAAAATATTAAAGATTAATTTCGAAATAAAGTTGTAAATACGCTGGAGGGCAATTTTGAACACCCTTGCTCCATCCCATCTGCATCTTAAAAACCAAATACCCCGCTCTTGGCTGTACTCAAATATTTATAAGAAGTTACGTATCGCCTACTTAGCGAAGTGCCTAAGTTTTCAAATGGCGCCACCTGATAGCGGGTAAGTAATAGAAACTATCAGTATGAGCTTTCAGCGAATGGAACGCTTATGTGGAGCATATTCAGTGAAAATACTGTTATTTGTCTTTTGTTGTAGATGTGAGAGTTGGGAACAACTGAATAAAAGAACGTGACTATTATAATTTCTTTGATTTAGGTACGCAGCTCTTTCACTGATCTATAGACGTCTCTCAAATTTTCAGAGACAATATTCATCATAATAATGTTATTAAACCAAAAGTGCCAAAAGACACAGACTAACTATTTTGTGTCCAAAATGTAGACAGTGTTCTTATTAAAGTAAACTTTAATAAACTAAGAACTTACTTATAACATTATGTTTCTATTAATTAATTTATACAAAACATACTTGGATTTGTTTGGGTTAATAATACAATCAGCTTTTTATAATCCAAGTTTTTCATCGATGAGAAAGCTTTCAATGCAGCGGTTTCAATACTCAGTAACAAATTGAACAAACTTTAAAAACTTGCCTATAGTCATGGCGAACTAGTCGAGTGCAATGGCGCGAGTAATCTAATTTGAAAGTTGCGCCGCGTCGCTGGCGTTGTTATTGAGTAGCGAGTACACGTGAATAACTGTAGTGAGAGCTACCCGTATCATAGAATATACAACATGTTACAAAAATACCCCTAATCCCTATCTACCATATTCGGCATTAGGGGTATTTTTGTGACACGTTGTATAATAGTACTAAACGCCCGCCCGTATGATGGACAGAGGAGAAATTGTAAGCGTATCGCCTACGCGATCTACTGATCAGGGTTGCGGTGTTAGTTAGTTTTTAACTGACATCAAAAAAAGGGGGAGGTTCTCAGTTGCCAACCATTTTAAATGTGGACGCACCAATCCGTCCGGGTTGTGGGTTTTGACCCAGCCTCCTTATCCATCAATAAAGGGAAGCCCTTGCTCCAGCTGCGGGGACATTAAAAAAGGAGGAGTATACCTAAATGAAAAAAAAAAACAATCGAAGAGGAACAGCACAAGCGTAAATATACATCTTGATTGTTCATTAAGGGGTAAACTCTTGTAAGTACTAGTTTTCTAACACTAGCCGTAGCACCATTGCCTCAAATATTTCGTTTAACGATACTTTGTTTAGACGTTCAAAAAGCAGTCTATATGTAATTGTTAGTACTTGGTCCAGTTACCATTAAAGCCAGGTGAAATAACTTAAACTTTTATCAGACTTACCTAGTTTCATAATGCAAGTTTTCTGAATAAAATTATAGCGTTGGACCGAACTCAATTTAAAAGTTGCACTCTGTTGCGTTGTAATTAACCGGGAGCTAGGGGTCTCCCTCTTGAATAAATAAAGGCCGCTTCACAACGTTGTACACACCACAAATGCATTGTTTAGGGCTGTTTCACGTTGTTAACGCAGATTTTTAAGACATATAAATAATTAATAAATATAAATATTTGACAACATCGCATACATTGCTCCGATTCCAAAGTAAGTAGCTAAAGCACTTGTGTTATGGAAATCGGAGACAACGGTGGTATAACAAACACCCAGACCTGAGCCAATATAGAAAAGTTCTTTTCTAAATTGACCCAAACGGGGATCGAACCCGGGACCTCACAGATGGCGACACCTTTGAAATCGGTGTACAAAGCCACTCGACCAAGGAGGTCGTCTTATTTTACTCATAAAAAGTACAAGTTACCGGCATAGCATAGTTTTGTAGGTTACTTTGACCGTGCGTTTCCACTAGCCAATTAACAATGTTATAAACATCATTTCGAAACAGTCTGACAGATAGTGAGAACACAACTTTATCAAAATGTTTACAAATAATAAGTCAATACAGTGGAATTGCACTGTAAGAAGGATATTAATCGCTTTTTGGTTCGCAGTTGCAAACAAATAAATTGGTTATTCCATTATTATATACGAATTTCCATTATTAACGTAGTTGGCTACTTACATTGTAGGCCGATGTACTACATTTTATTTCTTTTGTGATAAAACATAATAATAAAGAAAACAATCTTGATAACCTCGTCCTTTTTTGAAGTCGGTTAAAAAGTAGCTCACTTCTAACTGAACAAAGGGTATACTATACTACCTACTTACTAATTATATTTTAATGAAAGTCAAAAGCTATTTATTACCCAATAGAAAAATAGAGTAAGACAGGAGAAAAATATTGGTAGCATAGCAGTTATGACGTCATTATAAAAATGTATTTACAGCTGTTGAAATTCATCATTTGAGATAAAAAAAATAAGACTTATTTGAAATTTCACGTTCCACAATCACAGTTTCCAGCGATAAACAATTTGATAATTTCGCTCAAACAGCCTAACCATTAATTAAGCAACGCCGCGTCGTCAGCTGTGAATAACTAATGCTTGCATTACTGCGCGGCGTTGTCACCCTAACGAGTTAGGGGTGCTGTGCTCACCTAACTCGTTAGGGTTGCTACACGCGTCAAATATTGTGTTAGATGATTTTCAAAGACAATACTACGAACTATCATTTTCCATCTTAATTTTTAAAAGTCAGATACGACTTACACTGTCATTTGAAGGTATTTAGTTTAAAGAATACGTTTTGTAAGATTTATGAAAAAATATTAAGTCGAAAGCAGGGACTAGGTAAATTCCTATAAATTATATTTTTACTCTTCACAATTACTGTTTTCGGCGATAAACCATACCGCGTTACCATTCGTTTCCAAAAAGTAGTTTGTACACACGACGGCACCTCAGACTATACATGTTGACCTTGAGACCGTCTTTATGCACTACGTAATAAAAGCTGTTTTCGTAGTTTAACTGTATAACCTAACGTGCTGTCGTGTGTACTATTGTCAAGTCAATTGCACAGACTAGAAACAAAGAAAAGGCTTTTTTGTTGGCCTCACATTAATACAGTGCACCTAGTTTATTTTTTTTTGTTTCCTTTTTAATGTATTTTGTTTTCTGTAATTATTCTGTGCCTTTGTTTTTTTTTGTAAATATGTGTGAGTGTCAATAAATGTCTATTCTATTCTATTCAACAGTAACTGCGGCTCACTCACTACTAAGGTGTACCGAAATATATCGAAATTCCTTAGCGCGTAATTTTGGTCCGGTTTGAGCCGGCTTTACCGAAGTATACCGAGATACCTTAGCGCGTATTTTTGGACCGGTTTCCGCCGGCTTTTATGAAGACAGAAGAGGCATTTTTTAAACTGTGGCCCCTAACGAGTTAGTTCCTTCATGCGTCAACTATTGTATTAGAATGATGTGCAAAATAAAATTAGGAGGAGTCATTTCCTATCATAATTATTCACCAGTGCAGCTGTCGTTTCCAGGAATTATCATTTGTCAACACTTAGTCTTACGCCTCTCTCATCCAAACTTCCTATTATATTTTATGTTCAAAATTCACATTGCCTTTTTTAAATATCAATAGCTACACAAACTTCAAAGAGTTATTTATATGTACCTATAAAATTGAGTGCATTCAGATAATACCTAGATCAATTATACATTATTTTAGTTAGTGCCTTGATCCAGGTGTCTCCATTTTATTCTCTTACATAATGGTTTTAATACTAGTTTACAACATTAAAACTAAAATGACACAAAACTTTCTACTATCAATAGTTTTATACTTTTTGGGTTCCGTACCAAAATGGTAAAAAGGAACCCCTATGTTGCGACTCAATCTGTATATCTGTCACAGCTGGATATCTCGAGAACTACTAATGCTATGAACTTAAAATTGTTTTAGATGACGTTTGCCTTACTATTTTGCAAATAAGAGAGAAATAAAAATATTTGTCTATTTTTTGCAACAGGGACTGAAAAAGGGTCTTAAAAATTCGATGTGAGTCTACTAGGGCATATGGAGTATCATGATTATGAAAGAGCAAGCCTTGCACATTGTCAAACATCCTTTTTTTCGATTTTTGATGAAAAATGTAAAAAAAACCGTCCCCCCCCTTATCTCCGAAGTTTGAATAAAGAAAAACCTGAAATACAATATTTTATGTGATAGAAGTTTATGTAAAGATTCCAGGAAAAATAAAACGATGTCTCTAAATAGTAAACTTTTTCAGAATGATGGTACGGAACCCTCGGTGCGCGAGTCCAACTCGCTCTTGTTAATATTTTTTTTTTAAGTTATCACCGGCTGCCCGTTGCGAAGTTGATAATAATGTGTATTATTTACGCGTTTAGTTTTTAAGATAAGAAAACTATACTTAGATACTTACTTAATTAATAATAATTTTAACGATTACCTTTTCTTTCTGAATAACAATTTGGTCAATAAAATACAAATTAATCATTGACAAAGGTTGTGTTTTTTTAGAAAAAATCTATTGAAATGAAAATCCACAATGAAAATGTAGGATGAGCGAAAAGCATGAGATCAAACATTACGCGCGGACGTGACGTTATGAGACGAAGAGAATACATTATAGAAACCTGAAATACGCTTGCAAAGTTATTACACCTATTTGACTATAGTCTGTTTATCTTTATTGTTTTTGACAGTTGTCATACTTTTTTTAAACTTAAATCGTTAAGTATTAAAAATATTTCCTATGAAATGAAATTGTCATCAATGATTATAAACTTCTTTCGTAATCTGTGTGTGGAAAACTATTTGTTGTATTTAATAATTGATTATTTCAATAAAGAGGGTGAAGATTGTTTACCAAATAAGACAAGTAAGAATAAACAGACTATAGACAGGATGTCTCACAGCTGTGACTATAGACTTATTTATACTAACGCTAATATAATAACTTTATGGCTGTGACACGTGGAGAGTTGTAAGCAAGAAAACACCCCAAATTAGACTATAGTGGCTTTGTAGAGCTGTACATAGAGTTACCAACTTTGTATGCAACAAATATAGTATTATCGAGATTATTACATTTTTTTTTCTTCTCTCTTTTTTTATTTAGGATTTTTTTAAAACATGTCAGTTAAGATTATTAAATGCAAAAGTATATAGAAAATGGCGTAAAAGTAAAAAAAATTTTTTTCAAAATAATAATAGATTTTAAATAACTTTAGAACATTAGCGTTCATGGTTGTACAGTAAAATTAATTTAAGAAAATAATAGTTTGAGAAATGCAACTTTTCCAAAATTCTCTGTACAAAATGTTTGCTTTAGTATGCCTTATTTAAAAAAAAATATAGTAGTCGTGACCTTGATATAGTAGGATACTATATTGTATAGTAGGGTTGGCAACCCTGTCTGTAGACCTCGCGTGTGTATCATTTTTCGAAATAGCTGAAATATGTTCTTTTCCCATAACTTTCATAAACATAAAAAAAACGAAAAACTGAACTGACTACAAAATTCCATATAATTCCAGAACCTGCTCAAACACGAGAATCGGTTGAGAAATGTTGACCTGTACAGGAGAATACGGACAGCCGGACAGACAAATGAAAACATTTATGCCCAAGTGGAAACGGAGACGCTTCGTTCGCGCTTCGCGCTCGCTCGGCCATTTATGTAGTTCTGATAATTGGACTTTCTCAATGTTCAATTTCTTTTTTAACATTTTGTGCATCCAATATTCCCTGTTTAAGCATTAAGGCAGTGGATTTTCCTAAAATATATTACGAAGGCATTAAAAAATATGAATTTCTGCCTTCACAAGTTAGAAGGTAAATTCAGATGGTATAGTTGTGGAACAACCTGTATATTTCGGACCGCAGTCCCACGGTCCCCGAGCACAGACCTGGCTTTGTGGAAGTGTTTCCTTTTTACTGATTTAGTGCCGAAGGATCTACGCATTATTAATTTAATAGTCATTAATTTAGGTCATGTTTTGCATTCAATATAAGTACCAATTCTATTTTTATATTATAAAAAATTTCAACGCGTTTTCTACGTGTCGGTACGCCGGTCTTTCGCCTGTATTGTGAAAGGATTTGGGTTCGATTCCCACTTAAGTAGTTGAAGACGGGTTGTTTTTAGGGTTCCGTACCCAAAGGGTAAAACGGGACCCTATTACTAAGACTCCGATGTCCGTCTGTCACCAGGCTGTATCTCATGAACCGTGATAGTAAGACAGTTGAAATTTTCGCAGATGATGCATTTCTGTTGCCACTTTAACAACAAATACTAAAAAAACAGAATAAAATAAATATTTGAGGGGGCTCCCATGCAACAAATGTGATTTTTTTTGCTCGTTTTGACTCGATATTGATAACGGCAACAGGTAGACGCTTGAAATATTCACAGAATATTTAGTTATGTATTCACATTAAAAATAAATAATTCAATTAAAATAAAACAAATATTTAAGGGGTCTCCTATACAACAGACATGTTTTTTTGCCGTTTTTATTTATAGATTATGGTACGGAACCCTTCGTGCGCGAGCCCCACTCGCACTTGGCCGGTTTTTTAGAGACCCGGGTGGCCAGTGGGAGTCGCCAACAAAACATTCTGGTGGGACAAGTTTGTACGGAGTATTCTGGTTATTCTATTTAGTTCGTATATACCTTCTGACCGTAGTAATTATCTTTACATTCATCAGTGTCTAGAAGTTAGTCGAGTTCAGGAGCCTTGGGGAGTATAATGCAATATTCATCGCATACAGCGAATTTGATGACTTAAGATTAATTACTAGCAGTGAGTACTTAATATGTTACAAAAATGAATTTTCTGCGCCACAAGTTTGTCAGCCAAATATCAAACTCATAACTTGAATTTTCTACGCTACACGTTTTGTCAGTCAAAATTTAATCACAAAATAACCATTATTTGTCGATAAGACTTTACAACTATTCACGTTCTAAACGTGAAGTCTAGAATAAACCTAAACTAAATCTAAAGTCTAGTCTAAGCAATGAATCCAAACTAAAAACAAAGACAACCAATTTTACAAAACAACCCGCAATGCCAAATATGGTGGATAGGGTCCATCAAACTGAACAACTTTTACTTTGGGACCAACTTTGATATTTTTGTTACCTATTAATTTTTGTATGAAACAGCTGGTTTTTTTTCGCGATTTCAGAGTTGATCCCTTAGTAAAAGATGTTCATAATTTTCCATGGTTTTTGACGTTATTAGAATAAACTATATCGGTGTATTCACACCATGTACCTGTTTATTTTTGAGACTCCGATATTTGTTCTCCAGTTCTTCCGTGACCATGGCGCATGCAACTGCGCCGAAATATCGGAGTCTCAAAAATAAACAGGTACATGGTGTGAATCCCGATATAGTTTATTCTAATAAAAGATGTTCACTTTGATGGTCCCATCTCCAATATTTGGGGTTTGTTTTTTGCGGGTTGTTTTGTAACACCCTGTATAAATAATTACTATTTAACTTTACTTACTCGTTTAACCCTCATCAGTCATCCATCACCTTCCCAATTTTATTTCTTCATAATTTAATTAAGAAGCAAAATTGGAATTAGTATTTTTTTTCTAGGTTTTTTTCTTTAACAAAGGAAACTCTTAAAACAAACGAAAATAAGTATTGATTGCAAAGTCTCTTAATCTATCCAATAAATAACAATGTGTTTATCGTAAGCTATCGGCATTGATGGATCGGAGGCCGCAAAATAAATCACTTTTGTAATCAAATACACTTTTGGTTTCTACGAGTAATTTCATTTGGCCATTTAAGCCAAACGTGATATTTTTATAGACTTAGCAGTTATAAAAGTAAGTAAGTAATACTTTTACCAAACGACGAGCTCTCTCTGGAATAGTTTTGGCTGGATAAAGTAGTTTCGATAGGAATTTCAGTGTTTTGGCTCTTTTGCTTGAATTTTTTTTTTAAATATAAACCTTGTAATTTTTATCACTAATCGTTAATTGCTCGAGCTACTATGGTATACTAGATTATATAGCTAAAGTAGTAGCTTGCTAACGTGACTTTCACACTTCAAATTTTTAAAATTGTCTTTAAAAAAAGGAGTTTCGAAATTGAAATTATGGTTCCTAATCTTAGTCAAATTGTTAATTCAAATCTTTTGACTGTGTGACTGTGTAAATACAAATTTACATAAGTCTAGGTAGCTAGTTGAAATTGGAAACTGGTAGGTAAGTACTTAATTTCGGTTTAATCATCAATCTTAGGGCTTACTGACTTATTACCTGTGTAGGCCGTCGGAGATTTGAACTCTAATGACATTAATAGACGGTTTTATAAATTGGGTTTTGCTACAAAGACTACGGGAAAACACGAGTTCATCATTCAAACAATGATGATCTAATAAAATGAGAGTTATTTGCATAATAAGGAGATGTACCGAACAAAAATATTTTCTTATAGGGTTTACTCTAAATAAAAGGTAAAAGATGGCAACCATGAATGGCGGTCATTCCAACAGGAGGGGGATGGACCACAACATGTGGGTGTGGTTGTCGATAAAATTAGGTGTATTTCATGCCATTAAGTTATCAAGACCAAAGACATTGTATAATAAGTTTAGGTCTACACAGTCATACATGCCTGACCCAGAACACCAAAAGAAATGCTCATAAAAACCATGGTGTATATTAGAAAGTAGAACGGCCGAATTCGACGGATGTCCAAACTTTAAAGAAATAACAAATAATCTTAAAAAAAAGTTTTAGTCCATGTTGTAGTTAGCGTTTTCAAAGACTGGAAAAGGCAAACAACATTTCCTAAGGGTGCGCCATTAGAAGGGTTACCCTAAAATTATTCTGAGCTCGTCTGTGCCTCAACTACCTACCGGCAGCTGACTTAACTTAAGATGACATTAGTTAAAATTCACCACATCTGACCTACGTGGTAGTTAATGATCCGTTTTATGTCATTTGTACAAATCGTCTAACGTTTATAAATACCAATTACAAATGGTCGTGTTAGTTTGACATGCTAGTAATAATCTTAATAGTGGCTCCGTGGCTACTCGTGAGGTCTACACCTCGCGTTAATAAGTAGCTCAAATTGTATGTTGTTTAAAAAAACATAAAAACTTAATATACGGAGTCTTAAATTCTGTCACAAAACTAACCTTACCTCATCATTTTCAAATTTCGAATATTGGCCAGAAATATTTTAATTGATTTTTAACTATAAACTTTTAAGTGTTCTAAAAATAAAGAAACAAAATTTGCTTTGCACCGCTAACAAAATAGGTTTGAGTTCTTTTAAACATTTTTCAAAACGGCTGAAATATGTTTTTTTACACTCCTTCGCTATTTTGAAAAAACTTAAAAACCAAATCGACAAAAAAAAAATCTATAATTATTGAACCTGTCCATAAAATTTTACGAGAATCGGTTGAGAAATGTGACCTGTAGAGGAGAACAAACGGACACCGGAAGGACATACATTTTTGCCGAAGCTGAACCAGAGAAGCTTCGCTCGCGCTTCGCGTTTGCTCGGTCAATGAGCTCACTAAGTCATTAACCAGCAGATTCCTTAGTTCTTGTCCATTTGCTGGGGATAATCTCTGAGTATATTCAACTGATGTAGTCAGAGATTACGTCAAGCAGGTGTACAACACGCGTATTAGATTAAAGTCACTAAAAATGGCTTCTACGTGTTGGATATCTAATCCCCATGCAAGTCTTAAACTTTTGACCCGTGAATTCTTAAGCGTACATAAATTAAAATGAATTCAGTGTCAATAGAAGAACACATTTTTTTTTTTAATAATGAAAGATTTTTCTTTCATTTACTCCTACGCATTTATGTATCATGCTATAAAAATTGTTCTCCAACAATTAAGCTATACTTTATTAGTGTCATAAGAATTTTAATAAATTTAAATTTTTATTTCGGCTTTACCTAAACAAGTAATACACCGAAGAAAAGCAATATTTTTGCAATAAATTATTTTGCAACCTCATGTGCAATAAACCTTAGTCAGCGTCGGCAATATTTCAGAACATGCAAAATCCCAATACTTGAACCTTTTGCATTTGCTTAGTTTTAGTTAATATGTTGCTTATAATTATCTGCAGTCGCTAAATAAAATAAACTGCTCGCTTAAAGGAAATCCAATATTAACTTAGTATTATATTATATTAATTTAAAATTGAAATGATTTGTTTTAGTGGGGTTGTTCTATATTCGTCACATCCCACGCATCTTTTTATAGTTTCATTTGTATTCCTAACTCATCCTATGGCAACTATATCATTTTGTATCTCTTCCTAATGGATTACCTAGGTATATTTATGCAGTGTCCTTACGTAAATTGAATAAGCTGATACACAAATGCGCGAACACAATCAAAAGAAAAATGGAAAGAGAAGTAAAACATTTTCGGCCTTACCACAAAAAAAACACTGTTTAATTTAGACACTGTTTAAATGTGATGCCTTCTTTTTCAAACAATATTGTCAACAAAAGTGACAGCATCACATTTAAACAGTGTCTAAGTTAAACACTTGTTGAACACTTGTTTTAAAATTGTACAATTCAAGATGTACTCGGTGATACTTATATTGATTAAAAACACATCAACTTGCGATAAAAATAATATATTGGTAATTAAAAACTTATAACATTCTAGTGTCTAAATCGGTGTGCAAAGAGCGTCACTTAACAAAAGACGATCGTAATTATTAGAATAATAAAAGTTATATTCGCGGAGGTTGCATACCTTGCTGGTATACAACCTATGTTGGTTTGATTCTAGACAAAAATTTTTTATGGTAAGGCCGTCGAACAAATGCAAAGAGTGAAGTTTCCAAAAAGGTTACTTATATGAAGCATTAATAGCCTGTGCTCTTGTGTAACACCTTTCTATCAACCGGTAGATAAGTAGAGGCTGCATGAGCTCTGCATGTGAATAACCCTGGATCTGGAGATCAATAAACCTGCCTGTGACCTCTGCATCCAGCGGGAAATAGGCAAATTGTTTCGGCTGCAATCAGTGACATCCCGTTTAAACGAAAACGTTTCTATTTTCCAGATACAATATTAGCTTTACTCGTGAGCTAATTAATTTTGCAGTACTTACTGTGCTGATATTACCTGACCATATTAGATTGGTTGGAGGTCTCGGGTTTAAATGTCATTAATACTAAAATGGTTTTGCGGTGAGCACAATAATTATTATTTGAAATTTTGAGATTTAAGCATTCACAATGCTATTTTTATATAATACTAAATAATATACTAGAAAAAATAGGACTCACACCAGATCATGTTCTCATGTTCTCGATTCCCGTCCGAGAACATGATCCTGGTGCGAGTCCTATTTTTTCTAGTATATTATTTAGTATTACAATAATTGTTGTTCATATTCTTAATCATTATTTTACACGTGATTTAGAAGCCATGGTTAATTTGGAACTAAATGTAGTTCACGTTATGAGGCTTTGATTACCAAGTATGTGGTTACAAGAAGACAGGAAGATTTCAATTAAACAGTAAACTCAGTAGGTACCTAATTAAACTTGCTAGTTATCTAACATAATGTTGAAACTTAAATAATTTTTAAGCCTTTACTCACTATACAAATTCTTTGACACTGTTTGCTGTGTCAATGAAACAATGTCGTGAAACGAGGAAGGTCTATAGGTACGACTCGATTGGTGAAACGATTTCTAGTATCGTTCAGTTTGAAACGAGGCATAACTCACAATGTTGCACCTCATCCTTTACTGCAGACAAGGTGTTTTATATCAATACCAACAACATTATTTGTTCGTCCGAGATTTATACTCTTGAACGCCATTGTGCTTTTATTGACCGAGAGAGCACGAAACGTCTCCGTTTAAGCTCGGGCAAAAATGTTTTAATATGTCCGACTGTCCCGCTGTTCTTACGACATACGAAATATTTTTTTGCCCAAGACGCTTCGTTCGCGCTTCGCTCTCTGTCGAGGATAGCAAAGGAAACGGCGGTTGGAAGGGGAAAAAGGAAGATATATTGAGAATAAAGAAACACATTAATTACATGCAAAAGCTAAGCAATAGGATAAGTGACAGGAATAGAGCAGAGAGTTAAGAACATAGTATAGATATTTTCATAGTACAAACACTACACAGGATAGTAACTATACAAGGATGGGTCTATCCTCGACACTCTCGCTAAGTCAAATAGAGAAGTTTTTTGCCAGCCTCACAAAACAGTTAATAAAGTTGTTTTTCTAAATTGCGTTTTTGTAGAAAGGATTTAAAAAAGGTCTTTTAATTGTGATTTTGTGATAAGAATAAAAATATTTCTAGTTACAAAAATCATAGTAATGTATTTTGTATTTTTTGTTTAGTATTTTCGATCAGATCCAACCCTTCAGCTAGGAGAGCTTATATTTACTTACATTAAGCAGATTGGATTTTCCTTTATGAAGGTTTCTGGAAAATCTACGGTATCAGATAATGCAAATCTAGTCTAATCTATGCGACAACAAAACTGACCGAAAATATGTCCAACATTTCCATACGAAAAACTTAGACATAAATGACTGCAGACAAGGAGAGAAGATTTCTATCAAACAAATTTTTTTTTCCCCCTTTAATAGCTTTCTGGTACAACTCGTAATTCAGTTGAATCTAATTTCTCGGAACCGCATCCACTTACTATTAGAAATTGTAAAGTTGGCACAAATGAGCTTCGAAACTGAGCTTTAGTAAAATGTTTTTAAAGAAGTTTTCTTGGCTGTGGCCGCAGTGTCAATTTTGAGGATTGAGTCCCAAATTTTCCCAAAGTTTGTTTATATTTTGTGATTGAGTTACCCGAATGCGGTTTTTCTGCGATTTCTTTTCCAGGGTCATTCATTCATTTTTTCCAGGGTCGGGCCTGGAGACTGAATTATTTGGTAATGTTGCATCTTTAAATAAAGTGTGATGTTTGAATGTGTATAGCGGTTTAGAAGTTTATGTTTGGAATGATATATGAAGAATTATTTACATTATTGTTAAAAAAAGGTCTGGAGCATTTTTAACTTAAATTTTTCTCTATTCATTACTGTTTCTTTTTAGTTAATTTTCGAACGCAGAACTGTACTATAAGTACATGAATTTGAAGACGAGCCCAGTCTAAAATAATTGACGAAACTTTACAGTAGGCACTTCATCTTTCCACCCAAAACGCAATGTTTTCGAAAACGGGTTCAATAAAACGCTGCTCCATAAAACATGAGAAATCGGGACCACAAACTGTTCTTTCGCAAACAACATAAATATACCTATACTCGGCATGAAACAATGGCACAAAATATAAAGTATACAGAACAGCCGTTCAGGACAAATCGCAGTTTTCCGTTCACGCAAACATAGGCATTCACTCATATTCAATCTCAGGCCAAGTCAGGCTATATAAGACCCTGTCCAAGAGTTAGTCCAGAGCTACGTGCGAATGAGACGCGTTTCGTTTTACAATGTTCGCTTAGGACCAGCGACGTCAGCAACGTATGCAAAATCATGTGTCAAATCGCGGTGAATTCGCACTTTATAGACAAGGTCTTACCGAGGAGTTCCTAGCGCAACAGAAAGACCTTATCCAGAGCTACGCGCGAGTGAGACGATGTTCGCTTAGGAGCAGCGACGTCAGCCACGCTTGTCAAATCGCGGCGAGTTCGCCCTTTCTGGCGTTTTCAAACACGACCAGAGCGGACCCTCTGTCTAGAAAACACAGATTTTATGTTTTGTGACAATGGTTTCCAAACTTCGTACGCACAATTCTATTTATTTATGCAAACGCGAAAGAGACTTTTAAGAGAATTTCTCAGTTTTACGTCATTTCTGATGCTGGAATTAGACTAATTGCCCTCAGCGCTCGTAATTTATTTCATTAGAGGTAGAAAAAGGAAAATGCTACAAAATAATTCAGGAATACTTAAACGTACGACGACATTAGACAAATTTGTGAACTGTGACATACAGGGTAAAATATTAAACGAAACATAGTAGTTTGTTTACTTAACTAAATTTCAGGCCATATTTCACATTTTCACTATTATTGAACTATTATATATAATACATTTCTTACAAAAATAAAAACTCCTCATCATCATCATCATATCAGCTGCACGACACCTACTGCTGGGTATAGGCCTCCCCCAAGGATCTCCACAACGTTCGGTCCTGCGCTGCCTGCATCCAGCGGCTTACCGCGACCTTTACCAGATCCTCGGTATACCTTAGCCTTCGGGGGCCTACCCACGGAGCATCGCCCGGTGCGCGGTCGTCATTCAAGAACCTTTCCGCCCCAAAGGCTATCGGTTCTTCTTGCTAGTGTTCCGCCCACTACCACTTCAGCTGAGCAATCCGTCGAGCGATGTCGACTACTTTAGTTCTCCTACGGATCTCCTCATTTGTGATTCGATCACGAAAGGAAACGCCGAATATGGCTCTCCCATTGTTCGCTGGGTGACCTTGGGCCTTCTTATGAGACCCATAGTTAACGACCACGTTACTTGCCGTAAGTTATCACTGGCAACAAACACTGTTTACAGACTTTCGTCTTGAGACACTGAGTTAAGTTGGACACGAAGATTTTTTGAAGTTTCCCGAATGCTGCTCATCCGAGTTGGATTCGACGAGAGATCTCTTTCTCGAAGTTGGACTTACCTAACTAGACTGTCTGTCCTAGGTATACGTAACGGTCTATGCTACCGCAGCGTATGGATGTGGTCTATGGTACTAAAGCCTTTTCGGAACCCGGCTTGTTCGAGAGGTCGGAAGTCGTCGAACCTGCGAGCGAGACGATTCGTAAGGACTCACTCACTCAAGGAAAACAACTTTAAAAAAAACGTAAACAAAAGAATGAAGGCTTTTTAAATAAATAATTATTTCACAGTCTTGAGTACTTACCTACAGTTGTTTAGGTACGTTTCGTTTTATATATAACGACCTCTATAAAAAACTAAAATGGCAGTGTGACACTTCAGTATGCAGTTTTATCATAATGTGTGTCATTAACGCAAACGATAGTCGATTGCATTTTGGCAATGATCCAATGGCGGTTATAGATAGCTAATTGTGATTACTGATAAAATTCAATACCTGCCAATCCAATTAATTAAATTCCATGTTTTTAAAGCAGCTGTTAGTATTCACTACAAAGTCTTTAGTATACCTATTGTCTCTTGACATATTATATGACCCTGATTACATCATATGGAGAATATCGGAAAAATTGAAACAATAGACTGTTTTTTTTTTCAATAAAATACTTGCTTTATGTGCTTACATATAGGTACATAAGCACATAAAGCGAGTATTTAAGTTAAACACTTTTATGGTGTATACAAGGTGTTACAAAAATACCCCTAATGCCGAATATGGTATATAGGGACCATCAAACGGAACAACTTTTACTATGGGGCCAACTCTGAAATCGCGAAAAAAAATGTATGAAACAGCTGATTTTTTTTTGGGTATCCGTAAAAGTGTGGGTGTTTTATTTTCTGTTAAATTTTTGAAGTCACAGAATTTAGATCGAACCCCTTTGTATTAAAAATTACTAAATAGACTTTGGACTGCTGTAAAACCAAACCAATCTATTAGGATTCATTTCAAGAGTGAGCCAGCTGCGCGATACACAAAAAAAGGTTTTATGTTGCGGTATATCGACCATTTTATAACAAATACCCGGGCATCGCGTTAAAGCTTGTACATAGATGACGATAAAACAGTAAACACAGAAATATCACGGAGAATAAAACATTTGAGTTTTTTTAGATAGAGTTACTAGGTAGGATTACTTGTTGTGGCTTGCTTTTCCTACGTTTTCTTAAAATCTTCTATAATATAAAAAGGTAATTGACTTATCCATATCAGCGTACAATCAGATCAGGCATAAATATGGCATAAAACCTAGTCATGATGTTGTAAATATCTAAACAGAAATCACTGATATATTTTTCCCTCATTGGAAGTGGAATTCAAAGTAGACGGTTATAAATTAATAAGAATATGACGAAGTCTTGGAAAGAATTAGCAGATCCTATTTGCCCAGGACTATGCTGTGATATAGGTTACTCTAGTATGTTTTCATATTGCTATCCTCGTGCTTGAATATAAACTAACACCAGATGGTCTCAATATTGATATCGAGCCAGTTTTAGTGCTTCACAAGCAAATGTTACGACCCAAAACCGAGTATTCGAAACAACAGTTTTAAATAAGTGAACGAGTAAAGTGATTTTTGTAAGAATTTCATGCTGGTTTACGTATCATATTAAATTTTAAAAATTATATTCTTCGAAGTATATAAATTACTGTAAGATATTAGCATTTCACTTACTTGTTTATGGGTTCTTTGCTCAAATTTAACACTTAATTTTTTGAGAGAAGAGTGTATTCATTTGACGACGTCCGTGGTCGAGTGGCTTGTGCACCAGTTTTCAATGTGTCGCCATTTCTGAGGTCCCGGGTTTGATCCCCGGTTGGGTCAATTTAGAAAACGAACTTTTCTATATTGGCTCAGGTTTGGGTGTTTGTGATACCACCGTTGTCTGATTTTCCATAACACAAGTGCTTTAGCTACTTACTTTGGAATCGGAGCAATGTATGTGATGTTGTTAAATATTTATTTATTTATTTATTGTCTATTGATTTTTGATTTTTTTGGAATGCGGAACACCATCATCACCTATCAACTATAAGCGTACCACTGGGTAAAGAGCTCCACCTAAGAATACTTCAGCTTACAATCAATTTCAGATTTGTTTGGAAAACCTGAATTTTCCTTTTAAAAACATCGTACTGGCTGTTTTAATTCAAAAGCTTGCACCGACATAGTCCGCAATAGATACGTATAGCCTGTCTAATTGAGATTTGTGTTGTGCTCCGTTGCGCAGGTAATTTTTCAAGCGATTCCATTCCATGTTTAAAAACATCTACTTTAGTAGGTAATTAAATAAGGTCTAAGGATATTTTTATCCACAATTTCGTTTCCTTAAGGAAAGCAGGATGTTAAACTTTTCCTACTTTGAATACAGAAAGTTGATTTGGGAGTAAACACGTTAATACCTTTATCTTGGAAGGCAATAAGAAAAAAAATCGAATGTTTCTAAGTCATTAGAATCAATAAAAGGATGATGGTACACACGGCGGCGCATCAGACTATACATGTCATGTTGACTTAAGACCGTCTTCATGCCTACGCAATAAAAGCTGTTTTCGCAGTTCAACTGTTTAACTTATTGTGCTGTCGTGTGTACAATGCACAGAACAGTGAAATTTTTCATCTGTTCTGTGGTATACAATTCGCCCCGGCCTCAGTAGTTTCAGTATTATGTCTTATAGAAATATTATATCCTACATTATAGACCCAGTAAGGACTTGAAATCGGAATCACAGAGATGGCAATTAAAAAAGTACTTGGCAAAAACTTACCTTATAGGTACACACGACAGCACGTCAGGTTATACAGTTAAACTGCGAAAACAGCTTTTATTACGTAGGGCATAAAGGCGGTCTCAAGGTCAACATGTATAGTCTGAGGTGCCGCCGTGTGTACCTATCAATCGTGTTTCCCGGTCATAAAATAACAAGTTCTATTATAAAGTTCTCTAAAAGACCTCATCTAAGTAATTCTGCAATAAGTTTCGGACAAAAAGTAATGCCCATATTTAGGACAGGAGCCAAGAGCGAAGAGAAATTGCCTCAAAAATCTTTCTTAACAAAATCCACGTTTGAAGTTGCGAAGTCACGAAGAACGGTGTACAAGTTTAGTGGAGCTTTTACTTACTGTCTTTTATCGCTTCATAAAGACACCTAATTTTCACGTAATGACTTATATTATACAGCATTACAGTGGTATACTGGATGAGAAATGGCTGAGTAAATTATGCGGGCTTTGTTAACTTCATAAAGGGAAGGAGATATCTTGGAAATTTAGAAATTTGATAATAACAGTTTGTTTCGTTGCTGATTTGGGAAGTTTGGGAAATTGTCGGTGTTATAAAAGTCCACTAAGGAATTGATTCTTATAATATTTTAAACAGGTGATAAACTACGAACTAACATATTAACTTAACAGTTTATTATTGTATTTAGCGTTGTTAGTAAAAGACAATATTAAATCTTTATAGAACTACATACCTATCAAGAATTGAATAACTTATTTAAATCTTAAGTCATAAGTAAATACTATTCAATTAAATCATGATTATCAGCCGTGTAAAATTACAATTCATTGTATTGTACAATTAATTAACTTATGGCACTGTAAAGCTGTAAACATCGCGTTTGTAAATTTGAACATATTTCGAAATGGCAGAAAAAAGATTTTCCCTCATATCTCCGCCATTTTGAAAAAAGTCGAAAAACTGAATCATCAAACAACTGTTCGCAAAATTTCACGAGAGTCGGTTGAGAAATGCCACCTGAACAAACAGCCGGAGTCAGCCAGACGTACATACGAAAGTTTTTGCCCAAACTGGAAACGGAGACGCTTCGCTCACGCTTTGCGCTCGCTCGGTTAATAAATCAGTTCTAATTTTTTTTCCTTATTTGGTTTCCGTCAACTATTTGTTGATAAAAAGACTGTGTTTATTTACTATATGGCCAGATAGAAACAAGGAAAATTGATTACCGGCTAAGTTATTATATAACGCTTCCGAAGGCTCCTGTTAAAACGGAATTGCGTGGCTCCTAATGCACAGACGAGGCCCTAATCAAAAGAAGGTTAATGCTATAGAATTCTGTATTCTATTGAAAACAAAAGGCAGGTCGATTTTTTCTGAAGCCCTGTTTTAGGTTAAGATAACAGAACAGATATTTTTATGGCTAAGATTCTATCAAGGATGTGCGAAGACTAAAAAAGTTTTAATTTAATTTACGATTATTTCAATCAATAATATCGCAAATTAGCACCTTTTGATCATTTTATTTATATTTTCTTAATTCAAAAATTCAAATATCAAAACTAATTTATTCAGTCTAGGCTGTTACAAGCACTTGTGAATGTCAAAGAAGCTACGCCATCGGTTCGCAAACCCTAAGCGGGAGACCTAACGAGAAGAACCGGCAAGAAACTTGTCAAGGGCTGCTTTTTTCTCCCTGTATATTTCATACAGAGTCGTCAAAATTTGAAAAATGAGGTCGGCATTTAAAGTTACGTCATTTTCCATTACAATAATTAACAAAGTTTACATTCAATGGGTAGGTAAAATAAATTTCAACTAGTTGAGAAATCGCTGTCTACTACTCGATAACACATAGCTAAGAAAATCATTGTATGATATGAAGAATTAGCCCAGGTGAATTAAGTCTACAACGGGGCAACTTAGGCTTTACGTAAGTATATCCTGATTAACTCACTGACTGCTTGATGCTTCATCATCGCACAGCTTAAACCACTGGACGGGTTTGTAAATTACGAATACATAATCAAAATTTTGTACAAAATAAAGTTTTCTACAAAAAGTATTAGAAAACTGGAATTCACAAGTATAAAAACAATGGACTCCCCATACACGGTAAATATATCTTAAAAGCCAATACATACTGGCATGAATAATGTAAATGTTGTTTTATCTTCCACAATTTTGCAATGTCTGATAGAATTTCCGAAGCGCACTGTTCTATTGCAGTACCTACTTTTTATAAATTGCATTTACCTCAATTGAGAGATGTTACGAGTACGTTCGATCGAAATTCGACAAGCGCTTATACTAGCACTTTTCTTAGCACTTTTACTAAGTTCTTATTATAAAAAAAATATATTAATTTTGAAATCTTACTTAAGGTTATACATGCATGCATGCATGAATGAAAAGATTGTTTTTTTATGATCATACCTTTCAAGTAAGGCGTTTTTCACCTTTTATTCGGTTTAGAAAAAATTCTGCTTTTCATAGCTAAAGCTTCTTTGAATAGGAGTATACTACCTTTAACTGGCGATTCAAAAGCGCTTATCAAGGAAGTAAATGTGAATAAAGGGATTTTCATTTAAACCCTTCTTTATTGAAGTCTTCTCTTATTTGATCTTGTGTGATATAGAAAAGCTGAAAAACACATTTTATATGTTTTCGCATACTAATGAAAACTAAAAAAAATACGATAGCTTTTAAAAGTATCGCTCAGGTAAAACGCTTTGCAACTATTGGCTCTATTTAAACTAGTGGCTTTGTAGAGCTGTAAACCTCGCATTTGTGACATGTTTGAACATTCTTCGAAATTCGAATCTCGAAATTTTTCCCATATCTCCACCATTTTGAAAAATTTCGAGAAACTGAATCGGCAAAAAAATCTAAGTAGGTATACACGCTGAAATTTCAGTCATTTGGTTCCCGCAGTGGGGTGGTTCCACTCATGATTACAAGCAACTTTTACTATGGGGTCAACTCTGATACTGCTAAAAAAAAATCAGCTGTTCCATACATTGAGGTCGAGTAGGTATTGCGCTTTTGTATGGATTTGGACCATAGTAAAAGTTGCTTGTAATCATGAGTGGAACCACCTCACTGCGGGAACCAAATGATTAAAATTTTAGGGCTGTATAATTATAGAACCTGCTTACAATTTTCCCGAGAATCGGTTATGCGACGACCTGTAGAGGAGAATAGTCGGACAGCCGGAAAGCCGGACAGCCGGACAGACATACGAAAGCATTTTTGCCCAAGCTGAAACGGAGACGCTTCGCGCTCACTCTGCCAAAAAGCTACTATTATGGACTACTTCTTGGTCTTTTGGTCACGAATATTTTTACTTCTAATTATACTTATGGAGCTAACAAGGCGACAGTGATAGGCGACTATTTATTTTATATCTGTATCTGTAACCGCCCTTAAGATGAATTGCCAAGTTCGACAAAACTCGTATGAGGTCCCCACAACTTTCACCAAACGCAAAACCAAATCACCTGAAACAACCCGACTACTTAATATCTGTCCCAAAAACACAAGATCCCGACGATACGTATAAATAACTGTGGCCCACTGACACTTATGAATGGTGGGGATAAGGTTGGATCAATGGTGTTGATGTGTCGCGAGTTGGCAAGCTCAGCAGCTGTTACTTTCATTTATACGACCTCCGTGGTCGAGTGGCTTTGTACACCAGTTTTCAAGGTGTCGCCATCTCTGAGGTCCCGGGTTCGATCCCCGGTTGGGTCAATTTAGAAAACGAACTTTTCTATATTGTCTCAGGTCTGGGTGTTTGTGATAACACCGTTGTCTCTAATTTCCATAACACAAGTGCTTTAGCTACTTACTTTGGAATCGGAGCAATGTATGTGATGTTGTCAAATATTTATTTATTTATACGCCATGAATATGGGTGATATAGAGTTAGTTCTTTACCACAGGCATGTTTTTAAAATTAACATTTCAGTTAGCAAGTTATTTATTTATGCTTTTTTAAATCAATCTAACTAGATAGGTATTAGTTTTCCTTTACAATCTTCATATTTCTGCTAATTATTTTTAAAAGCAAATATTGTGCTCTTTCAAGAGGAAAGTGCATAATTTTTTGTTACTTATTTCAAAGAGGCATTTCATGTTTAGGACGTTGCAGCTGCTATACATAAGCACAGTCAAGTTATTATCAATACCGTTTCGTAACAACCTGGCCCCTAGCATGACCACCGAAACACGATATATATCGCGTGATATAGCGTTTTATCGACACTCAACTGTCAAAATCCATTGTCTTTTGACAGTGAAACGTGAAAAATTGCTTTATCAAATCGCGTTTCAATGGTCATGTTAGGGGGGCAGGGCTCTATTTAGTAAACGTGACAATTTGTCACCTGTCATGACAATTCTATATCCATTGCGTTAACCAATTTGAAAATAGCACAAACTACTCATAGCTACACAGCAATGTAAACCAAATTGTCATGACAATTGACAAATTGTCACGTTATTAAATAGAGCCCTGTATGTACGCTTACACATATAAACGATTGTCGGAAGCAAATCTAACGAGGCCTTTTTTTAATGAACACGACCATTATTCACAAACCTCTGTCTGTAAGCAGCACATATTTTATTGGATTTGTTTGAAAATAAAAGGTTCTGCCTCACTACAGGAACTCTTTATTCATACGTATTGGAGAATCGTTTTTTCGGAGAAACAATATCTATTATTATATGAATTATGATAATGTTTAAGTTTTGGGACAAGAAATATTTTAAATTTTTGGGTTTGAAATATATAATAAGTAAATACCTATCTAGATATTTTTAATTGTTGCAAGCAAGCAAGATTAATGTTGGGACTACTCTATGTACCTACGTCAAATGTTTCATTTTTGATTTTTTAATATATGTTTTAATATTAGACAACATCACAAATATTGTTCTGATCCCAAAGTCAGCAGGTAAAGCACTTGTGTTATGGAAATCAGAGACAACGGTGGTAAATACACACCCAGACCTGAGCCAATATAGAAAAGTTCGTTTTCTAAATTGACCCAGCCAGGGATCGAACCCGAGACCTCTGAGATGGCGACACCTTGAAAACTGGCGTACAAACCACTCGACCACGGAGGTCGTCAAATCATTGCTTAATCAACAGGCATCAGAGTTAATATAAAGGGTGTGTCAGTTAATTCCAGGCTAATTTAAGGCTTTCAGAGACGACGCGACGCGCATAGAACGTCCCAGAATGCGTCCCGGGAGGCGTCGTCCCAGATTTATATTAGAGTGCTGTATGAATATTCCAAATCCTCATTTATTTATTATAGAGGGTCTTGAGGGCAGTAAAATACTGGCGCCGGTCGCTCTATGATAAATTGTTCCATTAGTTGTGATTGTGAATAGGAGACATTTCTAGGAGCGATTTGCATATTTCTAAGTCAATGGTAAAACGTAATTTATAAGGACTGCAAACATTTTACCAAGTTTTTAGAAAAATTTAAGAAGAATTTTATGCATAATTATCGCAATATTTAAAAATCTTAAAGACGCGTATTGTTTAGAAATCCGTCAAATGAATTAGGTGAAACGGTATAAAGGAGTAAAATTGTCTGTTTGAGGTAGAGTCGGGTCCATTAATATGTTGGCAATTTTGACACGATGTTGACTTTAATTGCAAAGGCATAAAGGTTGATGAACTGTCAAAAGTGCCAATATATTAATGAACTCGACTGTACCTACAAAATTAAGTAAATATCGGATAAAATTTTGTGAAAGAGTTTCGTAAAAGAAATAAGACCCATTTACATTGCATGAATAACAACACAGCATCTCCGCTTTTGATTTATAGCCGAATCTAAATGAAAAATTAAACAATGACTGACTGTTCTATTTACCATAGTTAAAGCTGGTATTTCATTGCACCAAAGTGATTTTTTTTAATGTTATAATCCACCCATGAACTACTAGGCTGGCATGCGCTATCGCTCAACCTTCTGTCCACTAAAATCCAAAAAGATCCATTGATGAATCTTAGCTGTGCATAGAGGTATCGAAGCTTTAAAAACAATTGATTCCCTGATCAGTCATATGAAGTACTTTTGATTCCGAAGAATACAATTAAATAACTGAAATTGCTGAAACGCATTCCCACACGAAACACAACGTCATCATGTTACCACAGAAAAGGGTCAGTGACGGCCATAAAATAATACAAAATCTGCTATTCAGTACTAAATATCCAATTTTCGAGTGGAGTGCGAGCAACGTCATAATTAACACAGGTTTGGGACACCAGGCCATGCATAACTAAAGGCTGCGACCCCAAAATGAGACCTTCGTAAACTACGAGCTTTCCAGTTGAAACAACGATGCAGAATTCTACTGGAACTGTAATAAATAAATATTTGACAACATCACATACATTGCTCCGATTCCAAAGTAAGTAGCTAAGCACTTGTGTAATGGAAATCAGAGACAACGGTGGTATCACAAACATCCAGACCTGCACCAATATAGAAAAGTTTTCTAAATTGACCCAACCGGGGATCGAACCTGGGACCTCAGAGATGGCGACACCTTGAAAACCGGTGTACAAAGCCACTCGACCACGGAGGTCGTCAAACTGTATCACGTACACTGCAAAAATGATAAATTGTACCTGTTTTTACAAAAGAAGCGACAGTATCAGTTTTAAAACAGATTGAGTTTAGAACAGTTTTTAATGTGTGAGTATACGTACTACCTATCGTAAGATATTTAATTTCCGTACCATAACTTTGTGTAGTGTTCTGCTACCACCTGGGTAACCGAAGCACTTTAAGACTCACACACACTTTTGCGCTTGTTTAGGGTGCCTAGATTACTATAATTTGAAGAATTATAAGCAACTCATTAGTCTTGCCATCTTAAACATTCTCTCGGCTAAATAGTAAAACGGTAAATGGACGATTTAAGTCTTTTTGAACCAGAATTGGTTGGTGTAACCACAGCCTTCAATTAATAGTGCTCATCTAAAAATCGAACATTATTCAATATCAATGTTTGAATACTTCAAAGTTCACCTACAAGAAACTGACTACAAACGATAATACTTTACGAAATAAAAATTTCATACTGCAATTGTATGATCCGATAACCTTATAAATAACTGCTGATTATCTTTAATTATTTATTAAAACGTAACCTTTTGATCGCAATACCAGATTAAATCTTTAAAATAATCAACTGGAATTTACTACTTTGGTTTGCTAGTGGCTAATATTAAATAAATTTTCTTACCGCCCATTCGAAAAAACAAAATTGTATATTAAAAATATATATTATGCCTAAGTAATTAATGAGAAGACACATTGCAACTATTCAAACGAAGCACTATTCCATTCTCGAGATAGAGTTTTTTTCCGCTAAAGCGATTTCTTTACGGCAGTTTTCAAAACCCAGTTTCCTTATAAGAATTTCTTTGTTAAAATATTTTTCTTGTCAAAAATAATAATTAGTAAACAGATTTATTATTTTAGTTTACCTTATCACTACTAATTTTAATTGTAATGGTTACTTTTGTGCTTTTGGTTTAATCTTACTATTACCTATTTCATTTTTCATTTCAAGCGTCAACATTTCTCCTCTGAGATTAATCACAAGACACTTCCAGTGTTAGTGAAAACAGATGTAAGTTCAGATAGAGTACCGACTTGCGACCTCGTCGGGCCTGTAAGTCGTAGTTACAAATAGTTCTCACACAAACTGAAACATTCCCAGTCTCTTGTTCTACAAATCTATTCTAGTTGCAGACATAAATCATCTGTTAAATGTTTGGACAATAACATTTTTGATACTCTCAGTTGTTTATGTGGAAATTATAAATCCTTTATAATTTCCACATACTAGTTTTAGTGAAATAAGTTGTGATCATTCCTTATTTTAAACAGCTATATTTTACCATGTTACAAAGTGGAATAAATGATTATGAGTATGATTATGCTAAAATTTAGATAAGTTATTTATTACATTTGTTGTATTTTATTAATTTTTACCGCTATATGCAGTCAAATACTTGATGTACATTGTACAATATTAGTCTCTACAATTTTTACAATTCATATTGTAAAAGTTTCCATGTATCGCCAACGTTGCAGGATTTCCGCAGAACTTACAAATAGTTCTCCATGAAAACTGTTGCTTATTGTTCAACATATTTTACGAAACGTGGTAATTTTTGTTATTTCACTTCGAGTAGGGAACTTGGACTTTCTTGTTGCTAAGTTACCGCCTATACGAAAAAGTATTAGTTTTACAATTTCTTTCAATTTCAAATCTTGGTCGTCGCGTTGGAGTACCGCAAAAATACCCAGATTTAGCAGCACCTAGCGACAATAATTTCTTTACTTAGCGGTCACCCGACGTGACGGCCCAGATTAAAATACTTATTCTAGGTACTAATATTAAAGTAAGTAGAAGACCAATCAACATATTTTATTTTTTAATTTTTTAGAGTCTTTTTGTGTCAGGGGACATTTAAATGCCTAATTTAATTTTTATTCAATATTGGTTAAAAGTAAGTTTATAGATATGAGAATACGTATCTTAATAATACAATAAATACCTACTCTAGTTTTAACATTGACATTCAGTGATCAAAAGCTATTTCTTTACATGTACACACGACGGCACCTCAGACTATAGGTACATGTTGACCTTGAGACAACTTTATGCCCTACGTAATAGTTTTTGTAGTAATATGTTTTTGCAGTTTAATTGTATAACCTGAGGCGCTGTCATGTGTACACACGACGGCACCTCAGACTATACATGTTGACCTTGAGAACGCCTTTATGCCCTACGTAATAAAAGCTGTTTTCGCAGTTTAACTGTATAACCTGACGTGCTGTCGTCTGTACATTCTTAAATTTTTTGAACTATTTATTGCCTCATACTTTCCTAACAATGGATTTATTTGTAGGTATATCATATTTAATAAAACAAATTTCAAAACTACATTCGTCTTAATTGTTTATCCTAGTTTTCGTATAACATACACAAGTAACAGTTTACAGATTTATGGCAGAGTGAACTTTTAATTATTTTTAAGCGAGTGCTTGCAAGCGCATCGAGTGTAGAATCCGGAATTTACGTAGTTTCCGTATTTCCGTACGAGTGAAACCACAACAAGGTTGTAAAATATACGGCCTCGGTTGCACGGTGACACCGTGCTACCGAACCACTAAAATGTACATCAGTTTGAGGATACGACTTGTTTAATGTAGTCTTTTATTTCCTCGAAGACTTCTATTGTAGCCATTGTTTAGGTTTACACTTTTATTTAGAAGTTGAAGTCAACACGAAACTTGAAGTTGATTATTAGAAGAGAAGATGCACTGTTAAGAATTATATTGATCATATTATGAGCAACATTTTTTTGTTTAAATCTTCCAATAACCCACAAACCTACAATATTCATTAACTGTTCATTGTTGACGCTTTAAAATGAAGTTTTAGTTAAAAAAAGGAAACCCATAGTTTCCAATAAATGGTTAAGTTGATGGATTTGCGCTATTTCAATATAAACATCATACATTGTACCAGTAAAATCTACATCATGTGAATTTATAAAGAAAAACACGACGAACAAATGCTTTTTTTTTGAGTGTCGAAAATCGGAAGAACAGCGTAACGGAAAGAAAAAGATATTAGAGCCTTCCTAATCCTCTTTTTTATTGCGTTAATGTTTCTTCTTATTGCCGCGCGGAGAAATTACACGTTTATTTCATCTGTTTAAACGAACCTTTTAGAATACATTCAATGCACTTTTAAAATACATTGAAAAAAACTCAATGCGATTTCCACTTTTATGTACTTAAATGGCAACGGAATTGTCAAGGACGTGATTCCTAATAGAACAATAAAAAGCTATCAAATATTTATAAAAATATTCATACTTAGCAACAAAACAGAGTTATTCTTCATTGATGAAAACATTTTTATCAATGAAAAGTTCCACAGATGCCAGATAGCTTTGTTTGTCAAATAAAACATGATCAGTAGGAAGATCACTGTTTCCCAAAACAAAACATGATCGTTAATGAGTTAATTTCACGTGTCACACATTTGTAGGCCATTCAATTTGCTGTAAATGAATTGGATTGAATGATCTGTTCTGCTCAAACGTTATTGCAACAGGGTCCAAAAGCAAGCAAGTTCATCAAATTGTATCTTTTCTGCTTCCTTTCAATTAAAAGAAGCAGAAAAAAGATAGAAAGAAGAAAGAGCAGTGAAAATTTTACGATGAAAAGTTTTATATTTAGTTGTACAATGTAATATTTTTGCACTACAGAGCTTGTAAAAGCCCCTATTCAATTACTTAGAAAAAGTTCCCCAATACTCTCTTGTTAGGATTCCTACTTGTTAGGAGACTTACATAGACTGGCGATGCGCTTTCTAGGTAAAATAAACTGAAAAATAATGCAAAAAGGCCGACTAAAAATCAGTCTCTATTAAAAGCTGCGATGCTCCGTAGTACCAGCTTTCATTAGACTTCCTTTCAGCGTGAGAGCCTTTGACACAAAGGTTTCTTTTGACTAACTAGTATCTAAGCCGTGGATCGACGGTTCACTTTTGTTAATAGTGCAGTGGAGAGTTGTAAATGTACTGTGTAATCGAAATAAAAGTCAATGAAGAATTGAATTCCAAATAAAATTGGTCCAATTTGTTAATAAGACCAAATAAAATTAATACTGAATTTCAATCACATTTAAAACTGCACATTTTAAAACAACCATAGTTTAAATGATTTTTATATTAATAAAAGGTCTGGAATGGGATATAAGTTGTGAACATAATCAGAAATTCAGGAACATAATCTGTGTTTCCCGATAGGTACAATCCGGGGGCCTTCAAGTTGCGAGTGAATAGGTATCTTCTAGGCAAGCGCGATTCATCGCAGATCGCATCATCTCTTACAATCAGGCGTGATAGAGAGCAAATGCTTGACTATTCATCATTAAAAAAACCATCTCAATAGCCTTACTGAAGGCTAACTTTCTATAGCCAAAACCTTACATTCATAAGATTCCACTAGTGTCTTACTTTACACTTTCTGAGGGCAAAACGTAATAATAATAAAAACAGATGAAAATGACAATCCGAACACATTTCTTTTTAAACTAAACTATGAACTAATCTGTTTAAACGCTTAGACGCTTAGAAAGAACTCAAGGTTTATATATTTAGTAAAGAAAACTGCTTAACTTACGTTCTGAATTCCAACTATTGCACCCAATTTACTTAACTGCTACTTGAAATGTTTACAGTTAAGACCGTGAAAACAATGTTGCCTTAAAGTACAGACGACAGCACATCAGACTATACATGTTGACCTTGAAAATGTCTTTATGCCCTACGTAATAAAAGGTGTTTCCGCAGTTCTACAGTTTCACTTGACGTGCTGTCGTGTGTACATAGAACTCCAAAGAACCACTTTGTTACCTTTCAAAGCTGCTCTGGAAATAACAATGGCTTAACAGATATTTTGTATGCGTTAGACTTTAAAGGGAACATTCGCAAACGTAAATAACCACCTGTGAGCCATACAAATAGAAGAAACATTGTTCTTCTGAATTACGTTTTCACTCTAATTTTGTTCAGAATCAGGTAATTAACTGAAACAGTCAAATTGTTTGTTATGTAGTTATAAAGGATGAAAAATAAATAAATAAATAATAAATATATAAATAGATAATTAATAATAGTAAATATTGGACAATATCACAAAAATTGTTCTGATCCCAAAGTAAGTAGCTAAAGCACTTGTGTTATGTAAATCAGAGACAACGATGGTAAACACATACACCCAGACCTGAGCCAATGTAGAAAAGTTAGTTTTTCTAATTGACCCAACCGGGGATCGAACCCGGGACCTCGGAGATGGCGACACCTTGAAAACCGGTGTATAAACCACTCGACCACGGAGGCTGTCAGTCGTCATATATGAGGCTCACAAAATGTTGTCAGGATAAATAAAAAGGAATTTTAGGATTTTTTTGGCAAATAATTTTTTCGCAGTCCCTTTAGGTATACAGACTACTTTCCAAAGCGGACATTTAGGGAAGTGGCCCTTATGAACCTAAGGCGCTGTCTCCACGGGCGAGAGAATCGAGACGAGTAAGCGCTATTTCTATCGTCGCATCGCCGCGATAAGATCGAAGACGCATCTAAGTGAGTATATAGAAATACGTGGCACAACGATAATATCGCCGCGATTCTCTCGCTCGTGTAGATGGCGCCTTAAGGAATGTTATATCTTTAACATCTATTCAATTAAATTTAGAAAACACGAGACGACACATTCGGTATGTTAAAAACATTGAATAAGTGTGTGAAAACTGTCCCGACAGCCTGTGTGTGTCTAGTCTTCACATTTTGGGGTGGTCTGAAGGTTTCGTAATTAAAGCTTTATGAAAATTGCGTCGCAAGCTCTCTGAAATAATAATGTCGCAATGTGCTGATGTTGCCTCGCCCACTGTTTGAATATTCTCTTTCATTGGGCTCAAAACTGCGCCTGACGTGTGGCCACTTTCCGTAGAGTTTCACTAAAATATTTTATTATTTAAGTTCCGTTTCTGTCTTTGATACTTTTGCGATAGCCACTGTGCTGCATGTTTAAAATTATTTAATTGGTTGTCCATATTGACCCTGTTTAATATGATTTTAGCATTAAAATAGGTAATGAAATCTTTGGAAAATAATTACTTGATGAAAGTTATCATTTTTTATGAAACAACATTGTTATGTGAAAATTGAACCAAACAAAACCACTCTTGATGGGGGAAAGAGCTAAGATATAGTGATTTTTGCTTTAGGCACACTTCTTTAAATAAAAAGCCAGTCAGAGACTATCTGGAACAAAAGGGGCTAAACGAAAAGTAGACCTGTCGGTTTTAATGATATTCGACGAACATCTGGCACTAAAAATTCTAATTTTCTTACAATGAAAACCAATAGCGCCTTTTTGCACATCGCTCAAAATACTACTGGACTGTTTAATTTTAGCATTAAAAAAGTTTTTAAATTTGAGACTTTAGTGACTCGGTAGCGAGTATTGGACCAGACTTCCAAAGGTCGCTAGTTCGATTCCCGCCCGAGACAACTCTGGTGACGAGTCGGATTTTTTCTAGTATATTATTTATTATTATATTAAACAAGTTTTATCAATCAACACACTGTCGTAACGTAATACTGTCTCAAAAGTTGGGAATCAAACATTTGGTTCATTGCAATGAAAGATTTTTTATACTTTAATCAGAATTACTTTTCATATTTTAATGCTTATTTTATATTCAATTATTAGTATGAACAAGGACGCTCTAGTTAAAGGAATGTATCATTAATTTTCTCCTAACCCCCATGCCCTTTGTAAAATAAGATCACAGATATCAATCAGTCAATGTCACTCCTTCTGAAATGTTTAAGGCGCCTCACACTAAGGAATAAAATTCATAGACCTTGCTCAGATTTCAAAACAATTAAAAACCGGGCACGTCTCTCCAGAATCCTTATAATTTTTTTATGTGTGATATGACTAAAATTAGTACTATTATATATTCTGTGCCAAAATGACTACGTTCGAAATGTGTGTTGGTCAAACCAAAGTCACACAGTCTTGCACTGTGTGACTTTGTTTCTTGCCAACGGGAAATACCCTATAGGTTTGGTTTATTCAAAGTTGAATGCGATATAAATGATATGATCATTTATATCGCATTCAACTCTGCTTTAACTGAATTAACTTAGAAGCTTGATATTATTACAGGCTGCGAAAATGGCTGTTAACGGAAAGACAAGTGGTCATTTTAAGAGATCCGTTGTTTTTTTTAAGTAAGGTAAGGATCGCATAAAAATATATTTTTCTAAATTTTATTTTTTAATATTATTTATGTTGGCTTAGCTGTTCCTGGAATCTGTAATTCCTTGCGCTGTTCGATTTCAAAAGAGTAAACGATAGTTAGTCCCTCGAGTAAGAGTTTTATTTTCTGTTCAAATAGTAGCCGAGTGTTTTACTCTTAAAAATACAAAATAAATTGAGGAGAATAATGTTTGGGTCTGCTGAAATTACGTCGAATTTAGGCGGGAACTTATTTAAAATTTACCGTTAGTTACCAATTGGTTAGACATTCTGTCCAGTTTGTAACTGTTGTTGGAATTACTTCTTTTTTTGACCGAGCGAGCGCGAAGCGTCTGCTTCAGCATGGGCAAAAATTCTTTCGTATGTCTGTCTTTCCGGCTGTTCTCCTCTACAGGTCACATTTCTCAACAGATTCTCGTCAAATTTCGTGAGCAGGTTCGATAGTTATATCGATTTATTTGTCGAACTAGTTTTTCAAAATTTTGCGAAAAAAAATCACCCATTCGAATAGTGTGGGGTATTGTTGGATAGGTCTTACAAAAATATTATAAGTTTTTGAAAACGATTTTTGATTCTGGGATCCGTTTGCAAAATATTTAGCTTTAAAGTGAAAATATTTGTTAGAGTCAAGTGCTTTTAGAAATGTGAAAAATTTAGGACAGTAGAACATTAATGAAGTTAAAAGGAAAATTATCACAGCTAGGTAGGCTTTACAAGTTAACGAGTGATAGTCGATCAACCAACAAAATTAATATATATTGGAAAAGACGTAGAATAAATTTCATATATAGTCGTTAGTTGTGTAAAACAGGAAGTACATATAAGTTTATAGCCATAAGGTAACTGGGGAACTCTATACTGCGCGTGGACCGACTCGCACTTGGCCAATTTTTATTTATTATATTGAGAGTTGGACCGTTCGAAACAGAATTAAAATTGGTTAGGTTGGGTTGGAACTGTAGAATATAATAGAATCAATATACCGGGGCCTCGGGCGAGTTTCGAGTTAGAAAGCCTTTTGCTAACGAGATTGAAAATGGTTGGCCGTTGTCAGTAAAATAAAATTACTTGTATAAGTTAGGCAGATTGTTCAACAGTCAAGTTTATTATTCGGTGCAATAAACTGTAAAACCATTAAACTGTTTTATAGTGCTTCTATTTTCTTAAGGAGCCTCGGTAATCTTCGTAATTCGGCTGTCATATTTAACAGAGGACTATTAAATAGAATAGTAAACTAGAGCTGAAAGTTGATATTCGGGTGCATTCAGAAAACGAGAGAGCTAGTAATAAAATATAAGCACTATTAATTCATCTAGGTTTTCATTATTCCATAGAGTCAACTTCAAACCGGTTCAAAGGCAAAGATAATTTAAAATAGATGGAGTATTCCAAGTGCTCTCTGTTTGACATTTTAATAATCAATTTCGGAGTTGATTATAATATCGGCAGCCAATAACTTTCTCCAAGTATTTGGAAAGTTATAGTCAATTTTCTCCCGAACCTCCAGGGCGTCAAAAGTTTATAAAAGTTACTTTGAACTTGAATAATCGTAAAAGTTTCATTTATGCGTTAAATATTTGGAGGTAAGTGTTCATTTTCTGGAAGGCTTTAAATAAATAATTATTTTACTTCACATACTCTTAGAATAAAAAAATACGATAAACTTTAATAAATGTATTGGTCCCCTTGACCATTATGTATTTATGAATTACCTACAAAATGAGTAGCGTATATACACTGGTCATCACAAAAATCGGCCCACCTACATTTTACACGAAAACTCATGTTTTAATATTTTCAATGAAAAATATGTATCATAATCTTATTGTTTACTAAACAACGTCATGTTTTTAAAATTAAGGTCGGCCGATTTTTGTGATGACCAGTGTATTTACGATAGGTATAAAACATAAATATCTACATACCTACATTTATTTTTTAAACAACATCCTAGTTTCATTGGGATTTTGATTATTCTAACATCTATCTCCAGAGATAAGTAGCAAAAGCACTTGTGTTATCGTAATCACAAAACCATACGACGGCATATACGATATCCGGCGAGACCAAAGACAATATAGACAAAGGTCAAATTATGTTATCGAACCCCTAAATCTCCAAGGTAAAGTCGATTTAGCGACATAGTTCAATTTCGATTTTCTTAACTGTATACTATGTAATGTTTGTGTTTTTTATTGTATATGTAAGTTTACTTGAAAGATATTGTCAAGACAGTTACATTAGATACTTTTATCTAAACGATATATATAAAATGATTCCCTACTTCCCTTAGTCACGGCATCACGCGTAAACGGCTGGACCGATTTCGCTAATCCTTTTTTTGTTGTTTGTTATAGTCAGGAAAAGGTTTTTATAAAAGAAAAAAATTAAGAAAATTAGAATAACCACCATGTTAGATTATTTCTAATGAAACCTTAGCGCTTTTGGCAATTTGAACTTTTTAATTTAACCTTTTTTGACAATTTAAACTTTTTTAATGTTACCTTATGGCGAGTTTCTTGGCGCCATTTCGTCGAGTTCGGTTTGGTGTCTATTTTAATTATTTTCAAATTGATTCATAGTGGATATTGTGTCTTAAAATTGGTGCAGTTATATGGTACAAGTGTCTACGCAACTGAACGTTGTATGTGGGATAATTGAAATAGGCGCGATCTTGGTTGTGTGAAGCTGAGACTTTTATTGAAGTGGTTGCTTCCTCGGCAGAACTAACCGAGTAAACTGTCTTGATATACTTGCCAAATGCTCCAAGCAGCATTGGAATGCGACGCACCCGCATTCTAATGAAAAATTAAACAATATTTACCACTGAACTATTTAACACTTGACACTGGCAAAAATTACTTCCAAGAGGAAAGTAGATTGCCATAACAATAAGAAGAAGAACCTTATGGCGTTTGACATAACATTGACAGAATGCTAGCTGCAAATATCGTCAAAGAGGATGACAAATGAATACCAATAACAGATGCTTTATTTAAGACAGGACAACGTCTGTCGGATCTGCTAGTTTACTATATAAATTAATGTAATACTTCAAATTTGATTTACTAAAGTTATTGCTCCGACAGCGGTCAGCAGTAATTTAGTTATAAACTTGTTATTAGCTGAGAGCACGTGATACAAGATTGTTGGAACACTAATTTGTCCACTAACTTACTATCTTTACGTGATTAGAATGTTTAACTTATTTATTAACCCTTAAAAGTGTATAAGCATTGTATAGCTACATATCGTTTTGTCAATTTTACTCGCAATAGAAAATAACGTTTGCATTATATTGCTATGAATAAATATTCGATCTATTTCTTTCTTATACCCAAAAACTAATACCGTTATAAAATTTCTATTCCCAACGAATACCAAATTTTATTTTTTTTAATAAATTTGGTATTCGTTGGGAATAGAAATTTTATTACGGCAGTAAACAAATACCATTGGTATTAGTTTTTGGTATTCAAAAGGAATAGATCAAAAATTCAATAACTATACGATGCATAAAAACTGTTTATACTAATAATGATTTTCACGAGTTATTGCACAGTGTTAAATCTCTTTCTTTATTTATCTCAAACTTAAGTTGTTGAACAACGAGTCGCTAGCATTTCTAGTACATATTTCCATATCCACAATCATACTATAACCAACTATACGAACCATTTTTATATAGCGTAAGCATAAGTTGCTTACAAAGAGAAATACGTGAAATTAAATTTTCGAACACGAAACAGCCTCGTATTTGTTTCTGCACCACAAACAACATGCTATTTTCCACTTCAGATTTCAGTGTGTGACGACCGCAACTCTTCACGGTCTGCTCTTAACCGCACTTATTAAGGCCCGCTGTGATAGGTCAGGGCCAGCAGGGTTGCCACCAATCACGTTGCAACGATAAATCGAGTGGAACGTGCGCTACACTTGCGATTCGATGCGATTGAATTCGATGCCATTTTTAAATTTCATTTGTCGGAAAACCGATTTGGAAAGAAATATCACAGCTGTTTCGCCGTAAGTTTTGTTTATTCCATCTAATCTAAATTTTATTGCGGCAGAATGTATGTTAAAAGTGCACTAAAGCTTTCACGCGATATTTTGCTCGGCTTTTCATGTTTTACTAGACCACAAGATCTATCAAATACTTCTTATGTGTGAACGACAAAAAACTTTACAATAAGGATTATAGAATGACATTCTTATGCACTTAAGATATATTTTTTTCGATTTCATCAATATAACGTAATAGTCACCCGTAAAGGGAATATCAACACTGTACCCTTGACATAAAGTTAATATTGAGGTGATATTTTAACCGTACAAGAAGAACTTTGAGAGACCTAAAATCGACTATACAACTACCAATGGGTTTTTATTCGAATGATTGATGACGGTGACATGACAGTCTATCAGAGCCAAAATGGCGGATAGTTAGGTCAATCAATGCCCGTTTTAGTTTTTGTAATACGAGTGCAAACATGGGAACGATAACATTCGTTGACTTCATTTTGCCACTAACATTAATTGCAAGACTCAATAACTATCAAATAGTACTTATTTACTGTGAATATTTTTATTTATAGCAATCATTTCATTTATCAACGCCCGAGCGGCTGCATGCGGCCAGATAACAATGGAATATCTATTGTGTCTCATTTTCCGGGCGCTAAAGGGCTAAAATGTGTTTTTGATAAATATTTTTGCACTAAAACTAATATACAATACATAATTAACACAAAAAAACACGTACACACAGAAAGAGATCCTAAATGAATTACTTAATATTTGATATAAGATTAATTATTTACTTACTAACGATTGCCTAGCGTCTTTATTAAAATTCTCATAAATAGAAAGAGACAAAAACTGTGACTAATCACTCACTAAACAATGAGTATTGGTATAGTTCTTCTATCTCACGAAGTTCGTTCGGCTATGAATGTTGTTAGGCGTGCACATTATTTTAGTGTGCGCGTGCAGGCAGACGCACACTAAAACAACGTGCATGTACACGCCTATATATCATAGCGGTCTTCGTGAGATAGAACAACTATAATGAATTGAGATTTTTCGCATTCACATTGCTATTTTTGACCCCCGACGCAAAAAGAGAGGTGTTATAAGTTTAACGTGTCTGTGTATCTGTGTATGGGTGTATCTGTGTATCTGTCTGTGGTATCGTAGCTCCCAAACGGATGAACCGATTTTGGTTTAGTTTTTGTATTAAGATAAATAATATATTAGAAAAAATACTAGCGTCCCGTCTAAGGTGCTACGGACGAGTCGATCTTTTCTAGTATTTTTATAATATATTTTTTATCTTAACTATAATGGAAATATGCTTTAGGTCACCGATATAAAACGTATCGAATTCTCCTTTCGGAAGCTGTTAAAAAAAGTTTCCTAACCAACTACCCTGTTCACGTATGTAACCCATGTCCTTAAATTATGGGAACCGGGACTCGTCCCATGGCACCCCATCCCAAATCTGTTAAAATAATGTTTTAAGCGAGCCTTTAACCTTTAAGTTTATCTCTCCCAAAGGTATCGTTCCTATTTCTAATTATTTAATACTTTTAAAACCTTTCAGCATTAAATTATTATATTGGATGAAGGAAAGGTCTGTCTGAAAATTATTAAAATAAATTCTTCAACCATTTTCTACATTGTATAATTATATTCGTAGATAGCACATTTATATCTATTATATTGTTATTTTTTCTAAATATTTACTTAAGTAATTTAAAAATACTATCGATGGAGATAATTATTTAAACAAAATTAGTATTACAAATCCTTATGTAAATATAAGTATTAAAATACTCAACAACTAAATCTTAGATTTTTGGATTTACAATGATATCAAATTTTATACTAGAACAATCCTTATGCTCATAGTTAACTCTAATTGTAGTCACAATCAAGTTCAGTAAAGCTAATTGCGCTTTATGCTCTAAAGGATGTTCAAACAAGCACTTTCAATAATAATACATGAATACCACATGATTAGTGCGTGTACTATGTACAATCACAGGTGGTGAAATGTACACAGATGGAACGAAGTAATAATACATTATTTAATTACGTCTCTTCATGTTTTATTGATTAACCTTTAATGGCTAATTTAAGACTAAAATTTGGATAGAAATAAAGTGACAAGGTACTCTGGTACATAGGAAATCGGAAAAAATGATAAACAAACTGGTAGGTACGGTTATGTGACGGCTATGAATCTCGTTAGTAGTAAATATTTGTGTTAAAAAAAAACCAAATAAAGAATTTTAAAATTTCCGCTTCAGGTTGGATTTGAAGCTTTAGATAAGCGTCAAACTGTTGTAGTTCGAACTGCCACGATACGATAAATCGTTATGTCTGTTCAAAGACCTACCAAAAGATCTAAAGATTGTGTGTCCAAACTACGACAGTGCTACGATCAGTCGTAGCGATTTCTCGTAGCATGTATGACCTCTGTCTGCAACTAAGTGCGTTGCAGTAAAAGTGAAGTATTTATTGCGCATGACACGTTTTTCAGATCACTTTGTGAATTTTTCAATAGATAATTATTTGTGATAAATGAATCAAAACAGAATAAACGAATAATATTTTTAAAATTTTTAGACTTTATTACGATCTGTGACGTCTATAGCTAATTAAAGTTTGTCGGTTCCTTATCTTTTTCATATTTCACTCAATAAATAATAATTTCGCATTATTACCTTTTCATGAAGTACTTGCTTTGCTTGCCCTAGGCGATTACATACGAAATTAAATGACATTAGTTTTTATCACCTAAACTTTCTCATACCACAAAACTTTTTAGTCTCCTAAATGTCGCAAAAGGTACCCAAACTCGTACATTAATAGTTAGTAATCACTAGTATTACCCAACATTGAGTTTGGGGTAATTTTTCATTTAAATTGGTATAATATGCTAAACGGCTATTAATTGACCACACGGTTGGCCATTTACTCTCGACTTTGGCACGATAAAGAGAAAATCGCGTTTATCACAAACTTTTAGAGCTATATTAACTACCTAGGCTTTATTTGTTATTATATTAGTAAACTGTACTTAAAATAAAGTATCTTATTTAATCGAGACTTTAATAATGTTTTAAAATGCTTTTTCAAATAATACTAAAATAGCTAAGAGCTTTTTTATGAAACTATAATTATTTTGCTGTTTCTAATTAAGAAATATTACAAAATAGTTCTATCAATTAAACTAAAAAATAGATTTTTAACATTGTCTTTTGTAATTTGAATAAAGGGGTTTTGAAGCACGCACGCACTTTTATGAATACAAAACTAATATTGAAAAAAAGATAAAGCTTACTTACCAATAAACCGAGAGGCGCTTTTAGCCATAGTTTCAGAGATTTGACAGCAAAAAGAAATCGAGACGAAACTCAGGAAGAATCCTTGGCAAGTTTTTCTGATCATCGCTCCACTGTTTCACAGCTGTGTTAACAATTTGGCGCGCACACTAAGCACAGTTAGTTAGCGCGACGCATTATTGAATGCACAGACTTTTCACATCGTAAAGTTTGAAAGGCTGTGTCACACTCCCTATTAAGGCCTTAGAGGTTGAGAGCCCTCAACGCGCGCTTGGTGACTGAGCCCCTATCTGCGCTTAACTAGAACGAACCTGCCTGCGCAGAACGGTGCCACTCGTATTTTAATTTTAATAAGGTGAAAAGTTGCTTTTTCTGACGTGTAAAACCGACTTAATAAACCACGTATCGCTTTCCTGTAGTAGGTTTTGATAGATTGTTACCAACGCTTTGTAAATTGTTTTGAAGTTCATATTGTAAGTTATTAATATAATAATAATAAGAAGAATAAATGATTACCACACACACTTTAAATGTTACATATTAGAATATCTAACTGGTAGAAGCTCAAAACATAAAAAAAAACAGCAAAATGTAGCATCTGCTGCTGAACTAGGATATTAAATCCTGTATTTTAGCACACAGCGCCCACTATCCTCAGAGTTGTAATATCGTTAACGGAACTTAAAGTACAATAACTTTTTAGGGTTCCGTACCAAAAGGTGCCAAACGGGGCTCGTTTGCTGTCACTCATGGTGTCCGTCTGTCAGTCCGTCGTCTGTCACAACTATAGCAGCTAGCTAAACCGTTGAAGCTACATCTTCATATATTATGGACCAAAGATGTGTAAAGTCCAGTAAAGTATACAAAGGGTAGTAAGCATATAATTATCAAACCTGCTTACAAAATTTCACGAGGATCGGTTGAGAAATGCGACCTGTAGAGGAGAACAGACGGACAGACATACAAAAAACATTTTTGCCCAAGCTGAAACGGAGATGCTTCGCTCGCGCTTCGCACTCGCTCGGTCAATAAAGTGCCAAAAAGGTGGTCAATTCATTCAATTAAAAAATGAAACGGAGATGCTTCGCTCGCGCTTCGCACTCGCTCCGTCAATAAAGTGCCAAAAAGATGGTCAATTGATTCAATTAAAAAATAAGTCATTTTTGAATATATTTGAACTAATTTTAGTTAGACATAAGAGTCTATACTTGTACCACAAAGTACGTAGCGGCGGCGCTCCACTTCTTTATTCTGTGATACTACTTTAGTTATAAATTGCAGTAAAAAAATAGTGCTAGAAGGGAGATAGGTCACCAGTGAATAATAAGAACAAAAAACGGTGCCTAAATAATAAATGATATTTGTATAGTTTTATTCGTGAGAAAGTGGCGTAAGTGAGAGAGAAACTCGTAAAGAAGCACGTATCGGGCAGATGCTCAACTGTACTGAGATAAATAAAAACTGGGCGAGGTTTTGTTTATGGCATCGAAGCTGAAACAAGTTGCGAATAATTTATAAGGAATTTTGAAACATACAGACTATGTTTTTTTACTGTTTTACGCTTCAAGCCAGCGCAAAATCATCAATGTGAGGAAATACCCCCACATTCGATAGAAACATCTTTCCAGATGTTTTGACAATCGATAAAGATGAAACAGCTATATAATTATTAAATTTAGATTTCAATAATCTGTCTGTAAACCCATGTTCTAAAACAATTAAAAAAAAGCAAAAAAAGGAGAAAGCAACCTAATAAAACGTGTGGAGATAAGTATGGTGCTTTGATATTAGATTTATTTTTATCCAGCTGCAAAAAGCTTTCTTGATCATTTTGAGGTAAATTAAGATAAATATAAATATAAGCTAAAAAAATTATAAAATAGAATTGATTTAAAGTAAAAATATATCTAATTATGTAAGTTTCATTAGGTAAGTAAGTTTTATTAAAAGTAATAATTAAATACGGATCAGCACAATGCTAAGATGAATGTATCCCTTCAAAGTGTGACTCTCCCGAGTGATAGGAAAATGCACAGAAATAAAAATGTTTTTCGTGGGAAAATGTCCCAATATTAAATTATAGCTTCCCGGAGATGTAGTTTTCATATTTTGCAAGAGGAAAACCTTGTTAAAAATTCATCAGATTAGGATAGTAAATTGAAAAATGCACTAGGTTCAATTCGGCTCGCGTAGTCTGTACCTACCTTAGAAGTTATTTCTATAAATATATTTACATTATTACTTTTATGACATTACTTTGGCGCACAAGTAAGTTTGGTTTATTAAATATTTATTTATCTTCGCTCGATCAAACTGCAGAATTATTAAAGTGGATTCGAAGTTAAAAAAAGTAACTTATAGGTTTTTTTTGTATGGGATGGTGTTTAGTTCGACACTTGTTTAAATTATATGTAATGCTTTATGTAATGTCGTTAATGATGTTAATTATTTTATAATTTCGGTCACCGAATATAAGGACCACATTATGTTGCTGTTTGTACTTCGTAATAACTCAAAACTGCTGCTATGTATTCTTATTGGTAATGCGCGTATTTATCCACCTACTATACCAAAAGTTCACCATAGCAAACTTCGGGTACGATACGGGTATTTGCATCGCAAATCGACCGCTTTTCGTAAACACTGCACAACACTAATCCAGAACTCTCCATCGAGATGAACTGTTGTTGTCACAGTGATTTCATTTATTTATCGCACTTAAAAAATATATTCTTAGTTAGTTTGAGACTGAAAATCTTTTAAAAGCACCAAGTAGAAGCACTTATGTTTGTGATAATAATTACCGTTTATAATAGCAAAAAAAAAGATTGCGTAACATGCTATTATTTCTTCCTATGTTATTAAATAGTAAGAAATAATAGTAGTAGCACAATGCTGCTATGTAAGTTTTTTTATACCGACATGTTTATTCACCGCAACTATCCACCTGTTCCAAAAGTTTACCACAACAAACTTCCCGGTGAGTACGATACGGTACTGGTATTTGCATCGCAAATCGATGGACTTCACGCAAACACAGCACAACACTAATCCTGAATTCCCTAGCGAGATTCCCTGTTGGTTTCACGGTGATTTAAAATAATTATACCGCCAGTAAAAATATTCAAATACAGTTTGAAACTGAGTATAGATTGTTGTTCAATTTTAACATTATACACAATTTTTAAAAGTACCATCAAGGATTCATCTTAATAATTTCGATTACCGTATATATGGACCATATTATGTTGCTTTTGTCTACTCCGTAATAATTCGGCACTGCTATGTAAGTAAGTAGTAAGTAAGTGGTAATGCTCATATTTATTCACCGTCCAACGACGGGTATTGGTCGCGCGAGGCGAGTTATGAGCGCTGAGCTTGAATGTGCTGTAAAAATTTTTACATTCATGGACATACCCACTCCTTTCACGTCACCGAGCGCTCATAACTCGCCGCGTGATCTATTCTTTATCGATATTTACAAACCGCGCGTTTTACTGCACAGAATATAGAGAGATGGCACAACACTAATCTTAAATTCTCTATCGAGATTACCTGCTGTCACGGTGATTTCAATTATTTATCGCGTCTGGTGCGGCCTGCCTGACCCAGAAACCTATCGGTCTATTGATATTGGTTATTGTTTAACGTTTCTGCTGCGATGACAGACCCGGCCTACGGATCGCCGAGTAAATTGTTATCTGTTGACTTGTGGATTGATAGATTTGTGGTATAGTGCCTACACAGCTTATTAAGACAACGGCGACGCGCCATAAATGATTTTGTAACGTTTAGTCTACTGTTAATGGACATGTTTCCACTGGGGTTTCTTTTCCGAGATTTCGCATTATGTAATAATTTTGGTAGGTAGTTGACGATTTATTTATAAGTGCGCGTATTTTTTAAACGAAATATTGTTTTAGAGAACTGTCGTTGTGTTGTTAAATTTTAGGACGGAACTATTGCTGAGTGCGTAATTACAAAATGTGATCCACTTATTTGATGCAGAATAGGATTACGGACATTTTAACAACATTATTTCAGTTTAGTGTTGTTGAAGTACAAAAAGTTGTCGTTTCTGAAAGTTTGTCTTTAGCTTAAATAGGTAGGTAGGTAGATGAGTTTCATATCCGTAGTTTAAAATGTCCATAATCTTATTTTCCGTCGAATAAGTGGATCAATTTTTTTTATTACGCACTCAGATTTTAAGAAATCTTGAGAAAGCATGAGAAATATCCGAGAGAGAGACCGGCAAAACGTATAGCATTAAGGCCTAAATTATAAATGTTTCTTTAAAACTTTAACCTTTTTTTATTTTAATAATGATTTATTGTTTTCTTACAAATTTTCTAGACCTGGTTTTTTATGACCAAAAGTATTCCAATATTTGTGTTTTTGTTTCATTTGAAGACGCCGCGTATGTAAGCATTAGTGGTCGGCAGGTTCAAAAGGTTGGAGCAAAAATGGCAAAATGCTTAGATTATTTTTAAAGGGTTTTTTTTTCAAATGCCGTTTAACATTCGCGTAATGCCTAAGTTTTGTATTTAACTTTAATTTCATGTTTATCAGGGTTTCTAAAGCAGGGGAAAATAAAATAATAATAATTCTTAATATTTTGCAAATTGCTTGCATTTGACATATTCGATAATATTTGATTGCCGCTAAATTTTATGAATTATGAATGACTTTGGCTGTATGATTATGATTGATAGCAGTTTAATTACATAACACCATTTTGAGGAGCTCGATCGCGCAGTGGTTTAGCGCCTGGCTCGGTGATTGTGAAGGCTAAGGAAATTTCGCAAGGGTCGGCCATGGGATGGGTGACCAATAATTTATTCTCTCGAGATCTTTCGTGCTTCGGAAGGCACGTTAAGCCGTTGGTTCCTGCTGCATTTGCAGTCGTTATCACCCACCAATCCGCATTGGGCCCGCGTGGTGGGTCATGGTCCATCCTCCTTATCCATCCATAAGGAAGGCCTGTGCCCCAGCAGTGGGGACATTAAAAACGGCTGGCACATTTTATGCTCATTCTATGGGTGTACAGCATACTGAAAAAAATATTATAAGTAAATATTTTTCATTGTTCTATTATCCCAAAAGCATTGAAACAACCCGGCAAAAACGCTACAACTTTAATTAGGTCATGACTGGAACAAGCTCAAAGGCTAGGTACCTAACTAAAACATAGGCACGGTGTTGTATTGTTGTTCTAGTATAAATATCTACGTGAAATGACGACCTCCGTGGTCGAGTGGCTTTGTACACCGTTTTTCAAGGTGTCGCCATCTCTGAGGTCCCGGGTTCGATTTCCGGTTGGGTCAATTTAGAAAACCAACTTTTCTATATTGGCTCAGGTCTGGGTGTTTGTGATACCACCGCTGTCTCTGATTTCCATACACAAGTGCTTTAGCTACTTACTTTGGAATCGGAGCAATGTATGTGATGTTGTCATATATTTATTTATTTAAATAAGCTTTGTATCCTATTTTCTGCTTATTTGTTTAGTAAATTATTTGTTATAATAATTATTTCAACAATTTTGTTTGATTACGATCTACTAGACTTAACTTAGAGTACCATACTGTTACTGTTTGACGTAAATTACTAATACAGAAAGTGAAACCAACCATCTGAATGCCTAATTTCACCCTCAATATCAGAAGGACCATTAGCAATTTTTAATGTCCCCACTGCTGGGGCACAGGCCTTTCTTATGGGTGGATAAGGAGGATGGGCCATGACGTGGGTCACGCGGGCCCAATGCGGATTGTAGGTGCTAACGACTGCAAATGCAGCCAGGACCAACGGCTTAACGTCCTTCCGAAGCACGGAGAAACTCGAGATAACAAATTTTTGGTCACCCATCCCTTGACCGACCCTTGCGAAAGTTGCTTCACCTCCGCAATCGATGGGCCAGGCGCTATACCACTGCGCCACCGAGCTCCTCAATACCAGATTATAATCTAATATAATAACTTTAATGTTAGGAAAGAAGGTCGCTGTATTTTTTTTACTTTTACTAATACACATTGAAATAATAACTAATTTAAGTAGGGGTAGTTATATTGTGACATGACATGATACACTTATTTTTTCTATAACCTTATAATATTATTTCACTTATGACACATGTAACCGTATAGTTAAGAGGCTGACATGAGCCAACTAGCGCCGCCAGTCGATTTTATTTTATTTATTCTAAATAAACCCGATTCCTTAAAAAAGGAATCAGTCAAGGTTTTGTTAATAACGTCTAATATTTATTGAATAACTTTATACAGTTTGAAAAGGCATTCAAACAGTTTAATACGCGATTTTGTTAAAAGTGGTTCACTGTTGGTTCAAACCCGTTTTAAACTATTGCACGCATTTTGTAATGTTGTTACGCTATTCAATAAACATAAGACGTCATTCACAAGACCTTGACTGATTCCTTTTTTAAGAAATTGGGCTTATTTAGAATAAATACAATAAAATCGACTGGCGGCGCTAGTTGGCTCATGTCAGCCCCTTAACTGCCCACTGTTTAAACAAGAAGCACACAAATACCGTTACGTTGTCATTTAGGTTATATTTACCCAAAAATCTTTGGTTTAGCTATAGGATTCTTATTGCCCAAGATTTGCCTCTTTTCTTCTTTTCTTCTTTGCTCCCTAGGCATAGTTTTCAACAATTTTAATAAAACTAAAGCGATATTTTATATAATATAATTTGATAATTAATAATAATTTGAGTAAATTAGGAAGGTTAAACTGATAACGGCCCGCTTTCGTGTTTTTGCATAAGCAAGACAGAATGTAATACCAAATAATATACTAGAAAAAATACGATTCCACCAGATCATGTTCTCGGACGGGAATCGAACCTTTGGATATCCGGTCCAATGCTCTGACCGCTGAGCTACCGAGTCACTAGTGGGAACGTCTAATTTCTCCTAGTATATAAAGCGATATTTTTTCTGATAACGAAACTGAAACGGTAATGATTTAGTTTTGGTTTTATCGTTGAAAATTAGTGCGACTGCCTAAGTGTTAGTTCCGTGTCCATTCCCTTCACGCACCCATAATTTAGCTTTGACTATTTACCTGACTGATTACCGCTCTTTTTGTATTAGGTCCTTGTTTGGTGAAACGAATCACCCCTTTTCACTAGAAAGGTATTTGGCTTTAGTACATACATACATACCGCAGAACAAAAAGAAAATTATTGCCATGCGAGATTGTCTAGCTAGAGTCATTCATATTAATATTAAAATGTTAAAGCAAGTCTGTGTCAGTGTTGTGAACCGCCTCCGTGGTCTAGTGGTTTGTGGGGTCCCGGATTCGCCCAAGCACTATCCTGCTGTGGAGAAAAAGAAATAGGTAGTTTGTTCATTACCTACGTTTTGATGAATTTCGATATAGAAAAATATAATAATCGCGAGAATGAAATGAACTTGAAAGAATTAAGAGAAGAGATAAGTTGTTTTTATCTACCTAGGTATAGAGTTGAATATAAAATAAAAAAATAAATAAATAAAAACGATTTATTTCGGACAACTTAAATCCATTGTGTTAGTAAAAGACTTAAAACTATGTTAGTATTCTATTTTTAGAAATGATATAATATAATTTTTTTACTGAAATTCACACGATGTAAAATAATTAGAGTATGTATGTACATACATGCCAACGCTATGAGCATTTGTAACATTTATCAAAGTCATAATGATTAAAAATTTTTTTATACATGTACGAGTAGAAGTACATAAAAGTGTTGATTTTTAATTCATAACTTCATTCGGGGTATAAGAGTAAAAAGTGCTGAATAAACGATGAGATAAAGAGTCTGCTGAAATTTTCATAGCATGCGACGTTTATATTAATTGTTATTTTATACAAAGTTACATTTTTATCAACCCGGAAAATTTAAGAGGTAACTTGATAAAGGTTATACAATAGAACATGATATTTTTTGTTAATCCTGAAACCGGTCCAAAACCCAAAAAAAATGTATCATCTGATAATGTGCGACGTTGTCATTTTGAAGCCATTCATCGTCTTATCAAGAAGTCTTTTGGCCCTACGCAGCGTGTCCCGCGGGGTACATTTACCAAACAGTTAACATTGAACCGGTAAATTGGGCCCGCTGACAGATTTTGCGATTTGTACAATCGTGATAAGTATACAAGGTGTTACAAAAGTACCCCTAATGCCGAATATGGTAGATAGGGACCATCTAACTGAACAACTTTTACTAAAGGATCAACTTTGAAGTCGCGAAAAAAAAATCAGCTGTTTCATACAAAAATTAATTACGAAAATATCAAAATGTATGAAACAGCTGATTTTTTTTCGCGATTTCAGAGTTGGTCCCATAGTAAAAGTTGTTCAGTTTGATGGTCTCTATCTACCATATTCGGCATTAGGGGTACTTTTGTAACACCTTGTATAATCATAATCTTTTTTTGCAATTAAACATGGTATATAAAAGATGTAACCAGTAACAATAACAATCACTATTAATTTGGCTAAACAAACATGTTTAGCCAAATTAATAAGCATGCAAAATTTTAGTACTAAATATTGACATTAATAGTTTAGGTAGGTACTAATTTCTTTATAGTATAGTAAGATCGTAGATACAGTAAGGTCGTAAGATTTACGTGGTTTTACTAATATTAATAACAAAATATTATAAGGTATGTTGTGAGGATGTTTGTAAATTACCCTGGTGAGTTAGTTTTATTATTTTATTTTTATCTTAGTTAATATTGAGATTTAATTTTTTGTGTTGTAAAATCTTTACAATTTTGATTTTCCTTTGACAGCACCTGCTTTCCAAGGTTACTGTCAGAACTGTCTGTTGGAACACACAATATCCATTAGAAAAGCTATGTTATAGATGTTTACCTCTAGTTTGTAACTGAAGCGAGGCACTGGGGGAATGCAATTTTGTCGCATTTCGTATTCATAGAAAGTGTCAATTTAACTTAGCCAAAACTGAATACAAAAAGCCGTTAGGAGCGAGGTGCACCCAGTTGCGTCGGGATCCCCAATTCAATTTGAATTAGGTCACTGTTTTCATGTTGATTTGTTTGTTTGGTGTTTGCGCCTTCGTTTGTTTTGTGCTAGACAACTATTATAAATAAGTGATGTAAACAATATTTTTATGATTGATATTTTGAAAAAACATACAAAAAAGTAAGTACAATAGGTTTCATGTTCATTTCAGAAATCATCAAATTTTTATGAATATTTTATGTCGTTTGTTACTCACCGGGAGCATTCGTCTGTAACTAACCGAATGTCAGTATAATGTCAGTTCCTTAATATAAACAAGCTTCTACCCGCGACTTCGACCGCGTGGACACTCGGTACATCCGTAGTGAAACTTTGACCGGGATAAAAGTTGTCTTTTGTTTTAATCCAAGCTATAAACTATCTGTTTGCCAAACTACATCCAAATCCGTTTAGCCGTTTTTGCGTGATTGAGTAACAAACATTCAAAGTCACAAACTTTAACAATTTTTTAATATTAGTAGGATACAAATATCCACTCCCGTCATAATATTATTATTACATTTAATCCGTCAGATTTAACCGTAAAGGCTGAATAAGCTTGGATTCATTATCCATATATTAAATTCTATTTCCTCTATATTAAACGCTTTCAAGGGGAGAATAATTAATTTCTTTGAAGTCCTCGCTTTTGTTTATGAAGTCTATTGGATTCATGGTTTTAAAATACCTACTACACTAATACTAAAGTGGTACAGATTTACTTAAAGTAGTATAGATTTATTGATGGTTTTCCGATGTTTCGCCACACTTGCACCTATTGTGGTAATGGGTGACTGTGGTTTTTATGTTTTTATGGGAAAATTTAAATGCGTGATGTTATGGACAAGGCAATTTTTAGGTACGTAGGCATGTATAAAAAAGTGTTATGCAACTCGATTTACTGAAATCATATCATACACGTAGGTACGGCTGACTGTAATATCTGATCCATCATGTCAGAGGATAAGTGAGCATGAAACAAACAAATAAAATCAACTGATAAATACCTACGTATATTAGTAATCCGTAACTTTCGAAAAAGGAACAACTATCTTAGTCACGCGAACAAAGTCGCGGGCAAAAACTAGTTAAGGGGCTGACATGAGCCAACTAGCGCCGCCAGTCGATTTTATTTTATTTATTCTAAATAAGCCCAATTTCTTAAAAGAAGAATCAGTCAAGGTCTTGTGAATGACGTCTAATAGTTATTAAATAACGTTGCAACATTACAAAATGCGTGCAATAGTTTAAAAACGGGTTTGAACCAACAGTGGCTATTATTAACATAATCGCATTTTAAACTGTTTGAATGCCTTTTCAAACTGTGTAAAGTTATTCAATAAATATTAGACGTTATTAACAAAACCTTGACTGATTCTTTTCTTTAAGAAATTGGTCTTATTTAGAATAAATTAAATGAAATCGACTGGCGGCGCTAGTTGGCTCATGTCAGCTCCTTAAGTATAAAGAATGTCGCGTAAAGTTGTGAAATATTTACAAACCCCTGTTTTGTTAGAACGCCTAGGTCTACAAATCCTTGACCTGTATTTTATGCCACAGTATATAAAACTAATATAATGTATAAGTATATACTGTGTCTATGCTCTTTCGTGAGAAAATAAAGGCGTATACGTACTGGCAAATTATTTTATTGACTTATTTTTAAGCCTGTAAAATGAATTATAACTATTCTTGAATACTTCAATTAGTACATGAGTTAATTTTTTTTATATCTACTATAACTTATTTAGAGGTGGTTAATTGCATAACTTATTTCATTAAGTTTCTTATGCCCGCTTTTTTATCAGTAAAAAAAGCTTGGAACGGATGGTAGGAAAATATTATAGACGATTCAAAAGTGCTTAATTATTAAGTTTATTTGAATAAAGATATTTAATTTGCTCTATTTCCTGCAAATTTACCTTTCTTACTAATAAATATGTAGTAAATTGCAGGAAATAAGATCAAGAAAATTACTTAATGAAACTGAAGCAATTACGAGACAAAGACAAGATACAACTTTTCAATTGTACTTACAATTTAAATGTTTTTTTATTTACTGACCATTTATGGCCGGTAAAAATATTAACTAGGTTACTTGAAATGAATTCCATCAATTTTGAAGTATATGATTTTTTTTCTTCCGGTCGATAGTGTGTGTTTCTTTTTATGTAAGTAATTCGGGGAGGCAATTAAGAGTGTTCTCATACTTAACAACTTCAAGTACTTAACAACTTGCCGAAAGTGCAAATGGTAACTTTCAACTTGGAACCGTGTTCTAGTATGCAGTACCTTACTTACATTTGTGTTATTATGAAGCGAGCAAAAGTTTTCACTTTGACATAGGAATGTCCTAATGAACAAAGTTACAACGGGTAGTAAGTAGTAACAACTTAGGGGAACCTGTTGTACCTTGGACAGAGTTGTATCTAGAATTTTTTTACAATTTTAGTATAACTAAGGTATTCCATTGTAACAGCGCCTTTAGACGGTGGGTGCCACTCTTTCGATAATTAATTCAACGGCTGGTTGTTTTATTCGCAACCTTACCGGGATGCATTCACCAATGACACTGCAACTTGCACGTGTGAATCACTTTATTTATTAACATCTCATTTGATATTCTACCTTCCAGGCTCGTAGATTTATTTCAGCGCACTGAAATCGCAAAGTTATATTTTCAGGAGGTTTAAATGGAAAGCAAAGTTTTGATATTATCTGCATTACGTTTTTTTTAGTTATTTGAAGAAGACAATAGATTGTTTTTTTGCTATAATTTCAGATAAATAGGTATTAGAGTTAACAAATTCCTTTTTCCATTCCGATCAACTGAATCGATCAACCTATAGCGCAGTCTTCTTTTTATAGTCGCAGTCGCAGACCACTTTCAGAATTTAAAAAAATCCACGGACCCCTGTCAACCGTCTGAGGTGCTACAGGTGAGTCGATTTTTTCTAGTAATTTTCTAATATTATTTATCTTAATATAAAAATAACATTGTGAGTGCGAACAATCTAAAATTTTAATAAGTAATGTGTGTTTGCGTGCGGAAGTTTGTGTAAATAAAATAAATAAATAAATATAAATATTTGACAACATCACATACATTGCTCCGATTCCAAAGTAAGTAGCTAAAGCACTTGTGTTATGGAAATCGGTGACAACGGTGGTATCACAAACACCAAGACCTGAGCCAATACAGAAAAGTTCGTTTTCTAAATTGACCCAACCGGAGATCGAACCCGGGATCTCAGAGATGGTGACATCTTGAAAACCGGTGTACAAAGCCACTCGACCAAGGATTTCGTCGTGTGTGTGTGTTTGTGTCCATATACATGTTTGATTGTACCGAATTAATTTATGAATTGAGACAATGGATCAGTATATTATTATATTTTATATAAATAAATAACCCGTTCCCTCTGAAACGGCAATTCAGTTATGAAGCGTCAATACTCATATTTTTATTTGCAATTAGGTACATCAGAAAGACTTCCTAGCTTGCATTAATTTATTATTCTCTGTGTCAATTTTAAAGCGAAAACGCGGGTGAAAGAGAAACTTAAAAAGGTCAGGCATACAAATTTAATAAACTTTCAGGTGCGACCTCTTTCATTAAAAAAAATACATACTTTATAAATACTCGTCATGAAAGTAGTGACTCGTTCTACCAGTGGTGAACAACTGATCCATTTTTGGTGGTCCGCAGTGCCGGCGTTAGGGGGGGGGCGCGATGGGGCGACGGCCCAGGGCGCCAAATTTGGGGGGGCGATTAGTGGAGGTGGGATACTTCCCCCACCAAACTAGAACGCGTGGTGGATTTCTTTAAGTGGGCGCCAAAATATTCTTGCCCAGGGTGTCAGTCCCTCTAACGCCGGCACTGGTGGTCCGGTGGGGCGGGAGGACCATCTTTTCTTTTTCTAATTCTAAAAGTCCCACCCAACTTCATTAGACGTGTTATATTAATATTCATATGCGTAACTAATAATTTGAATATTATTTCTTGCTTTTTAGAGGTATTTAATTTTGACGCTGTTTTTATTTTTGTTTTAGAAGGTTTTTCTTTTATTTAAAAAAGCTTTTTTATTTTCTACTTTTTAGTGGTAGGTATGTACGCGTGTAAATATTTTTTAACTTCATATAATATTTTCTATGGTACAACGCCCATAACTCAATTTCCAAATTCACGCTGTTTGTTTTTAAGGAGCTCTGTTGTGCCTTCGTACTTCGTAGTCCAAGTCTAGTCCAAAACGTCGCAGACCATAGCTCGGTTTGTTTTGGATTGTCATAAACCTACCAATATCTCAATCACTATACATATCCTATTTGACTTTGAGGAGTTCCCTTGTGTATCTTCGAAGTCCAAGGTTCAATACCAATGAAATCAAAATGAGGAACTCTTGAGGTATACCTACCCTTTCAAAAAAAAAAAACAATCATCGAAATCGGTTCATAAACAAAGAAGTTATACCCGAAAATCCGTAAAAATTCGTGCGGTGGTAAGCTAAATAATTGATATTTTCAGGATTATAAATAACACACACGAACTATGTTCTTTCAAATAAAAAAAGAATAATTGAAATCGGTTAACAACTGGTGAAATTATGTTAAAACATACATATTAAAAAAAATACCGTCGACTTGATAACCTCCTCCTTTTTTTGAAGTCGGGTATTTTATATTTTCGGTCCTCCAAAACGTGGGGAAATATAAAACGACAACTTCAATGTATTTAATGGATGTGTATTTACGCGATGGTTACGCTTCTTGTATGTGAATTTTGTATTTGACTTCATTAGATCGGATTTGGATGGGTATTTATAATGTACCTAAATTAAATTGAGCAAACAACTCTAAGTTATGTACTAACTCCATCAAAATTTTCTTGTGACACGTCACTGTAAGCCGTGATAATCATAAAAAAATAAAATGTTTAGTTAAAAAGTATTTTGTCTTTTTCTTTTGTGTTATGAACTGAGTTTGACCAAAGAAGACAAACCATTTTTTTATAACAGTGGTATAACTCTCCAATCCAATATTTACAATAAAATATTTTTTTGAAAGAAATGAGTTTCACTTACTTGTGGCGCTCACTTCGGGACCGAGGGACTCGAAAGCTTTTCCAAAGCTCAGTTTCAGCAGCCGATCTGAATCTGAAACAAAAGCACACAAAAGTATGCTTTTAGTGCCATCTATTCAAAATTGAGAGGATTATTTCCTTAGTCAGTTTACAAAGCATTGACGTAGTTCGTATTTGAACGAACAGATGGCGTTGTACGCCGTTTAGCTTGAGTGCCGGATTATTATAGTAGATGGCGTTTGCATCTGAGACAAAGGTGGGGTGGGATTTTCAAACAACCGTACAAAAATGATGTAGATAGGTAGACCATAAAATATTTAGGTTGGTTAAAAATTAGTGCATGTATTGTATTGCATACGCTATGTTTAGGTACTAAGGTATTATAATTGACTTGCCAAGATAGGTTAATGTCTAGTAGCACCGAAAATAAGCATTGTCTCCAAAACCTGGAAGTCAGCCAACATTTCTATTCATACCTTGTTGGGCAAAGGCACAAATTTAACTGGATCGGCCGAATTTATTACAAGGCGCCCGCGATGCAAAATATTCAGCCAAAAATTGCTATTCTAAAATTGTTTTGCCGAAACCAAGTTATAAAGTTGGTTTATTTCGTTTATAATTCTTGTTTGAAGGCTTGAAGCTATTCTTATGACAGCTAAGAACTTGCAATTTACATAGGTGCAATTGTTTGTTTGCCCTTGCCACTTATTATCCATCAATCCATGCTTAAGTTGTTAGAAAAAGCTGTTTGAACACCACTCAGCCACTTTCAGATGCTGCGTACTCATAGCTTCTTCCTACCTCTCACATTTTATTATAAAGAGCCACGCCTGGCATCACATTTTTATTCATAGCCATCACTTTTCGCTGCACAGAAATATCATTCACTAAAGAGAAAAAACCACTGAGCTGGTCGTCGCCCGCTGATCAGTTTTCTAGCAAAAGTGAACGATGTTCCTGAGCCTTCAGTTCAGTTCAGCGCTACTTCTGGAACTATCTACAAACCAGCAGCAGTTGAGTCTGGAGGGGGCTGGAAGTGGAAAGTGGCTGCGAAGCCCTGCCCAGCTGTCGCAGAGTTCGCCGTGAATTGCAGCAGGAGAGCTGGACCGGTAGACAGCACCTCATATCCTGAAATAAAAACAAATATTTAGGACTTGGAAATCCATACTGTGGCCTGTGACTGGTTTCGGACAGAGTTCACTTCTGGTTTAAGTAATAAAAAATGGAATATAATGTTTTAGAAGATAATTAGAACTTCTCCAGAACCAGACTGTTTGTGTCTGTTCCCAAAGCTCTCACGGGATACAAAATTTCATACAGACACAAATCGAATAGATAGACATCTATGTATTCGATTTGAGTCCATCTTTTATTTTACTTATTACTTAACCCAATGCCAATAACAGCATTACCTATCTACTATTTTTTATTTACTATTTATTATTTATTATAAGAAAAGGAATCGGTAACCTTAGCACGAACATCTATCGAGAAAAAAAACGCGCGTAAAAGTAATCAATAGAGTAATTATCTATGGAAAATTTTATTTTGCTTTTTGACGGTAGATGGCGCTGCATAAATTTCCCATGCAAAATTACTCTATCGAATTTTATTATGCGCGTATTTTTTTTTCAATAGCTGTTCATGCTGGTAATTTTATTATCTGCGAACAAGACTAGAGCTTAAAATTCAATCTAGCAAAGTATCATGCATGATCCTGTGCTCTCATTTCGTATTCTGCCTACCTCAAAGGAAGTTCCGAATTCCTATCTCGAGTACGGAACACGAAACATGCAAGGATTCCAGTCGGATGTAAGTATATCAAAATATTAGGTTACCTATGAAAATTACGTTTTGTTTGGAGAATTTTCAACAAATTGCATTGTCTATAATAGCATTTTCATAATTTATTAAACAATCGTGAACGCTAATGTAAAAAATCTTTTAAGTAGAAATGTTTGAACATACTTACTTAGGCAACATAACTTAAGCGAAGAAAGTAATTTTTGGATAAAGTGGTCATTTTATATTACCAAAAAAAAAGTGACTTTCAAGGTATTTTTTTAATGCTAAGAAAACAAAATAAATCGACTTTTTATGTTGATAGTTGATGGCTATGATCATAATTTGATGTAATATCTAAGACAACTGATAAGTATTTTAAATGACAGAAGTTGTGAGGTTCTCGTATGTGAGAAAAAAACACCAATTTCATAGGTAGGTAAGGACCCAATACCTACCAAATCGTGCAGAAAGTGCTTGAAAATTTTAATATCTTTCTAGAATAATGTAAATTACCTATAACGAGGTAGAGTTTGTAAAGTTATATGTTTCGATGTACGAGGTAATTTCCGTAACCACACATATCCGATTTAAACAAAGCTTTCATAGAAAGCTACAAAACTGACAAAAGCTACGAAGTCGCGGGCGGAAGCTATTTTACAAATATACGTTATAATTTATGATGGTGTGATGAGAACAAAAGTCTATTTCATTTACGCAAAAAAATATCAAATCTTATATCGCATCAATCAAAGTATCAACAATTAAAAATAAAATTGGCTAAAAAAAATGTGCTCGATTTCATTTCATCTTGTACTTATTTTATACCTAGCTCCAAACTTTTGTGATTGATGAGTTTCATAGTATAATAAAGTATTAGGCTTCCCGTCCACGAGCGATTAAGAGAAAACACTACGGTCGAGGGATTTGAAAAATTCCTATAGAAAGTTGACAAATTCAACGTTTCGTAGTCCCCTGTTTCCGTCTCCAAAACTAGACCAATTGAAATACTTTTTACATAAAAAAATAAAGAAAGGATTTGGCTGTGTTACTTTGATTTGATTTGCTTTTGTATATGATCTCGTCAAACTTGATTGCTGGATGTCTAAATAATGGCAATATTTCATTTGGATTTTGGAGATTAATATCTCTTTTAATAATTATTTTATGAAAAAAAAGAAAACATAGGAACACGGCCTCTTCATTCCTTTAAATTTTAATGAATAAAATATTTAAATCGGTCTAGTTTTGGAGGAGAAAACAGGGGACTATTAAACGTTAATTTACTCAACTTTCTATAGGAATTTTTCAATTCTCTCGACCGTGGTGTTTCCTCTCAATCGCTGAGCGACTTTTTGTCGCCGAGAATAGAACATACAGAGTTCAATATGTAAACGCCCACGAGCTACAAAAAGTATCTCAGCAACTAATCGCACGCGAAATGACACTGACAATAGTGACAAAGGGTTTACTTAGCCAGCGCCAAAAAAGACCCTAACGATAATAACTAACGATAACGATAAATCGCAGCTACCAAAAGTCGCTCGTGGGCGCTGACGCTTATTGTACTTTCTATCCTAGCGCTTTTTTATACTTTGTCAATGCATTAGGCAATGAATTATTTTTTAATTTTTTTATATTATTTATTTGGTTCACCAACAGCTATTAATTACATCGACACTTACTCTGTAAGTTAGATTGTGGTTTTAAGCTAAATGCACAGCAAATTACAGGTAAACACCTCATGCGAAATAGAAAAAGGAGCCTTTCGTTACCTAGGTACTTAAAAATAAAAAAAATAGGCACAACAACAGCTATCATTATTTATCTTTTGTTTACAAAACATTATAGATAAATATTTGCTAATTAGTGCAACCTAGAAGAGAACTGTGGCCTTTAGATAATCCTTGAACTTACTTATTGTTTATCGGTTTAACTAGTTAGTATGCTTAAATGCACTTGTTTGTCCAATCAAATGCTAATCGTAAAACTATCAGATGAATGTTGTGCTATTTGTATTGGCTAATGATAGGATATACCAAAATGTATCATAATTATTTAGGTTGGATGCTCCTAAGTCCGGCCCCCACTCAAAAGTCGGCACTGTATTCTATTTCTGTCGATAACAGTGCTTTGGTACTGTTTAGGCACTGTTTAGTAAATTGTGAAATTAAAAAAAGAGAAACAGAAGATTTTTAAAATGTTGTTTATCGTACTTAAACTGCTCCATATGACGCGTCTACGAATTATCAAAGGTGACCCAACCCTTAAAGTGCCGACTTATAGAGCAAAGTAATCGTATAGCAGGAATGAAATACTTAGTATTGAATAGTTCCGATGATCATCTATGGTCTTCATCATCAGTTCCACTTCACCAAAATGGTACTTCCCGAAAGCAAATGCACGAGTTACTTAAGAAAATATCAAAATCGCTATAAATGTGCCTATAATATTTGAAGAGTTCCCTTGATTTCTCCAGGATCCCATCATCAGATCCTGACCTTGTGACAATTGGACCAATTGTAACTATAAACAAAGTGGTTTAGCTTTTAAACAAAAAAAGAATTTCTAAAATCGGTTTATAATTGACAAAGTTATGAGGTAACAAATATAAAAAAAAAATTCAACCGAATGGAGAAACTCCGCCTTTTTTAAAAGTTGGTTAAAAATAAATAATTCTGGTAACTCCTTTAAAATTTGTATTTTGATAACCATTAGGAGAAGATATCAAAATTTAGTGACTGTTTTGTACAACGTAACACACTCTACGCAAAATTTTCCTTTGGCGGGAATTATTTGATATCATTATGCATTCGAAAAGGGTAGGTTTTCCTCAAAGTGGTATCTAGGTAGTGTCAATATCAATAAAATATCTCCAGGAAGAATTACTTCCTTCGTCTTGGGACCTTTTATTCAGCCGCCTTTAAGTTTGGTACTTTGCCAAGGATACTTTCATGATTTTACAAATGATCTGTTTTTTATTTTACGATAAAATAATAAGAAAATAGACTTTATGTCTAAAGAAAGGTATAGAGTATAATTGATACATATTTTGTTGATTTTCTTTGTATTTTTAAATGCGCATGCATTTGATTAATTTTATCTATAATAAGTCTCAGAACTTCCGGTTTTGTGCAATGTAAGAAATAGTGACCGACCGTCGGTTTCAGTTTGGTCAGTTTCAGCCAAAAAACCTATTTTCAGCCACAGTTTCGGTTTCGGCCAAATATTGGCCGAAACTTTCGGCTGAAACTCAGTTTTCATGAATTGTCGCGCTTCAATCAGCTAACTTCGGAGTTCGCCAGCCGGCGCGTGAAACGGCGCGATCGTGTTGAGTTGAGGTTACGTCGTTTAATGTGTATAATATGCCGAAAATTTTCATTGATTTTAATTGTGAAAAACCTATTTATAACTCGTGCGTATTAACTGCCTAACTATATTAGCCATCTCGAAACTTTTCCTCTTACTGCGCGAGGTGCTTAATCAATTTGGACGGGTACTATAATAGATAACCAATCACACGACTATTGATAAACAATAAATAATGCTGATTATTAAAAAAGTTGACTTACAAAATTTAAGTTTAACGTAATGATTATTTGATTTTTCACACAAACATGGTTGGCGGGTATTTTATTTTTTTGATGGATTTAAAATTAAATGTCAAATTAAATTAACATTATCAGACCTATTGCCAGTTGTCACAGACCAAACGACATTCGTCACGATAGCGTTAACAATAACAAATCGCTGGCATTATTTTAGAAAATGTCGGAATTGAGCGGAACTAGTGACAAATTGGTTATCTGATGTCCGTTTGTTGACAACGCACGATATATTGTTTTGCCTATCACATTGTTTTTTGCCTCAATGCCAAATAGGCAGTATTTTTATTTAGGTATAGGTATTAGCTTGCCTATAATCATTTTAAAATGTGTCTATTGCAATTTATGATTGAGTGAAACAAATGACAGTCTTACTATTTTTATCTATCACATATTTTAGAACTTCGTGTACATAAAACATAGGTTAACAAAAGAATGTTTATAGTGAAAAACAAAAGTAAGTAGATGTCAGTCATTGAAAATCAATAGTTTAGTACTATAAGTATAATAACTTGAAAATGTTATTGTATCAGCGGCGATCAGAATTTGTCAATTTTATTGAAGCCATCAAGCATTGTCGAATTTCGACCCAATATGACTTCGGTTTTTTTTTCAGTATCTTTTCAATTTATTGGTTCAAAAATCAATAGTAAATAGTATTGAGAAAACAAAATTGTTGCGGTAATCGATATCGCTGGAATAGATGTCATGTAAAGTATTCAAGAATTCATTGGATCCGATCAGGTGATTATTTCCGATTGCATATCGATTGTTGGGAAGTAGGCCAATTGCTGCAAGTTGTTTAAGGTTCTCGGACCGGTTTTTTACTTGAGAATTAAGACTTTCTCACCTGGCGTGGTGAGATCGGGTGTGTTATACCCCAGAAGTTAATCGCAGATTATTATGTTACTTTTGATTCCCGTTGCCCAATAACTGGAGGTAAGGGTGTGGATAAGGGTGAGACTCAGAATAGCAAATTTAGCTAGGGTATAATTCCATGTTGGGGTGAATGCCACTCCGGCCCCCCACACAGCGTCATGGCTGTCGGCACTGGCGGCGAGAGGGTAAGTGCCGTAGTTTTTGTGTGGGTATTCCCTCCTCCCGAGATCCCATCGAACCACTCGGTTGGGTGGGATCACGGGAGGCAGTCGTGGTGGGAGCCGCAACGCTGAATGTTGCGGTCCCCTTCTGGCGAGCCCCACATACCCCCCTCTCGCTCACCTGCGGGAGGGGAAGCGTGTAAAAGCGATTTTCTACGGCATATAAAAAAAACGTTATAATTCCATGGGTTCCTACCTGTAAGTTCATTGCACAACATGGCTATAGCTGGTGAGCCGGTGTCTCTTCCATCAAACACCTTAATGATGTCTGCTCTCCGAAGACAACTGGAAAACAAAATAGTTTTATTATTCGAAACGTTTAGTAATACATACAAATTTACTGTGATATAATTTATTAAGGTTTGTTGAGTTAAACCAGTTAGTATTGACTATTAGCTAGTATATCAATAGTAACAGCTGCCATAACGTTAAGGAATACTTAAGAGCTAAAGCCTTGGATACACGATGACTTAAGCAATTACTTGATCTGCAGCCCAAGTGTCTAGACTATACGTTCCTCGAGAGAATAGCCACAGTCCGCGTACCGCCTGCGCAGTAAACAATTTTGTAAGTTAATTATCAAGTAAAATATTTGTAAGTATATGTATTGTATAGCGCAGGCTGAGAAGGTGGCTCTTCTTTCGGGGAAACTTACTAAGAAGATAGTGGCAGTTTAAAAACACAAAAAAGCATGTGTAGACGCTAGACGCAATCGATACTAATGTAGACATTTTGTGCTCTTATGTATCGTTTACGCTCCTTAGTGTCGTGTACCCCCAGCTTATGTTACACATACGACCTAATGATATATTGAGTTATGTTACAACACGTGCTTCGATATCTTCATCTTAATTAATTCGGCCTGAGTAATGAGAGAGTTACATTGGTAAGGTACGAGTACTTCAATAGTTTAATCAAGAACGAAGATATTCGATAGCGCTTTGACTTTGTAATACCATCCTTTAATAATATTGTCGTATAGTTTGATCACTAATTTGTCATTTGATGGTGAAACTGAGCTAAATGGGTTTCTAAAAAATGAGAGTTAATTAGTTGTAAATGTACTTTTATTATTGCAAACTGATGAGCATGACTTGACACATAGAAGAAAAAACACAGAGTACAAAACAAGGAAAATATGTTATAGTATAAAAAGTACGGAATTCAAAAATATAAGTTAAAGTAAAAAACCATAAAGTAGTAAAAAGGAGGCCGGCTCGGCAACAGACGGCATTAAATAATGACACTTTCATGAGAATGAGGATCGTTTAAAAATAATAACCAATATGAAAGTAAATCAGATTGTAGAATTCTATAGATTTTTATTTTATTACTATTATCTTGATGGTATTTTGAAGCATTACGGTTTTAGGGTTTCTTAATATAGGAATAAGAATTATTAATTTAAGAAAACATATTTTACCTTTTTTACAATTTAGCCAACATAATAATAGCGCGAGCGAAGCGTCTCCGTTTCAGCTTGGGCAAAAATGCTTTCGTATCTCTGGTCCGGCTGTCCGGCCTTCCGATTGTCCGTGTGTCCGCTTATTCCTCTCTACATGTCGCATTTCTCAACCGATCCTCGTGAAATTTTGTGAGCAGGTTTAACAATTACATATATATTTTTTGGTCAATTCAGTTTTCCGAAAATTTTCAAAATGACGGAGACATGGAGAATATTCTATTTCGGCCGTTTTGAAAAATGATAAAAGATGCAAGAGGTTTATGGCTCTACGGAGACTAGTATTACCTATAAAAATGAAACGTTTCCAAATCAAACACAAACCAAAACAGTGTTATTAAATAACATATTTTTCTTTAAGTACTTAGTACCTTTTTGATAAAGAAAGAAAGAAAAAAATTACTTTTTTATAAAAAATATATATTTATCTTTTTCATACGTAAATATTGTTACTTCCCGCTTGGACTAAAAGCTGTAGCTAAGTAATAGTATTTGCTTCTCGATACGTCCTTAAAGCTCCAAGTTAGTTATGGTTTCGGACCTAACAGGATTATATCGTAGAACTCATTCGCCAGCTCAGCTGGCTAACCGCAGGACTAGGCTGCTAAAATAAGATATGACTTTTGAATGTTGGGTGGTCTGTGATTTATCTAAATACCTTAATAGAGTTTCGAAATATCCTATTCTTTGTTTCAACACGAAATAAAGTGGATTTACAAAACAACGGTTTTCAAACTTTCTTAAATGTGAAAAATTATTTTACAATATGATTACAAGTTGTATGTACTGGAAACGTCAGATTTTGCATTGGTAACTGGCAAATAAAATAATTGACCGAGCGAGCGCGATGAGCGAGCGAACCGTCTCCGGGTCAGCTTAAAAAATGTTCAATACACACAAACCTTTTTTGTTAGCAGTGCAAAGCAAATTTTGTTTTTTATTTTTAGAAGACTCCAAGTTCTAAAACATTCCTGGCCTATATTCAAAATTTGAAAATAATAAGGTTGTGACAGAACTTATGACTGCGTATATTATTTATTTGCTTTAAAGCAACATACAATTTGAGCGTTTTTTTTAATGCGAAATTTACAGCTCACGGAGCCACTAAGTTTAATTAGCAGTGAGTTAGGTAACTCAAATGTGTTCTATGTGAATAAAACAAATGAATCGGCTGCGAGTCATTCACCAAAGGTCAAAGTAATCTAATTTAGGTCTTCATTAAAATTTAATTTATCCAGTGTTGGTAATACCGATGAAATGTAAATTATACCCGGATGCGGGGAATCCATGCATTATCCCGTTAATTAAGGCAGATATGGTTTATAGCCGGCACATTATTGGGAACATTACTGACCGTTTTGTACTTTATTAAATTAAATTAAATATTTCTCTCTAAAACTAGTCTACACTAGTTTTAAAGATATATATTTAACTTAATTTAATAAAGTAATTATTACTTACTCACTTACCGGCTATAAACTTATCTGCCTTAATTAACGGGGAAATTGAGCTTTCTTGAAATAATACTGGATTTGTTGTGTGGAATTAAGTTGATATTACACTCACTAATCCGCATTGGGCCCGCGTGGTGGGTTATGGCCCTTCTTCCTTTTAGCCCATAAGGGAGGCAGTGGGGACAGAAGCTAATATTGAAGTACGTATCTCTTTTTTTTCAATTTACGAAAGTAGAGACTGCTATCTTTTTAAAATTATTATTTTAAACTAGCTATCATTTTGAAATTAAATCTGTCGAGAATTAATGGTTTCGGATTTTTTAATTGCAATAAAAAATATTATTATTGCCTTTTCTATTGAATTTCGACACTGTTAAATTGTTAACAAACACAATTGACAGTTAAAACACAAAACTTTTGAATCTTTGTCTAAAACACTACGTAAGCAATAAAATTGCGAAAATAATTTTCCATTGCAAATAGCAGTAATTTCCAAGAATATGCAACTCGTAGACTAGCTACAAATTGCAGTTATTTATCTTGTCGCGTCATAAACTTTATTCTCTTGTAGCCACCCTTATTGCTGTGACATTATTTAAAACCATAAAAATTGTTCCAACACTGGAACTACTATGTTAGAGTAAAAGACCATAATTTTTACAGCGATTTTTATGAAGGACTGCAAGCACATTTCTGTACGGATAGAACATTGTTACCGACTTCAAATGGAGGGAGGTACTCAATTCGACTCGTATTTTTTTTGGTTTTTAGTTTTTTAAACTAAAATAGTTTGATGAAAATATATATGGGTTTATTAAACATAATTGTTAAGCATTACACTACTTTAATAATAAGTTTGCATTCAAATAGATTTTAATACTTTATTTTTAAATTTAACCCCCTTGCTAATAAAGATTGTATAGCAGATGTATTTACACAATGGTTACTCTCTGTCAAACTATTTATTTAAGTTTGACACTAAAGAGAAAAGGACAAAACACTGTGTAACTACACATCTCTTATACAATCTTTATTAGTAAGAAGGTATATATACAAGGTGTTACAAAAATACCCCTGATGCCGAATATGGTATATAAGGACCATCAAACTGAACAACTTTTACTATGGGACCGACTCTGAAATCGCGAAAAAAAAATCAGCTGTTTCATACAAAAATTAATTACGAAAATATCAAAATGTATGAAACAGCTGATTTTTTTTTCGCGATTTCATAGTTGGTCCCATAGTAAAAGTTGTTCAGTTTGATGGTCCCTATCTACCATATTCGGCATTAGGGGTACTTTTGTAACATGTTGTATTTAAATGTTGCCTACTAACCTAATTAAAATAGACCTCTTATGCTCTCACTGAGGGAATCAATCGTTACAATATAAAAAATGCGAAAGAGTGAGGTAAATTTTTCCTTAATTTATATGGAACAATGCAGCGAACTAAAATCTATGCAACAAGCTTTCCGCTTAAGGCTCCTATATACCTCAAGTGGCGCCCTCATTTTAATAATGTATCGAAAATTCACATGTACAGATTGAAGCTAAGGTTCTACAGTTTATTTACAAACCATAACCTCAGTAAAATTTTTTTCGTTGTAGTAGTAATTCGAAAAAGTGCCAGAAGAGGCCACTTTACAACCTTAGCTTCAATCTGTACATGTGAATTTTTGATACATTATGTACTTAGCGAGCAATAAATATAATTAAAATGAGGGCGCCACTTGAGGTATTGGTATTGGTGGTGGGCACTTTTCTCCGCATTTAGACCAATTTGGTCCGTTATGCCACTTGAGGTATATAGGGGCCTTAAAAAATGGCACCACGTAAAATGACAACCAAGTGGGCGTGGCTAAAAATACTGGCATTTAGTTATGCAACACAACGCGACTGAACACTAGTTGCATAATAGCGACCATAATCATATATATTTACTATACTTAAACGAAAAAACATTTGTAACATGATTAGTTATCTCTGCATTCTGTGCGTCTTTATCACCAATTGACTACACAGGACTTAATTTCCAATAAACTCTCTCATTTTTCCTTTGAAATACAAACTGCAATTACTGTTGCAGTTGACGACCTCCGTGGTCGAGTGGTTTGTACGCCAGTTTTCAAGGCTTCGCCGTCTCTGAGGTCCCGAGTTCGATCCCCGGCTGGAGGTCAATTTGGAAAACGATATTTTTTTCATATTTGCTCTGGTCTAGGTGTTTACAGTTCCACCGTTGTATCTGATTTCCAAAATACAAGTGCTTTAGCTACTTTGGAATCAGAACAAAGTTTGTGATGTATTATTTTTATTTACTGTAAAGTACGTCTGTCACCGGGCGCGTGGCTGGCCCGACTAAATGCTGTGCGGGTTGTCATTTTTTGGTCCCGTGCTTAAAATAGCAACATAGAACGATAGTTCCCCACAACCTACCTTCACGGGATTAGAAACGATTTTATTGGATTTTAGTTACGATTAAGTAACGTTGAAGGGTATAAATGTGAATACTGAGTTATGGTTCAGTTTTAGTTGCCTCACTTTACATACGAGGACTCTGCTTCTAGGTGTTATTATTCTATGGCCACGTGGTGCAATTTCTTAATTTTGTTTGCAATTACACTTCCATAGATTCTAGTTCGTTGGTACAATGTAAGTTTTAGGTCGAAGATTCTATTCCCACAGGTATAACGATTTTATTACCTCGTCCGTTGTCGGATATCGCTAGTGATTTTATGATATTTCCATAATAGGTTTTGAGGTGGGTCTTAAGGTGGCTGTTGGTCGCCATTTTGAAAATTTGCTGACTAGATGCCGAGTTATGAGGAAAAATATGTGTCCTATAAAGGCTTTTAATAAAATTCTGTGGATGGCGGGCCCAAAGTGCAAGAGAGTTATAATGGATTTAAAAAGCATCAAGTTTTTAATGCCTGATCGTTTTTGTTCTTTCGTTTGAATTCAATTACTGGTAGTCAAAGTCAAAGTCAAAAATAACTTTATTCAAATAAACGTAGTAATTAAGCACTTTTGAATCGTCTATATTTTCCTACCACCCGTTCCAGACTTTTTGACTGACGACAAGAAGAACAATAAAGAACAATATTTTCATAATAGTTATCCTTACAAAAGCGAAAAGGTACTTTGTATTCGGAAAACTTAATGTATTCCATTACTAGTAAAACTTCCAACTGCGATTAATAATTAAGTACGTACATAAAATAATATAATAATTACATAGTAAATGTTGAATATGAACTTACCTAACATCTCCTTTCTGCAAGGATACTTCTTCGAAGACCACTTTAACGCGTTCTTTTGGTCTGAAATGTAAAAAGCAAACCTTGAAAAGGGTTTTATTTGAAAAATAGCTTGTAAGCAATAAGTCACTAAGGTTTTGTATCATTGGCAACCTTTTAACCGACTTTTCAAACTATGACTAAACCACAGAATATATAATAGTACTACGTACAGAAGTCCATCTGCGCGATGACAATCAAATAATTAAGATACTCTAACTGCACGGCAATAAAGTTCAATTTCAAATTGCACAGCGCTGCGTGTCTATTATATTATACACCTTCTCTTTCTGTCGCGTTAGTCGCTTAGCTCTGTCTCAACCGATACACGACATTCCTCGTGCGCTGGCTGCCGCGAGCAGTAGACCACAGAGTAATTTTTATACGGAAACAGAAGGCTAATATAAAAGTTTAAGCGCGGAGTGAACCCCCCTGACTAAACATTTTTATCAAGGAGACGTAGTGTAAAGAAAATTTTCAGTAAATATTCTACCATTATTATAGCTCGATTTTTTATTATATGATTAACAAATTCAATACCTCGCATGAAAGTGGTATGAACACCGTATGTTGTTAGGGTAGATGGACGGGTAACGGGGGCTGTACAACCGGCCGTGGGTGGGACGGCTGCCGGACCGGCTGAACATGTAGTCGCAGTCCGTGCCTGGAATGCGGACACCGTCGGTCTCGAACAGGCCTGCGGACAATGTACACGTTGAGGGTGTTGACAATAGAGGACGTTGTGAGACGTTACGGTGAATTATGGCATGATTTTTAGTCCTCGTAAGTGGACACCAAAAAGATTTGGTAACATAAAAATAAAATCTTTATTCAAATAAACTTAAATATCAGGCGCTTTTGAATCTCCAATCTTTTCCTACCACCCATTCAAAACTTTTTTAGCTACAAGAACTACCAAAGATATATTATGTAAAACAGTATTAATATGAATAGAATAGTTCTGTTTTTTTACCATTTAACATTGTTTTACGTTTTTGATAAGGATAAGTCTAAGTTTTATAAAGTAGAAAGAACAATTGATGGAAAATCATTATAACTACTTTTTTTGGTACTAGTAAAGTATGCCATTAGAGAGTACTATTAAATTCAAAATATGTTAGTCTGTTTGTATAGTTAAGCACAAACATATTCCAGTTAAACACATCACCAATTTCCATATGAATTAGCTCAGCGTGATTGAGTTACATCTCAACTTTCCTATAATATTGTCATAAAGTTTGAATAAAGGTCTATCTAGGATCTAGTTAGATCCAACTTTAAGGACCTAGATTTTAGGTCGTAATAGCGTTGGATACAGATAGTTGGTACACTTCTCATATGTATGTAGTTGACTAGTCAAATATCAAAATGTCTGTCGTAATCTAATCATACTCATTAAATAGCATATTTTTTGTTACAGTTACTAAACGACACTGATCTGTGTAGTATTTATTCCATTTTTGGCCATTTAGACGCGATTATATAATATTTTTTTTTATAAAAAATCTGTAGTAATTAATAAATAAATAAATATTAGACAACACCACAAACATTGCTCTGATCCCAAAGTAAGTCTAAAGCACTTGTGTTATGGAAATCAGAGACAACGGTGGTAAACACACACCCAGACTAGAAAAGTTAGTTTTCTAAATTGAAAGCCGGGGATCGAACCCGGGACCTCAGAGATGGCGACACTTTGAAAACCGGCGTTCAAACCACTCGATCACGGAGGCCGTCATGTTGTGCGTTTGTAGTTTGAAAGGGAGAGCTAAACGGAGTCCTATTTATATTATTGTGCTGACGTTTTAACAGCCGCGCCGCAATAGTCTTACAGTTGATAAAATACAATTTTCTTTGTTTACTTCAACAAGGTTTTAAGAAATAAAATTTTGACGCTATAACAATTCATTCCTCCATCTCCTGATGGTCTGGGGTGTAATCTTCGTTCATTCCATTGTAGAATTTTACCGTTTGCGGCCGTAAAGGAATCTTTATTATGATTAAATTACGGACGTTCATTTGTTTTTGGGTTAATTACTCTACAACTTGAATTCCAGCTGAGTAGAAGTATGTTTTGTAAAATAAACAAAAAAACTAAGACCTATTTAATAACGTGACTATTTGTCAATTGTCATGACAATTTGGTTTACATTGCAGTGTAGCTATGAGAATATGATCTGGTGCGAGTCGTATTTTTTCTAGTATATTATTTAGTATTGCATAGTTCGATCTATTTTCAAATTGGTTGATGCAATGGATATAAAATTGTCATGACTGGTGACAAATTGTCATGTTTTTAAAATAGGGCCCAGGGGCCCTTCGGCTGGCGTTAAGCGCTCATTAACTACTCATTTTCATTTAGTAAAGAACTCCATGCGAGTGATTTCAAAAGTAGGGCCCCAGGTACTTACCGGTATGGATTTAGTACATTTACCAGGTACCTATAGTTTTTATTTCACAATATTAGTATTGAGTGTCAGGTAATGTTGACTGCTAAATTTACGAACTATGTGATTTTTAAAAAAAATGTAGGTACATTATTTATAATGTTTCAAACAATAGTTTTTTCTACTTATATAAATAAATGCGAACTTAACAAATTTGATACAGACGTAGACATATCAGTAGGCGCATTATAATTATAATACAGAGAATTATATCATACATCACATACGTCGTTATGAATCTATTAATATAGTATAAAATTCATAAATTACAACAGACACGTTCGCAAATCAAATTATTAGCAATGTTAATGTTGACGCATTATTAATTAATTAAGTCAAAGGAAACGATCAGCTGCGATTATGTAAATTATCTTCAGCGTTTGAATTTCAAGTTTCCAAATAATAATAATAGGTCAAAGCTATTAAAGGAGTTAATAGCTGTCTATTAAAATAAGAGAAACCTTTAACTGCTTGCTGAAGGAATAAAAAGTGGATTAACTTTACTTAATGGCTGCGTATAAAACAAAATGTTCGTAAAACAGCTTTTGATGCGAATTTGTACTTAAATAAAGAAACTGCGAATAACTGCTAAAAAGGCACGTAACAGTTTAATTTAAAAATAAAATGTAAATTAAAAGGAAACAGCCTCCTAAAAGAGCTGTCTTTGTAAACACAATACCACATAGTAAAAGGTCTGATAGTTGGGTCACGCATAATACCTAATTATGCTTACTTTATAAATGCAAATAGGGGATATTCATGTAGGTCCCTAATCATACTCTTCCTTGTGCCTCCATGTTTTGCTGTGATTGTGTTCCAAAAAGGTTGAATTAAATATCTTGTTGAATCTCAAAAAGGTGTTTATATTTCTGGCTATAACCCATTATCCCCCTTATTTCGACGGAATCGAGTTCACATTAGGATCGAATTAATTATTTTGGTATTTTGGAAACGGTTGCCATGGTTTCCGTTGTACTGGTTTGACGTTTATTCGATTCGAACTCGTCTGTTGTGCGGTTCGTGCCATGTTCGACGATACACTTATTACGTAAAATATAGGTACCCACCTACGGCAACTACGTTATTTAAACAGAACGTCCAGGTCCCTAATTAATAACGTGACAATTTGTCAATTGTCATGACAATTTGGCTTACATTGCTATGTAGTAGTTTGTGCTATTTTCAAATTGGTTGACGCAATGGATATAAATTGTCATGACAGGTGACAAATTGTCACGTTTATTAAATAGGGCCCTGAACATAAGAATGCCAAAAGAATGAAACATAAAATACTAAAATTTTCTTTAGAAAGCAAACGCTCAACACCTCTACCATTAATAATGACAATGAATGTAGCTATAAATTTTGGACCAAACTAATCTGGTTTCAAAACATAAGTGAATCACTATTACTTGATGAAAAATATTCTATCACATAACGTCAGATATATTTTACCCTTCGCTATATCTTTTTCCTTTAAGTTTTTTTCTTAAGCCTTTATCACGAGGAAATCTTTGATATACGAGTATTTGGGAATTGTCCTCTGTCACCTTGAATCGACCACGCCTTTAACTTTTATTGAGTGATTGTAGATAGGTATATAGTCAGGAAAGCCTTAAGAGGCCACATCTTGCCGCTCTCTCGCTCGCGCATTTCAGGTTTTCTAAAGATTTCACAACTGATAGAAACGACAACTGTTTGTACTTTAGCAACACGAAACTGAAATCTATTTTAAAATGTCCGTAATGTTATAATAAACATTACGGACATTTATCTGATTATCTGATTTAAGTTGAAGCCCAGCAGACTTTCCGAAGTTCGATGCGTTAGCCGGTACGGCCCCCTGTTCTACTAGAACAGCAAAGCAAAGAAATGAAACCGGTAGGTCTGCGGCCGGCCTTATGGGCCCTTCACATGCTTGCAGGATCGTATGGAAACGCGCGGCCTCCAGCGGCCTGTGCATGATCCTATTGATAGCTATTATACTCGTACCACTATAATGTGCAGGAGGCTAATTGCCTAATTTAAAAATCTATCGCAATCGCTTTCATTTGACTGTTGGATCCGACACATTGATGCATTTCTTTGGTAAGTCACATTAGTAATCTACGAACTCCACACCCTCGCTCGATTTTTTTCGTCACATCAATTTGCAACCAACTTGACACACACTAGTCGCAGTAGATGAGCTAGAGTTCCAGTAGTTAGTAATGTGATCCGGAGACTATTATTTAACTATTTTATTTGCCATTTCTATGTAAATTATCGATCAAATTAGTTTAGCTCTTCTTAAACTACATAATAGCTTCTAGCTACTAATTAATAGCTTTCACTGTGACATCCATCTTTTTGATATCACAAAAGTAACATTCAAAAGGACACATTCAAATAATGAATATTCCTGTGGCGTTTGAAGTTCACTATGTATCTAAGTTAACTCCCAATGGATGTTGAAACTGAACGTCAACTTTGTGAACAAAGGAGAAAAATTTGAAGTGATCCTTGGTTTCACTCACGGGGTTACAACTGATCGAGTGTGGTTGATGGTTCGGGAAATAAACAGATGGAATTTTTCAGCATGAAAGTTATTATTGACATCAGCCATTTTTAATGTCCCCACTGCGGGGCACAGGCCTTCCTTATGAGTGGATTGGGAGGCCAACACACCACGCGGGCCAAATGCGGATTGGTGGGTGTTAACGACTGCAGTCGGGACCAACGGCTTAACGTGCTTTCCGAAGCACGGAGGAACTCAAGATAATAAATTTTTGGTCATCCACCTCATTACCGACCATTGCGTAAGTTGCTTAAACTCCGCAATCGCAGGGCCAGGCGCTAAACCACTGCGCCACCGAGCTCCCAAAAAGAAAGATATTATTATAAGACTATTTTCTTTATGTAAATACATGCCTAAATATATTCTTTGTTAATGGGATTTACACGAATGACTAAAGCACTACTTTTGCCGCACGGCGAAAATCGACTGTGTAAATGGGTAAATGGCAATGTGGCCTAGGCCGCAGGTGACTGAACAAACTTATCTGATCCGGTGACCAAAAAAAAGTAATTTAAACAAAGTCAAAAAGGAATTTAGCTGTTATGGTTTAAACGAGATATTGATTTGCAATCTTTCCAATTTTTTCTCTAATATTTCTGATTTTTAAATATGTATAACATTTTGCTGTTGTAACTTCTGCCAAAGTTTAATTGAATAATATTTCGTTTATTTTGTTTGTTTGAAAAAAGAATCATCATTCGCCATCACTTGTGGTTTGTTTAATATTTCCACTTGTACCAAGTTATGGTCGACTTTTGTACTTTACGCTTGTGACTTTTAAACCCTTTAAATGTCAACAGACCGACACACATAAGTATATCTATTGTGTTTTGAATCGATGTTGCGTTTTACGAAAACTGTTATAGATTTTGAAGTAAGTAATAAAACTTTGTCTCATACATCTAATATGATTTAAACATTCATACTATGTTTACATCATATTAGATTATAATTGTGTTTTTTGGACGCGACATCGCCAAAAAAAGACCCACATTATTGAATATTTTTTTGCCTATTGGGATAAGATCTTTGAGATGAAAGAGTTTTTTAAAGTTAAAATTACCCACTTATTATTCATACCATTTGAAAACTTCAAATTCCTCAAAGAATATTTCTTTTGATTTCGTCGTAAAAAAATGGATTTCTGATACCCTACTGACAACGTTCACAGATATGTATCTCTGTGAAAATGAAATAGTTTTTCAATAACGATTAACAGACTTTTGAACGAGTGGTAGAGTTTTTCATTACTTTTTCAATATAGCGCGCTGGTGTAAAATTAAAGTTCATTTTTATTTTTTCGAAATTAAACTCGACTGTATGTAAGAATTATCTTCGTTAAATAGATCGACGGAAATCAATGCCATGATAGTAATGCGGAAGATGTTTTAGAGGTCGATAAATTTTTATTTGATTTTGTCGATACTACGCGCGTAAACCTTAGAATACAATACATATAAGTATTTCACAATACTAGCGCACAGCGAAAGCGACGTGTATTTTCGTTTTAATAAAATTTCAACAGGATTTTATAACGAAACTTCGCGTTAATCTTTCCATCCATGAAAAACTCGTGCTATTTTTATACACTTAATAAAAATCTTTATGGCCAAAGGTGTTCCGTGAGAACCATAAAATTGTTAATAAATGTTTAGACATTATTTACTGCGTTATTGGATTAAGCTGTAAGAGATTCGAAGATTTCGTAGTAGGTAAGTATTTTAAACATTACATTAGCACATAATTAAGTTATCGAATTAGGAAATTCTTATTGTGTAAATCATTCAGATGAATTAAATGATAACCCAAATTAATTGAGATTGGATGTCAACATTTCTTCACAATATTTCGACTAGAATTCCATCTATAAGCTCTCCAAGCGGTATTGCCAAAGTTTGCCAGTCAAATTATTGTTTACGGTACAAGGGTCAAGCGGGAACAGTGTCTGACGAGTAATGAAACGCAAACACACCTGCTCCAACTTGGCTGTTCGCTGGACACTCTCCAGGACTTACGACAATATTTAAGGATATATATATATGGTTGTGGATAATAGTAGATACGACAGGCTGAGCTGTGTTGGAGATGGAGAACAAATGAGGATTAAAATACACGAGTGATATGACCAAGGAATGAATTCAGGATTTAGGAATTTATTTCAATTGAAATAGGTGAACCAAGATTGGTTTTTGCCATTGTCTTGGTAACAGAACATAGTATATGCTATAGTATATAGTATAGTCTATTTTATTAGTACATGTCTATAGAATTCGAGTATTGTAGATTTGCTTTAAAAAAATTATAAAGAGCACACAATAATATTTTAGTCATATGGCATCTGGCAGAGTAAAAAAGCATTAACCCCTCACACTTAAGAGGTCTTACATCAGACTGCGTAGTAGCATTTCCCGTTTAAAATAGTCCTAAATTACGAACTTCAACCAGTCTTCCAAGCGTAGAGATTATAACAACATCGTCCCACGGGAGAAGTTTACATCCTGCAGTGACCTATAAGGGACTCTTCTGAAGATGACGTTCGATAGTACTTTATTACTTCCTTTATAGGTAGTCGGAAAAGTCGCGGCCTTTTTGAAGCATGAATGTTGCGTGTTATATTTCTGGCAATACTAAACTTAGGCGGGAGTGTAATAAACTGTTGGACAGCTGACTTTCTGGTAATAGCGGTAAAATTAAAACAAATTGATTATTGTCTTACTATTTCATATTTTTAATAATTTTTATTAGATACGTTTTGCAATTTTATTTCGATAAGGGTTCAGACCCTTCATGAAAAAAAAATGAATACTGTTAGTGCTCAAAGAAAGCTTTGTAATGTAAATGGAGAAGATGCTTTGTCGAATACTACTACTAAAAATGTTTCAGCAGATTTAGGTCTTGTAATTTTGATGATAAAGATATTCCTCGCTTTGGTATCTTTATTATTTTTAGTACAAAAAGGCTACCTAATATGTTACTTTTTGATACAGCAAAATATTTATCGTTCTTGGAAATCTTGGGTTATATCATTTATTTATTTTATTTTAGGTCATCTGTATCGATGTCGAAATTTCCTCTTGCATTGCAACACACTCTTTATCCGCTTTTCTCTTTGATTTCCGTACGTGTCTAGGATTTGTTTGTCTTGTATTGACACAAAAATACTTTTTAAATTTTGAGATTTTAGCATTCACAATGCTATTTTTACATAATACTAAATAATATACTAGAAAGAATACGACTCGCACCAGATCATGTTCTCGGACGGGAATCCAACACGCGACCTTTGGATATCCGATCCAATGCTCTGACCGCTGAGTTATCGAGACTCGGTAGCTCCGGTCCCATGCTCTGACCGCTGAGCTACCGAGACTCGGTAGCTCAGCGGTCAGAACATCAAAGCATCCAAAGGTCGCGGGTTCGATTCCCGTCCGAGAACATGATCTGGTGCGAGTCGTATTCTTTGTAGTATATTATTTAGTATTACAAAAATACTTTTCTGTACACTAAAATTGTAAGCCTGGCCTCCTTCCAAAGTTTGTATCTAATATATAACAGTTCCAGCTGGCTTTATAAGCAATATTGGATATTGCATTAGAGGAGTTATAAACTCTCGGTATCTCCCATATACAAGGACTCAAGGATATAACTTCATAAGTTAAATGTATGAAATTTAAACTGCAAACAGCTTTCCGAATAGCTTGAATTTTTGTTTAATATACAGCGAATTAATATGGTTTTGAGCATTTGTTTTAAATTCGCCTGTCTGTCTGCGGACAAGTGATAGGTACTGTACTGAACAGATTCTGTTCAAAATCGCATTTGTAAAATAAATTTGTGTGTACGAAACTGAGCAGAATTTAAAGTGACAAGTACAAGCCGAAAATAATTCCAGTAGTCCCATAATAGAAGAAACCAATGAAACTAGTGGGTATATAAAAGTTATTTGAGAATTCTCTCTAAATATTTTCAAGTGAGATACTTATAAGGTCAGGCTTTAGAGGTGTATTATGACTATATATATGACAATTTATTATTTTAGTTTATTTTTTTATACTCTTACCTACTTATAATTGTTTAAATAATTCTTCCATTTTTTTTTAACAATTTGCCTGTACAATTATGACATGCGGTGAAACTCTGTTATTGGCTAAGTGTAACTTATAAGTATATATTTTAAGCGTGATTGTAGCAAAAAGGCTGTTGAGTTTCCTAATAAATAAATAAAAAAAATCCTTACACTAGCTAATAACGTTATTTTTGGTTTAATTGCAAGAAAGCTAGTGTATGAATCAAAGTACTAACTTCCACATATGACCGCATTTTTATTGATACATAGCTGTCTAAGCAATGATGCAACATTATAAGCTTGGCAGTCGTATATCTGTCCAATTGCCAGACAAAAATAGCTTTTGTTCCCTTTGACCTAAATGAGTTTGGCAGATAACCGAGTAAATTATGCTACTCTTCTGGGTGGCAGGTGTAAAATATAACTTTTAAACTCTTTGAAGAGTAATGAACTTGAGAAACGAACCGAGTGTATTTAATAAACTCCATAATTACTTGGGTACTAAAGTGTAAAAGCTACCCATTGTGTAAGCGACACCTTTGCCCTTTAACTAAGCCGATTTTTATTAAAGAAGTGCGTGTTATAATTCAGATCGAAATAGTAGCTAAGGCTTTTATTATTGCCAAGGTTTTTTTACAAATTGGTGATAAACCTCTTTGCTACAAACTTTCAGGTTAAATGAAGACCGAGATTTTTTCTTAATTTTCTAACAAAGGTTCGATAAGTATTAGAAAATTATAAAGTCGGCACTATAAAGTCATTAATTTTGGCTTGCAATGTTGATTTTACTGTGCCTATTCTGCAATACCTATTCTTCTGTCGGTATGTCACAACATGCTTTTATGTTTTTGAATTACAAATTATTATGAAAACGTACGCTTTTTTGCACCTCTACTCTCCTCATACTATACTAATTCTGTCTCTATTTTACTTATTTTAAGATCATGTAGTATAATGTTTGCTTCAGAAGATTTAACAAGTTCAAGAAATAATTATGTGATCTTAATGACGGGTTTTATGCCATTGTAAGTTTGAATTAATAATCGACTCTGTTCTAATGATTAATAGTAAATTTAGAGCATTTTACAATTTTTTTATTATTTTATTATGATTATTAATTATTGCTTTGCATAAGTATTTTGATAACATAGTTTACTACAACTGTAACATATCTCATGCAATGGTTATAATATTTGTCGTTTAATTAGTCTAACCCAAGGGTTCCCAACCAATGAGTAGAGACATGGCGTATGTATTTTACCATAAAATTGGAAAGGCGCATTGGGTAAAAGGTTGGGAACCCCTGGTCTAATATTTTCCCTTATTTCCATCAAACGTAGAACTGTTTTGTGTGTAATGTAATCATCAACAGTAATTTGTTTGACGTTTTGTGGGAATAAAAAAAGATAGATTTCAAGGTTTTTTTACAAATTGGTGATAAACCTCTTTGCTACAAACTTTCAGGTTAAATGAAGACCGAGATTTTTTCTTAATTTTCTAACAAAGGTTCGATAAGTATTAGAAAATTATAAAGTCGGCACCCTTGAAACACCTGTGTGTGACTAGCAGTTAATTGGAAAAACTCAAGTGCTCGCTCACGCTCAAGCACCTTTTGCAGGTAACGTGATGAGTTTTTTTATTTAGAATCTACAATATAAAAATCCCACCTATAAACTTTTTCGTTAATAAAATCTAGCCTTCGTCAGTTTGACATTGTTTAATTTAGAATTAGAAAGATTTATCAAAATGTCAGTATTATATATTTTTTGTTTAGGCAATTATGTATGATGAAGGATACCAAATTTTCTTCTTGAGCTCTTTAAAATGACAGAAATTCAAATAGGTACCTGTTTCCATGTTTAAGACAAAAATATAAAACTAAATAATACACGAAACTCTAAATTCTAATTTTAGTAAAATTAAAAACGCGCTGAAAATCTGTAACAGGGGAGTTACTCCCGACGTGATCGAGATCGGGTTCGAATCGAGTAAACGTCAAAACGGTACTATAGAAACCATGGAAACCGTTTTCAATGTACCAAAATAACAGTTTTTTGACGTTTATTCGATCCTTATGCCTGATGTTGAGTCGATCCCATCGAGAGTAGGGGGCAATTTTAAATTCGATACTCGATTCGATATAGACAAAGAGATAACAATTCTGACAACTTATGTTGGTGAAGAAAATGTTCGCTTCGGATGGGTCTGATTGGAGCAAAAATATTTGCTCCAATCAGAACCATCAATTCAAGACACAAAAATGAATTGTTTCAATATTGTTACTTACCAAGATAACACTTTCCGCAGTTTATTTCAAACCTAAAGCTCATTTTGTATACAAAAACGTATAGTTATCTTGTCCCGCTAAAATATTATTACTTTCTCCACCGCTTTACCGCGACTAAATCTTTTTAAAACCAAGAAGCGTTTTCGTATAGATATTTCCTGTGTATATTCTCGGAAAAGTCTTTGTATCGTCTTGAGAATTTGCTCCAGTTTGTAGTACATCCGGTATTCTAACGGAATATGCTATCAGTGTTGGTACGTCGTGACAGTCATACGTATTGTAAAGGGTGACCATGTTTGGAATGCTTGTTGATTTGATATTCTCCGACGACCTTCATGGTCGAGTGGCTTTATACACCGGTTTTCAAGGTCCCGGGTTCGATCCCCGGTTGGGTTAATTTAGAAAACGAACTTTTCTATATTGGCTCAGGTCTGGGTGTTAGTGATACGTATTGTGAAGGGTGACCATGTTTGGAATGCTTGTTGATTTGTTATTCTCTGACGACCTTCATGGTCGAGTGGCTTTATACACCGGTTTTCAAGGTCCCAGGTTCGATCCCCGGTTGGGTCAATTTAGAAAACGAACTTTTCTATATTGGCTCAGGTCTGGGTGTTAGTGATACGTATTGTAAAGGGTGACCATGTTTGGAATGCTTGTTGATTTGTTATTCTCTGACGACCTTCATGGTCGAATGGCTTTATACACCGGTTTTCAAGGTCCCGGGTTCGATCCCCGGTTGGGTCAATTTAGAAAACGATTTTTTCTTTATTGGCTCAGGTCTGGGTGTTAGTGATACGTATTGTAAAGGGTGACCATGTTTGGAATGCTTGTTGATTTGTTATTCTCTGACGACCTTCATGGTCGAGTGGCTTTATACACCGGTTTACAAGGTCCCGGGTTCGATCCCCGGTTGGGTCAATTTTGAAAACGAACTTTTCTATATTGGCTCAGGTCTGGGTGTTAGTGATACCACCGATGTCTCTGATTTCCATAACACAAGTGCTTTAGCTACTTACTTTGGAATCGGAGCAATGTATGTGATGTTGTCAAATATTTATTTATTTATTCTGGAATACTATGTTGATGCACGTAAGTCAGTTGTACTTTGAGACCAAAATGTGTTTATGAAAGAGGTTTGTTATTGCCTTTGTGAGCTCGAGGTTCAGTACCCAGCTGAGTTAATATCCGAAACATTATGAGATTTTTGGCGGCATTTTACAGATATAGTTTTGTGTTTCTGACTAAACAATGTTATGCGTAACCATTGAGATAGGTGTGATTTGTTGACTTAATTCATCAACGCCCGAGCGGCCGAATGCGGTGGGATAACAATGGAAGATCTATTGTGTCTCATTTTCCGGGCGTTGAATGGTTAATACACACATTTGGTATCAAATTCTCCAAAATAATGCGTTGCATCAGCCTTCTAATGAGAAACACATCTTGTTAATTACAGTCAAAGTAGTAATATATTTTTTCAAATGAATTAAAAAAATTAAGCACTTTTTAATGGTCTATATTTTACTACCACCCGTTCCAGACTTTTATTAATTATCGATAAAACATTCTCACTCTTATAAAGAGTAAACTGCCATTTATTTAATAGAAAAAGAGTTAGTACAAATCCATTACCTTTCAGAAAACTTAGCACTTTGATTTGTTATCTCCACAATAAGTGCGATTTGTTACCATAAACAAAGTATTTTTTTTGTGGTAACATTGAATTAAATCACAAATTATGTGCTGACGCCTCAAAGAGAATCATTAGCAAAGTAAGATGGCAAACTAATGAGTGTTCAGAATATTGTAGCAGTTGAACGCTCATATTAAATACGTGGCAGGGTTCCGTAAGTCCTCATTAATTTTGGCTTGCAACGTACCTATTTTACTGTGCCTATTCTGCAAAACCTATTCTACTGTCGGTATGACGATAAAGATCGATAGTTGCATGTTGCAATGCTGTTATGTTTTTCTATTACAAATTATTGTGAAAAAGTACGCTTTTTCTAATAACTAATTCTATGCCTCTATATTACTTATTTTAAGATAATGTTTGCCTTAGAAGATTTAAGATCAAGAAATAATTATGCTCTTAATGACGGGTTTTATGACATTGTAAGTTTGAATTTTATTTGAATTCATAATCCAATCCGTTCGAATGATTAATACTAAATTGATAATCAGTATACCGTGATATTTTGATGACATGGTTTACTACAACTGTATTATATCTCATGCATTGGTTATAATATTTCTCGTATAATTAGTCTAATCCAGGGGTTCCCAACTAGTGGGGCACGCCCCACTAGGGGGGCGTAGAGACATGGCGTATGTATTTTACCATAAAATTGGAGAGGCACATTGGGTAAAAGGTTGGGAACCCCTGGTCTAATCTTTTCCCTTATCCCATCAAACGTAGAACTGTTTTGTGTGTAATGTAATCATCAACAGTAATTTGTTTCACATTTTGTGGGAATAAAAAATAGTTAGACTTACTTATAGAATATTTTCCGTAAATAGCCACATGATTTTCATTCAGCCACAGCACCCACAACATTTTTATTATACTGAAGTCAAAACATGAATAAGCGACTTAGACACTAAACCAAGTTATAAATAAATATTTGAAAATATCACATACATTGCTCCGATTCCAAAGTAAGTAGCTAAAGCACTTGTGATAAGGAAATCAGAGACAACGGTGGTATCACAAACACCCAGACCTGAGACAATATAGAAAAGTACATTTTCTACATTGACCCAGCCGGGGATAGAACCAAGGACTTCAAGAGATAGTGACGCCTTGAAAACCGGCGTGCAAATCACTCGACCACGGAGGTCGTCAAGTTAGGTGATACATACCGCATTATCACTGGTACGCGCATCAAACCTAAGTAAATAAAACGTCGGCTTCGCTTCAATATTAAGAGGGTTTAACATGTCGCGCGTGCGTTATCTACGGGTATTGCAGGAAAATTTTGCTTTGCTCGCGTACCGACTGTGTCATTTAGAGTTGAAAACTTTGTTAAAAATGTCAATGAGTTTTTTCAGTTTATGAAATACAAGTTGGGCTACTTATTTATGTTAAGTTTAACCTAAACAGAACTGAGACAATATTAAAAAAAAATCTCTGTTTTGACCCGAATGGAAATCGAAACTAAAATCTTTTTCTTTTTTTTTTAGAGGGCAACAAAGGCCCTGTGTTCAAATTGCCGTAGCAAAGCAATTTGGAACTAATATATCATTTTAAATATAGTTCCATATAAACAGAAAAGTTATTTACAACACTTTAACTAATACCCTAAAAATAAAAATAAAATAATAAATAAATATAAATATTTGACAACATCACATACATTGCTCCGATTCTAAAGTAAGTAGCTAAAGCACTTGTGTTATGGAGATCAGAGACAATGGTGGTATCACAAATACCTGGGTATTCATTCAGATCTGGACCTGAGCCAATACAGAAAAGTTCGTTTTCTAAATTGACCAAACCGGATATCGAACGCGGTCATCAGAGATGACAACACCTTGAAAACCAGTGTACAAAGCTACTCGAAAACGGAGGTCGTCAAAATCAAATTAGTCTAAAGAAAATTAAATAATTGAAATTAGAGTCAGTTCTACGATTGTAAGTATTTGATTGAATCAGGCATTACTTGGCGGAAGTCCCAAACCATTGTGAAAAGAGAAATATATGTAGCTTATAAGCTACATATATTTCTCTTTTCACAATAGTTCTACGATTATCATAAAATTGTTTACGGTAAGTAGTGTTTTGTTTTCCGGGTAAGAACCATGTTTACATCACGTTCTAGTAATCAACATTTAAACCGTATTTAAATTTATCAATGTGTGACACTTGGTATACAATTCTTATCTCTTTCGCTTGAAAAAAAATTAAGAAGTCTTTTTTTTATAAAAGTACGGTAAAATAAAAAAATGTACCAAGATACATACATCATACGGGACTACGAAAACAATTTGTTTATTTTTATGCTGGTGGTGAACAAACCTCCATTACTGTAAAAGCTTCATCATAAAAGAATTTCCACGATTTCGTCTTGTTTACAAAAACACATAAGTAATTATGTATACCCCAATTAGGTAAGTTTGTCAAACGACTACGTTAATGTGTTGTTTACAACCTCATCGTTTGATGTTATGTGTTTACAAAGACAAAAAATAATTATGTACTTGATCTAATCTGACGTTTAATTATTCATGCTTACGTTCTACAGAGGACTAAAAAATATATTAAAGACACAACAAAAGCCCTGCCAAAAACGAACTAAAAAGTAAAAAAATCAAGTGTCATTGCAGTCAGGAACCTATTATATTAAAAATTTGTTTGACAGGACGGTCCCCCACTGCAATGACACAATTTTATTTACTATTGTATTTTATTTATTTTTTAGTTCGTTTTTCGGCAAAGCTTTCGTGTTTTATTATATTTTCTAATTATTATTTCATACATTTTTGAGACAAATCATATAGTTTTGGAATGTGCTCATGAAGGCTTTTAATTTGATAACCATATTGTATCATTTGAAGAAAAAAAAAGGTTTACGTGAAATGGCGTCATCCAAACGCCATATTGAGTTTTTTCAAAATTTCTAAAGCAAATGTCACTCGGGATGATGTACCCACATATATTCAGGCATTAAGAAGTTATGCCAGAATAAAGAAACTAGCATACATATATACATGAACCCTGAACACAAAGCACTCCTGGCCAGTCGTGTAACAAGTTGTTTTGATTTTGCTGAAGAAAACAAAATAATTGTTTTCTCCTCTACTATATCAAGTGTAGGGAATGCGGTGAAACCCGCTATCTTTGGCCGCTTTTTGCACATAGCCGTCAATACATCCAAAAAAATTTAAGAGAAGGACTATTTATTTCAGAATTATAAACCTGAATTAATAATATACGCGCTGTAATCCGTAAAAAGTATTTTATTTCTAAGGAACTGTAAGCGCGGAAGTTTTATAAGTGTTTAAGACTAGTTTTTCAGATTTGTAAACCAAGTGCAGCCTCAACACTTGATGATAAGACTCGAAAATTGTGAAATATATGAGTTTTAATTGCTCAAAAATGAATTTATACTTTTTACGCGCCTAGAAACAAAATACTGGAGGTACGATTTGGGCCGACCTTATTCTGAAGGCCGTTGACAGCCAACTGAGTGAAGTCAGTATTGTCAGAAATATAATGTATTTTCCTTAACAGGTTGAAAAATTTACCATCTTACATATTTTTTTACTACCACATAATTTCATGACGACCTCCGTGGTCGAGTGGCTTTGTACACCGGTTTTCAAGGTGTCGCCATCTCTGAGGTCCCGGGTTCGATCCCCGGTTGGGTCAATTTAGAAAATGGACTTTTCCATATTAGCTCAGGTCTGGGTGTTTGTGATACCACCGTTGTCTCTGATTTCCATAACACAAGTGCTTTAGCTACTTACTTTGGGATCGGAGCAATGTATGTGATGGTGTTAATTATTTATTGTGAAAAGAGAAATATATGTAGCTTACTCCCGCAAAAAATATATGCAGGATGCACCGCCCGCCCGCTCGCAAAAAAATCAGTGCACAATACTTGCATTTAGCATGACAGCGACACACCTTGCACCTTCACCAATTAGACTACTCTAATATTGAGTTTAATGGTTTGGGACTTCCGCCAAGTAATGCCTGATTCAATCAAATACTTAATTATTTATTATTATTATTATATTTTGTTATTTTCGGTGACTAGAAATAAGCGTAACAAAAAAAAGGTTAGAACCATGTGACCAGTCAAAAAAGACAATTTTAATTGGGCGACGTCACTTTTTGTTTTCAATCACCAAATCCGAAGGAGGTAAAGGTAGAATCCTTTTATAAATTCCTTCTCACGTACCTATAGGATTAGTATTCTAAGGGCGTGTGCACTCAAACAGATATCGAAGATTTGGCGGAGTCATGATATAACTTTTGTAATATCAAACGTGACGAATTGTATAAGGATTGTTTTCCCGACGGATTGGACAAACAATCTCTTGTACAAATGAAAATAAACGAACTTGTAAGGTCAAGGGGAAATCCAAAAACAGACTTTTGTCTCCTTCTTTGTTGTTCTTACTATCAAAGAACTACTATTGTATAGTAATGAATATAATAACTAAGTATTTTTTTTATGTAAATTACCTATGTAACTACTAACTCTATAGGAACGTTTACAAGAATAACATAAAATCAAGAAGTTAAGTATTGTTCAAGTAAAGCACTTTTTACGGATAGCTAATTTAAACTGCACTAAAAGAGTTCAGCACTGTTATAGAAAGATTAATAAATAATTGTAAACATTGAAACTTCACGTGCATCTTCGGTAGTTAAATATTAAATAAATTGCATGCAGAATATTAACTTTAACCGGTGCATGAACTGCTTTTCTACACAACATTAAAACTAGTGGCTCTGTGAGCGTAAAGCTCGTTATATTACTGAACATTTTTCGAAGTAGCTGAAATATGTTTTTTTCCCAAAAACTGAATCGATTTCTTTTTATATAATTGTCGAACCTGCTCACAAAACACGAGAATCACTTGAGATGTGCGACCTGTAGAGGAGAACAAATGGACAGACATACGAAAGCATTTTTGCCCAAGCTGAAACGGAGACGTTTCGCATGCGCTTCGCCCTCGCTCGGTCACAAAGCGTTTCGATGCACGTTCTATACAGGGTGTTAGTAGCACCGTAGCGAAAATGTTTAGGTCATAGTCGACTCATGATTCTGAGCCTATCGGAAGTGGAATTTTCCGTCGCAAAACTCATGAAAAGTTGATTTTTTTTTCCTATCACACAGAGTTTCTTAGTTACATAAAAATAAAAAAAATAAAAAAAATAAATAAAAAAATAAAAAAAAAATACAGAAAAGTAATTAAAATATAAACATTTTAAAAACCCGCAATGTATGTACGTACAACAACAGTTATTTGCTCGCGGTCGCGGCGGGAACGGCAAGGTCGTGGCTTTGTTCTAAGCACGCGCGCGCTCCCGCGATATTATCGAGTTATTACGCGTACATTGCTGCTCAATGAAAAATCAAAACCTCAACTACATATTTGCGACAAGTGGTTCCATAAAGAAAGTTGCTTAACTCTAATGCTAGGGCCACACTAACGGCAAACGCCATTGATTATAGCAATTGATGAACCTTAAGCGTATTAAAGCGTAGGAAAATTAGCGCCATAATTAATGCCGTTAAGCCTTAGTGTGGCCCCAGCATAAGGCCTGTATAAACAACACTAGTTCATGACCTCTATTACTACTTTTGATAAAAAGGGTTTTATCTTTTCAAAATAAAGCCGCCCATTTTTTTACTTAGGCCATGTTTTCAAACATATTGGTTAAAAAAACTAACATAATTTAAAAACGAGCTAAATGCAATTGTCATTTTTATTTTAAATCGACCACGAGGCGATTCAATTTGTGCTGTTGCGTAGCCTGCAGGTGACAATCGTAATTGATTAAATATTTCTCTCTACATATACTCGGCAAAGTTGCACCATTTTTTCTTATCATAACGCTGCAAACGTGACATTTTCAAATTATTCACAGAACACTTGTCTATTTTTTTCTATTTAAATACTGGTATGAATTCTTATGGGTTTAGTTATTATTGTGACAAGAGATATAGGTCAGGATGAAGTTTTTAACCGTGTTTGTTTTGGCTTGTTTTATTTATATTGTAAGTGCTTTTAGTTACTAAATCCGTTTAATACATTTTAATTTAAAACTTTGCTCCTTAAATGTGTCGTGTTTTCACAGATTTTTTAAACATAAGTAATATTATTTCTTCAATTTCTTATAATTAAGTGAGTTGATAACTTAAAAATATAACTTAAAGTGTAACTAGTTATTTAATTTTGCGTAGGTAAATTAAATTATTCATGTTTATCTTTTTGTTGAGCGTTCAGTCTGAAAACAAATACGTTGATGTAATGTTTTCTTTACTCGTATATTTGATTGCTTTTACGAAACTTTTTATACTAATTAATATTTTATTTTTGTTGATTTATATTCACATATTGTTTTATTCGTTGAATTGTTGAGCCGAGAATATCTAAGAGATATTCTTTTTGTTTTATACGACCCCAGAAAAAGCCCCGAAACATAGAGATATATAAATTTATTAAAAAACTAAATAATGTGTTTAAAGACAATCAGTATTATGGGTTTATTTCAATGTCTTACGGCCAAATACTCAAACGAATCTTAAAGTTGACATCTTGACAGAAACTCTATGAAACTGACAGCTTCCTTAAAGTTAAGACGACCTTAACTAAAGATTTTAACTAAGAATCCTTTGAGTATTCGGCCGTTATACTCGGATGTTTAAGAAGGCCACTTCTTATCTATTCTATTCTAAATGTCAATTTAGTTAATAAAACGGTTTTATTGCTTTCAGTCTCAAGGGCGACCACAGAATGAAACGACATATGAAGAAGAAGATGTATCAACACACGAAGAAGAATATTCGATTGATCTTTGTGATTGGATTTCGGAACTAATCGCGCATGTTTCAATGATGATTAATTCGTTTATGACGCCATTAGTAACAGAAATAGAGTATGCACATCATGTGATTGAAGAACAGGAACATTATATAGAAGCAGTAAGTCATTTGAAAAACATTTAAGAGACAATACTGTTTTCCATACAAAGAAAGTCTATTTGCAAATTTATGATCAACTTAGCAGTAATGTCTAGTCAGACAGATATTGTCAACAACGAAATTGTATTTTGTATTCGCAATGCTATTTCTATGTTGAACTTTATAAAAAAACTAGTCTCTTACTATTCTTGCATGCGAAGAATTTAATTAACAATTTCATTGTCCTAGGATTATCGCAAGGATCCTAATTTTGCAATTATCTCCACTACATAAAATTTACAAATAAAAAAGCAACATTAATAATTGTAATTAAAAAAAAAAAAATAGAATAGGAAACAATACAATGTAATATGTATTGATAGCTATTTGTGTTGAAGAATGGTGACACATATTTTAAACAATGAGGTATAAACAAATAAGGCCAATATGACGCAAGAGTGTTTGGTTTGCACTGCGGAGGCAACCAACTCTGTTTGTATGATAAACAAATAGCAAACACTCGCGAAAAGGTTTCCGTGTATCGTACGAGAGTATAAAAATATTTGCAAACGTGTCTCATATCTGTGAAATGCATGTGGGATGAAATAATATTTTTTTCTGGTTAATATCGGTTATTATTACTAATCAGTTGAGATAATTCTGTTATAGAGTTAATTGAGAGTCAATTCAATGAGACATTTTTTAATTAGCTTGACATTTAAAAATACATAATATTTTTAAATCCTCTCACTTTAGAAATAAAACACTTTTTACGGATTACAGCCCGTATATTATTAATTCAGGTGTTGTTTTAGAATTATTTCGTTTCGTCAGTCCTCCCGTGACCACGGCCCCTGGAAAGGTGTCGAAACGTCGGGAATTCTAAAAAACCAATAAATACAAACGAAATAATTCTAAATCAACACCTTTAATAATATACGCGCTGTAATCCGTAAAAAGTGTTTTATTTCTAATGAACTGTACGCGCGAAAATCTTAGAAGTGTATATCCTCTCACTTTTTTGAAAAGTTTTGAATCCAAGGTGACAAACTGTGAATATTATTGTCCGATTATTGTGCTTCTTCTCCAAGAAGCATAAAAATGTAAGTAATAGTTATATATAGTATGCATCTCCATTCTCCGTCTAAAGTTACGCTGATTGATCAGCATGAGATTGGAAATCAGTATATAAATCACGGCAATCGTAAACTGCAACTGGAAATCTTTCATGAAAACTTTGAAGTTGATATTTTTATCAAGGTTCCTTTGTTTGCGGAGCGCCCTAGGGTGCCAAACTCTTACTAATTTATTGTTTGTTTGACAGTTGGAAGAACACTTTGGATATAAAGACCAAATCGAAACAGAAGTCCCTGAAGCAGAAGCCCTAGTAGAACATTCCAGCGACGATTACAATCCCAAGAATGACATAGAAGAATTACCAGTCTCTAAAGACGTTGTAGGTGTTTCAAACTATGTATAAGTTATTACAAATTCATGTAAAGATTTAATTTATCAATATATAATTATATTACTTATTGTACACAATTTATAAAATATTCGTAAAACCAGCGTAAGGCCACGTACGCACTAACAGACGGCTTGCTTAGCACCTAGAGCCTAGTAGTCACCTAGCGTGTAGCTAAGTGAAACAAACGTTCTATAATGTTCGCAACCGGCCGCAGCGGAGTGCGTTTTCGCTCGCATAAATTTTTTTGCCAGAACTGACCTGCTGGCGTGTATGCATTATGCCTCAAGTTGTTATGCTAATAAACGTCATGATTAGTAATCGTTATGGGAAAAAAAATATACTTTTTTAAACATTATAATAATAGTATTTAAGCGGAATGAAAGTATGCGTAAACATTTATTCGGTATCAATGTTATGCGATTTGATCATTCTACCAAAAAACCTTATGCCGTAGTATATTATGACTTAAAATTTTATGCATTCACATATGGACCCGCGAGTCACCTAGTGTGTAGCGAAGTAGAGCGGCCTGTTTCGAAAATTATAGAACGTTTCTTTCACTTAGCTACACGCTAGGTGACTGATCTAGGCGTTAAGCAAGCCGCCTGTCAGTGCGTACGTGGCCTTAAACTTATTTACTCATGATGAATTTAATTTAATTACCTCTACATCGATTAACTATAATTTAACAATTCATTTAGTAGATTTATCGCCACAATGATTTATTATTCACATTCGCACCTGGGATTCCATATTATTGTAATTAAAACTATACAAAAAAGTTACATTAAACGTTTCATTGACTCAATAAACACGATATTAACGGTCAATTTTCTCATTACTTACAAAGTGCTCAACCAGACGAAATTACTTCCCCCAATATTAATTCCTAATACTTAACAGGATTAAACATCGTAACCGCCATCATTGTCGCTTATGTCATTAGTTTCTAGCTTTATTGTTTTTGGCAACTCTCCAAGTAAGTCTTTGTCGATAATACAGTCACGTATAATGTCCCAATCATTACGAGAATCTGAGGTATCCTTTATGTCCAAAGGGCTGTTATAACTGGGCCAATTTCCTGAAGATCCCATACTTAATCTACCGGCCCGACTATTTGAAAGATGAAGGGACATCCAAAGGGCAGCCTTAAGTAAACCGTGTAGCATTTAGTTGAAACATCCTTTATTAATGAGCATTAAGTTGCGATTGTTGATACATTTATGTGTTTATCCATTCTGTTTCCGCAGGCAGTTCTGCTTTTTCTTTTGAGGTAATCTATTGTTGCAGCTTTTTTTTTAACTCTATTGAAAATTGTATTTCGAAATATTTTATTTAGGTATTATCTATTCTTTTCCATTCCCATTGTATTTAAATATGTTTATTAACACGTACAAATATGTATGTTTTTATACTACCTGCTCGTCAATGGCATATTATTTGTCATGCAAACCTTTCCTAAAGTAAGTCTTTACAGCCCCAATGTCTAGCCGGGTCATAATGTTGTACTGAATATCATTTTTTCCCATGGGAAATAATGTGGTTTGAATTTGGAATGCAACCCATGTAGTCGTGCTTGATCGAGGTTGGTTTCAAAAAGTTTTAGGTGCAATGAGATTTTATTCTGAGTTAGGCTGTATGTCATCATTTTCTTTGCACTGCCTACAAATTAAAAAAAAAACATAAAAAACTTTTTACGAAATTAATTTTCACCCGCGCACCAAGAAGGATTTATTCGAATGTGGAGCATACCACTACAGAATAAATGACAAAAAAAAATACTTAAGTACTTTCTTTATAACAATCATTGGTTTCAATTGCCTCGCAGAAAGTATAAAAAGTAGAGTATGCATCGCGGGCTTAAACGTGTGTTTGTCTTGGGCGATCTTAAATCGTAGTCAGGATTCTAGCCTTAATCCTGAATCCCTCGTACTCGGGGTTCAATATAGCGCCCGGGACATAATACACTACTTTAAGCCCTTGTTGCATAATCTACTATTATTAGGTAGCTTTCTTATTTGTTTCAGCTCAATGACACCATAATATTGCATTGCTTTTCAATGATGGAGCTGGATAAAAACCACAGGAAATCTATGATAAAACCAAGCAACCCAATCGAGTTTTGGCTCGTTTAATTCGTCTTGACAAGTACTTCGTTAGGAAATAGTGTCCAGGATCAGATGATGGAGCCGGAAGAAGGCCACAGGAACTCTATAATAATACCACACAACCCCATCGAATGTGGGCTCGTTTGATTCGTCTTGACACTCTAATAAGAGATGGTGTATTTTAGGTTTTAGCTCGTTGACTAAAAAGTAGAAAATAAAAATTTACTATTTTTTTTAAAAACGGACTAAAAGTATAAATAAAGATTTATAACTCTATACAGAACTTAAAAATCTAAAAACGTGGGGTGCATGCAAACATTTGACGATAAGTCTTACAAAATGTGCCCCACGTTTTTCTTCTGTATAGGGTTATAAATCTTTACGGGAGAAAATATTTTGTTGAGTTTATCTTTGCTGGCGTTCATCATTATTTTAAAGTTAATTTAATGTAAAACTGATGTAAATGCAATAATGTTACCAAAAGTGATACGACTTTAACTCAGATAATAAGAAAATATTAAATAAAGAACATTACTTCTTAGTCAGACTCTGTAACCTATCTGTTGGTCATTTGTCTGTTTTACGAGTACTTACAACTTCCATTCTCGTGCTAGTACTAAGGTTATTGGATAATTCCTGATTGGAGGATATGATGTGTCCTCAATAACGTAAAATTTAACGATCGCAAGCAACTCAAATGAACTTCGATCGTCAACATCCGATGATTGGCAAGGACAACGGATTCCATTAGGTATCAGTCTCTAGTGTTAGCGATTGGTTACTTGGATAAAGCAACAGTAAAAAGCACTAATTTTAGCTAAAACACCATTGAGAAGCTCGATGGCGCAGTGGTTTAGCGCCTGGCCCAGCGATTGCGGAGGTTAAGCCATTTTCGCGAGGGTCGGTCTTGGGATGGGTGACCAAAAATATTATTATTTCGAGCTCCTCCGTGTTTCGGAAGGTACGCTAAACCATTGTGCCCGGCTGCATTTGCAGTCGTTAGGACCCACCAATCCACATTGGGCTAGCATGGTGGGTTATGGCCCATCCTCCTTATCCACCCATTTGGAAGGCCTGAGCCCCAGCAGAGGGGACATTAAAAATGGCTAATGGTCAAAAAGCACTAAATAATTTACGTAAGTTTAGCTTAAAATATAGTCTTTTTTACGTATCTTGCTTTGAATTTGCGTATGGTAAAGCTCTGAATTAATTCTTCTATTATACTTAATAGAAGAATTAATTCAGAGCTTTACCATACATTGTTTGATTTTCTCACAGAAAATACGACATTTATTTTTTCATTTAAAATTTTTAAATGAAAAAATAAATGTCATATTGTTTATGAATATATTTTTAAGTACTTATTTATTAATAACATACGCAAAGTTTACTCAAATTCAGCTTTAAGGGAAAGACAACGAAACGACAGAAACACTGGACAGTATAAATATAAAATCGCTTACACTTCAACCCTACGCAGGTAAAAGCATCTAGGTAAGTAACACTTACGTCAAAACCTACAAAAGCGGTTGTGTTCAGTTGTACTCCAATAGTTGAGCTCATCTGTGCATTGGAAATACTGGTCCAAGAGTGTTGTTCAACAAAATGCTGAAAATTGCTGCAGTATGTTGTGTGGTTTTGTTGGCTGTTGATGTGAGTAGCGACTTGAAATAATTTGCACCTTACCCAATGTTAGTTGAAGCGAAAATGTTATTGCGGTGTCTTTACAATTGTAAAGACTTCGGTGAATGAATACTTGTGGTTCTTCGTGTTGGTACAAACAAATTATACCTATGTTGTCATGCATATTTTGGTAAAAAAAATATGAACAAATCGAATAGAGACATTTAAGTGCTGTAGTATGGGTTGTCGTTAATGACAGTGTCTTGGTACCTCATCTTGAATGAATTACTATTAACCAATTAACTCTTCACGATTGCATTCAGTTCTTACAATTTGATATATTACGTGTATAAAGTAAATCAAATTATAAAAAAAGATTGAAACTTACGAACTACAGTTAAAGTGAAATAGTTAATACTTTAAGTGAAAGTCGATAGCTTTTCGTACAGCACTTATGGTAAAAATCATCTCAGGGATATGACCAGTTTAGGCAACATTGGCGGTCATTTAGCAGCGCATTAAGTTTTTTTAAAGAAAGAAAATAAAAATAAAGTTACTATAAAACAAATCTTGAACAGGGAGCCATTGTGAAGCGGGAGACCACACCGGTCCCCACACTTGTAGCTGACATACAGGCCAACATGGACTATTTGAGGAACTGCGTGGACCACAGCCTGGCCTCTGTGGTGGGCCATGTCAACGAGCAGCAGCTAAAGCCGGTGTTCAACCTCGTGGGTGACACGCTCAATAGAGTGTCTAAAGCGGTAAGGAATACGATCTAAAATAGATTAAGTACTAAACTGTCTGTGACCCAGTACCTTCTGTACCTTCATAAATGCGTGGATTGGATAGGCAAGTCTTGAATTCTTATTAATAAAGTATCTGAATTTTCCACCTGTCCCATCATGGGACTGGGTCAATGAGACTAGTGGGACAGACAGAAATTTGTGCAATCATTACTTGCTATGTACGAAAGTATTTACTTTAACCAGATTTATAATAATTAATGAGTTAGATAGGACCTATGAAAAAAAAAAATGAAATTGTAATATTGTTGTGTGATTTTAACCGAAGATGATCCTCGACTACGAGGAAACAAAGAAGGATTTATTTAAATATTTAAAAAAAATCTGGTTTATTTTCTACGAGATAATAATTTGAATTGTTTGTTTACAGTTTGAAGACTTGACTGCAACTGCTAGTCCTTCACAGATCGATAAGTAGCCTAAAAATAGTTGCAGTAGTTTCTGAGAATAAACGTTTTTGTTGTTGGTAATTGTTACTTTATTTTAAACTTATGTTGACGAACAAGTTTTACCGCAGAATGTCAAGCCTACAAACATGCTTAATTTTGTAATAAGAGCCTTTTACTGGTCCATATGTTCTAACTTGCCCGATTGAACCACAAAAATGTCGAGCAGTCAGTAAGTGGAGACGCACTCTTATTTTTTTAAGGCAGAAATATGTATATACCTACGGAATTATTAAATGATTAAAAAAATGTGACCCTCATAGCAATCGTAATTAATTTTATCTCTACAATACTACTTTGCGTTTCGATCATAATTATGAGACTATCAGCCATTTTTAATGTTGGGGGCTGCTGGGGTACAGGCCTTCCTTATGGGTGGATAAGGAGGATGGGCCATAACCGTTCCACGCGGGCCCAATGCGGATTGGTGGGTATTAACGACTGCAAATGCAGCTGGGCCCAACGGCTTAACGTGCTTTCCGAAGTACGGAAGAGCTCGAGATAATAAATTTTTGGCCACCCATCCCATGACCGACCCTTGCGAAAGTTGCTTACCCTCCGCAATCGCTGGGCCAGGCGCTAAACTCTGCGCCATCGAGCTAACTATTGTGTTATTATCATAAATTCTAACATCGTAATTTGGAAACTTTATTTACACAAAATAATAGGTATAAAAAGGTACAGTCCGCAGCACGTCATGGTATACAAAACTGACAAAAAATCTGCAATTAAATTGAACCTTAACTTCATTGTATCTAGGTATAAAACTGATTGAATATGATTACCCTGTCGTGGAAGCCCATCGTGCCGTTGACTGTACTTCTCCACAGAAAATATTATGTAAATATTTATTATCAGTGGGCAAGGCAAATATATTATTACCATATTTCGTGGAAGTAAGTATGATTAATTAGTAAAAGGAACCAATTGATAAGAGTATCTAAAATCCAATACTTAATGTATAGGCAATGAAAAGGCTGATAACTGGTATACAAGGAAATGTTATTGTTTGTTTATATTTATTATACTACAATATTACTATCTACAACATGTTACAAAAATATGGTATATAGGTACCATCAAACTGAACAACTGTGACGTACATATTAAGGTGCGTACATATTATTAAATTCGACTGTACTTCTATTCATAAGGACAACAACACAAATTCGTTGCTCTAATCCCAAAGTAAATAGCTAAAGCACACAAGTGAACACAAGCTCATGGCACTTAATAGTAATCGGAGACAACGACGGCACCACAAATACTCAGAGCCAAAGGCATCCAAAGCAATATTAAAAAGTTATTTATTGACCTGGCCGGGGATCAAACCCCGGGGTTTGATCCTGGGTTTCATGGTGTCGCCATCTTTGAGGTCCGGACCTCAAAGATGGCGACACCATGAAACCCAGTGTGCATGCCACTCGACCATAGAGGTCATCACCTCTAACCTACCAATACAATTTAACTGCACAAAAAACAGAAATGAATAAACTAGGAACTAAAAAGTAAATAGAGGAATAATCCTCATACGTTTACTTGGTTCCGACACAGATCATGAATAATTCCTAAGACGACCTAAGTGGTGCAGTGGTCAACATGCCGGTCTACCACGCAATCCCGGGTTCGATTCAAGGCCGGGCACAAATTGAAATGATGAATTTTAATTTCTGTGACGGGTCTGGGTGTTACTATAATAAGTATATATTTAAAAAGTATATAAGTAGTATATCAGTTGTCCAGCACCTATATTACAAGCTTTGGTTAGTTTGGGGCACGATGGCGCTGTGTGAAATTGTCAAAGTTATTATTGATTTATAATTGAATATTTACAATATAGGCTTCAAATTCAAAGACTCCTATGGAACTTAATATGTCAACATACAGGTATGTAGGTCTGTAGTACAAAGTGTAGGGACGTAGAATATTTAAAATATTGATTTTAAATTAATACAATTATTTATTCTTGGCCTTTTACACTATTTTACATATTACAAATTAATATAGACCGTCGTCCATGTCTAAGAACGGCGAGTCTCTTTATTCTTTTTCTTTTTCAAACGAATCTTTTTTTATAAGTAAACAATTTAACTTCAGCCAGCAACGGCGGCAATGGCCAACTCACAGTGCAGAAACATAGACTCCTTACACTAGCGAGGGGTGAAATCATGGCGAAGGTAAGTCTACAAAAATTTCTATAAATTAAGCCGATGGGAATCGGCCTGCTCCTCGTCCAGATCTCTGAGCGATTCTTTGAATCAGCTGCAGATCATCTCAATCCCTTAATCTGAAGCGCGTCGGGGTACAACCCCCCTGCTTCATCCTCCAACCTGCTATCCCGCAGACCCAAATCCGTCCTAAAGGACCCCCCAACCAACTCTCGGCCGACCTGGACCGCCTACTGGAGGCCCAGGAGGCTGCAAACGCCCCCACCCCACCGACCCCTCAGGTCACACCTGACCCTTCAAGTCACCCCCAACTCTCTACGGCTGGCCTCCCGTCTGGTAGTCAGTCGTCATAATTTTTCATAACGGCCGGTGACCCCTCTAGTTGTCGGTCGTCCTCTAAGCGCATGCTCGCCTAGGTAAGTGACGCTCGCGCCACCCTCCCCTCGGGGGGCGGTCGCATTCGATGAAGGTTTCGAGGCTCTTCACAGCTGTCGGGTCGAAACCAACCTCAAAGGCGGTTTTAGTCAGTAGAAGTCTGACATGCCCCCCCATAGACCGGCTATGGGGGAAGTCCAATGAGGATTTCCGCCTCTTTTCCCTCGCTTGTCCAGGAAGGTTGCTTCGATCCCTTCTGGTTGAGAGTGCAAAAAAAATAATCGGCCTGTATGGACCCTTTGCCACTAGTAGGTATACTTGAAATGATAGGTATACAGAAAAACAATTATAGAGAAGCAACTACCACAATTATCGTTGATTGCAAAGTATTGCTTAGTTGACTTTCCAGGAACCTTTGACCCGGAGATGATAAGAATGGCAAACATCAGTTTATGATAAAGACGTTTTCTGACTTTGAGAATTTAGTCCGAGTCCTGCGTTTGGTCAGTGAAGTTGTGTCAACCAATATCCAAAATGAACAAGTACTTGATCGTCTTGATGGCTATCTGCCTCTTGAGCGTGAGTATAAAATCTTTTTATCAATTATGAAATTTTAGATTTTTCGCATTTACAATGCTAGTTTTATATTAAGATAAATAATATTAGAAAAAATACTACAAAATGTCGACTCACCCGTAGCACCTCAGACGGGACTCGAATACGCACTCTTGGGATCCCGGCCCAATGCACTGATCAATTATGCTACCGTGTCTCTAGTGGGAGCAGCGAAATTATGCACCCAAGGGTGCGGGTTCGAGTCCCGTCTGAGGTGCTACGGGTGAGTCGATTTTTTCTAGTATTTTTTCTAATATTATTTATCTTTTTATTAATTCAAACTGAATTTGAATTTGAATATTTGGACAAAATAAATTTTGCACAAATGAAAAAAATATTCAAAAATGTTAAAGAGAAACAGATGAAATAAAAATGAAAATAAATCGATGCAAAAGTATAATGTAATCATATCAAAGGATATAAATAGGTAAAACGATAAAGATTAAGAAGTTGAGAATATACGAATATAATTGCATGAGAAGTCTCTTCATGTGTGATCTAACAACGAAATCAAAACGTAGCGAGCTTCAAAATCTTAATGATGATTTAGTAATTTGGAATACATGGTATTCACTGATATTAACTTGTATAATCTTGGGTAATGCTCAGGAAAGAAATATAATAGACATTCTTAGATCATAGTTACTTAAGACGCAACAATATTAATGATTTTTTTTCTATAAATATTTATATTAAAGGTTGTATTATATCATAATATAACAAATATCTGTTTTATCGAGCAAAAACATGTTACTAACGAGAGTTAAAATATTGTATTAAATGAAAAAAAAATCGAAGGGGTTTTGGTAATAAGAACAGTGGCCCTAATTATCAACGATAAAACCAAAGCGAATAATAACAAACCTTTTCAGTTTCGTTCACAGAAGAATACTCGCTTTAGTTTTGTTAAAATTGTTTAAAGCTATGCCTCGGATGCCAATCTTGGTCAATTTTAACGGGAATTCTAAAGCTAAATGATTTTTCTTTTAGTAAATAAGGTAATTAAGGTAAATGACAACGTATAGCGGTTTTGTTTTTATTGTTCAGAATTAGCGCGGCTAGGCCCCTTTGGCGCTAATTTTCAACGATAAAACCAAAGCTAAATTGTTATCTTTTCAGTTTGGTACAAAAAAAACTCACTTTAGTTTTGTTAAAACTGTTGAAGGAAATTATGATTGCTTTATTAGATTTTTCCAAACTTTTTTACTTTTAGGTTCATGCTCATGTCAAACGCGATGCACCTGCTACGGCCCCAGCAAACCAGAACTACTTAAACGACATCCAAAAGCAATTTGAAGAAGTTTCCAAGACCTTTGGTGAGAAAATCAAGGAAACCTTCAATCCTGATGAAATGAAGAAACACCTTAATGAGTTCACAGCAAATATTAACAAAGCTGTAAGTAATTAACTAGCAAGAGGCTCGGTCTGTGAGCTATAGACCTCACGTATATGTAATTTTTAACTTTTTCCGAAATGGCTAAAATATGTTTTTTCACGTTTTGAAAAATGTTGAAAAACTGAATCGGCAAAAGAAACCTTATAATTATTGAACCTGTTCACAAAATTTCACGAGAATCGGCTGAGAAATGCGACCTGTAGAGGATAACAGCCAGACATACAAAAGCATTTTTGCCCAAGCTGAAACGGAGACGCTTCGCTCGCGCTTTGCGTTCGCTCGGTCAAAAATGATACTATCTACTCCACACTTCCACCAACTTTTCCACTTTTCCAATTGCTCCAAATATAATCGAATAATTATAATTTTAATAATAAATTGTTAAATCGAGGTTTATTAACAGAAACTAGAGCAATGTGCAAAATGCAATCCAGAAATATTATCCCAAAATAATTGACGAAAATAGTAAATTTTTTATTTTAATGGACTACGTTTTTGTTGAACAACAGGGGCTCAAAACCACAACTACGTTTAGCGTCAGATAAATATTTGTTAAAACTTTGGAAACGTCATTGAAACTGAAAAGAGAATCCAAGTTTCAAATTGCTCCAAAAATATTCGAAAATGATTCAACTAAACTCTATATCCCTTATAATAAAAATCTTTTGCACCTTGTTTAAACTAGTTAACATTTTTGTGATTTTTTTTTCAGATTGATGATTTCAAGGAAAAGAAGGTGTAAGTGAAAAGATCTCAAATATGTCCACCTCCAAGATAGAACTATATTATATGAAAATAGTGTAGATAAATTTATAGTGTAAATTAAATTATCATGTATTTTTTGTCGAATATACTAATAAATATTAGTATTTACAATACAATTATTTTCGTTTTTAATTTCCAGTATTATTTAAGAATTTCAGATTAAATTCAGATTTTTTGTTTTTTTGTCATCAGTCAGATGAACTAGCTAAGCAGTTATTGCCTAACATCCAAATACCATAACAGTAATCTTTTATAGCAGAATACGCTAATATGATAACGTTATCATAGGTTAGAGTTCAAAATATTAGCGATTTTTTCACGTTATCAGCAGGTGATAATGTAAGTGATATAACCACTCACTACTACTATAATATATAACGTGTTAATGAATGAACCCAAAATCAGAAAACCGTTTCTTAAAAAAAAGAAAAACCCTCTTCAAAAAACCTAAAAACAAAAACAGCTTCAAAATTAAATACCATTAAAAAGCAAGAATATTCAAATTATTAGTTACGCATATCAATATTAATAAAACACGTCTAATGAAGTCGGGTGGGGTTTTTAGAATTAAAAAAAGAAAAGATGGTCCTCCCGCCCCACCGGACTTCAATAGACGTGTTTTATTAATATTGATATGCGTAACTAATAATTTGAATATTATTTCTTGCTTTTTAGAGGTACCTGTTGTAGATGTTTTTCTTTTTTTTTAAAAAAAGCTTTTTTATTTTCTACTTTTTAGTGGTAGGTATAAACGCGTGTAAATATTTTTTTACTTTGTATAGTATTTGTGGTAAGGTATGTAAGCGTGTAAATATTTTTTAACTACATATAACATTTTCTATGGTATAACGTTTGTTTTGAAGGAGTTCCGTTGCGCCTTTGTACTTCGTAGTCCAAGTCTAGTCCAAAACGTCGCAGACCATAGCTCGGTTTGTTTTGGATTGTCATAAACCTACCACTATACATATCCTATTTGACTTTGAGGAGTTCCCTTGTGTATCTTTGAAGTCCAAGGTCCAACACCAATTAAATTAAAATGTAACTACTCTTGAGGTATACCCTTTCAAACAAAAAAGGATCATCGAAATCGGTTCATAAACAAAGAAGTTATACCTGAAAATCCGTGAAAACGTGCGATGGTAAGCTAAATAATTAATATTTTTTAAAATAATTATGAAAAAACTACTAGTAATTTTTTTATGGGACCACACACGAACTATGTTCTTTCAAATAAAAAAAGAGAATAATTGAAATCGGTTAACAAGTGGTGAAGTTATGTTAAAACATACATAAAAAAAACCGTCGACTTGATAACCTCCTCCTTTTGTTTAAGTCGTATAAAAAGGAATAATCGTTATACAATACTAAACCTCTTCCGTTCTTGTCTTTACGTACTTATTGATACCCTTTTTCGAGACAGCGTTATTCCCGTATCTACTCAACTGAAGTAGTGTCATAGTGCAAAGAAAACTGTTTACACTATTGGTAGTGTAGTGTATATCAGATCAAAATTGCTCGTGAGTCGAGTACCGCAGGAAATGTGATTCCCGAGTAGTGTTGCGTGAAGATCGACGTTGGTACCGAATGGCAAAGCAAAAGAACTAGCAAGATGAGAAATATATAAACGTTTATTTTTATTAAAACAAAACAAAGTGCTGTACTGTAAATATACTGTCATTAATATAAATAAAACGTGTTTATTTGCCAGGTATAAGGAAAAACACATATATTATCTTTAGATACGAAATATAAAGCAAACATTTAAAGGAATGGCCTTAAGAATGCTCAAATTTTAATCATAACCAATGCATTGAAATGCTATGTTTATCTTTCTGGATTACGAGTATCTAACCTACCTATTTTAATGAATCCACTGATAAAAAATATGTCAAAAAATCACGTACAACATTTTCTATATTACATAGTTGTGAGCCTTTTAGAATAAATAGAGACGTTATCATGTAAAAATTCCAATTCAAAATTCAAAACTAATTTATTCAGTGTAGGCTGTTACAAGCACTTGTGAATGTCAAAGAAGCTACGCCATCGGTTCGCAAACCCTAAGCGGGAGACCTTGTAACGAGAAGAACCGGCAAGAAACTCGTCAAGCACGACAAGGTGCTTTTTTCTCCCTGTATATTTCATACAGAGTCGTCAAAATTTGAAAAATGAGGTCGGCATTTAAAGTGACTTCATTTTCCAATACAATAATTAACAAAGTTTACATTCAATGGGTAGGTAAAATAAATTTCAACTAGTTGAGAAATCGCTGTCTACTACTCGATAACACATAGCTAAGAAAATCATTGTATGATATGAAGAATTAGCCCAGGTGAATTAAGTCTACGACGGGGTAACATTAACTGGATGTTACTTGACATACAAGTTAACAATAATTTAAAAAAAAAATGCAATTATTACAAAATCTTGCACAATTTACATTTACAAAAGAAAATCTACGACCAAGCTGTTTTATCAATTAAATAATCTTTAACGGTTTAGTATCCTTTTTTGAGAAGACAATTTTTTATATGAGCCTTAAAATTTTTCACATGGTAAATCCAAGATTTTCGGCTACTTTTCCCCACAAAAGAATACAGTACGACATAAAGCTATGAAAATAACTGAAATACACTAATCTGGCAGTATCTATATCTGTTAACTGTCTAACTTTTCTAATGGCAAAGGCAGCAGAGCTGAGCTTGCCAGCCAGAGCTGCGATATGCATATTCCATTTTAATTTACTGTCAAGAGTACTGAGTACCCAAGAAAACTGTTGAATCGACCAAATTTAATTTCTCATTATTAATTACAATTTCAGTAAGATTCGCCTGTATATTACCTAAAGCGAATTTGACACATTTGGTTTTTTTAGCGTTGTCGGAAGAATAATAAATAGTACATTACTGCAGCGGCATGCAACACAGGCATTGAAGGACGAAACGTGAAAATGTGGGCCGAAGCGAAGCCGAGGCACACATAGGTGAGTCCATCAATGACTAGTTGCGGCCAAGCCTTGTATAGTACTTTTCTCAAATAATGCGCGGAAATTCAAACTAAATAGTAACTTTATTAACATTTTTTTAATTACAGTAATTGAAAGCACAAAATCACACCGTCTCGATTTTCTACGTCTTTTACAGAAATACTGTATATTTCATTACATCGGCATGTACCGATAATCAAAATAACCTGCAACAAAAATAAAGAACGTGGTGTAAATTTGTGATGTTAGCTTATTAAACTAAAACAAAGTGGTAAAGATAGTAGCTACCTATCAATACGAAAACTTACTTTAAGATCCAAGTAACACAGTCTGGTGAATCCTGAAGTCTACGTCAGGGTATTTTTTTATGAATATTATTGTAGTGGCCAGTATCCTCTTGAAAAGCTTGTATTAAAATAAAAAAATAGAGTGCCTACAAACAGTAACGATGGTTGCGAAAAAGGAAAAAATATCTTTTTTTGCAAATGGTTGCGAATCATGTGAATTAGGATGCCTAATTGCAACTGGTTGCGAATAAAGAATAAAATTTCTTAATTCGCACCTTGCGGTTGCGAATCACAGTTGCGAAAACGGCCGGTAGGGTCAAAATAATGTTTGAATTTCCAAGCATGTTTGAGAAAAAATCTTTACATTATTTGTTATCAAGATCGTGTATAACTCGACTAAAACTTAAAAAATACCTGCCATCTTTTACGCGAGTTTTGAAAATATTTTTTTTTAAGTAAATAAATTATTCACTTCTCAAGCTAACGCGTTCACTAGACATGAATAAACTTTTTAACGGATACTAGCGCGGATTTATTAAAATAAATTAGATACTTATAGCAACAATGCCAGACAATAAATCTGTGTACAAAGCTGGACCTAACGTCTATCATAGTGATGAAGGCGTATCCACATTAATCTTGTATAGATCCATAATGATGCATGCCACGTTGATCTCGCGATAGGCTGAGCTTATATGATAAATGTACTGTGCAAATAAATACGTGTATTGTTTGTTAGAAGAAATTACTCTTTTTCTTGATGATTAGGTTTCATTTATATATGATACAATGAATAAAAATAAATGATACTAATCATAAAGCGCGACTAAACCTATAGGTACCAAAGAAGCTTTACAAATTAAATTACGAGTTCAATACGGAGTGTACTTATTTCATCTTTTTCACTAATCCTACTAACGTTTTCTAGGATTTTATTTAATAAAAGATGAAATAGAACAGTTGAGACAAAAAGCACCTATCCATTCGTATCTGCAAAGTAAAACTAATATTAATTTATTACATAGATGTGAAACAAAATATGTCGGCTTACGTGTATTAACGTTTGATAGTGATAACTTATGTGAAGTGATGATGATGATGATGATGTGAAGTACATACTAAAATAATCTATAGGTATACCTAGTTGAAGTTTGAAAAATTCCATTATTAAATAATTATCTTTATATGGTATTTCTGTCAATTTGGAAACAGAAGTGCCGAAAGCTTTTTTAAAATAAGAAAACAAAGATGCGATACCCTACCCAACGTAAATCAAATGAAAGTGATCTTTTCAATGACCGTTAACGTTATTTTTGCCGTCAATAGAATATTCCTGACTCCCCTAGGCTTTAATATGCATGACGCCAGGTGGCCGATAAGCCCTTACAAGCCCGTACAATCCTGTTTGAGCGTCTGCGACTCGGACCGTCTCCCGCCGAGGATTTTCACAGATTTACTCTGTCCATTGCTCGCGTAACTATGAGAAAAAATTTGCGGCTAAGTTGTTACTTTCGTATAGATCAGTTTTAAGTGGGTGAGTGAGTTCTGAGTTACCATTCAAAGTGCAACATTTCTGATACTTACTACTACTTCTTCTATGTGACGCAACACCCTACCCTAAGTTTATTCAAACGATTTTTTTATTTTTATTAAATCTAAATTAATTATTTAGGCAAGAGCTTAACCAAAATGCCGTTAAGCTCTAGCTCTAGCTCCCGTATAGGATGTAAAGCAAATGTCAAGTGAAAATTCATGACGCCGTCTCCTGCCGAGGATTTTCACAAATTTACTATGTCCATGGCTTTAAAGAAATCAAGAATATTATGATAGAAAAAATATTTTTTATTTTTATTTTGAAGAGTTCGATAGTGTTGTTGCCAGTGCCATGTCTATTCTTACAAATACCTCATCACACTATTTTGAGGCCGACTGTTCTATCGATAAAACGATAATGTAAGTTTATTGACCTATACTAAATAATATACTAGAATTGACCTATCTTATGAAGTTATCTTAGTTCATTGTGGAACAAAGGACTCCTTTGACGAGGGTCAATGTCCGTTGGTATGAATAAACTCTTATCGTTAGCGTCGTAGATTCTCCTAATAAAGATACTTATTTATATGCTGTATATTTTACAAAATAAAAAAAACAATACAAAATAAAACAATTTTAATAAACTACGTAAACTCCAGAAAACAAATAAATTAAAAAAGAGAAGAATAATCTTTTAAAAATGTCTGTATAATTGCTCTTAAAACAGTCAGAAGAGAACAATGAAAGCATAGACAGACAGACAGACCTTAAACTACTACAGACTACAGAAGACCTAGTCTACTTTAACCACTTCTGTGGTCTAGTGATTCGCCCACCCGTGTAAGACGCAGGGGTCCCGGGATCGATTCCCAGGAGAGGGGTACATTTGTACTTAGAGGTAAGATAGCCAGTTTCTCAGTGGTGAGTATTCCGGGTGTAGTGCGCTTCACCTTTGGCCTTATCGTAACTTAACATCAGGTGACGTGAAGGCCAAGCACAACACGAAGTCACGGGCAAAAGCTAGTAATATAATAATACTATAACGGTGACTCAGGTATAATATAAATACACTTTTAAATCTCACCCGAGCCATGTTCAATATGCATGTAGTCCGCAATAAGCCGACCAAAGCCTACTCCAGTCTGTTCGGACGATTCACGCCGCCGAGGAGGCTTTCATTCATTCATGAGTTGCCAGATTTGATTTACAAACTTACACGTCTAATGTTGAAAGTGATCTACATGTTATGTACAATATGAACAACATGAAGCGCTCGTGGTGGAGCTTGACAGACTGATTGTACTCGATCACGTTTTTTAAGCAACGCTCGATCCGGCCAGGTGTCGGATGGGTGACCGTTAAGTGGCATTACAATGAGCGCTTCCGTGCTTCGGAGGGCACGTTAAACCGTCGGTCCTGGCTATTGTCATCTGATAACAGTCGTTAAGCCAAGTTAGAGGCCTTACAGGCGGCTTGATAAACTCTATAACACCAGAGGTGGCCACTAATCCTCATACGATAATAATAATAAGTACAATAAGGTTTTAACAAGAATAAAGTAATGTTTCTGTTAATAAAGAGAAAAGTATACGTCATAAACGAGGGCTTCTTCTTTTGCATCATATCCTCATGACTGAAGTGATTACAGGAGGTGACATGGTGCACGGGGCTCTCTAGGCAGTTCTGTTTTCTGCCATCTGAATGTTCGTCCCTAAGCGAGTCGGGTCGGACCATCGGGTCGGTGATCGCCCCAACTTCTATTTAGTATTTACTTTGAAATAAAATACCTCATCGCATACATGAGGTAGTTCAATCTAATTTAACTTAACCGTCTCTGTGGTCTAGTGGTTTGCCCACCCGTGGATTCCCAGGAGGGGGGTACGATTTGTACTCGGTTTGGTTGGTGGTAGGGCTTATTTCAAGTCCACCTGGCTAGCTACCACCATCTTACCTAAGTCTGACGCCATAACAACAATTAAAAAAATTATGTGTTCCGGCAGTTAGAGGCAGTTATAGCCAGTACCTCAGTGGTATGGATTCTGGGTGTAGTGCGCTGATAATATCAGCCTTATCGTCACTTAACATTAGGTGAATTGAGGTGAAGGCCAAGCACTATCACGTTATGGATAAAAAAAAACTTAAAAAAAAACGTTTTCGTTAATATAGTTACAATCCAGACTCATATTGAGAGACTTTTTCTAAATAAAAAAAACACTTAGTGCAATGCCAGATTTGACAAACAACTACTCAACCACGGAAGGTGGCAAGCGTGAAAAGTTTAAATGATATTTTACATCCAAAATTTCCTGTACCAACAATGTACACACGACAGCACGTCAGTTAAACTACGAAAACATCAGCTTTTATTACGTAAGGCATTAAGGCGGTCTCAATGTAAACATTGTATAGTCTGAGGTGCCGTCGTATGTACGTACATGTATTTTGAGTGTCAATATATTTTAACAAAAGTCCGGGAATAAATAAATGATATTAATCATGTATAACGACCTTAGGGATAGGAGCTCGTCAGCTTGTATCTATGGCATGTTCGATCATTGTCACTGCGGGAAAATCTTCGGACAGAGACGTATAACACGGTCGCAGGTGCTGAAGTCACGTGTAGGGATGCCTTACATTAATATCGATATAGAAAATAAAAAAAATATTAATTTAAGACATCTTAATTTTAAAGTAAAGCCAAGTGCTATTATAAATTAACGAAGATACCACAAACACTTAGACCTGAGGCAATTTTAAAAGCCAGTTGATTCTCGTACCCTGGACTTCAGAAATGGTAGCACTATTAAAACTGATGTACCTACTTACCACTTGACCACGCAGGTCGTCAAAGTATAATTGTTCCTTTTTGATACTGAAATGTTAATAATAGTGTTAATCACCTTATCCACAATTACACATGTGTTTATTTAATTACGCAAAAGTTTGATAATGAAAAAATAAATTAAAGATAATGCAGGTTTTTCACTACCGATGTGAAATGTTAAGAAAAGTAACTTAAATGCATCGACAACATCAATGAATCCGCAACACTAAATCTACAAACATTTTTCTAGCAAGACTTAAGAATTCTCAAAGCTCTCTTTTATTGGGAACTAGCAATTTGTGCCAACTTTGCACGTGTATAATTCAATAATATGTTATCTGCACAAAATCTTCATATTTTGTGTACCTACTAGATTAAAGTTAAATTGGTTTTTCTTTACATTTGAAGTTTACTTTTAAGTTTGGAGTGCAATACTGACACACACTAGTGCATGGGTTCCCGACCAGTGGGTGCACTCCACTAGGGTGGTGTAGAGTTATCAAAAGGGGGGGCGCGGAGAGCGTTTTCAGATAAACTGTACCATAATAAGTTTCGCACGGCGTAGACGGTACCACCGATGCGTAGTCACGGTAATAATTATTACCGTGGCGTAGTGTACCTCTTGTGATTGATTGGTAAGGCACATAGGGTAAAAGATTTGGAACCACTGCACTAGTGTGTATATCAGACAGTTTTCAATAACTACTTTACTCAATACAGAAACAAAACTCATTTTTTTCTCCGAAGTTTATAAATTTCAAATTGTAGGTAACGTGACGTGACATAAGATTTTAATAACTTAATTAATAATAATTGATAATTAATTAATAGCTATGCTTAGTTTGGGGCTAGATGGCGCTGTGTGAAATTGTCCAAGCATTTATTATTATTATATAAAAAAACGAATTGGTCAAAAAAGTGAGAATTATAATGGAACATTTATTTGTACACCATATTGGTGACATTGATTAACTAAACATTACACTTCCTTCTATATTGTATTCATAATTGAGATTGATTAATGTTGTGTATTAAATTCATGATTCATGTCTAGTCATTTTCAAACACTTGTCAATTTCCTATTTGGGAAATGAGACTTAAAATGAACAATATATGTAACATATACTCTTGCCTCTTAAACCACCAGTTCGATACAAAAATAATCTATAGAACATAACCTATCTTTTGAATCATTCAAATGTACCGTGCCGTGGCAGTGTGAAATTTTCATACAAATAGTTTTCAGTGATTGTTCGATTATCATATAGATAGCTGCTTGGGAGACTGTCGATGAGTTTCTAGGTATGTCCGAAACATTCCTATAATATTTCAGACTTTATTTAAACCGATTTTAAGATAGAATTTACAAAACTGAAGAGGAATTATGCTATATTGATATTAAACTTTTAAATTGCTCCTGCGCGTGACCTCAAATAAGTGTTGTAGTGACGAAATTGTAAATCATAGTATAAAATGAATGAAATGATGAAGTCCACATTTTACAAACAAGTAGGAATAAACTGTTATAAATTTAAAACTATAAGAAAATTACTGCTCATAAGCTAATATCTATTAAGTTTTAAGTACTTCAAAACAAATAATAGTATTTTACTCTAAAGCAGGGTAATAAAAGATTACGTAGTTATGTAAACGTTTGTTTCAATATGATTTTAGACAAATATAAAAATGTGTTGACAAAGACATCGGTTACTTCAATACCAATTGTAAAAGTCAACATCACACTACGTTATGTAATTTTATACCTTACAATTCAACTCATTATCAGGATTTCTGAGTCAGTCAAGTTGCACAAGAACCAAGTTAGTTTGACTTGGAAGCGGGGAGCTTAAGTGTCGTTAGGATGGAGATGTAATAAGGTTAAAAAAAAAAGTCTGTAAAATCAAAGTCTGACCTTGGCATTTAGCCCTTATTCCTCGTCGTGCCACCAACTAGTTCCCCTGGTGGCATACCACTGAATGCGGTACATACAGTGAAGATTACTCTACTTCATTTCCTTTTAGATATCACTCTAATTTAAGTCATTGTGGACAATCGCTCACTCGTATTATGTTATTAAAACTTTATGGTGCCTGAAATAAATTTTATTAGTAGGTATAAAATTACAAATATTGTGACAAGTGACATATTGAAAATATTTATTGAAGTTAATCTTCTCTTTTATGAAATGATCCCTGGTGCTTGAAATTAAAAAAATATTATTTACCATACTTTTTACTTCAGGGTATTAAAATTATATAAAAGTTAACCTTCTCTAGATTTATTTTTCTTTATCTACACGGGTTGTACGTAAATTATTTAACTTCCTCTTAATTTATGTTACGCAGGTGCTTGGGTAACATACCTACTTACCTAATTCAAAGAATATAAAGATTTTTTAATTCACAAAATATAAAATTTCATTATTTATTTATTTATAAGGATTACCTATTATACTTAGTATAGCAACAATCATTCTATGGTGGTAGGGCGAGGAATGAAAATTAAGGGGCATTTAGCCGAATCCGGGACCTTAGGATGGCAACAACATGAAAACCGGAGTATTTACATACAAGCTACTTGACGACAGAGATCCAATTTAGCTACCTAAAATAATAGGGGTTAAAGTATGAAATTGCCGATTTTTTCTCTCGAACAGAGACTGATATCTTCTATGATGTAAAAGATGCTTCGGTTGTTTATGTCGAATTATGATCATGATGGCCAACTACCTGTCAGCAATAAAAATATTTCTGATTTTCTTTCCTTAACTTTAAAATGAAAGTAAGTATACTTTAATATTAGTAACTCCTTTTTTGTTAGCAGAAATGACCTCTTATTTCGTTGTAACTTAGCTGATACTTAATTTTTTCGCGTATACTAAGTGTATACTAAGTGGCATACGTTAATTTAGTGTTTAAAAATTAGTGCATAAAAGTTTTAAAAGCATTATAGTTCATGGTTGTTAAATAAATTAAGAAAATGTTAGTATGGAAAATTCAAATTCATTAAAATTCTCCATACAAAACGCCAATTTCATACTTCAACCCCTAATATTTCTAAAAGTCATGCTTTTTTCCTGTCGAACGAGTCTAACAGTTCGTTCATTAATTCATTCTCCAATAGTAGCAAAAGCGCCTTCTGTGCCACCACCCTTAATAGATGTAGTACAAGTTGGTTAAAGTTACCGATCGACTTTCACGTTTTTATTCCCCGTGAACAATACAACCTTGCTATAGTGCCAACTTAATTAATGAATTGTGCAATGGGAATACGAAAAATATTAGTTTGGAATAATAGTGTTTTTATCAGTTATGAAATGAAATGAAATGATTCTTTATTCAAATAAGCTCACATAATAAGCATTTTTAAATCGTCAATCCTTTTACCCTACCATCCATTATGAGGTCTTTTAGCTGACAAGAAAAATGGGCGCAAAAAACTTATCAGCTTTATCAGATGGAACGATATTTACAAATAAGTATATTGTTTCAATTAAAATAGATTAATAAATAGAGAACATTATTTAATTAGCTCATTTCTTAGTGAATCAATTTGCAGGGTTCAAGCTAAATTCAAAATTTAAAGTAATGAATTCAATCTAGGCTGTTAAAAAAATTGCAATTCATACAATTCAATATGCGTTAAGATAGAAGAAGACAGAAGCGGAGCCATTCCTTATGGCAGCACGAGCACGAGCATAACGCATGAACCAGCCATCGCTTTGCTCAACGATATTTGGGGGAACATAAGGACACGCCTCACATGACACCACCGCAGAAATTATTAAAGAGAGAATGACATACTTAGCCTACCTATTTCATACCCTTAGAGGTAAATTAAAAAAAAAACTTTTCTTAGTGTTCACCTACGGACACGCCTCACATGACACCACCGCAGAAATGATTAAAGAGAGAATGACATACTTAGCCTATCTGTTTCATCCCCTTAGGGGTAAATTTTAAAAAAATCTTTCTTAGTGTTCGCCTACACCATGCATGAAAGGTATCTACCCTCCAAAAAGTGTCTCTATCTTGAGCCGTTAGAGCTCTACGGGTATGTCAACAATCAATCATCCAATTTACAGTTTTAAATGTATATTTTATACAAATCATCCTTAAAACAGATAGGTAATAAGTAAGCAATTAGTTATTTGTAATAATTATAATATCAAATACTTACGATAAATACAATAATTATAATAATATGTTACAAGCTTCGGCCTGCGACTGTGTCCGCGTAGAAATTCTTTTCCTAAGAACTTTGATAATGCATTTCTTATCAGAAGCCAAAACGTCATTAAAACAAGGTACTTATCTTAATGCCTCAACCCTATACATAGAGGCCAGGGGTTTGAGCTGTCTGATAAATAAAAGTCAGTCATAGACATATTATTTTGTGTACTTTCATAGAAAAAAATATGAAACACAGGGGTAAATACTAATCTTTACAAATCGTCTTCAATTATAAAGCCGTCTCAGTGTCTGCCTGATTTTGGCAAGTTTACATTTGATTACCCCATTAACAAGTGAGAAGCGTTTCGGAATGTGAAATGTGGGGCTAAAATCCTTAAGCATAGAACGACAAGATTTATTATTCATAAAGCCTTCATTCTATTTCGAGCTGAAATCTTACAAAGCTTAATGACGTAAACAATCTTAGGAACTTTGAAGCTTTGTTTTGGTTTTTTATTTAATTTTATTAGAGTAAGACATAGATAACAAGAAGCCATCAAAAACTTTCCTCTCTAATAATAAGTTTACGATAGAAATAAAAATTTAGAGAAATATTAAATTATTCTTGTTCTCTAATTCTTAAGATTAAAAAATATGATTCCTAGTTATCAAAATATTAAAAGTAAAGTATTAGGTGAGGTTTTATAATAATATGTATGCTTACTTTATAGTATTTCGGAGAAATTTGAATTGACTAGGTACAAAACTTTATTCTCGCGCCACTGACTGTCTGAACTGTGTTAAATATGTAATTGATAATTGTTCGCTATTTATTATTTTATTATGACCTGTTCTTTCAGTATCAGTGATAAACTCCATCGGCATTGCCACAAAAGATTTTTTAAACACTGTTTAATTTAGACACTGTTTAAATGCGATGCCGTCTCTTTCAAACAATACTGTCAAAAAAGTGACAGCATCACATTTAAAGTGTCTAAGTTAAACACCTGTTGAACAGTGTTTTAAAATCTTTTGTGGTAAGGCCGCATATGTTTGCGTAATGTTAAAGTGGAAACCAATTGTATCAAAATATAAACCACATTAGTCAAGCTGTATATTGCTTAGTGGTGATGCATATCAATTGTGATTAAAGTGACCGCGGTCGTTCATTATATTTAGTGGCCAAATAATAGGTTAATTTGTGAAATTATGGCATCCAGAATTAATGACATGTCAATTAGGTCATTGATTGATACCAAAATGCATAATAAGGTCTCTTGATACGTTATCGGGTGTCTGTTGATTGGTAGAATACCACGATATTTTGATTGTAATAATAGAGTCTCATTTAAGCCCTTCTTCTTAAATTTCTGCGCATACATTCAATTAAATTAAACACTTTTCTGAAAAGGTGTCTGAATATCGAGAAATTGATAACAAATCTAAATCTCAAAACAATATGTCTCCGAATACTTGTGCCGATTCAAGTGTAAGGAGAGCCCATCGTGTAAGTATATATGATCCGGCAGTAGATGAAACAGCCCTCCATGTTATCCTTGAATGTCCTTCCTTTACCCAAGAAAGATATAACATAGAGATGGTATTAAGAGACAAACTCAAGCGAGAAAATTTTAAGCAAAATAATAGTACGCAAACATAGAAATAGTTTTCTTATGTATTGTGAATAAATAATGAAAAAAGTCAACAATAGGAATAAGTCAGATTAGAAAATTATGATGCATCAATAGTTGTGAATATTGTATAAGCACCATTCAAAATAAATTATAGTAAATAAAAGAGAAAATAAGAAAAATAGCAACTAAGAAACAGCAAATTAAGTCAGAAATGTAGTAAGCTTATTATCAAATCTTATCAAGATGTCAACAATGAAAGAGAAGACAAAGAAAATGTAAAATCAGGCTCTGACCATAATGTTAGAGGAAGAGAGAATAAAAAAATACACTTTAAGATAATAATAATAATAAGAGTAGTGCCTTCAAAAGGTACTAAAGAAAGCTATTCAAAATCTATTCTTGGAATGTAATGAGCATTGCCAATAATGATAATACTGAGTCTTAGCATGATTAACGATCAAACCAAAAGATTTACTCCAGCTATGATAAGTGCGGATCAGAATTGGTAACAGCTACTGTACGAGAGAGTTCTGATAATGGTGCCTGTATCTATATTTGCAAATCGTCCGCATAGAGGTGTTAGGAACTAGAAATATAATTTGTGATTGTATTGATGAAAGATTGTAAAAATAAGTGGGGATAGGACGCCCCTGACAAACTCCGGCACTAATATCACTTCACCCAGAAAAAGAATCTCCAATGCGGATGCGCTGCCGTCACCCTAGCAGGTAACTTTGAAACGTATTTGCAGCCGGAGATATGTTAAGAGAACGTAAAACACCAAAAAGGATGTCAAAATCCACGGAGTTAAATGCATTACTTGAATCTAGTAATGTCAGTACTATGAGCTGTCGGTTATCCATCCCTTGGCTTATGTCATCCGCTACCTTTTTAATTAAGGCTGTAGAGGTGATGTGTCCATTGCGGAAACCAGATTGTAAAGGATTGAGGAGATGGTTTATATTGAGAAAGTCCTTAAGCTGGCGCTGAATCAGTTTTTCCAGGACTTTAGAAAGAAACGGAGCGATAGAAATAGGACGAAAATCAGAAAAAAATGTGGGTTTCACCTTTTTGGGAAGTAGAATAACATTCGCGCGTCCTTCCAGGAATCGGGAAAGGTTCAAGTTGAAATTCAGGTATTAAGGATATGGGTTATTTAAATAGGTATAATGTTGTCAAGGATGAGGAGGACCATTTTGTGGCTTACGGAATCAGCACCCACGGCAGAGGATTGTATGGAAGTGGCTTTGTAATCCGTAAAAGCATTTTTCTTACGTAGACTTTTCAAATCATTTAATGTTAATACTTCATATTCAATATACCTTTTAACAACCACTTACCTTCGTTCGATACTGATAATAAACTACATATTAATTCTATAATAATAGAAACTTAACACAGTGAACAGTTTTCCAGAACAAAATTAATTCAATTAAGCTGTTATTAAATCCTAAATTAATTACCGCGCATGGAATAATGGAATGAAATTCATTGTAAAGTAACTTGAATCCAAATTGTATGAAATAGTAAACCTACGCTTGGTTAAACTTCAACAATACAATTAACAGAGTTTCAGCATCGAATATTGCAACTCATTGAAATTGCATTTCGTCATAGAGCTACAGAATATTTGAAACACAAACAGCTTAAATGTTTGTTTTTGAATTGTATGACTATTTAATTTGTATTTATGAGAATATTTACAAAATACACCCTTTCTGAGGTACTTTATCGGAGGTTTATCAGAGGGGCCCACATAATCTGGTTATAAGTAATAATATTAACTTAATTCCAGATAATGTGGACCCCTCCGACAAAGTTAAACCTCCGATAAACCACCGATAAGTTTGTACCTCCGAAACCTGTTTATATTTTTACGTTTGAGGTTTTATTGCGGAAATGCAACTGATAAAAGTATAATGACTAAGTATCCAAGAAAATCTTCTTTATTTAGTTACAAAAATGAACACACTTTAATTATAGCAAACACGCACTTTACTTTTCGGTTTTCCCATAAATTAAACATTTATTTCTGTTTGAATTCACAAAAAGATTGTTTATAGTATGAGTACACAACACATATTTATCGGGCAAAGAAGATACTTTCAAATTTAATCGACAGGTAAGTCAAAAATAGTTAATTTAATTTGCCTAATACTTTTGGTTGTAGCCCGTCTTCGGACGAGGTTTTGTTTCCTTCCATAGTTTTCATTATTTAACGACCTCCGTGGTCGAGTGTTTGTACGCAAGTTTTCAAGGTGTCACTATCTCTGAGGTCTAATTTAAACTAAAACTAATTTTTCTATATTCTCTCTGGTCTGGGTTTACCACCGTTGTCTCTGATTTCCATAACACAAGTGCTTTAGCTACTGACTTTGGGATTGGAGCAATGTTTGTGATGTTATCTAATATTTATTTTATTTAATATTTTTATTATGTTGGTAATTTTATTGTAGTCCAATAAAGGCCGCATTCACATGGCGGACATGCCATGCCATGACAAAACGATAGAACGTATGGAAATCTTTATTCACTGGACTTAAATCGTTTGACCTCTAGTCACCGCTTGTCCGCCGTCAGTGTATGTCTGGCGGACAAAGGCAAACGTCGTCAGTTGGTCAAACAATTTTCAACTTTTATTGGTGAATTTCAGTCCAGTGAATACGGCTAGAATAGGAGATACTGTGTTTTGAGTATGTTTTCGGTCCGGCGCTAGTCAGTAAGATCGAGGACTTGTTCCTTAATAGGTCGTAAATTGACATTTCGTGTTCATTTTTAACGCCAAAGCGTTCAAAAAAAGTTATGTAAAAACATAAAAATGCTTACCAAAAACCTGACAAATAATGACGCTTCGATTCTAACGACATGATACTATGTATAATATGCTTAATACAGAGCAAAAACATATTTCAGCTTGTCCTGTAAAATTCTCCAAATGTGGCAATACTGTGTTTTGGTTTTGAGCCGTGCTGTTACAGATATACCACTTAAACCATTAATGTCAAGCCTCTGGGTCCTACTGTACAAAAATTACATCAAACACCATAATAATTACATGAAAATATAATTGTATGAATGAATGAAACGAAAAATATTTTAATTAGCCTTATTAAAACTAATCTTAAAACAAAACTAGCGATGTGCAAAAGGCATCGACCCAGTATTGAGTTACCGTACTATAAGACAGCACCACGAGACGCCGATTTTCAGTACTCGCTTAAGATGAAAAAGTTAAACTAATTAAACTACTGCCGCGGTTTCTTCACGTAGCTATAAGTAGGACCTTATAAAACTTTGAATTCGTCAGATAAAATTGCAGCTTTATGAAAAAAAAGAACTGAAGTCTCTATTTAAACATCTGCCGTGGAAATGCTCTGAAAGTCAAACAACGTTCATCAATACGGTTGAGCTGTCACATTCGAATGCTGTAGGGCAAGCAGAAGTCGCATCGATGACAAAGCGCTCATATAATCCGCGTTTCATCCGCTTACACGGTACCGGGACAAAGGAGCGGGGCAGCGAGTGTCAGCACGTGAAATATATACCGCCAGGTTTGTAACGAGGTCCGTTAACAATAGAAATAATGTAAATGAATATAAGAGGAGCTCTATGGCACAGTGGTTTAGCGCCTGGCCCAGCGATTACGGAGGTTAAGCAACTTTCGCAAGGGTCCATGGGATGGGTGACCAAAAATTTACTATCTCGAGCTCCTCCGTGCTTCGGAAGGCACGTTAAGCCGTTGGTTCCGGGTGCATTTGCAGTGGTTAACACCCACCAATCCGCATTGGGCCCGCGTGGTGGGCCTATCCTCCTTTTACTCACATAAGGAAGGCCTGTGCCCCAGCAGTAGGGACATTAAAAAAATGGCTGATAGTCAAATGAATATAATATTCTTTTAAAGGAGAAGCTATAAGATAGTTAAATAAATTTATTGCAGTTTGATGTAAAAAAAATCATTTTCATCTAGTTGAAAATAGTATAACAACGTTCATCAGTACGGTTCAGCCATCACATTCCAGAAACGATTAGGAATCAATCGGTAAAGAGATTTTAATAGTTTTCTTTTTATAATCGAAATATGTAGTGAATCGATAAAATATCGGTAGAGGTTGATTTATCACCCTAGGGTCGAATCAAACGTAGCACAAATACAATGAGAAAATGTGAGCGCAAAACCAACCACCATATTCATTTCAATATCTACAACATGTTACAAAAATACCCCTAATGCCAAATATGGTATATAGGGACCATCAAACTGAACAACTTTTACTATCGTCAACTCTAAAATCGCGAAAAAAAAATCAGCTGTTTCATACAATTCGATATTTTCGATTTTAATTTTTGTATGAAACATCTGATTTTTTTTGCGATTTCAGAGTTGGTTCCATAGTAAAAGTTGATCAGTTTGATGGTCCTTATATACCATATTCGGCATTAGGGATATTTTTGTAACACCTTGTATTATCGCTTTGGTATCGCTACAGTACGTGGGTGGTCTGACCAAATCCGCTCAACGCTGAACACCAAGCTACACGATGCACTCCATGACGCTAAGGACAGACATCGATGGAGGGGAGATCGAAGGAGGGAGGGGGATTTTCTTTCATCATCAAAGAAATATTAACTTCCCATCGGGGGAATCACGACCCTCAGTGATGAGGAGCACGTCGCGAGGAGGGGATCGCTACAGTACGGCTGCTGCGTCTATACACGTGCATAGGGCTTCTGCGTGTATGGAAGACGGGAATAGCAGATGTGACAGACATGACAAGTTTAGTATGAGAAACGAATATGAATTTTTAACCGGTAACCCTGGGTACGTCTCTGTACAACCTTTAATGAAGCGAATGTTGGTTGTTTTAGAGACGGTTTATTAGAACGGCAGGGCAGTTGGATGCGATTCAGCCGAGGTTGATGTTTGACAAATAGCGCAATGCTAGCCGATGAGTTTTGGTGAAGTCAGCGCGGTTAGAGCGCTTTGTGTTAAATTGTTGCTGGATGATTGGATCGAATAAACTGGATTTTGTCTAATGCCTGTAAAAACAATTGGTCAAATAACTGAGCGTTTTCAATTCTTTATAAATAAGTGGTAGGTATTTGTATCATTTTGTATCAAAATATTTTTTATATTGTGATCTGGAACCGAGTTCATGCGAAGATATCGTAGACTAATCGCATTGGGTTGATATATAATTTTTTTTTTAATTTACCCTCTTACTAATAAAGATTGAATAGCAGATGTATAGTTACACAATGGTTACTCTCTGTCCAACTATTTTAGTTTTACTAAAGGGACAAAACACTGTATAACTATACATCTGCTATACAATCTTTATTAGTAAGAGGGTAATTGTCTAGCTAGGATGTGGAAATTACATTTTTTCGGATTAACATAGTGCTATAAAACTTAAGCTTGAAATCGCTCAAATGGATCTAATGTTAGGTTACACGTACATATTGAAAATTTAAATAATAAAAAGGAGTGGTAACTGTGAGCAGTTGAATATAACTGCTCATAAAGCAAAAGCATCAAAACTGTTAGTTAGTGCAAACACTAATAACCAGTGTGAAGTTTATTTCAGCTGTTCAAGCGAAATAGTAAACTATCGAAATATCGAGTATCTAGGCAAAATAGAAGCAACGACGCAATTTAAGCACATTTAGTAAAGTTTAAACGTTTTTGTTGTAGGTATTATGAAACAAAGAGACATTATTGAAAACAAATGTAACCCCACAGTTACTATATAAGGAAATTACTTTTCGTATGGAATTAGTTAAAGTAGGACCTACTATATTCCCAGAACAAAAGAGTTCTATTTAATAACGTGACAATTTGTCAATAGCCATGACAATTTGGTTTACATTGCGGTGTAGCTATGAGTAGTTATATCTATTTTCAAATTGGTTGACGCAATGGACATAAAATTGTCATGACAGGTGAATAGGCCGATTCTTACAAATATAAGCATTTTAAGAAAAAAATATTTTAATTCAAGTATGTTTAATTTAGAGCCTTTACTCATTTGTCAGTGCAGCATCGGTACGATATCAGCATGGTCGGTATACGCGGTACCTCCGCGGTAAGAGGAAAGCTTATTGGACGTCTATATCTCATTAGAGCGTTAGGCCTTTTACTCACATTTATCGGTGCAGCAGCGGTGATATCGCCTTACTATAGTAACTCACCTCGGTAACCATGGCAACCACGCCTAATTATTATGGCGTGGCGATGTGGTACCACTGCCGCGCCGACAAATGAGAAAAGGCTCTCATTTGTCGGTATCAAATTATTGAGTAAATAGTATCTAAAACTTTTGGCATGACCCTCGTACTTACAACAAAAAACGGGCGGCTGGTTAACTTTCGATTGAATTTAATAACCTCTGTATTCTGAGCGACGCGACCGGGTGATTCAAAACTTAAGTTTTTTTAAAATGTTTGACGCCATACTTTTCTAGGTATCATTTAACAACAACAGCTTTTCACTATTTTCCTCATAAATAAGCAGCCCGTCTAATTAATCCTTGATTGTTCAAAGGGTATCAGAGGTATATGTCGTGGGCGTATTGTAATAAGACTCTGTGTTGAATATTAATTTGTTTTCACTCAAGAAGTAAGGAATAATAGAGTTTTACTATTTTTGAATTAATTAAACGTTTTGTTTCTTTAGTTCCACTGATTGTTTACTTGGTTATCAAGTCAGAATAATAAGTAACTGTATAATTTTCTAAAAATACATTATGGGTTAGACTTCAATTACTCATTGCTCTCTTGTTCTATAAATAAATTAATAATTGTAGTCTATTATTGTACCTGTTTCTAGAGATCAATTTCGGTAAAAATTTATTACAATATTACAATTTACAATGTTCAATTCTCTTGCGCAGGCTCGAAGGATTGCTCAGATGAAGTGACAGTGGGCGGGACACATAGCGAGAAGAACCTATGGCCGTTGGGGCGGAAAGGTTCTGGAATGGCGACCGCGCACCAGACGACGCTCCGTGGATAGGCCCCCGACAAGGTGGACCGACGATCTGGTGAAGGTCGCGGGAAGCCGCTGGATGCGGGCACCGCAGGACCGATCGTTGTGGAGATCCTCGAGGGAGGCCTATACCATGGTACAGTGCCTATACCCAGCAGTGAGTGTCGTGCGGCTGATATTATGATGATGAATGTTCAATGATGTTATTAGTTTTATTTACGATAACAACATTATTATCTTCCCACAAGGGTCCCTTAGGACCAACCGGCGGCGAGAGGGCAAGTGCCGGAGTTTTTAGTGGGTATTCCCTCCTCCCGGGATCCCACCGAGCCACTCGGCTGGGTGGGATCACGGGAGGCAGTCGTGGAGGGAGCTGCAACGTTGAATGTTGCGGTCCCCGCAAAAGGTACTCACGTCAAAAAAAAAAAAAAAAAGGTACTCACGTCTATCGATAAAGCTATAAGTCCCAACGAAGCCAGTCGCGTTGTTCTGCTTCAGCCCCGTATGGAACTCTAGGACCAGCGCAGGTCCTGGGGAGTACAGAGCAGGTGGGGCATCCGCCCTGCTCCCGCACAGCTCCCTTGCCCAGGCTGACCTCTCACTGATCGCGCCAGGAGGTCCTGGACCTTGGACTTCCCAGTATACCTTCAAGTAGTCGCTGCGAACGCAACTGTAACAAAAGAGTTTTATGTTAGAATTTTGGAAAGGTTAGGGTCCAATTCCAAGGGTGCGGTTCCACTTGAGCTGCTACTTTGCAAAGGATGTGACCGATTTACACAAATCGGATTGCTTTATTTTGAAAATAAGAAAAACATTTTTTTAATGACGACCTCCATGGTCGAGTGGTTTGTACGTACACTGGTTTTCAAGGTGTCGCCATCTTTGAGGTCCCGGGTTTGATCGCAGGCTGGGTCAATTTAGAAAATAAACAAGCCGTAGGCGAGGACGTTAATCATTCGAGGCAATGTAAATAGCTTCCAGTACAAGGCTGGTATAGTGAAATACGAGGAAATAAAATTTTCTTAGTAAAAATGTAATTTTTAAGTTGGTTCGTGTGACCATGTGAAACGACCAGTCATGCAACCACAAAGTTTTATAAAAATAATACTAGCTGATGAGTTCTGGCGTTTTGAATTCAGAATACTACTTCTCACACAAGTGCCGGAACTAAGTATTGATATTCATTTCCGCACTGAATTTCAAATTGAGAACATATTGAATGCAATGATCATTTTTAAGAGCATAAGTGAGAAATAACACATTACAGCCAAGGACGGGCAGTTAGCAATTACATAGTCGAGGATCGTTTGAAACCCGAGCTGTGGGCGAGGCCTTTAAGCATTCGAAGCAATGTAAATTACTTCCCGTACAAGGCTACTATAGTGTTTTTCTCAAGAAATGCAAAATAAAACTTTTTATTAAAATTTCTATCGATAGAATTATTTTCTATGGGAAATATCATTTCGCTTTTCGGCGGTAGATGGCGTTGTACAAAATTACCAAACAAAAATGGTCCGTCGAACTTTTTACGCGCGTTTCAATACTTACTTCCCGCGGGTAACGGCTTCCCGGGGTACTCCAAGTATTGAAATTAATTCCTGGACTGAGTTTCAAATTTAGAACGTGATTCACCAGACTACCACGTTAATGTGAAACCTCCGGCATTCCTTTTTTAAATTTTATGATCATATTTCAGAGCATGAGTGAGAAAAAACATTGTACCCATTTTTAAAGGTGAGGACGCATGTAGCTTTTGACAAAAAGCGTTAAAATTCCCGTACATGGCACTAAAGTAACATGTATGTAATTTCCCAAGGTTAGTAGTGCACTTTCAAGACGATATTTTAAAAATGAACCAGCATTAACGTCGCTTGTGCTTTATTGAAAATCGTTGGCTAAGCTAGGACTTAGTGTTTTAATTTTATAAAATAAAGTTAGCGCTGGAGCTTGCACTTTTGCAGACTACAGAGAATTTACTTAGCGCTCCAAACAAAAATCCGGTTGATGAACTAAAAAATAATTTTAGTCGTATGTTGTTTGAGTGAATATCTCCCTTTTAAAGTATAAAACTGTTCCAGAATTATAAAAGAGAGCCCTTATTAATATCTACACACTCAGACTAGACAAGAAGCACCTATAAGCTTAGATTATTTATTCTTAATCATGAATGATAAAAATTTATCCAACTGTTAATAAAACTAAGTCCAGATTTAAACTATATAGGATCGTTATCGATCTATATACTATATGGGATCGTCGACGATACTTCCTTACATAAAAAGATACCGTCGACTTTTAACCTCCTCCTTTTTTTGAAGTCGGGGTAAAAAAAAATTCAATTAACTTTTAAGACCAATGTATTCTGTTGTAAATTTCATATAATTCGATTCATTTTTTTCGAAAAATTAGGACTTGAAACTTTGTGAAATGCCGTATTTTGTCAACGCTCTTAAATCTGGACATACTTCCATTTGGACGTCTGCCTTATGAACGTCTCATCAGTGGCCAACTTTGTAATCCGTAAAAAAGTGTTTCATTTCAATGATCGTTGTGTTGACCACGTGTTTGTTGACTACGTTGACCACAATAATCCAAATAAGCACATGTCGTCACCACAACAAATAATAGCTCACAGTAAAAACCGCTCAATATTACATGTTATGTGGTATTTACACGGGTTGACTTCAGGCGACTTGCTGGTCCATTTACGTCAACTACTTAGCGCTTTTTACGTGTAGATATAAGAACCTGTATGGTGCAAGAAATTATAATTATATACTACCAACAATTTTGAATAGCCTACCAAATGAAGTACTTAATATTTACTAAAATAATCCAAATTTTAAAAAGCATTTAAAAATATCTTATAGACACAAACGAAGCTACATACATACTATAAGTCAAATGTAATAATGGATACAGGGTGCTTGCACCAACATTGGTCCTTTAGTCTATTCCAAAATCATAAATAAAATACCATAAAAATAAAACAAATTTTAAATAAAGCAATAAAATATAAATAACGACTAATGTTCGTGCAATAACAGTCTGTGTACCTTATAATTTTAGTTATGCATGTTTTCTATCTCCATTTCCATGTTCTGTTCTATATAAAGTACAGTATGCTCAAAACTTGCGAACTCTCACGGGCACACAAACCCTAGTGGTTTTGCTAATGAGTAATAACGTATAATATAATTGTGTCTATGTATGTCTTGAACAATAAATAAAATAAACAAACTGACAATCACTTATAAAATCGAATCGCCACCTCAATGAAATTAGGTTTGTGATTAGATTTTACAAACGACTGTCGATAAAAAACACTAATTGACTAAAATCAATCAGCAAGTCGCCTGCCAAGTCGACTCGTGTAAATACCACATAAAACTGTATTCGCGGGAAAATCATTTAACTGTATTGAAAATTAAACTGCGATAACCATCAATAATTCATGTGAATACTGAATACCAAACGTGCGCATGCATTTTATGTGCTACTAAAGTTATAAATAATTGAAAGCTTAAAGACTCGATATTATTGCTGGGCAGTGAAATTAATTTTTGGCTATCTTATTTTGTGTGCTAAAATATTTATAATACCAACTGCAGATTTAGCAAGCAAAGAAAAAGAAAATAAAAGACTTATATAATTTGAAATTATTCTTAAAACAGACTTACACTAGACTTACTTACAGGATAGACCATGACCATCAGCCATTTTTTTTATCTCCCCACTGCTGGGGCACAGGCCTTCCTTATGGGCGGATAAGGAAAATGGGCCATAACCCACCACGCGGGCCCAATGCGGATTGGTGTTTTTAATGACTGCAAATGCAGCCGAGACCAATGGCTTAACGTTCCTTTGGCACAGAGGAGCTCGAAAAAATAAATTTATGGTCACCCATCCCATGACCAACCCTTGCGAAAGTTGCTTAACCTCCGCAATAGGGCCAGGCCCTAAACCACTGCGCCATCGAGCTCCACCATTACAGGATAACACTGCATTAAAATCCATTCAGTTACAAGTACATTAACCAAACGACTTACTTCCACTATAAAGACTGTGCAATTACTCTATAATGGCCACCTATTAGTCCTAGCCGCATTATATCACACGGCAATTCGCCTTTATTCCCTCCTTAACGTTTCCCGAGACAATCAAAGACAGAACATTCTCATATCGCTCGACCATCAATCTCTTCTCATACGGGTGTTTCTGACATTCCCGACCAGTGTGGCTAATACACGTAATATCCTTATCATTGATTTCTCGCACTGCTCCTTTGTGAGATAAATGTGATTCTAAGAAAAAAGTCGAGAGTAAACGCCTGAGTTCGATAGCGAAAATGTACAAGGTTAATTTGCTCACACTAACAAATGTTTTGGAATGAAATAAAATGTTGTTGGCAAACTGGAAATTTTTTACATACTACGCTGTAGGTCCATGTATTTTCCTCACTTAAGGTATTTCAAAATATACGCATTTTTAGATATTAATGAATTTAGACATTTTTAGATCGAAGAAAAGGTTTTCGCGGCTGTCGGGGACGCTTCCAATAACAAGGAAATCGATTGAAGGCCATCTAAAATAAAGAGACAACCGTTTTTCTCTCGTCTAGCACCTACAATCTTATCGGCCGATCGCAATGGCGGTGACAGGCCATTTTTAAGAGCACCCCACCTAACTCAATCGGACAGAAATGACAAGTTTCTTACGAGCAAGGTGCGGATTTTGCACCTACCCGTTGTGTATGGCAAACAGAATGATTTATTAGCGAAGTTGACGATTAATGACCCTTTTGAATCGTGTGTGTTGGCTTTGAAATGACAGCTTGAGACATCAACCCGGCTATTTTCATTGTGAGGTTCAAATGGTGGGTTAGAACTGAAGTATTTATTAACATAAGCTTTCATTTAATTTTTGATTTTGTAGCCTTGTAATGTAACATAATTTATAATTATAATTTCCCTGTTATTCGAGTCTGATACTCTTTTTGATTCTGGTCCACAAAACGTGACGAAAGTAAAAAACGCGTTATTTGCCAAATAGGTTTTTGTCCGTAGTGCAAAAGGTTTATAATAGTTTAATGCCAAAAAGGTTTAAAACCTATGGGGACAGTGTCAGAACGTGCTGGCCACCCCATCTAGTTCTTCAAGTAAAACTACTATTGATGCATTTTGTTTTGTTTACTAGTTGTCGTATTTGCTTTGTTTACTAGTTGTCGGTATACTACAATGAAACCTAATATCGAGCGTTCGGAATCCAGATTTGCTATTCGCAACGCGTCGTGCGGCAGCAAATAGTCTGTTTGTCCGTGCTTGTAATCGAAAGCTCAACATGTTGGCCGTGATTATGTTAGCTGTGGCTGCATCCGTAGTGGTTCAAGTTAGATTCCGATATTGGTTAGTGCTAGTGATGAGAAATGCAAGGTGAATAGAACTTGATTACTGCAGAGAAACTTAATGATAACTGGTTAAGTGGCTTATGAGGATAATACTAAAGAATTTTGTTTCTAAATTAGTATCAAATGTCGATATTGATAAATGGACACATTTTGTCGTCGCTCTAAGTTACAAGTTAAAGTGGTTGCTGAATAGGTAAAACAATTAACTCAGGCTACTAGACATAGACATCTCTACTGAATAATTGTATTTTATCATTAGGAAGTACAATTTAAATTTAAATTTTCTTGTAAATAAACCAAGAATCATCACTTCACTGTGGGGTATTTTGCAAGTCTCCGGTAGCTTTTGTTCACAAAAACCTGTCTTGCATAAATGTGGATCAGACTTCGATCGCTACTGAACTCATGAATATAGATGAGACGCCCGTAGAAGTACTGTGGTACAAACAGAAACGAGACATTTCCGAAATTTACAACAATACATACACAATAGGTAGAAATAACGAAAATACTTTGAGCGTAAACCGATGTATACGAATTTATTCATTAGAACTGTTGAACAGTTGCCAAGATTCCTAATGTTGGTCAAGCAAAATATCATTGCGATTTCAAAACAGAGAAATAAAGGCTTGAAAATAACTAGTGATATAAGGATCACAACACACTATTATAAGATTACATCTCAAACCTATTACAATAATATGAAACTGCATTAAGATTGTTTACTCGCAATATTCATAGAGCATATTCAATTGAGCCCGTTGCCATAATGCAGGGTTAAGTATTGAGAATTAGTAATCCTAATACTTAAGGCGACATTATATTCAACAAAATTAATTACCGTGTAAATACAAAATTTATTAAAAATACAAGCTGAGGGTCCCCTGGCAAAATATTAGTTATTTATGAGCACACAAAAATGAAAGACAGATAATATTGTGATTTTTTTCGACGAAAAACAAAACGACGGCCGTTTTTAGCTATTATTCACCTTAAAACTGCAAAAAATTATTTGTCACTGTGTTTTTGTGTTCATAAATAATGATTGATTGACATAGTATTTACACGCAATTTTTTTTTTTTGCGGAAGTGGCGCTATTATTGCCTTAAAAGATTACGTTTATTTCCGTATTTATGTAGAGCAAAGTAGTGGGTACAATCTGATTGTGGTCAATACCAAAGTACCTAGTCCCCGCGTATTATTAGCTATACTAGAGTATCATTACAGTAAAACGTGTAGTTAGGTACGTAATGGGGCATTTACATGGGTCGATTTTCCAGGCGGCTTTAATCAAATAGTGATTTTTATCGACAATTGCTTGTAAAATTGAAACGCAAACCTAATTTCAATGATTCGACTTAACAAGCGATTGTCGATAAAAAGCCCTTCACCCAGAAAACCGACCCATGTAAATCCCACATTAGTATTTGCAGGCGCGGTGACAACAGTGATAGTTTGCACTCGATGCATATTAATGTGCATCGAAGCCCGCCGTATTAGAATGCCGCAGCAACGGTCGAATAGCTAATTGTCTGTGTCGAATGTTGAACGCTCCGACATATTGGGGTCAGTATTAAGAAGTTACCTTTACTTGTGTACAAATCAGTATTGAGACGTTAGCTTTATTTGTGTACAAACCTCAAATTATTTAGTGTAACTGAAAGAGTGTTTTTTTATTCAATAGCCATATTTAGTGTGAAAGTTGATAATACTAAACAGCGTTAGATGAATTCTTCAAAGTAAAAATATTTAAAATTTATTAATATTAGAGCTGTCTTTGTAAACACATTACCACATAGTAAAAGGTCTGATAGTTAGGTCACGCATAATACCTAATTATGCTTACTTTATAAATGCAAATAGGGGATATTCATGTAGGTCCCTAATCATACTCTTCCTTGTACATCCATGTTTTGCTGTAATTGTGTTCCAAAAAGGTTGAATTAAATGGCTTGTTGAATCTCAAAAAGGTAAATAATATTAGAAAAAATACTAGAAAAAATCGACTCATCCGTAGCACCTCAGACGGGACTCGAACCCGCACCCTTGGGATTCCGGCCCAATGCACTGACCAATTATGCTACCGAGTCGGTAGTGGGAGCGGCGAAATTTTCTAGTACTTTTAAACTTCTTCGCTGCAAGCCAGCGCAATTTCATCAATGTGAGAAAATACCCCCACATTCGAAAGAAACATCTTTCCAGATGTTTTGACAATCGATAAAGATGAAACATCTATATAATTATTAAGTTTAGATTTGTCTCAAAAACGTGTTTATGTTTCTGGCCATAACCCATGAAATAATTATATTTTTCAACATAATATCTTTATGGCGAAGAATGTCTGAAACAGCAGCGAGAAACATCAGCTTAAAAACAGTGCTCGTCATTTATCTTCACTGATGCCTTGAAATAATCACAAAGGATCCCACAATTCCTTTATTGTTGAATATCTGAATGAAGGCGTTCAAGTTACAAAATGAGACGGTTAAGCGGGACGCCGCGGGTTTAAGGGGATCTCTTAGCACCCGACGATACGAAGAAAGCATTTGCATCATAAAAATGAGGATAAAACGCAGATAACTCTGACAAATATTTAGTTAGTCATTAAAAAGTTTAATTACTTTTAGAAATACCATTAACACCCAGAGATATACGGCCTTTACCACAAAAGATTTTTCATTTCTCATATTCGGAAAGTGATGTGTATTTAAACTGAGCAGCGGGTTAAAAAATCTGCGTTCCACCCTAGGTTGTAAAATAATTTTAAAAATAGAACCGAATTTGGTTACATAGTCGACCATAGAGTTGGTATAACAGCCAGTGCAAAATTAAAAACATTGGGCGGAGCGGCGACGCGGGCTGTTCCAAATTTGAAATAAGAAATAAATAAATATGGTCTACCTATGTAGTTACATGTTTTTATCAGTTGTTCGCTTTAGGACAGATTCGCTTTAAGACAGATTCGTTAATATTTCGAAAAAACTACGTTTTTTTTACTTCCCTTATATTCGAAATGAAAAGTAGAGTGTAAAAGTCATCAATTCCTTACTCGAACTATAGCCGCCCTCGCTACGATCAGGCGTCTAAATATCTCGAATGGGAATTGCTTCCTTTTGATCCTTGTCTAACAATCTACTATTAAAACACTGTTTAATTTAGACTTTGTTAAAAGTGATGCCGTCTCTTTCAAACAACATTGTCAAAAAAGTGACACTATCACATTTAAACAGTGTCTAAGTTAAACACTTGTTGAACAGTGTTTTCAAATCTTTTGTGGAAAGGCCGATAAAGTTCGTTTTCTACATTAACCCGGAACATAGGACCTGAGACCTGAGAGATGTTACGCCTTGAAATCCAAAGTGCAAACCGAGCATAACAGCTGTTGAGCAAACATCTTATCAATAAAACCAACCAAACCAAAAATAGTGTTTGTAGTGCAATAATAAATTAACTCTCAAGAGTGCGAGTCCTATTTTTTCTAGTATATTATTTATATAAAAATAGCATTGTGAATGCTTAAATCTCAAAATTTCAAATAGTTAAAAAGCTTTCTCATCTTAATCAACTGTTTAAAAATATCTGGAAAGATGTTCAGTTGAATGTTGAAGTAAATTCCTTCTACATTGGTGAGATGGCGCTGGCTTGCAGCGTAAGAGTTGATATACTAGAAGAAATTCGACGTTCCCACTAGTGACTCGGTAGCTCAGCGGTCAGAGCATTGGACCGGTTATCCAAAGGTCGCGGGTTCGATTCCCGTCCGAGAACATGATCTGGTGCGAGTCCTATTTTTTCTAGTATATTATTTAGTATTAACTCTCAATTTCAAGGTTAGTCACAGAGAGACATGGATGCCTATAAATGTACGTCTGATGTCTCAGCATACAGCTATAGTAATTGTATAGCTTTGAAACAACAAAGAAACAGATACGAAAGTCTTACTCCTAAATGTGAAATATGCAGATAAAAAATGAGGTACTAAGAAATCTAAAGAAAAATTCAGCGTACAATATGGGAATAGTTTACCTTAGAAGTTTAAATGCTGACAAACGATGCAACTGGGAAATCTTCATTGTAGGAGATTGCCGAGTTTTAAGACCAGCTCACAGACTCACAGAGCCGAGTCTGATAACGCTAAGATTTTAGGGTTAAGTTCGTAACAGCTGAAAACAGTGCTATCTAATTTATATATTTTTATAAACACTGTATTTCGGTAACGGCAGTAAATGGCCAGTTATATTAAATGTTCAAGTCCTGTTCGTGAAAAACATTTAACAATATTTAGTTTACATTTCATTGTCTTGATTTGATTATCCTCGAAATAATATTAAGTTATAAAAAAATAGGAAGAGATTACACGGTCTGCTTATTTGCATCATCCCCAATTCCCAAGACCGTGTGATTTTATTTAAAAGGAGAACCTATTTTTGCCGTTTTGCAACATTAAGGTTGTAATAAGGCTCAAGTCTGGACCCTAATTGCGAAGGAAGCTTGCTTGAATGGTAATGACGAGATTTTTAATATAGCCATCCACTTTCTAAGAGAAAGAAGATTTTTCCAGCTTCGAGAGGTTAATGCTGCTAGGTTAAAAATAACCGTTTCATCTGTCCATCCGTCTTGCTTAGGAGCTTACACGAAGTTGCAGAGTTTTTGCTTTTAAGATTGAAAACTTTTAGAGATGCGAAGTAACGGATAAGGAAACTACGTGACGTTTTTAGTTCTCTATTTTCGACTGTTTTGGGATATCAGCATTTTGGAGAGCAAAGCTAATATTTTTTCCTGTGGAAAGGTACGATATCAATAAAATTAGATTTTCTCATGTTTAGGATTCCGTACCTCAAAAGGAAAAAAATGGAACCCTTATAGGATCACTTAGTTGTACGTCAGCTGTCTGTCTGTCAAGACCCTTTATCTCGGGAATACATGGAGGTATCGAGTTGAAATTAAAACCATATAGGTACTCAGGTCTACAATCCCTTAAAACTCTGAAAAATCAAAGTTCTAAGTTAACGTTAAATAAAAGGTACGGACGTCTGTGCCGCAAAAACGCTTATTTCGACACTCTCAAGGGAATCAAAATTTGTAGGGTACTCGCGAGTCCGACTCGCGGTTTTTTGTATCGTCTACTATCTTAATGCGAAAGCGAGTTTGTTTGTTTGTTACTTTTTCACGTCTTAACTACTCAACAAATCATCATGAACTTTTACATACACGATACAGAAAAGGGCTAGCTAGGGTAACCTTTCATCCAGAAGTAAGTACTGCTCTCGAGGAATAGACAAATAAATGTCCAAGCAGATAAAGTCGCGGGCAACAACTAGTATAAACATAAGTCGTGAAATATAATTTGTTTGAGCCTTTGTAATTTTTGTAAAAACTGAAATGGGAGAAAGTAAACGTCTTATGACCTAAAACAAGCAGTAACTACATCGGCAATTTTGTTCTTGTCGACAAGATCAAACGATACAGTCTTCGTCTCATATTATATCTGCAGGAATTGTGATTGATCTGAAATCGGATCGGAGCGTACCAGAGGGATGTGTTTCATCAATCACGCATCCCCTAGACCTATCTGGACATTTCTTGACATGACAGTTGGTTTTTTACTATAGATTTGTGATGCCCTTTTGTTTTACATCTGGTGTTGATGCATGGTGCTGATGGCATGTGTATTTTTACCTTTTATGGATAGTTTCATTTTTATTCCTGACCCCAAGACTTTAGAAACTTTATTATCTAACTAAACTGCACCAAACACCTGACCAAGTGAGAATTTCACAAAAATATATCAATTTTCTAGAAGTACTACATAATTGACCGAGCGAGCACGAATCGCGAGCGAAGCGTCTTTGCTTCAGCTTGGGCAAAAATACTTTCGCATGTCTGACCGTTTGTTCTTCTCTACAAGTCGCATTTCTCTACCGATTCTCGTAAAATTTTGTGAGCAAGTTCGATTATTATATAGCCTTTTTTTGTTGAGCCAGTATATCGAAATTTTTCGAAATAAAACATCTTTCAGGCATTTCGAAAAATGACCATAAATGTCACGGTGTCAAGGTAGACCTTACGTCTGTGACATTTTTGAACATTTTTCGAGCTCACAGAGCCATTAGTTTGGTACTGAAGACACAATACACTTAGTTTATCATAGTTTGTTGTATTTTTCGTATCGTAACTTATAAAAAAGAAGGTTTATCCGTAAAGCAGGTTTTATAGTAGTTCAAAAATTCAAAGCGATGCAAAACATACTTTGTACAAGGTTTGGTATCCGTGCATGTTTATGCTAATGTTATTACAATAACGACTAAAATACATGAAGAATTATACTTATTGGAAAAAAGGTTCTTGTTAAAATTCCTTGCTACCTTACAGTATCTGATGGAATGCGCACTTTTTAAGAATTTAATGAAGCTATAAATCATGGCAACACTACTCAACAACTGAAACATGGAACTACATTATAACAATCAAGTTATTGTAGTCCTTATTTAACAAACATAAGAATCAATTTCAAGCACTATAAGAATTAATTGTGTATTCAAACTCATAAAGAACACAGCTGACATCATAACGAGTTTCATTTCACGAATTCCGTGCGGTAGAGGGCGCCGTTTCAGAATTGTATGGTTTATTAGTACGGAGAATTACGTGTAATTCCTTGTGTAATTCATACAATATGGTTGGCTTTACTGAGAAACTACGGCTTATAATGACGTGATGTGCTTAAGTGGATAATTTTACGTTTTATGTTAAATTTTAATGTTCTATCACGTTCCGTGCAAGTCATATAATGTGTGACAGTCTATTTCCTCTTAATATGGGTTCCCCTAGTTTAATAAAAAGTATGTTGCTCTTGCATATTATAGAGATAGAGCTCATAATTATACGGTAGTTATTATGATCTTTTAAAAATTAACGCGGTAAATTGTGATTACAATATATCGAGATAAATTATACATGATTCTACATAATTACCTACTTACGACGACTTCCATAGTCGAGTGGCTTTGTACACCGGTTTTTCAAGGTGTCGCCATCTCTGAGGTCCCGGGTTCGATCCACGGTTGGGACAATTTAGAAAACGAACTTTTCTATACTGGCTCAGGTCTGGGTGTTTGTATTACCACCGTTGTCTCTGACTTCCATAACACAAGTACTTTAGCTACTTACTTTGGAATCGGAGCAATGTCTGTGATATTGTCATATATTTATTTATTTATACAATAATGAAATTGGCGACTACACGATATTGTGGCGTATTCAGTCTACACTACATATATACATTGAATGTACGAATGTTTTTTGATGATTTTAAAATTATACTTATATTAAATCGAATAAAGCTTTGCCTAGGGTTGTCGTTGTCACCTGTTTAAATGTAGGATTCACCAATCACCATCAAATTAGTTTTACGTCAGCTTTTTACGACGAACTTTTATTTGTTGTTCAATTGTTTTTATTTCTCCTAAATAATAGATCGATTTCAAGTCTAGCTCACACTACACCCATAGCAGTCCATGCTCCTATCCATACTCTAAGTATAGCATTATTCAACAACAGACAAGCAATATTCGACGGTGCTAACATAGACAAAGGTCTTGTTTTGCAATAGCATTGTAAAGCGTTTCCTAGGTATTGTGGAATGTATAAACAAAGATTGGCTATCTCTCCAGACTCTCGGCCCATTTTAGTAAACCAAACAGAACAGTGGTAGTTATTTTGTAAAAGGAATAAGTACCTAGTCTGAATTTGATATCCTTAAAAAAAGAATATGCACAATAGACGACCTCCGTGGTCGAGTGGCTTTGTACACCGGTTTTCAAGGTGTCGCCATCTCTGAGGTCCCGGGTTCGATCCCCGGTTGGGTCAATTTAGAAAACGAACTTTTCTATATTGGCTCAGGTCTGGGTGTTTGTGATACCACCGTTGTCTCTGATTTCCATAACACAAGTGCTTTAGCTACTTACTTTGGAATCGGAGCAATGTATGTGATGTTGTCAAATATTTATTTATTTATTTATTTATAATGTGTGACGTCATCAGTGGAATTCACTCCGGTATACTTTACGTCTAAATTAGTTTGCCAGGATGACGTCAAGACTAATACATTACTCGTATAGCTCTTTACACCTATTGTGCAACAGCGGCATTCAATGCATTTACTGTTTACAGGCAAGATTTACGATCCAACCGGTAATTACGAGTGGTAAATCAAGAGTGGGTTCCGTACTGTCAGTGGGTTTGAATATTAATGTTGCGTCACATAATGAGGATAGCCGATTGACAAGAAAATACGAGACGACGAGAGATCGATGTCGAATGGAGCGTATGTGTAAATTGAGTTACGGCATAAAAGGCAGGGTGATACAATGTCGGTTGAGGTACTCCAACCGGAGTGATTCGTCATGATTGCGTTCGATTGTTTTCAAGTTAATAATATACATGCTGAATTGCTGATGCGGATTATTGATCATAATTGTATTACAATTTATTGATGGTTTTGTTTTTATGGAGCAATTTCTTTAATTGTAATTTTTACCGAGTTCCACTACAGAAAAGGTACACATAGTTGCTTACTTAAAAAAAAATTGTTAATATTAACCTTAAATTCTGTCTGGGCAAATTACACTTATGAATGTTAAGAAATTGCGTTATTGGTGAATCGATAATTTGTTGAATTCCGAAAAATTTACATTTTTTTGATTTTATTTTTGATTTATTTCGACAAAAAGATCATAAGCCATTTAACTGTTTTGTTTCATACATCGCCATCAATGGAATAGTGACGTTTATAATGGGGTGTGCTCTTACAATAATGACATAATTATTTTGCCAATCAATAATTTTTAAATTAGAGATTTTAGCATTCACAATGCTATTTTCATACAATACTAAATAATATACTAGAAAAATTACCACGCGCCACATCATATTTTCGGACGGGAATCGAACCCGCGACCTTAAGAAGTACGGTCCAATGCTCTCACCGCTAAGCTACCGAGTCACTAGTGGCATCGTCGAATTTCTTCTCACATTGATGAAATATCGCTGGCTTGCAGCGTAAAAGTGGGATACACTAGTGGAAAAATAATTCACTAATGTTGTTTTTGTATTGTTGTGGTGATTCTATTCATTGTTAAAATAATTATTAATTAAGCTTAGTTTACCATTTGATATTTTGAAGACAAACAATGGTACAGACCGTTTACGGGACTGCTAACGTGTACCTACATCAGGAATAAATCATGTAGACTAATCAGTGGGATTTTATTGACAATGAGCATTCATAGCAAACATATAAGTAAGTGATACTATATAATATACTAGAAAAAATAAGACTCGCACCAGATCATGTTCTCGGAGTATATTATTTGGTATTATATAAAAATAGCATTGTGAATGCTAAAATCTCAAAATTTAAAAACATATAAGTAAGTGCCTAAGAAGAGGAAAAGTTATTAAAAAATAAATTGCAGACTCTTGTATAACCTGCAGCTGACAGTTTTGTATAACCTGAGTGTACACACCAGTGGCCCTACCATAAGTTGATGCAAACTGTTTACGTTACCGTAAACTATCGTTTTCTCTCTTTCACTCGCATTGACTGTGAGCAGTATATCCGATAATTTACGGTAGCGTAAACAGTTTGCATCAACTCATGGTAGAGCCACAGTATTAAAGCTGCCCAAATTAGATTGGGTTATAGCTAGTAGAACTCAAACACACAGGATGTATTCCGGTCATGCGATCTGATCTTAGATCGCTGCGATCTATGTGATATTTGGGATCGGAACGCAACTAGTGTGGAAGGGATAAGAGAACTCCATACCATCGCATGGATCGCAGCGATCTGACCGGAACGCATCTGTGTGTTTGAACTCTAAGTGACTGCACAACGTGAATTTAGTATGAATCACACCAGTTTAAATTTTGCAGGTACGTAAGTACCTATTCGGTATGGGAGGCTTAATGTTGTAGTTGACTTTAATCCTTCAAGGCCCGGAAAATGAGACACTTTAGATATTCTATTGTGTTCCGGCTACATGCGGCCGCTTGGGCGTTGATGAATTAAGTAACTTCATGGACTTTATTTTTTGGTAACAATTTCATAAATAAAAAGTGAAGACTTGTTTTTTATGAGACTCTATAATCATAGAAAGAGTGCCTTGTTTCTTTAGATATGTTTAATGAAAAATCTTTAAATATTTTCTTAGCAAGGAAGCCATGAAGAGTGGCTAAACACAACGGAAAAGTTTAAAGTCTCATACGAAAAACATAAATCTCGACTCTCACTTTATTAGTTCTATAAATTTTGTTTCATATTTTACGGCACAATAGTTTAACACTCCAAACTTTATTTATTTGGAAATTTTGAGATTTTCATGATAAAATGTACTTCAAGCCTTAAAATAACAACACAAAAAAGGCCGAGGCTTAAAATAGTTTTGCGAAATTTGCTGTAAGGTAAACATCTCATAGAACTCGGTGTATTTCAACATTTGAGTTCACACAATAAAGCAGTCTAAAAATTAAAGCGACACAAAAAACAGCCTAAGCCTTAAAATAGTTTTACGAAATTTGCTGTAAGGTAAACATCACATAGAACTCGGTGTATTTCAACATTTGAGTTCACACGATAAAGCAGTCTAAAAATTAAAGCGACACAAAAAATAGCCTAAGGCTTAAAATAGTTGCGGGAAATCTACTGTAAGGTAAACATCTCATAGAACTCGGTGTATTTCAACATTTGAGTTCACACAATAAAGCAGTCTAAAAATTAAAGCGACACAAAAAACAGCCTAAGGCTTAAAATAGTTGTGGGAAATCTGCTGTAAGGTAAACATCTCATAGAACAAATGTTGAAATACACCGAGTATTTCAACATTTGAGTTCACACAATAAAGCATTCTAAAACTTAAAGCGTCACAAAAAACAGCCTGAGGCTTAAAATAGTTGTGGGAAATCTGCTGTAAGGTTAAAAACAACTAATAAAACCCGGTATTTCTCAGCACTCGAGCTATTCCATCGGGATATTCTCGGCATCTTACCCGGGGATATCGAGAAACTTCGTTGCAAATTTAAAGTTTTCATTGCGTTACTGAACCGCATCAATACAAGAATGAAGCTCGTTTATCGTACCAACTTTTCCTATCTGTTTATGAAAGAGAATAAAATTTTGATTTACACGTAATTTCAACAAGATAATTATAGTTTTCGAACATTTAAAATTGTGTATTTGATATTATAAATTTTTAAGAACCAATATTAGGTAATAATCATCTGCCATTTTTAAATGTCTTGAAATAGTTATTTATTTCAATGTTCCCATTGCTGGGACACAACAAGACAAGCCCTTTTTTCATGGATGGATAATGAAAAGAAATAAATAAACAAATTACGTGTGACCAATACCAATTGGTGGGTAATTTGATACAGTGAGACGGATGTAAACCAATATATTATAAAACAATTTATCAACAGTTGATATAGAGTTACTCTATATTTATGTAGTTTGAAAAATAACTATGGAAATCAAAATAAATTTATATTGGTAATTTTGATGCTACAGTAAAAATACTAATTGATAGTTTAAAATATATTTTTATTCTTATAAAACTACATTTATCTCATTTTTTGCCTTAGCTCATTTCTCTAGGACCTTCTAAAGGCAAGATGGATGTGACAGGATGTACTCCAGGATAATGAAAACGGAATTCCTTCATTAACGCAAAGAAGGGATCTTGGCTTGCCTACGATACCGCTTTTCTTTTCAAAACTCTAACTTAAATCACTTTAGAAAATAGCGCGAAAATTTCATTTTGTTTACTGGATTTTATGGTATTTAAAAGTTACTGAACAAAGACAAGTAAACAGGATCCATATAAACCCACTAAATTGTATTTTATAAGCTTTTATATAAAACAAAACTAATGAGCATTAAAAATGATGATAACTGTGACATTTGAAAGTAGGTACTCAACACATGACATAACTTTGTGTCCCAGTCTTATACATAATAATATCGTCTTAAATACTAAACCGCTATAGTATTATTATTTGCCTACAGTTAGAAGAAGATAAAATAATATTTATGTCAGCGAACTGAAATCGTCCGACGCTCATGAATGATCTTAGTTACAAAGATAAAATCGTTGTCTAACGCTAATTTCGTTTAACTGTTGCAAAGCGTTCTGTCAAACTATTTATACCTATCGTTGTTTTAGTAGCCATTACAGCGATTAATCTAAGAGTCAACAAGAAAACTACTAAGAAGTTACCAATTGATTCAAATTCAAATGCAGCAGCGCTGTTGGCTACTCGGTGCACAAAACCAATTCAAAATTGGCAAACTCGAGTTAAACTCAACAGCGCAGCGATAGAACTCCAGTTATGTGCTCAGCTATTAATCTCTGCTGCATAAAGCTGGACCAAACGTTAAGTCCCGAATCCATAACTAAATTGAGACTGAACTTACTGATATTAAGTTGGAAAAGTTTGCCGCCGATAGATATTTGTTATGCCGTTTATCTTGGCTCCGGAGACAAAACTGTTTGCAACCAAAACGTTTTAGTTTTTGAGGAGACAAGCAGTTATTATTATGTTTAAGATGATGGAAATATAGAAATCGTTAGCGAATTAAAACTAACTCATTGAAAGTCAACTGTAAAGTTTCCAAAGATACTGTGAAAATTTTAATATTTATATCGCTGGAAGACGAGATTGCGATGGCTCTTCCGCCCGCCTTTCAATACCAAACTTTAAAACTGACGCTTTAAAAATAAAAGGAACTTTTCGATTGCTCGCCTATCGAAAAATAATTTCTGTTTACTCTCGCGAAATCTTTTTAAGTGTAATAGAATGCTTCTGATTCAGTCTTGATCCTTCGTTACGGAGCGGGGATTTAGTTTGATTTAGTAGGAAGTCACATTTTTTTCCCGTCTCTTCTGGATTATTTGTTTCGTTACACAGATTCACGCTAAGACTTCCGCTAAGAGTGTAACTGTTCTGCTTTCAGCGGATACAAAAATGTGGCTTATATTCATTCTTCCCCTTTCATTTAAGTTGATTCCAGTAAGCTTGGTTTAAGAATTTATTTTGTCAAGAAGGAATGAACAGTGTTATTATACTGTTCATAATGTTAAAGGGAAAATTTACGAATCATCAATTAAGCACATGTAAGTGCCTAGTGCCAAGAATGGTGGAATCACATGTAATTAGCAACACACATTACAAGATCAACAAATATTTATCTTTGTATTATTTTTTAGGTTCAAAGGCTTGTTTTAAATGAGAAGACACATCAAAGCTTTAAAACCTGAAAGAAACACGTCAAAAAGTTTACCTGTACCTAATCTGGTTTTTGTCATTTTCCCTTTGGAATTTAAATTCGTAATATAATTAAATTCCCAGTTGTAATAGGGTGGTGCCACGCTATGTCTCAATAAAACCCGGTTTGGTTCATTCGTGAATGTGATGATTAATCGTAAAATGTTCCGGCATCCACTTTTCACATTCTAATTGGTCTGCCAGGGAGGGTCCATACAAATTACTTTTTCAGGTACAAAAGATCCATTTTCCACTCAAATTAGTTCAACGTTGAAATCATTAATAATAATCTGATTTAAAAGGATTACAGGTGAAATTTGTAATCACTCGAATATGGAAAGTGGTTGGTTTATGTTCAATGAATAACAATTTGATTTCATCAACATAATGTTATTGTGTAAGTATTCGATTATTAACAAATATTTAATTTTTGTCCTCCTATTTATATTCGGCACATTTAGGCTGATATATATATTATTGGTAAAAAAAAAAAAACAATTTGACCGAGCGAGTGCGAAGCGCGAGCGTAGCTTTTCCGTTTCAGCTTGGGCAAAAATGTTTTCGAATGTTTGTCCGGCTCTCCGTGTGTTCTCCTATACAGGTCGCATTTCTCAACCGATTCTCGTGAAATTTTGTGGGCAGGTTCGATAATTATATTTATTATTTCCTATATTTTTTTTTTTTTTGAAAAAAAAAAAATTCAGCCTATTCGAAAATGATCAAAATAGTCGCAGTCCATAGCTCACATAGCCACTAGTTGTTTTTTTTTCAGCACATCGCGCATTGGCCTTATTACCTACCAGAAATGAAAAATGTTCAATATTTTTTTCAGTACTTCCACGATAATCATATTTCTTTTAACGGTTCAATGAGCCATAAAACTAAACAAAATTATCAAAGAAAATTAAAGCAGAATACGTTGAACATCAATACTTAAGCTTTTTTTATTTTATGAGTCCGTAACTATGATGTAAAAACTGAAATCTAAAGACAAAGATGCCATGAAATATTAACAAATTATTTACATGCCAAAGTTTTGTTCTTAATTAATGTTGTACTCAATGTCTTAGACTTTAAGTTCAAAACTGCCTGAATTTGGCATTTGCTGGTAAGTTTTTGTTATGTCTGAAAGTAGCTTTAGGCGATCGCCATTTTTTACACTAGACTAATTTAGAAATGGTACATCCACGATTTTTTCAGTTTAGTAAGTTTATTGGAACTTATCAGGAAACTATCTCTAAGCTTTATTGTTATTCCATAACCATTGTGTGATAATTATGTGTGATGTTATAAATAATAAAGTGTTATAAAAATTATATCCTATCTACGTTTCAATCAAAACATCAAAGTTTAGCCAAAGAAAAATTGTCTTCCAGGTACTATCTTCAGCCATTCGTTTAACCAGATGAAAACCTGGAAGCCTTTCTAATCCAAATCTATAGCTTACTATCGTTTCCGTGCAAAATCTCCAAAATGAACTGCGGCAACATTCATAACGTCCCACAAATGGATGTCCTGCCGTAAATCAACGGGAGTTGGTTGGAGATAAATCTCGAGTCGCCCGCGCAGATATTTATAACGGTAAGCTAATTTCATGTGCACCATCGCATACAGAGATTTTATTTAATATTAATTAAAGTAATACTAAATAATATACTAGAAAAAATACGAGTCGCACCAGATCATCTTTTCGGACGGGAATCGAACCCGCGACCTTTGGATATCCGGTCCAATGCTCTGACCGCTGAGCTACCGAGTCACTCAGCGGTCAGAGCATGTATGCAGAGATCTGGTGCGAGTCGTATTTTTTCTAGTATATTATTTAGTGTTATATAAAATTAGCATTGTGAATGCTAAAATCTCAAAACTTAAAAATTTATCAAAGTATTTTAATTTTATTCATTTTAAAGGTGGGTTTTTTTGTGGTGCCAGACACAGCTATATCTCATTAATTACAAAAACTATAATAAATTTGATTACACACTGATTTTCGTTTTTTGCCTTTTTTCCATTTCACTCAAGCTAACATCTATTCGAGATTCAGGAGTTTTCATAAATAACCAGCAAACTTTTACTCCGTATCACTAGTTCATCCACTTTTAGGTACCTTTTTTTTTTTGGTACCTAGATACCTATCATAAGACTTTCTTTCATATAAATACACCTATAAATATAAAATATAAATACACCTCTTTTCGTTGCGCAGAAATTTAGTCTGCTAGCTAGAGGAATACTCTTGGCGACGACCGGGGTTACCGATGCCGAAAAGCGTGGAAACGGCTAGTGAGTACCTGGCACTAGTGAACAATGCAACTATAAAGATAGAGCTAGTGTTATAATATATTTTCCTATTGAGAAGTAACTCTGACTCGGCGATGTATTCAGACCCACTTTTAGTAGGGAAAAGTTAGGTATGGTTCGATTGAGTGGTAGCGGTGGGGAAACGTCACCCTGCCGCGCACCTCACCTCATCGTTGCCTTGTCATCACGGCCGAGTTACCAACACCACTAAGATCTATGGAGAAAAGCAGTTCCAGGCTGTCTAATGTACACAGAACGGCACTTCAGACTATACATGTTGACCTTGAGACCGCCTTTATGCCCTACGTAATAAAAGCTGTTTTCGCAGTTTAACTGTATAACGATGACGTGCTGTCGTCCGTACTAATAGCTTTACTAAACAATCAACAAAATTAAATTACATGACAACAAAGAACAATACATACCTACATTCAAATTGAAATAAAAAGTGATTCTTATAAGAATTATTGCAATTATATGAAAGATACGTCAACCCGGCATCTTGCCCAATATGTCTCGACAATTCCACCGAGATCGGGATTAATTGTCCCTCTTTTGTCGCATTCCCGCAAATGTTTCCTGTCACGCAATCCTAACTCGTAATACCATGTTGATTGTCTAATTAGTATTTGTCCTATAAGATCCATGATTTAGGCATTAAAACAACATTTGATTATCATTATCATATTACTTCTTTTCTTAGCCTTAATCAGCACTTGTTAATTACTATTGATCAATAACAAAATCATTATAAATTAAAAGTAGAACAACCAATTAAAAGTAGTTTTTAGGTTCCGTACCCAAAAAGGGTAAAACGGGACCCTATTACTAAGATTTTTTTAATGTTGTCTGTCTAAAGTGCTGACGTTGACTTTGAATCGCAGATATTTATTGTAATTTTTCCTTTAGCATTATTGTAGATAAATATTTTGGTAGAATTAAAAAAGGAGTTTTCTTGCTTTTGATAGACGTATATAGATTGAGGTAGTAACCGCAGATTACTTACAACTTTATGGTATGATAGTAGTTTAGGGTTATGTTATCTGTGGCAGTACGTTATACACCTCCTAAGACGAGCATATTGTCCGCCATACCGCACGCTTGGTTATATTCAAATTCGGCCAGTGCCGGCGGGTTTCAGATAATAATAACATGTTGAAATCTAACACTAACAGCCATACATACTCTGATGTCCCTATCAGCATGCCGCATTGTACGGTTTTCCTAAGAAGCAATTGGTCGGTTTCGTACTTTACCGCAATGAATAATACAATGCTAGTTTAGTAAGCTGCATCCCTTTGAATGGATGAATGAATAAAATTCTTTATTCAAATAAGCTCACATAATAATCATTTTAAATCGTCCATTCTTTTACCCTACCATTATGATATGACGTCTTTTAGCTGAGAAGAAAAATACAGATGGAACGATATTTACAAATAAGTTTTCAGATATTGCATTTATATAATATGTTACAATTAACATAGATTAATAAATAAATGACATTATTTAATTAGCTCATTTCTTAATGAATCAATATACAGGGTTCAAACTAAATTCAAAATTTAAAGTCCTTATTAAGTCTAGGCTATTACAAAAAAAATACAATTCATACAATTCAATATGCGTTAAAATAGGTAGTCAGAAGTAGATCCATTCCCACTGGCAGCACCCATTCACGAGCATGACGCATGAGCCTGCCATCGCTTCGCTCAACCATATGTGAGGAAACGTACTGTACTTGCGACAACACAACCCACCACAAAGAAACGATTACCTTATCTCTACAAACAGTATTGTCGATCCATATAATTTAAACGAGGTTGTAACCAAAAACAGATATGCGGAAGCATTCAAAAAGTTTACGAATATAATTATAAACAATCTTAAAGAATTTAGTAAAAGCTAATTAAACTAATATAAATATTATAAATATAACATAATAAAATACATACCTATAAAATACTAATTAAAACTTTATTAAAACTGCACTATGCAATCTATAAAACGCGTATACCGTAAGCGTTTTACAAATATGAAAAAAATAAAAACACACGTAACGACGCGCCTCACTCGACACCACCGCAGAAATGATTAAATAGCGCATGACATACATACTTAGGCTACCCATGTTAAGGCATCGAATTGACTAATACCCAAAAGCTTTTCATAGGCCTTTACTTACAAAACTACTGACTAAAGAAAGTGAAAAAATTGCAATCAAAGAAATCAAAACAAGCTATGAATTCTAGTTAGTTAGTTAGGAATTTTATGTTTTGGGTAAGAAGTGGCATACATATAGATGATATTAAACAGTTTTTTTATATACTATACATTTTATTTACAAACGCAATGGTTGGTACGACATGGTACTAGAGTGTTTAGCTACTTCTGCAGACCTTACGGAGAGGTTACATATTCCTGTGTATTCTACGCTCATCCTATTCTCCTACTAATATTAGAAAATTGAACATTTTGATGTTTAGATGGGTGCAGTTTCACTCACAACAAATTTTTAGTCATAATATGGTTTGGCATAACAGGAACGGCATAATGTTTTTTCCTATAATAGCATATTTGCATAATTTTATATTTGCAGAATGATCTTACTGGCGACGATTATGATCTTATTAACGATTACTTGTTCTAATTTTATTTGGCATAAAGTTGGTGAGCATAAATGTTAAAAGCATAACTTTAACACGCATAATAGTAATTTAACATAATATACAAATGGTATAATTTATTACTATAACCTTCATAATCATAATTTGACTGGCACTATTAAACATTAGATGGACTACTTATGTTAGGACCTTTAGTAAATAGACGACGACGAGCGAGCGTAGCGAGCGAGGAGGAGGTTAGGTTCCATTGCGACCTACAACGCATGAATCGAGCGAGCGAAGCTAGCGTGCCGCGGCAGCGGCCGGCGAAGTGGCATAACCAACCTGCTGGCGTGTATGCATTATGCCATAAGTTGTTATGCTAATAAATAAACGTTGTGATTAGTAATCATTTTGTTAAATTTAGTACACAGATAGTTTATAGCCTGGATTATAACTTAGCATACTTTTGATCCCAGTCAAAGGTTCCCTAGGGGTTTTCCGATTGACCACGCGGACGAAGTCGCGGGCGGAAACTATTAAAAAAATATACTGTTAACTATGATATTATTACGTATGTATAAATATTTTTTACGGGAGTACTAGCTTAAATAAACAAAGATAAGAGAAATATTGAGGAACAAATACCTACCCAAAGCAGGACATAAATCACAAAGTTCATTCTAATTTGAATTTTGAAGAATCATTACATTGAACTTTTCTTGAATAAGTATTTCATTTCTTTCGCATTTTCAAGCAATTTCTTATCATTGTTCGATTTGATGGGATGTGAATGCCGCCCCCACATTTGGGGATGTTCCAAGATTCCTCAGTCACACTCCGCTTGCATTTATTTGCATCCGAAACGACATGTCTCGCTTTATACCAAATGGGATTTTGGTGAAAATTAGTCTACGACTTGGTTTGTGAATAAGGCTTTTAAGTGATTCTAATGTATTCCATTTATAGTTCGAGTTTTGAGCCCTAATTTGACACCAAACTACTTAGTAAATGAAAAATAATTCAGTGTAAATTTTAACTGGAATATTTTTTACGACTTGTACTGAGAAGAGCCGGAAAGAAACATAGCAAGGGCTACTTCTTTATCCTTGTTTGGTTTGATACACAGTGTTCAATTGAAAAGTGACCTGAGTCACAAAATAGTCCGCGTAAATGTACAGTCACGTCTGTAAATATTAGAACTCTGTCATTCTAAAAGCTATTACATTTTTTAATAGAAATCTATGACAAAAGACAAAGAACTACATCAAAATAACAAAGTTCTAATCTGTATACATATTTTTAGACGTGACTGTACATACCATAAATCTGTATCACCTTATAATTGTTGTTGCATTACATTTAAAAAGATTGAATGTGACATGGTTCAATGTTGTAGACATTTTATCGCCCTTGGTATATAGCCATGTTGTGAGGTCACATGTAGGGAGATAAGCAATCTAGCTTACTATTCAGTAAAAATGATTTAGCGTCCCCTTGTTTTTTTACCCAACTTCAGCCACAATAGATGGCAGTTTCAAAAGCGTCTGCGTTGTCGATGTTTCGGTGTGGAAACTTTGACTACCGAGATATTTCTTGCATTTTGTGGTCTTTTGTAAGTACCTACTCTAAAAAAGTGTTTAAATTATACCTATGTTAACATAGTTTTTCTCTCGTCGTGTTTGAGAGGGATATGCCCAGCTGAGCAGTAGGTGGGTGACGTGAAAATGACATGATAATGATGATAAAATCGTATTTATTCTAAAAGTGTAAGCAAGTAGTTTAAATAAACATAAATATTTGACAACATCACATACATTACTCCGATTCCAAAGTAAGTAGCTAAGGCACTTGTGTTGTGGAAATCAGAGACAACGGTGGTATCACAAACACCCAGACCTGATCCAATAAAGAAAAGATTGTTTCCTAAATTGACTTAACCGGGGATCGAACCCGGGACCTTAGAGATGGCGACACCTTGAAAATCGGTGTACAAAGCCATTCGACCATGGAGGTCGTCAAATAAAAATTCCTTTTAATATAATTTTGTAAGATAAGCATGCTTTCTTAGGGCCTTATTAACCGACCAAGAATAAGTTTACACCCAGTTTAACCAAAAATATTGCTTTGCGATATTACTTCTTACGTTCGATGTCTCAAAGCATCATATTCCTAAGCAAACTTTTTGGTTCAACTAAGTGTGAAATATTTTTTCTAACACTTATTACCTTGGTTATTTTATTTCATAGAAACTAATCAAAATTATCTCTATGCAAAGGAATAAAAACATATGTATATAAAAAAAATATATCTCGTATATTTTGAAGGCACTTAAACGGTGAATGTTATGACGAAAATTTCAATCTTTCAGTTTCGAATGCTCGAATCGGCATCACAATGCCGAATATCTGTGTTCCCATCCCAACGACGCGGTATTCGGGTGCAGGCATTACGGAGCTGCACCCTGACGGCTGTCATTGCTCCAAGAAACATTCTCTACGAAAGTTTTAAAATATTTTTTCCGAAAATAGTATCGGTTAATATTATACTAAGATTTAAATGTTGATTTTTTTCAAAATTAATTAGAAACAGAGCCTCATAATGGTTAGTAACAATGTGACTTGAAGCTAGGTTAGTATATATTATGAAATTCAATCAGATTTAACTCATTAAATTCATTATTTTTTCATTTCATTTTCCAATTTATTTAGTCACTATATGAACTATAGCAGCATGATTGTCAAAATGATTCTAAAATGCATTGAGGATGCTGTTACTGCTGGTGCGAACCCTGCGCGCAGGAGATGTATATCTCTTACGCATAGTGGCATAAAAACAATCCACGCTGTATTCAGCAAACATTCTCGATGCATTACAATATTAAATTCCCAAAAAAAATGAAAAGACCAGTTTTATGATTAGGTTTAAATAACTTACTTAGTTAAGTTTAAATAACTTACTTGGCATACAGTTTCATAGTATTTTTTAAATAAGTGCTATCGAATCTGTAAAACAAGACTCAAAATCGTCTAAACCCAAATTACAAAGAGAATCAATGAATACAGTTCATTTTAGCCCTCTCTAACAGAATAACCTTTTCGTTGATATGTTACATAATAATATTATTATTTTAGCCTGCATGTATTTTTTAAAATCCTTAATAAAGCATAAAATTTTCGCCATACTTTATATTTAAATTCAAAATATGCAGCAATGCTGGCCGTCCCCTCTTTCATGAAGGAGCTTGTGAAACAATTTGGATAATTTTTCAACGAGAAAAGTGCTACTAATTCTCCACATTTTTATAATTTATGAAAAGCTACGTAATGATCATAAGTTAAATCAAAATATAAATACGAAATTTTTTAGTCGTTACGCATTGTTTCTAAACTGACATTTGTTTTATATAATTATGTTAGGCTCAAAGACTGAAATCGCTTATTGAGCGAAAAAACCGCTCTCAGCGCATTGTGGTTAGGAACCTAACCTACTTCCAAAAATCTACAACGCGAAATTCGTGTTGTGGCTCTGTTAAAAACGCCCTTGACGCGTTGTAGAAATCACAGAAAAAGAGTAAAAACAGTGGCCACAACGCGTATTGAGCTGTTTTTTCGCTCAATGATAGATTTCGGTCTTTGAAACCGAAATGACGACGTAACGGTTGAAACTGAGCTAAAATGGGTTTATAAATAATCAAAGGTGAGTTTAAATGTAGTTTTATTATTGTAAACTGATGAACACAACTTGACATAAGTAATAAAAAACACAGAGTACAAAACCAAAGGAAAATATGTTATAGTAAGTATAAAAAGTACAGAATTCAAAAATATAAATTAAAAGTAATAAACCATAAACTAGTAAAAAAAAGGCCGGCTCGGCAACAACGGTTTTGGTTTTACCGTTCAGAATAAGCGCGATTGTGCCCCGTGGTAAGTTGAGCACGTCAGTTGTCAGAATTAATTCATAAAAAATTGAAATAAGAAGATATTTATAAATATCAAAGTAACATTTTTGTGTGATTATCCCATGATTCAAACGCTACTAAATGGAAACAAGATAAAAAAAATTTGTGGATATAAAACAATTTAAAATATTATGATTATCCTTGCTGTATGTCGGTTTTGCCAGTAAGACCCCGCAATAGAACTTGCATAAAATACATAACATCGTATGCAGGCATTCCAGACGCGTGCTCATTGACTCGAGGCCGTATTCCCGCGAGCCGCGAGACAGCGGTATTTTCCACAATCTCTCATATTTATTCATCTATGCATCGGAACGGTATACTACCCAAATAGAAACTTACAAAACATATTTTTAAACAATACAGTTTTTTATATCGAATTGGCTCAGTAAAGAAGTTCAGAACAAATAACTGAAAATGAAATGAATTTTAACTTAGTTGAACTGCCATGTAAAATTTCAAATCACCCCCGAAGCCTTTTGTTCAAGCTATACAAAACTGCATTGTTTAAGCACGTAACTTAAGTTTGGCAAGCACAATGGTAACTTAATATTGATATTTTTTTAAGTTTCAATGCACAGCGCTGTGTAATGTAGTCCATAACTAAAACATTAATGTTATATTTTAACTATGTGTCTAATAATTATGATATAGACTGTGTTTGTTGTTTGTTATTTGCGCACTTGGGACAACTAGGTTTGTTTTATATTTTTTTATTTTCTTTATTTCTCTGTAACTTAATTCCACTGAATTCTGACAAACAATTAATTGGCCTAATGAAATATTATCTATATACAGGGTTTCCCAAAACTTTGTCACGCGAAGGGAGTACCTTAAACATTGAAGATAGGAAATTTTATTGAAAGGTTTATAGTTTTTTTTTTTAATAATTGGAACTGCATTCACACATTTCGAGATCGAGATGGATGTCGTTATTGAGGATTTATAGGGTGTTGATTGCAAAAATATAATTTATTTTGAATTCCAACATGGTGGACATGATTCAACCTCCAAGGATTTGAAATAGGGGTTCAAATTTTGTATGGAAAAATTACAATATTTTGACTTTGAAACTTCGTAGATTAGAAATCTGTAGTGGTGAAATGGAAGTCCAGAGGTGGAACGGGAACGAGAACTGAATAGCACAAACTAACTTTCGCCCGCGACTTCGTTAATAACTTCTATTAAAACATAGAATACTTTTTATCCTAGTTATAGATTTTCTCGAATGTCTACGCGGACGAAGTCGCAGGCGGAAGCTAGCCACCAGATAATAATCTCAAAACAAGCGCAGAAATAGTAATAATATCACCAGTTATTACAAAATGTTCAATCATATTTCAACTGTCAATTATATTTATGAAAACTTACTTAAATCAACGTTTTCTATACCATTGTAGTGCTAACTGCTTTGAAATTCTAAATATTAAATGAAAAAATATACGTTAACTTTGAACCAGTTTCGTTGTTAATAAAGGGAAATAATTCGAAACTGGCAATTTTGTTTGCAACAAATAATATTGTTCATGAAGTTGATGTTGTTTCAAACTGTTTGAATTTTTTGGCTTCAGTAAAAAGGTCTCGTAACTGTTGAGCAAATAAATTCAACCGTAAGAAATGCCACCGCAAAAGCACCCCTATAAATTGAGGGAAATATGAGAAAGGCCTCCGATAAAGTCATGGGTATTACGGATAGATATTATGGCCCATAGAAATCAATGAGATGATCTTTATTGAAAGTTTAGTAAATTGGGGAACCTTTTTAGAAGTTTCTGTCGAGATGAATATATTGGATATGGGTTACTATGGAACATACAAGTGGTAATTTAACTTTTGTTTCCTTTGCACGTTCTTTGTACTTTTTGATAAATATTTGAAATATAGTATTCATTCTAATGGCTTGTGTTTAATGGCCTACCAGAAATGCACTTATATTAATTCCAATAAATTCAAAATACCTGCCAAAACGGATAAATGCTCACCTAATTGTGTTTCATGAAGTATTATAGAAATGAAGCTTATTTCCTTTTTATTTAAGGGTGTGTAATGTATAACCTAAATTAATATGAGTAACGATCAGATGATATAATAACATTTATGCTGCATGCAACATGCATGCAAGCATTGCATTGCGAGTGGTCAAAACACTAACCTAACCTAACCTACCTGGTGCATTGCACACTAATGCAAATTAGAACTGTAGTTTTTGGTATCAATTTTACTGTTTCAGTAAAACAATATTTAGTGAGCATTAATCCATTTTGGCAAGCAAAAATTATTTTGGTGAGCACTTAAAATGTATCCAATTCTAATGAATGATTATAAAGCCTGAATATTGAATGCGCACTCAAAATGTAATGGGTTATTAAGCTGATAAAAAAATCTTTTTGTGATCACGTATCTCACATTCCTATTCTTTTATTCGGATGACAATTTATTTTTCTATTTCGGAAGTTTTGCCTTATAAATAATGTAGTATTTCAAATACAAACATTATTGTTTGCTCACCATTTTCCTGAATCGGGAGAATGAAGAAAAAAATAAATCACACGTGCGACAAAACTAATGTACTTGTATCCAGTAGGTTTGCTCCAGATATTCCGAACACAAACAGTCGTATAAAAATGTACGAAATATGAATTTGAGTTAGCAATAAATATGATATTCATAAAATGTAGCTGGTTTAATTTTCTGTAGTGAAATTGGTTTAGGAAAAGCGTTGACATATTTGTGGTTCATCCCTCCGGATAAAAAAAATAACTCGCTGGCTTTTTTCGTGAACAAGTGCGTCCCGCTACACTGTCATGTAATCCCTCCATGTGATAAAGTGTTGGTTGTTTTTTGTTGTTTGTAGGGCATGTTTTAGTCATTCCTGTCATAAAAACGTGCTGTGCTAAAAAGTTCCGAAACAAACATCAAAATTTCGACCCAAATTCTACATTATAGTCATAATTTAGCTTGTAACAAAATTTACCAGGTGGTTTCAATGATTGAGCATTTTTGTTTACGCAAAATGTAAAGAAAGTTACTATTTGATAGAGAAAACTAATGATAACACAATACCATACTAGTGCCTCAAATAATAAGTAAGAACTAATTATTTGAAGTAATTTTATCCTGATATTCTAATAACATTAAACCAAGTTACTAAAGGAAGAAATGAAATGGTTATCTATATATCTACAATTATCTTGGAAGACAAAACAGATGTGTCATAGAAATCTAAAACAACAAAGGTGTAGCTACACCAGAAACAACAAATAAAACAGTTGACCCATCATATACACTGACCTGAGATCTAATTTAAGGACCTTATCATATCAGCCTTAAATCGGCCACTGTGGGGTATATACTTCCCCCGAGCTACTCCTCGATCAATCCTGCGCTGCTCGCATCCTTACTATGACGAAATCCGCTTGACTTTTCTAGTTACATATAACGTTTAAAATACTGTATCTGATACATATGATTTAGTAGGCGTTAAGGTTATTTTTTTCTATAAATTCCAAAGCAATACTTTACTCGACGACCTTTTATTTATTTAACGACCTTCGTGATCGAGTGGCTTTGTACACCGGTTTTCAAGGTGTCGCTATCTCTTAGGTCCCGGGTTTGATCCCCGGTTAGGTCAATTTAGAAAACGAACTTTTCTATATTGGCTCAGGTCTGGGTGTTTGTGATACCACCGTTGTCTCTGATTTCCATAACACAAGTGTTTTAGCTTCTTACTTTAGAATCGGAGTAATGTATGTGATGTTGTCAAATATATTTATATTTATTCAAATGCCAAGTGCGGTGAACAAATGCAAAACAGAACGAGAAAGGATTGCCAATAGCCCCGATAGTGTGTTGCGGCCAAACGATTTAATGAAAGCCCCGGGGAGGATTTATTCCATTTGAATTTGATAAATCTTTGTTCTGTTCCAATACATTTTAGTGTACGATTCGATAGGCACAATTAAAATGTCAAATACTTTATTATTTGTTTAAAGTTCTGGAGATATAACCATGCTATTATAGATATTGTTGTTAAATTTCAGTAACATAAAGTACCGAGAAGAGATTGAAATGTTGTCACTTTGGTTACGTTTAAGTTTGGATAAAAAAAATCATAAAAATTAGATGCGATTGGCATTATTATTATTATTGGCGAATTTTAGTAAACATAAATGAAAGGTAATGATATCATTTTGTTTATATCGTCCTAAGTGAGCGATCGGGTTCCTGTTTCTACTATGATGGATGTGAAAATTTTTCATATTCCTTGAACGAACGAACAAATTTTACTGCAAAATGTTTTTACAAAAACGAATAAATTAAAAACTAAAACGTTTACTTTGCTGATAGGTTGCTAGCTCAAAACTAACCGAACTATACAAGCTTTCAGGGTGTGGAGCAGTGTTTACCGTACAAATTATATCCACAATGCCTCGCCTTGCTTTATTGTAGAGGTAGAGGCTATATTGTGTAACGCCACAATAGCATCACAAATTTAAAAAAAACCGGACAAGTTCGTGTCGGACTTAGTCACCGAAGGTTCCATACAAATTTGTAGGTACTTAAATAAAGACTATATTTTTATGGTTTAGTTACAAATGTATAGTTTTCAGATTTTACCCTGTACTTGTAGTATAAGACGAAATTACTTGCCAAATTTCATAGTCCTAGGTCAACGGAAAGTACCCTATAAATTTTGATTCCCTTGAGAGTGTTGAAATAAGCGTCTTTTGCGGCATAAACGACCGTATCTTTTTTACGTTACTAAACTTAGAAGTTTAATTTTTTCACAGCTTCAAGGGACTGTAGACTTGAGTATACGGTTTTAATTTCAACTCGTTACCCCCACGCGTTCTCTAGATATAGGGTCTTGACAGACAGACAGACAGACAGACGGACAACAAAGTGATCCCATAAGGGTTCCGTTTTTCCTTTTGAGGTACGGAAGATTCAATTTCCGTATCCTATGTTATCATGTTATTCCTCCTTGTAACTTCGAATATATGGAAATTCTCGTGAATAATAAGTAAGGGCTATTTTTAGAACCATAACTTTATAACTTAAAAAGATCATAAAGAAAGTTAGTCTTAAGTTGAGATTTTGGAACTCATTCGGATGACAAACGTGATCATTATTTTTGCTCTTAGCTACTTTTCACTTAATTGAATAAATATATTATGTAATAGAGCACCAGAAAGTCCAGCTTAACCCTACCCTAATATGATTTTACTAGTCCAACGTGTTGCATAATAAATCCGGAGAAAGAAGTTATTGCCCTTAGGCTGGTGAATTGCCGACGTTATTGGTTTATTAATGTCGCAAGGCTACACTACTGAATGGCTTGGCCACTATTACTAATATAAAAGATTAACGGGCAATAAAATGGAGGGATTAGGAAACGCGTTGCATGTTGGATGTGGCTGACGATATTAGCTTCCTTTGCCTGTGGTCGTAAAAATAATTATTGACGATGTATTGTACCGAGTGAAACTGGCAAGTACTAATTTTCTACCCTGACCTTCTTACACAGATTTAGTGTAATGTAAAGCGACCTCTTTTATAACATCTTGGTCTTAGTATTGCTATCGTGTTGTTTTCTACTTTAATGATTGTTTATTCTTTGCCGGATAGGATGCAGAGCGTTAACGCTTTTAAATCTCGTTGTGTTGAAGTACCTAAATAGAAAGTTAGTAAAAAAATTTAAAAAAGTCAATAACTTCTACTTATGTCAATGACTTCAATTACATAGACGAGCTGTTCAAAACTAAAATTGTGTCACAATAATTGGTTGTGATGCGCCGCGAAGGTTGGCCTTCGTGGCGCATCAACTGTTTCTATCGGTCGCTCGCAATAGACTAAAGGAGTATCGGTGCATGCACCGTAACTTAATGAGCATTTTTTTGGTACTGCCTGTCTAGTGTAGTATATAAATAGAAGTCTTCTACTTCATCATCATCCCCCTACCCTTATCCCATTTTATTTGGGGTCGGTGCAGTGTGTCCTTCTCTTCCATTCCTTCCTGTCACTCGTCATCTCCTCATCCACTCCCTTTACATTCATATCATTCCTCACACAATCCATCCATATTTTCTGCGGTCTTCCTCTTTCTTAGTCCTCTACTTACGTTCGATTTTCACGCCTTTAACTTTAGGTATATATTAACGTCATTGATTAGCATGTAAGCTAACTTCTGGTTAACTAACTTCAATCGTACGAGCAAACTATTAACACAAACCCTAATGAAACATTAATCAAATGCATCCAACGAGAATACTAAGTGAAATTACACTCATGCATTATTTAAAACAGACAGGGTTGCGACTTTGCAACTGAGGTCAGTTTCCATTGAATTAATAATAACGATAATGGAAATGTATTTATGTAAGTACCTTGCCACTTTAAAGCATAAACAAATACTTTAATATTATTTAAAAATATTAATAAGGAAAATAGCTAAAACATAAGATTTGCGTTGTTGAGTTTGAGGTTTCATTTGTTTAATTTAATGGAGTTTGGAATCATATTTTGCTATTATGTATCAGATTCTATTATGGACACAAAATATACTTTTTATAGAAAACAATTAATACAATCGTATAAATGTTAACATAAAGTTAGTTGTAGTTAGTATTTTTAAATTTTGAGATTTTAGCATTCACAATGCTATTTTTATATAATACCAAATAATATACTAGAAAAAATACGACTCGCACCAGATCATGTTCTCGGACGGGAATCGAATCCGCGACCTTTGGATATCCGGTACAATGCTCTGACCGCTGAGCTACCGAGTCACTACATATTATTTGGTATTATGTAGTTAGTATTCTTTATTTATTTATAGTAAATACGCATGTATATTTAAGAAATGAATAATTGATAGAAAATCCTAAAATCACACACATGGCGTTTATGTGTTGAGGCCAAAATCGTATTACCTAAATTATTCCTTTTTTTTCTATTCAATTCTTTATCAGAACTAACTCGTACCCAGTTTGTTCCTTAAAAAGGTCCAAATTAAGGTAATCAGTTAACAACGTCGCTCACAATAGGAGCGATCCGAAAACTTGTCAGCCATTCACCCTCGAGCCGAGCTATTAAGGAAGTGCGAGATTTATGGAGACATCTCAATGGAAAAAGATATTCAACTCAAACAGTGGGGAATGGTTATAAATTCTTTTAAAATATAACACCAGTTAAAAAAAGTTTGAGGAAAAACTTGTAATTATTTCTGGAATGATTAATGGCAGTAGCTAAAAGAAGGCTTAGGAAGGACGGTGTGTTGTGTTATCACTATCTACGCTGAGGAAAAAAATGCCTTCAAACAAACTAAATTGTGTTGAACTTTAAATAATAATAATTATCCTGATAATGATTTCAAATAATTTAAATAAAACTGTTCACATTCGACCCATCGAGAACTTGAACTGAATCATGACGTTTATGAAAAAGTAAAAGTTTGAAATACTAAATAATATTATTATACTAGAAAAATACTGAATTGTTACCAGGATTTTCTCAGGTGGGAATCGAACCTTTGGAAGTCCTTTAGAAGATGAAACAGCTATATAAATTTTAAATTTAAGATTTTAGCAGTCACAATGCTATTTTTATAAGGCCCCAATCAGGCCAAAATGGGTAATTGGGGTTCAAATTCATGATGTCACAGGAACATCGATATCTTCTAAATAACTTCGGCGAATAGTACCGGCTAACTTTTCGAACTGCGGTGGGTCTGGCGAGCTTCAACTTAAAACAGATTAATCGAAGTAAGGAGCTTTGTATTGTACTATTTGCCGAAGTTATTTAGAAGATATCGATGTTCGTGTGACATCATAAATTGAGGTTCGCCATTTTGGCCTAATATTGTGGGGCTCGATTTATCAGTTTTAATTTGAAGCCCGGCAGACTTTCCGAAGTTCGATGCGTTAGCCGGTACGGCCCCAGTTGTGTTTAAAAACATAGCAGAACCTTTACGTTTGGCTATGTTTGCGACTCTGCGCAGCCTCCGCCCTCCGATTTCAAGCCTCCCATCAAGAAACTAGAGGATTTATCGAAGCCGCCGGAACATTATTTATATTCCGGATATTAGCAGTCAGTCGCCGAGAGATTTACATAAACTGAATGTTGTTATTCTGGGGCCAAACGGTTCGCATTTTCATAGTAACCGGTTCGTAATCAATCTCCTTGACGGCACTTGTTATTTTTATTTGTTTTGGGATGGTTCAGTGGAGTCGATAGCATTTTTTATACATTTGTTCGGTTCGAACTTGGGTGCGGTATTGCAGTACTCTCAAAATTCATACAAAGTACAAATATTTAGTGTTTTTAGGTTTCCGTACCCGGGACCCTATTACTAAGACACCGCTGTCTGTCCGTCCCTCCGTCTGTCATCAGGCTGTATCTCATGAACCAATAGACAGACAGTTGAAATTTTCACAGATGATGTATTTCTGTTGCCGCTTTACCAATTTATTTTATTTTATTCTGTTTTTAGTATTTGACTGAATTGTGATTTTTACGGATCCCAACGTGCGCGAGTTCAACTCGCACTTGGTCGGTTTTTTTCTATGTGAACGATCCAACACTGCACGATCTCTAAACTGCCTAACGTGGTTTTGGAAATTCTACCTAGAAAAAAGACCTTCGTCCTGTAGTGCACTATTATTGGCGATTTGAAACCTCTTTACTCATAAAAATAGGTAAGAAGAGCTCTCAAGTTCTTTCCAAAGATCTTACAATATTTCTTCGAAACAATATCACTCGACACAACTAAAGAAATGAAGCCATTTAAAGGACAGTCTAACGAAGCGTGATTAACATTCGCTGGCGATGAAATAATGGTATAATTGCCATTGAAGAAGAAAAAAAGGAGGTCACTGTAAGGGTCAGTTTCCACCAAATTGAAAAACTTTAGCGCATTTTTTTAATACTATTGAATGAAACACTCTTATTTTAGTTTCTAATTAAGAATGTCATTGTTACGCTGTGGGACTTCACGTCCAATTCATACTTATATTATTCAATAATCTAAGCGTAACTTAAGGGTGTCGTTAAGGGTCACAATACAAATGACTAAGAGTACAAGTACATCACACCTCCTGGACCAGAAAATGGGCAGCATTTTTTCTAATGAAAACGATCCATACTGCGATCTCCAGCCCGTCTTCTAGTCTGCCAAATACTTCCAGTAGATTATAAATTAAAAAATATGATAGCAATAGAACATTACTACATCGAAGAATATTAAGTGAAAGTAAGAAATAGATATAATGAGCAAGTTAAACTATTATGGTAAAGTATGTTCTCGGTGTTTAGTTCCTGAAATATGTAATGAGGTAGATTTGCTAAGAGATAATAATAAACTTTGTAAACCCGCTCTTAAAAGAAAATTAAATGATTATTCCCTAAGCATAGTAGCTATATAGTAAGTATAAATAAGGTAAAAGATAAGCAACTAATTTGTTTACGTGAGTGCTTTTCTTACCCTACAAACTGCTATGCAGTTTGGCGAACTTAAGTATGTGCAACCTGCAATTTTGTTATCTCATTGTAATTAGGTTTGCAATTAGATTTACCAATCAATAATTGTCGATAAAAAGCGCTGGTTGACTAAAATCGACCAGCAAGTCGCCTGACAAGTCGACCCATGTAAATACCTCCTTAGGCAGTTAAGCGGGCGCTAATTGAATGAAAAGCGGAACTTGTTCACTGAATAGAGATTTATCGTGACGTTTATTTTACTGCATTCATTTCTAACGATACTCTAGCAGAACGATAGACAGACGCTCTTACATTCTCAATTCCTTTTTTTCTTTTACTATCACCTACTTTTATATGACAAGCTATACGAGGTTTAATGATAGGTGTACGAAGAAAATAATAGTGAAGAAAATTGAATATCTAGAATATCTGAGTTTTTATAAAATTTCAAGTATTTTGCACTTTTGCCACATATTATTTAGTTACAAAACCACAAGATTTCACATTAACTACTTACCAAACGTTTTACATGACTTGTTAATAAATAAGGCTATTAGAAAATATCTAATAATTAATATTATTTAGATATATTTGAATTTTATTATTAAAATTTTTTCTTCTTTATATCAAAAATGAAATACAAACGCAAGCAAAAATGCGGATCCAAAAACTCTTGATACAATCAACTTTTTTCAAGCACTTTTCCCCTTTGGTTCGCGAGCACATAAAGGTCGGATGACCTCAAAGTTTTTGTTCCGAACTTTTGAAGCAAAAAATTTCATATTCAAGTTACGTGATGCGTATATACTTATAAATTATAGCGAATCGTAAATGTCTTGATATATATTTTTTAGAGCATTTCTAATCTATGAATACATAAATTGTATTTATTAATCATCGCCCTCTAATACGTGGCTTATTCTACATTTCGGTATATTTTATTACTATAATTTATTTTTCATTAAGTAGTGTAGATGTAGCGATTGAATCCATCCAATTCTTTTTAATTTCAAGTTTTTGAAGGAGGTTTTTCTTTTTTTAATTATGTATCAGATGTACATACCTAGAGTGCCAAAAATGCTTAATCTACAAGAGTATTCAGTATGCAAGGAACACTTAGGCTACTTATCATCCCGGGAAAACTAGAGCGAACCCGCTGGCAAAAGCTATATTTTAAAAATTTGACCACATCATTGTCTTACATTTCACTTTTTCGCCAAAAAATGTTCATGTGCAAAAAATGATCGTAATTTCTAAGATAAACTGAATATCAGTTAATGTTCCTTAAGAAGTTGCTCAACGAAAAGTCGATGTGATTTCAAAAGACAATGAGTAACTCTCTCTCTTTTTAAAATAAAGCGTTTTCATGATGAATTATTTAAAAGCCACCACATACTAATTTGTCACTTCACCCATGTATACTCAAAGATATTACTCATCTCTTGGGACCAGTCGTAAAATTTTTAACGTGCCTATTAATTTAAAACCGGGCATAACGTGCACGTAACGAGATATGCGTGAAAGTGTAATGTAAACATAGACTTATTTATGTAAACGAACAATTTATTCTCAGACTTAGTTCTTTTGTATAGAAAATCATATGGCCCTTATTTTCTTTTGAGCAGTATATAATGATTATAAACTATTTATGATTATTGGGTTAAATACGACAAGGAAAAAATCTAGAACAGGTGCATCTTTTTACTTAATTATATAACACTAATATAAAATCTAAAATTATACAAGCGATAAACTACGGTTTGAAACAAGTCATCAGAAGTTATCACACATTTAAGGATTCATGATTTTTATTTCATCATATTTATTATACTTTCAGTTTCATTTGTATTAACTTTAATGTTAAGATCAAACATTCACGTTCCGCATGTGTTATAATCGCGACCTTTCTCATCAAAGCATCTTCACGCATCACCCTAAAAATGCATGATTATAAAAAAAACGGCATAAAATCTCATAAAAAATTCAAGGCGGCTTGACGTTATGTGAGCAAAGCGAGGGTTAAAATGAGTAACGTTCCGCGACACTAACACCCCTAGGGCATCGTAAATACTAGCGGCAAAAATGAAACCTGTTTCACTTGCCGCTATTTGAAGTCTAGGTAATGGCGTTGCGCACTTTTAATAAAGAAAATGTTTCGCATAAAATAAATAAATGTAAAAGTAGGTGTTTGGTTATAGATAACTTTGTTAGTTGAATCTTCGTGTTAGAATTAAAATAGAATGTAATTTAATCTACTTATTTGGATGCACAATAATGTAAGTGCATTAGTTTATTGAATTTTTTTTAGGGACTGTGGTCACTGAACTCTGTAGGCATTGTTAGTGACAAAAATGAAACCTGTTTTACTTGCCGCTGTTTGCAGTCTGTCAAATGTGTTTCGCATCAAATGAGAAAATAATTTTGCAGCTTTTCGTGTGAGAGACAGCTTTTTGTGTTATTTAGTTTATTAAACCAGTATTTTCTGACGTTTCAGCTTTCAGAAGCTGTGGTCGTACAGCTCTGCAGCCCCTCTGCTCAAATGAACAATATTCTATGCAATTGAACGCTACGCTTACAAAATAAGCAATGACATATAAAATTACGTGCTGTCAAATCTATACAATACACCAAAGTTTGTAATTTACATCAGTTTTCGACATCACATAAGATTTAATCGTCTATTGCTAATATTTGTTTTATTAATAAGCGTAGCGTTTAAACGTATAGAATGTTGACCATTTAATGGCCAAGTATAATAATTAGCGGCAAAAATGAAACCCGTTTCAAAAAGAACTGTTAGTATATTTGGTTACTGATAGCTAATATTATGGAACGTTATTGAATTCCACGTTGACTTAATATAACGTTTTTTATTTAAAAAGATTAAAAAACTAAATTTTCTTATATCAAGAAGATCAAAAAATTACCATATATATTAAGTTCTATTTTCTGCGGGATGTTCTCATAATCATTTACTGAAATAATTATTATTCTACTTTATTGCTTTTAAGTAAGTATATATAATCTTACCATACGCAAAAAATATTATTCACTAAAATCTTCGGAGGAAATTAAGAAATTTAGGCAGCACGAGAAATTGACTCGTAAGTCGTAAAAATATGCAAAACTTTCACAATCTATCTTCATGTATTTCCCTAACAAATTCAGACAAAGCGCTGTTTTCATTGCTCCTTTAGCTTATAAAAAAGTTTCTTAATAAATGTTCAGTTACCGAAAACAAGCAACCTATCGTGAAAATTGTTTTAGGAAAATCATATTACTAAGTTCAAATCATTTCTGTCAATTTATAGGATTGTGCTTACATTACCTTGTTTAAAGGAACTTATAACACTTATTTATTGAATACAATAATTCAATTATTTATAAGCTATTTGTTGCAAGTCCATGGCAAATAGTATGGAGATATTTATATTTATTAATGATCAAACTACAGAAATGTGGGATGCGGAAGTTCCCAAAGGTAGGAGTGGTTTGTAGTTCGGCTTCGTTGAGGCAGTCTATATAACTGATTTATATATTATTTTTTTTTGTAGGAAAAGGGATACCTGAAATGTAGTCCTTTTGGCATGATGACTTTGACAAATGACATTGGACCTTGGACTTCGAATATACCCAAGGGATCTTCAAAGTCAAATAGGATACGTTAACGCAATTATCATAATTGCTATTTAAATTAGTTTGGGGATAGCAATTATATAGAGTGCAGGCGCAATCACATTCATTTTTAAATTCACATGAAGTCTTAGGTCAGACTTTGTTTTAATTACAAGGATTTCGAATCAATTAATGTTTTGTACGTGTTGTATTTAAACAAACTCTTTTTGTTTTGTTTTTGATGACCTAGGAATATCGTTACCCATAAAAACCAAACCAACAGCAATAAACCAAAAATCTACAATAATCATATTTAGTAGTTCACATAAACATTATATTTATTTCCAAATAAAAAGTTCAGATTTATCTAATATACCAACCATTTAATTTGTTCAATAAAAACAAAGTTGAGGCAAATTGATTTTGCTGTAGTTTATATAGGCCCTTTTACGCAGACGTAGCGAAATATCGCACAAAACAAGTCTCATCGTGAAGAAGTTCTCGCGTTAATTTAGCACTGTTGACGTCCCGACCGAGTTCAGGGTATGAGGGACCTAACAATACAATAACTTTACTTTGATTATATATTTTTCGAAGAAAGAAACCAGTATTAATTAGCCAAAGAAATACATCGCTATTATAACAACAGTAGGCATTTTTAAGCTTCTTTAATGATGGTTGTGGGTTTAAACTTTAATAATGGTTCAGGCAGATCATCATTATCATCATAAAAAAATATCTGAAATATTATCATTACATTTGAAAAAAGAATGCGGGAGGTTCCACATTGGTTCATCACGTTATAATTTGAAATTCAGTGCGGGTACTTCTCGAACAAGTACCTATTCGTAACGGTAAAACTCATCAGCTAGCGTTATTTTTATGAAACTATATGGCTGCATTACTGGTCGATTCATATGGCCACACAAACCAATTTAAAAATTACATTTTAAAGAAAATTTTATTTTCTCGCAATTTTTGAAAAAAGCACTATTATAAGCCTTGTGCGGGAAGCATAACTTCCCGCGCTCACCTGTAATGTACTAATCATCAACTGCAGGACGTAGAGGCCTCTCCAGTGGGAGGGAAGACATAGCCATTATATCCACGCTTGATATTTTGGCAACATCTTTTGGACCCAGATTCTGAGGCCGCACTATACTTGTGTGGTTTGGTGGAGTACTGCCTGCAAGCTACACAACATTTGCACAACATTTACACACAGCTACATATTTGGTATTATATAAAATAGCATTGTGAATGCTAAAATCTCAAAATTTAAAAATTATATAGCTTTCTCATTTAATCAATTGTTTAAAAATATCTGGAAAGGTATTCAGTTGATATCGAGGTAATTCCTTGTACAATGGTGAGATGGCGTTGGCTTGCAGCGTAAGAGTTGATATACTAGGAGAAATTCGACGTTCCCACTAGTGACTCGGTAGCTCAGCGGTCAGAGCATTGGACCGGATATCCTAAGGTCGCGGGTTCGATTCCCGTCCGAGAACATGATCTGGTGCGAGTCGTATTTTTTCTAGTATATTATTTGGTATTACACAACATAGTTTTTAAGTATCATCGTTAAGTATAAGTTGGTGGTTTGGCTCGATGAAGCTGCCATGTCTGAAGACAAAAGCTCCAAAATTAATGCAAATTAAAAAAGAAAAAAAAATCTTTTGGATGGTTTGAAATCGCATTGTTAGACCGACCGTTGTCATCAATAAACGTTGCTGTCCATTTTTAGGTCCATAAACTGACCATCATTTTTCTTCACTTACACCTTTTCCCGAGATAAAAACAAACAACTTATCAACTTTTTGTTAGGACCAAAGCTGAAAGCTGTACTTTCTTTCAAATTCATTGGTCGCAAAATAAACTAATTCCTTTCTTTCCAAAATAAGACAATAATACATCATCAGATCCCAATTCAATTGTAGCCAACAATGCAGCGAAGAAAATGGAACTACACGAAAATGCTCATATTTTATCGTTATGAAATTCTGGTATGCTAGAGATATTTTTATCTCCGTCATTAGCCCTGATTAATGAGACCGTATGAGCGAGGCTTCGCAATATTAATGGTGAACCATTGTTGTGGAATCACAGATATGTATTTGGTAAGTCATTCATGACCTATGTTTGAGTTCATTTCAGTTGCAGTATTGGTGGAGATTGTTGTATTGTGTGTGTATAGATGCGGTCTATTTAATATTCTCAAATGAATTCATCAATCAAGGATAATCAATTTGATATACCCAGTCATCTATCGGAAAGAGTAGGTATCAAATCATTGCTAAATTGCAGAAGTACTGTACAAGATACTGACAAATCTGGATAATTCTATTTCTGAAAATATGAGTTGAGTAAAATCCTTGGGCACTTCTGATTTTACTGATTTACAAACAGATTAGCCTCATCCACCTTTAAATAAAACAGCCATTAGAATCAGCTTTTTTGCATACGCACACACACACACCAACTAATTCAGTATAAAATTCCACCTGAAAAATATGAATTCCCAAGTAAAGTGTACTCTCAGCATGCTTTTGGTCAAATATGGAAATTGCACGAAACTACCTAATAAAGTTCAGTATAAAAATAAAGGTAAATAAGAACCGTAAGCAAATGAAAATAGTACTCGGTGGAATTGCTTCTAGTCTGGTTCATTTTGACTGGAGGTTTTTTATTATCTCGTAAGCTGGAAGCGAGAAACGTAAAATTTATGTTAAGCTTTGACAATAATTTTTCGTTGAAAAAACCTTATTAAGAGAAAAGATTCAAGAAAATGCACTCTCAACCTAATCAAATATGGCGGTAATTGATTGGTTTTCAAACTTCCATTTGGAAATTCATCGTAGAATTTCGTCGAGTAGTAATAAAGGTCTTATTGTAAAGTGTGAAAGATTAAAATTGTAATTAGAGATCACTGCAGTGGAACAATTATCGGGTTTTAAGGGAAATTGCATTCTGGGGAGAAATCCCGAGTGAATAATTTTGCAGGGCTTATGAGCTTATAGCTAAATTTATTTTGTGCTTGTTTTCAAACGTATCCTTACTTTATCCTTGAACATTAACTAATTTTAATCGACTAAAACCCAACTTAAAAAAACACGATAATTCCCCGACTAAAAGTAATGTAGGTACTATACATAATATACGCACCTATTCATAAATAACAATCGCAAGAAAAATCCATCGAGGCTGCCATTTTTCTAGTATATAATTTAGTATTGTGTAAAAATAGCGTTGTGAATACAAAATCTCAAATTAAAAAATGAGAAAGCAACCTAATATGATAAAAACGTATTGAATCGTGTTAAAATAGCATTGTGAAATGGTAAAATCTCAAACTTTAACAAGGTACTGTGCGGGTTTCACAAGCAGCACTCTATGGTGTCTAAGTAACTAGCACCCCTTGGGTTTAATGAAAATGGACTTTGCGTCATGGCAACAGAATATAAATGAAAGAGGGTTCAGGGAGTAGGAAGTCTGAGCAATGATATTTTATAGTGTGCCACAGAGGAACATCGGTGTTAAATGCATTGATATATCTCCAGCCGACTGCGCTCGATGGCTTGCCGAATTGAGGGAGCACATAATAGGTTGCAGGATTTTTCAATTTCACTGCATCTGATTTAATATAGGCTGGAAAATTCTACTCATTCAGCCATTTTTTTTCTGTATGTGTCTAGTAACTAGAAAGACAGGTTATCATTTTTCAACCTGGGGCCCTACCGGCAAACTTTTCGAATTTCGGCGGGTCTGCCGAGCTTCAACTTAAACAAATAAATCGAAGTAAAGGAGTTTCGTATTGTACTATTCGCCGAAGTTATTTAGAAGATATCTATGTTCGTGCGACATCATGAATTGGGGTTCGCTATTTTGGCCCGATTGGGGCTCGATTTATCTTTTTTTAATTTGAAGCCCGGCAGACTTTCCGAAGTTCGATGCGTTAGCCGGTAGGGCCCCTGGTTATTTATCGAAAATACTTAGACTATTCAGCTTTTAATTAAGTTAACAAATCAATTAAATAATATCTTGCATACTCTGAAAACTCATAGAAAGCTGCTTTTTTGTAATTGCATTTTCAGTGAGATTAAATAAAAGCACAATGCAAACACAAAGCAACATTAATAATATCGCTTCGTCAGATGAAAATATGGAAAAGGTATACCTTTTCTCAGCTTCGATCAGTCTGGAAAAATTCTACCTGTAATTTATTCGGAATTCGTCGTCTTTTAAGTCGTTGACCTCATAACAATATGTCTTTATGTATTATTATGAAATTTCCGACTGCGACAAAGAGAATACGTAAATAAAGTAGGAAACGTTCAAGTACATCGTAAGACAGTTTTACCAATATATCGGAGGCAAAGATGCCAGGAACAAAACCAATCGGTTATTCAAGATCACGAACTGATAATAAACGTTTTTTCCACTTTTTATTAAGAGCAATTCATCTCGTCGACAACATAATAAATTTCGTATATCCTGGCACATAACTAGTTATTTACTTTACATACTGCTTTCAGAACTCAAGCTCAATATCAGCGTGAGCACGTTTTATTACTGCGGCTTTTTGTGCGTTCATCAAAAGGAAGCGATTGCAAATGGCTTTGAGACGTAATGAGTACTTGATTAATTATTACAACGTAAACACATAGCGGGAAGAAGCCGGCTAAATATCGACACAATAGTCGGGCACTACGATGAAATGTAAATCGAGTACAACCCTTTTGTTAACGATAATGAGTAGAGAAACGGGCGTCGTCCCGAAACGGAATATCACAGGACCAGTTAAAGAAGACCTCCTACCTCGATGAGGTTGAAGCAAATTAGGGCACTAAATAGATTTTACTATGAATGTCGCGGGTCGCAACTAATTGGCCAGTTAACGACGACAACGAGTATAGCAAAGCGGAAGGCCTCTGAGTGGTTGTTACTTGTACAATTACGGCAAATGACACGGCGACAATATTCGAATACATAGTTTCGATTAAAGGAATATTGCGACATTTGTAACTGGATGTTCTTGCGTAATATCCTAGAATGTAATTGTGTACATTTAATTTTGAAAATTAGTGCTTAGATGAAGGCGTTGATCTCTTGATACAATTTTAGATGTCACAGTGTTTCACTTAGAGAGACTTAAAAGACTGACGTAAGACTTAACAGCGTAATTTCTAGAGGCACAATGTTTATTTGCTCCTCAATTGATTTATTTATTCACTTTCAAAACGTCAGGATATGAAAATATTTGTAGTGTGTTAGCACATATTATTACCTTATGTGTACTAAGTATAATCTCACACTTACCACAGACTGAAAATCGAACAGTTTATCGATTAAGAATACTTAACCACCATATTAAATTATTTCTTTGACAATTTAAACTTTTTTAATTAAACCTTTTTTTGAGAAATTAAACTTTTTTAATGCAACCTTATGGCGTTTGACATTACATTGACAGAATGCGTTCTGCAAATAAAGTCGAAGTAAAAAAATGAATATCGTTTAAAACAGATGCTTCGGTCGTAAAATAATTAATTTATCGACAAAGACATTATTATTATTAATATTCATATTATTAATAAATTAGTCAATATTCATAGCTAAGACTGGACAACGTCTGTCGGGTCCGCTAGTATTATATATAAGTACACACGGCGGCACCTCAGAGGCCTCAGACTATACATGTTGACCTTGGGACCGCCTTTGTGCCCTACGTAATAAAAGCTGTTTTCGCAGTTTATCTGTATAACCTGACGTAATGTCGAAAACAATTGGCACAGACTGAAAATCGAATCGTTTATCGATTACTAACCGATCTTCGATGCGGCTCGCGTGTTGTTTCTAGCCATTATATCTTATTCAATAAGGTTAGTATTAAACTATGGGGCGGACTATAGGCCTATTAAATATAAAAAGCTTTTTGTCACGAACATTAAGTATTGACTTTCATTTTAGATATTGATGACTTTCGTTAATTGCCATTGTGAGCGAGTATGGAAGAAGTGTTTTGAAGCATATTAGTGCCAATGGATGGTGTTTCATGTGAGACAGTGTCACTTGTTTGCCTATCGATTAAAAGTTCTGAAACTCTTAAATATTTTATTTTATTTTATTAGTTAAGGTGCAGTACCTTGCTAAAAACGTGCACTATAAAAAAAACTTCCTATTTATTTGTAGTTCATCACACTTTCAGAATATTGTTTTAAAGTTAATTTATTTTAAAACAACATTTAGTAGGTAGAAAGTAAAGCTAAAACGCTATTTATTGCTAAAACATTTGATATTTTAGCACAAAACGATTTTTCGCTTGAAGCTGCTCTCTACCTTTGCATAAAACTCTGTTATTCTTCGGCGTTCTTTGAAAGATGTTGAATATTTGATGCGAATTTTCCATAGTCGGGAAGTGCATCTAAAGACGCCACTTTGAATCAATCAGATGTGTCAAAATGCACCAGTTTTATTCATCATACATCGACCTATTCCTGAGTTTATGAGAAATGTCTTTATGAAACGGCAAGGCGATCGAGTGATTCTCTGGACGTATGGACATTTTGAACTGTAAACTTAATTTTATTGTTATTTTTTATTTGATTATTATTTGATTTTTTTTCTTTTGTTTCATTTATTTAAATCATAATTAGATGCATGATGACTGAATTATTATTTATATTTCGCCAGAGTGCGGTAAAACATGTATGAACTTTATATATTATGAGATCTGAATTGTACCATGTTTTCTGCGAATAAACGAATTCTATTCTATTCTATAATATTCTCTTGACACTGAAATAAAACACTTTACGGATACAAGTACGGTTTTATTGAATGCCTACTATGATTGGACGATCTTAATCCCAAAAATTATTAAGAATGGTTGATATGCTTATTATAAATAAAGATGAAATGGTAGCCTGTTATTCTTAGACTAACGGTAAATTAGTCAGGCTACAGTACAATTTAGTTTATAACCTAATTAGTGTCAAGTGACTAACGTCAAGTGTGACGTCAGAGTGAGCAACTCGAAGCATGCTTATAAACTGTAATTTATTTTTGAAATTAATCTCGCATGCTAAATCTTAGATATGTTTATGAGCGAACTTTCTTGGTCAGCAGAGTAACATCTTAAATTAAAATGCTGAGCAGTAATTTTCTCTGTTCATATTACGTAACTATAATAATAAATACTTCCCTACAACATTTAAATTAGTGGCTCTGTCAGCTGTAGACTACGCGTTTGTGACATTTTTGAATAATTTTCGAAATGGCTATAATATGATTTATTTTTCAAAAAAAAACTGGCAAATAATTTATGTATTAATCGGAACTGCTCACAAAATTTCATGAGAATCGGTTGAGAAATGCGACCTGGTGAGAAGAACAGACGGACAGCCGGACATTCGAAAGCATTTTTCACCCAAAAGCTGAAACGGAGATGCTTCAGTCGCGCTTCGCGCTCGCTCGGCCAATGAAGTTTTTCTAGTTCTATTTCATTATACGTGTATTGAAGACAACCCTGAAGGTTATTTGAAAATCACGTCATAAAATTATTTCCCCTGATTTAATCCGTAAATAAATTATCAGAGAGAGATTATTCGCTAAATGAAATCATAATTATTCAAGCTTTGTTTCCAGTTGTTTACATTTTAAGATGGGTAAGTATAATCATAAAGCAATTTATGGGAAAAAGAGAAAACAAATAAATATATATTAATCAATTATTTTTAATGCTTTTGTTTTTTGCACCCGCTTAGGGTTTGCGAACCGATGGCGTAGCTCCTTTGAAATTCACAAGTGCTTGTAACAGCCTAGACTGAATAAATGAGTTTTGAATTTTGAATTTTGTATTTCCCATTGAGATACAAACAGACTGCCCTTATTAATGTTCTTTCCTGTCACGGGACTGCTGGAAGAAGAAAATTATGTGCTCACTAAAAAACAGCTTTGATTTTAGGTATCTTTAATTCGTTTTGCTCTTCTGTACATTCGTGTGCCACTTTTTCTTGCCTACGCCACGCCCCGGACACTCCATATACCCTTCCCTAATGGGGAATAATCTGATTGATTCAACAGATGACGTCAGATGACGTTTTTGTGCACGCGCAACTGTGTGTGTAAGTCTAGGGCTATCGTGCAGTTTGTACTGTACGAGCGGCGTTTAATTCATAATGCAAACTCTTTGGTAAATAAAGTTACGACGCATTGTTTTGAATATAAAATAAGTTGACAGGTGACAAACACGACTAAACGAGCACACGAATCGACACCAAAGTCATGAACTCGTGGGGAGGGTTGTTCTAGCTAGAGTAATTGTATCTAGGACGGGGCAGGGAGTGTCCTTTCTGTACGTAATACTTATATTTATTCTGTGTCTACGCGTACATGATTGAAATATTACCGCGTTTCTTTGCGGATCGCACATTTTACTAAACGTTATGTTTACACAGCGAATGTAAATACCATAATGTTTATTTACGTAACAGTTAGCGATAAGAAAACATTCGTTATTTCACCTCAAATTTTCCTGCAATGTATTCTACTTTTTATGTTCAGTAAAATAAAAGTGATATAACACGCAATAAATTTCTGTATTTCTAAAGTAGCGTTCACTTGTCGCCTGGAAATTCTTTTGTCGCTGTTGGAACCGTTGCAATAGTGGTTCGTTAACCCTTAATTTAGTGGAATATCTGCAAACTCATTTCAGTTAGCGATCTTGGAACTACAACTATTTGAATGGTTGCGTCTGTACTGAAATATCCGCTTAAAGTTAACTGGTTAAGAGCTATAATAATTAACAGTTGGAGATTCTAATGAAATACCTTTTCTTGTGTAGGGTAAAACCGGGATAGATGCCCCACTTTTTAAAATAGTCTCCTTATTTAAAAAATATTCATTAATATTAATAATTTCTATGAATGTAGGCTAGCTTAATCATTTATGTGCAATTATAATTATTTATTTTTGACCTATCGATTACAGATTTTGCATAATTTAGCTTTTTGTGGACCCCTTTTTTTGAGGATAGATGCCTACCTGTATGGATAGTTGCCCCACCGTGAAAATACTATGAAGGATAGATGCCAGCAGTGCGGGATAGATGACCTTTATACTGCGTAAACAAAAACATCTTCTACTCTTGAAACAACAATTGTCTCCCAAGAAATATGGGTCGAATTACGAAAAACATTTTGCATTTATTTAAATGTTTTAATTGTTATCGTTATAAAATAATTCCAATATGACACAAATAATCATGATTTTTGTTCAACAAACATATTAAATCTTTATAATAATTGTTATTATAAAATATTAATTATAAAGTTTCAACAGGCATAATCATGCTTTTTTTAAATTAAAATTTAATTCTCATTGAATCCAATCGGATTTAGACTTCGTATTTTTATAGTTTTCAAAACATTCTATGCAGTTATCTTTAGAGTTATCCTGTCCATCTCTCTTAGTATTCTTTACGGTCAAACCTTTAGTTTTCTTTCCTTTAATTTCATAGTTAGGTGGATTGTCTTGTAAATAATTTTCTTACGTTTGTACTGTAAATAATTTTCTTTCTAGTATTGCTCGGCCCTGGTTTACCTTTAAATAATTATCATTTTCTTTATCACACAAATCAGCTAGGTCTTCATCGTCATTTTCACTAAAGTAATGTTTATTTTTTGTTTTATTTTTGTTGTCTTATTCTTTGTTGGTGGTTCCTTTCTTTGTTTTTTATAGTTATCTTTTTTCTTTGGTAGTTTCAGTCTTGTTTTGTACTTTCGTGGCATGATTCTGCTACAATCAGTAAAGAGTCCAAATATAAATATACGCAAATACATAAAAAATATAACAGTACCCTAAAAATCATTTGAAAATATACACTGACACCATATATAGGCATAATAGGCATATATGGTGTATGAAGGGATAGATGCCCCTAAGGGCACCTATACCTCGAAAAATCAGGGCAGCTATCCTTTGCGATAGGGATAGATGCCCAAGTAGTTTTTAAATAAATTAAAAACAAAAGAGCAATTATTTACATCCAGATGCACAGTTAATGAACCAGTACATTGACGTAATAAAAAATAAAACGGAATTAATAACTACTTAAAAAGTTATACAACGGCAAATACTAAGTTTTAAATCTTTGACGTGTTCGTGAAGTTAGCCGCGGAGATGATTGCACGCACGAGCGAAACGCATCCACGCCGTAGGACAGCCCCTGGGCAATTCTTGTGTGGGGTGACTGCGGCTCCTACTTATACTATTAATTCTTAGTTGCGACTCTGGGAAGTTAGGTTTTTTGTAAATGAGGCATCTATCCCACTGCGGCATCTATCCCGGTTTTACCCTACTGTGTTCGATAGTTAAAGAGCTTATAAAATAAAATGCTGTTTATGGAAACACAGTGCATTTTTAATAACTATTAACTTTGCTTTTAAATGAACTAGAAAACTTACGTTTTTAACTGCAAGGGTCTATCTGCGTGGATGTTAAAAGTATTTAGAAAAGATACAAAAAGACAATCTTTTTTAAAGGAATTTTCTTATTTTATATTAAATCATAACTATTAATTTTCTTCTTTAATTGATTAAACAAAAACCACATAATAAGTAAAACAGAGAGCAAACAATTGCCCTTTCATTTCCTAACGGCTGGCGCCATGTAAACCGAGCACAAACAATCCGCTGACCTGGAAATCTCAGAAGTGTTTCGGCCCAAAGATTAATTACTCAAACATCTCAGCTAATCTCGAAATCTGTGTGCACTCGAGCGAAATAAATAATTAACTCACGTTAAATGCAATATAATCTTTCGTCTTAAATATTTATAATAATTTGTGCACCACCGAGCTCAGTCGTGGGAAAACCACCACATGCGAAAGTGCTGTTAGCGTAAATATTGAAGAACTCGATAGAGAAGATATGGCTGAGCAAATTAATGATGGCGCGGAGAAGCAGAAAGTAAGTCTCGGATTTCTTATCTTATTATTACGGAACTTTTCCTTATGGATTGCCTTTCACACTCAATGTTTTATGCATTTTATATCACCCTTGAAATAGGAGTAGTCAATTTCATCAGCTTTGAAACTAAGCAAAAGTTTCAAAGGTTATTTTAATTATATTATAATTAATATCACAATAATTTTGTCAAAAAAAAAACTCAATAGATTTTTTTAACTTTCAGATTAAAAAGGGAGAACGTCGTCGTAGTAAGCCTGATGCTGACAAAGTAAAAGATGACATAAAAAAATTCAAAGAAACTCTTCTCCAATCCATTCCTGTAGGAGAGTAAGTATCACTCTTCGCATAAATAATAATAAAAGTTCGCCTTCGCATGTCGTGCTTCTAAACTCCGAACTTTAATTATCATACAAAGTTACATGCCCAAAGTTTTTAACAATATTCATCACTTTTACTGACAATGTTATTTATCATATACACTATATCCGCAGCGGGATCTGAGAGGGTAAATAGCCATCCCTTGTCACATCGTCACCAACAACAAGACAGGCAATACGTGACAGCGACGGGGTCCTTCCTCAACCTAATATATTTTGAAAGGAAGTCGGACAACATCAAATATTTACAAAAGTTACCTTACTCGGGGTACGTTCCGAAGACCTAATGGACTCTTTTATTTTCCGCAGGAGCTCCATAATTTCTGATAGTGGTACAGAAATAGCGATTCCGCAGCCGGCGAGATCGAGATCTGCTTCAAAAGCGAGAGAAGCGCTTTCCATACCCGCTAATGTGTTGGCTGAGTTGGACGAATCGAAATTGTTTGAGTTGAAGGAGGTACGTGAAAGCGTAAGATTTAACCCTAACACATGAAATTTAGCTTTTAATTAACCATCGATTTAAGTCATACTACTCTATATTGTTTTCGCTTAATGAAATCACTATTATAAATGTGAAAAAAATTCTTCAAATTTAGTTAATATGAGATCAAAGATTATCGATTTTTTTAAGAAGCTTTTCTTCGAATACTTGGAAGAATTGGTCGGGTTCTAATAAAAATTGAAACAGTTTACTTAAAGTATAAGGATTAATTAAAATCTCCCTAGAATCGCCGTATTAGCTTACGACCTGTATTTTCCATTGTATAGTTTAATTTACAAGTACAGTACAATTTAATAGTACAGTAAAAGAACCCTTTGTAATATTTAAAAAGGAAAGTACACCATTTGGAAACTATTACACCCGTGAGACTGGCCAGCCTTTGTTCTGAAAGGGTATTGATGTATTAATTTAATATAACATACAGGATAGTGGTTTGAGGTTTGAAAAGTATTTTTCTGAAGTGTTCTGATAGATTCTTCTACTATTACACACTACGCCAAACTTATGTCATATTGATTATAATTAAGTACAGATATTATACAAGGGCATATTGATAAGTTTCCAAAATGACAAACTTTAGAAAAAGATACGCCAATATATAATATAAAGTGATTTCTTTTTATATTCTGACATCTTTTCGGACTTAGAACGCCTCGAACTGATGGAATTTCCGCTAGAGGACCTAGAACTTTCTCTGTCGTTAATTTTTTTTCCACCATGAATCTCACTACAAACATTAGTTTCCTAAAGTATTCTGTTGGGAAAAGGTTTCTACTCGCTGGAAAAAATTCTGACAATACAGATATCATGGCGTATACATATATAACAAGTACTTGTAACATTTTATTTCGTTGCAGGCATTTTTATTATTTGACCTGGACGGTGATGGGTGTATCGACCACAATGATTTGAGAGGAACGTTACTGAGCCTTGGGGAAAAAGTTGACGAGCAGGCCGTGAGAAATATGCTTTCTGAGGTAATAAGATGACGCGGTGTGAGTATATCGATTGTATATACAGTATGTACGAAAAGAGCGTGACCGGCAAATGTTATAATGAGATCCTTAGAAATATCAAACGATAAATTGTCTGTTTGTTGCTTTAATATTTATATGCCGTCCAGTCTCCATTATTGTTCATAATAGCTTGGCATCTTCGCGGCATACTTCCCGTATTTTTTTAAGCATAGCAGCAAAGTTCATGATGAAGACCAGCGACGGTTAATGCATTTTTTGCCCTTAAACTAAGGGCAATGCCCAAACATTGTCAATTGGATTGGCATTAGGGGACTGTGACGGCCAATTCAACAAGTCAATACCATGTTCCGCTTTCCAAGTAAGTGGTGCAGGCAGAGCTGAAGTCATAATCCACTAGCAGAATTCAGAAATCATTTGGCGCCTTAGCGTCGGTCAAGGCTGTGTTTTCTGCCGTTCGGTCGATAATGCTTTTTCGAAAAATTTCGTCACCTTTCAAGCACAGCTTCAAACCGGTAAACGTACGCGGCACTCATTGTAATAACCAACCATTTTAACGAGATTCTTTAAGGAAAGTTTATATTTTTTTACTAAGCATTTTAGGCAAAGGATTGTTCTATTTAGCCTTATATTTTTTTATAAAATGCATTCCAAAATTTAAAAATATATGCCGGTCACGTTCTTGTCGAACAAACTTTAGATGTGTGTAAGGTTTTACAGTTAGCTAATGGCTTTATTGAGTTGATGATTTAGTGGTGGTTTAGTTTGTGATTTAGTTAATAGGACGTAGGTAGGTAGGTGTGTAGGTGTAGGTAGGTATTTTTTGGCACAAAAATATGCCTTTCCTTCCATATTTGTTTGAACTCTTGACAGTTACCACACGGGAAAACATTTAATAATTCAGCAATTAACCTTTGCCACGCGGTTGCTTTGCGGGGACGTTGTCAAAGCAAACATTTTTTCGTGTTTCTCTACGGGTGTTATAGACACGTCAGAACTGACCTCGCAATACCAATTTGAACGAAGGTTCTATTGAAACGGTAATGGATTTACATTAGGTCCATGAAAGGTTTTTGACTTCAAAGATTTTCTTCAGTTTTGATGAAATTAAATTAGAATATTCAAATGTCATAGAAAATCTTTTACTGTCATAAGAGCTGATTATGATGATATTTTAAAAATGTGCAAGTATTATCATAAGCTAAATAAATAAAAAGAAATATTAAAATATACCTAGCAATAATTAATAATTAACATTAACCTACTTGTGTTCTAAAGACACAAGACTTTGTAGTATCTTTACTAAATATTATGTTATTACAGCTAAACAAGGATTGCCATGTAATATTATTTTATTTACAGGCGCCTAATCCCTTGGATTTTGACGCATTTGTCAATCTGCTTGGGTACAAGACCCTCGAGTTGGATTCGGAGGAGACACTAGTGGCAGCACTGTCGCGCTGGGATAAAGACAATTCAGGATATATATCTGAAGAAAGGTACTTTGTTACTAGATTAGCTAAAGTTAATTGTGATTGAATAAAAATTACAAAGTAATGATCTGGCACAAAAAAGGTCCAAAGTAAGAGCTGAAATGCACAGGAGGCGTTCCGATCCGCAGATCGCTGCGATCTATGTGATGTGTGGAGTTATCTTATCCCCTCCACACTGGTTGCGTTCCGATCCCATATATCGCATAGATCGCAGCTACCTGAGATCGGATCGCATGACCGGAACGCATCCTCTGTGTTTGAGCTCTGACTACTATACATAATGTGTAATTTAAACTTATCTACACACGGTAAACTCGTCAATATATAATTAAATATTTAAGCGGTGTTCTCTTCGCCTGTGTAGTAACTTCGAGGGGTTTTAATGTAATTAATTTACGTAATCACTGGGTAATAACGGCCGCAAACTACGCGAATAGGCCAACTTATCTAATCTCTGTGGTATAGAAAGTTTGCGAGGAAATTATTAAGTACTGCACCACTAGTACCATCGATTAAAACGATATTTAATCGCGGCTTTAATATATTTTGATGTCTTTGTTGTAGTTTGTAGTTGCTATTTCAATAAAGGGAGATATTGAAAATAGTTTTTTAATATCTCAATAAAAAATCTTTCAAAGGAGACTTGTGACGTCCCAAATTCCGCATTTTTTATGAAAAATGCAAGTCATTAAAACTTTGAACTGCTATATTTTCGTCGTTATTTGTAACATCAAAATATTAACGCATGTTTCTCAAGCATGCTCTGCGTTTATACGCGTCAAAGAACCCCTAACTCAAAAGTCAAGCCATGTCGATATTACTTCATGGATTTGTTTGGTGATCTATAGTCCTAATGTAGCTTACTAGAATCGAAACAAGATACAATTTTTATTTTATTTCTTTATATGAGTTTCATGGCACTTGAGCCAGAGTCATAAGTATATTTACTAAATAGGTGCCTACAGTAGGTAATATGGAGAAGAAAACTTCACTTTGTACACAATCAATCCTTAAATTTCAAGTACCTACAAAAATTTAAAAGTAATTTTAATGCAATCGAGCTTACAGTATAATAGCGATAAAACGTTTCGTTTCGGCTAACACGATCATTTTCAACCCTAACCAATTCTCGTTAAAAGAGGTTTTATTATTTCAACATAGGTATTACAAAAGAATGTTCTTTAGATACCAACCTCCCATGGGGGCCATAAACAATGCTGAACCACGATTAAATTATATTTTCTGCTATTCGAATGATTTATTAGTCGGTTACCCCGAATCGTCATGATTTAAAACGGTCCACCGCGTTGTTTCAGACGTATCAGACAGAAAAGTGTTTAATAATTTCTGTCTACCAAATGGGTTTGATTACCTACAGCTGTATTGGATAAAATATAATTTATTTCGTTGCCAGTTATGAAGATATCGACTTTAGAATTATATTCGGTTACAGACACGATTTACACTAATACATCCCGTCCGAGAGTGCGAGTCGTATTTTTTCTAGTATATTATTTAGTATTGTATAAAATCGCATTGATAATGCTTAAATCTCAAAATTTCTTTCTACTAAAGGTTGTATATCGAAAAAATAGTTAAAAAAGTTGACTCTGTCAAGCTTGTTATGGTTCACATTAAAAAGAAATGGCAAAACATTCACTCTAATTTATTTATTTATTTTTATAAGTTATAAACACACCAATCCGCATTGGGTCTACGCTATGAGTTATATCCCATCTGTGTATTATCCATCCATAAGGAAGTTCTGTGCCTCAGTGCGGTGGGGTTATAGAATGGCTGATGATATATAAGCAAGAAATTTATAAGTAGGTACTAGTTATACATAGTATTTATAAAGTCCTTGAATATAAGCGAGAGATGAGGCCTCGATGGCGCAGTGGTTTAGCGCCTGGCCCAGCGATTGCGGAGTTTAAGCAACTTTCGCAAGGGTCGGTCACGGGATGGGTGACCAAAAATTTATTATCTAGAGCTCTTCCGTGTTTTGGAAGCCGTTGGTCCTGGGTGCATTTGCAGTCGTTAACACCCAACAATCCGCATTGGGCCCGCGTGGTGGGTTATGGCCCATCCTCCTTATCCACCTATAAGGAAGGCTGTGCCCCAGCAGTGAGAACATTAAAAATGGCTGATGGTCAAGAGAGAGTATAGGGAGAGAAAGATATTGGTAGACCGACGTTGACGATTAAGAGAGTCCCAGAAATATTCAAACGTTCATTTCAAGTAGGTTATAATAGAATCTAGTGAATGTGTATTTTTCATGATGTAGAGAATAGGGGTAATAGATGTTAGTAAAAGGTTCACGGCCGAGTACTCAAAGGCTTCTTATCTAAAATCTTTGGTTAAGGTCTCCTTAACCTTAAAGGAGCTGTCAGTTTCATTTCTGACAAATGTAACAACTTTTTTGAATTTAAGATGGCCGTACCTTTTAGAATTGTATGAGTATTTATTTGGCCGTAATGATTTTTTATTTTATTTTATTATAGAACATTCGAAATTAACTTTCAAATATTCCCTTTTCACCCAGTCTCCCAGTGTATTATTTCTTACCTTTACCGCCACATAATCCGAGGAAAATTTTAAGGAAAGGTGAAAATATTTCTGTTTGGAGTGGTATAAGAAAATTCAGTTATTTGTTTCGTATTTCGAGAGATCGCGACGACTCGGATCATAACTTTTTGATTGTTGGCTGAATAAAAATTCGTTTTTATTCATTGTGCTTTTGAATGGAAGTTACCGGAGGAGATATAAACTTGGAGTATGAAACGAACATAGTTTCATTGGCATTTGTGTGATACTACTATTTATAGTACTACTACTATATTTTTGTAATTTTCTTTTACGTTCGTATATAAAGAGTGGGTATATGAAGCTAAAAGCTTACGTTAGTCTTCATGAATAAGGACATGTTTAATGTTATAGATCGTCTACTCCAATATTAAAGAAATTTAGGTGAACCGAGATTCAGTATTTGATTCGCTCGAGCCATCAAGTGTCTATCTAAATACTATAGTCAAATATATTACTTAACCACAGATACGACATTATTAACGGAAACTTAACTTTTTATCTGTATTGCCTATATAAATACAATACAATACAATATAATACAATACAAAACAATACAATACAATACCATACAATACAATACACAATATAGGTACTTTTCAAATTTTACTACGTCGTTAAATATATATGTCCGTCGTTCACAGATACTTTCATACTGCAGTCTTTATTGTTTAATTACAGAATTCGCCACGACTTGGTGACTTTTGGGGATCGGTTCACGGAGAAGGAAGCAGACTACGCATTGGATGAAGCGCCTGTCGTACAAAAAAATGGCAACACAATGATCGACTACCTACGCTTCTGCAGCCAACTGGCCGGGCTCCGAAAGACGAATAAATAACAAGCATAATTTAAAAAAAATATTTGTCAGAAATAAAAATCTTTGACATAACTTATACGCCATTTCTAGTCATTATGCTTTTCGTACAAAAAAAAATACTTATTATAAAGCTTGTTTTAATTTTATTAACGCATTATGTCATGTTAAAAATACATTGTAGTGGTACAAATAAAAGGCATTCAATCTACGATGTATATTCATGATAACACTTTATATAAATAATATTAAATAAATAACTTGTACGTCGCGTAAGTTGTTTACAGATTATATTATTTCCACTCTTCTCGTCTTGATCAATTCAGATTCTACATTACGTTACTTAGATTTCGATAAATGGGCGCATCGAGTAACGGCTGCCATACGACATAATACAACGTGTTACAAAAATACCCCTAAAGCCTAATATGGTAGATAGGGACCAACTGAACAACTTATACTATGGGACCAACTCTGATATCGCGGTAAACAGTCAGCTGTTTCATACATTTTCATATTTTCGTTATTAATTTTTGCATGAAATAGCTGATTTCTTTTTACGCGATTTCAGAGTTGGTCCCATAGTTACAGTAGGTCCCTATCTACCATAATAGGCTTTAGGGGTTTTCTGTAACACGTTGTATAATAGTACTCCGCAACCCCATATATTGGATGGTATAGGAAACGTTATCAAGGACAACCAAAGTATATTCCTATCGACCACAAACTCACCACTGGCAAGTTAAGATTCCGTATTTAAGTATTTGTCTAGGGTTCTATTAAATAAAACAATCCAAAATACTAAACCAAATAAAAATTAATGCAATTTACAGTTTTGTATGAAAAAATGTAATTGTCATTTATTTTGAATTAGGTTAGTATTTTGGAATGTTTATTTAATAGAAACCTAGACAAATACTGTGTTAATCCGAATCACAAGAAGAGTTAATTATGCTCAAATAACAAATTATTTTGGTATTACGTTTGTATAGCTCACTGTTCGCCGGACTCTTAACATGCCAGTTTTGAATAAAAAAGTGGCAGAGCAAAGTATACACGGGCCTTATATGTTCTACCCTTTGTATACTGCTAACTTTCAAAGTTTTACCGTACAAATACACTGGCCTTCAAAACATAGTACCACACTTTTAAAATTGCAATTCTTAACCCTTCAACGCCCGGAAAATGAGACACAATAGATATTCCATTGTTATCCAACCGCACGAGGCCGGCTCGGGCGTTGATGAATTAAACAATAGAAGTTAGAGTTTTGCAATAAATAAATAGGTTTTTTTCAAGAAGGTGAAATAATTATTTAAACCAATATTATTTTTTTAATTTCCAGAATATATCTTGTGTATTTTAACTAAGTTTTGAAGGCCAGTGTATAATACGAAGGCTAGTATTTCGTAATTACTGAAATGCACTGCAAATTCATATGGATTTATTAACACCATTTTATATTCATTAGCACAATACTTCATTTTAATTATCCTGTTTGTAATCTCTCAAACGCGTCATAAATTGGTCGCAAAGTTGTACGTAAATAAAGTGATTAGTGTCATCACACCGAGCTTGTATTCAGTTATTTAATGGAATAAGGGGAAGAAGTTATCAATTTTCTAAGAGCAAAGTTGTGATGCTCAGAAATGGGGCATTTTGAAATGGGCGCCGCGAAATAGAGAACTTTGAACAAGTAATAACGGACCACGAATACAACTTCGGCTCTCAGCTACCTACATTTATAAACTTTAAAAATTTACTATAACTCCTTTATTCACACCACTGAATGAAATATTTAAAAGCTATTTGCTTTTAACAGTTTTCTTTTGCAACTCAAGTGTAGGTACTTGAAAGCGCTGTACTCTACATTAAAGAACCACTTTGTATAAAACGAATTTTTATTTGAATTGTCCAACTTCTTTCTATACACCGTCATTTTGTATCTACTTTACCAATAAAACTAAACATTTTTGCCAAATGAACATGAGTCGAAAAACGAGAAAAAATTTTGGTCTTCCCAAACTAACTAGACAGCTAAAGCATTGTATTAGTTCGGGAAAAAATGTTGTTTTTCGACTTATGTTTTTTTCGCAAAAATAATTAGTTTCAATGGTAAAACACTAGGAAGTGTAAGGTGAAAGGGGATTAAAACGACTACAAAATGACACAAAGTGTAGAGTAGACAATATCGTGTCAGATTTGAGTACTCACTCGAGATGTTCCTTATAGATGTCAAAGTCTGTGAAAACGATTTCGACGATTTCGTGCGGCGCGGCGAGGAAGGTGTAGAGAAGGCAGTCGATGCGGGGCGGGTACGGGCGCGGGTAATCGGGGCTGCTGAACGTGCCCCGCTCCTTGCCGTACGTCGACGTGAAACGCACGCACGTACAACCTGTGTACAACAAATATTATTTGAGTAAGGTGTAGAGTAAACAGTCGATGCGGGGCGGGTACGGGCGCGGGTAATCGGGGCTGCTGAACGTGCCCCGCTCCTTGCCGTACGTCGACGTGAAACGCACGCACGTACAACCTGTGTACAACAAATATTATTTGAGTAAGGTGTAGAGTAAACAGTCGATGCGGGGCGGGTACGGGCGCGGGTAATCGGGGCTGCTGAACGTGCCCCGCTCCTTGCCGTACGTCGACGTGAAACGTACGCACGTACAACCTGTGTACAACAAATATTATTTGAGTAAGGTGTAGAGTAAACAGTCGATGCGGGGCGGGTACGGGCGCGGATAATCGGGCCTGCTGAACGTGCCCCGCTCCTTGCCGTACGTCGACGTGAAACGTACGCACGTACAACCTGTGTACAACAAATATTATTTGAGTAAGGTGTAGAGTAGGCAGTCGATGCGGGGCGGGTACGGGCGCGGATAATCGGGGCTGCTGAACGTGCCCCGCTCCTTGCCGTACGTCGACGTGAAATGTACCTACGCACGTACAACCTGTGTAGGTACAACAAATATTATATGAGTAAGGTGTAAAGTAGGCAGTCGATGTGGGGCGGGTACGGCGCGGGTAGTAGGGGCTGCTGAACATGCCCCGCTCCTTGTCGAATGTCGACGTGAAAGATTTTAGTAAACATAAGGTTTTTTCTTTAATATAGATATATATTGAGTTCTCTAACGATGAAAATTAGAGATCAAAAAGAATCTTATAATGTACCTATTAACATTACTCTTAGATCTAAGGTAATCCTTACCTTTAGGTAGGTAAATTACCTACGTTTATTGAAGTTATGATTTTTCGTGTTTCAGTGGATTTGGTTATTTCTGTACCGTACATTTCTTTTTCTGCCCCCAGCCGTGTGGTTGGTTGAATGGCAGGCAGTTTAGTTAAAGGACCGATCACTGTGTGTGTCACAAAAAGTGTATTTTAAACTGTTAATATTTAACTCAAAACACGGCATCAAAATTAGGCAAGATACCCTAAGTATCTATGAAATGTTAATAAAGAAACAAATTAATTACAAACAAAGTTTCTAAGTTCTAAACTACCATCGAACTATTCTAATTTGACCTCGGGACGTTTCTCCTTTTGATTACCAATCGGCATTAATGAAAATGACTTGGCGCTAACTTAAGTAGACTTAGTTCATTTAAAGCTTTTCTAAGTTACCAAGATAATTACGTATTCATCAAGCCTCTTTTGTTCGAATGAAACTTTGTATTGGAGTTTTCGATATTTAAGTAGGATTTTGTTATAAGCTGTATGATTTTTGAGAATCAGCATTTCGATAAGTATTTAGCTAATCTTAACTTAATCTTTCGAGCATCAAAATGATGGATTCTTCAAGATTTTGTGATAGATAGAGAATTAATTTGACGTTGACAGCTGGTTTTCCTTTCTTAGCTTTTGAGATTTGAGGCAAAATGGTTTTAATCATCCAACCAACTAAAATTCCAAAATTAAATATTGCCATTTATAAATAGCGATTCAATTTCTTAATTATGTAAGCTGGTCCTTAATTGAATACATTGTCTACTCGTCGGAGTTAAATTTAATAAAAAGCGCAATGATTGTTTTTTTTTTAATGAGTATTTGAGAACTTTACTTTCTGTGGATTTTTCAAAAAATTCTTGTTAGATGACGTTAATTTTATTTTACTGTGGTTGCGTGGCATACTAAATTTCGTCGGTATTGCAATTAAATTTGTGTACGATTGGATATTAGTCGGCGATCATCGGCGCGGGCTTCCGGAAAGTCATCCGGAAATTGAAGCTTCGTCGATGGACAATCGAGCTCGGCGGAGATATCACGTCCGCCGGCCGCCGACCGGCGAGAAATCGTGGGAAAATTACTAATATTCAATTGATTTGTAATAAATTATAATATTTTTAACTTACAAACAATACAATAATGACTTTTATTGCACTTAGAACCAAACAATGGAAAACGTAAAATATCTTACATTCAATGCCAAGTTGTAAGTATTACTTACTTGTATTGCATCTGAAAATAGGTCGGTATGGTATGGGGTACGATTGGACACTAGTCAGCGATCATCAGCGCGAGCTTCCGGAGAGTCGTCCGGAAATTTGACGCTTCGTCGCCGGACAATCGAACCCGGCGGAAATATTACGCCGGCGAGAAATCGTGGGAAAATATAGGATGTTAATTTTAATTTACATTATATTATAACTTGTTTTACTTACAAATAATATTAAAGTGACTACTATCCTACACATTTATATGCTATAAGTACTTGTCCGGAAATTGGACGTTTCGCCACCGAACAATCGAACTCGGCGGAGATACAGCGCCGGCGAGAAATTATAGGAATATTGTAGAAGTACATTATTTTGTTTATAAGTATTCCTATTTTATAATTATGATTTTCAGTTCAAATCGTGTTTCGTGTTCAAGGTAAGTAAATTGAGTTGTATTGGGTAAGTAAATTGTTACTTACCCAACACAACCCAATTTATTTATCTTACTACAATTGGTACAGTCGTTGTTTTGATTTCCATAACCTACTTCCTTTGGAACCAGAGCAAATGGAATATTGTCCATTTATTTAAGAGATTGAAAATCCGATAATAAGTTGGTTACAAACATAAATGATTACATTCACTAATAATATCTACAAGTGGCGATGGGTGAAATTATTGCGAAGGTAAAACGTTCTACAAAAATGTTATAATCTGCATAGTGGATCGGTGGGGTGGGATTTCTAAATGGTAAGCCGATGGGAACAGCTAATCACCAATTTTAACGACGTCAGAAGTAAATACCGAACTCTTGAGCAAATCAACTTAAGTGCCGAGTCAAGATCAATTAGTCGAAGCAATTTGAAGAGCAGACACAAAGTCCGGGTGAAGGTCACCCTTATCTGCAACTGAAACTATAGGTAATAAGAATAAAAATTGCTTGCATGTAGAATACGAATGAAGTTGGCTGATAAAGTATTTGCAGTTGGCCTCAGAAGTAGGTAGCTGAACACTTACTTTATTATCACACCAACTACAACCTTGTTCAATAAATTGCAACCCTATGTACTAAATGTACCCCCTATGTACAATGTTGCACCAATCAACATGGTAGTGCTCACATGTTTCTGAAACCTATTCTATGACGTATAGCAAATGTACTAAGTAAAAGAATAAAGGAACTTAACTACGAAGAATTACTTTTGCGATATCATCAAATCGACATTGTGCACGTAAACTTTAAAGATATGCAGGAAGTAATCGATTTAGTGGTTAAACCTTAACTATGTAATAGAAACAGCAGACATCAAACGTAACTTGTAATATTGCGTTCAACTGCGGCTAATTGAAACTATTCCTTGTATGCCACAGTTTTGCTTTTGATCTCTGTTCTTGTGAACTCGGTTGCTTTGTAACTTTGTGTGACGATGTCGAGAATAACTTACATAATATTGCTTTAAACGTAGTTTAACGACAGGAATTGTTTTTACTTTAGAAATAAAATTACTGAACTTGTTTTTGAATTTGAATTAAAGTAAAGTTGTCGAAAATCTCGTCAGTAACAGCTATCACAATATTGCAATACAATTGAGTAGCTGGTAAAACAAGTTTATGCATTACGTCATCGGTGTATTTATCAGACGAACCAAAATGACCTTCGTTATCTAACGATGCTGTGGACAAGAGTAGTCGCTCGGACAATATTTCAGTACAGTTTATCGCATATAATACAATATGAAGCTTGCAATTTTTGTTGGTTGTTTGTTCTTCGCAGTTACTGAAAGCAGAGTAACTTTTAGTGAAAGTGATGTACAAGTTGGGAATGTCGATATAGCAAAGCAAGGCCCAGTGAAACTGCAATGCACGTTTAGAACTCTAAATGCGGTTGACCCGTATCCATCGGTGATAGTAAGATGGCGGGACCAAATCCACGCTCTGACTTGGGACTCTGAGAAGAAAGAGGTTTTGAAGGAAAATTATAAACATCCTACTGTTACACATTCATATCCTGGAGGCTCAGGACTTTCTGGAGGAGAATCAACCGTGCCACAAAACCCGTTCAGTGATGCTACAGTTGTGCCAGACACTTTTACACAAGAAGACATTTTGTCGTCATTCCGCAAAGACTGTGTGCGACCATATTAATTATTGACGAATCTACCTGTCTGATAGAACCTTTTATAACAAGTAAACTGTGACTGTCTTACGTTAGTGATTAACAAATAAAATGTATGTTTTTTCTTTTATAATGAGTTTTATTTTCGAATTTAACCCAAATAGTTTTAAATTTATAATAAATATTGTAATTGTGTAGAATCAACGACTGTTATTAAAAAAGAACTTCGAGTTCACTAAAACAATATTTTGTTTGTTTGTTTATTATGTTTAGGAAGTTGTAGAAACCAATATCTTAATTGGGGATCTAAAATTATTTACACTAACTTTGTAGGGTTAAATGGAAATAGCCTTAAGGGACGCGTACTCCGAAACTAAGTTTATCAGTAATCTTAGTTCTAAACCATTTTGGGGTAGGATTATGGTAGGCCGAAGCTGTACGTTCAGTGAGCAAACACACATTACATCGGACCATTCGATCTTGACGATCGAAGTAATCCTGGTACGTAGCTTGTTGGTTTAATTTTTTTTTGGAAAGAAGAACCTTTGAAAATATTTAATAACTGTTTTTGATAACAATTTCTTAATAGGTATTTAAAAAGTAGTCCTATTTTGCTAGGTGACTTTTATCATAACCTGCAACAGAATTACAAATAGAGGCCTAGATATGAGAACTAAAGGTTTAAGTTTATAACTCCAGCATAAACAATAACTAAAGGATTTATAAGGAGGCTATCCGGATTTCAAATTATGAAGCTAGAGTTTCATGTCATTTAATAAATTCAAAGACCTCACTCATGCCTAATAATTATATCAACGCACAGCCAAAACCACTGAACTTAGAGACTTGAAATTTTTCACATACGATACCTTATACACTTCTAAGACTTTCGCGCGTACAGTTCATTAGAAATAAACAGTGTTTAACATGTATTCACTAAGGTAGGACTTTTGGAATTTCCTCCCCTAAGGGGGTAAAATAGAAAATGGAAGTGTGTATGGAACTCAGTTAATTTATTATCTAGGTTTAAGGTTGGAAACTAAAGACAAATAAGCAAACAAGTATTTCGTGACTTTCCGATATTCAATCCCATAAGCGGTAAATGGGTATATAAACCTAAAAATTAATATGGATATCGTTATTGAGGTTCATTAAATGTTGATTGTGAAAATAGCATTTATTTTGAAGTCCGACACGGTATATGGGAACGGGAACTAAACGGGAACGGGAACAGGAACGGGAACGGTATACTAATATCTCTGGACCCAATTCTGAATATTATGAAACCTTCACCCCCGACTTCATCCGCGAGGATATTTGAGGAATCCTTAAGGAACTATTAACCAGGATAAAATGTTTTCTATGTATCAATTTCATCAAAATCCGATTAGCCGTTTTTCCGTAATTAAGCTGGTCCCCACCAAGCGAGCAGCTTCGTGCGAGGCTAGCACGCGGCAAACGTCGTCTCCGTTCTCGTAAGGCAGTGCGCTTGGTGGTGACGTAGAAATGGCTGATCGGATTTTGATGACATTAAAACATATAATGGTTCAAGGTTCTCTAAGGATTTTCTCGAATGCTCACGCGGACGAAGTCGCGGGCGGAAGCTAGTCTTACATAAATTTGGCAAAACTAATATGCACTGTGGACTTAAAAAATAATTGAAGCAATTATAATGAACATCGATGTCTGTCCCTGCACGTAAATAATTAGCTCAACGGAGCAGCCATATTGTTTTAATAGGGGCCAGAGAGCTCAGCTATTGTTAATTCTGCGTACTTAGAGTCATATTGTCTTTGGCAAACAGTGAAAGTTTACTCGTAAACAGCCTCCGTGGCTCAGATTGCGGAGTTTATGGCGGGCTTAGCAAATTCTTATTGGCGAGTTTTCGCAGAGTCGGAACAATTTGCACGTTCCACGTAATTTTACTAATCTGGTATAATTTATTATACTGGCAATAACTTGATACTCCTCTATTCTGTAGGGTTTCTAGGTTTTTCAATTGTTTTCTGACGAACTATCATAATGACGTTATTTTAAAAAAACTTTTGGTATCCCTTATGAAAAGAAAAACCAAAAAAGCTTACAGTTCCTTAAATAAAGGACAAAATTAATTTATTAAGTACTTTGTTGTTAGAGGAATTCACTGAGAGATAAGAAGAAGGGGAAACGCAAACAATGTTATCTAAAACGGATTATAATAATAGAATAGAGTGAGGTAAACAAACGTTAGCATTTAGCGTTGAGAATAAAAATGCCTTTTGCAGAAGATTAACTTCTTTGAAGCTATAATACAAAATAATATACTAGAAAAAATACGACTCGCACCAGATCATGTTCTCGGACAGAAATCGATCCCGCGACCTTTGGATATCCGGTCCAATGCACAGACCGCGGAGCTACAGAGTCACTAGTGGGAACGTTGAATTTCTTCTAGTATATCAACTCTTACGCTGCAAGCCAGCGCCATCTCACCAATGTACAAGGAATTACCTCGACATTCTTTGAAGCTGTTTGATATGTGGATAAAACATTAATTGATTATATGAGATCATGATTAGAAAAAGTGATATTAAACAAGAATAAAAATAAACAATAAAAGGCCAACCCAGTTAGTACAGCCGTCTTATGAAAGAGGCTCATTTTTTATGTCTTCAAAACAATTGAATAGTACGTATTGTTAATTATCTACAATAAAAGCATTATTGAGGAAAAAGTCACAATTAAGTTCCCAAAATTATTAAATAGAACAGTGATAGTTATACACATCACTGTTGTGTTATAAAAGCTATCATTGGAACTAGTGGTTAGAGAATCAAAATGTTTTTAATTCCAAACTCTCCAAGCAGGTTCTGATATTTCAACTGAAATACCAGATAACGTCTCTTAAAATTTAGAAACTGCTCCAAACTTATTACAACAGGATTACAATTTCAATCAAGACTACACTTTGGGAACAGACGAAATGTCAGAAAGGCCAACTCTACCCAAATAAACTCCCAAGTAAATCTAACAAGTTAACTTTGGACTTAATTCTGTCACAAACGGTGTTGTGATTATTCCCAATTATCTTAAGACAAAGCAGTGCACAAAATCTACTCTTTCACTATCTCTTTAGAATATGGTTGATTATTGCATAGCTTTAATTGTCGCTTCGCCAGATTTTACGAAACTAGTACATTTATATTGATTTCTGAAATACTGGATCATTTACTAAAAACCTGCTCGGTTATTGTGTTAGATCACTAAAAAATAAGTTGAAAATTACAAAATCTGAAGATTGGAAGTTTATTTTTATAGTTTTCATGGTGTTATTTAGAATTTTTTACAGAGTTACCAAGCTATTTTTCAATATTCGGTTCGGTTATTGAGTTTCTTTGTTTCTTTTTCAGTCTACAGTAATTTTTGTCACTGCCGACTCGCTGTCACACCATTTTGTCACACCAATGTGACACAGAATTTGTGGAGTAGGAATCTACATCAGTTCTTCACATTGGAAGCTCAAAAATCTATCTTTTCATCAGATCGTGAACTGGCCTCGCCTTGAATCTATTTCTGGGTGATGAAATACATACCTACAAGTAAAATATACTTATTTAAATATCGGTTTTAGCATTATATAAGTTTAGCTTTTTATATTAAGATAAATAATATTAGAAAAAATCGACTCACCCGTAGCACCTCAGATGGGATTCGAACCCGCACCCTTGGGATTCCGGCCCAATGCACTGACCAATTATGCTACCGAGTAGCTTTTTATCCCAAAAGCGTTAAGACATGAATTGTGACCTACACTATATTGTTGCACACTACCTAACTAGTTAACACGTTTTTTAGGGTTCCGTACCCAAAGGGTAAAACGGAACCCTATTACTAAGACTCCGCTGTTTGTCAGTTCGTCTATCACCAGGCTGCATCTTATGAACCGTGATAGTTAGACAGTTGAAATTTTCACAGATGATGTATTTCTGTTACCGCCATAACAACAAATATTAAGAAACATAATAAAATATATATTAACGGGGGCTCCCATACAACACACGTGATTATTTTTGCTTGTTTTTTTTATTTTTCTTAACCAGGTAGCTTTCAAGAAAACAAGTACATACCTATTGTCATCAAAACCTATTTATTACCTATTAAGGACCTAGAAAAGAATCACGATAGTCGAACGACGTTCGTTGATCGATTTATTTGATTTTGAACTTCATTCATGAGTTAATAATGTCTCGAAATGGGACGAACATTGTACGCTTATTGCAATGTTTTTTTGTAACAGGCCCTCTAGTCAGGTATTATTGCTATTCTCTCTTTGTTGAATATCCACGCTAAACAATAGATTCAAAATCACCTATGAATTAGTGATCAACAAATAATATAGTTCAACACATTCGAACTTCACAAACTGACAAAAGTCGTCTGTGAAATGGGTTCAGAAACTACACGTTGTTACAATGTTAAGCCCCCAAACTTTTCAGCTTTAATAAACAACACGGAGTTATTCTCGGCATTATCAAAAAGTATCCCGCTTCCATAAACAGTTTTAATAACGTCGGGGGTCGAGTTTACCTAATCCCAAGCTTAGTCCATTAGGCAGTTCTCACGGCGTTTGAGGCACCTAACCCGTGTCACGCCGTCTGCTGGACAGCCGCATTTAATATTCAATTAGGGACAATTTGGCCATTCGTCAGCCTGGGTGACGCAGTAGCGGGTTGGCTTGACTGGATGTGCCATTTGTTTTAATAAAATATCTACATAACTAACTGAGTGTGAATTAGAGCCGTAAAATTAATGCTATTGTTAATCTGTAAACTTTATAATAGGATTGGGTGGAAGGGGAAGACTGAAAAAGTGAGTAAGTTGTGGTTGGAATAGTATAAAGGAAAAATAAGGGAATGATCAAAATTACTTTTGGCAGGGAAGAAAAAACGTAAGTCCGCTAAACCCAAATTGTTTCAGACAAGGGCGTTGAAAGGATCTTAATATAGTTTCTTACTATGAAATGGAGAAGGCACCAGTCTAAAATCAGATGAAAGTTCTTCCGCCATAGAGAGAAAATGAAAATGCCTCGCTTAAAAATTGCACGACTTTCTCAGTTAATAAGACGTTATGTAAATAACTACGTATCAGAGCATTGCAGACACTGAGATTATGTATGAAAATTCGACATGCATATGTAAAAGGGAAGATACGGAGATAGGAATTAAATTCTTTGAAGAAGTAGCAAAAGCTTGCATTTGTTACATTTATTCGTAAGAGTCAGTTTTATTAACAGAGACTCACACTTGACATTTAGGAGGTAGGTAGTAAATAAAAAACGATATTTTGATAGGAAGCAATCCAAGCCAGACTTTAATACTTCAATGGAAACCAACTTAATTAATTTTAATATTATTAAAATATTTCAGTACTAGCGCGTGAAAAGTACAAAAAAATGGCGACTAGTTTAAATTACTTCCTTGGTATAAATCCAGTACTGCGGAGAGTTCAAGCTGTATCCCTGGTTCCACCCACCCGAATAAGATGAAACATGGCTTAGATTTTAAGTTGAACCCCATGCTACCAACTGTGAAAAGCTCATCAATATCCGTTCAGTGGTTTTTACGTGATTTTCTCGCGCAGAAACATTTAGAATTTACCGTTTTAATATAATATAGATAGCAGATAGATTTACAAAAAAGAGATGAACAACAAAAATTGTCTAAACTTATCAGAATGTTAGTTAATAGAAATAACTTTCTTTGACTTCAAACATGTACCTTTAGCATTGCAAAGGTTGAAAGTTGTTTTTTTCCCCTATTTTTTATAAAATTTGTAGTTCATACAGCTTCCTTCTTTCTAGTAACATTACCACCAAGTCTAAGCTGTCAGTATCTCATCAGACAAAGTATGTAATGGATGTTATGGATGCGCTGTACATAATTTATTTTGTTTGCGAGAAGGGTGACGAAATTTTGCATTCATTTACAAGTAGGTACCTGTTGGTATTAGTGAGTGACTAATGAGGGCCTGTAAAAAAACTGTTAATATGTCCTTATTAGCTGCCAGGATATTAATTAATTCTGAGGCTTCAAAAGGAGTTTGGTATAGTAAGTTTCATGCGTCTTAAAAATGCAACACATTATAATTTTCTTTACTAGCTAATAGCTTAGCCACTTTGACAAAGTCACTATAATTTCCTTAAGCAATAACCACGAACTTTATAATTATTATAAGACAAACCCTTTGTTGACGATAAGCACATAACATCATATTTATAGTCAAACAAAAACCCCGTGAATAGCTCGCCTTATCTTGTGTTACCATACACAAAACTGGTGTCGTTACGCTCCGGAACACTTCCGTCTTCTGATATTTATAAAAAAAATCCTTTTAATATCCAGTTGCAAGGCCGATTCAACCTTAAAATATGTCGTGGACTTTTTTTGTAAAGCAAAATCAGTTTTTTGACTGCATATTTTATTCTATAATCACAATTCACTATGGTTATATTACATTAACAAAAGTTCATTTTTAAGGGCCATTAACATTGATTTATTATTGGTCCTAATACAGTATTTTATTATTATTTTAATAACCTCAAGTCAAGTATGGAAGTTCGTGGTAGAGTCTGCCAGATCTGATGTGCGATATTACAAAGAACATTGCTGGCCGGTTAGTCATCCTACTATAAGGATTAAGGATTAGAAATAAAACACATTTTACGGATTACGGGAGTCCTCCCGTGACCACGGCCCCTGGAAAGGTGTCGAAACGTCGGGAATTCTAAAAAACCAATAAATACAAACTAAATAATTCCAAAACAACACCTGAATTAATAATATACGCGCTGTAATCCGTAAAAAGTGTTTTATTTCTAATGAACTGTACGCGCGAAAATCTTAGAAGTGTATATAGGATTAAGGATATTAAGCTAGATTCTAATGATCAACTGATATTATAACAGTTATCTATATTTTGTCGCCACGATTTTTTTCTTTAACACCCTTTCCGGTCGTCTGTTAGAGAATGCCCATGCATTAAGTCTGCCGATTGTATTTTCTTATGCAATGAAGTTTAAAAAAGAATAAGGATGTTAAGTCAGTGTCTTAAGGGCTATTTACATGTGTCGATTTTAGTCACCTACTCGTAGCAAGGTGCTTGTAAAATTAAATCCCAGGTAACACATCGGTGACGCCGTCACTGTTGTCTTTGTAGTCGATGGCGTAACTTAGGTTACAAAATGTAATAACACTTAATTCCAATTTTGGCCATCGGGTCAGATAAGTTTGTTCAGTCACCTGCGGTTTAGGCCGAATTTTTACACAGTCGATTTCGCTGTGCGGAAAAAGTTGTGCGGCTTTAGCCACCCGTGTAAACCCCACATTAGTGAGAATCAGTACAGTAAAACGAAGCATATTAATTATGAATGATCCAGCATCAGTTTCTATAGTTTATATAGTTATAGATCCAGCATCAGTTTCTATAACTATTATAATCTATTTCTATGCATTTCAAATCTATTCTAACTATTCTATTCTATTCCTTAAATATTCTAACTATTTTATACCTATTTCTATCTTATTTTATTCTATATCTATATCTATCTAAAACAACATGTGTGAGAAAGATTGTTCACACGACGACGGCACCTCAGACTATACATGTTGACATTGAGACAGCCTGTGTGCGCTACGTAATAAAAGCTGTTTTCGCAGTTTAACTGTGTAACCTGACGTGCTGTCATGTGTATTATGCAACATTTTCATTTCATTCCTTTTCAGATGAACATGGAATACTGAAATCAAGCTATTATATTCTATGTTCTTTATATAGGACGAAAATAATAAACTAAACTAGTTAATAAATATAAATAAATAAATAAATATTGGGCAACATCACATACATTGCTCCGATTCCAAAGTAAGTAGCTAAAGCACTTGTGTTATGGAAATCAAAGACAACGGTGGCATCACAAACACCCAGACCTGAGCCAATATAGAAAAGTTCGTTTTCTAAATTGACCCAACCGGGGATCGAACCCGGGACCTCAGAGATGGCGACACCTTGAAACCCGGTGTACAAAGCCACTCGACCACGGAGGTCGTCGAATTATTTGATGAATAAGGTTTAATTAAAGCTATATAAGGATTCCCTAATAACGTTGACACAAAACGGAATAGCGGGAAGGAACAGCTTCTGTGTCGCAATCATTGTTGTTACTACCATAAAACAAGCTATAAAAGAGGTGTGAAACGAATTCCCCAATTCGCAGGAATTAGGGAAGATTCGGGTATATAAACTCTTAACAGAAGCTGTTGTCATTTTAATCATTTGAAGGCTAAATACGGTAACTATAAACTTACAAGTTTGATCGACGACAATCACAAACCGGTGAATCGATATAATAAATCGAGATTCCGGGAATACAACCACTCTTACCGAGTATATTACATCTGGATGACTCAAAGTGTCCGGTCAACGAGGATTCTCAACGATGTCCGGTCGCTCTATGGAGTGAGTCGGGAAATGAAAAAGTTACGTTTGAAGGGTTGACTCGATTTCCCACCTGCGTGATTGAATACGAAACGTTTGCTGCGAAATTATTCCGATCAACTCTCTTTGACTATTGAAAAATATAAATGTAGCTAGAATAAAACTTGCTATTTTAAAAAATTAACCGTTCATAGTTGGTACGATGTCCGGTCGCTCTATGGAGTGAGTCGGGAAATGAAAAAGGTACGTTTGAAGGGTTGACTCGATTTCCCACCTGCGTGATTGACGATCAAACGTTTGCTGCGAAATTATACTCATCAACTCCCTTGATCAATGAAAAATATAGGTGTTGCTATATGGTTAGGTACGTACGTATTTATATAAGTATACAACATGTTACAAAAGTACCCCTAATGCCGAATATGGTAGATAGGGACCATCATACTCAACAACTTTTACTATGGAACCAACTTTGAAATCGCGAAAAAAAATCAGCTGTTTCATACAAAAATTAATTACGAAAATATCAAAATGTATGAAACAGCTGATATTTTTTTCGCGATTTCAGAGTTGGTCCCATAGTAAAAGTTGTTCAGTTTGATGTTCCCTATCTACCATATTCGGCATTAGGGGTACTTTTGTAACACCTTGTATAAATTTATTTAAATATTGTTAGGTATGTAATATTTTCTTTGTCCAATTCAACTATTGGTATCTATCTAATTAAAATTAAATTTTAAGTACTACCTACTCAAACGAAAAACCGAATTCGAAAAAATCATATGGTAAGATTCTTTCAATAACGAGAATCAATAATTATTTTGAAGTGAATGTTTCCCCAAAAAAGCAAAAGTCAATGCAAAGTATATACCAATAAAAAAAATCATGTCATTAGCTATCAAAAGAATGTCACATCTTATCTGAAATTGAGTTGCAATCTGCAACCCTAAGGGTTTATTTATAGGTCCAAATTCAATTACGGCATTCGGGATTCCGTTCGTCCTTAGATAACTTTAGATACAGGAATTTCATGCATCACCGCTCCTCACAGCGTGGTGACGTAATAAGGGACCCTTAAGTTCCTAATTGGGTCCATTGCCTTTCGAAACTCGAATATTTCAGAATCCCCTGCGTGTTGCAGGCCGAAACAAATACTTTGAGATTGTCTTTATCTTTATTAACATCTGGAACCAAATGGAAAGTGTTTCTAAAAGTTGATTTGATATCCCTAATGATTTAAGGATTTACAAAAAATACTCCGTAACTCTAAAGAATTTGTTTCGATTGAAAAACTGAATGTAATAACATACCTAGACAGAGTAAAAGTATTTCGTATACGTTCTCTAATTAAAAAGAAAATAAAATAAATCCTCTTTACGATATACGATACGAAGTCATTACTTCTGTGAATGATGCAGATGGACTGTATGCTGGTTAATTAAAAAACGGCTACGTAATGGAAATAAATGTATTATAACATAGCAACAAAACAAAACTTTCAAAACACAAATTATGACAACCAAAGCAAAAACACAAAGAAAACGCCGACGTCAAACGTGATAGATTTTAACTAAAGACAATAAATTACTATAAAAAAGGAGCGTTATGCACAACTTCAGTTTGCTTTATTAAACCTAATTATACTACAGTGTCTGTATTACGCTAAGAACTCACGACGCGGTTTTCGCGGGCCCGTAATTTTCACGAGACCGCAGTTTTTTGCGGTAAAGCAGCCGCCGCGGTTGCGATTATCGCCCGCAAACTTGGCGGGCGATGATCGCAAGACGGGCGGTTGCAAGACGACAGAAGCTGCGAACCCGCAACTGCGGCGGGCGCGGGCGAAAACCGCGTCGTGAGTTCTGAGCCTTATGTATGAATTTGCACTCGATAGCTATTGTAGTAAGCAATTTTGTATGTAAATTGGCACAGCGCCTCTGGCGGTAACTACACTAAACTAGAAGTTGTCACACAAATGTCAACTACAGTCGTTATAGAGTATACTAAGCAAAAACTCATAATACGTCTACTGAACAAGAAACCGTTAAGCTTTCCATAAAAATGAGTACAAACTCCGTATAAAAAGACAGTTAAAACCTGTTATTTAATATTATTTATATTGTATGAAGTAATATCTGGCTTTTTGTTTTCTTTATATTCCAAACAATAATACTCTAATACAAACATAAAAAATAGGTGGCACTGTAGGAGGAAAGCCCTCAACCCTTTTGTAATATTCAACAAAGGAGAGTAAAATAGCTTAGTGGATTCTTTTAAAGCGATAATAAATTGGTCGCATAAGGCTGCCGTTATTTGCTAGGCTGTGATTAATCATAGGAGGTGCTTATAAAATGCCGCCTCTACTGCTAAGTCAGCGGGAGCGAATTTTAATTTCATAGATTAAGCAAATACCATTTCAATGCGTCATTTTCGTTAGGGGTCGTTACACTGCTATTTACCGTAAATTAGTAAATAACGCTTTTTATTTAACCCTTAGCCACCTGACGTGATTTTCAGTTGCACTACCACCTGACGTCGGTCCTGGAATAACGTACATGTGGAACTGACGTCGGTCCTGGAGTAACGTACCTAACCTACATGTGGAAAAAGTACATAGACCCATAGTTGCGTCGCGTACCTAGTAATGGAATAATTGGAAAAAAATAATCACCGGAGTCTCTGAGACCAACGTCAGGTGGTTAAGGGTTAATACTAGGGGTGATAATTGCATGCACCTATGCCAGCATGGAATAACTATACCTATGTGAAGACACCAATAGTGTCTTTTAGCGTTAGTGAAAACTATCAGGTTGGTAAACGCTATTGTAACCTCGCGGTGATAAGACTCGAGTGACTTCACTCGCCGAGCGTGAAGGGCTTGTGTGCGTAATGTTCTTTCGCAATAATGTTTATCGCACATTCGTTATTACCTTAAGGACTCCGGTAACGATCATTTGCGATTGTCAATTTTTATGTGATTGACGATCATTGACGCGAAAATTGATCGTTTACATGTGTAATTGAAGCGATTGTCAATTGCTCTAACAATGGCAGTGACGGGAAAATTGATAATCGCAATTGATCGTTACCAGGGGCCTTTACAAGTTATGCACTCGGGTGTCCGCGTCAGTCCCAATATCACGCACCGTCACACAACCTGGGAAGCCACCCTTAGGTGATGTCCCGATATGGGCCACGTCTATGTACACCATCTCAAAACATGGAGAATTTTTTTTATTAATTAAAGTATTTATATGAAACATCAATGAGAAGAATGGACTCCGAATATTACTGATGAATATAAAACTTTATTTATCTTTAAATAGCAACGTAACTGTTGGCGCGTCGAAAGAATCAGAATTATGGGTACCTACCTATATTATAGAAACTGTGTAAATTGATTTTATTGATGATACAGGTGCTCAATCAGATAAAATGGTAAATATCATAAAATACAATGTCTGTGGACAAAAAAAATGTCTTAAGCAAGAACTGATCTAAAATATAAATAGACACACGCATCCGACACTTTTAAAGCACAAATTAAACACCAACATAATACAACGGCGAAAGGCTTCGCATTAAAAAGTATGGCTACAATTTGAAATAACAACCAAATCGTCCCACCGCACCGCTTCCACTCTCCACTCAAAACTACAGCTACTAAAAGCCGAACAAAAAACAGCTGTATAAAACATCCCGCTATATTTACAAAGAGCACTTTCCTTTTTTCCGTTCCCCTTGTTTCCTGTGATGAACATTAACCTGTTCAAAAGCTGAAACGGTTCCCTCGCTGAACCACTCGAATAAAAGTTTTGTTTTTTTCTCCACTGAAAAATGCATTCGAGCAATTTCGGCGCGATCCCGCGCGGCACGTGGTTTTTCGGCGGGCAGTGTAGGCATTTGTTTTTTATATAATGGCCTGCATGGCCCGGAGTACGTGCTGATGTTGATTTAATAAAAATGAGTCTGTGAGTTTTGGGTTAATTTGTTCGTATTTACATAGAGTTATGCTTTTATCCCACCGGAATTGAGCAGAGCTTCAATTAACACTGGGTATTGCAATACAGCTTGGTTTTTCGCTTATTTAATTAAAAAACGACCATTTATAATTTTATTTTTCTTACGAATTTATTAAATCGAGACACCAATTCTGACTCTATCTGATACGAGTATCTTTGTTTTTTACAAATACTTGCCTAAACTATAATTCTAAAACCTAAAGGCATCGTAAGCTAATAATAATATATACGTTTATATAAAGAAAGTAACAATCAATTTTAAATCTTGACTAGTTTGCGTATCACAATTCCACCACAGCGCATATGAATACTTCACTCACCCAACTGGCATTAGGCTTAGCTCCCTAGTAACCCAATTTAAAACCATAGTAACACATTTGCGGGGTTGTCATAATGTAACGGAGCACCACAAATGATAGAGGTGTTTGGCAGATAATTTGCCGGAATATTATCCGCACCAACGACCAACCCTACACCTAAGCCGGACAAACCGCCGAATAAATGCGACGTTGCAAAGGGTTTCTTTACTCAAAACGGGCCCTCGTAATCACCATTGTGACTTTTCGACGAACAAAACTGTACTCTTTCAGGACCATCCAAGGAGCAATTTCTCTTGGCGGTATTTATAGAGATGATGGGACTAACAAGGGTCGAGACTCCGCTGTGTTTACGCGCCAAACGCTGGCATCGTGAAAACAAACATGCACTCTTCGGGGTCTCGATAAATGTTTGTGGAACTTATCGATTAGAATTTTTGTTCTCCGCATCAGTGCAAATCGAAATACCCGATCTGTTTAAGATTAATTTCTATGCAAATTGAAGGACATCATGATGCGGTATTGTCAATCGATCATCTAATCAGTCCGCTGGAACGAGAGCGGACATATTTTTCATAACTGATTTTTAAAGGGTAAAAATGAGAATTTTAAGTTTTTGATTGATATGCAAAATTAGGCTCAATGTACATATTTATTCAGACGTTTAGTTTGGTATAGTTTATTTATATAATTAAGATATTTGGATTGACAACAGCTTAAAAAATCTCGAATGATAGTTCAAATAAAATTCAATACTTTTACCTTAAATCAAGGTATAACAATGACCAAAGATTTTGTTAGTATAGATTTTCGAATCCCTACGAATTCTACAAAGTAGTTTATGTCACTGTTGGCGACAGATTTATTACGACACACATATATTTCCTTTCCGTAAAGGTAATATTTGTTCAATACAAGTAAACCACCTTCTATGATATCAATATTGACAGGATGATTCCGTTATTTTTATTTTTCGTTTTTTGTAGAGCTCTTTATTATTGTCAAGGGCAGACTGAACGATAATACCTATCCCAAAACAAATATTGGCTTCTTGAAATTCTTATCGATTTTAATAAAAATGCTTTATTCTAACAATTACGAGTCCTTGGTAAGGTAAGAGACTCATCCAAATAGTGGAATACGACTAATGGCCCATAACCAATACAAAATGTACGCCTTAAGATAGAATTAGAGTATAAGCTAAATAATAAAATATAGGAAACAAAAAAGTTTACTTACTAGGATTTACAGCGTGACCCTCATCCACGGCATTCATCGAAAGGAGGAGAACCAGCAGCGTTGCTGATAACTGTAACAAAAAATAAAAATACGAAACATAAGAAAATAATGTCTTTCAAAAGAAAATACAGTCAGGTGTCAAGTCGATTATCGGATGGGTGACAAATATTTTATCGTGATCTCGGAACGGAAGACATATCGTCGTTGGTTTAGTTGGTTTTTTTTGACACCTAGCACCATTAGGCCCGCATGATGGGTTTTGGCCCATTCTCCTTTTAAATGGATAAGGAGAAAAAGAAGGACCCCAATAGAGGACACATTTTAATTTATTACCATGGAAGATTTACAGACAAGTCGAACACAAAATATCTTTTCTTCTTCAAATAAACTTAGTAATAAAGAGCTTTTGAGTCGTCTATATTTTTGTACCGCTCGTTCCAGACTTTTTTAACTGATAAGATACTGATATTATCAACTTTAAGAGAAATAAGAAACGATATTTATCAACGTAACCAAATACAATACAACTGATTATTGACAACAAAGTACTTATACTAGCAAGTTACCGTGTTACATCATTTCCACGCATTTCGGTCTTTCAGATAATCGTCTACTTTATAATAATCTTTACCCATGAGCGTCTTTTTAACATGATTTTAAACCCATGCAAAGGTAGATCAATAACTCGCTGTGGATCTTTATTAGTCAAGGTTATGCGTTTCCCCATAAATGATCTCTAATTTTTGCAAGCCTGAACCTTGCAGCGGCAAGTTTTTCTTTATTCCTTGTATTAAAATTGTGATTATCGCTGTTATTAGCAAAAGACTTATAGTGTTCCTTACATATGTATTGGCCAGCCAAAGTTAGTATATTTATTTTCTTAAACAATTCTCTCAAGGAATCTCTCCGCCGAAGATAGTATATGGCACGAACCGCTCTTTTTTGAAGTACAAAAAAATATTTGAATATTGGCAGCCGAGCCCCACAATAGTAGCCCATAAGACATTACACTATGAAAAAGCTAAAATATACTAACCTAGCCGTTACAATACCAGTTAAAAGCCTTATTTAACAGCGAAGGCCGCGAAACTAAGTCTACTTGACAAGGCCTCAATATGAGGATCCCATTGTAGTCGTGAATCTATCGAAATTTATCTAAATGACGTTTAATTACCACTTCAACGCCATTTAAATAAACATTTAATTCGACGTGCTCAACATTCGGGATGAAAAAAAATATCTATAGATAGAAAAAAAAACCATGTTATTGACAAATCTTCACAAATGACTCATGATAATGATGATGATGACGTGTCTTTATTTTGTTTATTACTTTCTCTGTAAACTCTACTACTTCAATTAGTTGCTACACTCGTTTCATTTTAATAGCTCAACTGATTATAATGCAAACAGTTTTCACAACTTTCAGAATAACCATTTACATTCTCATATAAGCCAGCCACGTTCGTAATGTGTTTTCTCTACGAAATATCATGATTCCAGCTTCCGCACACTAATTTGCACTCTCCCACTCGCTCTTGGCTGTCACCTTCCATATTTTAAGTCATGTACACTAAAAACTCTCTTGCAGGTATAGTGCATCTACTAAATTGCATTAACATTCCTTTTTGTGCACAGCACTCGAGCACAATGAAAAATTTAATTTATTTTTACTAAACCCCGACTTAAGCGTAGTTTTTTCAATGAATAATATAGGGGTTTATTTACTACCCACAGCGTTTTATAAACTTTATAAACAGGAGCAGTTTTTAAACTTTTGAAATAACTGGGAATTTATTGAACGATGTGGTTGATTTAGTGGTAAGTGTAATAACGAAACTCTTTGTTGTAGGTTAGTTTAACTTCGATAGGTGTGATAGGGTTCTTAAACTTTTGCAGTCACGGACCAATTACAGAATTTGAAAAATCCTTGTCAATGAGTATTTTAGGAAAATAAAACAAGCCTTATGTTAAAAAAAAAACACTTTTATTTGTAGTTTTATTATGGGAACGGTTAACTGCGGACCACACGCAGATACACCGCAGTTTAAGAAACACTCATAGAGGCAAAATATTTGTGTGATAGTTATAAAAAAGGTTTTATAACTATCACACCAATATTTTGTGTGATTGTCCCCTCCCAAACAATTTAAATACGAAAGAAACTTCTTAGCTTGTATCCTAATATTTCTTGCAACGGCCATTCTGTAGGATTTGCTAGGAAGTGGATAGTAGAATGTCGATGGCTCATCAGGAGTGCAACTCAAGAAAAATGGGTCTTTACAAGAGTTCCTTTACTTCTTAAATTGTTTACCTATTTTACCACCCGTTGCGTTGCTAATACTTTTCAACCACAGCATTAATATAGAGCGCGAAGCTAGATAATATCTCAAGCCATACTCGAATGGTGTCAGTAGTAAACCTGATATATTTTATAGCTGTGCTAGGCACTGAATTTGGACGGCTTTCTAGATGGCTATCGCTAGGAGTGGTCGTGCGGCGTTAGCTATATAGTAAAGTTAGTAATTAACAGGCAAACCACAGCTTCGCGTGTCTGAACTTTTGCGTTAAATTATTAAAACATTTGCTTTGGCAAAATTTGTTGTAGCCGCTTTATTTTATTAATTGCTTGTAATTCATGGTTTGTCTAAAGATAAAAAAATATAATGATACCCCACCCTCAGGTACAAGTCGTAATGAACTAGGTATTTGTTTCCTTAAAAAGTAGGATGGTAAAAAATAATATGTATGTACTTGCAAAATACAACCTAGAGAACTAGTATAAACTGAAGTGTCTTCTGGATGTCTTTGCTTTAATGTAGTTTTCGAATTGTCTAAAACATTACTTTTAGATAGAAATACATAAAAAATACGACCTGATTTTATAAAACCCACCGACTACAATCTTCTTGACTTGAATATGACCTTAATCTCGTATTCTATTTATAACTTATTCAAACTTTTTTAAGCAGAACTGATAGCATAAAGTTGATACAAAATTTCCTAAATTGTTTTTGTCAATTTTAGTCAGTTCGGTCATTATACCAGCAAATTTTTAGGTGTAATTTACATGCCTGTTGGAAGTAGTAATTAGTTGGTGTTGCGTGGGCGTTGATTACCGTTAATTACTTCAAGTGATTAATTACACAGTGGTTCATTACAATGCCTTTGGGGTGCACGTCGATGAAGGGTTAAAAGTGAGATCTTTTTTGATAATCATGTTTATTCGTCGCAGCAACAAATAATTATTCCATATCAAATATGCTATATTTTATTTACAATCTTATTATTTTATTTTCTTAAGTACCTATCTATTTTATAATATAGTTGTACCTGTAAAAGATTGCGGCCGCGAAATAAAATGCGTGCGTTCACTTTGAAGCTGTATTGAGAAGAGAGCAAATAGTTAAATTGACATTGACAGTTGACAGCTACCAATGAACATAGATTAAAAGATTTTTTTATGTTTCCAACAGTACTATGTTTTAGTACCACTTTTGGCACCTTCGCCACCGATCCCCTAAAAGTTTGCTACCGTTTTGGGAAGCTTTTAAAGAAAACTAGTTACAAGAAAGAATTTGAAAGAATTATTGTACTAGTGACTCAGTGAGTTGTAGATCCCGCGGTTTGTGAGTTGAAAAGTAGCTCAAATTGTATGTCGTTTAAAATTAAATCTAATGGATATCTCCGAGGTATTCAAAAGCAGAACTATATTGTGCTGTTTGGTAGGTATTCTTTTATCATATCTATTCGAAGCTAAATGGCGCTTCTAATTTTGATCATTTTTCGAAATGGGTGAAATTTTTATTTTCGGAAATCTTTGAAAATCTAAATCGACAAAAAATTGTATATGATATTTAACCTGGTCGGGAAATGAGACCTATAGAGGAGAAAAAACAGACATACGAAAGCAATTGTACCCAAGCTAAAGCAGAGACGCTTTGCGCTTGCTCGCACTTGCTTGGTACTTTTACAGAACCATAAATTAAATGCATTTAAAAAAAATACTAAGTATTTACGAAAAAGCTGTTTAGTTCTACAGCTAGCCACTACCAACTTGATTTTCAGTCACGCCATGTTAATAATGTAATGTAATGTAATAAGTCTATTTGAAAAAATTATCACAAGGCTTAGAATAATTAATCGAATTTAAAAATTAGTCGATTACTAGACGTACTTAATTCGGTTCACACTAGCGTAGTGGGTAGATGGGTAATCGTGAATTACCCGTCCACCCACCAGTGGAAAAGTCTAGTGGGTGGACGGGTCGGGAGCGAGTAATTTTCAGGGCAAGTAACGTACAAAGGGGTAATATTCTTTTTTCAAAATTTTTAATTTTTATGTTAGCTAAGCGTTGCTTAAAGCCATCCCGTACACGATGCACAATATAAAGCTAAAGTCATTCTAATTAACTATGGGGGAATATTCCAATGTACTTTAAAATGCAACACAAACGAAATCCATTAGTGAGAATTTAATTCGAGATAGCAAACCGGAACGATTGTTGAGTAAAAAGTGTACGATAAAGGCGCACAGAAGACTCTTTTGTAATCAGCTGAATCAAATACGCAAGTTTAGGAAGTCCAGTATTGTCGAAAGGGTAACCAATCTTTTTATGGTAAACACCTTTTTGTGCACCTTATAACCCATGGCAGACTACACGAGGTAAATATTTCTATTTTGAGGAAAGAATCCTGTTTTTTTTTCTTTCACCTCATGACTATGCAAATACTTTTCTTACCCAAATTAATATTCCAAGACTTACGAACGATATTTACGAAACACGCATAAAACAAGTTGGAACAGCAAAATATTTTATCTTGGCCATTTTTACTAGAACAAGTTAGTTCTAAACAAACTTGTACGATGCGGCAGAAGTGTGCTCCAAATTCAGTGCAGAATGGTACCTTAAATTCTAGTTTTGTACTAAGCGTCGAGTTTATGTTTTTCGAAGTTTAACGTTCGACAGTAAATATAGAATTAACAAACTTTGTTAAACAGATTCCTGGATTCGTTTTGTTTTCAACATTAATGGAACTTTGTTACTATTTTATAGTGCAACGTTGGTGTTGTGACTTAACTGATGTATACACGACGGCACCTCAGACTATACATGTTGGTTTTGAGGCCGTCTTTATGCCCTACGTAATAAAAGCTGTTTTCGTAGTTTAACTGTATTGAGGTGCTGTCGTGTGTACTAGTCGGCTTTTGAAGAACTAGAACAAGACTTGTTCTCCACGAATCCACGAATATGTTTAACAGAGTTTGTTAAGTCCACCACCAAACAAATTCCTAAAACAACTGACATCAGTACCGAAGCCGAGACTTCTTGCCCTGATACTGAACGACCACATACATCAATCAAATCGAAAAATCTACAGGAACCAATTTATATTTAGTCAAAAGAAATAGACAAAAATAATAAATATCCAGGAATCATATAAAACTGGAAGTTTGCACAATCATTTTACACCGAAGTCACGCAGAAGCTTATACGGACACAAAATGTCACATACATATTTCACTTCCGGCAACTGCATAATACAATCTGTAAACTCAATATATCTAAACACACTGTCACAAGACGAATACAAGACGCCACAGTTCGGGCGACGGTCGCCACGTATATCCTGTGACAGATGGCGTCGTCGCAATCGGGCGCGAGTGGTGCATCCACTACGTAGGTGTGTCAACTAAACGACTGTTTGGTATACGGTACAATAGATCCTGCGGCTTAAGCTAAGGATACACGATTACAACGAGGCATGAATCGTCTTAATTAGATTAATTGCGATTACGTGGCAATCATTGGGTCGCGTTGATTTAGTTAGTGAGTGCGTACGAATCCATACAACATCTTTAGTCGCGCGGTTACACTAATTAGGACATCAACATTATCTTTCTGCCATTATGTCAGTTTATTAGGGGTTAGCGCAGTACGTCCTTCTCTTCGATTCTTTCCTAATATACTTCACCTTCTCATTCACTACCTTCACATTATGATCTTTAAAAGTGCGCGCTAAATAACCTGCGCAAGATCCTGTTTTCATAATTTATAGAAATAGTGACTCTGATTTTGGGCGAAACTCTCTACGAGTCAATGTCACGTCGACACTCAGTTCATAATCCGAGTATCTTGTGTCATTGTGTATCCTAGCTTTACTTGCTGAAGTAGCTTATGACATTTGACGGTAGTATGGAACACCCGAAAACATGCCTTGTTTGTACTGTATATTTTGCGGCCATTGTTTTACGTGGCATGACAGGCGTTGTTTGTGTGTTCATTCGCGTGAAAGCCATATGTCTCGATCCTTTGGGAGTTCAGCTGTATACCGCTATTCGACAATGTAAATTCTGATTCCTAGTATCTGTTCCGTTATTAATTCATAGTGACACGTAATCTACATTATTTCCAAGCCAATTTCTTAAAAAATATAATTAAATATATTAAAAAAAAGGTTTTCAAATTATTAAATACTTTTATAACCAAGTTACAAACAGTATTATAATGAGAAAAAAATATCTGCGTATATATTCAGTGCAGTGCAATGCGAGCTCGGAAACGGACGCGCTCAACTGCATAGGTGTCAAATTACACATTCGTGATTTACGTTTCGCGCGGTAAAAACCGCTGCGCGCTGCCTCACTATGGGTTCCCAACAACTCATAGTGAATGAAGTATTGGCGTATATCCAGAACGCGATCGACACCATGGACGAAGTCAGCATCGTGCAGATCTGCAAGTCAAACTTCAATGAAGCTGAAGTTTGCAGTGGCAAGGCGCTGCTTTTCCAGAGCATCGGGAAAGCCGATGAGATGCCATCTCGACGGAGAGATGGTGGTGCGAAGAGTCTCCAAGATATTATCACCATCTTGAAGGAGACCGACCCTGACGACGTGCCGACATTCGTGGCGAAGGAGCTGCACAAGCTGCCCCCCGTCACATTTGACCACGTCGATGTCACCAGGCTTCTCAAGGATATTACCTCCTTGAAGGCTAGCCTGGCCGAGGTTAAGTGTAAACTAGAAGCCTCAGACAACACCATCAGTGAGTTGCGTGCCCAAGTTGTGTTGTTAAGCAACACCGCTGCGGTATGTAGGTCACCTGAGGCCACGAATGTGAACACTCGACGCGGAGCGCAAAACGCTTCCATCTGCAGTTTCGAGTCGGCGCATATGGATGCGTCACCGACCGCCACCGCAGCTAGCGATGCACCCCGCCCTGCCGCCCGCTCCGCCGCTCCGGCGGAAACGTCACGCGCGACCACGTCTACACCTCAACGTGCTTACGCTGCTGTTACCGCTACCAACAAGCCCGTTAAACATCTTGAACGGGCTATAAACGAGGGAAACAAACAAGGATCGGTCTCCAAAGCTGAGAAACCAGCGCTGCAGACACAGGATGCAGGATGCGATGATGATGGCTTCAAGAAGGTGGAAAAGAAGAAGAAGGCCTCTCGTCGTAACCTGTGCGGCACTGCCCCGACTGGACACAACCACCTGCTGCGGCCGGCTATCCCGACAACGGCGGTGTACGTGTCCCGCCTGCATTACTCCACAAAATCTGATGACATTGTGGAGTACATCAGAATAAAAGCCAAATACACGCTAAGGGTCGAGCGGTTGGAGTCCCGCCACAACGTGAACTTCAATTCATTTGTGGTGAGGGTGCCGACTGAACATCTGTCGACCTTCATGAAGGAAGATTTTTGGCCGAAGGGTGTCCTATTCCGCCGGTTTCGAGGTCGGCTACCGGACACTGCGTTGCGTAACACGTCGCCGCCTTCTTTACGTGTAAATAAATAGTTAAAATATAATATATTATTTATGTATGTTAGTCTGTAAGGTATTTATTATATGGGCCTAATATTGTAAATGATATTTCTGCTGCCTGAAATAAATGATTATTATTATTATTATTATTATTATTATATATATGAAAACAACGTGATTACTTTCATCATTTACATACAGACGTCTCATTATATGACAGCGAATAGTGTGCAGATAGTCCTACCTGACTAAAAGCGTACCACTATGCGTAAACAAATCTCCTTCAGCGATTACAAGCATGCCTCTATGTGTAAGCAAATGTTCTTCAGCAATTAAAAGCATGCCTCTATGTGTAAACAAATGTACTTCAACAATTAAAAGCATGCCTCTATGTGTAAACAAATGTTCTTCAGCAATTAAAAGCATGCCTCTATGTGTAAAAAAATGTACTTCAGCAATTAAAAGAATGCCTGTATGTGTAAACAAATGTACTTAAGCAATTAAAAGCATGCCTCTATGTGTAAACAAATGTTCTTCAGCAATTAAAAACATGCCTCTATGTGTAAACAAATGTTCTTCAGCAATTAAAAGCATGCCTCTATGTGTAAACAAATGCACTTCAGCAATTAAAAGCATGCCTCTATGTGTAAACAAATGTACTTCAGCAATTAAAAGCATACCTCTATGTGTAAACAAATGTACTTCAGCAATTAAAAGCATGCCTCTATGTGTAAACAAATGCACTTCAGCAATTAAAAGCATGCCTCTATGTGTAAACAAATGTACTTCAGCAATTTAAAAACATTTTAATGTTACTAATTATTATTTGCAAAACCTATTGTAAATCAATAACAAGTATTAAACGAGTAAACTAATTATTACAAATTGATTTAATTAGTCAAATGCAGCGAGCCTGATTAAAAAGGGCAAGAGTGGCAGTGAGTGGCAGTGTCTTCCCAGTAATCCGCGGACTTATGCCGGGACAAAGTTAAATGGGGGATTCGAATGCGGGGGAGAGCTTTATTAAACTTTCCAGACGGAAAAAACAAAAATAAGCGTTAATATTTGAAAACGGGTTTTCATATGACACACAACAATATTTGACAAGCGAGCAGTGTGCAGGTAAATACTTACCTTACTAAAAACATGCCTCTATGTAAACAAATGTTCTTAATTATATAGGAAGATAGGTATTATTGATTAGATTATTATCATTTGCAAAACCCAATGTAAATCAATTGCAAGCAATAAACTCAGTATAAATGGGTTTAATTAGTCAAATCCAGCGAGCCTTATTAAAAAGGGCCAAAGTATCACTACTGGCAGTGTCTTCCCAGTAATCCGCGGACTTATGCCGGGACAAAGTTAAATGGGGGATTCGAATGCGGGGGAGTGCTTTATTAAACTTTCTAGACGGAAACCGCTAATATCCTGGTACCTTTCACGAAGAAAGCCTCCTTTTTGTGTTTAAATGATTTCGCATTGCGCTGTTCAAGTTATTGTCTGAGGTATTGAGGATTCCAGAAACTCTTTTGTTGCTTATGTCATATTATAATATTGGTAGAATATGTGTTTTTCTGAAATCAACAACTTATTACAATTGTGTTTATTCCAGTTCAATCAAAGACTGTTTTAACCTAAGTATGCTAGTGGCTCTGTGAGCTACAGATGTCGCTTTAACATATCTGCGCCTTTTTCAAGAAATTTAATTTCTGTGACGGGTCAGGGTGTTACTATGTATAATAAGTAGGTATACATTTAAAAGCTGTATTTTATTTTTTATACTTTTCGATCCATGTCCGACAACATTTATAAATGTTAAAGTATTCTATCTATTCTTTTCTTACATATCTATATAACAAATTTCATCCTTTTCACTATATATTTTTTCTTCTTCGTTATTTCAAAAGGTAATGTTAGAAATTTAAAAATACACTTTTCCTCACGCTTGCAGCAAAAATCTATTTTGCTGCGAATTTTACGCGCCAAAATCGCGGAGAGGTGCTGGAGAGATATGAACAGTATTTACAACATTCTATTAGTAACTGATTTGGATATAAATAACAACTTAAAACTTAAAATATATAGACTTTACAAAACAGCACTTTCCTGCTCTCTTTTCATACAATTCTTTTTACACGGAAGAAAACTTAAAGGTACTCGAATAATAATTACGCAGAAATATCGTAACTTGTCCTATGATGACGAAAAATGGAGATTCACATTCTCCAGGGACCGACTCTATTTGTAATAAAAGTACGCAAAATTCTAAATAAGTCGTAGGCATAAGAAATACTTATTCGGAATTTGAATAATTGATTTTCTTAGAATTTTTTGGTAAAAAATGAGAACACAAACGATCAACTTCTGAAGTCTAACGATCTGAAGAGAGAGGAAATTAAGCTCCTTACGCGTATACTTAGATTCACACCGCGAACTACTCAGTGAGTAGTTCACGGTACGGACCCCAAGTCCCTGTGAATAAATGTGTTTTTTGTTCTAATTAAGTTCTGAAAGAACGAGTAGGTATAAAGTTCATTGTTATATCTTTTGGTTTTTTCCTGTTGTCCTATGGGTCGATTTTAGTCATCTTTGACGGTCGATTTTAGTCGCTTATAAAATTGAATGGCAGTTGACACATCGGTGATGGCGGCGCTGTCGTATCGCGTAACCTAGGTAATAATCAGGTGGTAATAATAATAAGACATAGTTCCAGTTTTGGCGACAGATAAGTTTATTCAGTCACTTGCGGCCTAGGCCGAATTGCCATTTACATAGTCGATTTTCGCCGTGCGGCAATAGTCATGCGGCTTTATTCACCCGTGTAAATACCACATAAGCTATAAACGCCTAATAGCAATTAAAATAATATTAGTGGCGTTTTTTCTACACATTCACAAATCGTTAACATCTACTATGTGCACATCAGATGTAAATGTTGACCTTGAAACCAGCTTAATGCGCTACTTAATGAAAGCAGTTTTCGCAGTTGTTGTGCTGTCGTGTGTACATATACACGCAACGCCTGATCGTCATTTACCCGCTTCAATATTCAAACATATTCAAACGAACATTCACTTGTATTTGAGTTCGCAGCTAAGTGACTTGAAGTTTCCCGACTTTCCAGTTAAGTGGAGGTGTTTATCACTCAAGTCTGCCACAGTAACTTACTACTAATTCAAGGTTATTAACGAGTTTGTTTAGTTCATCTCTCAAGGACACATCGAGATGTAAAGTGAATGATGAATAGGAACTTTAGAATATGTCTCGACTAATTGAGACATAGCGATCTAGATTCGTCACATAATCGATCATTCGAGAACAAAATTGTTGTCATATAATTAATTAGAATTAGTTCTACATTTTCGGCTTTCAAGTTAATACAAGTTTCCAAACTTCTGCTGTTAGGTATTGACGTCAATAAATTAGTTCCCTTGGTGGTAGCTTGGTATCCAATCTATTGCGAATATACTCCTCTTTTAATATAACACAATTTATTATCGCATGGCGCAATCTCATTATAATTGTATCTCCGTATTTAATAGTAATATGTGTAAAAGACCATGATTATTGCTCTTGGTGATATATGTATACCTATAGCTTAGCTATATTACACTGAAGTTACATTATATGGATGTCTTCAAGTGATTTATTAGTTACTTACAGTGTGTACCTAATACCACACAATTTTAATATTTAATAACAATTGACTCAATAAAGTTTAGTCGTCAATAAACTGTTTTGAAAATAAGCATAAGTATAAGATACTTATACTTAAATCATAGTAAGAAAAATATTTTTTTCACTATAAGTTTTATTTTTATTTTTCACGAATATTAATAACACAAAGCAACAGACTTAAGTTACAGAATTCACCCAAATACAACGAAATCACATTGAAAGTATAAAGCTTGCGCAAGTCTGAACGCACCGCTTCCCCAAATTTTTTATCGTTATTTTCTTCGGAATATTATGGAGTTCCGTGAAAGAATAAAATTGTCTTAGCTGCGAACATGTCCCGTTGTTATTAAGAAGTTGCCGTGAGATGACATGAAGCTGAAAATCCAATAACTTTTATAATCACGGCGAAGTTTTATTGTATGTGAGTGCCGTAAAAGTAAGTATAGATAGTAACTTTAACAAGTTGCAGAATATCCCAAAAGGTATATAATCCATACTATCCATACTAATTATAATATTATAAATGCGTAAGGAACTCTGTCTGTCTGTATGTTACGTTTTCACTACTAGACCGCTGGACCGATTTTAAAGAAATTTGGTACGGATATGGAAGGACATAGTCTACTTTTTATCCCATTGCTGAGCACGGGTCCCACTCGCACGATATTACCTGTAGACCACGCGGGCGAAGCTGTGGGCGTAAAGCTAGTGTCACTATAAATGATTTTAAGAACATGCAATCTCTAATATACTTCAGGCACTAATAATATACTCTAAGTAGGAGGATAAGGATCTCTATGATAATGAACGTAATGAACGGTTAATTTATTCATGAGCCATTGTGTTTATGTGAATCTAAATGTCTTATAAAGTTTTATATTTATCGTTCGTTGTTAAAATCGAAGTAAAGAGTATTCTTCCCCTGCTTCTTCTTTCATTCTAAGGCAGTATAAATAGTGATTGAGAATCATGCGAACCCAAGAAACGTGCAGCAAATGCCAAATTTCTTAATAAGAGATAGCGAAGACCGAAACGTCACCATAAAAAGAACAATTGCCGATGAATCAGGGTAAAGGCGCGATGAGATTGACCCTTGGAACGAGGGACATCACGAGAAAGGCAGGCTGTTTATCTAAACAACTGAACAGGGTCTTGTGAATGTATTCAACCAGGAAGATAGTGCGCGTTTTGCAACGTCGTAAGTAGGTAAAACAGCTGCGCTGAAAATAATAAAGTATCAACTCAGTTTTGAAAAGTTGCACAATCACTACGATAAGACGTTATAAAATTATTGTAATACACTTATTATGTAATTAATTTAAATCCGGTCAAGAGCGGGTCAGACTTGCGCACCGAGTATTCCCTAGCATTATAATATAAATACACTGCGGTGTAGAATATTCCAGTTTTAGATCAGCGCCATCTCTTGACCGAAACCATCTTTAAACTTCTATCACATAGAATAATTTCAGATTTTTGTCTATGAAAATTCGGAGATAAGGGGGGAAGGGTTCAGTTTTTTTACATTTTTCATCAAAATTCAAAAAGTATGCGGCCTAAAAAAGAATTTTTTTTGAGAATTTGCCTACAATTATACAGAATTACGATTTTTTTTTTCACGATCAGCCTTACGGGTAAAATTTACATTAAATGATACGATGTCCCATACACACTGACTTTAGTAAATGCCTTATTTTTCAGGCAGCATTTGATATAATTTTGTAAAATTTGTTTTAACATGACAATTTCCCCAAACTTTTTTGTTCACGTTATTCATTTTAAATGCGAACAAAAGAGGCAAAGCACTGAATAATTTAGTGAACCGTTAATGTTCTGCGGCTTTTGTTGGCCACTAATAATGACGACAAGTAATTTGTTCAATATCCATGAAGAAAAACAGCCCAGACGGTTCCGCTCTTTATGTAAGAAGAAGTAAGTACATAATTAAAACTTTGCGAACTATTTTTTACATTTATTCAATTGTGAAAATGAATATCAACTGTCATTATTACCAGCTATATTGTAAGCTTTGTTTTGTTTGGTATAAACAGAAGCAAATGAATTGTCTGAAACTATAATTTCTATACTTTTTAGGGTTCCGTACCAAAATGGTAAAAAGGAACCCTTATGGTGTGACTCAGTCGGTCTGCCACAGCTGGATATCTCGAGAAGAGACGTTTGCCCAACTATGTTGCAAATTAAAAAAAAAAAAGGTTCTTAAAAATGAGAAGTGAGGCTACTATGCTATGGCATATGGGGTATCATAATTATGAAAGAGCGCTGCTTGCACATTCTCAATAATTTTTTATTTCTTTTGGCCGCTTAGTTTTCGACTTTTGATGAAAAATGTAAAAAAAATGCGATAAATGTGATCCAGCTTAATATGTCAAATGTCGGTGTTGCATCCTGGCGGAACCGACTTCGCAGTCCGCCATGATGCTATACAACCTAGCTTGTAAGTATAAACAATAAGGGTATGATGATATGCACTGGCTCTGTACTGTAATAATTATATTTGGGTTCGATGGAACTGACATATTTAAAAAAAAAAACAAAGTTCCTAAATAAAATAAAATTAAAATTAAACTTAAAAAAAAAAAAGATACCTAGGTACCAAATAGGCTTCTGCTCAGTTTAGGCCGTAACAACGTGACTGTCACCACGGCACCGGTTTTCTACTGGAAAACTACTCTTAACATTATTTACTCAATTATAAATATCATCATATTTTATCAGATTAAATTATTGAGTATAATCCTTAAATTTTTTAAATAGCTAACATTCACACAGGACTATTCTTTTGTGTATTCAGTAAATGTAAATCAACGGCACGCTGGGCTTCCACGACAGGGTAATCATATTCAATCAAATTAAATGCGGAGACATTAAGGTTCAAAATAAATTGCAGATTTTGACAGTTTTGTATAACCTGACGTGCTGCTGACTGTATAAGAGAAGAGACTCTTGTACAAAATGGCTTTATACCCAACCCGATGGTTAGCTCTGGCTGATCATAATGTTATACAGTTACCTACTTAATACTTTCGATATTGAAAATGTTAAGCTTTACATGTAGGGAGATCATGTTACTGGCATACCTCCTACTTGGAGTAAGGAGCTAAGTAAATTGGGTCAGCGATAGCTGCTATGTTTGCATTATGGAAATATGGAATTTAAACAGTTTGCTTAAAAATTTTCAAGTAGTTTTTGTTTAATTCTTGTGTAGTAGCTCCATTGTTGTTATAACGTTCGTGAACTTAAAATTTTATGATAAAAATGTCGATTGTTTTACCATTGTATTGAAGGCTTACCTTCCTACAAAAATAAGTTCAGTTGTAACATAGCAATATTAGAAAAAAATTATAGTACAAAAATAAGAAAAATATACGAATTTATCTACAGTTTTATAAGTATAACATTTTAGTTTAAATGGTTCTGTTACAAATCACAACATCCCAGATATCAACGCCAAAATTTTGAAATTCCCATCACAATCGTATTACCAGCTTGCTGCATAAAGTTTCAAAACTGCTATTTGTTTCCGTCTCAAAAAGCAGGCTTGCCAAATATGTTTTGAACCAGGGATGCCGTACTATAATATAAGCAAATTTATCGCAAACTCGCACATATCATCTGTAGGGAAGGAGCTAACTTGAGCAATAAAAGGGGAGGAACATAGCATTCAGTAAATGGGCAAGTGATGGTAATATATGAACAAATCTAGCATCACTGGTTTCGTACAGCCGGTGAATTTGCTAATAAATTTTGAATAACAGAGAATTTTATTTCTGTTGTATAGAGCGAAATCGTTTAGGAGTGTCGGCAAAAACGCCATTATTAAACCAATAGCCATAAATAAATTCTGATTTACTTTTTAGTAGGTACCTATATTAGAGGAGCTCGGTGGCGCAGTGGTTTAGCGCCTGGCCCTGCGATTGCGGAGCTTAAGCAACTTTCGTAAGGGTCGGTCATGGGATGGGTGACCTAACATTTATTATCTCGAGTTCCTCCGTGCTTTAGAATTGGCTGCATTTTCATAATAATCGTCGATAATACTCACGCATCCGCATTGGGCTTGCATGGTGGGTTATGGCTCATCCTCCTTATCCACCCATAAGGTGCCCCAGCAGTGGGGACATTAAAAATGGCTGATGTCACCTATATTAAAGAAGTATGGGCACAACTGTGCATTATTGTGACCTGTTCTCGGTACTAAAGTGTTTTTCTACTTCCAGGGCGGACCGTACTTTACTTGAATTTATTTACAAAAAGCTCGAAAATCAATAATTCTACATGACTACTTTTCGCTTTAAAAGTCGACTAAAATAAAAACATTTACTTGTTAAAATCAAGCAAAAACAATAGACATTGTAAAGCTTATTATTAAATGCAAGAAAGTAATAAAACTAAATTGCCAATAACATTGAAACCTCAGTGAATGTAAATCTTCATTACCCGAACCGTCGTCGGTCAAGGTCACCGGGAACTAATACCTGTCACTTTGTCAAGTAATTGAATATTTATTGAGGGAACAGTAATCAAAGGACGACAACGGATATTTCCTTCTGTGAAATTAGTGGGTGAAACAAATAAAAAATATAAGATTGTAAGACATCTACAGATAGTATATCATTTATATGATTACAGTGAAAGCGTTTTCACAAATTATAAACACTATTGGAATTTTCCATGGATCCACCGGTGGATTGACGCGGAATACAAATTATCCATGGATACACCTGAGGATCAAAGAGGAAAAACTTGTATCCTTCGATCCACCGGTGGAGCCTGGCGTAAATATAATATACATAAAAATATAAAAAACTAACTTTTTAGACCTATTAGATGTAAAAGTTAATGCGTATGAAGTTTCGTAAAAATCGGTTCATTCATTTCGAAAAATAAGGACTTGAAAGTTTGTATAAAATGCCGTGACGAATCAATGCTCTTAAACTTTTTTTACTATTTAAATGTTTATCCGTTATTTAATAGGGCAAAGTGATTAAATATATAGTAGACATTCGAATAATATTTTGCTTTCACCCTGCCTAAAATATTCTAATAATAGGTACTTGGGTCATGGAATGATATACAGTTTTAGTATTGGCATATTTAAGCTCAAGAGGGAATGATCTCATGAAAGGTAATTATAATATTTTTACTATTTCTAAGAAATACGTAGTGAAGATATTTATTTTTATTGAAAAATTTCACATTTATTACCTACTCGCCTTTTCTATTTCTTATAACCGCCTTTCTATTTTATTTGCCATTTTCTACATCTAAAAGGATCTCAAATAAAAATGTGTAGCTCAATCAGAATAATAGAACGAATTGATCCGAAAATTCAACTTTGAACTACAATCAATTCGTGGAATCGACGAAACGAGAAACCGAAACTCATAAAATTTAATCTTTCAGAAATATACAAATAATATTCTTCTTAGTAATAACAGTCTAGATTCAAATATATACATATTTGCTTTTCGACGATATAGAGCAAAAGCAAAGAAAATTGGTCTCTGATTATAGATAGTAAAATTACTTTACCGAAATAGAATACCAATTTTCGTGATATCGATTCAAGTAACTGAAATACAAAGATTCCTTTAGATAAAGATTCAAGTAGCTGAGATACAAAGATTCCTTTAGATAAAGATTCAAGTAGCTGAGATACAAAGATTCCCTAAGATAAAGATTCAAGTAGCTGAGATACAAAGATTCCTTTAGATAAAGATTCAAGTAGCTGAGATACAAAGATTCCTTTAGATAAAGATTCAAATTTGAGGTTATACAGTCGACCTTAGTTAGTTATTACACAAATTAATATTGATTCTGAGACCAAGTCAGTTAATTTTGCGTAGTGCTGTTAACTGAAATTTAATTTAAAGCTCGAGCGAAGCGTCTTCGGTCGCTTGTCCGTCCGACTGTCCGTCTGTTATCCAGTACAGGTCGCATTTTTCAACCGATTCTCGTGAATTTTTGTAAGCAGGTTCGATAAGTATACAGGTTTTCGATTTTTTTTGAAAAAAAAAGCAATTTTTAGCCATTTCGAAAAATGATCTGAAATGGCACAAACGCGAGGTAGCCACTAGTAGTAGATATACTTCACAATAACAACGTAATATACAAAAGTGAAACTGTCGATCGACAGTGCAAATAGAATGTTGCTTAAATTAAAGTAAGTACAAGAATATTTTGGCAAATAGTGATTGTTACCTACACAACAAAGAAATTGTTTTTTCCTTGTGTGTTGTTGTTACCTATATCACCCACTCCCCACACCTGCCTGACACACCCGACATATATGGATGCTAACGGATAAATACATTAATGCAATCACAACGTTTAGGCCATTTAGGCTTCTTGGTAAAGACAAAATGGCACAATAGGATGGATGCTCGTTGCATTCCACTATATATCTTCTATATATCTTCCGACGAAATTACCTTTGAAATGCAGCTGTCGCAAAGCTTCAAATTCCGATAAATCCCCAATGTCTGCGAACAAAGCGTATCTCTACGAACAAGAGGTAATTCATCATGGTTCTTCAGAGGCAGTGACCAAACACGGCTATAAACGAAGCCGGGGTAATGGCACAAAGTAGAGAGACTACAGAAGACAAGCTTGAAACATACAATACGCGCTCGAGCAACGCACACAGACTCTCACACAGATACGCAATCTCAAAACAGTTCGAACTCCTTTGTTATTCGCAAATCGCTCTAGAAAACAAATTCATATTATTAAAACTGTTGTGTATGGAATTGTTTAATATCGTCTTTGAACTATGAATTTACGTAGTTATTTTACACTAGCAGTGGTCGGAACTCGGAAATGTACTACTTATGTTTGACTTCTGTAGTCCCTCTATTTGACACAAGCGTCTGGATTTATAGGCTCGCGAACAAGTTTAATCTGGCACATTTTTTATCAACCGCTTTTCAGGAGCGAGGCCATCTTATTTTCTATAAAGATAAACTATGTAGGGATCACGAAAGTAGGCTTGAGACAGTTTGTACAAAATAGGAAGCAAGTGAAAGTGGATACCACTATAGTAAGCTTAGTTTTTTTAACAAACGACGTAGTAGGTACCTGTACCTATATCAATATACTTATTAATATTTTTATTTATTTTAGGTATTTTGACTTAACATTTCTAGTTATAGTCAAATAGCTACCGCCCGCGATTTCGTCCGCGTGGATATAAAAAAATATCCCTAAGGATAGGGAATGTTTAACCGGGATAAAAAGTATCCTATTAAAATCCAGACAAAAAACTATCAGTGTGCCAAACCTCATTCAAACCTGTTCAGCCGGTTTTGCATGATTGAATAACAGACATCCAAACATCTAAACATCCAAACTTTCCCATTTATAATATTAGTAATATACTCTTAGATTTGGCGTCCTCCCTTTGAACAGCTATCCTTGTTTTCATCCAAGATTGTCCAATAACAATGTTGCTAATTAAATTTTACTAAGATCGTCTTTGTTACATTCTCAAGATGAAATTAATAAAGTCTAAAAATTTTATTCGCTCATCAACCGAGTGCTCTACCGCTTCATCTCTTGTGAATATTTAAAAATAGTGCTTAAGTTCGGCTCACGTTCTAAATGAGCTAGTTCCGTTTCATAGGTCGGTTTTCCTTCCTGGAGCGCAAAGAAAATTTCGCAGATACCATGCAAGCACTTACGTTATCATGATTTCATTTATTCCTTTAGAATTCCCCTGAGTTGAGAGTCACATCACTCAATTTATAATGTTCTTAATTAAATGAATGAAACTCTATCTTCATAGCCATTAAATACAAAATGAAGTATCGAGTTTGTTGTCGTAGGAGAAAACTTAATATTTGTATGCAAATTTAGCAACCTGACAATATCATTTAATTTTTTCTTTAAACTTACAAATTAAAATTTAATATGAAAAACATTAGATAATTCATAATGATGACTATACTAAAGAGCATTAACTATTAGTATTTAATGTTAATATTTGTAATATCGAAGTTAATATTCTATAATAGATTTCTCCTTTTTAAAGACATCTCTAGCTAGAGTCATAGGACTATATTGTCAAAGTAATACCTATTCCTCTCGACGTGTATAGCTTTTGAGTTCCCCGAATCACCTACTTTCAAAAAGGGCCGAGTCATAGATTCTGATTAAAACCGCTCTTAGTCCGTAAGCCTCTATGATAGGAGATACGTGCGGAGTTGTCTCAGTAAATCTTCATTAGGCCACGGACGACGTATGGCGTCCCCGTCGCATGGACGGCAAATAGCGACACATGTACGTATATAGCTATGTGGGTATTTCAAATACGACTAATTCGCTTTGTCGTCAATATCGGTGTACAATAAAAACAGCGGAATATTAACAAAATAAATACGTTATGCACTTAGGTAGAGAATGCCTGCTCCCCTCCTGGCGAGCCCCACATACGAACCCCACATGCGTAAATGCATTTTTCTCGGTATAAAAAAAAAGTAGAGAATATCCATTACCAAAAATCGTATCATGAACTTAGCAATAACGCATTGGACTTATGTAACTCTGTACTTTTCAATTGCTGTCGCAATTATTGCCAGCACCTTTATTTTGTTGGTCTCCCACGAGTTCTCTAAGATTCCTGATGGCCAAAGTGAATCTAAGACCTCGATGAGAGAAGTTATAGTAATAAAAGTAATTTATGTCCAAGACCAAGAGAGATGTTCAGCTTGTGTAATTTTAACCACCAAGGATGAATTTCCAGTGTATTGAAATCCCATAAAATTCTATTATCTGAAACTCGAAATTAAGGTCATCAGCAAAAAATAAGGTAAAAAAAACATATCTATTAAAAATAGTAACATGGGCAAACATTTTGCGCAGGATTTCTTTTGCTCAAGTATAATTGGCAGCCGCGAGCAAGTTTAATAATACTTGATTGCTTTTTATGTCCAGTAAAGCCAGGATGTGTCCTGAATCTACTTGAATTATTTAGTTTTCATTCACTCAACAATGTTTTTGTACCTAGAATACTGTGTTCTTGCTTGTGACATGAATAACAATTTTGATAGAACATGCAAGTATAACTTTCGTAAAAGTTATATTGTACAGTCACGTCTATAAGTATCTATACAGTTTAGAACTTTGTGTCTATAAAGCTGTTACTTTTTTGAACAGAAATCAATGACAAATAACAACTACAAGAAAGCGACAAAATTCTTAACTGTATACATATATTTAGACGTGACTGTGCGTACACTGACTGCAAATTCAGAGACCTGGTAGTAGTCCTGTTTAGATTCTATACAAACTTGACATTATAAAGGAACTAGCAATGGTCTTGATGATGTATAATATAATGCCACAATCGTAAGTTACACTCATTGGAATTGCAAACGGTTAACCTTAGTTCAATTTTAAGTTGATATTCAGTAAAGAAAGTTCGAATGCTTTTAACTGTGGGTACATGTTATATAACTTTGAACTTTGTGCCAAGATTTGGAAACATAAATCTTTCCGTCTTGTTACCAACTTTTTTTATAAAGAAGTCCGATTGATTACTATTTTTCTTTTGGATCCCATTTTCTTCTGAAATTTAATTACTTAGAAAGTTTGATGGCAGTAAAAGAACTACTAATTGGCGCTTTGAAGCAAACGAGGCTTTTATTAATAATACCTTTGTTTTACGAGAAAAAAATCTATGTTCTATAAAGTCATGATCCGTTTATTTGTTCCGCTAAGAAAGACCGAAGGTCGAAATAAAACTTTCGTCGGAAATTCGAACCCCAATTTTTTTGTAATAAAACTTCACAGAATGTTTACTTCCCCTTGAAAAAAAGGTTGTTGGAAATTTTACCCGGCATACAATGCCAATTTTGTGTGGAAGTCAACACATCACTTTTATATTAGGTATATAATCATTTTTGAAAGCTAGGGATTGTATGTGGATAATTATTAATCTAATAAAGTAAAAGAATTCGATGGGATTACTTAACTTCTACCTAAGCCAAAACTATTTTCTAACATATCAGCACAGATATCAGTTTGGAGGTGCACATTACAGTTATTAGCAACTATGTCACATTAATAATAGGTACACTTTGTTTTTAATTTCAATATAGAGCCACTGTGAAGTGACTCGTACGAGTACCTATCAACATTGACGAGTGACACGCTTGTTTAAAACCAGCCCATACTGATAATCAATAAATAAATCTGTAAGTACCTAGCTAAATAAACCAAAATCAGTATTTTATTTCAACGAAATATTTCTACTTTGAAAAATAAAATGGAGAGAGACTCAAAAAATTATAATAAAAAAGATTTATAAAATACTAAATAATATACTAGAAAAAATACTACTCGCACCAGATCATATTCTCGGAGTCACTAACTAGCTCAGTAGATCAGCGGTCAGAACCGGACATCCAAAGGTCACGGGTTCGATTCCCGTCCGAGAATATGATGTGTGAGTCGTATTTTTTCTAGTATATTATTTAGTATTGTATAAAAATATCACTGTGAATGCTAAAATCTCAAATTTAAAAAAGAATCAATAAAATTTAGAAACTTTTTAGCGACATATATTTTAAGATAAATAATAGTTTTATTTCTAACAAATAATATATTGGATAAAAATACTAGAATAAATCGACCCACCCGTAGCACCTCAGACGAGACTCGAACCCGCACCCTCGCGGGATTTTTTTCTAGTATTTTTTCTAATATATTATTTATCTTAATATAAAAATAGCATTATGAATGCAAAAAATCTCAATTTAATAGACATATATTTTCACAGGTCGTTTATTGCAATTTCTTATTAAAACTTAATTACTACACGAACAATATATATTAAAGACGGCGAAAGTTCGTTGTTTCCGTTTTGGAAGTTATCCGTGTCTCTTGAGGTTTAACGAGCAAACTTCTCGAATAACTCTCACGGTTCTACGACTAGAAAAGGAATAGTGAGATTGAATGGCTATTTGTTGAAGCCAACATGTTAACTATTGAACAAAAGATTTAACATACATGAGCGTAATTTGCAGTTTACAAAGTTACAATAGGGGCTTATAGCTGTCCACTAGCGCCGCCAATGCCTTTATTTGTATTCAAATTTGTTTTATTTGCCGTAAATAGGGTGATACATAAATGTGGTATTACTCGTAAACCGTTAATATTAAAAAAGAAATAATCATGACCTCTCAAATTGTCTCTAATATTTTTTGAATAACGCTTTATTACTTTTTATTTTTTGTACTAGTTTTAAAGTTTTAGTGGCCACTTTTGGTTTAAATGGATTTTAATTCTTTGTACTAGTTTTAAAACGCAATCGAAACGACAGTGGCCATTTTTGGTATAAATGGATTTTAAAACTTACCAAAGAATGGATAGGATTGAAAAGTAATTAAAAAAAATTGAGACAATTTAAAAGGTTTACGAGTAATAAAAATAAATAAATTAGCGGCGCTAGTGGACGGCTATAAGCCCCTTTGCGTTTGTTCACTCAAATAGCGTTCTAATTTATGTAAAATACAATTGTTATTTACTGAACTTTTTAGGATCTTAGATGTAACAAAGGAGTAATTTCTAATAACTTTCACTACATATTTGGACTAATTATTTGGACAAAATACTATAGCGTGATAAAAACGTGTAAAAATGATACCAGTAAAAAATCCCGCCGTAAAAAAGCTACTAAAAATATTACACCGGAACAAGAACAAGCAAAAGATATACGTGCAAACACCTCACCCACGGCACTTCGCGTCGCTGAAATGGGTACAAATTCTATCCTTCCTTCGAAGTAACGAGATGGTGCATTAAGTCGTTAACAAGAAAAATGTAGTGACGGGCTGGCTTTGCCGTCACTTTATTTTAACCTTGTAATTTTGGGATTAACAATATTTATTTATTTATTTATTTTAAAATCTTCGGGAAGCTAGGTTAGTGAGAAAGTGGTTAACTTAAATAAATATTCAGGGCCAATTACAAGCTTCCACATATAGGTAAATATAAATTAAAACAATGTTAGCCTACGTTATGTTTAAAATTTTAGGTAAATATTACACCCAGTAATAAAAGTATAAATAAGTAGCATAGTTTTATAAATTATTTGTTAGAAAAGTAACTTTTACCTAAAATATAATACGTAATATAACATAACACGCTATGACAATAGAGAAGTAAAAAGTTTTTATTTTTATTTTTAGAAACACTTAGGAAATAAAAAAAACACTATTGGAAACGACCAAACGTCTCAGAAAACGTTTTCAATCTATTAGTCCCTGTCGTGCAGTTTACTCTCGATAATCTCAATATCCGGCAACTATTAAGTTTGTTAAATTCTTATTTATTGAATGTTTGAAAAATCTTCTCTTTTATAAATTTTATTAATAAAATCGTTAAATCGTTTAGCATTAAGATAAATAATATTAGAAAAAATACTGGAAAAAATCGACTCACCCGTAGCACCTCAGACGGGACTCGAACCCGCTCCCTTGGGATTCCGGCCCAATGCACTGACCAATTATGCTACCGAGTCGCTAGTGGGAGCGGCGAAATTTTCTAGTACTTTTTACTTCTTCGCTGCAAGCCAGCGCAATTTCATCAATGTGAGGAAATACCCCCACATTCGAAAGAAACATCGTTCCAGATGTTTTGACAATCGATAAAGATGAAACAGCTATATAATTATTAAATTTAGATTTTTCGCATTCACAATGCTATTGTTATATTAAGATAAATAATATTAGAAGAAATACTAGAAAAAAAAATTATTAATTATTAAAAATTATTTATCTTAATATAAAAATAGCATTGTGAATGCGAAAAATCTAAATTTAATCGTTTAGCATTATCAAAAATTTTAGCTACTCTACATTATCACTACGGTTGCCGTCTTTTACGTCACTCGATAATTTAATTCTGTGCCCTGCAGTGGTCGGTTAGAGTGACTAAGCGAACAGAGGCTAAGGCTCTAGACAGACGGACCGCATTTCAACTGCAATCCAACCGCAAATTGCAGTTCAGGTGCAGTTTGAATGCAGTTGACACGACTGCAATAGTTACAAATACTATCAAACTGCATCGGAACTGCAATTTGGCAGTCGGATTGCAGTTGAATTGCAGTCCGTCTGTCTAGAGCCTAAGCTTCATGGCCAGCTGCTATAAGGTGTTGCGGTTTACCAGTCAACCGTATCGACTACGTACTTTACACACGTACAGAGTGTACGCAAGTATGCATAACCGCTTGAATGTTTTGTTGTTTTATTTGTTATTTACTTTTCATTTTACTGAAATAACATGACAGTCAATCAAACATTTATACAGTATAGTCGTAAAACAATTTTAGTATTTGACGAAGGATTTCATCAATCTTACGCACTGTGAACTCTTGTGATTGATTGTCACAGTGGTTTTGTGAGTTCTTATCACAAAAACATTGCGCCTAGCTTATTACAGAACAAAAATACCACAAACTTACACGATGAATAGGGATAGACACGCGGAGATCATCGGATTAGGTCCTCCGAAAAGCCAATGTTTTACAAATATAACAAATATGGTAGCTACATCATACTTTCTGTTTATTTCTCAACTTAAAAAGCTAAAAGTTTCTTTCTAATTTGTAACTTCTATTTGCAATCATAGACCCCAAGTTACTATAAAATAAAGTGTCATTTTGTCTCTGTTCTACTATAAATTCTGCTGTGTTGTCTTACAACAGGGTGTAGCAACAACAAGCGATGCTCCTATTGTCGCCGAGGTGGGCACTTTGTAACACCACCCTTTGTTGGCGAACTAATGCTTCTTAATGCGGTCGTGTGCCCAGCGGTCATGGAAATGGCTGAGGTCGTTTGTGATATTTTTAGGGTTCCGTAACTCAAAAGGGTAAAAACGGAACCCTTTTAGGATCACTTTGTTGCCTGTCTGTCTGTCAAAACCCTTCATCTCGGGAACACGTGGAGGTATCGAGTTGAAATTCAAACCAAATACTCAAGTCTGCAGTCCTATTTGGGCTGTGAAAAAAAACAAACTTCTAAGTTAACGTAAAAAAGATACGGCCGTTTATGCCGCGAAAACGCATATTTCAACACTCTCAAGGGAATCAAATTTATAGGATACTTCCCGTTGACCTAGAACTATGAAATTTGGCAAGTAATAACGTCTTATACTACAAATATAGGGAAAAGTCTGAAAATACATTTGTAATAAAATCATGAAAAAACATAATATTTATTTAAGTACACACTTTGTACGGAACCCTCGGTGGAAGAGTACGATTCGCACTTGTCCGGTTTCTTTACATTTTTAACAGCTCCGCTTCATATAAAAATCGCTTTCAGCAAAAAGTTTTGTAAGATACGATTGATTGTGGAATTTTTACAGAAAGGCAAAAAAAATGAAAAACCAGTATTGAGTAACAGATTGCAAAGATTTTTTAGATATAAGTAGTTGATTTTCAAAGCTCCTTTATATAAAAGGTTGTGCAGTTGAGATTTGTTTTTTGTGTAGCAATAAAAAGGTATCATTACTGTATGTAGTTTCTAAAATGTAACATAATATTTTAAGTAATTACTTTTTTGAGAAAATGTGTTTAGAGAAAATACTGGTTATGTCTGTTAATTGTTTTTAGGATGAAGTTTAAAAAACCTATAAAAATCAATTCAACAAACTGTTTGGTATATACTTACTAACTGCTGAGCCTCAGAGATCCAGAGTGGATCTATGGCCTCCGACAATAGAGCACGCCATGCCTTTCTACACAGTGCCAGCTCTGACCAATCTGTGGCTTCACTCGGCTATTTAAGAAAAGAGTATTCTATTTTGAAGTTAGCAAAATAGAATACTATTTTCTCAGATGACTTAAGTAACTTGGAAAATATATGCCTACATACTAATGGTTCTGTACTGTAGGACCCGGTAGCGAGTACATTTATGTTATAAATTGAGGCGCGTGTCCCAAAATGTTAGTTAGTGGCGAAACGGCCAAAGGTGGATGCGTACAACAGGGTATGTAATGAAACCAAATTACGCGCGGACGAAGTCGCGGGCATCTGCTAGTAATAAATAAAAGGTGTGATGTGAGCGATGCAATGCGAAACACTTTGTACTTGTTTACTATATCACGTTTATCTTGTCTCAATATACAAGATAAACGTGATCATACAATCCCATACGGGTACGGATACCAAACAAATGTCATGTACAAAAACATATTTTAAAGCAAAAAAAACTATTTGTTGACATCAATAAAATATACCTATATTTTATTGATGTACTCAGTGACTGAAATACATCACCTCTCTCATATCAAAAACTTTTCCAGTTGAATATTTTTCCACTTCCCAACAATGTGTCCGATATATTGGACTATTATAAAGTACGATGCAGCAGCGGAAAATGCATTTGAAAAGCGTTTTAGATTTTGATTATTTTCTTTTTCGTTTTAGGTAAAATAGAATAAATACATAGCAAAATAGAAGCTGAGCTATCGACAAATTATGATCTATAGAGATATATTACTGATGCGCCACAAAGCAAATTTTTCAGAAAATGGGTCGCACAATCTATTTTTCATATTGATATCAAGACGTTTGAGAAAGACATCGCGTCGTGAAATCCTGATGAAAAATGAAAATTTAGGTACATACTGAGGTAAATATTTGAATGACAGTTTTTTTAATTCATTATTTTACTAAATATACTTTTTTTTGGATTTTAGATGGTACCTGTATGTTTGACAATCAAGTACCGTACGTCTTCGGGAATATGTAATGTTGTACAACTTTTCAAAGTATAATTCTGCCGCCATTGAAGATTCGTTTGCGATAAGTATTTCTACAAATACTAAAAAAACGATAACTAATCAAAGTTTCAATAAAAAAGTGGTTCCTTTTTCAACTATTTCTCGCTTTGAATCTACAAAAGAATGTGACACAATCTGCATGTTTGTAGCATCCCAACTAATGTGCTCCGCATACAGAGTATGAAATTATTAAATTAAAAAGTTGATAGTCGCAGCGACAAAAAGGCGGGGGGAGCGACATCGCTCGGTGCATTGCGATCGCCGCAATTAGCAACTTGACACAACCAATAAATTGTTGTGAGTTGCTATTGTTGCCGCAATATGGAGATCAAAATTGCTCTGTCTGCGGAACGCCAAACCACGACTTTATCGAACTGATGTTTTTTCATTCGTGTTATATTACTTTTGGGGAAGATTAATATTCGCCTCTTGTACATATCAGTTTGTTTACGACCATGTTTTGCCGATATTCGTAGCCATTTCGATGACATAAGGCTTTGTACAAATTGTAAGATAGCAAGAAAAGTTTGCTAGCAAAAAATGTAAACAATGTAGGTGTAAGCTTTTCGATTGATTTGTAATACAAAAAAAGCTTTTAAAAATTAAAAAGAAAAACCTCCTTCAAAAAACCTTAAAAAAAATACTATAAAAAACAGCTTCAAAAACGACTTCAAAAGACGTTTTTTTAATATCAGATATGCGTAGGTACTTGAATAGTAATTATGCCGATTTGAATATTATTTCTTGCTTTTTAGAGCTGTTGCTTTTTAAAGCTGTTTTTTATAGCAATTTATTGAATGAAATGCTTGTTCCATAGATTTAAGTTCGCAATTTGTTACTGTATTTAGTAAGTCCAGTATAGACTTTTTAGGCAAACTCTGTATTCGAAAGTCTAATGACATTTTAAAAATTCAAGTAGGTACAAAGAAATTTTAGCAAATAAGATAGCAAAAGCGCACTTCAGTATCAAAATAAACTTTTTTTGTTAAGAACAAACATATTTTTAGTTTTTATTTAAAGTTAAAGTTCCGCTATTCAATTATTATCAAATTTTAACTTGTTCTCACAACCCAATTTGGTCACAAATATTTTAACTTGTTGTCACAACCCAATTTGGTCACTAACTATACAATCACAGCAGCATCTAAATTAAAAATAAGCTTTAATAAAAACGTTGAAAATTGTAAGATAATGACAAAAAATCTTGGAGTTTTTTTGTGGCTGAACGGACACGCTGAAAACGTTCGTTTCCCGCAAGAGCTTCGTGATTTAATAGAGTTCTAAAGGGAGCTAAGACAGCGGCACATCATTAGGCATGAGTTAATGAGTCCGCACTCATTCCCTAGGGAAGGGCTGCCCGCTGCCGGCTTTTTCATACGAAATAAAGGCATTATTATTTAATCTTACGATACTATGAGCTTGTATCCTTTCGGTGCGCGACAAAAGGAAAAAAGTTAAAACGAAATGATGAAATAGGTAGGTTACTACTTTGTTTTAATATTGCATATAGAAGAAATATAATAAAAATGAAAAAGTAAGATAAATGATTTTTAGATGACAAATTATACAGGCTGTTTGGTAATAGTACATAATTGTCTACCATCTACCATATTCGGCTTTATAAGGCTATTACCAATCACCCTGTAGAGGCAAGGTACCTATATAGTATAAAAAGACACGCTGCGCTTACCCCAAATAAATTGATATAATTTTTATGGGCAGGAGGATGATCAAAGGCTACAAGTGAAAAGTGTCAAAATTTCGTCAACGACTTTTTATTTGTAAGAGCTATTTTTACCGTCATAAAACGCTAACCTCAATCTGTAATACCTTCAATATCATGTATTTGCATTTATGTTTTAAAATAACTTGCTGTTGACAACCCTGTTAGAAAGAACTCCCACTGAATGCATTACTTTCGTATAATGTTGTTCACTTAGCACCACCGTGGAACTCTCACTAATGCTATACTTATGCTTATGTTCTGTTATGATCATTTTTGTTTATTTCCATATAACACAACCATTATTTTCAGTCGAAAATCTGTTGTTTATAAGCTTCGGAGATACAAATTATCAGTTCGTAAACGGTGACAAAATATGATTAGACTAAAAGGAAGTTTTGAGATGTTTAAAAACTAAACTTTGGAACACACTTTGACATTCAACTTAAGTAAGTGCATATCACTGGTGATCATCAAACAGAGAAACCAAATACGACCTCTCTCTCATGTAGTATTTGTCTTTAGTACCATCGACACTACTTGCAATTAATTATGAATGTGGGCAGGTTTTGAAAAAAATCGGTAGTGTGAGGATAAAATCTGACCACAATATATCTAAGTAACAGAAGTAGCGAGTGTGAGAGTAGTAAAGTTGACTACAAACGATAGCCAGAAGACTCACTATAAGAAGCAGATATTCTTAAATAATTAAGACTTAACCGCAGGATAAATTCGCTCATCTTATCATCTTAAGCATGGATAAGGAAGTAGGTAAGGAGGATAGGTCATAACCTACCACACGGGCTTAAAATGCTACAGCCAATTCCAACTGCCTAACGTGTCTTTCTAAACACGAAGGAACTCGAGATAACTAAGTTTTGGTCACCCATCCGATGACCGCCCTTAGCGAAAGTTGCTTAACCGCCTAAATATCCGGCCGAATGCGCTAAGCCACTGCGTTATTGAGCTCTAGATTTAGATTCGAATGTAGCTACAATATTCAAAGGTGAAATAGTGTTAATCAATGAAACTCAGAAACCAGCTCTAACTGAGAGTTACAGTTAATTGGATTCAATTTGTTTCAAGTTACGGTCTGTGTTAAAGGATTCCTTTAATAGTATTTCTTATGCAGATGCGACAATTGCTGAAGTTAAGTGGTCTTGTTATAATTTATTTCCTTTCTCGTGGAAATAATGTCGCGTTAAGTACTGAAACTGTTGGGAAATTGGAAACTAAATAAATAAACGTCAGTATCAGACAGCAATTAGCTCAAGGCGTATATTTTGCGGAATAAACGCTTTTTAATGCATGTTCCTTGCAATACAACTTTCAGGAAAACGATATTCTTGAAAACAGATCGTTAATAGAAATAAAGCACACAAGTCCTCTCTCATTTCAAGTTTATTGTACACACGACGGCACCTCAGACTATACATGTTGACCTTGAGACCGCCTTTATGCCCTACGTAAAAAAGCTGTTTTCGTAGTTTAACTCTATACCCTGACGTGCTGTCGTGTGTACTTAATACGCCAAACATATTCTTGTTATTAAGAATACGGTAACTTTGTACACATGTTATTTTTCCAAGTGGAATAATCACATGAACTAATTACTACAGTTGGAAAATGTAGTTTGTGTTATCGTTTAGAATATTTAACATGAGACAAAAAGGGTGTTGTTGTTAAAATATACTAAATATTATGTATGTTACAACTATTATATTCTAAAAACGTATTTTCCTTTAACAAAGTACGATAGGCAACTCATTTGCTTATACCACCGTGCACGAACTATGTACACACGACACCACGTCAAGTTATACAGTTAAACTGCGAAAACAGCTTTTATTCCGTAGGGCATAAAGGCAGTCTCGAGGTCAACATGTATAGTCTGAGGTGCCGTCGTGTGTACCTAAGTTAATAACGGCACGGTGTGCAAGCGATTTTAACCATAGGAATGGTAAAGCGGAGGTGTTGTCGCTAGTACCTAGTTGTTCAGTCTCGCTTTAAACATATGATGCATTTTTACAACTTACCAGAAGTTATGTTTAGTTTGCAGAACTATACACCACCATTTGAAAGAAAAAAACATATTCGTTAAAGAATGAATCTACGTTGTTTCTTATGTTTCTTACTTCCTGCGTCATTGTCGTTTACTCGAAAATCTTTAAAAATCCAATGCATCACAACGGAATTTGCCATCATTTACGTTAGAGTACGATAATAAATTATATTAATTTGCATATTTTTAAATTATTTATTGCGATGCATTGGATTTTTAAAGATTTTCGAGTAAACGACAATGACGCAGGAAGTAAGAAACAACGTAGATTCGCCCTATAACTGCTACCAACACCATAGTCGCGAAGCACCTGCTACTTCAGCCTCTTAGCATGACCACCGAAACACGATATAATATATTGCATGATATAGCGTTTTATCGACACAAAACTGTCAAAATCCATTGTCTTTAGACAGTTAAACATGACCAATCGCTATATCATATCGCGCTTTGGTAGTTATGCTAGGAGGGCAGACCGCGCTACATATCTTTCGTAGTGCACCGCGCTACATATCTTTCGTAGTGCACCGCGCTACATATCTTTCGTAGTGCACCGCGCTACATATCTATCGTAGTGCACCGCGCTACGCTACGACAGACCGTGCGATGTCCACATCGGCCGGTCATGGAAATTATTTTAGTGAAAGTATCATACACGAAAACTTATATTCAGTGAATATATTTTTAAGTGGTTCAACTCACTTTATTTTTATCTTGTTTTTTCCACGACCTTCGATACACTCTGTATGTTTATGGTGTCTCAATAGTAAAAAAATTCGTGCATCCACCTTAACATTGATGAAATATAATATGGAATAAAATTTAAAAATGGTTTTGAAGCCGTATTTCTAATTTTGAGGTACCCTCGGCGCTCACACCCGTACAGCCTGAAATTTTATTCCATAAATATATTAAAAACGAATGTTGGTATCTCTGCCCGCAATTTTCATCTTATTTCTTTCAAATATTGAATGGTTTAATATTTAATCACTTTATAGCCGTCAAATATTGAAGATCTGATACTATTACCAGATTTTCCATCGGATTCTTCCAATGCTTAAAAATTTGTAAATTTCTACATTGCTACTTAAAAATGTTGCCAAGCTTTAAAATCGCAGTCAACAAAATCTTTCCGCTTCATTTGCGGCTAAAATATAATAACGAGGTTACGCTATTTTTAAAGGTGTTCCCCATACATAAATCAGGGCGGTGTCCCGGCCGTCATAATTCGGGATTCTGGGGATCCGTCACTCCCGGGAGGCTTCTAACTTTTATGGATTCACCGGGTAACCGGGGAATTTGAACTCGTAATTCGTATTATTGTCTATTAACGACGTCACTGCTTTTTCTATTGGATAACATCAAAATCAACTCAGCAAATTGGACTTTCCCATAAATATCGTAGTGAATTTTAATACAAAAATTAGTGCCAAAATAATTTAAAAAAAGAGTTTTCGACGACATAGACAGTAAAAAACATTTTGGGGTGACTTTTTTTAATATTTATATTTGACAAAATCACATTGCTCCGATTCCAAAGTAAGTAGCTAAAGCACTTGTGTTATGGAAATCAGAGACAACGGTAGTATCACAAACACCCAGACCTGAGCCAATATGGAAAAGTTCGTTTTATAAATTGACCCAACTGGGGATCGAACCCGGGACCTCAGAGATGGCGACACCTTAAAAACCGGTGTACAAAGCCACTCGACCACGGAGGTCGTCACTATAGGCATATTAATGTGTTACTTGTGGCCATGGTTAGGAAATATACTTTATTGACATCAAGTTATTTACTTTTATCTGTATAAAAATATTTGTTTACACAGTTTCTACTTTCAAGTTCAATTCTGAAAATATTTTAAAATACTAACAAGGAAATGAAAAATTCAGTAACTGACGGGTAGAAATTTTGATTCTACTTAACTCTTCAGTAATTTGTTTTTTTTTTTAATAATAATAAGTTTCACATCGCAAGTTGCGGTGCGACGGGCATATAGGCTCAGTGAAGCGCGCAACAAATTATGAGACATTGTGAACTGCGATTTTAAACTTTACAGACGTAAAAATAAAGCATAAAAGGTACTACATCAGTAAAGTTTGGTTTACTTCAAGCAGCAATGAACCGTGTCCACAATGTTCTATAGAATGGGTCCTATTTATAAAGGATTCTGTCAAAGCAAGTCCCTTAAATGACTAACGCAATTTGTTTGATTAAACTTCTTTGCACCCTTCTTGAAGAATTGTCGAGCCTGGGACTGCCGTCAAAAGATTGTACACTTAATAGATTAGTTTCCGCATTTTGACTATTAGCGGAGAAAAGAAAATGTTTTTATTAAAAAAGGAACATTTCTTGTACCTTTTGTGCTAACGCGTTATTAAGGCGACAACCATGTTGATTCCTTAACACTCGTATCGCATCGATGACGGTATTGAATTATAATCTGTATTTCTGAACTTCTATGACTTCAGCTTTTCCAGATTTTATTGTTTTAAACATATATTTACCTCACTAGGGTGCTTGTGGTAAAATACAGTACAGTAACAAGCTGAACTAAATCTAATTCTCGAAGCACTACAGGACTATAAACCCTAGGCTGCGAGTACATTAAAGACAGGGCAGGCTTTAGATGTACGGGGTCCTGGATTCTTGTTCATTATATACTAGTGATATAATAATCTTTTTCTAAGAACAATAATACTATCCAATTTGAGCGCTCAAATACTCGACGCTATTTAGTATATTATTATAACGCAAAGCCCATTATTTTTCTCTAACACAAAGTCCGTGCCCCGAGTCTAATGACAAGTTGTCAGATTACAAGGAAAACGTTTATTCCTGTTACTCCTTAGTTCCATCAAAGCTCCTTAATAATTGCCTCGCCCTCAATCCTTCCCTGCAAAACAATGACAGCAAATCCAGTAGGTGTTACATTTAACACTCGGCTCTACCTGAGGGGTAGCTAAACCACCGCTTTACAACGCGATAATGTCGTTCGAGGCCGTTACGTGTGCGAAGTGAGTGCTATAACATTGTTATAGTTAGTATATTATTTTGGTAGAAATAGGGAATATGCATGTGTTTTCTGACCGAGCGACCGCGATGCGTCTCTGCTTCAGCTTGGGCAAACATACTTTCGTATATCCCTACGGCGGCTGTCTGTCCGTTTGTTCTCCTCTACAGGGAGGGTATTACAAGGTCATAAAACTTGCAATGTTTATAAATTGCTATAGTTACATTTCTTTCTCACTGTATAGCAAATGAAAGAGACGCATTAATAGCCATTCAGAAAACAGTCAAGTTTTTATAGATTGTAATACCCCCGTATCGCAGGTCGCATTTCTCAACCGATTGTTGTAAAATTTTGTGAGCAAGTTCGAAAATTATATAGTACAGTTTTTCGAAATTTTGCGCTTAAAAGTGTTCAAAATTAAAAGCGCCATCTAGCTTTGAATAGAAATAATAAAAGAATACCTAACCTACTAAACAGCACAAAGTACTGCTGTTCAAAAGCACTGACATCTATTAGATTAATTTTCTAACAACATACAATTTGATAAAGGTCTACGCTACTGAGCCACTAGTCTCTGTAGTCCATAATCTAGGTAGAATATAAATAATTATCATGTAATAGTTGTATATTAGGTACAACTATCACCTCGTAGCTTTTACTCCTTTGATCTCAGTGGACGTAAAATCTGAATTTGATATTTGATGCAAAATATCCTGTCATACGTCATCATGGTATGACATATAGTATTTTGTTAGACTATCTGATTGCGCTTTGACTAAAACCCCTTTCAGTCATTGTCCTAGATTTTAATGCTACCAGAATTCTGATACTGCACTAACTTTAAAATGAAAAACACCGCAGATACACAAAGAATAAAAAAATAGAAACACTATGAACAACGACGCCAGAACGTAATAATACGGAATAAACCGCATGCATATTCTTGTTTTATTCTGGTCCTTATTAGAGGGCTATAAGTTACTGTATACAGGGTTATTTGTAAAACACCAACAACCTCGCAGGAGTAGATTACTAACATCATAAACAACAACGATTGTTCTACGACTTTTCAGAAAACAGACAAAAAAAATTGACTAATGTAATAACTTAAAACAGCTGATTGAGTTTCGTATGAAAAGATTTTTTTATGTTTTCGGAAAAATCGTATAACAAATGTTGTTGTTTATGATGTAATTAATCTGCTACTGCGAGGTTGTTGGTGTTTTACAAATAACCCTGTATAAATAAAGCTAAGTGCTTAATTCATCAACGCCCGAGCGGCCGCATGCGGCCGGATAACAATGGAATATCTATTGTGTCTCATTTTCCGGGCGTTGAAGGGTTATGGAAACTTAAGCCATCAACATTATTAAATATAATTGTAACGTTACAAGTAAAAATATCAAAGCGATACCTATTTTAATGTCTCCGCAAGCGGAATGCTTTACAAACTAAATTACATTCCACATACGACGCCAAACGAACTTAAATTATTTCCCGAACATTTACGGAAAGAAAATCGAGGGAAAACGGCACGGGCAAATGTAAACGGGATTTCGAATCCCGCATATTACCAGAAGCGTTTTCAATAAATTAATTGCCCCGCCACCGTTGGCATCGGAACGGAATGACAAGATCGATCGCAATCTGCTTGCCATTAAATTGTTTGATGATAGAGAACTAAATAGAACGAGTCCATCTAAAACCTAAACGCACTTCAAACTAGTCGAATTTTGTTCGACGTCCAATATTAACAATAGAATCCACTTTGTGAAACAATAGTCTCTAGTTAAGTTCAGTATTCATAAATTAATAAAATTCTGTGCAATTTCTGCAAATGTTTGAGCATCAAACAGAGCGAAAGATGTACTAAGTAATTATTATTTATTTCGTGGAAGTTTTACAGACAAATAACATCTTTGTATAGAATTTATAAGTAAACACTATGCTATTAACAAATCTTCACAATTGAGTATACAGTAGTGTTATTTACCGTATGGGCTACTGCAGTGGTGTTATTTAGATTATAGATAATATATAAGAAACTTCTTAAAAGCATACGAGGATTACTATGTTCGCCATACTATTTTGATCCTGATGTGGGTTTATGGAGATGACTGACATGATGTCTTGGGAATCATATATTTAAAAATCACTTCAATTAGAAACAAACACTATCTTACTGGTAGCTCTGTAGAGCTATAGACCACGCGTTTGTGTCATTTTATTTTTTTTCCATATGGCTGAAATACTATTTTCCCCATATGTCCGCTATTTTGATATTTTTTGAATAACTGAATCGACAAAAATAATATATATAATTATAGAAACTGCTCCCAAATTTCAAGAGAATCGGTTGAGAAATGCGACCAGTATATGGAGTAGAACAGACGGACAGTGGGACAGCCGGACATAATGAAAGCATTTTTGCCCAAGCTGAAACAGAGATGCTTCGCTCGCGCTACGCGCTCGCTCGAACAATAAGTTTTTACTTCTTCTCCCAATCAATTTAAGCCTCCAAACAATTTGAATTGATAAATTATTTGATGTATTAGATAACCTTTTACCCTATGCGCCTCCCCAATTTTATGGGAAAATACATACGCCCCTCTTCCCCCCGACAACGTTTAAACAATCAAACACAAGAGGTGTAATAAGCATCGGTGGCACCATCTGCGGCGTGCCAAATTATGAATTGAATCAGTATACTAACTATGTATACTTTACTGTCGAATGACTCCACAGAAACGATAGTAGATCTGGTAACTGGTTCCGCTTAAACTTGTTGGTCGGAAGATTAAGTAGTTTCAGAATTAGCTAGACCGGGAATCAACTAAACAACCCATAGATTTTCTTCCTCATTTAACTTTGGCCCGTCTTCGCGATGGTTGGAGATAAGTAAAGCTTCGGATAGAAATACGCCAAGTTTCGAGAGCGCTTACTAACGAGTTCTATATGTTGATACTTATTGCGAATTGGTGTGGAACTGCTCTAAATACATTTCCATTTGCGATTTTACTTTCGGTACCGATTTTTGCACCGGAATTTTGAGTAAGAACTGGTTATTTACGTTCAATATCGAAGCTTTCTTTATTTTACCTTTATTTAATGGACCGGAATACAAATATCATTCATGTATCGTTCACATTGCTCAATGAAATAAAACACACACAATTCATTACTACATTATTTTGTTGAACTCTTTTCGAGTGTTTTCTAATATTTTCATTTTATTTCTGAAAATAAACATCTCAGATTCGCAGGTAAACGCCACACCCACAAAGAGGCGACATTAATTTTAAATAACGGTTACAAAAGTACCCCGGACATTGTTTTCGCTAAATTCCATATTTCATACGTCTCCTTGTCTCCAGCTTTCATATCTCACGTTTTAAAATTACTCCACAGTGGAAACAAAAGACGGAATGTCTGTAGAATATTCTGGGAGTTTTTTGGTCAACCAGTATAATAACGTCAATGATTTATTTAAACTGTATAACATAAAATGAATGGCGTAGATGAACGCCAGTCATCGAAATTGCACTAGATAGAATGAATATTTTAAAATATAAAATTCTCAAACTTTTCATGGAATTTTAATAAACCGTATTGTAACATTTGTAGGTATGCTTATAAACACTTTGGCTGCTTACAATTTAATAGTAAGAATAAAAAAAATACAGCATTTAACAAAATGAGTTTAGATAAATAATATTAGAAAAAATACTAGGAAAAATCGACTCACCCGTAGCACCTCAGACGGGACACGAACCCGCAGCCTTGGGATTCCGGCCCAATGCACTGACCAATTATGCTACCGAGTCGCCGAGTCCCGTCTGAGGTGCTACGGGTGAGTCGATTTTTTCTAGTATTTTTTCTAATATTATTTATCTTAATATAAAAATAGCATTGTGAATGCGAAAAATCTAAAATTTAATAAAATGAGTTTAGCTCTCATAAAAAGTTTATATCTGATCAATGGGGAGTCAGACTTCACGATAAACAGCAGGGAAAAAAATAGCTGTTTATAAATACTACACAAAGAAAAATGCATTGAGATGAGACTATCTATCGAACAATCCGAGATTAGAAACTTAAGTTCACTGGAAGACTAAAAGCACCAAAGATATATAGAAGCTATAAGTACCTAAATACCCCAAATAGTCGGAAAACTGGCACACGACCGAATGAATTGGACTACTTTGATGTTAGAAGCTAAGATCCACTTAGGGTCGCTGAGAGAAGTTGCTTTACTAAACTGTTTAATTGCACTATTTGGCCTAAGACCTAGCGCGCACCCCGCATTCATGTAGCACGATAATTTTGTCGTAAAAATTCATACTTTAGGAATCTACGACAAAATATCGAATTACGAAAAATCGTAGTGCGTATTGGTAGGCCTCAAGCATTTTAAGGTGCAACAACCTTCATGATTAATATATTATTAGATTTGTGTACCTTATAAGACGACGGCCTATGTTTGGTTGAAGCCCGCTCTCAACGGGTTAGCGGTGTCAATATCAATTACGATGTTCGTGCAGTAATGTGAAATGTAAGCGAAATTTACTTTTGTGAACAAATTATAACAGAAATAAATGTAGTATTCGGATTGCTTGTTTCCTCAAAAAATCTTAAGAACAGGTATTCGGATTGCTTGTTTCCTCTTAAAACATTAAAATTTAACTAATTGACATACTGATTAATTCATCAACGCCTACTAAAAATTCTTAAAGAGGAGAAAAGTTGTTACTTTCAGTAAAGTAAGGAAGGCAGACCGTATTTTTTTAATTAGTACTCGTTCGCTCGGCTCTTCGGTCAGAAATTAGGAATGATGTGCTTGCAGATTCTATCACAGCCTAAAAAAGGGAAAAGGGTGGTGCAAAATTATAAATTTTGCGTTTTTTTATTAATCTTAAATAAATAATATATGTATCTTGCTTAATAGTCCAGTCAACGAATGGCTAATTATAAAATTCTCTACAATTTTTATTCCATACACATTGTTTGAATTCCCACCGTTCTTGAGCTAGTCGCTCAGTTATAGGTCATTTTGACCTATAACAAAATGACCTATAATTACCTAAGCGAGTAGCCCAAAAACCGGTTGGGAATTCGAACAAAGAGTATAGGTTAAAAGTTGTAGAGAATTTTATAAGCTTACATTCGTTTAGTATGGAGAATTTGAAAGAAGTTGCATTTTCCATACTAACATTTTCTTAATTTATTCAACAACATGAACGCTAATGTTTTAAAACTTCTATGCACTAATGCGGCCACTCAGATAACGTATGTCACTTAGGTTAAGCAAAAAAAAATAGTTTTGGCTAAGTTAAAACAAATAAAGTGGTCATTTTTTTACTATTGATGGTTGTCTATGATGGTCATTATTTGATATAGTATCAAGAAATTAATGAATATTCAAAGTCTAATCTTAATCTATCTGTTATGTTTGGAAACGATAGTCATGTCGATGAGTAGGTTGAGTACAGTATACACTTAGTTTGTATGCGACGGTGAGTACACAGAAATGCTATTTGCTTTACAGCCATTTGAGAGTATATCTGTTCTTAATACCCCAAGCCACTTAGCTTCAATTGATCTTTTTTTCACATCATCTTGGCTAAATAAAATACTTAAAATAAAATAAGTTAGTTAACATTAGAACTAAAATGCCCTGGATATTACTTTTTTTTAATTAATTTGTCTTTTGTCACAGAATACCCACTTTCGTGTAATTTGAACCTAAGTTACCTCAAGAGAAGGGAAATTAAAAAAATAATCACTAAAAACTACGATTCCTGAAATTAAATGTATAATTCCAAACAATAACCTTTTGAAACCCAAGCTATTGTAAATAAAGTCCAAATTAGCAATCACGTCTTTCCTTCGTTAAATGTATCAATCAAAATGAGTAATGGAAAAGGAATCGCGATCCATTTTGTCTAACTCAAATAATGATAACGTTACCCAGGATTACAGAGGATTACGGACAAAGCTTTGGTACAGTCAGCATCAAAGGTAAATGGGCATGTTTCTGATCCCTGGATTAGTAATATTTTGCGAGCTTAATTGACGGTTTTTCTGCTAACGAATATCCGCCGACGGTTTGGAGAAAATAAAATTGCCTTTGTTTTATATGGTTTATTTATCCTGGAAAATGAAATTGTTATTTGTTTCAAATGGATTTCTGGAAAATTTCATCCGAATAATACTTGGAATAAAAAAATATTGGCACTAGGACCTAACTCCACAGAAGAGTCGGTGATTCGTAAATACTACTTATTAAATGGGTAACTGAATTAACTATTTTCAGCTCCTACAGATGTTAAAAATTAATGGCTACCTAAGTAAATTATTTCCATTAAGTTTTGTTTCTTTCACTCATTGCGTCCTACTTCATTAAATTTCGCTACTTAGACATTATTCATCTAATTTTACGGCATACTTACGCGTCCCTAATTAATTTCAATGATGTTGCCAGTGACTTGATAATGTAACATGCGGCAGGACACATCAATCTTATTAAGTGAAGAAGGAAAGTTTATACTAACTTGTAATTTAACTTAGGTATCATTTAGACCACTTTTGGCGTACGCTCTCGCAATAAGGTCTTTTTTCGTATGTAATAATTTGACTTTGAATAATAAACATGATGATTTGATTTTAAAGTCATGATGAATTGATTTAAAAGTCAGAGTTTCGTATTTTGATAGTAGTTTACTTGGGTTTTTTAAAGTTGTATCTGCCTTCGTAAAGGATAATTTCGATAAACAACAAACACAAAATGATGCGACTTCGTCCGCGTGAAAATAAAACTACCTGCTGTGAGAATTTCCAAAAATTCTCCATAAGCGTGAATTCTTCATCATCTTTATGATATCTTTCATGCGCCAAACAACCAGCAGGCCCTATTCATAGGTTTAGGTAAGCATATATCAATTAACAAAAAAAGTCTATTGAAGTCGAGTGGGGCTAGAGGACAGCTTCATTTTTGTCTCTAAAAGCCGCACCCGACTTCATTAGACGTTTTTATAAAATTGATAAATATTAGGTACTTCTATCTAATGTTTTGAATATTATTTCTTGATTTTTAGATCTATTTAATTTTGATCTTTTTTTTTTAATATAATTAGGGTTTTTGAAGGTTTTCCTTTTTTTTTCATGCTTTTTTATCTTCAACTTTTTTGTGGTATGTAAGCGTGTAAATATTTTTTGAACTTTATATACTCTCTAAGGTACATACAATGCCCATAAGTCAATTTCCAAATTCACGTTGTTTGTTTTTAAGGAGTTCCGTTGTGCTTTCGTAGACCAAGACAAGTCTAGAACGTCGAGACCATAGCTTGGTTCGTTTTGGATTGTCATAAACCTACCACACTTATACCTATCTCAATCACTATACATATTCTATTTGACTTTGAAGAGTTCTCTAGGTATCTTCGAGTTCAAGGTCCAATGTCAATGGAACTAAAAGGTATACACTTAAGGTATCCCTTTTCCATCTAAAACCAATCGGTTCATAAACAAAGAAGTTATACGACCATATCATCAATGTAGTAGTAACCAAAATGATAGTATTTTCAGGATTACTTACTTGAAAACTACTGTAGCGATTTAAAAAGAAAATGGAAAAAAGGTCTCATTTTCTGGTACTCAACTCATTAAAAAAAATCTTACAAATTGGTTTATATAATATTTTAAAGTTACGTGCAAACAACGATTAAAAATATACAATCGAATTGAGAACCTCCTCCTTTTATTGAAATCGGTTAAAAATAAGCCTTAACTTCGTATCTATGTATTTACGCGGTAGACAGTATGTATGTATACTGTTTATAACTTTGTCACTTTGTTTTAGTTGTCATTGATTTCTAAACTGTATACATATTTATAGATGTGACTGTACGTTGAAGAATGAGTCTGTCAAGGCATAAGTAACATTATGTAGATTAATAAAACCTTCGGCTTTAGACTTGTAACTCGTGGAATGTGTTCATAATTACCCTAATTAAACAGGCCAGTAAGTGCCCCAGATGAGATTATTAGAGGCTATCCACACCACACCCGTTTACCATGCTAATATGCTAATAAAGGGTCATTCACATTCAGGAATTTTGACGGCTTGATTGAACATAAGTTCCTATCTTTGGATTTTTTTTGTTTTTTTTTAAGAAGTTCGGGGAAAACGCGTAAATTATATATAATACGCGTATTATATTATTATAGGCTCAGCACTATTACAAAAAGCATCGCGATAAGCGTACGATGTTCGTCCCATTTCGTAACATTATTAACTCAAACATAAGGTTCAAAATCAAATAAATCGATAAACGAACATCGTCTAACTATCGTGATTCTTTTTTTAATAGGCCCTCTTTTCAATTCTGATTTGTAAGTTTAAAGCTTTATGAAAGTACTAAAGTTTTGTAAAGAGGAAATATCATTATGTTTTTAATGTTTCGAAAATATTATTAACGTAAAAAACATTCCCACCCTTTTTCCATATAAACGTGTCTTAATGGTGTTTCAATAACTTGGATTTTATTTTTTAGATCTCAAAGAAAAATGTCAAAAACCAATACTATTAAAACACCATTGAGACACGCCAGTTGTTACGTTAACTTAAGTAAAATCAAGGCCTAATTATCCGCCAAAGTTGTACGAGAACCCGCATTCAAGTCAAGTTTTCATCACAAATACTCCACTTAGCACATGCCCAATTTCAATATCATAATTAAGTAGGAAATCATTTGCGTAAGTTAAACAATTTTCATAAATTAGCATATTCAGAAGTTCCCCATGTTACATGTTTTACATACATTATTATCGTTAGCAGCTGTGTTCTCATGACTCCGTTTATGAGTTTAACTTACCCTTAGCTTACCCAGAAATTAATACAATAATAACACTAAAACGTAGGCAATCCACCCACCCTTAAAATATAGGAAGGGTCTAAAAATATTTTGGATTTTTTGTTTTTCAGCAGTTTTATAAAATAAATAAGAATTCAGCTTTACCAAAGGAGCATCGAGCATCTTGATCATATTTTTTTATCAGAAACAACAAATATGAAAGTTATTATTATAATAATTTATAAATGATGATTAAAACTTATTACTATAATCAACCATCGTTCAAGCTCGAATTTATTGTAATTTCATTCGCCTGCACTTTAACAGTTCTTCTCAGTTTTTAAGTATTTTAAATATCTTTTTAAAGACTGTATGCACCGAATAAACTTTGCCTGTTAAATTGAGGCTATGAAGTTCAAAATTAGTACCTTGTAATTTATTTTCAAATTACTAACTGACGAATTAAAAACCTAACTATTGAACAATCAGCCCTTATTTAAGTAGGTACGAGGATCATGCCAAAAGTTTTAGATACTCTTTCGCTCAATAATTGCATACTGCCAAATTATACGCCATCGTAAACACTGGTTAGTTACTGATAAATTCAAACATGGATTATACTTGACTTAACATTGTTTTTCTTAAAAATGCTTATATTTGTAAAAATCTGGGGCCCTATTTTTGAATCATTCATTTGAGTTATTTTGAGTTAGTCACATGACAACTAAATCGCTGACCAAAGAGACTGACTGACAACCAACCAACAAGCGATTCAAAAATACGGATTTTGCTATATCGAACGAAAATGGGTAGTAAAGAGCGCTCGACACCAGCCGAAGGATTAAATAATAGGGCCCCAGATTTTTACAAATAAAAGCAATTTAAATATTAAATATTTGAATTGAAGTATGTTCCATGTTTAAAATCACTAAATAACCAGTGTTTACGATTGTGTATAACTTGTCAGTATCAAATTATTGAGTAAAGAGTATCTGAAAACATTTGGCATGACCCTTGTACATCACTAATTGGTACTTTTGTTTGGTAAAACTGCGATTTCATATTTTCAACTTTTTCACTCACGCTACGCAAAAGTTAACACATGTGTATTAAAAAGTCGACCAACGAAGCTTTTTAATGTGTTTAGCTCGTCGGATTCAACAATGGAGTTTCAGTGGTGGATTAAAGTGAAATAATGTTGCGAGTTCATTCAAACCTTAATGTTAGAGCATAAAAAAATTCACAACATAATAGGGAATCTCTTTGTGTGGATACAAATGCATTTTATAGCCCCTACAATGTCGGATTTATGAACCAAGTTTAATATCCAATTTTATTACACCCTAATGGGGTAATTAATGATAGTAAGATGTATAGTAATTAGTTAAGACACTCAAGATGGCAGCATAACCAAATCAGCCCCCCTAGCCTAGCATGACCATCGAAACGCGAGGAAAGGGATCAAACATAAAAAATGCCAGACCAAAAATAAAAACTTATCTATAATCTTTACCGGTTGTTCCAAAAGTAACTTAAGTTAATTATATGCACGCACTTACTACTATTGCCTTTGACGTTAAAACCGCAGGATTATTAGTTCATAATATGGCATACCAGAATAACCGTCCTGGAAGATAGCCAGTTAACAATAACTAGTTTATATGCAGCCATGATGAGATTCCGTCTGAACTCGCAAACTCCCAGCTGAGTGTTTTATAGCACTTTCTAGTGATATTAACTTTACATTTCCTTTTCGAGTTTTATATTAGTAGAGTTACGACTTTGTTATGAAATTCCGGAATTGAAAAATCTTATGAAAAGGTATAAAATGCAATCATAAGCTTGATTTAAAAACATGCTTTATTAAGTGCTTTTTATACTTAAAAAGTGATTAACCCAATTGGAAAAACAATTATTTCTGGAATTTCTGTGAACTCAACCAAAAAAGCTAATTTGCTTATTATATCAACCAATATAATTATCTAAGATAAATATGTATATCCTTATTATAACAATATTTATTATTAGCAAGTTTCATACGATTTAGAAATAAATAAGTCCCTAAAACGTGGACTAATGTTGGCGGTTAACCTAGTTTAATAGTGAGGCCGTTTCTGCTATTTTGTCAGCAAATAAAGTTGACATTATCAGTTTTAGATATGCTGAAATATGTCCATACCGAATATAAGGTATGCCCATTCATCGATTTGATACATGAACTCCTCCAGAGAAACTAGGAATCTTAACTGCTAGGCCTACGACTCGACTAATGTCGTGCACTCGAGCCTGAGCCGTCTGCCAACTGAAGTACCTTTCCGGAGATATAGGAACTAATCGCAGTAGCACAATGCACTTCAATGAACAAAGGAATGTGAAGATACTTCTAGCTTTCTTTTTTTTAGGGTTCCGTACCTCAATAGGAAAAACGGAACCTTTATAGGATCACTTTGTTGTCCGTCTGTCTGTCCGTCTCTCTGTCAAGATGAAATTAAAACCATATATATAGAACTACAGTACCTTGAAACTGTGAAAAAATCAAACTTATAAGTTTACGTAAAAAAGATACCGCCGTTTATGCCGCAAAAAAACGCATATTTCGACATTCTCAACGGAATCAAAAATTGTAGGGTACTTTCTGTTGACCTAGAACTATGAAATTTGGCAAGTCATATCGTCTTATACTACAAGTACAGGGAAAAATCTCAAAAATATACATTTGTAATTAAATCATAAAATTAAAAATAAAATATAGTCTATATTTAAAGTACGACTCCTGAACTTATAATATATGTACCTACAAAAACGATCGGTGGGCGAGTCCAACTTGCACTTGTCCGGTTTTTTTTATATCATGTCGAACCAAATGAGAAAGTAGCACAAAAGACATTGAATACCGCCCAACTGCATACGCCCGATATGACATTCCAAAGTATGTCACAATACAGGTATTGTGACATACTTTGGCATGTCATATCAAGAGACATAACCACTACACATAATAAGCCAACCAAAACGAAATCAACGGTAAAAATGGACTGTGTAAATGGCAATTGACTGAACATACTTATCTGATCCGGAGGCCAAAATAGAACTACGTTATTACATATTGTTACCTAAGGCCATTAATTACATAGAAGACAGCGACGCCATCACCGATGCTGCGATTCAATTTTACAAGCGACTTGCCAGGTAACTAAAGTCGACCGTTACAGGTGACTAAATCGAACCATGTAAAAAGCCCATAAATAATTATCATTAATGGTGCTTGGAAAGTTAAAAACAACTCGCGCCTCGCAAAAATTAAAAACAAATGAAAACATTACATGATCTCATTCATTCATTGTCCAACACCAACTATAGCGGGCTCTAGAGAAAAAGAAATAATAAGCACTACTTGGTCGCTCCGAACTTTTCTAAAAAAATAAGATAAAATAATACCGCGGAGAGCGCTTGTCAGCGCAGTATCCCCCGGCCCTTGTTACAAAAGTACCGAGAAGAAACAGATGCGACGGAGTACCAACTATGCGGTTAAAGCAAATAGCAGAAAGTGGCGCTCCGCTGCCATAAAAACGAAAATGTACCTAATTTTGTTAAACTATTTTGGTATCTTCCAAGGCCGCCATATAACTGAAGGATATTACAGTAAAAAATATTTCAGTAACTTTTCTAACCATGGGCTTAGCTCTGCTTAAATATTTCAGTAACTTTTCTAAACATGGGCTTAGTTTCGCTTACACAGGATTGGAAATAGCCTTATAAAGCCAAGTATGGTAGATATAGGTTACCATGTATACCCCGGAAAATTGTTATTAACCCTGAAAATCACCACTTTTTTCTTTTTAAATGATAAATTGAAAAGTGGGAATCCTAAGATCGAAATTGTTTTATGCTATAGCCTATTAATGGGATTGATTATTGAAAACTGTTTGCGTCTAGGGTTTTCTATCAATTAGCAATTTTCCATGCAAATAAAAACAATTTCTCAGTCATGTGATGGTTTTCAAGGTTCATACTAATTTTTTTGAGGTTGAATGTATGCTACCCTATCTACCATATTTGGCTTTATTAGGCTATTTATTCTATTATACTTCTACAGTCTGTAAGTATCGCTCAAATCCCTTTTTTCGATTATAGTATAAGTCGATAGCTTTTAATACTTTTCAATCAAATTTGGCCACCTACAAAGTTTGTGAATGACTTATTGCTTCAGTTGCACAGTAATAGAAATGTTTATTGCAGATTAATGAACTGACTCACAAACATTACTATGAGGTCTCACAGTGGCCGCGGATGCACAGCGTTCCCACCTACCAATCACACGTACAGGCAAGCCTCCGCACGAATCCTGAGCGGTGAGAAAAATTGGAGGGGATTACTGCGCATGTTTGCATTCGCTCCGCACCACATCCGTCCCCCGCCAACGAGACCTAAAAATTACTTCGGCGCATTAAATTTCACCGCTCAAGATCCGTGCCGAGGTCTTACGTAAAACAAACGAACCAATCACAAAGCCCTATTTCAACGCAGTGCAAGGGTTGTTTGATTATTGTTCTTGAATACGGATGTTAGTTCTCTTTCTTTCAAAATCTCCAAGATATTTTTTTGACGGATACTAGCTTTACTTTCAAGTCTGACTATTTTTTCGAGATAATGTATAATTACGTGGAATTTGTATCATCATTGTCAGCCATTTGAATGTCCCCACTATAGGGGCACAGGCTTCCCATGAATGGATTAGGAAAATGAGCCATAACATAACCCAGTGCCGATTAACGGGTGAGATATTTATAAGACTTACCTCCATTGCACTACCACGAGGTCCCATGGCGGGTAGGCATCGCCTCAGTTTAGTAATATCTAAAACAAAAATATACAAAATATTATTTACTACAAATCGGTGTATACTTATTTATACTTATTTCCATTATATTTATATTGAACGAATTTATACGTCTCATGCTATTTCATATTTAATTTTACTTTTTCTTTTGTAACTAAAGTAGAGACATGGCATATTATAATGAAATAACGTCACTCATATGTTTTCTATAATATCGTCATCTTAACTTCTGGTCTTTGGAGTTATTTTTATGTGCGTATTTCAAACGTATTAAGTAAGTAAAACACACAAATTCACAATAAGTATTTCAAACGTATTATTTATTTATTTATTTAATTATTTATTTAGGACAGCTAACAAGAACATACACCAAAGACAAGGCAATGATACATTCAAAGGACTTACATGCTACAGTGTTGTCTTTTTTACAAGCTGCCACGACATGCATTGTATTCAACTATTTAATATATTATTATAAGTGTATCTATGTATCTTGTTTTTATGTTTATTTATATTAATATTTAGGGCCCGTTTCACAAATTCCGACTAAATTCAAACTCAATTTTAATAAATTCATATCTATTTAAATATATTTACTAAGTATAAGCTAGTGCACAAGCATAAATTGCAAAACAGGCTCTTACTTTTTTGATAAAAAAAAATTGAAAGAAAAAGAATTATTTTTCTTTACATCTCTTTCTTTTTACATAACCAGTGAATATGGCACATTTACAAAACGCTAATTTAATTTACAAACGTGACAAACGGAATTTATGTGCAAGTAAACTTTTGTATAAAAAAAAAAAATAATAATAAATAAGAATAACTATTGTTGAATCGTGCAATTAAGTATATCATCAATTATTAGATGCAATAGTAATAGTAAGCTATACATATATACATACAATTATTATATATGTATATATATATATATATATAGCTCACAGTTCCATTAGTATTTGTAATAAAAGATGTTTAAATGTGACAAATTTAGAATTAATATCCAACTCTGTATCTTTAGCAAGTACGTTAAACTGACCCATGGTTCTATTTATAGTTGAAAAATGACGTAAGTTGCTTTTAAAAGATTTTTAGGAAAACAATTTGAAACGTATTAAGTAAGTAAAACACACAAATTCACAATAAAAAAGATCGTCAAAAATGACAAACTTTCAGAGTATTTCAAATAAAACATTGAATAAAATTCGTCACAGTCATTTACTTTGAAGGTGACAAATAAAAGCCTTACCCACTACCCGGAAACATTATTTCACTAAAACCTTTTCCCCACAAATCAAATTCAGGTGGATCTTATCCGTCACCAGAAAGTTAAAGCGGCCAAGACAAATTTTATTTGTTTTTTCGAGGGGTGGATTTGAAAAATTGCCTTTATGTATACGACTATGGCAATTGACAGCCATTGTGCTTTTTGTTTTTACTAATAGGGGCTATATCTATATATATAAAAGGGAAAATCACTCACTCACTGATCACGAAATCTCAGAAACTACAAGTGCTAGGAGTCTCAAATTTTGCATAGGGGCTCCTTTTAGGGCGTAAGTGCTCACTAAGACGGGATTTTGCGAAATTCAACCCCTAAAGGGGTGAAACAGGGTGGCGAAGTTTGTATGGGAGAACGTGATTCCTTGGCCCGATTGACTTGAAATTTGGCATACACATTCTTTCATAAAATTAAGTGAACACGTGTTTCGTATTTTTTTAATATTTATCCCCTAACAGGGTTAAAAAGTGATAGAAAGCTACTTTTGGGGTGCTTGACTTCGACGTTGGAATTGAAACTTCTTTGTGCATTTGATTGATTAATTAAGAAAAATAAATATGATTTGTCATCTCAACGTAGTATTACATTCTCTTTGGTCATTTCCCCTGAGAGTAGGTAGAATGCATTTAATTGAATAGTACCTATGTCGTTATGTTGGCAGTGCTGTCATTTTTTCCTTATTGCGTTGTAATAAGGTGCAAAATTATTCCATCTGATTATCAGATTAATTTTAAAAGAATACAATATCCGGTCAAGTCGCCTATGCTATGCCAATTAATAAAGCACAGGGACAAAGTTTAAGAGCGGCTGGTGTAGATCTGCGCAGTGATTGCTTCTTACATGGCCAGCTCTAATGTTCTCGAGAGTCAGCTCGCCGAATAGCTTTTTTATTTTCAACCGGATAAAATGACAAGAAATGTGGTAGGTCTTCTTCTTCTTCTTCTTCATTCATTACGGGCGGTTTCCGCAACTCGACATCTATAGCGCCTATTTTGCGTATGGAGGGTGTGCGGCCGGATCACTCCAGCCAGCCCAGCTCAGCCAGGAACGCTCCAAGCGCTCTCACATTGGTGATCGCCTCCTGGACGCTGCCCGGCGAGCCGAGGTACCTCGCCCGGTAGGGGGCCACCCCTCTGCATTCCAGCAGGACGTGGGCGGCTGTTTCTTCTTCCTCCATGCAACCTCTGCATAGGGGACTGTCTGTGACACCTAAGTTAAAAAGATGTCTGTTATTGTCCATGACCAGTAATAGCACCTGTTGCCAGGCGAAGTCGAATAGCTTTTTTATTTCACAACCGGATAAAATGACAAGAAATGTGGTAGGTAAATAGAGAAGTGTTGGATCATCGAGATTGATAATCCTGATAATGCACAACATATTTTTATTTAGAACTAGCTGCACCCGGCATGCGTATTGCAATGCTCCGTTTTTTTATCCAGGGACATTTGTTAGATATCCTATACACTGGCTCAGATATGACGAAGTGTCTTAATGAGGAACAGAAAAACTCAATTAGGGGATAATCACGAAATTAGGTATAGTTTTAGTATTTTATGTAAAATAAAACATTATTAAAACACGTACAATAATATTGTTCTTTTAACTATACTCGGGTAAAATTAACTTTAAACTATAGGTAAAATTAAGAAACCAGGATTTTACATTAAAGAACTATATTTTACCCGCGGCTTCGCTCACGTTAAAAACAAATATTTCGGTAACTCTTAAAAAAATAAAAAGTAGGTAAGTTTCAGATGACGCCTCCCGCCGCAAAACCTATCGAGACTGACATTATAAAAGTACCTTACCTACCTTTTACTTAAGGCAGTAAGTACATCAGAGTTTATTTTGAACGTTTTAGATTTCTTAATAAAACATTTCAATTACTTAGGGGAGATAGGGGCTACAACTAACAGGGGTAACAATTAACAAGCGAATTGCAGCCAAACTATAAACCTTTCAGTGCTCAAAATACGTACTTAAACCATTTGAATAGTAGCGAATCGACCTGTGTCAACCATCCTGCGCTCACGCGCCGCACGGAAAGGTCACGTCACCGTGCTCAATTTTGTCAGGTAAACGAACTTTTTTACGCTTGTTAATTTTTGATTTATTTATTAGTTAGAGTCGTAAAACTAAGTTATTATTTTTTATTTTATCGGTTGTTTATTTAACAACAATAACAGCCTGTTTGATTTACTGTAAAATGAATACTTTTTTTAATAAATAGACAAATATAAAAAAATATGACTTGGGGTTAAAATTAACAAACGGACGGGGTAACTATTAACTTGTTAATACTTGCCCCACAAAGCAGAGGAGCAAGTTCCTCGATTTTATAATTAGTCGGCGAAATACTTGGTCTGTTTTTAGGGTTCCTTGTAACACGTGAAACCACCATTCTCACTGATACACCAAAAAAAAATAACCTGGAAGAAGAACTAAAGCTTAGACAGTCAAAACAAAGGAAATTTAATAACAAGAATAAAACCAACAATCCCAACACGAAGCCAGCCAAGAAGAAATCTAACAAGGCGAACACTAAGACAGATACTAAAAGTGCAACGAAAAAAGTTGACAAGAGAAAAGGTAAAGGAAAAAAATCTAAGCACGAAGCAGACAGAGTAAAGAAAAATATATTTATAGAAGGTAGCAAAACCGAAGATGATGAGTGGTTTTGTTTAACATGGTGGTGAGTCGTTTGCTGAAGATTCCACCGGTGGTGACTGGATACAATGCACAACATGCAAGAAATGGGCTCATGTCAGTTGCGTGAAAGGGGACACTCTTTTTTTTGTTTGCACAAACTGCAACTCAGACGATGACTATGAAGAGGATTAATTTTAACAATTAGTCATTACATGTTATTTTGTGATTCTAAATGAATACTGAGCTGTGATTTAAGTGCCATATTTAGTATTAGAAAAGTGTATTCTCTATTTTTGTGTATTTTTAAGTAGGTTTATTTATGAAAAAACCTTTGCCAATCTTGTTTCAGACTGTGATTTTACAAATAATTGTTGAACATTCCTCAGTAAACATTAGGTGATAGCCTTGATAAAGAAATTTAATAGTTTTAAGGACCTGGTACAAGTTATAGTTAGGTATGTAATTGATCATGTGTGATCTAAAATGTGACTGAAATAGTTGTTGTCATAAGATTATTATTGCTAATTAAAAAGACTTGTTGTACTAGCTGTAAAGCAATTTTTCGACTTATTTAAAATATTAATTAATACATAAACCTAATATAATGTTTTTCTTTGATTTCACTTTAATTTCACCTAAAAACTAAACACATTCAAACATGTTAATACATACCCCTCCTGTTAAAACCTGCCCCAGTCCTGTTAATTCTAACCCCAAAACCGGGGCTAAAATTAACAGCGGACTTTTTTTTAAAAAAATACTTTTATTGATTATCATATAAACATATCCTTTGTTTTTTTATACCTAGCTAGAGCCAGATAAATTTTCTAAAATATAAACCAAAAACCACTTTCATGTAATTATTAGTTTCAGAGATATGAGTTTCTAACTAAAATTTGTTAGGTTTAGCCCCTGTCTCCCCTACTTAATTGTTTTATTTTACATAAAATACTAAAACTACACTTACTTTCGTGATTGCCCCAGTCCATCCGCTGAATAATTTAATTTTTGACTACTTTCATCAGTTTTTTTATATAAAAGACAATTTTCGTCATATCCGAACCACGGTATAGGATATCTAAAAACATGCTTTTATTTTTCACTTCTAGCAACATTATAGGGCAGTCTCAAGTGGGGGAGACTGGGATATTTAAAAATGTAAGTCCCAATGGTCCCCTCCACCGGTGACACGGGGGACAACTGGAAGATTTTTATAAAAAAATCCCAGTTGTCCCCCAAGGGGACAAACGCCAGAGGGGACTACTGGGATACACTGCATAAGTTTGGGAGCTAGGTTGCTTCAGACAGACAGACACACACACAGGTCAAACTTATAACACCCCTTGCGTTAGTTGTGTACTTCGTATATAAATATATACATATAGTGGTGGCCACATAATTAAGGACACAAGTCGATTTTCATACAAACGAGGTAATTTTGAAGTCTTGGTTTTTCGCTAGGGATTGAACTAGCTGTGATCTGATGATGGCCATCCAGGGAGTGAATGGAGAAAATTCAGATCGCAATACACACCCAACAGATCTGGTCAGCATTATAAGAGATATAAGCATCAGAATTGTCAGTTGGAAGATTTTCATACATTTTAATGCTATATTCGCAGATGTCTTAAACATATCCTTACATCTCTCAAAATGCTGGTCAGATCACTTAGGTGTGTACAGAAATCTGGATCTCCTCCATTCACTCCCTGGATGGCCATCACCAGATCACCGCTCGGTCAATCCCTGGCAGAGAAGCAATGTTTAAAAGTTACTTCGTTTGTATGAAAATCGACTGGCGTCCTTAATTATGTGGCCACCACTATATATAAGATATCCTGTAGTATGGTCTAATAACTTCACACTCACCACATTAGTAACTATATTGTACCCGTGCGAAGCCGGGGCGGGCCGCTAGTTATATTTAAAGGAATTATACTTTAAAACACCAGAAACATTTAGTGGAGTGTGGGCATCAAATTCTACACCACCAAACGTTTTGATAATCATTTACTTATTCTGGTGGTTAGCTTATACATAGACTTATTTGAATATACGTAGTTTGAAGTGTTAATACATTTTACTTAACCATCAGCCATTTTTAATGTGCCCACTACTGGGACACAGGCCTTCATTATGAGTAGATAAGAAGGATGGGCCATGACCCACCACGGGCCCAATGCGGATTGGTGGGTGTTAATGACTACAAATGCAGCTGGAACCAACGAAATTTCCTCGAAATTTTACTTATTACTAAACTATTTAAATCTAAGTTGCATTGAAAAATCCTACAATAAAAATAGTTTTTTGAAGATTAATGTGTTTCTATATATCCAAGTTTATAGCATCATAAAATGCTGACACCATGACAATATCAACATTAATGTACTATCAAAGAGGCTCAAAGAACACCAAAACATTAATTTCATGCAAAATTTAAAACAATAATAACCCTAATAAACAAGTGAAATATGTTTGTAGGAAATTCTACTTATTTTCATACTTAAAGAAATGTAATTACACTAAAAGCGATTCTGCACCGAGACTACATAGTGAAGGGTTTGCAGTCGCTGTGAAAGTAGCCTTTGCAAATTGTAAGCTCACTAAATCTAACTGACTTATGCAGAAGACTTCGAGTGAAAGCCTATTTGGGAAGAAGCATTTGTTTTCCGGCAGTCCAAATGCAAGTGAAATTGAAAAGAAAAAATATGTACATAATGAATAAATATAACAACAATAACAATCACAGCTAGGTAAATACAGTCAGAGTGTTATTGTTATAATAACTCGTGATTCGAGCAAAGTATTATTAAGGTTTTAAGCAACTTTTTCGATATCCTTGTTTACAGATAGAAGCCATTTTTATTTATTCCAATAATGAAATATTATTATTGCTACGTAGAGTAAAAAACCTCAAAAAATCTACGTGTAGAGTTCGAAAAAACTTTGGCAACGAATAAATATTCCCAGATCCATTTGAAACGGACCGGATTTCAAAAATTGAAAAATATCAGATACGAGCGATGGATGTCGTCCGGAGCGGCCGCATTTCCACATTCTGATTGATTCCGGTTCCAAGAATAATACTCTTTGAAAATTGTGCTTGCTGTCTACGTAAAGTGAGAAGACCTATTTCACTTTACCTCCCGTTTTACTTATTCATGCAACAGCGGAATCGCGTGGTTTCATCTATACTTTGTAAAGCTAGGTGACGATACGAAATTTCAGAGATTGCAGACAGAAGAAAAAAGGATTAGCTTTTTTACTTTATTTGCGGGAATGTAATCTGTTTCTTGCTTACCTTTTTCAGGTTCCATGCCCTTCATATTATAGTCATAGCATATGCGCCTAAATTATGAAAGTTTTGTAATATTAAACTCTATTGTCATCTTTTTATATTCAATTCAAATTCTTCATTAGGGATTGTTTGCCAATTAGTTTAATTGTAAATGTCATAGTGGGCTTTTATTTAACCTGATCTCCACTTTGTTTATCTGTGTAGTGTAGTTAAAGCTGGAAAACAATATACTTTGCTTATAGTGAACAAAAACAATGACCATAAACTGTTCCAAAAAATGTAAGTAAAAATAATGTCGAAAACGATCTTTTCACGGCTCATTGGGAAAGTAATAAACGTGGGGAGCGAAGTAATCGCAGTAAAACGTTTTATATGTAAATGGAAATCAATTCACGCCACTACGCTGAAAAAACACAAAAGCAACAAAGAGTTTGATGTCATTAATGCGGGTAGGTTTATGCGAAGGGCTCCCTTGAGTACAGGGGCCAGGCATCTTGTTATTCGTAGGACGTTATCGTTGAAGAATCAAAATTATGGTTGCTTGAAAAAATTTCACGATATTCAGTGGTTCGGCCACTGCCACCTAATCATACTCTCGCGTAAAATACACTGGTGATAGGTACAGCATACACACTCAGTTCGGATTCGACACCAGTCATCACAAAGTCTGAATAATATCCGAAACACGTGACAGATCAATACTTTACTAAATAACTAATGTTAATTACATTTTCCTTTCACAGCCGTTGCGTTGATTAAATATTATCACAAATCCTTATCGGTGTTGTATTCCATGTTATAGAAAAATGGCAAAAATTTGGTGACCTAGAGTATTCATCCTCGTCAATCAATATCTCAAGTAATTTAATAAAATGTCTTTCAAAAATTCTCCACTGTAGTTACACCAATAACCTCAGCCGTATTAGTAATTTAAAGGTATTCAAGGCTAGTTAATTTTATGAATTATGAGTGAGTCTGCTAGCTGAATACAAACTATATAAAACTTTCAAGAGCAGACACATGAAAAATTTGTCCTTATCTCACCAAAAAGTGTAGTGTTTTTAGATTGGAAAGATTCCAAATAAAAAATCTGCGTTAAAGAAACAAAATATAAAAAAGTTCCGTAATAATTTACATTGCGCTTAATAAAATGACTGCTCCATTCGTCGTCGCAACATTAAAATGAGGTTTATTTTATTTCTAATAATTCAGCTGGCAGCTGCGCCCGACACTCTTAATTGATGTAATTGAAAAGTTAAAACCTCACGTTCCTCGCTCACCTTTTTAAATATTTACTTTAGCACCCAATTAGTGTGGTGCAAGGAGAATTTACTTTTTGTTTCTTAGGGGTTGCGTACACAAGGGAATCGAGGCTGACTTCCGTGACGTCATTGGTTCTATTTAATTACTTCCGTTTAATATTAAACCAATCTCCTCCTCATTGAACTCGAGGTTGAGTGGCTTGTGTACACCGGTTTTCAAGGAGTCGCCGCCATCTCCACCGAGTTTGATCCTCTGCTGGAACAATTTAGAAATTCAATCTTAACTTGACCTTAGACTTGGTGTTTGTGGTAACGTCTCTGTATCTGATTTTCATAATACAATTACTTATTTACTTACTTTGGAATATGATGTGATCTAGTATATGTTCCTATTTTTTTTATGTTCAGTACATACCTATGTGACGGTCAGTTAAACGATGAATGTGTAAGTTTGCGTTATAGTTTTCAATCTCTCGTTTTTTTTCGTTTTTACCGAACCAACAACACAATTTTGCACTTTGTAGTGAATTCACATTCAATAGGTAGAGGATCACCAAATTGAGCTTTATGTGAACCTGATTTTTTTTCTATCTTTGTTTTATTTATATTTTTATTCTTCTATATTTTATCAAATCAAATAGCTCACAAATAATAAGAACACAGTGTCATATTGGTAAGTGTAATTAAATGCAAATATCATTGTGCCGAACCAAGCTTAATTAACTTTTGTTATAGTGTATATTATATTCTGCAGTTTTATTTAAAAAAGAGCAGTACATTTTGCAATTAACCTACATAGTTCTAGTGTGCAACACCCCTATTCTATTAGCCAGTCTCTTTTCGCCGCGGGAAACTCGGCGCCATATTAACAGAAAATCTAATTTCGTTTATTTTTAACTCCCAGACAAGTAAAAGTTTCAACATTATTGGATTATATCTTTGCACGTTCTAATTTGTATATATAATATAAAACACGGCTTGGGGCGTAAAGTTTTTCTTTGAGTAGATTTTCTTTAAGTCGTCGAGTCGAATGAATAGTTGCGTGCTCGGTATCATTATAACAGTATATGTGAAATTCACTCACTCCCTAGCCCTTCTATTACGTACAAGTAGGGTTGCCTATCAACAATAAATTGTACTTTTGAGTAACTTTAAGTACTGTCGGTCAAGGTCGTGACATCAATAGATTGTTTAACTTAGTTTCATTTTTGAAACTAAATTACATTACCTTCTTCCTTTTTATGCCTTTTTATGGAATCTAATAGTATACTAAAGTTTTTCACATTAAAATAGAACGTGGCTACGGTGTTCTTTCAAAAATATAAACATTTACTACCCTTATACTTTTAATACATACATTTAAGACCTTATTAAAAGTGTATACTTTTAATAAGGTCACCATATGGTGCAATAAATTTGTTTTATATAAATAATGGTCAGTTGCTTGACCTTCTTATAAAAAGACGATAAGTGACGATAACTACCTGACCACTGGATTTCTCACTTCTTTGCGCGCTTGACTCGCACACTGCATGGCGGTTAATTCACAATTCGCGGCACCACACGCCATTTGAGAAATTCCGTCGTCGTGTCACTGTTCGCCACTTCGCGGGGACAGGCAGTAAAGTCAAAGATGGTAGCACTTCACACTCTACTGAAACCCAACAAGATAATTGTCGATTAGGTTTTTTTAATGGTGCCAGGTAACTTTAGGTGAGCTGCTCTTACTAAGGGAAACCTTGCACAAATATACTCCTTCTGGAAATTCAAATATAAAACAACCTCAAATTAAAATTTCGTTAATCATGGTTAAGCCCTTTTCCCCAACATGGCATATCATAAGCCAAAATACTAATATTCGTAAGTAAATCATTGATTACTGTCGACAGCCCTACCGCACGCACTTCGCTCGAAGTGCTGAAGGATCGCGTGAGGCCGCCCTAATGAAACCATGCTATTACGCGTGATATTATCTGCCTTGTGAAGGAGTAGCAATTAAAATATCAAGCTTGGACTTCGTTATTGTTGAGAAAATTACGGTCAAATAACTACATTAATTATAAAAATAATTGAATAACATAACATACACTGTAGTTGGTATTTTGCAGAAAAACTTATCCTTGCTCTCGTTGTTAGGAAACAATAACTTTTTTTTTATTTGGATGTAGCCCATTGCACCGATAGAATAAAGGTATGGTATGAAACATGTACTATACTAAGCCGAATTTCATTTGTTTTTCTGTACGTCATGCTTCACATGCATGACGTACAGAAAACAAATGAAATTCAGAAATTAACAAAATAACATTTTCTTCGAATCTGCATAATTACTAACTTAAAAGTTTGTACGCATATCTAATATTAAACAACGTTATATGAAGTTGGGTGGGATTTGAAAACCATGATTAAAGTTTTGATACAAAATGTCCTTCGCGTTTAATTAATTTTCTTTTAATAAAATTTAATTAATTATACGCCAACAATTTTTAAAATCGGCTAATTAAAAGAAAGTACCTACTTTTGTCACCTTTAAAACAGTGGGAAAACCTGAATATTGCGTGTAATCGATCGCTACAATGACACAATTTGAAGAAATGCACTTTGAATTACTTCCACATCCTCCCTACTCTCGAGATTTAGCCCCCAGCGACTATTACATGTTCGCAATCCTCAAAAAACGGGTAAAAATTTGTCTCCAACGATGAGGAGTTCATCGCTGAAACTGAAGCTGTGACTGAAGCGTATTTTGAAGTCGTGTTATAAGAAAGGCATAGAGATGTCGCAGAAGCGTTGGAATGCTTGTATCACACTTGAAGGAGATTATGTTGACGAATAAAATTGATTCTTATATAATACCAAATAATATACTAGAAAAAATACGACTCGCACCAGATCATGTTCTCGGACGGGAATCGAACCCGCGATCTTTGGATATCTGGTCCAATGCTCTGACCGCTGAGCTACCGATTATTTGGTATTATATAAAAATAGCATTGTGAATGCTAAAATCTCAAAATTTAAAAATTGATTTTTGTCAAAAAGTTGTTTTTTTATTAGTAATCCTACGAACTTATTGAGTGATGTCATAAGTATATAGTATAATCTTGTAAAATGACCGTTTAATCTCATCTCATTAAACCCATCAAGGCCCGGAAAATTAGACTCAATAGATATTCTATTGTTGTCCTCGGGCATTGATGAATTAATACAGCCCAAATATTTATATTTAATGGAATTTAATTACTGGTTATGAAGTTAACAGAAAGTTTTCAGGTGATTACCATAAGCACATAAAATATCCTGTTGTTTTTATTATAATTTTACAGCTCTTAGCATAAATAAACAGAAAAGTGCTTGTAAATATTTTGTTATTCAGCTCCCTATATTATTATTTGAGATGTTCCGCCGATTACTTTTAGAACACGATAATAACTTTTGCAAGAAAAGGATAATATTATGTTATTTCGATTAAAATTATAAGTACTAAATAATATACTAGAAAAAATACGACTCGCACCAGATCATGTTCTCGGACGGGAATCGAAACCTCTTTCGAAGTTTTGTTATCTTTTTTTTGCCTTGAAGCATTATGAAATATTTCATATCAAGATTATTTCATAGTCAATTTGTGCTTTCAGTGGTGGAAAAGAGACGAAAATGTTGCCAACGATTTCCAATAATGTATTTGCATCAATTGAATATAAAATTTAAGAATTTAAACATAAGGTTCAAATTCTTTGCGTCTATACGTAGTGTATAGGTAGTTATTTCGGTCCACACAGAGGGTGCGAAAGTTCATTCAAGCGTAACAATGCCCCTACTACATGTTCCATTTAGTTTCTAGAGTAGAACTTCCACATATCGCTTATAGAATCAATGGCGCATTATGTGCGCTTGGAGTTTCGAATAACTCGGTTGCGCGATCGATTTCTCGTAGTTCATAGTAAATTAGCTTATGCACTCGAATGAGTCTGGCTGGAAACTGTGTTATGTTAACTAACGTATTTGTGAACGCACGTCGTCTTTTAGAATGGAGCAACAATTAATTACGTAACTGTTAACCAATTTTTATTTTTTGCCACAATTTGCTTTCAAATTGCTATAGGTTATGACGTTAATGCACTATCCGTCCTTGTCATTGTGTTATGCTATGGCAAGAACGGACAGTGCATTGCTATCGCTATCGCTATAGCTTGACGACCTCCGTGGTCGAGTGGCTTTGTACACCGGTTTTCAAGGTGTCGCCATCTCTGAGGTCCCGGGTTCGATCCCCGATTGGGTCAATTTAGAAAATGAACTTTTCAATATTAGCTCAGGTCTGGGTGTTTGTGATACCACTGTTGTCTCTGATTTCCATAACACAAGTGCTTTAGCTACTTTGGAATCGGAGCAATGTATGTGACGTTGTCAAATATTATATTATATTATTATTATAGTTAGGCGGTAGAGCCCCGGGTCAGTGCTTGGCCTTCATCTCACCTGATGTGTGTCAAAGAACAAGTGCACCTTACCCGAAATCCTCAACCACTGGGAAACTGACTATCTTACCTTTAACTGCCGGAAGACAATATTTTTTGGCAATGGCGTCAGACTTCGGTATAACGATGGTTGCTACCCAGGCAGACTTGAAAACAGCCCTACCACGAACCAATGTAGATAAAACATAAACGGTTTTATTCCTAACATTGAAAAGCTTTTGACATGAAGAATAAATTAACAAGGAATGTGGGTAGAAAATATTATATTCAATTCAATATGCTTAACAGGAAGTGTGCCTTAAATAAATAAACATGACGTACATCAATCACCCAGCATTACCGAAATACAACAGATGCCATGTAAATCTGCCTCTGCCAGCTGGTATCTCATAATGTGCGCATGAAAAATCGGGACAAGTTATTTTTAAACGTAGGTAGCTTTGAAAACATAATACGGGTGTGAGGTGTCATCTATAATGATAAATCACAGTAGCTAATGATAAATCTCAATAGAATATTGTGGAACCATCAACCAAAATTATGAATGATAAATTAATTGATTGATAGAAATATTACAAATGTATAGGACACTTACAATTCAGTTAAAAGAACGTATTTTAGTCAAGTAAAAATGTCTTGTGAAATCCTACAGCTAGGTAGACACTAGCGATCCATAACTGGAACCGTTGCACGTTACTGCAATCTAAAATCAGTGTGTACTTACAGTCACGTCTATAAATATGTATACACTTTAGAACTATGTAATTCTAAAGCTATTACTTTTTGGAACAGAAATCAATGACAAATGACAACTACAACAAAGTGACAAAGTTCTTAACTGCATACTTATTTTTAGAGGCGACTGTACGTAGCTCGCGAGCGGCTCGCATAGCGATAATTTACATGAATTGAAAAACTGTAACATGCGGTCACTTCTCGCGTCAGCGCAGTATCTGCCCCGCGCACACTGATGTGTTTGTCACTATCAAACGCAACGCGAGAAAAGCGTCGGCATAATTTTGTCGTGGCGCGCATGTTAGGCTGGATGGTACTCATTTTGCAAATGATGATTATTCCATGCGTGGACAGTGGACAATTGAACCTTGTTACTGTATCAGCTAATTACAGTTACAGCTCACTTATATCACTTATACTAAGGGAAATGCTACATGAACAAACTTTAAATAAACCGGACAATAGTACCGGTTGCGAGTGTTATATTCAACGAGTGAACATAATTGCGACCTTCCGATTGCGGGCAGCCGCTCTCCGACGGCCGCAGAACGGCCGACTATTTCTGGTGAACTTATCCGTTCAAAAGCTCCGCTGGAAAATGGAAACGGACCGTGCACTACGGCTCTTGAAGGCACGTTGGTAATTTCAATAGTGAAAAAGTAGTCAAGCGTTACCTATTGTTCAATAGTAGCAGTAACGAAAGTTTTTTTTTTCAATAGTAAAAGCTTGAAAAAGAAACTTTTGTTACCTTCAATAGCGTTTATATAGAATTCAATAATTAAAAAAGACCTGTTTCTTTCCATTATTTTAGTATGATATTCATAGAGTTACCCGTAGATAAAACTAGTGGCTCTGTGAGCTGTAGACCTCGCGTTTGTGACAATGGCTGAAATTTTATTTTCGCAAAATTGAAATTTTTAATTATCGAAACTGCTCACAAAATTCCAAGAGAATCGGTTGAGAAATGCGACGATTGCGCTTCGCGCTCACTCGGTCATAAAACAATAGCTGTTAGTAACGGACATGACATCGCACGACATCGGACAAAAAATAATCTAATATAGGCTAAATCGCTTTACAATCGCAATGTTATGCTCTATCGCTCGCTAGGTACCTACTACGTAACGTAAATGTGCTATAATTATTAATGTGAACTGAAAAAAAATGTCATATCATGTGCTGAAACTTCTATTTCCCATAAAACAATGATTAACTAAATCCAACCAATAATAACATAATTTATTTGACACTTAAATAACTATCGAAAATTATGATTCTTCTCTCGAAGAAAACGGCCGAAGGGGACGAAGGCCGGAAACTGGCGAAAAGGAGACCCGTCATTTTATGCTGCATATTTTTTTTATCTGTGATTCTTATTCTGCTGTTCTTTTTCACTCACTAGTCTGTGATATCTGTCAACCAAATGACAAATCAATGCCAAATCGGAAGTCAAATTGACATTACGTTTTCTTGCATGTTTTTTTAATTTCATAGTGAATTTTTCTGTCATTTGAAAATGTGGTTATCGGAACGTTTTTCAATGACTCATTGTATCCGTAATGTTTCCATATAAAAAATAAATCATAACTAAACAACTCTTTTTTTACATGCACTAAAAATAAGACAGAACTTGATCTATGTAGTTAATATTATTGGCTATATTTTAAGACCAAATTCAATCGTAAACACGATAAGCAATTTTTTTTCTATGGCGAGTGCCGGTTCTCCTTTTATGAAAATCAACACGTGATTTTTTATTTGTATCACATCTTGTCGACCACTCAAAAGGAATGAGTTACGCATATAATATTAAATTCATTAATAAATATTATCCATGATTGAATTTCACTCACATAACGTCCAGACCGTATCATAAATTAAATAAAATTTCATTTTAGGTCCCCATTTTAACTTCTAAATGAAAACCCGACTTTTATGCAAAATTTACGTTCACATTACTTCGTTCGTGTGACGAAAACAATTGTGTTGATTACTGGCAAGTAAAAATGGATGGAAAATAAACCAGTTTTGGCACGATTTACTCACACGAGCGCCGAGCGTCCCAAATTGGGAACAATAGCGAATGCTCAGTAACTGTAGGCGTCGAATGTCAATACATCATCGCTTGACATCTCAGTTAGTTATCATTTTCATTAGTCACTAGTTCGGAATAATGAATTATGCATAAAAGAAATTACTACCGTAAACGTTAACGTTTATGGAAAGGAAATTAATGAAAGTACTTTACGATAATTTTTTATCATGGTATTTAGCTAAGTAATGACTTGTAACGATATTCTGGATCGCAATGGATCGTAATCCACTGCATCGATTCAAAATAAAATTAAATATTTTCAAAATGTCGAATTTTTAATTATACTTTAGTAAAAACATGATATTAAATTAAGTACCGAATGTATTTAGTAATGTATAATTTATAAAAAAACGTCTTTTTAAAAGAGACCCGGCCTTCTATGCTGAAGTTGTTTACTTTTTAATTTTTAAATCTGTTATTCATAAACAGCTGCGGCGGTATCGGCTAAAAACATTGAAGTTCATGTTAACTGAGTTTTGACATATGTATGTGACACATTGCTATTTTTCTTTGGTAAGTTTTTAATTGTGCTAAAACAAAGTAGCAATGTATCACATACATCTGTCAAAACACAGTTAACATGAACTTCAATGTTTTTAGCCGATAGAGCCCCTGTACTTTTCACTTCTTAGTCTGTGGTATCTGTCAACCAAATGACAGATCAATGCCAAATTGGAAGTCAAATTACAATTCGATTTTTTAATTTTAAAAAAGGAAAAGAACTATGGTTTGTGAAGCCACTTTTAAATTTCATACTGACTTTTCTGCCCTTTGAAAATTGAATGTGGATAATGGAACGATTTTCAATGACTCGCTGTTTCCGTAGTGTTACCATATCAAAAAATATTCATAATTAAAAAGCATATTTTCTACATGCGCTAAAAATCAGATATAATTTGATCAATGTAGCAAGTATTATTGGCTTTATTTTAAGATCAAATTCAACCAAGTATATAAGATAAACAAATTTTTATATGGCAAGTGCCGGTTCTCTTTTGCCAATAATAAAATTTTAAAGTACGCAAAAGCTAAACTAAATACAATACCTAGCTGATGTAGATAAGGCCACTCATGCAGCTATCTATATTAATAAAACTCTCAATTCCCAACCAAAACATTGATCCATCCTTTCCGACACGAATGAAATGAGTCTTCACAAAAAAGAATAATGAAGGAGGTATTAATAAAAACATTCATCAAATATTACGTACATTCGCGACAAGGTCCCTGTGATCAAACAAAATATAAGGCGGACGTTTATTAAAGGGTTCCTCATAATTCCGCCTCAATATAAGTCCGATACTTATATTTCTCCCGGAGCCCATTTGCGGCGGATTTCCTCGGCAAAGCGGGAATCGTTTATTGTGTAGCCAAATCACGAGCCGATAGCGATTAATTAACATTATTTAATTAATTTCAATGTGAGATCATTCAATTGTTGTTTTCATAAAGAATAAGAACTCTAACAAATAAAATTAAATATAGGATACAAATTGTTACTACTAATTTGAAACTTCATTAGATACGAGAAGAAGTTACATAATACTGTACTCCAATTTAACCCATCAAGGCCCGGAAAATGAGACACAATAAATATTCTATTGATATCCAGCCACATTCGGCCGCTCGGGCGTTGATAAATTAATATATCTGTGTCTAAAGTATAGTACTGTGTAAATGACATATTTTGATTACAATGTTATCATATAGGTAGGTAATAATGTTATTATAATATTTATCTTAAAACAAACAAGTGAAAATATGTATAGTAGTGTATGTAAAACCGAAGTCAATTGCCAATATTATGTTACACAATCAGTAAGCTAGTTTTATTATATGACTGAATTACGTAATTACAAGCTTACACAACTTATCTAAACTCGCTTTTGCTATTGGCTTGTACCACGCCTCAACTCCAAGGGACGCCATCGAGTGCTAAGTTCGCGTGAGCTAAACTTTTACCACGACTCCTTTTAACACTTCTGTAGCTATTTACATTTTATTGCTTCATCCAGAGCTACGTATAGACGAACCACTTTATTTGTTTTGTTCAGGTCTAGCTGCTTTTGTGGTTTGTTTTCAAATGAGTTTGTAAGTTTGATGAAAAGAAATAGTGTTTCGATTGTTCTCTTGTGTGCTTGGAATAAAATAAGAATTTTTTTGCTAATTGTTTCGAAAGATAATATTGGAAAAATAACTAAGCAGTTCGGAAATAGTAAATATAATATCCTCTTATCTATTACTAGTGGCTCCGTATGCTGTAGACCTCGTGTTTGTGCGTTAAAAAGTAGTTCAAATTCTATGTTGTTTAAAATTGTTTTAATAGATGTCGCCACTCGTCTTTCAAAAGCAGTATGTGCTGTTTGGTATATTATTTGATATAAGCTTTGTACCTTTTATATATTTGAAGTTCGACGGCGCTCCTAATTTTGTTAATTTTTTGAAATGGGTAAAGTTTTTTTATGTTGAGTAAATTTCGTAAAACTGCCACGACAAAAAATATCTATATAATTATCAAACCTGCTCACAAAATTTTACGAGAAAAGGTTGAGAAATGCGACCTATAGAGGAGAACAGACGGACAGCTGGAAAAACATACGAAATGATTTTTACCCAAACTGAAGCAGAAACGCTTCGCACTCGCTCGGTCAATAAAATATATAAATTACTTAAATTAAAAATAAGTACTATTAATAAAATAGAAAAGATAGTTAATCCGGTAAATTTCAATTAGTTTTTACTTTATGTATTTTCCTACACCTATTAATTTCAAGAAAAAGCTTTTTTGTTCATATTTTTGTTTCAGCAGATTGTTTGTAAAAAGATTTACAATAAACACAATTTAATTTTCTAAAACTTCAACGGCACATCTGTGTACCAGATTCACAACTTCTAAATTGTCTTGCTCTAGTGCCATATGTGTCTGAATGGCACTAACAGAAGTTGTGAAACCGAGATCAAATACCAAAGAGTGTCCATAACAAGATAAAGAAAACTAGACCAAACTGGAAAATTCCAACATAAACTGGAACATTTTAAAGTTACTATTTTAAAGTTACTCTAGCACAGGGTTGTTAAATATATAAAAACTCTGTGCTAATTACTTGTCTGTACTTTTTGTTATTTTATATTTAATTTAAGTGTATAGAAACGAAATATGTAGGTACCTGACCATCAGCCATTTTTAAGGTCGGATTTTTTTATGTTGGTGGATAAGGAGGCTGGGCCAAGACCCACCACGTGGACCCAATGCGGATTGGTGGGTATTATCGACTGCAAATGCAGCCGGGATTAACGGCTTAGCGTGCCTTCCAATGTACGGAGAAGCTCGGAATAGTAAATATTTGGTCACCCACCGACCCTTGCGAAAGTTGCTTTACCTCCGCAATCGCTGGGCCAGGCGCTAATAAAGGTACTTACTTGGTTTATTTTCAATGAAAGATGGAACTGAGCTAGTATATAGGCGAATGATTAAACTGACTGTATTACTAGATAGTGGAATTCGGCCCTTGGTTCACATTTATATAACTACCCCCTTACGAATAAAGATTGCATAGCAGATGAATTGTTACACAATGTTACACAACTCTCTGTCAAACTATTTAAGTTTGACATTTAAAACAAAGGGACAAAACTATATATATATCTGCTATACAATCTTTATTAGTAACTAGTCATTATACGACATAAAATAGTCCTTAGCGATATTATAGTGTTGTTAAATATATAAAAACTCTGTGCTTATTAGTTATTATTTAAACATTATTTTTCTTAACCAACTGCGAAAATTATATTAAATAACTACGATGCCAAAATTCAAGTAAGTAGCGAAGTGATTACTGACTACAATGGTACGACGATCGCGGTTGCCCTTACATCGGAAACCGGAATTTGAGAGCTCTTTGTTTCAATTTCTCCACCGCTCTTGCTTCCATCGATTTCAGTAAAACCCGACACTTTTTAAGAGAAATCTTTTGGAACATTTCAACTATTTTAATACCTAAGTGGTTTTTCGAATTCAAAAATAGAAAGCGGTGATTGCTCCCGTGTTTCAACAGTTTTAAAATATAAAAAAATATGAATGAGGACTTCGTTACTATTTTACCATTACCTAGGTACTGTTTTTGATTCGAAGTCTTTATCAACACTGCTAGAAGTACTAAAATATGAATATGTATTTCATAATAAAACCTTTTTTAAATACATTATTATAATAATATCTCATTTTAATAAGTAACCAAAATCCCACTGCGCATTTGAATATTGCCAAGCTCCAGTTATTTACATCTCCGTATAGCCCATTGTTGACATACGCCTGCGACCTACTAGCTTACTGTCGCGGATGCATCTCAAAGAACACACGGTAAGCAGCCTCCTCGAGAACCGTTGCTTACACAAGTAATAATAAGCATACAACGAAGGAGTGCTAAATTTTGGTAGGACTTGTACTAAATTTTAGCTTTATTTACTGATGACGAGTTAACAATTCTCATTTTCTAAGATTTGAAGTTTGTTTGATTTACTGATGACAAGTAAATATTTCCTGTTGAGTAAATATTTCCTATTTACTTAGATTTGCATAGTTCTTCTATCTTCCATAATAAATTGTTCTCATCACTAAGATTTTCACTTCGCTTGATTTACTGACGACTGAGTATATGTAGTTCTTGTTTGTACTTAGCTTGATTTACCAATGACAGGAAATCTATTTCAGATTTTGTCTTGATAAGGATTAATTGGTGTTGTTTGTATGATAGATAACTTGGCAAAGAGTTGACCCACTGATCATGCTGGTTGTAATGTTTTTGCTATGCATATTTGCATTTGCGAACGAAAACTTCAGGCGTGATAATTATAATACTTTTATACTAATTACCTGGAGCAGTGTTGAAATCTGGAGTTTTTAAGATTATTCATTGTCCCAGAGTAGTTTCCAGGTGTATTTGCAAACAGTTAAAATAACGTTACATGCTATCATTTAATAATTTATACTTATATTATAAAGAGGAAAGATTTGTTTGTTAGTAATGAATTAACTTAAACTACAGATCGGATTTTAAAAACCTTTCACTTATAGAAAGCTACATTATCAGTGAGTAACATACGCTATATTTTATATTCAAAAATAATTGAGATCCCTACGAAAATTGTAATAATGAAACCCATGGTATCAAAAAATAATTAATTTCCTATAAAAGTAATTATTTGGCGTGTGCTGCGAAAACTATTGATGGTACAAAAAATAATATTCTGTATGTTTATAGTTATTATTATTACACAAAAAGTCCACGAGGTTATTTGTCTAACTATTATAGTTTAGTCACAATAACCGCTTAAAAACTGGAGCACTGAATAAATATTATGAGTAGAGTAGAATCGAAAGATGATGATGACATTTTTATCATGATATTAATCTTTATCCAACTAAATAATTTCATGATCAAGGTTGTTTATTTACAATCATGTAAATTCCTCTTTAAATTATTCTAATCGGACATTTCGTTTAGAAGTGACGGCGGGTATAAAAATGCTAAAAGTATTAAAAAATGCGCGGTGCACGCGAACAGCCCTACGAATACAATCTACTAAGATGCTGAAATTTGGCTGATGAGAATGGGATGCTACCTTTTGGAACTGAGACGCGCACGGTCCGTCGGCCAGGCGTAGCGTCGGCAAACTCGCGTAGATGCTCGCAAATACTTTGTGTAGAACTGTGCGCGTGGATTTCTGCTCGAGTTTTATTTTTAATGTGAGAATTATATTATTATGTGATTATTTTAGTGCTTAATTGAAAAAGTGGTTAAAGTGATTTTTTAATTATTTTTTAATTTAAATAGATTCAAGATTTTTGTTAACGCTATTTGACTGCTTAACTGTCATTTTCGATTTACTTTGACAAGATTCCATCGCCTTCTAATCGCGCACTGTTTATATACAGGTTTATTTGACTTTTTAAGGTAACAAATTACCGAAGCGAAGCGAGGGCGGATCACTAGTCTTTTATAAAGTATCACATTTTTGCTTCGTAGGAAATATGTTACTTGTTATTCTATTTTCAAATGATAACATTTAAGGGTTGTAGATAAATAAGAGTTCTTTTTTCATTTAAGGATATATCGCCACAGTGAATTCCTTTTTCGAATAATAGACCGTATTTCACACGATATCGCCGAAGTTGTTTGATTGTTGCAAACAACGTCCATGTTTGTAAACAACAAGTACAATTTGACAGGAAGTTTGGAATAACTGATAGCTTGATTAGCCGGTGTGTCCTGAATACACCTGGGTGACAAATTGGTTCAAACCAATTTCTATTTATTAAAGTTCTTCGGCATTGTTTTAGTGAAAATTCGATAATAATTTTGAGAAATTGTGTTAGTGTCAATGCATATTATTGATATTGATTATGATTATGAACAAGTCATTGACTTAATTGTATTACAAGTCTGTCGCAAACCCTTGTGTTTGTGACAGACATTTTATAAAGTAATCAGAAGTAATAACCAATATCAAACTTAACTAATGTAAAAGAATTACTTAGATTTTCACGTATATATATTAGAGATCACATCCCGTATTGTTGGACTTCACAAGCCAGCTTTCAAGCCTGTTAGTTTCTTAGGTCTTATAGGAACCGTCGCAAGCTATGAAGTTCGTCAGAATTACAGTTTACCAACGAACGACCGCTTTCCTAAGGGGGGGCAGCTGCCCCTCGCTGTCCGTGCCTCGCTATTCCCATGCCTTTACCTCACCTGATCTTAAGTGACGATAAGGCCGAAAGTGTAAGCACACTACACCCGGAATCATCACCACTGAGGGACTAGCTATCTTACCTCTAACTGCCGGAAACAACATTTTTTTAATTGTTGTAAAGGCGTCGGACTTAGGTAAGATGGTGATATCTAGCCAGGCGAACTTGAAATAAGCCCTACCACCAACCAAACCGAGTGCGAATTGTACATACCCCCCTGGGAACCCGGGACCCCTGTGTCTTACACGTGTAGGTGAACCCACTAGACCACAGAATACGCATGTCAGAGATTTTTGCTTCCCAGCTTAAGCTGTTTTAAGAAACAAACAAAAAACCATATTATCCACTTGACATCTTCCTTGAATTCCAGAAAAATATATGTGTGCCATCTAACATCTAATCCAAATACATATTTGATGAGATCATAACAGCGTAACATCCGCTGAATATTTCGCATAAACGTTGAATTATCAAATGAGAATTATCGCATAAATGTTGAATTATCAAATTGGCCATGTTTACATGCATGAGATGTTAAATCGCTAACATGAAACAGTTTAAACATGGTGATTACCAAATATCCATACATTGGATTAAATTTTTCAATGGTAATGATGCCGATTCTAATTACCTATTCTGAACATGCTTTTATTATTCATATTTATTCAAATCCCGTATTAATATGAACGCATCAAATTTAATTGGTTGAATCCTATAATTTTAGGAACTAATTGGGTTTGTGTAAAGGTAGGATTCCGCGGGACGCGGCAGACGGCAGGCGGCAACAGCAGATGACGACGGCATGTGCCGCAACGGCAGACGGCACTACTTTGTAGTATTAATTTGTATGAGACCGATTCCGACATACGACTGCAACTGCCGCGCGACAGGACGTCACTTGTTTTGACGCGTAGCGGCAGACGGCATTACCGCACAAACACAGTACTGCCGTTGAAGTTTAACATTATGGACGTGTTGACAGACGACGAAAGCGAAAATTTTATTAATTTAGTGTCTAAACATCCGTGTTTATTTGATTGCAAACATCCTAATTATAAAGATGCACATATTAAAGAAAATATATGGAAAGAGATCGCTCAAGAAATCAATAATACAATAATAAATCATCGTCGTCTTCTTCTTCTTGCAATAAAATTTGCAACATTTGATTATTAATTACTGTATATCGAAAACACAACCGCAAGTTAGTAATGCTGCGTAGTAACTGCAGTGTTTGCTGCCGGCTTCGGAATCTATACGACGGCAACTGACGCCCGACAGCATTTGCTGCCGTTCATCTGCTGTTGCCGCCTGCCGTCTGCCGCGTCCCGCGGAATCCTACCTTTAGAGTTCTGATTGAAAAAATATTATTTGTGACTAATTTTAAATGTAACAGATAACGACAAAACTATTGTTTACACTATTCTTGAGGCTATGCCTAGTTATTACAGAATTACGCTGACGGGAAAAGAAATGACATGACACACATTCACGGGCGGAAACTAATATTATTATATTCATAATTTAATGACAACATTACTTCATTCGTTTCGTAAATTCTGACAAAAGTACCTTGTTTCTTATTTAATGAAGAGTCGGATCGCTCAGAGAGATAATATTATCTTGACCAGCAGCCATTTTTATAGTCCCCACTGAGGCACAGGCCTTCCTTATTTTGGGTGGATAAGTAGTATGGGCTATAAACCACCACGCGGGTCCAATGCGAATTGGTGAGTATTAACGATTTCAAATACAGCTGGGACTAACGGCTTAACGTGCCTTTCGGAAGGCACGATATAATTTTTTTTTGGTCACCCATCCTATGACCGACCCTTGTAAAAGTTGCTTAACCTCCGCAATCGTCGGGCCGCTAAAACACTGCGAGCTCCTCTCAATATTATCTTATCATCATAAAAATAAAAGGATGCAGAACAAGGCAGAAGAAAATTTATATTTCATATCTCTGAATAATTAACTAAGCGCCGCTTAAGATGAAAGGCGAGTGTACAAAGAATAAATAATGAATTAAAGCCGATTAGCCGAAGGTCGGTTGTAAGTAGGCGAACCCGAAAGATTACTGCCCATTTAGATTCCACAGAGAGATTACCTAGTATGATATCTTTACAGTATCATTCATGAAAATAAAAAGAAAAGTCAAAGTAGAAAAGTTACTTTTTAATTTCCACAGAATATATAAATAATTAACATTACTTAACATGGCTTACCAACAACATAATAATTTATAAATAATATTGCATTATTACACCACTCAGGTCGTCAAAATTAATAATAATAAATATTTAACAACATCACATACATTGCTGCGATTCCAAAGTAATTAGCTATAGCACTTGTGTTATGAAAATCAGAGACAACGGTTGTATCACAAACACCCAGACCTGAGCCAATATAGTAAAAATCGTTTTCTAAATTGACCCAACCGGGGATCGAACCCGGGTCCTCAGAGATGGCGACACCTTGAAAACCGGTGTACAAAGCCACTCGACCACGGAGATTGTATCAAAATAATGTTGTGATTATCTTTCATTACTAAAGCTGAAAATTAAACTTTAGCAATATTAAGCTGGACTGCAACCAAAACTTTATCTGACTCAGTTAAAGTAAACATAAACACTAACAAGTTACCAAGCTAAGCTTTAACTTAAACAAAGATACGAGCTTCGTTGCTTCCTGATCGTCACAAACGGAACATAAAACCAAGATCAATCTTTTGGAACCAGAGAGCTTACCACTGCGTATAAGATCGGTTCCTGCATACAAACAATCTAAGTATAAATTCTAATAGCTTTTTAGGGTTCCGTACTAAAATGTTAAAAAGGACAACTACACACACATTATTTACACAGCTGAATATCTCGAGAACTACTAATGCTATCAACTTGAAATTTGGAATAGTTTTAGATGACGTTTGACCAACTGTTTTGCAAATAAGAAAGAAATAAAAATATTTATATATTTTTTGCAACAGCGATTAACAGCGATTTTTTGCAACAGGGTCTGAAAGGGAGTCTCCCTAACCCTAACCTAACCACACTTTAAAAATTGTAATAACTTAACATGCACAAGATATATTTTCTAAAATAAAAAACAAAAAAAACAACTGTAGCATAAATATTTTATTAATTACAAAGCAGTGCAACGGCATTCACTCCATAAGCCACCTGTACGCACTTCACGCATAACAACACCGGCCCGGCCACCCGATAGATCCCGATGTGCGCCGAGCCCCTCCGAAGCGACGACGCCCGGCTGCCTATAAAAGGCGATGCGCGGCCATAGGAGCTTCAGTCCTGTTGCGTACGGCGCAGCTTCCGCTCTCGTGGAACTGTCCGGACTAACAGCGCGCTAGATAGGGCATACGTACGGTGTACTTCGCTCGCGAATACACTCGGACTGTGCTAACTGCTAAGTTACCCTATACGTATAACATTGTATGTGAACAATAATATAAATAAATCTTCCGTAAACCTGCACGCCGTCGTTTGTTTATTCTACAATCTGGCGACCAACGTGACGGCCAGCGGTCCACGCTTCTACGTTACGAAATTTGGAAGAACGACGACAGTGGTGCGGAAGATAAATAAAATGGCGAATTTTACGGAAGACCAGTTCAACAGACTTCTGTCGGCTATTGGCCCTAGTACCAGAAAGGGGTCATTTGCTTCGTGCACATATTGCTATAACGGAGAAAAGGAACCGGAAGTCCTAGAGTCGTTCCTCTCAGCCATAAATACTTTCAAGAAGCTAGAGTCAATAGACGACGCTGATGCCCTAGGAGGACTGCCGCTTCTACTGAGAGGAGATGCTGCAGTGTGGTGGCATGGCGTTAAAGGCATCGTTACCGACTGGCAAGACTTCGAAGAGAGAATAAGGAATGCTTTTGCTCCTAAGAAGCCTGCATACATGGTGTACCAGGAAGTCATGGGAGAACACCAAAAACCACAGGAGGCAACAGATACCTTTGTAGCCAAGAAACGGATGCTGTTCTCACAACTTCCTCCTGAACCAAAATTGCATGAATCGCAACAGCTGGATATGACCTACGGCCTCTTAAGTCTTGACATTCGATCTTACGTGCCGCGTAGCTCTTTTAGCACGTTTGACGGCTTACTGGAGGGAGCACGTTCAGCTGAAAGGCTGAATAGAGAGAGATTTTCAGGAGTTGACAGCATCAAACCACAGATAGTTAACAATCGTCCCGCGAAGGTTAGGTGCAGTTTCTGTCGCATACTGGGGCACACAGCTGATGTTTGCAGGAAGAAGCAGAAAGCGGAAAATGCGAATACCACGCTAAGGAAGACAGCGCATAAACTTGTGACTTCTGAAGCCATCACGCAAGCACCTTCCCCAACGAGCCCTAAGTACCAGTGCTACGGTTGCGGTGCACCAGGAGTGATTCGTACTAACTGCCCTACATGCAAAGGCAATAAAGTACAGCCGAAAATTGAAAATCTCGGTTTCTGCTCCATTAATGTGAGAAGCGACGTACGGGCCAGACCGATAGTGTACATATCCATTGACGATGTATATGGAGTAGCTCACATAGACACTTGTGCTAAAAGTAGTGTGGCCTCCTACAACCTGTACTGTCGCCTGAAAGAGAGGAACTACGTGTTCAAAGAGGAGCGAGTGTCCATTACCCTTGCTGACGGGTTCTCCAAGCAGCAAACTGTGTTGACTGTACAAGTAGTTGTGGAACTTTGTGGGTATTTAATACCTACAACTTTTATAGTACTGCCCGAATCCAGGGACAACAAGACACTACTTGGGATAGGATTCATCCAGGACGCCAAGATGGTTTTGGATATACCGCAGTTCACTTGGCACTGTTTGGAAAACCCTGACGTTATTTACGAGTTGTACGAAGAGGATTTCGCAAAATTTGAAGACAAGTCCATTAATACCTGTTCGGTTGGAGAACTGCAACAGCTCCAGCAGCTCCCTGATTTAATCTCACCGATGAACAGCACACCGGAGTCGCAAACTAGCGCCAAGACACCTGGCATCGAGGGCAGCCGTCTGCCGGATCCAATTGCACCTGTTAATGCTATGCCCGACTCGATGCCCCAGGATCCGCAAACACATCCACCTCCATCTAAGGAAGCACGGGGCCAAAGAAGATTATCTTGCCCTAGTCAGGAAGCCGTGTTGCCAACTGAGGATGCAGCCATGCCATATAGGTTGATCCCTCTAGAGCTGTCGCCACCTCGCCCAAAACGGTCTTGCATACTCTTCGACGGATATTCGCCTCGAGCTGAATTTATGTATAGAGATGCAGTGATGAATGTAGGCTCAGAGGAAGTAAATTTGTCGCCACATTCTGCAAGTCTATTTGGTTCCGCGACCAAGCCAAACATTGAGTTAAACTCCTTGAGTGTGGAACAGGTTGGGAAGACTCTTACCTTGGAACAAAAGGCAAAACTTGATGACGTACTCCAGGAGTATAGTGATGTGTTTATGTCACAGAAGCATCCTACGCCACTAACGGAACATAATATTAATACTGGTGATAATGCTCCTATATCTGTCCCACCTTACCGTCTTACGTCACACCGAAGAGACATACTCAAGAAGGAGATTGATAAAATGCTGGAAGATGGCATAATAGAGCCGTCTATGTCACCGTGGGCAGCCCCAGTGGTATTGGTTCCTAAGCCTGATGGTCAAGTACGGGTTTGCATCGATTACCGTCGGCTCAACAGCGTGACAGTGGCAGACAGATACCCAATTCCTAGAATAGATGATCTGCTTCATGACGCAAAGACCAGTCCTTTTATGTCTACCTTGGATTTAAAAGCAGGATATTGGCAAATAGGCATTCAAAAGAGTGACAGAGAGAAAACGGCCTTTATCACGCCATTTGGTATATACCAATTCAACCGGATGCCGTTTGGTTTGAGAAACGCAACGGCCACTTTCCAACGGCTTATCGATAGATTCCGGTTAAGCCTCAACGTAAGGTTATTGGCATATTTAGATGATATCATCATTTTTTCATCGTCATTTGATCAGCATTCAGAAGACCTGAAACAAGTTTTTCAAAGGATGAGAGAGTATTACCTAACAGTAAACTTGAAAAAGTGTAAATTCTTCTGTGAGTCGATTAAATACCTAGGACATTATATTACACAAGAGGGATTAAAGGTTGATCCAGAAAGGGTGGCGGCCATACTCAATCTCCCACCTCCAACAACCTTGAAGCATCTAATTTCCTTTCTCCAAACATGTTCATGGTATCGAAGGTTCATTCCAAATTTTTCATCCGTTGCTGAACCTCTCACAAGACTTACCAAGAAAACATCAACTTGGGTTTGGGGACCTGAACAAGAAGCTGCGTACAAAGAACTCAAAGATCGCTTAACGACTGCCCCTATATTGCGCCAAGCTGATGCGGATAAACCCTACATATTGAAGACCGATGCCAGCAATTACGCATTAGGAGCGGTTCTTGTGCAGGGGGAGGGTGAAGATGAGCACCCAGTCGAATATGCCAGTAGACTACTAACACAGGCAGAAAAGAACTACTCGACAACAGAGAGAGAGGCTCTTGCAATCATTTGGGCTCTTACAAAATTTAGAGGCTATGTTGAGGGAGTACCTGTTACTGTGGTGACCGATCACCAAGCTCTGAAGTGGCTACTTGGTTTGAAATCTCCTTCAGGTCGACTTGCCAGGTGGGCTTTACAACTTCAGACTTACGACCTGACCATAAAATATGCTCCTGGTAGAACAAATGTAGTCGCTGATGGGTTGTCACGGCCTCCTTGCGACGAAACAAATAAAACCAATTGTGGAGTTTGTGTGATATCAGTCGATATGCCTACTAGAAGCCCCAGTGAAATACGTGCGGAACAACTGAAAGACCAAAACCTTCGACGTATTGTAAACGCATTAGAAGATACCTCATATAATGAGAATGCTAGTTATTGGAACACCAAAGGGTATCTTTTGAATAATGGGCTCTTGTACAGATATTCGCCTGACACCGATACTGATGACGCACAGCTTGTTGTTCCTGAACACGAATGGGCAAATGTATTGGCAGTCTATCATGACGATCCCATGGCGGGCCACTACGGATCGGAGAAAACATTCCATAGAATTTCGCAAAGATATTTCTGGAAAGGAATGCGAAAATACATTGATAGTTACATAAAAAACTGCTTAGCGTGTCAAAGATTTAAACCATCCAATCAGAAACCAGCAGGATTACTTCAAACCTCTGTTATGAACAAACGTTTTGAAATCATTTCTATTGATCTTTTCGGACCTTTACCGGCTGCAGAAGACGGCAAAACATGGATACTCGTAGTGGAAGATGTCGCAACTCGGTGGATTGAGCTTTTCGCACTCGAGAATGCTACTGCTGCTAATTGCGCTAGTACGCTTATAAATGAAGTGTTTCTACGTTACGGAGTGCCAAGAAGGATTATCAGCGATAATGGAACCCAATTTGTCAGTGCGATAATGCAACAGGTTGCATACTGTCTACAAATAAAGCAAGCCTTTACACCTGTTTATCACCCTGAGACAAATCCTGTAGAACGCAGAAATAGAGACCTCAAGGTACAGCTAGGAATCCTAGTGGGCGAGAATCATCGGAGTTGGCCTGACAAGCTTCCAGCTATACGATTTGCAATGAACACAGCAACCTCTTCAGCTACTTCGTTTACCCCCGCCTATATGACTTTTGGTCGAGAACTTAGAACTCCAGATGACAACTTACACAATTTACGTGAAGTCATATCCTCTGAGAACTTCATTCCAGAAATTACCCCAAAACTACTGGCTATGACTGACGTATTAAAAAGGGCACGAGACATTCAAGAAGGAAAAGAAGAGATTAGGAAACAGAAGGTAGACCAGAAAAGACAGAAGACACCAGACTACTCTCCTGGAGATCTGGTTTTAGTGAATGTGTATCCAATAAGCAAAGCGAGTCAAGGAATTAGTTCGAAATTTATGCCTCGCCGTGATGGGCCTTATATCATTAAAAGAAGACATGGGCCCTCTTCATACGAAATTGCGGCTCCCACGTCGCCTGACATACCGATGGGAATTTATCACTCCTCAGCAATCAGATGTTTTCACGGAGACTCAAGTAACGAGACTGAATTACCAATCCCGATGCAACCCCTTCGGAAAAGAGGTCGTCCGAAGAAAGCAGTTACTTCCCATAATCCTTCTCCTGTAAGACGACCTAGAGGCCGACCAAAGAAAGCTACATAGATAGGACTCCTTGTCGGGACGCCTGCTGAGTCCTAGGGGGAGACTGTAGCATAAATATTTTATTAATTACAAAGCAGTGCAACGGCATTCACTCCATAAGCCACCTGTACGCACTTCACGCATAACAACACCGGCCCGGCCACCCGATAGATCCCGATGTGCGCCGAGCCCCTCCGAAGCGACGACGCCCGGCTGCCTATAAAAGGCGATGCGCGGCCATAGGAGCTTCAGTCCTGTTGCGTACGGCGCAGCTTCCGCTCTCGTGGAACTGTCCGGACTAACAGCGCGCTAGATAGGGCATACGTACGGTGTACTTCGCTCGCGAATACACTCGGACTGTGCTAACTGCTAAGTTACCCTATACGTATAACATTGTATGTGAACAATAATATAAATAAATCTTCCGTAAACCTGCACGCCGTCGTTTGTTTTTTCTACACAACATTTTTTTTATTTTAACTTCACAATCGATAAACTTAAGTTAAGTGTGGTACTGAGTTTTGAAGGCCAGAGTATTTTTCTTTCTAACTCGTTAACTACCTTGACGCTATGTCGTGTCGGCAAGAAATCTTAACTTTATCTTTTGGAAACATCATCCTAACTATCGGCTGTATCAATAAAGCCCTTTTCAAAAGCCTGTTGGCTCTAAGACACCAGTAATCAAACAGATTAGGTATTGTTATCTAACACTGACAGACACTAACATTCAAAAAATATATTTTGTGTGTTGTCATGTTTAATTTATAAGCTACTCGTACCTTTGGCCTTTCGCAAGAAAGGCGTTGATAGGTACAGAAGTGAATCATTTATATAATATCTCTGCTGTAGGTAAATTTTCAAGTAAAAGAACTGAACTGAAAATAAACACATAAAATATGATTATTATTTCATTTTTTGATTTTTGCATTCACAATGTTATTTTTATATTAAGATAAATAATATTAGAAAAAATCGACTCACCCGTTGTACCGTCTGAGGTGCTTCGGGTGAGTCGATTTTTTTTATAGTATTTGTTCTAATATTATTTATCTTAACATACGGTTATTTCGTAATTATAAGACAACCCGCCCACGAGCGACTTTTGTAGCTGCGAATATCGTGGCGTTAATCGCGGCGTTTTTTGTGGTTGGCTAAGTAAACACTTTGTCAGTGTCATCTCGCGGGCGATTAGTCGCTGAGCTACTTTTTGTAGCTAGTCGGCGTTTAAATATTGAACTCTGTATGTTCTATTCTCGGCGATAAAAATCGCTCGTGGGCGGGAAACCTAAAGGAAGTTAAACACATTTTCCGAAAGAAACTACCTATTTATAAACAAATTAATTCGATTCGAGTGCCTAACAAACCGACGATTGACGATCTTATGAATGCGAAAAGACCGACTTTAGTACCTATCGGACATTTATCTCAATTTGCCGTTTGCGTCGAAGGCTGCACTTCGAAAAAGTTTCACGTTCCACGAAGCTAATAGAAAACAGCTTCGATGTACCTGAAAGTGGGGCAATTTGCAAGTTTGTATAAGACCGTCATCGTTACTGCTTATTTCCGTGGGACGAACAAAACTTGATTGCTTTTGTAAAGTATTTTCTCTCTTAGGAGACTGAAAGAAATTTCGGAGGCCCGTTGTAATAATGTTATATATAAACACTTACCTCTTACTTTTAATGTTATGTACAGACACTTACCTCTTACTTATAACAATCTGATTTTTTCTTTAGTCCAAAAAACCTACTTGAGATAGGTTTCAATTGCCAGTGAAAAATATTAATTAGATATAAAAATAGTATAGGTAATAAAAATATAGAATGATAAAAATAATTTGCTCGTTTCGTTTACAAAGGAAAATTATGCATGCTCGAAATTTACTACAACCAAACATAGCTACATAATATTCACAACGCTAACATCTTAAGGATGCCATGCATTGCACGCGAGGCTGGTCTGTGCGATGATTTCGAGCTGGGAGTTTTAAGTGGCCGGCGAACAGTGAACTTAATATACAAACGTAGTCCCAAAATTATTTGCAATTTGAGCATAATTAACTCTTCTTGTGATGTTCTATTAAATATAAAATCCAAAATACCAAACCAAATAAAATCTAATGCGATTTACAGTTTAGTATGAAAAAATGTAATTGTCATTGATTTTGAATTGGGTTAGTATTTTGGATTTTTTATTTAAAAGAACCCTAGACAAATACTTTCTTAATCCAAATAACATCACAAGAATAGTTAATTATGCTCAAATTGCAAATCATTTTGGTATTACGTTTTTATAGCAAGCGCACTGTTCGCCGGACTCATAAGAGCGTTGGTGCGTCATAGCATTTCATACAAACTTTCAAGTCCATACTTTTCAAAATGAATGAACCGATTTTGATAAAACTTCATACGCATAAGCAGGATACATAGGTCTAAAAAGTTAATGGAGAACATTTTTGAAATATCTTACTTTAAAAAAGATAATTAGAAATTTATATTTCTATGGAAAATTTAAAATCGGTCTAATTTATAGTCAGACAAGTTTGTGCGCGACCCTCCTACCAACGTTTGTCGCCCCGCAGGAGGGTCGCGCACGAACTTGTCTGACTATAGCTGTGACACTATTTGTCAATAAAACATACATGAAAAAAAAAACATACCGTCGACTTGATAATCTCCTCCTTTTTGAAGTCAAAAATGTTAAAAATGTTTTCAATTAACTTTTTAGACCAATGTATTCTGCTTATGAATAAGTTTAATCAAAATCGGTTCATTAATTTCGAATAATAAGGACTTGAGAATTTGTATGAAATACCGTATTTCGACAACGCTCTTAGCCCGAGACAAAAGACCATCCATCCATCCAGACTAGACCATCAGCCATTTTTAATGTACCCACTGCTTTTACAGGCACAACCTTCCTTATGGGTGGATAAGGAGGTTGGGCCATAACCCACCACACGGGTCCAATGCGGATTGGTGGGTATTAATGACTGCAAATGCAGCCGGGACCAACGGCTTAACGTGCCTTCCGAAGTCCGAGACAAAAGCGCACCAGCAATTTCAGCACAATTGGAGCTAGTTTAATATCGCTTATATTAACTGTAACTGGACCATTATCGTTCCGAGCTATAGCTACCACGAGTAGTTAAAGTCTTTCTCAATTAGCTCTTCTCACGCTTTGCCAAATAGGAGGGTTCCTTTTTTAATTTTTGGATAATTTCTTGGCTACTGACTGACTCGCTTTTTTTAATACTTTATAGACACAATCGTAGACTATTATTATAATATCGACCATCAGCCATTTTTTAATATCCCTACTGCTGGGGCACAGGCCTCCTTATGGGTGGATAAGGAGGATGGGCCATAACCCACCACGCGGGCCCAATGCGGATTGGTGGGTGTTAACGACTGCAAATACAGCCGGGGCCAAAGTCTTATGCAACCCTTGCGAAAGTTGCTTAATCTCCGCAGTCACTGGGCCAGACTCTAAACCACTGTGCCATCATATCGTAGAATTCATTGTTTTAGAGAACAAAACAAAGAAAATCTTAATTTTTTATTTTCTAAAATCACAAAAATATTCCTCCGTATTATGGTTCCTCTTCACAACACGACACAGTACTTATCATTTATAGCTTGATTTCTATAATCATCACAAACACAAATTTATAATAAAAAAATCTCGGTACCAATATCAAACTACTGAAATTGAAACAGTTATTGCTGTAGCTCCTTATTAAGTCTCAATACGATAATTTTACAAATTTCATCTACCCTGTGACGTTATTGCGTATATAAAATCGTCTGTATATAGGTACTAACTAAACGAACCTCATTCAAATACTTATCACAGATTGAAATTAGAGTCAACACAATTTACCGTGTCGTCGCCGGATGACGGCGGCGTCGAATGTGTTTGTTCTCAATTATGTAAAGTGCACCGTACGAAATAATTCTGTTTACTTGTAATCTTAATAGCATGCTGTGAAAACATTTATTAATGGAACCAGATGGCTCTACTTTAATTTATGCTTTTAATTGTTAGGCAATCTGCGTTAAAAACTATAGTGCCATAAAAAAATACAGGTCGAATTGAGTACCTCCCTCCTTTTGAAGTCGGTAAAAAGTGTCAATAAAATTACAAATGTAAGTACTCGTATTATTTTATAATGAATTAAAAATAATTAGAATACATTTTGAATGACATCTGAATAATTCATCAACAAATGAAAATCAATCAGTTTTTAAGTAAGTAATTTTCGTTTTTCAAATATATCTTACAAACGTTTATGGGGTGTCACAGTGCCCGCGGACGCACAGCGTCCCACGAACCAATCACACGACATACGTAAAACAAACAAACTAATCACAGAGCTTTATTTCAACGCAGTGCGTTCGCGTAGTCAAGGGTCGTTTGAGTGTTTTTGTGAACGGGTGTAAAATATTTCATGACAAGTCATAGCTAGGTCGTATTGTTAGTTATAGTATAAGAAACAGCTTCTTCCTCCAACCACCATTCAAAAACGCTTTCAACAAAATGTTCATTGAACAACAAAAAGTCGTTAAAGCTTTTGAATTTAGTGTATGGCCCAACAGAAGTATGGCAACCCTGTACAAATGTTTCTGGCGCCGACACTTAACGGGTTAAGTTACGATCCGCCCGCTGGAAACGTTCCCACTGTCTCCCAAATATTCCCACTACCTATCTCCCACAAACGCCGTCACACTACAGACTACGTATTTCTGTTATATACGTTTCATCTTCCTTAATTTCCGGTGGTGTTCTTCGATCATTTATACCTGGTGGTGTTACCCAATATCACTCTCACTCTCACTATACTGACAACGATAAGGGAAAACAAACAAGGATTGAATTAATCAGGGACTTATCATTCCACGCAGTTCACTGTGATTCGTTAAATAATGTAAAATCAATCTTTAGCAATGTTTAAAACTTTGTCAATTTGTGCAAACTAAGTCGATTCAGATTACCTTAGGAAGGATTAATGTTTTTTTTAACCAAAAAGTATAAATATACCTTGGGTAGTAATTATTTAGGGTTTTATAATCAGTGTTTTGGTTGCCGTAAAAATGTTTCACATAGTAATATGAATTTATCTAAATAAAATATTAGCTTTTAATATAAAAAAAACAATTCTCATGAATATATTTTAGACAAATCCACATTATTAGTATTTCAATTCAGACGCGTAAGTACCCGTATCTATTTTACTTCCGTCTGTAATCAATCATAAGCAAATCTTTCTCGAACATTCCCATAATCCAGGATATAAAGCTGGCACTCGAAGGAAACGAAACGTCAAATTGTAGTACGTAAACGTCAAGATCGGTCTGCGCCGTACAAAGGGGGAATCGCGATTAACCCCCAAATAAATTGCTTCCAAGTTGTATAAAAGATTCCAGTTTGGGATTTATATCGGATATTTTCTAATCGAACGCTTCTTATTATCGAGACGCTTCTTATCGTTTCGCAAAGTATTTCGAAATTTGTCTTCCTATCTTTTTTTTAGTCTGTAACAAAGATCTTAGAAGAACTTTATTTCAAGGGACACTTAAAGATTTTCCCAAGATTTATTTCTACTTACCTATGTTTGAGTTTTATATTATAACGCATTTAATATCTAAAAATACTCAAACATATGAATGCTTTCACGGTGAACGGTTCCAAGGTTTTCATGTGGAAAGCTTTATTTATCTACTTTTTGGAATAATTATGTAATTGTTCTGAATTCATTCGGTGCATTGTTCACTACAATACATTGACGTCACCAGCAAACGAACAGCAAGCGACCTGCGATTGTCTATGAAAATTCATTAAGAAGATTAACTACTGTGCGAACAGTGGTTATCGGTCCTAACCATAGACCTACAAAAGCAAATAAATGAAAAGTCTGATAATTTCATAAATATTTTTTGTAAGACTACACTGGTTTTTCGGCAGCGAATCGCGATCTCTTTTTGTCACTCGGCAAAATCATTTACTAGAGCGAGAAAACCACTCCATCGCTTTCAGGCTTTTTGGCATCGGCGAACCAGACGTCGCTGAGCGGTTTTCTTGTTATATCGAATGATGGTTCTGAGCGGAGAAAAGTGATAGAGCTACAAAAAATTAAGAGCACTCCGTTTTAAGGGATACCTTGAAATGGCTGCACACAATAATGTGTTTCGTTTAATATACGGTAGTAACTTATTCAATCCATGAGTAGGTAATCGAATATTATAAGTATAAAGTACGTGAGACAATCAAAAGTTTTGAGAAACTAAAAAACTAACTTATAGGATAGTGAGTAACGAGAATCGGTTGAGAAATGTTCAACTGATTCTCGTGAAATTTTGTGAGCAGGTTCAAAAATTATAATTATTTTTTGGTCGATTTAAATTTTTGTTTTTATACGATCAAAAATAACACAAACCTTTTTTGTTAGCGGTGAAAATCAATTTTTATTTTTATTTTTAGAAGACTCAAAAGTTCATAGTTTAAAATCAATCAAAACATTTCTGACTGCGTATATTAAGTATTTATTTGTCTAACAACATACAATTTGAGCTACTTTTTAACGCGAGGTCTACAGCTCACGGAGCCACTACTGGTATTAATATACCTATACAAAATATAACTTTAAGGCTCGGTTGCATCATCTTAATTTAACTATAACAGTACATGGTACAAACTTATCTGAGCCGGTGGCCAAAACTGGAATTAACTGTTATTACATATTGTTACCTAGGTTACGCCGTAGACGACAGCGACGCTGTCACCGAGTCAGATAAGTTTATGTCTGTTAAAGTTAAGGTTAAATCAAGATGGTGCAACTCAGCCTAAGAATTGTTTAATAAGTTAGTTATTTGTTTTATAACTCTATGGTCTGTAATCTGTATAAATACTCTGTACTCCGAAGTGACTCCGATACCAACGCGTACAGTATTTGCGCAATGAAGCAATCCCTTTGTTGGTTACAATTAATGGTCTTTAGACATACGTTAATGTCAGACTATGTTACTGAATATTGAGGCTATGTAAGCATAAATATCTTAAATGCTGATTTACGTTATTCAGTATTCAAATTGGAGAGATAGGGTTCTATAACTTGTGTAACTCTGTGACAACTTGTTAAATATAATATAATCTCTGACTAATATAATTTGAGCTGCAGAAGATGCAGACGATTTGTAGTAACTAATTATTAGCTTCACTTTAATGATAATTAGTAATTTAATAGAGATATTAATTAGGTATATTTTCATTATCACTGTTCCGTTTACTAATCTTATGAATAGTTATAATATTACAATCTTATTAAAGCTTAGTAAAAAATATTAAGTTGTGTATAAATGTAAATTAAGTAAAAAAAACATAAAAAATATGTAAATAAAGATATTGTGATTCAATTATAATAGCGTTAAAATTCCAATTGATTGATATTGTTTTGGAATTATTTCTCATGGAAAATATTAAACACTCCATTAAACCCTGTAATAGACTTCTGATCGTTGCTTGTACCTATAATATTAAGATAAACATACATTAAATACGCTTTCAGTTTACTTTCATGAAGAAAATATAAGTTACTATTATTAAAATATACCTGCGATATCACTTGCCTGTAGTTACCTACTACGCGTTCACTTCATCATTGCCGCTACCTCCCGGCCCGCCTCGTCATACCGCACCCCCTGCGTCGCCTTTCTAGTACGGCTAGCAACGCAAAGCTTAGTTTTTGTTTCTGTTGATTTAATCATTACGCTCGTTATTTGTGTTGTTATAATGATTAAAATAGTAAAATTCCTGGTGAACCTAACTTGTCATATAAATTAATGACACTCTTTCAACAAGAAAAAAATGAAAAACAGTTAAAAAACATTATTACATTTTTGTCTACAGTACCGTTAGCCACAGCTCAACGTCACAACGTAATAACGGTCGTCGACGGCAATCACGAAGTGAACGCGTAGTAGATTTTAATAAACAGAAGCGCCCAATTCGGAAATGTCATTATCATTAGAGACGTAAAAACATCAAACGATAGACCGATATTACGATTTGACATAATTACACGGGCGTGTTTTCCGACATCGTTTATTAGGTTTTAGCGCCTTGTTAAGGAACACTCGTGGAATACTTAAACCTCTCATTATTATTGGAAGTTCCAAAAGGCTTTCAAAACAACCTCAAGTGTGATCTTAAACTGAGGACTCGGCATAAGTGGACCGTTTTCCTCGTTATCTTTTCAAGGTACTTTAGGTAAGTTCAGTATTTTTATTTTCGCCCTAACTAATAAAGATTGTATAGCAGATGTATAGTTACATAGTGTTTTGTACCTTTTTTTTTACTTCCTTACTAATAAAGATTGCATACCAGATGTATACACAGTGTTTTGTCCCTTTCATTTTAATGTCAAACTTAAATCGTTTGACAGAGAGTAACCATTCTGTAACTATACATCTGCTATACAATCTTTATTAGTAAGGGGGTGTGCGACGATAGTGAGGTTCAATCATTATTGCTACTTTAGACTATTACTAAACTATATTTTATTAAATTAAATTAAATTAAATATTTGACAATATCACATAAATTGCTCCAATTCCAAAGAAAGTAGCTAAAGAACTTGTGTTATGGAAATCAGAGACAACGGTGGTATCACAAACACCCAGACCTGGGTCAATATAGAAAAGTTCGTTTTCTAAACTGACCCAGACGGAGATCGTACCCAGGACCTCAGAGATGGCGACACCTTGAAAACCGGTGTACAAAGCCACTCAACCACGGAGGTCGTCAAATAGTAGTAGTAATAGTAGTATTTATATCTATACTATGTGATACTGAGCGAACTAATGGGCTAAGGCAGTTACCTGGGCCCTATTTAACACCGTGACAATTTGGTTTATGTTGCGGTGTATCTATGAGTTGAGTGTTCTAGTGAATCTAGTTCGATCAATTTTTTTTTTAACTCTATTTAGATTGGCTATCTATCGTTAGAAACTTATGTTCAATTTGTAAAGTCGCAAGAAAGCACCTCGGTATTTCAGCCCAAATGGGCCAGTTAGCAAATCCAAGAGGAGAACGTTTGTTTAGGCGTGTGTTCTTAGTTCCAGGTCAACAATCGCCAACTTGTACCCGCAATAGGGCATTTACACAGGTCCATTTTCCAGATGACTTGCTAGGCGACTTTAGTACTACGCGTTCACTTCATCATTGCCGCTACCTCCCGGCCTGCTTCGTCATACCGCACCCCCTGCGTCGCCTTTCTAGTACGGTTAGCAACGCAAAGCTTAATTTTTGTTTCTGTTGATTTAATCATTACGATCGTTATTTGTGTTGTTATAATGATTAAAAGCTTAAAGTTTCTACATAATGGTGAACTTAACTTGTTATATAAATTAATGACACTCTTTGAACAAGAAAAAAATTAAAAACAGTTGAAAAACATGATTACTTTTTTGTCTACAGTACCGTTAGCTGTGACGTCATAACGGTCGTCGACGGCAATCACGAAGTGAACGCGTAGTATAAGGCTTTTATCGACAATCGCTTGTAAAATGTATTCACCACCTCATTGAAATTAGGTTTACGATTATATTTTACAAGTGATTGTCGTTAAAAAGCCCTATTTGACTAAAGCCGCCTAGCAAGTCACCTGGAAAATTGACCCGTGTAAATGCCCCGTAAGCAAGAAGGTAAGCGCTTCAAATAAATATAACTTCTTGGATACGAGTCTTCTTCTGAGAGACAGGGATGAGATGGTATTTGCTTTGGGAGAGCGGAAAATAAACATAATTATTTAAGGTCATCCATAAAACCTTTTGTTGAACGATAACTTACAATAAAAGTTTATGTTTTTGCAATTTTAAGAGAGAATTAATAAGTGTTATGTTACTATTGAATTGTATTTTATTCATAGAATTGATTAAAATAAGTCAAAGTGTGAATTGATTGATTGAATTGTGAGAAGAACAAAATATTGATCAAATGAAAGGCCTTGATGAGATGATGGCACATTCCAAAACTATATAATCTGTCAATAAAATGTGTGAAATAAAAACAAAATATAAAAAACGAACTAAAAACTTAAATAACAAGTGTTATTGCAGTCGAGGGACCTCTTTGATGAAAAATTGTTCCACAAAACAGTCCCCCGACTGCAATAACACTTGTTATTTAACTTTTATTAACACTAATTGATTGCTATATATTTACACTTGATAAATTACGTTATGATAAAATGTTAATTAAATTGCTTAAAATGATATGTGTGCATAACGCACCTTTTTGATAGTAATTTTGTCTATGGGTAAAAATATGTCACGTTTGACGTCGGCTCTTTTTTTTGTTTTTTGCTTTGATTGTAATAATTTGTGTTTTTTGTTTTACTGCCGTATAATATACCTACATTTATTTCCATTACGTAGCTGTCTTTAATTTACCAGCATATATACAGTCCAACATTCACATTTTTGGTCCTTGAAGAGCCGACGTCAAACGTGACATATTTTTACCCAAAGACAAAATTACTATCAAGAAGGTGCGTTATGCACAATATGAGTGCACGATATGATGGCTGATTGTGAACTAGTTAATAAATTGTTATAAATGATCGCTGCTGGCGTAAAATGCTGTCCGCGCGGAATGTACAGTCTGTACTCTTCAGATTCTATTCTTAGTTTCTTGGTCGTCCAAAGATAAGAAATTAAAATGCCATAAATTTAAAGTTGTCTCGCCCATAACTTCGTCATCTCCAAGTGAATTTTATCGATTGCTTCATTATACTTATCGCATTTGAAACTTCTTCATTTTGCATTATTGATGAACATTTTACGCTTCATTACCATGAATAACTAAAATAACCTTTACGCCTATCGATAGAAGTCATCAAATCTTATCATTGCAAATAATTACTTTAACATAATGATTTCAAAAAACGTAACATTCTTTTCAGGGAAAAACTGAACGCATTTAAAATGTTTAAATGAAAGCATGTTTTTTATTTGATTACATTTATACTCTACTTGTGACTTTTGGAAAGCTAAAAAAATACGGGGCGAATTAAGTACCTCCTTCCTTTTGAAGTCGGTAAAAATACACCTAGTGCGTTATAAAGACCGTCTACCATCAGATACAAAAACATACTGTATCATGTTCCAACTAAACAAGTTTAGTGAGTCTTATTCCTACTCGCAGCTATCATTATAGTCACAATGGCAGTTTCCAAATAGCACCCGCTCAATTGAATTCAATGAGTCAATGGCAAAGCAATCTGAAACAACCCCAAACGGCAAGCGGGGCCATTTACATCGCTATTGTGAAGGTCCATATTCGAACAAAATTGATACAAAATAAAACGTGCTTCCGCCGATTCTATCAAATTGGGAATATAGGAAGTCTAAAATAGTCAACAAAATTGAAAGATACCGTTTGGAGAATATTAAAAAACCAAATTAGTTGCAATTGATATACAACGTGTTACAAAATAACCCGTAATGCCGAATATTGTAGGTAGGAACCATCAAACTGAATAACTTTTACTATGGGACCAACTCTAAAATCGCGAAAAAACATCAGCTGTTTCATATGTTGATATTTCCGTAATTAATTTTTGTATGAAACAGCTGATTTTTTATTGCGATTTCAAAGTTGGTCCCATAGTAAAAGTTGTTCAGTTTGATGGTCCCTATCTACGATATTCGGTATTAGCGGTATTTTTGTAACACGTTGTATAGACACAAAGTAAGGATATCGGTAAAGCTAAATTTTCACAAAGAAACGTGTGTGTTTTCAAATACAGACACCGAGCCGATTGGCAAGCGAACACTCGCAATTAGATTTGCGCCTCCCAAGTCACGCTCCTGTAATCCTGTTTGGCAACCTCTCGCAACAATATTATATATCAATCGGACGAATCGAAAACGTACATTTTTCGGTTATTCTAGCATTATTTTAGAGAAGGCGAAATTTATGAAACTCCTAGTTTGTGTGGCAAACGATGCTATTCTTTCAATACATTTGCTAGTTATTCACCCAAATCAGAAGCAGACTTAAAACTTAATTAGATATGGTTACTACACTACTGCACCAGTTAAGAAATTCTGCAAAGTGCCAACCTTTGTAAGACATTTTCTATGAAATCAGAAGTGTAATTCAGTACACGAGAGCCTCTTACTTACCTACAGCAGAATATTTGCTGCATTACTCCCTTACTAAAAAAGTTTGTATTGCAGATGTATAGTTACACAATGGTTACTCTCTGTCAAACTATTAAGTTTGACATTAAAAAGAAAGGAACAAAGCACTGTGTAACTAACTATACATCTGTTATACAATTTTTATTAGTAAGGTGGCAAATATTTAGTCAAAATAGATACAAACTTTTAATACATCACAGGCACAAAATTATCACAGTCCATATATCAAAGGCGAACTGGCATACAATTGATAATGTTGTAACTAAAGTTTAAAGTGAATTTTTTTGTATGTGAAATATTAAAATTTATTTAAATTGGTATGTGTTATCCGTTGTAGCAGACGTGGTTTCATTTATATTCCAAAATGGTAACACGGGACCTAAACTCCTAAACCAAAGTAATTTCAGCATTTGAAATAAAAACCTGTCTTTTTATGAATGCTTCGTTTTAATAACAAAGTGTTTTCGTATGTTATGTCATATTCAAACTCCTTTACAAATGATTCGAAAGTTTTTAATCAGTAACTATTTTCGCAATTCGCTCTAATTTTGAGAACAAAAAGAGCAAAGGTTCTAATGCTCATCATCATCATCATATCAACACAGGCAACCATACGGCACCCACTATTAGGCATAAGCCTCCCCCAAAGATCTCCATATCCTGGATTGGCATTCAGTTTGGTTACTGACTGAGAGAAAAACACTATTGCCCTAATAAAAATTAAAGCACCTAACCATATACTCGGTTTCCTTTACAATGACAATATCACAACATATAATAATTCCCAACAATTTCTACAAACCTAGCTCTTTCCAGCAAGGGACCGCATGATTCATACAAATCCTAACATCTAAAGAAAGGATTTTAACGAGTAGCGACTTAAGCCCAGCCATCTTTAAGCCGCCTCCCTAAAATACGTAGGTACATAACTCGTGAAATTGACAATGCCTTAGCGTAAAAGGAAACCCGTTCGAGTGAAATTCCCACACGCTCGTGTCTTACTTCTGCCCCGTATAAAAGAAAACGAACAGTTTCTGAAAGTATTTGCTCAATTTCGTCGTAATTACAGTTAACACGTTGTGGTCATTTCAGGTACGGTTGGTGTTTATATTTGTTATTTTTTTTCAATATGCGTCTATTATTAATTATCATTTCCCATGATGACCCTGTTTTAGGAGGTTCCAAGGAACCAATATTAAAGACATCGACTTTCGAATTGTCATTGAACGCATATATAAGTGACGATTAGGAATAGACTATCGAATATTATAAATTTATTATAGCTTTATAACACTTTTATACATTTTTTGTGATAAAAACGTTTGTCCTAATATTCAGTTTGATAACGTTAATAAATCATCGACATTACAATCAGAACATTCGAAATTAATATTTCCTTAAATACAACCACAGAATACTTAACCACTACTACAACTAAATACAACAAAATATAAATAAAGGTTGATGATGTACATGACTATGAGTACAAATTATCTACTCTATAAACTATCGATTATACGGGAATAGCAATGAACGAGAATTTAGACCGGAATCCCGACCCCTAGAATTTCTTTGATTAATGGTATTTACAAAGCGAAGGTTCAACGATTTATCCTGTTGAGTAAAAGTCATTTACATTACAATAAAAGTAGAACCGAGGAAGTAGTAAAATTCTTTTGTGAAAACCCTCAACTCTAACTTTGAAACAATTGAACCGCAAATGAATAAATACATTTTGAAAAACCATTTATTGTTTACTAGCGGCCCGCCCCGGCTTCGCACGGGTACAATGTAGTAACTATGTGGTGAGTGTGAAGTTATTAGACTATACTACAGGATATCTATATATAGTGGTGGCCACATAATTAAGGACGCCAGTCGATTTTCATACAAACGAAGTAACTTTTAAGCTTTGCTTCTCCGCCAAGGATTCACCGAGCGGTGATCTGGTGATGGCCATCCAGGGAGTGAAAGGAGGAGATCCAGATTTCGATACACACCCAAGTGATCTGACCAGCATTTAAAGAGATGTAAGGATATGTTAAAAAAACCGCAGAATATGGCATAAAAATGTATGAAAATCTTGCAACTGAAAATTCTGATGCTTAGGTACATCTCTTAGAATGCTGACCAGATCAGTTGGGTGTGTATTGCGATCTGAATCTTCTCCATTCACTCTCTGGATGGCCATCATCAGATCAAAGCTAGTTCAATCCCTAGCGGAATACCAAGACTTCAAAATTACCTCGTTTGTATGAAAATCGACTTGTGTCCTTAATTTTGTGGCCACCACTATATGTATATGTATATACGACGTACACAACTTACGCAAGGGGTGTTATAAGTTTGACGTGTGTGTGTGTCTGTCTGAGGCAACCTAGCTCCCAAACTTATGGACCGATTATGATGCGGTTTTTTATGAATAGTTTAAAAGATCTAAGTGTACAGACGACGGGACTCCTAAACCATTGATCCGATTATGATGAAACTTTGGTGAGTTGTTTTGCTTAAGACCGAGAAGGTTCCTGGCTAAAAAGACGCAGCATTGCAATATGCATGCCAGGTGCAGCTAGTTCTAAATAAAAATATGTTGTGCATTATCAGGATTATCAATCTCGATCATCCAACACTTCTCTATAATATACAACATCTTACAAAAATATCCCTAATGCCGAATATGGTATATAGGGACCATCAAACTGAACAACTTTTACTATGGCAGCAACTCTGAAATCGCGAAAAAAAAATCAGCTGTTTCATACAAAAATTAAAATCGAAAATATCAAAATGTATGAAACAGCTGATTTCTTTTTGCGATTTCAGAGTTGGTCCCAATAGTAAAAGTTGTTCAGTTTGATGGTCCCTATATACCATATTCGGCATTAGGGGTATTTTTGTAACATGTTGTATACCTACCACATTTCCTGTCATGTTATCCGGTTGCAAAATAAAAACAGCTATTCGGCGAGCTGACTCTCGAGCAGGCGACATTAGAGCTGGCCATGGGAGAAACAATAAACTTTGTCACTGTGCTTTATTTATTGTCATAGCATAGGCGACTTGACCGGATATTGTATTCTTTTAAAATTAATCTGATAATCAGATGGAATAATTTTGATATAAGGAAAAAATAAGGAAAAAATGTCAGCACTGTCAACATAACGCCATAGGTACTATTCAATGAAATGCATTCTACCTACTCTCAGGGGAAATGACCAAAGAGAATGTAGTACTTCGTTGAGATGACAAATAATATTTTTTTTTCTTAATTAATCAATCAAATGCACAAAGAAGTTTCAATACCGACGTCGAAGTCACTCACCCCAAAAGTAGCTTTCTATCACTTTTTAACCCTGTTAGGTAATAAATATTTAAAAAATACGAAACACGTGTTCAATTAATTTTGTGAAAGAATGTCTATGCCAAATTTCAAGTCAATCGGGCCAAGGAATCGCGTTCTCCCATACAAACTTTGCCACCCTATTTCACCCCTTTAGTGGTTGAATTTCGCAAAATCCCGTCTTAGTGAGCACCTACGCCCTAAAAGGAGCCCCCATGCAAAATTTGACACTCCTAGCACTTGTAGTTTCTGAGATTTCGTGATCAGTGAGTGAGTGAGTGAGTGAGTGATTTTCCCTTTTATATATATAGACTAGTGGCCCGCCCCGGCTTCGCACGGGTACAATGAAGTTACTAATGTGGTGAGTGTGTAGTTATTAGACTATACTACAGGATATCTATATATAGTGGTGGCCACAAAATTAAGGACGCCAGTCGATTTTCATACAAACGAAGTAACTTTTAAGCATTGCTTCTCCGCCAGGGATTGACCGAGCGGTAATCTGGCGATGGCCATCCAGGGAGTGAATGGAGGAGATCCAGATTTCTTTACACACCCAAGTGATCTGACCAGCATTTTAAGAGATGTAAGGATATTTTTAAAAAAACCGCGAATATAGTATAGAAATGTATGAAAACTTGCAACTGAAAATTCTTATGCTTACATCTCTTAGAATTATGACCAAATCAGTTGGGTGTGTATTGCTATCTGAATCTTCTCCATTCACTCCCTGGACGGCCATCATCAGATCACAGCTAGTTCAATCCCTAGCGGAAAACCAAGACTTCAAAATTACCTCGTTTGTATGAAAATCGACTTGTGTCCTTAATTATGTGGCCACCACTATATGTATATACGACGTACACAACATACGCAAGGGGTGTTATTAGTTTGACTTGTGTGTGTCTGTCTGTCTGAGGCAACCTAACTCCCAAACTTATGGACCGATTTTGATGCGGTTTTTTATTCATAGTTTAAAAGATCTAAGTGTACAGACGACGGGACTCCTAAACCATTGATCCTATTATGATGAAACTTTGGTAAGTTGTTCTGCTTAAGACCGAGAAAGTCCCTGGCTAAAAAAACGGAACATTGCAATACGCATGCCGGGTGCAGAGCTAGTTCTAAATAAAAATATGTTGTGCATTATCAGGATCATCAATCTCGATCATCCAACACTTCTCTATAATATACAACGTGTTACAAAAATACCCCTAATGCCGAATATGGTATATAGGGACCATCAAACTGAACAACTTTTACTTCGGGACCAACTCTGAAATAGCGAAATAAAAATTGGCTGTTGCATACAAAAATTCAAATCGAAAATATCAAAATGTATGATTAACAGTTAATTTTTAATAAACAGTTGATTTTTTTTCGCGCTTTGAGAGTTGGTCTTTATAGTAAACGTTGTTCAGTTTGATGGTCCCTATATACCATATTCAGCATTAAGGGTATTTTTGTAACATGTTGTAAACCTACCACATTTCTTGTCATGTTATCCGGTTGCAAAATAAAAAGGCTATTCGGCGAGCTGACTCTCGAGCAGGCGACATTAGAGCTGGCCATGGGAGAAACAATCACTGCGCAGATCTACACCAGCCGCTCTTAAACTTTGTCCCTGTGCTTTATTAATTGTCATAGCATAGGCGACTTGACCGAATATTGTATTCTTTTAAAATTAAACTGATAATTAGATGGAATAATTTTGCACCTTATTACAACGCAATAAGGAAAAAATGACAGCACTGCCAACATAACGCCATAGGTACTATTCAATAAAATGCATTCTATCTACTCTCAAGGGAAATGACCAAAGAGAATGTACGTTGAGATGACAAATGATATTTATTTTTCTTAATTAATCAATCAAATGCACAAAAAAGTTTTAATTCCGACGTCGAAGTCAATCACAGCAAAAGTAGCTTTATATCACTTTTTAACCCTGTTAGGTAATAAATATTAAAAAAATACGAAACACGTGTTCAATTAATTTTGTGAAAGAATGTCTATGCCAAATTTCAAGTCAATCGGGCCAAGGAATCGCGTTCTCCCATACAAACTTTACCACCCTGTTTCATCCCTTTAGGGGTTGAATTTCGCAAAATCCCGTCTTAGTGAGCACCTACGCCCTAAAAGAAGCTCCCATGCAAAATTTGAGACTCCTAGCACTTGCAGTTTCTGAGATTTCGTGATCAGTGAGTGAGTGAGTGAGTGAGTGATTTTCCCTTTTATATATATAGATAATAATTATGAATAAGTATGGTAGAATTAAAGATACATTATCTATAATACTAAATAGTTGTAACTATTACGTAAGCTTATCATACAATATTTATGTATTACCCAACAATCACTTTTATTGTAAATAAGTAAAATAATTGAAGAAAGCAATAATATAACTGGACAGATGGACATGGCGAAACTGTAAGGTTCCTTGTTGACTTGAAGGAACCCTAAAAAAGGTTGAGGAGGGAACCGTAAACGTCATTTTAAACGTAATTTAGTTGTAATCTCTGTTTTCATTGCGAAATCCTAATCACATGAAAGTTATGTTATGATTCAAGAAGCCTCATATTTGCATAAACCAATTTTGTTTATCCAATAATCTGACGAACTTTGTTTATCACAGTCTTTTGTTTCGCTGAATGAAAATTGATTTCTGAATTTATTCAATCAAATCAGGCCGCCAAATTTTAATTGCTTATTTCAAACTTTCTGATGCTTTGTGTAGCGACACTTCAAACTAAAATGGAGTCGGGACACTGAGCCCAAAGCAATTTTAACACCTAACTCGTTATTGGAAATAATTAACTAAATTTTCAATTAACATTTGGCGAATCTTGAAATCCTTTTGTAGCGAAATGACAAACATTGTCGGATACTTTAGAGTGTTAGAGCATCACATTTTCTACTCGTAATAATTAAGCATAGATTTACTCCTCCAAAAAAAATTAATAATTAAAACAATATTTTAAAATAAAACCGGAATGTTCAAGGCGTAAAAGTTCTCAAAAGATAATGTTATTTTGAAAATTTTGCAAAGAACCTATACTATGGACTGCGTTTTCCTGTGATAAAGACTCTATCTATTGAGTAGAATTATAGAAAAATTATAGAAAGACTTCGTCCGCGTGTACACACGACAGCATGTCAGGTTATACAGTTAAACTGCGAAAACAGCTTTTATTACGTAGGGAATAAAGGCGGTCTCAAGGTCAACATGTATAGTCTGAGGTGCCGTCGTATGTACATTCTGAAAATCCCTAGGGAACCTTTGACCGAGATAAAAAGTATGCTATGTCTTAATCCAGGCTATAAACTATCTGTGTGCCTTACACCTAAATCCGTTCAGCCATTTTTGCGTGATTGAGTTACAAACATCTTAACATTAAAACTTTCACATTTATAATATTAAGTAGGATATACGATGATTGGTGGTTATTAAAATGTACAGTACTAGTTGATGGTTGACTATCAAGGAGTGTGTCGAACCTTGTAATTACACAAAACGATCCTAATGATCACATTGTGTGCTTGAAATATGTATTCTTCCAGATTGAAAAACAAATGATGAACGTCTTCCAAGTCGAAAAATAATAAGCGTAAGAGCGTAAGTTTCGTTATGCTCATAACATGATACGTAAAATGAAGCACATGATTTGCTTTATCATTTTCCGCGCCAATAAATCGGCTAATGTAAATTTTCAATTTGCGAAAGTAACATTGACAAGGAACGTGTATGCGGAAGTATGCTTTAAAGGCAATTTAGAATCCATTAATAATATTCGGTGTCACGCCACCGCCACGGTGTCATGTTGTAGGTAAACTTTGAATCTGAAATTTGACGAATCGCCTAGCGAAAATTTGTTCTTATTTTACAGTTGATGTCAAATAAATGGAGATAGAAAATGCGCCCGAAGATTTATGAATGTCAAGCCAAAGGTAGCCAAAATTGTCGGAGCTTTTAAGTGCCTTCAGAAGCACGGAGGAGCTACAGATAATAAACTTTTGGTCACCCATACCATGTCTTAAAGTTGCTTAACCTACCAGTGCGCAATGCTATCGCGCCATCGTAATTCCATTCCTCATAAAACCACAAAGATACATAATGTTAATTGCAAATTTTCAAAATCGCTAACATTTCTGTACAGAGATCGTTTGTACAACAATCGTAAATTGGACGGATGACAATTTCCACTGAGCGATCGAAGAGGACGATGGCGTTTCTGATGACACGTACACTTTCATCAGCCCTCAGTTTCCACGAAGTAAGTATAATTGGATCGTTTATAAACACGTGTCGGTTTTTTGTCAGATTGCTTGCAAAAAAAACGCGAATTGATTTTATAAAGCAATTGAAGATTAGATTGTTTTTTTACAATTTATATAAACAATACATACTTAATTCTAAAAACAGGTAATTATGATTAATCAATCCTTGCACGCAATAGTAATGAAAAATGAACAGCTTATAAGAAATATTATGCTATAAACAAAAATTTATTTAAAAAAATATATAAAATTTTATATTAATTTATCAACCTGATACATTCCCCCGTATAATCTGCGAAGTTGAAGGAGTAGGCGTGTACAATTTTATTGACGAGCGACACTCGGCATTGTTCGTAATATTTTCTGTGAGCCGATTTACTTAGGTGAATGATACATAGTGGCACATTTTATACTTTAAAAGCAAAAGTATCGCTTTCAATGCAATTAGTCGTTTAGTTTTATTTTTGTTATTCATATCACTGCCTAAAGCTAAGTCACTAATGACAGTTAAGTAAAAAAACTTATGTAATTTTTTTTTAGCAAAATCGACTATCATAAAGTTGGCAAATGCCTTATGACCTGTATCGACAGCTGTTTATCAAATGCCGGCATTAAACAGTCTGTTTTTTAAAATAATGAATACTTATTTTAATGTCAAAGGTTTTATATTGAAATCTTATAACATCCACTTATGTAAAGATCAACATAACATACAACAGCGTAGGATAAACCGGTATCGCTTCCGAAGTTGGAGTGTGATACGCGAACAATTGACGCGCGTCGACGCTCGTTGTTGCGAACAAACTTCTGTTTGTGCTCGATACTGAATGCAGATACACATTTTCACACGTATATGATTGTAAAATCTTTGACACGTAGTTTAATCTAACAAAAATTAACAACTGTAAACCTGAAAAATTGCGATGTTATTATTACCAAATTAATTAAATTATTCTTCCAAAATTTGGAATTTACACAAGTCTATAATTACATTGAAATTTTCTCTAGTAGGAAATTACCAGACTTGACTGTTATAGTCAAAACAACGTGAAAGTTTGCAATTTTTCGATTTAAATACAGAAACAATAGTGGATACGAAACATTGTGAAACAGTCGTAGCGAGATAGTTCCCGCTCTCGAATGTGATACGAGAACAATTGACACTCTCCTTACTGTTGTTACGAACAAAGTTTATACAATACAGCGGAAGCACAGAATATAAAGTAGACAGAACTGTCGATTCGAACAAATCACGGTTTTCGAGCACATTTATTTTCGTACAGGCAATCTCAGACCAAACCAGGCTATATTCAATGCTGTTACCAGTTACCAAAGAGTTCGCCAGAGCGGCGCTTCTGTCTAAAGTCCATTCTACAAAACGAGCTCCCAAAGAAAATCGGTCCGTCCTATTGGTTGATGCGCGTGACCATCAATAGCTTAGTCTATAGCCTCTAGCTGCGCGCATTGAGTGTTTTGTTCCCTAGGAGTTCGATTTGTGGACTCTAGACGGAGATTACATGATCAATCTGGAATCAGTCCATTACAAAAGTCTGATAAGACTGATAGGAGACTGATCGTATAACACACTGAAAAACGGACTGATGGTAAAAAAGTCATACATAATGGGTTTTCCGCATTAATAAATCATTGGCTGTCTCATATTTTAATCATAAATCCCGTATTTTAAACGTTCTGATCTTGTCACCCTACAGTTGCGACAGACATTGCACTGTAGGGCTGTCTACAATTAATTAATCTAAATGAGTAATAAAAAAAAGTATGATGGACCCATTGATTACACAAAAACAGTTCGGGACTATGTTCTCTGAATTTTTTGTTAAACAGGTATAATAAACACTTCGATGTGTTGCGAGAGAAGACAGTAAAAAAATTTTTGTTACACAGTATTTAACTTTATATTTGACCAGGTGGTGCAGCGTGCAGTGGTCAACATGCCGGTCTACCACGCAAGTGGTTCGATTTCCGGTCAGGCAGAAATTGAAATGATGAATTTTAATTTCTGTGTCTGGGTGTTACTATGTGTAATAAAATAAGTATATATTTAAAAACTATATTAGTAGTACATCAGTTATTACAAGCTTTGCTTAGTTTGAGGCTAGATGGAGCTGTGTAAAATTGTCCAATCATTTATTCATTTATTTAACATGAATGTGAAGTAACATAAAAATCATCGTTTTCCAAAAAAAAACAACACAAAAGATTTTTCCGTTTTGTTCGAGAAAAATCCACAGCAAAAATAAATATTCATCAAATTAAAAAATATAAACTTTTAAAATCCACATATTTACGACGTAACGATTTGATATTTTTTTATTATATAGAGATGTTTAAAATCGTTCAAATGGCAGTCCTGTATCAATCTGATGTCAGTCCACGCAAAATTCATAAGTCTGGCGTCAGTCAGAGTTGGTAAAAATGTGATGCAACTGATAGAATGGACTGACGCCAAACTGAACATGTAATCTCCCACTTATATTTTGTGGCGGGAGCGTTGAATATTTTCCTTCTTTTACAACGAATCAGTATGCAAGATGTATACATCGATATCTACCATTATCGATGTAACAACGAATGTGCTTGTATTTTTCCACAACATTTTCCTATTTTCCTAACAGAGTTTGTCTCATACTTTGCACTTCTTTTCCTAAATCGAATAACACAATCGCAATGGAGCGCAGTATCTTTATATATATAATAATGTGAACTTTTTTCTGATTGATTCTTTTTTACTTTTAAAATCAAAACGAAAAGAAAAATATTCCCAATGATTTTGACTTTGATATATTTCATTTGTATTTTGACAACCTGAGTGATGCAGTGGTCAACATGCCCCGCAAGAGGCCCCGGGTTCGATTCCCGGCCGGGCAGAAATTTAAATGATGAATTTTAATTTCTGTGTCGGGTCTGGGTTTACTATGTATAATAAGTATATATTTAAAAAGTATATAAGTAGTTTATCAGTTGTCTAGCACCCATATTACAAGCTTTGCTTAGTTTGGGGTAAGTTGCACTGTGTGAAATTATCTAAGCATTTATTATTATTTATTATTTACGTTCATAGTATATTTCAATATTTGTTTTATCCACCCTATAGTTTATAGCTACCAGGCAAACATAATACAACAGAAGTCGAAGCAATCAAGTAGCTATCCACACATCGCCTGACGCCACTCTGTGTAATTGGCAGGTAGCGGACGTTACCTACAACTTTTACAGGAACTTACTTAATAAGCAACGAAAGCAAAAAAGCTTTACTTTTACGCGGACTATACCGTTTGATGAACTTACTTTTATCATTAAGCTGCAAAATATTACATACAAGTATACATAAAGGGATTTATCACACATAAACTATTAAACGTCAGTTTTCTTTCTTTCAAATAATAGCTATAGCGTAGAGGTAGCCTGTTTATTTTTTAATGGTTTTATTTTAATTAGTAGTCAAGAAGACAGCAGTTTATCTTGCTATTAAGTACCATCTTTTATAACAGGTCAACATGCTTATTCTAATTTATGCAGTAGTTAAAAGAGTAAGAAAATAAAGACGCTTTCATAAATTATATAAATACTAGCAGCCGCCCGCGACTTCGTCCGCGTGGACCGTAAGTCTACCAACCAAATTTCATCCATGTCCGTCTAGCTTTAGTCCGTCCTAAAGAAGTAACACACACAAACTTTTGTATTTACAATATTAGGATGATCTATGCTTAAGTTATATATGTAGTTCGCGTAATGAATCTATTGTTCAAAATCCTAGAATACTTATTGTAACATTTTCAGCACACTTAGGTTTGTTATCAAAATCATCAAAATTCTCAAACTAACAGTAATTCAAGCTCTACAGCTGAATCTACTAAATTATTGTCGTTGTTATTCTATTCGCGAAATACTCACATTGTTAAGCTTCACATATATCACGTTTATGAAGCCTTAATAAATAAACAGATGGCTGAGTTGGCTTGCATCAAGTGTAATTCAGAACACAGAAATAAATTAAGATACTGCGACGTTGTGGGCGTGTCACGTGCACTCTGTGCTGAACTAAACAGAAAGTTGTTCTTAGACCAATCTCTAATTATTGGGTAACAGTATTTAATTCCTACTTATGAAGTAGTTGGCTATATGCCTTCTTCAAAGACATTATTCTATTTTTAAGGCTTTTTAAAGGTAAACCTAAAGATTCGAAACGCATGAATCGGACACATCATCGATTAATGAAAACACTGATCTACTCCTACGAAAGCCTCCTCATCCCTGTAGTATTTAATGTTTCCGAGTTCAATAAAATGTAGGTACATAAATGACGAAAAAAGTAACAAAAAACATTTAAACGGTAAAAGTACATGGGTTTTTCAAAAAAGTAAAAATGATGTTGATGTCTTATGCATAACCCGAAGGAGGATAGATCTGGTTCCTGATTGTTACGACAATGTTTTTATACATCAAAACTTTCTCAGAAAAAATGCAATCAGTTAGCAGTGGCGAAAACCCAATCAGTAGTTTTTGAGGAAATCATGAACATACATAGGCGCTTCGCACTCGCTCGATCAGTAAGATAGAAGCGCAATGAAACCCTTTTGTAACCTAATTCAAAAAGAAGGTTATATTTGACTGAGCTTTGCAGCTATTCAGTTTTAAACTATACAAATACAGGCTCGCGACGTCTACAGCTCACTGGGCCACTAGTTTATATACTTATTATATATACATATTCACATTATCTTAAGAGATGCGACCATGCGTGTTGTATAAACATAATCATAATTGCGCGTTTGGTGTTTCTCGGCTCCCCGGCGAACAAACCGAACATAAACAAGAATGTTTGAACGCAATTAGCACTGCACTTGGCTCCAATCAAATGATAAACGTTGAGAATCGCTTCTGTAGTACAAACAAGACTAAGTAAATCGCTTCGGATAATAATTAGGTATCATGTTTTTCGATATTTTTTTGTTATAAGGCACGAAGTGGGTTATGATTTGTTATAAAGGTTTTTGATTATAAAATATTTATTTACGGAGAAGCGGTTCTATATATTTATTATGTATTAAGATTTGATGATTGTAAAATTGATATTTTTTATTTACTCTTTATAGAGGTACAAAGAACAAGTTACTGCTAAGACGGATATTAATCCGCCTATCTACAAAGGAATATCTATAGATAATTATACCTGTAGGTATTCCTTTGTGAGAGTCTAAAACTAAATTAATAACGACAGTGGTTATGTTTCATAATAATATAATATCGAATTCGCTATTTGAAATTTGATCATCATTAAATGTTGTATTAACGAGTCTCGATGATAATTTAGTTTGATATAAAGTACTTACTATAAGCCGACAGTTAATTTACTCAAGCATTATGTCTAAATACAAATAACATCAACGATCATACTGACAAAATATCAAATTAAAATAATGCTTAAATAAGCTTCCGATCACCTTTCCAGCAGTAGATTTATTTACATAAGTCATCACCAGTGCAGTACCAAACAAACTAATCAGGAAATTGCAGTTATCTCCTGAATTATTCAAAAGTGCAATATGCACCTCAACTCAACAAGATACAAACCCACATTTAGCTGGTATAGATTTTCTCAATGTTGGACAAAGCTGAACAAGATTCATGATCAACATCGGGACGAAATTCCGCAGCATTCAACATAAGCACGTACATACAGTGGCATATCAGCCCCCCTACTCAAATAGGATACATTCTATACGTTGGAACGCTACGCTTATTAAAGCATAAATATGAGCAAAAAATGATTAAATCACATGTCACAAACTTATGTAAGTCACAGACTTTGATGTATTATATAGAGTTGACAAGCTTACGGCACGTAATTTTATAGTTTACTGCTTTATTTTAAAGCTTTAATAGTAAGCGTAGCATTCAAACGTATGGAATGTTGGCCATTTGAGTAAGGGGGCAGGTTCCCACAAATTGGCATATTACTCAATCTATTTTAAAGCTAACACTCATCATATTAAAGATTGAATCAATTGTAGATATGTGTTACTTTATGTACTCGTTGTTGTGTACACAGAATCGTGTTGTTTTAGAAAATATTGTTAAGCTATAGTCGCAATTGACATTATTGGCATTTTATGCTTCTCCGATTCATTTAAATGTTATTTTATTAAATTCCACCACAAAAAAGAAAGAAGGAAAAAACAGAAACACAGAAAGTATTTAAAATGGAGTAACAAAATAAAAGAATGCAGAAACTGGCGGTTACTATGTTAATCTTTATTCATTTGTTTTTAAGATATCAGCAGCGGCATACTATTATATTAACAAGCAACTTAAACTTTTGTGCTACCAAACATTTACGTGTGCAAAACCTGCCAACACTTTAGTGGCTCCAAAATTATTTTTTTAGAAGTAAACATCCAAGTGTTTTGGGAAAGTCAAGATACGGGCAAACATAAATAAAAGTTTGTAAGATCCTACTCTCTTACACCGAGAATGCACACTTGGGCTTGTTCTACAAGTTCATAATTAGTTCTAAACTTCCCAAGACAAAGTTTCATTAACGCCTTAGCACATTATAATGCACAATGGTTTGGTGGTTATGGTGACCTAAGTTTTGGAAACTTAGACAAATACTAGAACATATTTTGACAAAGCTTTAGGTTTTCTCGTATATGTAATGCAGATGTTTTATAGCAAGTGTTTTACGTGTATAAAATCTAACTTAACGTATTACTATTTTTGTTACTTATATGTTGGTGTTTAGTAAGTGATTTGGGCGTCGTGTTTGGAACATTTCAGTTTAGTAATGTGTTAATGTGACGCGATATTACTTGATGCAATCAGTAGTTAGGTGCCACTGATACGTCGGCGACGTTAAGATTAGACTGGGATAGAGGGAGATAATTATATCGTAACTGGCTAACTTACGGGCAACTTTATCACATGATAATCAAATGAAATTACATAACACATAACTTTTAATAAATAATAACATAAATAACAAATACTACTTGATAATTGCTACACTAACATTAAAGCATCCGAGCGGGTCGATCCGTAATGGAGTGGAATCGAACGTGAGTCTACTTGGCTTCAAATCAGTGCGCGCTCCAACGCGGCGATTGTGTTGAGGTCAAGCGTCGAATTTTCGATTTTTAGATGTTTTTGATACTTTTCTTCACTTATGAATTAGTTAAAAAAAAATCTATTCAATTAAGATTGAAGCTGTTAAAATCTATGGTTCTTATGCGATGGTTTATAAATGAATAAAAATTTTGCAAGTAAGACCAAAAACAGATTTTTCTACATCAAAGGTTTTATAAATGCTTTTGTAGCGACATTGTATTACATTGATTACGTAATAAGGAACGATCGCCCTCGGACTGCCTACGCGCAGCACCAGTCTTCCCGTGGCCCGCGCCCATAGCGCTTGTGTAACCTATTAACGTGTGTGAAATAAACACATCAAGTTTTACCTAACAAACTGTTTTATCATTCAAGCACACCCTTCTGATTACCGCAAGATAGATATTAATTATTAACTATTAAATCGGTAAACTTTCAATAAAATGTATTAATTGAAGTATATTATAAATATTTTTAACATTGAAAATGTTTATGTGGTCACCAGTGTATGTGCCCGATATTCAGCTAAAAGTGCGACATGGCCGTAGATCGGTGCAAGGCGCGTCGCGCGATTTTCGTCCGCGGATTTTCTGAATTCAAGCGCTACCGCCGGTCTGGTTGTTTTTGAGAATTTTCGAAAACATTTGAAAAAAAATCTGCCTTGCGAGACATAAATTAGAATGTCATAACTTTCCACTGTGCACACAGATTTAGCACGTTTACAGTTCTCGCTGACATTGTCGACATTTTGTCAAATAATACATAAGTTCATTGTAACAAACGTTTATTGCGTTACATTTAAATGAGGTATCGATTCCCCAATCCGCTTAATATTTTGCTTGCGAATGAATCGCGTAGTATTGATACAAATATTGAATTGATGCGTGAATTTGTTAATATCCGCATTTGCAATTAAGTTTAAATTAAAGTACCTGATAACAATTCAGCGATATTCATAAGTTCAAGTCAATAGCTATTTTTCTTATTTATGTAGCCGATGTCCTCAAACTGATAAAACCTCTTTTTCTGTGCGCTATACCTAACTGGACGAGCTTCATAAATGAGCAATCAATCAGCACGTCTTCAACTTCACTCTTGAACTTCTATTTTTGGAAATACCTAGTATGTGAATAAAACTATTAAAAAAAGTATTTTTAGAGTCAGCTTTTCAATTTTGCTCAAAATATTGTGTCATAATGATATATTGATTAAAATAGCACGCATGAACCATTGTATTTCGTGACTATTTATGTCAACGAGACTGCGTGGCTTCAAAACAATCTTTTTTTATATAGGTATATTGATTAATAGTCCTGTCTGTCTGTCCGGATATTGCCCTACTTTCGCAAAGAGGATTGGAGCTGTCTCAGCTTGTTAATAGCTAATTAATTTGTGTGCAATGCTCATGGATATTTTTACCACTACGGATATTCACTATCCAAATACAATAATAGTCATCAGTAACTTTATATAGCACCAAATAATTATTTTTGTTTGGTAAACAGATGGCAATCTTTGGATTCTGTGCTAATAGTAATGATGGTATTAAATGGATACCTATTCTGTGAAAAAGGACTGATTCCTTCGACAAATGTCAATGAGTGTTAATTTATTTACATAAATTAAATGGTAACGATTTTGTAGATATGCCAAACTGTATCTATAGCTGTATTAAAATATGGATTACTCCTACTCTTCAAGTTATTGATCAGCTGAATTAAAGCTTATCGTTTACCTTTATTGTGGGGTTCGGAAAGTGAGGCCTTGGAGTAACGTTTAAAATTAACACACTGTTGTATATGTTTTTAGTTTTGAATCTAACTTTAAATGAACAAGTAATAAAGATACCGATAAAGTAAAAAAATGTCGTATCTCACATATTAAACATAGAACCTCCTCCTTCTTTTGAAGTCGGTTAAAAAGAAAAGTTGACATTGCATTGGCAATATTGTATTCATACAAGTTACTTCAAACCTTCCATGACAATATTCAGCACCAACCTTTGCTATTTCTTAACTATGAGCAAAGAATAAACTCATCAAGATAAAAAAGCCAATTAACTGGAAACTTGCTGACTAGAAACTCAAACTCGCCAAACTTTTTTATTATTTTTCCATGTAACATAATGAGGATGCTTAATTAAAAAGGCTAGGATTTGCTTAGGAAATTGTTCGTGCAACAATCTAAGGAATCCATTCCATTTGGAACTTAATCCATTCTTGAAAACTACACTGTATTAAATAAACGAAGGACGAGTTTCGTAATTATAAAATCGATTCATTCTGCATTAAGTACGGCCTTCAAAACTTAGTACTACACTTTTAAAATTGCAATATCTATTAAACAATAGAAGTTAGAGTTTTGAAATAAAAATAAGGTATTTTTCTTAAGAAGGTTATCGATTATAAAGTTATTATTAAAAAAAACATAGTCCTTTTTATTTCGAAAATATATTTTATGTATTTTAAAAGTTATTACAAACTAAGTGGTACTAAGTTTTGAAGGCCAGTAGTGTAGTTACCAATTATTTAAAAAACGTAGTAATAATTTTTCGATTAAAAAGAAGCTAACAGTTTTCATAGCTTTTATTCGTTTGAATGGCAAAGCCTATTAATTTAATTTACATTTTTCATTTCGTTTTCTCGAACTTTGAAGACAACGGTACAATTTCAATTGGTTGTTAAAGGCAGTTAAAAACCTTTCTGTTTGTTGTCCTATTAAATAATACTTCTGCTAGATTTAAAGAGAAAATTATAGCAATCAATAGTTACCCACGACATGATTAACAAATTGAAATTGTGTTCGTTTACTTAAAAAAATTCGTGGTAGGTTCATGAGCTGTCAACTTTACGTCGTCTAAATAAGACTTTCTGAAAATAATATGTAGCGTGTAGCGAGACCTTTAGGAAATCATGAATGTCGACGATTTATTGATTGTCATAGTGACAATAACTAATACCCACGCGTTAGTTATTTAAATAAACACGACATTTTTTAACGTTTTATGAAAGTAAAAATCTAGTACAAAAAGATATTTGAAAATCCGATTTATCAGTCTATTCAAATCGGTTTATAAGCGTCAATTACCTATATTCAAAGCGCTTTCATACCTATAATTAGTAGACGAAATGAATAAGGTACTGTATTACAGTTATTTACTTGGCTCACAAATCTGGACTTGGCTTTTAACAATAGAACGTGATAATCTAAGTGCCAACTCGGAGCACAAATAGCTCCGCAATATTTCTAGATCTCTGTTATACTATTCGCTATTTCGTATTCGAATTTGTGGCTAGGGCAGCGCCAGATGCAATTATTTATTACTAGTTATGTCTTTGGAATATATGACATTTTGCCTACGGACGAATTAATTAAAGAACATAAATTTAATTAAGTATGCAATAGATGCCCTTCATATTATCTGTGACTTGCGATAAATCTTGAAACTTGACCTATGTCACAAACACGATGAGTCGAATATTGACAGTAAACAGAATCGCACAGCTGATCTGATAGATATTAATGTATACCAAAAGGGCGTCCTGGAAAGCATCCTTCATAAACTATTGATTATCTATTTGAAGACCGTTTGGTACAAAGATATCAATCCTAGGTTCTGATCTATGAGTTCTGAGTTTGAATCCTGTTAGGGCATCACAGTACAAGATTTGCAATTTTTTTGGGTTATCGGTGTATTTTGTCCGAATTATTTATATTATTATAATTGTAAGTGTTGTCATGTTGATTTAAATACTTTTTAAACGTTAAGTATTTAAATCAGCATGACAACACTCGCATTTGAGTACAGTACTATTTAGTATAGTAATTCACGGAGTACAAAAAAGTCAGAGTCATAATAGGTGCCATTTTTACCATTATACGTACAATAGAAAATCGATTGTCATGAATTGCTCGTTTGAAAGTCAACGGTAACAGTTACTTTTTTAGATCGGACAATAAATTCGCTAAATTTCTTAAATACGCATACCGCCATACAATTCGTAAAGTCAAATATTTTAAAAATCCCGAAAACCCGAAAGTCTCCCGGTCTAACTTAACTTAACTGTTTTTTTTATTACTCGATCTAAAAATAAAATTTATTGCTCACCTCAGGTTTATAACGAAGCATTTAAGTAGGTTACCGTGTGCACTATTCAGTCACTGCCCTCCCCTAATGTCACTGAGCATTGTTTCATTAAAATTTCACAACAGTTTCACCATACAACGCACAAAATTTAATATTTAATCAATAGTTTAATTTCAACTTCAAAATGCTAAGAAGTTAACATTAGAAAAGTTATCGTGCTCGTAGCAAGCGTAACGATTCGTAACGCAACTACGAAGCTCCGTAGACGAGTGCTCCGTCGTAGCGGTCGCGGCACACTGACTGTTACAGCTTTCAACGAACATACCCATTCATTAGTAGGCTTTTTGAGCACTTAAGATTTCCCTTTAGGCGGTAACGTCTAATGTGCTAGTGGAAAATTAGTAAAAAAATCATAGGCTTGGATTTAATCCACAGAACTTGTCGATTGTCTTAGAGATTGTCATTTAGTTCAAAGAAGAGTTTCGTTTGTGAAAGACATCGAACCGATCTGCCTGACAGTTCTATATGAAGATAGATAGAAATCAAGGATTTCCAATCCTCGCACAGTCTCGTTGCTAATACATAAATTCATAGTTTTCTTCATATATGCATGTTTAAAGCGGGTATTTTTGACATGTACAGCATAAAACCTGTATTATTAATTGGTATCTTGTAGTTCGTTCTATAGCAACGACAACGACCATAAAATATTGTGAGAGGCGATTCAAAGTCAAAGTTAAAATATATTTTTTTAAATCAACTTAATATAAGCACTTTTGAATCGTCTATATTTTCCATTTGTTATGGCTGATTACCAAAGATAAGGCGTTCCCGTCAGTAAAAGGTCCTACTAACCTAAATATCCAGTAATTTATGATAATATTTACCTACTAGGTACGTAATTTTTCATGTACCTAGTACTTAATTTGCCATAAATCGGCTTGACACGTTAATGTTGTTATGATGCGCCACTTTATCGTCTTGGGGTCAATGACTAATAAACAAACTACAATAAAATGAAATACAACTGGAATAAAATTTTCCCTATGTTAATCCAAGCTTTAAAATATCTGTGTACCAAATTTCATCCAAATCCGTTCAGCCGTTTTGCGAGATTGAGCAACAAATATCAAAGCTTCCAAACTTTCACGAGTACATTGTGTGAATGAGGTTTGAACGACCCGAGATTGGCAATGTTTAACTTATTACTGATGTTGATGTTAGTGTGTTGTACTGATGTGACAAGCGTCAAGCCAAGATCGTAGCAAAGCTTATGAGCTTAGCTAGCTTAAAACATCAGAATCGAGTTCTAGAAATTTACCTTACAATGCAGTCGAAAAGATAAAAAGATCGTTTAAACATTACAGAAAACAACAGATTTCATGCTCCACGCAACTATCATTGAAAATGAGCATAAAAAAAACATACCGTCGACTTGATAACCTCCTCCTTTTTTTAAGTCAATTAAAAATATAAAGTCTAAGATTTTTTTGTAACATTTTTATGATTTGTTTTTTATTTTATTTTATTGAATTAGTACAGTTAGTACAATTTTTTATTAAGACCACCGAAAAAAGTTACACTAATGTTTGTCCGGTAAGTCGAAAAAAAATCATTTTTTTCGATTTTTTCAAATTATCTCAAAAACTACCCGACCGATTTTCAAAATTCAAGCGCCATACAATAGATCTCCGCGTTTTGCACATTTTGACTATATAAATATATTCAATGTTAGAAATAAACTTATTTTGAAATGGTTTTTGAGCTCAGAATTACCAGAACGCTTACTATTTAAAAAACAAAATTATTTTAGTTTCATAATCCCGAAACCAAAAACTTTTCACTTTGTTCATTTATGCCAATTTATTATTTCCTTCAAGATTCTGTTTTCACTAAAATCACCAACAGTATAATTATTTTTTAAACACCTATTATGTATCCGTGATACTTTTAATAATGCATTATTTTCGAAATTTACATAAAATTGCAGACTTACGCCATAAATTCACCACGTGCTTTATACGATTTTCGTGTGTTGAACATGAAGGGGTAATTTTTGATAATTTATAGGCCATCGACCGAATAGTAGCCAAGTTGCGTTTTACCATGAGCTTGAGCTGACGAAACGTTTTCCAAAATAAGTTTTTAACACCAATTTTGGTAAACGTTTAGACAGACAGTAGGACAACAATAAGCGTTCCTTTTTTTCCTTTTGAGATACGGAACTAAAAAAACATATTTAAAATGTCAATGTTTAGGATCGCGTCCTGTAGTCATACTACGAGGAACAAGTTTGACAGATTAATATAACGTACAAATACAAAATATAAAGTAGAGAACATATCAACATCTCAGACCAGCCCAAAAAATAGGTAATATCCAGCACTGTTGTTCCGCTGTTATTCAAAGCGCAACAAAACATTTTCGAATGCTGCCAGAGCAACCCTTCTGTCTAAATTGTGGCTTCAAATTAGTGGCGTTAAGAAGCCATAGTTGCATCTCTGCATCGCCACTACAGCGCTACTAATTTGAAGGCACCCTAAAACAGACAGACTTTTTATTTTGTGGAACAACATAAGAACAATAACAATGGCATCGTACGACTCACCATAACTGCCTTCAAGATTGCGTTATATTATTCTTAGCTTCAAGAGTAGTTTCGAAATCAACTAAATTTCCGGCATACGAACACAAAAGCATACAAAGCGAGTTTTCAGATTTGTTTCATGCGACGAGTTGCGAAACATTATGCAACATGTTTCTTAATGCGAATCTGGGTTGTAGAGGTAATAAATTCATGTTTTTGTTTGTAGTTCCGTATCGACTCCGTATCCAATGTGCACCACGGAAAATGCTTTCAAGCATTTGTTCTTGACACAAGCAAAACACGACCGAGATAATAGTCTTAGGAGAAATCCTGTTTGTTATCTAGTACTTTAATTCCTAGATTCATCTTTATTTTATAACATCTTTGTTTATTATTTCACTTTCTTTCAAGTTTGGTTTCGTATTTTGAGCGTAAAACTAATTAAATAATGAAAGCAAAGACCACTTTTTCGAACTATTAAGCATTCACATAAAATATTTGCTACGCAATTAGTACGTTCTTTAGAATTTGTATAAAAAAAACTTAACGTAAAAACTGAACTTTTTGCTAATTAGTGCCTTCATAACAATCACTCGAAATGTTGAGTTGATCATCATAAACAAAAACATATTTTATAATTACTCTATAGTACCTAAATATTCCATTCCTATTGTCAGTATAAAGGGCATTATAGATATAAAACAAAAATTAGGAGTTATAAAAACCTGAGATCCTTCAATCACTGCAATCCAAATAGTAATACGACATGCACACTTACTCGTACATGGCCCCTTCCAGCGAACTAAAATCTTAGCCCCTTAATTGAGAGACAATGCCGTCCTTCTTGATGTTGCACAAACCACCACATGTAAAGTTAGTCTATGTTATACAACATACATATAATTACACGTTTATGATTTCTATGAACGATACTTGAATATCAACATTGAATTTTATTAACTCAATGGAGCAACGCGCAACCCGAACCATTCCGTTTGACAGATTATTGTAAGACAACTACCCTCTCAAAAATTATAAAAATATTACGTTCCGAAATGTACATTTGTAATCATGACTGAGTTGAGTATTCAAATCAGCGAAAATTTTTCTAAGTCTAAATGATTCAAATAAAAAATCGAAGTGATTTTTCTTTATTTAATTTAAGGACTTTATTTTAAATAGACATGTCAGTCCTATCATAAACCGTATTCTATATTATTGACGTTTATCTACTGTCTATTATTATTAGCTAAATTGCAAAATGTCTTTGCTGAATCCGACAAAGGTTCAGTCAAGATAACAAGGAATTATTATTTGCCTACATCTAAATGATTAAGGTTTAAGGCGTTGACTTTCGTCCCGGGCATCAACTGCAAATTATGGTACATCTTGTAGAGTTCCAACGTCTCAATTCGGGGAGTTTACCTTCTTCAATAAGAAACCACTTGCGAGAAAGAAAGTGACGAGTTAATTTAAGCCTTTTTTTTAAAGATATTTAAAATAACGTTTTTAATCGACGTAATCTTAGAAACAAAGATCGTTCCGTTCCCGAGTTATGGCACCCTTGGGGCTTTTACCTTTCATATTGTTTGTCGTTTGTAATTAACGTAGCCAGATATTGGGAGATTTATTACTTAAAATGACCCTGCAATTCGTTTGTGGTATTATAAATTGCGTTTAACAACGACTAACTCTTTTATTGTACTTACCGTGTACAACATTGTGATTGAAACATTGTTATATTCTTAAACATTCACTGTGGCAGTATAATAGGTTTCCTGGTGCATTCTAGAAATTAAGAAAGCAGGGTTCAAACCCTTTTGTATGCCATGTATGTTGTATTTTAAAAATAAAGTAAGACTCTCTAGAAATATTTTCAACAAACCATTTAAAAAATTGCACTTTTCTGCCATGGAATAAGTACATCTTTCCTGTAAAGAAAAACAGAAGCAAAGTTATTATAATAGTGTCGTTACTAAAGTCGATCGGATTTTCAATCTTTTCAGAGCATAAAGCAGGCGATTCATGATAAGTTACCACGTCCTGCGCGATAAGTTACCACTTTACAGATATAGCTTTTAAGGCATTCCTTTTTAGATTCCTTTTGTTAAGCCGTGTCCCCAATCTTCATAGTACAATGTATTAATTTCTTTCGTAAAAACCTCTACTACGAACTACTTTATGTTCCATTTGCGTGACTGCTGGAGACCTTCTGCCAGGGAAGCACTTGGATGTAATTATTAGTTAATATATTATTTCGTGTTCTATCAAATTAAACATTTTGATAATAAAGCCTGTGATTACATTGATTTAATTATATTTGTTTTTAGTGCCTATTTAAATAACTGTTTATTTTTTTTAAGTGGGTACCTAAATCTAGTATATTTTACTACAGGTCGGATTGCAGATGCTGGCGACATTTTGTTCAAAAACAAAGAGTTCAATAACCTTATGGTGTATTATATAATATACTAGAAAAAATACGACTCGCACTAGATCTTGGATGTCCGATCCAATGCTCTTACCGCTGAGCTACCGAGTCACTATTTTTTGTAGTATATTTTAGTATGATATAAAATAGCATTGTGAATGCTAAAATCTCAAATTTAAATAGATTGTTTTCTTAAAAAAAACTACCTTTAAATTTTACCAAATGTTTGTGTTACTATCGTAACTCTACTTTAACATTAAACATATTATATATTATTATATTATTTCCTTTGTTTGTTACCGCTAGTCCATCCCTGACCATTTTGTTCGGCAGCAGGTCAGTGTTCCTATTATATTAATATTTATTTTCATTTTCATGTTCCGTCTGTCACGCACTCCGTAGTTCGACTAATTAATATAAGTAGTTGAAGTTTACCAACATTACACGAGCAATAACGAGGAAGGATTATTAATAATATTAGAACACAAATCCTTTTAAATTAAGTTACCTACATTTTAACTACGATTTAGAATAAAATGTCGTTAAAACTAAAAACATCTTACTCTAATTTGAAAACAGGATAATAAGGCATAAAACACTTCGCTTTCTTCATGACACTTAACTGAAGCTTTTTCTTACCACAAAGTGTTAAAATTTGGAGAAAAAACAGTTAAAAGTCAGAACATCAATTTTTCACCCATTAGACATGCCTTGAGTATTTGCGGTGTAAACCTTCAAAAACAGGTTTTAAAAAAACATGAGGTCTATATTACAGAGAGCACAAAGCTGCTCAGTCACACAAACTAATTTATAGAGAGAATGGTTCTTGTTCATTTCGTGGAGTGTGTACACACTCAAGCGCCGTTGCATTGTCAGTCCAGTTTATTGTCGTTAACCCTTACCATTTTTTCAGAATACACACCTCAAGCGATTTCAAGAATGTCTGTAAATGTAAATGTAACATTGAGTGCACGTGAGACAGAAAGAGTTTGTTAACTGTTGCGAGTTTGTAGGGCTTCTACACACATGCTGCCGCCGCCGCTTTGCCGCTAGGTACGCGCTCGTAGTCATTAGTACCGTACAAAGTTCGCCAGCATGGCCTGGAATGCTGCTGATGCCAGCTGCTCTGGTCCGTGCAGCCAAAATAGTAAAGCTCTTACATCTAGTTTCCTTATGCATTTTGGTCGTCTCAACTCTCGCTGACCAACATGCTGTAGTGCTACCACATAATATAATAAAATATGTACAATACATTTTAAAGTTATAGGCGGAACATCGCGTGAGTCGATGCGCATAACACAATTTCGATGTAAGTGGGAGGGAGAGGCGAGTGGTGGGTCACGGCTGCGCAAATAGCGGCTAACTTCACGCCGCCAAGAAGTTTGAAACTCATTATACCCACTTATTTATTGATAATGGAGAGTATTTAAGATCTTAAGTATCATATTTGTACTGAGTGTCTTGTTTCTTAAAATTTACAATACTTATCTTTATTTATTTCCACCGTAGGTACTAATTCCTTACAAGTTTGTGGAGTGAAGCAATAAACAAACATACTGAGTTCCTTAGTAGGGACAATGTTCCATAAAGTCCGTAGTCGTCCTATGGGTGTGCTTACCTGCAATGCCTCTGGCAGCTTTCAGCGAGACAGCCATTTAGAAGTTCCACATTTCTCGACATTGCACCGGGTCACTACGACGATGTTACTAGGGAGAAAAATCAAACAATTTAACACGAGGGTAAATACTACCTTTCACTTTTGAGCAGTCACTTTAACCTCAAATGAATGAAAGAAAAGCCAACGGGAAATACAGGGGTTTAAGTTATTTTATGTCGAAAAATATACATCAGTAGTGAGATATCGATAACTTTTTTTTTAATCATAAATGGGTTTGCTCTTGACTCCAGTCTAAATTTAAAAAAAACGTTTTTTTTATGAAAGAGTTAAAGAAAGCAGTTTTAAATTATCCCTATTATTGACCAAGCGAGCGCGAAGCGTCTCCTTTCCAGCTTGGGCAAAAATGCTTTCGTATGACCAGCTGTCCGTCTATTCTCCTCTACAGGTCGCATTTCTCAACCGATTCTCGTGAAATTTTGTGAGCCGGTTCAGGCGCGAGGCAACGCGCTTGGTGCGGACCCGCTCATCACGTAAAAACGGCTGATCGGATTTTAAAGAAATTATTTTTTTTTTATAAAATACTATCTATCCTGGTTAAAGGTTCTTTATGGATTTTCTCAAATGTCCACGCGGACGAAGTCGGGGGCGGGAACTAGTAAGTTTTTTGTCGAATCAGTTTTTTGTAATTTTTCAAAATATCGGAGACACGGGGAAAATCATATTTCAGCTATTTCTAAAAATGTTCATAAATGTCACAAACGCGAAGTCTAAAGCTCTATAGAGCCTATAGTTTTTTAACAGTAAAAAGTATATGTTATTGTAAGAAAAATTTTTTGGACCTTACTAAAAACAACTAACACATTATATTTTCTGTAAATGAGTGGTTCCGCCTCTAATAAGGATTTGACTTTCTCACTACTCATGTTACCTTGCGAAATCTGAAGGAACCCATTTGAAGCCAATGACAAAGCGCTTTGGATTGATGAGAGTTCATAGTTAGACGAATAATAGATCTCATTATCTCACAAATGGAAATGGAGTGAATACATTAATGTATGTGCCACGTTTCTATTCGATATTTCGTATGAAGTGTTAATGTGTGTGAAATAGAAAGCGACTACCTTGACTAATTTGACGCCAGATGTAAGTGTTAGGTGTACCATTTTATCCTTCTAATATATTGCAGCAGTTTTCCTTCTAATATATTGATGTTTTTACGTACGTAAGAATGATGAAGGTTTAAAGTTCACTCTATAAAACAATAAAGCTTCAAACCTGGTAGTTTCAATATTAATACATACATAATTAACATGAACGATAGGTAAATTGATTTTAATCAATTAATTTGTAACAGAATTGAATAAAATAATATTACAAAAAAATTACTCAACACTAAAATTAACTAAAACTTTTTGTAAAAGTAAGTCGATACTATTAATTCAAGTGTTGTTTTAGAATTATTTAGTTTGTATTTAAACAACACCTGAATTAATAATATACGCACTGAATCCGTAAAAAGTGTTTTATTTTTAATGAACTGTACGCGCGAAAGTCTTAGAAGTGTATAAGTGGATACTTTTAATTCAATTCGTTTATTTATTTATTTTGAAGTTGAGTTATTCTACTTTGTAATTTTTACGATACTTATTACTGCCGAACAAAGACTTGTTCATATTATTACCCTGAAACTGCTCTCAGTATAATGTCTACCGCAGAATAGCGTGAGATTGGGAATTAGTCCGAAATAATTACACAGCTCATAGCCATGAGCTCAACTTTAGGTAATTTTACAAAGCACCACTAAATTAGTGCTCGCGCATTGCAACTACGGCAGGGGTAGGGAAATGGCGGCCCGCGGGCCAAATTCTGGCCCTAGAAAAGATTCAATCCGGCCCACGATTATATAACGTCATTTATATTAACGCTTCTCTTATGAAAAATTTAGGTACACAGAAATGTGTTTTCTAAAATAATGTTTTTCTCACAATGCTGCGGTCACATTTTGATGCCCCTTTGCATAAGGATGTAATTGAAGTATCTCCACAGGAATAACACACACAAGTCAGTATTGATATTGGTTCATGGGGCGCGTAAATGTTGTAATTATTTTAAACGGCCCATCTCAAAATCTATTTCCCCTTACCTGAACTAAGGGATGTCTATCTACTCTGGATGTCAGTAAAACCGAAAGAAGTTTTGGCTAAGATAAATAATATTAGAAAAAATACTAGAAAAATCGACTCACCCGTAGCACCTCAGACGGGAGTTTTGGCTACCTGGGGCCCAATTGCGCTTTTTTTTCAACGATTAAACCAAAACTAAATCGTTCCCGTTCAGTTTTGTTTACAGAAAAATACTAGATTCAATTTTGTTTTTGTTGAAAGCTATGCCTAAGGAGCCTAAGATGCCAATCTTGGACAATTTAAATGAGAATTCTAAAGCTATACCAAAGATTTTTAGGTAAATATAACCAATAAATAAAATAATAATTTTTGAGCCCCTGATTTAGCGCGCATTGCTGCGGATTCAACACTGGATGTCGGTAAAATTTAAATTTCGAAGAAGTTTTGACTTAACTACTACGCACCACTGAGCAAGTAATCACTTGCTACGCGCTACGTGCTACGCGTAGCACTACGATTGCATTGAGCACTGCAACATTGAGATTTATAACAATTAAGAAACGACACGATCGACGCTCTGTAAATCACTGGCGGAAAAGCTTTTTATCATAAAAAATGTAAGAAACTAATGTTTCCTCGTGGTGTTACTAAACAGAGAAGAGATAGGATTGTTTTTTTTATATTTATATTGATTTCTTGTATGTTTTTCTATCTATTGTGTGAAAGTTATTGCTAAATATTGTTTATGTATCCATTTTTATTTCATGTTTCAAAACTTTATGTACGCATAAATCCAAAACTTTTGATTCAAGTTGCTGCACTTCTACTTTTCTTTTTAATTGTCCCTATAAAACGATTGTTTTTGTTATTTTTCTATATTAAATGTGATAGTATTTCTTGTTATTGTCGGTGAACAAAACGCACTTCTTAAATTACTCAAGAGTAGATAACACCACCCGGTGCGGATGTTGACTCCCGTGGGACGTGCAAGGATAGGCTCGCGTTAAATTTAAACTTTAATGTTGATACCTTATACAGGTATCAGCAATGGTTTAAAAATATACATACCTGAAAAGGGACTTTGGTCACGATAATGGTACAGTCTATATTATATTCATTAGACTGTGGTAATGGTATCTATTACCGTGCTTTCGTGACTTTAGACATAAAATGTTCAAACATTTTTTACGCGAATCAGCTGGTTCCTTTTGTTATTTCAAATAAAATGATGCGAAAAAGTAAATGCCTATTGACAATATGCCACACCGACAAGAGAAATTTTAATGTGGTCTTTAAAATTTCATAAATATGAACTTTAAAGAACAAAATTGAACAAACAGCAAGGTCATAAAAAAATAAGAACCCTGATGACAAGATTTTTGTAAGTTATGCTGCATTTTGATTTTTTTATTAATATTTGTTTAGAATATATATTATTACCTTATTTTATTATTTTGATTTAAATATGCGAAGTCATATTATCTATTTACGACATGCTTCAGAGTTACCTCTATGACTAGATATTATTAACTCAAAGGGAACAACTCACTCACTTATAACTTAACCAAAGTTACAGTAAACTATGTATTGTGTTAAGCTCCGTTATTAAGTTTCAAACACGAGAATTTATCCCTCACACCAATGCAATATAGGATGGCCGGGCAAAGGGCCTTGTCAATTTTACATTGACCGTATAAATTTTAACAGAATTTTCACTTCGATCGAGCTGAGCCAAATGCATAAGCATACCTCCCAGTAAACATTTAGGCAGAAAAAATCTTAAACCAGTTCAATAGCAACTAAACGCTTTAAAAATGCTGATCAAGTGAGAAAAAAGTCAGAGCTGTACTAGAGCATATTCGTATACTTTTATAAAATGTAGCTGATTTACGACTGTATAATTATACTGTCGAAATGTTCTACTTTTGGCTTTACAATACCAGTGAAGTATAAAAATATACTTAAAGCAAGTATAAAAGATTAGAGCTTCGTAATGAATATTGGTTTTTAGAATTCCCGACGTTTCGTCACGGGAGGGCTCAAACAGTCCTCCTGTGACCACGGCCCCTGGAAAGGTGTCGAAACGTCGGGAATTCTAAAAACCAATAAATACAAACTAAATAATTCTAAAACAACACCTGAATTAATAATATACACGCTGAAATCCGTAAAAAGTGTTTTATTTCTGTAGGTATAATTTGGGCTGTTTAAGAGTAACAGCGGCTGACCAGCCGGCTACACAGCCGTTACACAACAACGTTAAACAGCCTAAGATATTCAATATTTTCGTAGTACAGCTTTTATACAGTTTATATTTTACTTGGGCTAAGACATTTAGAAGTAGCACGAACACTTCATAGAAAAATATGCGAGCACATAGAGGTACTTAAGGAATGAGGGTCTTGTTTTACCAATGATAACAATAATTTAAAACTTTAAGAAAAAGAACACGGAAAGACTTTAATAATTTGATTTTAATCTAGCACACAGAGAAAAAAGCCACATCAGTAAAAAATTCACTTCTCAGTTAAATCTTATGTTTGTGGAGCAGAAAACACGCAGATGCCTTTTGAATTTTTGCCAAGCAGCAATGGCATTTTGGACACTGTGCGAACAAAATGTTTTGTGACGGGCTTTGCGACAAAATTTCAGCGTTACACGTCGCAGCCTGCCATTATTTTTAAAGAATGTGCTGCATTACACCTCTTGCTCGTTATTCTCTAGTCGGAAGTCGTGGAATTCGGCATTTCAGTGACTCCCATTATACTTTTTGTCACTGTAAAGATGCATGCAAAAAAAAATTATCAAGCTCGTGCAAGAAACAATTCATTTCAAATTACTGGTGTTTTTTCACTTTATAGTTGAGTTTTCAAAGGTGAAACACTTATTTCAAGTTACTGGTGTTTTTTCACTTTATAGTTGAGTTTCCAAAGGTGGAACATTTATTATACTTAACTCTGTTATTAAAATAAAAATAAATAGGACCAATTCATTTTTTTTAAAAATCCCGATTCCGCTCATCTCAATGGCCTGTAATAAGTTATTAAAATTTATATAAAGTTCCTTCGGTGTTTTTATAGCTATGACAGTAACATTGCTATGCAAATTTGACACAGTCCAAATTTGTGTTAAAGAGCGGTTTATATTCATGCAGTGGAACGAGCAAATGGTCCTCCCAGACAGGTGCCAAGTGATGTATGACTGTTACCTACACTGCTGCTACTTCAAACATTTTACTAATGTTCATTGTAATATTATTCTGAGAACAAGAAATATTAAATTATAACATTTTTACACACTTGGATTTTATTAAGTACCTATCTCAAAAGGTTCAGGATGATCTTTGGAAGTTCGACATCAGATGTGACAATCATTGTCCAAAAGTCAGAATGACGAGGTCTTTTTAAAAGGGGGGCTCAAGGCCGTAGCCAGGAATTCACTTCGGAGGGGGTCGAGCTCTGGACCAGAGACAATAAGTAACAACTTAATAATAAATACAAAAATTAAAAGGTACCGATGACGTCAACGTCGAAATTCTAATTTGTCACAGATCCAGAAAAGAGTCGAAAATATTTTAGTAAGTAGGTACTTATGTATACGGTAGGTTTGCTAAGGTACTTCGGGGGTATGCCTTGGTTGAGATCATGCCGGTTTGGTGACCAAGTTTCGTCGTCGAACACAACAAAGATCACCATGATGTGGGCGAGCATCTTGTCGCCAATGGTGGAGGTCACACTGGTGTGCTACATCCATCTGTAATATAAAAGCGATTGTGATAGATTTTGAAGATTAGACAATAGGTATGCTGATCGGCTGGCCGTGTAGTGCAGCCCGCGCGTGTAAAGAAGACCTCTTCATTCTAATTTTTGGACCAAAGTTGCTACTACTCTTTCAACTGGAAAACTTCAGCACTAAAGTCACAATAACCATTAAGTACCTAGGCTCAGTCAATAGTAATTATTCTACTATAAACAAAAATTAGCTACTGATCTTCTCATCTCAGTTATCTATCTCACTTTTGTAATCAGAATTCTTAAAAGAGCCATTGAAGTCATTGGTTTTTTTCACAAGAACTTATCTGCGCTTTGATATATTGAGCTCTTGAGACTGTTACCGAGTATTTTCTCAAGAGAGTAGGTCTTGTTTAGAGTACTTAAGTATTTGTTTGTAATTTTAATTAAGTAAGATAGGTATTTTGCTTTGATTCATACCTACTACTTATGTATTTCGACTTCTCTTTAAAAGACTCAAAACTTTAATTGTTACTGATGATGACTTTAAAGATCACAGATTTTAAGACCAAAATAGCATAATAATCAAAGTATATTTGTAATAACTATTGATTCTTATCGCTACTGCGAGTTTTTTTTTCCAATAAGTAACCTATATGGATCTTTCTACGCCATATAGATATCCCTACTGAGCCGCACTGGTAGGCATAGCTAGATTTTGTTTCGATTTATCGCTACCAGTAGGGATAAGTTCAGTTGTTCGCTTTAGGACAGGTTCGTTTTACGACAGATTCGTTTAACGGTAAATTTGCTATACGGCAGAAGTACATTCAACTCGATATAGATAATCTGTCCTAAAGCAAGACATTATATTCTCATAATAGTACATTCGAATATGTTTCTCTACTCTCTAGGGTTTCTTTATGATGAATGAGGTGTTCTTGAATTACTTTCGGAGATTAACCTTTATGGTGATATGATCGAGGGCATCGAGGGCAAACTTTAACCCTCTCTATTAATTAAGTAACTGATTCGAAACTTTAACAACTTCGGATGTTATAATGAACTTAACATTCAACTTGTTAAAGTTTCAAATCGGTTGATTGAGGAAATTTGACAAGTGCCTCAGTTTTCGATTCTTGTAAAGTAATAAATTAGTTTTAAATACTAAAAGCTGTTTTATACAAGTACAAAATACCGTGACGCTATTTAAGTACCTTAAGATAAGTTCTGGAGTGTAAGAGACAGATCACTTATTTCTTTAATAGAGTTTAAAACAGAATTGCTGTTTTGAAGATTCTTGAAACTCAACATTGAATTTCAAACTTCGAAATTATATTTAGGTAGGTACCTACTTGCTATTTATCGCATGAAGATATACAAGGTGTTACAAAAATACCTCTAATGCCGAATATGGTATATAGGGACCATAAACTGATCAACTTTTACTATGGGACCAACTCGAAAATCGCGAATAAAAAATCAGCTGTTTCATACATTTTGATATTTTCGATTTTAATTTTTGTATGAAACAGCTGATTTTTTTTTCGGCGATTTCAGAATTGGTCCCATAGTAAAAGTTGTTCAGTTTGATGGTCCCTATATACCATATTCGGCATTAGGGGTATTTTGTAACACCTTGTATAGACTATTACATCTCAGTTAATGTAAATATCTGCCCCCTATTTAAATGACAATGAATGCCAACGCTTTACAAAACTTAAATTAAAAGATACAAATATGCTACCAACTAAGTAGGTACACACGACGGCACCTCAGACTAAGTATACATGTTAAACTTGAGACCGCCTTTATGCCTTATGTAGTAAAAGCTGTATTCGCAGTTTAACTGTATAACCTGACGTGCTGTATAAACTGTATTCCTAACTAACAGTGGCGAGGGGTCTATACACCACTGCTACCTAATAGGAGTTGTACTGTAAGCTTGCCAAAAACCTACACTGTATTAGCTTGCAATATGTGATTTGATCTCTTACTTTTAAACTTTAAGCTAACGCTAGCTTAAAGTTATTTTAAACGCGTTTTCCATTTGAATTAGGCATTATAAAAACCAAAAGTAGGTACTAGTAAGTAGTAAACCGGTAAATAAGGATTGGGTAAAAAGGATCTGCAATTTGGTTCATTAACTTATTTAAATACAAACGCGCTCAGAGTATTTGCACATGAATTGCTTGAACGTTTTTCTTTAGTAGGAATTCTATTTAAGATATTGTAACAAGGAGTACCTACTTAATCAAATGCTGTCATTTTCAGTCGCATACTGATAGGCGATATATTTTAATCCCTTTCTTTAAATGACCGAGTTATATATGTACTTACAGGAATATCGTCTCTTCAGTGGCATCGTTCCAGTAATAGACGCGGACATCTGGCGCGTCACGTGGCGCCGGATATTGTGCCAGTTAGCCGGCCACTGCTGTCCAACTATCAACACTTATGGCCAGTAACACACGGGACCAAAGTAAGTAGTACATAAACGTCAAGAGTAGAGACAAATGTCCCCCAACATCACTGTACCACCTATGGATTAAACTTAATTTTTGTAAGAAAAGAAGGGGTTCTCGAGATACAATGTCCTCCAGGCATTGTAACAAATCAAACAAAATGGCGGACATGGCCTTGCGGGCTGTGATTGGTTGATTGATTGTTGAGTGCACAAAGAACACTCAAGCACTGAACACGGACAAGGAACAAACAAGCACGAAATTTTCGTAGCGGTGTCGTGTTACAAATGAAATTTTTGTTATTTTGAGAGAAAAATGTTTTAAATATTTCTTAATCAAAAGAAGTCTTAACAATACTGATTTAAAAGTTAATTTTCGATAAATTTGGACATCGCACAAAACTGCCATGAAAATTACTGAAGCGGTGACTACAACCTTAGCACGCAGCACTTTATAGGTCTACTCACCAACAGAAACACATCACTACCGAAGAGTAATTTAACTGTCTTATTCTGTAAGGTTTTCTCTGTTCGTAAGTACATACCTACCTGCGTCTCCACACTCACTTAAGAGTACTTACTAACATACATTCTTCTTGGCGACTATGTTCAAGGCGATATAAATCATTGTGGGCTGGCCGTTTCAAATTACAAATCCGTATGTTTCCACGTTATGAACGGGGCAAATCGGGTCGCGAATATGTCTGTGAAACAGGCTGCACTGCGATATACAGTCACCCGCGTCGTGATGGGCATGTTTGCAAATATTGGCCCGCCTCATATTGCTGTCGCAACACTATATACCTAAGTTTCAAACCAACTAGGTTGTACACAAAAGCCACCAATAAGGGTGTAAAACTTAGAGCATTCAAATACTCTAAGATGTAAAATGCAGTAAGAAAGTTAACTGCTTAAATTAGTACTTGTAGCAAATACAGGTTGCTTTTCTAAACCCATCTTGTACCTATATATACTCGTAGATATCAATAGTTACTCCATACCAACAGATAGGTACTTAGGTATTATAGATCTTGGAGCGTGCATTGTAAATTTCAAGCTCCGCGTAGATACTTTTTTGTACGAGCTCTGTGTGGACAACAATGTATTTGTGGACGCGTAGCAAGTATAGCGACACGTTTACTGCAAGCTTACGTGTGTGGTGTGATGTGATGTTGGTAGAGCTGTGAAAATGTGAAATGCTTGGCTTAACATCCTACATCCTTTGACGAACGACTGATACGTAAAATTATAATCATCTTCAGACGGCATAAGCATAAAAATCCCATAGGCTAGCAATAACATTGGCAACAATAACAATATTATGATTTAATATTGACATACTCGTCAATACCGCCTACAAACACACAATATTATTGTCAATATTCAAATTATTGCCAATAATATTACGTGTGTTGTTAGCCTATCACCAGTCATACATTAATACTAGTCTGTTTTTTTATCCTTGAGACAAAAATGTCGTTTCGCGTTTTTCGTAGGTAATTGCACATTTTGTTTATTTGCAAATTATTAATCTAACTTAACTTCTGTGATTCTGTCCTTAAACTAATGAATCTATAATATGTCTGTTGGGAATAAGGTTAGTTACCAACAAAACACAATTTGTTTAGAACATGTTTAATTAGTAACATCTCTATTTTGTAACAATTGAACTAAGTTAACATACATACATTCATATCTAGAAGCTGCGTTATATGCGAGAGGGAAACAAGTTAATTGACATACAAAAAAACTGTATAATTAAATAAGACCCTGACGTAAAGATCGTTCTTAAAATAATGTACAAATTACAACAAAACAATTATATCTTACACTGGATGATCAAAACATCCATTATTGTATATTTTGTACAGCTCAAGTTATACATCCGATCTACGCGTTCACTTCATGATTGCCGCTACCTGTCGGCCCACTTCGTCATACCGCTCCCCCTGCGTCGCCCCTTCAGTACGGATAGCAACGCAAAACCTAATTTTTGTTTCTATTGATTTATTATTTACGTTCATTATGTGTTGCTACAATGAGTGAAAGAGGAAAGGTCCTACACAGTGGCGAACGTAATTTGTTATAAAAGTTAATGACACTCTTTGAACAAGAAAAAAAGATAAAACAGTTGGTAACGCCATATGATGTTCAAGATCTTAACATCAATCAAAATCAATTAATCACAGCGCCGCGCGCCGCCTCGCTCAATTCTTCGCACTCAAGTCGCACTATATCAGATAAAAAACATGATTACTTTTTTGTCTACACTACCGTTAGCGGTGACGTTATAACGGTCGACGACGGAAATCACGATATGAACGCGTAGTATTTCATTAATACATTGTCACAGCAACATAAATCACTTTGTATCGACAGATACATTAATAAATAATGACCAACTGAATCACATAAAACAATCTCATTTTTTCTTCGCTCAGCGAAATATTGTCTCACTAAAATGTATAACCGAAAACTAAAGCTACCTACAACAATATTCATTAAAATCAGTTAAGAATTATTAATAATACGCTCCATTCATCTAATTCTTTAAAATGTTTAATACTCATTTTTACGATACAATGCATCGTAAATTATTTTTATTAACTAAAAGTCGCAAGTGTAAAAATCATAATTATTATTTAAAAAAAAATCAATAATGTTCCATTATGATTTTTGTTTCTACGATTAATAAATTAAAATACTCAAAACTGAAATCAAATTTCACATTTTCTATACCAATAGCGGCCACATAATTTAACTCTTTATTACAACTTTAAATAGTAATTTTATTTTCTTTCTATAAATTTCATCATGATTGGTTTAACATTAAATGGAAAATGCAAGATTTAATGACTTCGTTGAGATAACTGGATGACATTTAATGCTGCAGTGACTAGACTTTGATTAAACTTATTTATTTGCCGTATATATTTTAACTATACGGTGGTTAAAAATCAAACCATACGTAATCTAGCTAAGAAAGATTCAACTAAAATCATCAAAGGAACTAAATCTAGACACGAACTAAACGCCACAATTTTATTCTCATTTCTGTCAAGTACCAATTCAACATTTGAATAAAGTGCAAATTAGTACTATGTTATTATCACACAATTATACCACGATTTTATAAGGAACATATATTATAAAATATTATTAAGTGCATTTAACATCAAGTGAAAAGCTAAAATGAACGCATTAAAAAGGCCACCGTGATTTTATTGACATCGAAATCAAAAGATTGGTACTGACATTTATTTGCTTCACTACATTACTCACAATTTGCACAATTACGTACTATAATTTAAAACACTAACAGCAATAAGTATTACTGCCAATAAATACGTCTAAAAATTGTTTAACGCCATTATTTCTTTGAATCGATTACAAAAAAAATTGTGTAATGAGGATTCTAATGTAAAATTAAAACTTATAAGTATCTCTTATCAATAGCTGCTACGGCAGAGGTATTAATGAATACTTTTTTTAAATACATTTTATATGTAAAGGAAACATTATTGAACATTCCATTGTCGTCATTTGCTAACTACAATCCAGGGGATTTCCAAACAACAACTTATGTTAACAAACCACTTCCCTACTAGACTACGATAATGTGAAATTTACAATGATTACCTTTTTAGTCACATCAATAAAAAAAATAAGAAAGTGTCAACATGAACGCTAAAAAAGTTAATTTGAGAATAAATAGTACTTAGATATAGGTATTTATTTCATACAAAGAATGACAATCCACTTAATAATTTATATTTAAATTGTTTTTACCTCGCTTGATATTAAACATATTTAAATGCACAGATTAGGAGAAAATATGGGGCAATTTGCCTAACAACACTAAGGCCCCTTTCTCATTTGTCGTGCTGATGTCACGCAGCTGCTGCGCCGACAAATCAGAATTATTCAATCAGCTCTATTGAAATATAGACGTCCAGTAAGCTTTCGGTATGCTTTCGGTACCGACCATGCTGAAGTCGCACCCATGCTGCGCCGACAAATAAGAAAAGGCTCTTGCGTTTTTTTTTAATATTCCTATAATAAGGTAAATCCGTTATGATGCGTCTAAAACCTTTAGGCTATTTATTTATTTTTTTATTTATTCCCATACGGTTTCCAGAAGGTTTGATTTGTAAACAAAGCAGCGTCTATACTTGGCTGATGTACTAACTCAACCAGAACTCAACAGAGTTTATTAACGTATTCTAGTTTAACATTGCGTTATTACTAACGACATAAATCTTTCTAGAATAACTTATGTAAAAAGCTTGATTGCTGCTTGTTACAAAGAATACCTCTATTTTTCTTGTATACATGAATCAATTGTCCTCAATGGGAATCTTAACTTGTGTAACTGTAATCAGTTATTATAACGAAACAGTTGCATAATCAACTTTAACAAATAACACGGTGATGGTATATTATAATTAAACAATCAATATGTACAAACAAAATTGAACACTTTTTAAATTTTGAGATTTAAGCATTCACAATGCTATTTTATATAATACCAAATAATATACTAGAAAAAATAGGACTCGCACCAGATCATGTTCTCGGACGGGAATCGAACCCGCGACCTTTGGATATCCGGTCCAATGCTCTGACCGCTGAGCTACCGAGTCACTAGTGGGAACGTCGAATTTCTTCTAGTATATCAACTCTTACGCTGCAAGCCAGCGCCATCTCACCAATGTAGAAGGAATTAACCTCTACATTCAACTGAACATCTTTCCAGATATTTTTAAACAGTTGATTAAGATGAGAAAGCTATATAACTTTTTAAATTTTGAGATTTAAGCATTCACAATGCTATTTTATATAATACCAAATAATATACTAGAAAAAATAGGACTCGCACCAGATCATGTTCTCGGACGGGAATCGAACCCGCGACCTTTGGATATCCGGTCCAATGCTCTGACCGCTGAGCTACCGAGTCACTAGTGGGAACGTCGAATTTCTTCTAGTATATCAACTCTTACGCTGCAAGCCAGCGCCATCTCACCAATGTAGAAGGAATTAACCTCTACATTCAACTGAACATCTTTCCAGATATTTTTAAACAGTTGATTAAGATGAGAAAGCTATATAACTTTTTAAATTTTGAGATTTAAGCATTCACAATGCTATTTTATATAATACCAAATAATATACTAGAAAAAATAGGACTCGCACCAGATCATGTTCTCGGACGGGAATCGAACCCGCGACCTTTGGATATCCGGTCCAATGCTCTGACCGCTGAGCTACCGAGTCACTAGTGGGAACGTCGAATTTCTTCTAGTATATCAACTCTTACGCTGCAAGCCAGCGCCATCTCACCAATGTAGAAGGAATTAACCTCTACATTCAACTGAACATCTTTCCAGATATTTTTAAACAGTTGATTAAGATGAGAAAGCTATATAACTTTTTAAATTTTGAGATTTAAGCATTCACAATGCTATTTTATATAATACCAAATAATATACTAGAAAAAATAGGACTCGCACCAGATCATGTTCTCGGACGGGAATCGAACCCGCGACCTTTGGATATCCGGTCCAATGCTCTGACCGCTGAGCTACCGAGTCACTAGTGGGAACGTCGAATTTCTTCTAGTATATCAACTCTTACGCTGCAAGCCAGCGCCATCTCACCAATGTAGAAGGAATTAACCTCTACATTCAACTGAACATCTTTCCAGATATTTTTAAACAGTTGATTAAGATGAGAAAGCTATATAACTTTTTAAATTTTGAGATTTAAGCATTCACAATGCTATTTTATATAATACCAAATAATATACTAGAAAAAATATAGAGGTTAATTCCTTCTACATTGGTGAGATGGCGCTGGCTTGCAGCGTAAGAGTTGATATACTAGAAGAAATTCGACGTTCCCACTAGTGACTCGGTAGCTCAGCGGTCAGAGCATTGGACCGGATATCCAAAGGTCGCGGGTTCGATTCCCGTCCGAGAACATGATCTGGTGCGAGTCCTATTTTTTCTAGTATATTATTTGGTATTATATAAAATAGCATTGTGAATGCTTAAATCTCAAAATTTAAAAAGTTATATAGCTTTCTCATCTTAATCAACTGTTTAAAAATATCTGGAAAGATGTTCAGTTGAATGTAGAGGTTAATTCCTTCTACATTGGTGAGATGGCGCTGGCTTGCAGCGTAAGAGTTGATATACTAGAAGAAATTCGACGTTCCCACTAGTGACTCGGTAGCTCAGCGGTCAGAGCATTGGACCGGATATCCAAAGGTCGCGGGTTCGATTCCCGTCCGAGAACATGATCTGGTGCGAGTCCTATTTTTTCTAGTATATTATTTGGTATTATATAAAATAGCATTGTGAATGCTTAAATCTCAAAATTTAAAAAGTTATATAGCTTTCTCATCTTAATCAACTGTTTAAAAATATCTGGAAAGATGTTCAGTTGAATGTAGAGGTTAATTCCTTCTACATTGGTGAGATGGCGCTGGCTTGCAGCGTAAGAGTTGATATACTAGAAGAAATTCGACGTTCCCACTAGTGACTCGGTAGCTCAGCGGTCAGAGCATTGGACCGGATATCCAAAGGTCGCGGGTTCGATTCCCGTCCGAGAACATGATCTGGTGCGAGTCCTATTTTTTCTAGTATATTATTTGGTATTATATAAAATAGCATTGTGAATGCTTAAATCTCAAAATTTAAAAAGTTATATAGCTTTCTCATCTTAATCAACTGTTTAAAAATATCTGGAAAGATGTTCAGTTGAATGTAGAGGTTAATTCCTTCTACATTGGTGAGATGGCGCTGGCTTGCAGCGTAAGAGTTGATATACTAGAAGAAATTCGACGTTCCCACTAGTGACTCGGTAGCTCAGCGGTCAGAGCATTGGACCGGATATCCAAAGGTCGCGGGTTCGATTCCCGTCCGAGAACATGATCTGGTGCGAGTCCTATTTTTTCTAGTATATTATTTGGTATTATATAAAATAGCATTGTGAATGCTTAAATCTCAAAATTTAAAAAGTTATATAGCTTTCTCATCTTAATCAACTGTTTAAAAATATCTGGAAAGATGTTCAGTTGAATGTAGAGGTTAATTCCTTCTACATTGGTGAGATGGCGCTGGCTTGCAGCGTAAGAGTTGATATACTAGAAGAAATTCGACGTTCCCACTAGTGACTCGGTAGCTCAGCGGTCAGAGCATTGGACCGGATATCCAAAGGTCGCGGGTTCGATTCCCGTCCGAGAACATGATCTGGTGCGAGTCCTATTTTTTCTAGTATATTATTTGGTATTATATAAAATTGAACACTTATCATATCAGGCACTATTATTAAGAAAATCTAATAGAAAGAAATATTTTGGATAAAACTTTTGTCCTGATATTTTTTAGAACGAGCCATAATTTTATTAATGATTAAAAAAGTAATAATATACCCTTTTTGTTTCATTATAAGGAAGGCAAGACAACAAATTTCAGACTATCGCGGCCAGTAGTAAAAGAAGGTATGTTATTTAAACTTAAAAATATTTAATAATTATTAATACTGAGTTTAGAAATACTTAGCTACTGGGTTGAGAGGCCGTACGTTGCGCTTTTCCATGGGTTTCCAATCCCATACCACGGGCATAGCGCTCTGGTAGTGGAAATTGTACATTTGGTTCTTGACGTGTGCTGCCAAGTCTCTCGGCTGAGGGTATAATGAAGCTAAACCTGTTCAAATATAAAAATATAAACATTTCACCAAAGATTTATCTACGCCTGCCGTCTGAATAGTCAAGTGTTTCTACACTTATGAAGCAGAAAGCGGTTACTATATTTGGCGCACGTGGGCCGAGTACGCATATCTGAGCGCGTCCAGTCAGAAGCCATACTTTTCGTTGCGTCGAGAACGTGACATCGCATCGCATGGATACACGTGGATATATTGTAGCTCTAAAAACTAGACCATAGGGTCTAGTTTTGTAGTTTACATAAGTTTATGGCTTCCGACGTGCCCAGATCGGCGTACGTGATTCACCTGTGCCAAATGTAATTCCCGCTGATATTTTTTTAATGACATGGCTACGAACTTCGGCTTTCCTGTGGACATCATTTATACCAATATGTTTAACCAAGTAAGCGCGTAACGCGTGAGGAAGGGAACACAGTAGCAAGGTAGCTTGCGCAAGTTCAGTTCAGATTATGCAGTCGCCATGCAAAAGATAAAATAAGCTGTATTTGCTCGAGATTGTGGGAGGTCATTTAAACCGCCTTTCATTACGACACACTACTGATGTTGTTCAATGACACAATGAAGATTGCACATGCCTGGTATGTGCAAGCTTTAATTTACCATTTATTGGTATTACGTATTTTGTTCGTGTAAAACTGAGCAGTTACCTGCACAGGCTAGACGCAGCATGTAGCCAGACCATATGTCATCACAATAGTTTCACAAAAAAATATCTACTTCTACAAAATGTAACAATGTTATGTTTACGATGAGCAACACATAATTATCTATTATATTATCGAGTCTTTTCTGTACGTATATTATGCAGAATACGATGACATAGTGTAAACAGGAAACTACTCGTATGCTATGCTACTACATAACTATTTCTTTTCATTGATGTTTATTTTATTAAGGGCGACTTGCAACAAAAAATAAATATTGTTTAAGTGGTAAACAATATGTAATTTATGGTGCAAGTCGCCCTTAATGACTAAAAATGTAACTGTATGTTTGGATTTCTGTTGACTATACTTTTAATTGCTAATGATTTTAAGTATGTAAAATTATCTAAGTTTTACCAATGTGATCCAAAGTATAGAAAACTCACTTCCACGAGACTCATGTTTTAAATTTAATATATTTCAAATTAAAATGTATTTTCTTCCAGAACTTAGAACACTCTGTATCTTTTGCTTTAAATTGTACAATTCTTGTTTTTCTTCTCGAAATCATATCATTTGTCATACTAAATATAATGCAACTTGTTTCAATAAATGTTCTAGTTTTCGTTTAATATAGATAATAATTTAGACGCATCCATGAGAGGTTCCGTTTGATTTCGTTATAGTTTTTGTATGAACCTCAGGCCATTGATATCGTAACGGCAAATTGCATTCGTAGTTATGATTGAATTTAAATGTTTCAATATGGCTCTTTATATTTTTTGGAAGGGGATAGACGGAGCTCAATCCTAATAAAAGAAAAACGAAAATCTAGAGTTGTGATTGCAGGCAGTATTCAATCAAAGAAGGAGGACCATTTCTGACCTGACAAAATGTTGATTTCATTAATTATCGTGTTTAGATAAATAATGTAGCTCATAAAATTGCATTTTTATTGTTATTTATAAATCGCTTACTAAAATAAATCGTACAAAAATAGAGAAAATAATTATAAATAGGATGCAGTTAATATAATCTAGAACATATTGACTTTACCATTACATATTTTTCTGATTACTAAATTAAATTTCAATAAATAATACTGTTCTACAGTCATAGCAACTATTCAAATATAGTTTTATTATCATTATAAACCAACTTTTTAAAAAAGCTATTTGACAGGTCAACACTTAAAAAAAAAGGTCAACACTTGTATGAGATGTAGTCGTTGTTCTTTATAAACTAGTGATAAAAAAATTATTGTTTTGAAATTAAAACTATGATGTCGCTTGATTCATCATAAAAAGAAAGAAAATATCTATAAAGTGCTTGGTGGGTAATTCCGAAAATCGAGATATTCCGGTAATTACTTTTTTCTACCAAACGCGGCAATATTTTTAACCCTAGCAACAATCACTGAGAAGCCATCTTAATACGCTCCCCGCTTCAGGTTGGCTCAGGGGCTCTATCAGCTAAAAACATTGAAGTTCATGTTAACTGTGTTTTGACAGATGTATGTGATACATTGCTACTTCGTCTTGGCACAAATAACAACTTAACAAAGAAAAATAGCAATGTATCACATACATCTGTCAAAACACAGTTAACATGAACTTCAATGTTTTTAGCTGATACCGCCGCAGGTCGCGTCGCTACAAGTGAGTGCGCGGTTTCCGGCGTCATATTTTTGTGAGACATTATGTTTTCCCGCATTTTTTTATTTTCGGATTTTCCCGAACATCCGTAACTCAGAAGTTTGGTAAGTTAATCCATTGATTGTTTTTGTAACAGATATATTATCGTTTTAAGTGCACTACTGAGTAGGTACAAAACACTTTAGCTCAAGTTTTTACTTTTTTCGGAAATAGCCGAGGAGGAAAATTCCGAATTATAAAGGATTCGGAAATACCCGTTGTTGGTTTTCTATAGTAATCATAAGTGGTTCTCAATATGTAGATATTTAAGTTTTTATTCGAAAAGATGGATTCATTTTAAATCTGCATTTTTATTTTCAGAGACTAGATACTTGTCTTGGTTCAATCTGTGGGTACTTACGTTGGAAAGGTGTCGAAACGTCGAGAAATAAAAAAAAACAATAAATCCAAACACAATAATTCTAAAATAACACCTGAATTCATAATTTATTTCTAATTAACTATACGCGCTCAAGTCTTAGAAGTGTAAGTATATGTTACTGTAAAAGCCCGTATATTGGTTAATCTTGGGTTTTACCAGTAATTCTTAAGACTTACCAACATGAATCGATAAATGTAAGGATTTCATGAATATCGAAATAGATATCGTTATCGAGGTTTTATAGGATGTTGATTGCGAAAATGGCATTATTTTAAAATCCAACACGATGGACATGATTCAACCCTAAAGGGCCCAAAATGGGGGTCCAAATTTTGTATGAAAGAATACTACGGGAACGGGAACAGGAACGGGAAGTCAAACAGGTACGGGAACGAGAACAGGGCAGGAATGGGGAGGAACAGGAACGGAATATGGAAATCTGAAAGTTTGGAAGTTGAGATGAAATATTAATTGTCTTATTAACATAGCAGTGACCGCAGCAGGACCCCCAAGGTCACAGAATTAATAATAGTACTGACGTACAGAATGGCCACTCCTACCCTCCCAATTGCAAAGAGAACTTTGGAAATATGACAGTTGATACAGACAAAATGATAATTACTTAAAAGTTTTCATAACAATTAGCTTTTCAGCGAATGTTTAAAAAATATTCAAGTTCAGGTAGGTAACGCTGAACACTTCACCCACGCATACGCATTGTGTAGACGTCATTCTGTTTATATAAAAGAAGTAGGAGATAAAACGAGACGTTTATATGGAGTGTCCGGGGTGTGCCAAGGTCGCAAACTTGGATTTTAGATGGTGGATACCCGACGTTTTGTAAGGCAGGTACCCTTTTTTCACACAATTTTACTGGGATAATAAAACTAACTAACTAAGCATCAAAATTCTCGAGCACTTTTTATTTTAACCCATGCAAAAATACTCGTTTAACTCTCTATAATAATATTTTCGGTCGCGATCTCACGAACAAGTGCATACATCAGAGAGATTCTTCAAACAGATGCGTGTGTTTGGTTTAGGAGTGATGTGAGCGACACCTAAAATGGCCTAATCGACACACTTGGTCTGCATAAACTCTTATTTTTAGAAATACTATCGGGCGTCCGCGACTTCTTCTACGTGGACCCTAGGGAACCTTTGACTAGGATAAAAAGTAGCTTATATGTTAATCCAGGTCCTAATCTATCTATCAACCAAATTTCATCCAAATCCGTCCAGCCGTTTTGGCGTGAAGAGGTAACAAACATTCACACACATTGCACACACAAACTTTCGCATTTATAATATAAGTAAGATCCTTATTTGAAATTTTGAGATTTAAGCATTCACAATGCTATTTTTATATAATACTAAATAATATACTAGAAAAAATAGGACTCGCACCGTCCGACAGTTCGTGTTCTCGGACGGGAATCGAACCCGCAACCTTTGGATATCCGGTCCAATGCTCTGACCGCTGAGCTACCAAGTCACTAAGGTGAGTCGAGGTTCGATTCCCGTCCGAGAACATGATCTGGTGCGAGTCCTATTTTTTCTAGTATATTATTTAGTATTTTTCGCATTTATAATATAAGTAAGATCCTTATTATTAACTACCTGATGAAAACCCAAAGAACATACCTTCGTCGTACGCCATCCTCGCGACATTTACAGCAATGGCAAGAGAGACATCCCTAACCTCCGACAAGGATGGGTAAATGCGGCCAAGGGCTAAATCCTCTTCGCTTACGTAATCCGCAAGAGTCTGAAACAGATGCATTTCTCTAATGAATTAATAAGATATAACCATAGACATAGACAATCCTTTTCACTCGCATTACCGAAAGAATGCATGAAATACAAGCTAAAAATATGAGAAACGAACTAGAATCTCCTGTTTTATGCTAATGATTTGGATTTCTTAATCTTAATACTTTTGTCAATGTTCGTATGAATTGTCAGTTGTACGACAAGCGAAACAGATGCGAAGCAGCCTGTTCTAACGCATAGATTTAACTATGATGCTGTCTCTTTCTCATGCGTTTTGCGCCGATCTGCTCAGAAGGGTTATTACCGATCTTCAAATTAACAGTTGTCTTATGTCTTATTACTGATCTTCAAAGTGACAGTCGCAATCGCTAACAATTATTGCTGTCAAAACACAAATTTACATATACGAATTTGTGTTTAACAGAACGACACAAGACACATTTTCTGACAGCAATTATTAACGTATATGTAAATTTGTGTTTTGACAGCAATAATTGTTAGCGATTGCGACTGTCACTTTGAAGATCAGTAATAAGTCTGCGGACTCCCGATCTCATCTCCGCGTTCGGTCCGTTTTTTGCTGTTCCGCATTTGTTCCGCGAGTGTTTGTTGTGGCAGTCAACAAAAATTATAAAGCGTATATACAGTCAAATCACAGAGTAAAAATTATTTTATCTTTTTGAAATAGCGAAAAATGGAACTACGATTCCGGCACTTCTTACTGTTGATGTTTCGCTTACTGAGGGTAGCGGTTTTGCGTCATTATTTTCACGGTAGAGGTGTGTTACCGACGTCAGCACCAAAATGATCTGAACAAACTAAAATACCTAATCATTTGACAAAAAATAACCTTATCTCAAGACATTAAGGTGCATTTTTGTTTGTTCTCGGACAACTAATGAAAATGCACCTTAATTTCCTGAGGTAATGTTGTTTTTTGTTAAATGGTAGGTTTGAATGCTCAGATCGTTTTGGCGCTTACTATAATCCTTGGAGTTGTAGTTGACTGGCAGGGAGGAAGAACAGGCGGTCGTATACTTTTGTCCGTACCTTAGCTGCAGTCAAGAACATAGTCTCAGGTATATGGTGGGTGGCGGTGGCGATGACTCCGAGGGCGATGCCGGGGAATATGTACGCGTTGTTGCCTTGGCCAGTGAGGTACTCCTTGCCGTTGTACTTGACTGGCGGGAAGGGAGAACCGGAGGCGAAGATGCAGCGGCCCTACAAAACATATTTACTCTATGGTAGATATATTCAACAGTGCTAGTATCTGGGGGCTGATTACGTAACTCTGTTGCTAACAATTCTCGATTGAAATCGATTGATACTGCTTTAAGTAAGATAGTTGTCACATTGGTTCTTACTAAAGCAGCAATGTAACTGCAATTTCTCTCAGAGTTGATTGCAACAAAGTTACATAATCAGGGGGCTGGTCTAGGGGTCCATATGTGAATGCATACAATTTTAGGTCATAAATAATATACTATGGCATAAGGGTTTTTTGGCAGATCAATCGCATAACATTAATACCAAATAAATGTTTACGCATATTTTCATTCCGCATAAATACTATATTGCATACATTTTTTACCCATAACGCTTACTAATACTAACGTTTATTAGCATAATGCATACACGCCAGCAGGTCGGTTCTGGCGTTTTTGGTCGCAATAGAACTTAACCTCCTCGCTCGCTGATCGTCGCACCTAATGGTCTGTTTAACAAAGGTCCTAACCAAATGAATGAGATGAAAAGCCAAATGAAATTAGTACTAGTAATCGTTATGCCAATGAAATCAATCTGCGAATATAACATCCTATAAGTTTGTTTTAAGGAATTTCTTGAAAATCATTATTCATAATCGCTCAATAGCGACAAACGCTCTGATAATCCTTTGATAAAGTTATTTATTTATTTATTATTGGCTAAAATTAAAATAATAGAAGGGTGCTGCCTTTTTATCCCTATTTTAGTAAATAACAAGGCCGACTACATAACAGCAGATTGAAGTGACAGCATTCACGTGATTGTAGTGGTACAATGGTGGTGGATTTTCCAAAAAAGAGATTAATTATCTGACATTAAACGTCAATATCCATATATTGACGTTTAATGTAAGATAATTAATCTCTTTTTTTGGAAAATCAGCCAGTAGCTTTGCCTGATTTGTCTATGGATTCGTTAGAACGACAACATATAACGCACTTTTCTTAAAATACATTTATGAATAATGAAAGTTATATGACTTTTAACAAGACTTATCATCATTTTAACTAAAATTGAGTATTTTAAGAATAATGATACTATACAAAATAATACACTAGAAAAATACGACTCTCACCAGATCATGTTCTCAGAAGGGATTTTTTTGGATCCAAAGGTCGCGGGTTCGATTCCCGTCCGAGAATATAATCTGGTGCGAGTCGTATTTTTTCTAGTACCTATGTTATTGAGTATTATAAAAAAAAGCATTGTGAATGCTAAAGTCTCAAAATTTAAAAATAATATTCTTATGAATAAGGCGAATAGACTAACCCCTTTACTAATAAAGATTGTATAACAGATGCATTTATAATGTTTAACAGATTGTATGCACAGTGTTTTGTCCATTTCTTTTTAATGTCAAACTTAAATAGTTTGACAGAGAGTAACCATTACAATCTTTATTAGTAATATATAAAGATTGTAATGGTTACTCATAACGGCATATATGTTACTTGTTGCTCGAAAGTAATGGTTTATTATATGAATCAAAGAAGGAATTAAGTAAAAACTTACTTCAGTATTGTCATAGGCAGCTTGAGCAGTGCACTCAGCTTGGCTAGTTGGGTTAGAGAGGGCAAAGATGATAGGTCTTTCGGTGTTCTTGGCCATAGTCTGTAGAACGTTGGGTGTGAAAGCGCCACCGACAGTTGAACAGCCTGCAATGAACAAAAACATATAAGTGATATTCAACTGAACGTCCAAAAGTCCAAAATCAATTGAATTTTGCCAACACTTGTTGTTTTATTTACAGGTATACACTTTTTAAGTTTAGTCTTCTCATTATGTTATTGTTAAAACAATAGTGTTGCTTAAATAAATAAATAAAAAGTAAAATTCATAATCAATAGTAAAAAAGCATCATGTGAAATATTCAATAGGTAAGAATGTTAGTTTTAATCGATAGCTTCCTTTGACATGAACTATGTAACCAGCAAATATCTGTATTTGCTGGTTACATAGTTAATGTAAAAGGAGCGGAATTGACACGTAATTTAACATTTTAGAATATACAATGTGTTATTGAATGAACCCAAAATAGGAAAACCGTTTCTTCGGACCATCAAACTGAACAACTTTTACTATGGGACCAATTCTGAAATCGCGAAGAAAAACAGCTGTTTCATACAAAATTTAATAATGAAAATATCAAAATGTATGAAACAGCTTTTATTTCCCGATTTCAGAATTGCTCCCATAGAAAAAGTTGTTCAGTTTGATGGTCCGAAGAAACGGTTTTTCCATTTTCGGTTCATTCACACGTTGTATATATCACAAGTGTCCGTCTGAAACTAAATCCGTGTCTTTCGGCGGATCATGTCCTTCCTAACATTCTACGCGTGTTACGGACTATGTTTTGTTGGCAGAATAGACAACATTCTACTTCCCTACAATCCAATAGAGTATAACCTCAATTCTAGCCATAAAACCACTACTAAAAGTCTTACCTATCAAGCAGCTCGGTTTGACTTTAGCGATACACGCTTCAAAGTCTTTCTCCGGCTCAATGTCCTTGCCAAAGTCCTTCGCATGTTCGGGGACTCCGCCTTCGCGGCGAGTGGACAGCAATCCGTCTACATCAAACATGAACACTCGATCTCTCGCCTGGCGCTCTGACAAGCCTTCAGCCACCATTGCTGACACGGTGAGACCTGCTATACCACCTGCAGCCTGGAAATAGAACATTGTACATCGAGGGGAGAAAATGAGCGATGTCGAACAGTAACAAGGGTGGGTCCATTAATACACACGAGTTTGGCATCGCACTTTCTTCCGAGTGATACATAATGCTTTATACTACACCTACAAGAAAAATAAAACAAAATGTTTATGAATTAAATCTTACAACTGCTACAATAATCCTATGCTTCATTGCTTATTTCTTATACACCCCGACTGGAGCACAAGCCTCATAAAGGTCCCAGTAAAAGATAGGCCTAATGAGGATTTATTGCCTAGATATTTCTGTTAAATGACGGGGAATAGTAACGATTGCCAAATAACAGATCCATAGCAGGCCTATATCTTGCTGAAGATTTTCTTTAAAGATAACTAAGAGACTTATTTTTAATTAGTGTGTAAACGGAATAGAAATATAATTACTACTATTATACCTGTGCGAGTGTGCGTGCGTGTTAATATTTCAGTTACATTAACTATAATATTGTTAGAACTCCAAAAAACAAAACAATAAAAAGGAGTAAGAATTTAATAAATATTCACTGATAAATATCAGTGCCACATAGGTAAGATGTAACTGTTTCACTTCTGCGTTTACTATACTTTAAAAACGCTATAATAGTATCGAGATTATTCTCAAACTATGGCATAACTTCAAATATCCAAATCTTTAAAACTTTACATGAATATTCGAGAAAAGCAATCGAAATAGGTACAGAGCAATGCAAACTTTATGGCGAAGAAGTTATCCGCTTTGCACGGGGTCATCTAAATTGCATATTGCGCAGTGACTTACGCCTAACTTCAAAGCAGCTGTTAAGTTTGCTTCGCACTGTACAGTACAGTCAACATTCATCAAAGTTAAAACACTACAAAATGACATAATATCTCAATCGATATTGAACTATAAGACTATAAAATTAAGTTTCATAATACATTAAATAGACTTTTTAGTAAGTTGACTCTACCTTATTATTACAAGCTATCAACCTCTAGAGCTATACTCACGGAGCCGGCACCAAGGAACAGATAAATATTCTCACTAAGCTTTCTCTTTGTCACCCTGACGGCGGCCATTAGACCGGCGACAGCTACACTCGCAGTGCCTTGGATGTCGTCGTTGAACGTACAGTATTTGTTGCGATATTTGCGCAAAAGCCGACCAGCGTTGGGCAGGGCGAAATCTTCGAACTGGTTGTTGGAAAGAAACCCTTATTATACAAGGTGTTACAAAAATACCCCTAATGCCGAATATGGTATATAGGGACCATCAAACTGAACAACTTTTACTATGGAGCCAACTCGAAAATCGCGAACAAACAGCTGATTATTTTTTCGGCGATTTCAGAGTTGGTCCCATAGTAAAAGTTGATCAGTTTGATGGTCTCTATATACCATATTCGGCATTAGGGGTATTTTTGTAACACCTTGTATATTTTAATAGCAGTAAAGTAGCATTTAGCACTTTTCTGAATTTTATTAATAAATCTTATCATCAATAAATATATCTTTACTTAGTACTTTATTCCAGATGAGTCGTAAGGACATAACAATAAACAAACAACAAAAAACTAAGTAAATTCAACAGCATCGTAGTAACCTCAGTTTTTTTTTTCAATCAAGTAATCACATTCTTATTTTATTTATTACTTCTTAGTAGGTCTGTCAACTTTAGAATGTTTGTATCAGTAGTTTTCCTGAGATTATTAAGTTTCGAATGGCGGAACTTAGAATCGACAAAGTAGAAAACGGATTTAGTCATTTTATGAATCACATGACTGTTACCGATTTTGTAAGCACTCAGATCACCCAGTGACACGAATTTTTACGTAACAAATGGTCCGTCATTTCCTTTGTATTTGAGTTATTAGTTACCACCTCCTACATGGAGATAACTAGAGTAAACATAGTTCTTCTATCTCACGAACACCGTTTTGCTATGAGTGTGTTAGGCGTGTACATGTACATTGTTTTAGTGTGCGTCTGCGCGCTCTCGTATTACGCACACTACAGTAATATGCTTGTACACGCCTAACAACATAGCAAAACGGTCTTCGTGAGATAGAACAACTGTACCACATCATTCATAACTGACGACCAAGGATGTAACAATGATTATGTTATGTTTAAAAATGCAGTCAATATTTGTACATTCAATCATTACATTTTAAAGACAAACGGATTTGCTATACTCAAATGCATAATTATTTTTATCAAAAAAGGGTCTGAATGACTCGCCGAGTTAAAAGGTTTTTGCGCTTAAAATAAAAGGACGAGTGTGTAAAAGGGCAGTAATGTTACAGATTATAGGCTGTTGCTAAAATAGTGAATTCATTCAAAGTACTCAAAGTACGTTGAGACTGCACTTGAGCTAGCGAAGATCGTAATCAATCACGTAGGAAAAAATATTACTTGAATCGATAATATCACCTACATGTGAATATTGATAAGATACCCTAAGACAACCTGTCGCGTGCTTCAAATACAGATATGATATAATTATACTATTATAATAATCTTATGTAACTATGTGTTGTTATCTTAGTTTGGTGGACTTCTAGTGTGATTTATAATTCAACTTATTTGATAACAAAACGATATAAATGAAAACTTATGGATATGACAGTCGAATAAACTTTTTTATATTTTTTAGATTTTTGTGATAGATAGATACAGGCTAACTTGTTATATATAATCTTCTGCTTAAATATGTTGTATTGAGTGTTATTATACTTACTTGCAACAATGTGTTTTGGCCGTATCTCAGTACACAGGCTTCCATAAACTCATCCAAAAATTCATCATAGTCCTTTCCTCTGGTTCTATTTTGCCGCAATCCAATATACAACGGGTCTTCCAAAAGAGACTAAAACATACAACATTAATCAAATAATCATAATATAAAAATGTGTGGAGTCAGATTAACCACAACTGTCTCTCTAATTTGATTTTGAATCTTAATGTCTTCAAAGAAAGATCTATTAAGGAAATTTTACAACTTATGGTAGCCTATCTTGATGATGTGTGTACATTTAAATAGTTATTCCTACTTTAGAAATGTGGACCAAAGTGTGTCAATATGTTGATGACAAACTGAAACTAGCTGGCGACGAACAATGGCAATATTACTACAGAATACTTAATTATGAATTAGTTTAACGTGATTTTATATTACATTGGGTGATCTTTGTATTCGGCAATAACACTTCCCTTCACCACTTCACTTCCAAAGCAAATTTTGAAAATTAGGAAACACAAGCTCTACTGCAGAGTTACACAGACAGAACTAATATGTAGTTGGAATTGAAAAAATCTTTATTCAAATAAGACATAATATGAATTTTTAAATCGTCAATTCTTTTACCGAAGAAGCTGATGCAAGCGCTACCTGAACTTGTACGAATATCTGACTGTAACCTGTAAAATGATTGCAAAGATATTCATACTGATCGCTAGCAAGTTTCGACGCGGAAACTCTTACTTACTTCCCCGAAAATGAGGATTGGAGACAAACATAATGTGAAAAAACTAAGGCTGCGTTACCACTAAGGCGGAGCTAAGCGGAGCAGCTTGAATCTCGGGAGAGAGGATTTAGATCATCCTGATTGATAAATTCCTGCACCGCTAAGCACCGCTCCGCAGCTCCGCCTGAGTGGAAACGCGCACTAAGAAATAACAAATACAATTGAATAATATTTATGAACTATTTACATGAAACAGTGTTCGAATCGTTCGGAAACATTGTGCTAACAGGGGGGGATCACAACCTTTTAAAACTAGCCAGGTTTATGAATTACTATGGATACATCTCTTTCTCGCTGTATAGCAAATAAAAGAGACGCATTGATAGCCATTCAGAAAACTGGCAAGTTTTAAGAAGTTGTAATGGCTCCTACACATAGGCCGGTACGGGTACGCTTTTGTCGAGCGGCACGTTTGTAGGAGTGTGTAGGAGCCTTAATACGGGGGAAGGTAGAATATTGACCCTACGTTTTAAATTAGTAGGAAATTGTTACAACTAATATTATTTTTAATTTCCTTTAGTATTGTAAAATCCTCTGACGCACATAGTTCGATGTAAATGGGAACCAGCAAACTAAAATCTATGGAAGTGTAATTGCAAACAAATTTTGCTTATAAATGGCACCACGGGACTAAAAAATGACAACTCGCTCAGCATTTAGTCGGGCCAGCCAACCAGTGTTCAGTTGCTTTATGCTGTATAACTAAATGCCAGCATTTTTAACCCCTCCCACTTGGTTGTCATTTATGTGTGGTGCTATTTTTTGAGCGGAATGCTTGTTCCATTTCTTTTCGATTCTAGTTCGTTGATGGGAATATACAAAATTAGGTATTGGTGTTAGTGTTTACAATACTTTCTCAGGTGTTCACCATTGTGACTGTCCGTGAGATGACAAATAATGATAATGAAAACTACCTTGATATTGGCAATTGGCATTGATATTTAAAAAAAAGCTAAGTGGCATTGCTTCGCGATATCAATAGAATATAGATAAGATACGACAATACTGGCGGTAAAGTGACACCAGCGGCACTGGCCTTCACAAGAAACGCGGTTGAAGTAATATCAATACAATATGTTATTTATTTTTAAACATAACGGCATAGAAACTTAGCCAATTTGTATAATACAACAGAATTTTCAACTGACCCACTAAATAACGGTAATTATGAAACAAACTAATAACTCACTCTGAAATTAGCAAAAATTGAAGTGAGAAAACTTACGAGTTAATGATTCTATAGTGAAATAAATAATCATACAATGAATGAGAAATCTTGAAATATTTGGAGAATATACTCGTAATGCCAATAAACGTGATTACTAATTGGGGAATGTTTTCCTCAGAAGACAGTTTAATGTTAATAACACTTTTTTATGTTGAAAATTCCATGTTGTTTCTATCAATCAGTTATGATGTAAAGATATTTTAAAGCTACTAGCTATATTTTCTCCTTACTATCTTTTAATAATGTCATTAAACACATAGTAAATATAATAAAGGATTAAGATAGTGAATATTATAACATCTTACTAACGTCAAATAAAGCTGGTGGATTTAATTTGACACTAAGCCTAATACAACATGATTATCGCTATTTTATTTGATGGAGTGAGATCAATTACTTGTCAAACAGTTAATCATACTACTTCACAGACTTTAAAAAACAATAAATATAGGTTGAAAGAACAGAATTAATATGTTTGGACGAGTGTTATGACATTGAAAAGTGAAGGTATTTGTATTAACTTATTACAAAATGTACTGAGATAAAAATGAGATATTTTAAAATCACATAACTCAGTGTCTTCAATAAAATTGAATTGCATAGTTTTGGTAATCTCTTATCAGTAATAATAGCTATAATGCACTCTCACCTGATTATCGGTACCAACATCCAAAGTGATAGGAAGACATTGGTGTGGTTTAATACCTGCCAATGCAGTGTACAATGCAAGCTTCCCCACAGGTATACCCATTCCATAGGCGCCCAAGTCGCCCAACCCCAAAATGCGCTCGCCATCCGTAAACACGATGGCACGAACGTCAGGTTCGGGCCTAAAACAATGAGAATAGTTTAGCTTATCATCATATCAACCGCAAATTGCTGGGCAGGCTTGGTTACTCATAGTTTTACAATCCATACAGTTGGGAAACGAATGTACTTGCGTAGAGCAAGGGAAGGGATGTCACGGTGGTTGGGCGACGCGGATCGCAACCCCCAAACGTTGCTCAAAAACATTTACAATGGTATAAATGTAACAAGTCTGCATTAAACGTGCAAATGTTCTTGTGAGAAGCACAAGTCAGTGTGCACTTGGATCTTAAAATAGTTTGCGCACTCGAACGCTGAGGACCGACGCGACATTGTAAAATAATAAGTAGTACAATACCTACTTCGCGTGATTTTGGCGGGTTACAGTTACCTTTAGCTTGATTTTATTGACTACTGTAATGAACTGGAGATCATCCAAAAAAGTGTTATGTAAACAACTGACAATGCAACAGATGTACCTATATAAATGTAATTAATAAATGATTACATCACATAATAATCTTTTTTTTCTATTTTGACAACCCTTGCACATTTGTGGAAGTACCTGCACGGGTTGCGGCACGCGGGGGTCGTCCGCCATCAAAGGCGTTGCCCAACTGCATAGATTGTAAAACTGTGTGGTTACTTGTCCCAACGAAATTCGACTCAACACTTTGATTTTATTTTTTAAGCTTCAATTAATATAGTTATAATATTTTTTTAGTTATAATACTGACAACTTTTTTGTACTTAAAAGGATATACACGACGACGATCGGTCCAGCTCTGCCTGCATCGAATTCTATAGCTCACTAGTTTACAATTATTAAGAGATTTTCCCGACAAAATGATGCCTCTAGCGATAAACATGTACAATAGTACATAAACAAGAAAGTCAGAGAATAAATCTCGTTTGAAGTTCTATGATTTGTAGACGTAAGAAATTATAACATTATTTATTTCAAATTATGCATTCACACAACATAATAATTCTTTGCTTAGGTAAGACATCCCATATAATAAGAAAGAAGAAAAAAACACGGCAAGGCCCTTAAGCGCTTTTATCAAACTATTGTATAAATATAAAAAAGCTTATTTTAATAAGCTACAGGCACTATAGGTCTTTAGTTGTACTCACATTAACCATGTTACTATTTCTTTACATGACTGTTTGTTGCCTTAAATTAATTAAAAAAAAAAGAATACTTACCAATTTTTGAGGATTTCGAATATATGTCCTTTATCATTGATGGTGATAAAGAGGCCCCTAGGACTCCTATAGATCAGACCAAATTTTTGGCAAGCCAATCCCACAGTTGGCGTGTACACTATTGGTAGATACTTCTCAACATTCTCAGCGAGTAGCCTGAAGAACAACTTTTCGTTTCTATCCTGCAACAATTTCAATCAAGAGAAATTATGTCATGTTAAAAAAAATATTGATGTATCGAATAATGGTTCGAAATATTTCTTACGCTTGTAATGTTTTCGTACTAACAATATGAGGACAATAGGTCGGTAATTCGGTATCTTAATTCTCGCTGTATATCTACATAAATATTTTTTTTTATATATCAGAGGTAACAAGAAAATAGAAAAACCATAAAATATTTATTTTAATCATGGAAAAATCGTTAAGAGTCAGTCCTAGCTACTGATGGCAAGTTGCCAGATTTCAGAAATGAATTTCGTAGCGTCAAGGGCGGTCATTTTTTATAAACAAAACACCAGCCCACAATTTTTCTACTAAACTGGAAACAGATTACTCATCATCAGTCAAATATCTTTAAAATTATAATGACCTGTATAATTGAAGATTTAGACAGTAGTACTTAACTAAAGGTCGCTGTATACGTAACGGAAAAATACCTCGGACGGGACGGGGTCATACTCTGCATTGTGCATCATACATTTTTCCCCGTCTCGTCTCGTCCGTGTTCTCGTCACGTATATTTATTACTATATTTTTATATGCAACGATGTCAAGAAATCGCCCGCGTCTCGTCCGTGTTCTCGTCACGTATATTTGTTACTATATTTTTATATGCAACGATGTCAAGAAATCGCCCGCTTCGTCTGGGATGTAAATAAACCGTATACTGAGACCTTAACTCTTTTGTATTGCAGTCAACAAAGGAACTGAAATCTAACAGTCTGAAAAGTGTTTGTAGTATGTTTGATATCAGGTCATGTCAGTACAAAAGTTTCAACATGCGGTATCTAAGTGAATCTGTGACTTTATCTTAATGTAGAGATAGATAAGATAACCAGTTTTTCACAAAATATGGTCATAATCTGATATAATTATTATACATTTGTTTTGACCAAAATATTATGCTTAAATAAGATTGGGATATACTAGAAGAAATTAGACGTTGCCACTAGTGACTGGGTAACACAGCGGTAAGACCATTGGACCGGACTTCCAAAGGTCGCGGGTTCGATTCCTGTCCGAGAATATGATCCGGTGCGAGTCGTATATTATTTAGTATTAAATATTATGCTTTGGTTTGTGTTTCTGTTAGATAATATATATAAATTATGGTTTAGTGCCCTTGTTAATGGATGTGTGAATAATTTTGGGTTAACAGATGGATTACTTAAACTCAATTGTAATACTTTTACCACAGTCTATTAAGTTTTCATGAATAGCAGACCACGTTAACTAGACTGTGCTTTTACGGTGTAACCTTGCATTACAATAAAGAATACTGTGTCACCAGTAAACTGCGAACAATTACCTATTCAAGGTCCATCACCAGTAATCATGCTATTAAAATTACTAATCAGCACCGAAGTTAAAATTAGACAAACCAAAAAACTGTCTTCGTATTAAACAATATACGACAGACTTGTAAATCGACCTGAACAATTGCCGATTCAGAATTCAGATCTCTTTTAAAGGCATACAGCAGTAAGTATTTATTTTTCTTGACCTATCCACTTAAGGCGATTAGTGCCCTCACAGTGGCGCCCTCATTATATTAAATTTATTGCTCGCTAAGTACATAATGTATCGAAAATTCAAACGTACATATTGAAGCTAAGTTTCTATAGTTTATTTACAAACAATAACCTCAGTAAAATATAGTTCGTTGTAGTAGTAGTAGGCAAATGTGCCAAAAGTGGCCACTTATTGCACTTTTGCCTACTACTACTACAACAAACTATATTTTACTGAGAGGTTTGTTTGTAAATAAACTATAGAAACTTAGCTTCAATCTGTACGTGTGAATTTTCGATACATTATGTACTTAGCGAGCATTACATTTAATTATGATGAGGGCGCCACTGTGAGGGCACTAATCGTCTGAAATGTTTTGTTTAGGTGATCATGCACCTTTTTAATTCTTGACTGTATCGACAGAAACTGATGTTTGCGAGTAGATTAATATCACACAGGGCTGACCAACCATTGAAATCCTTATGTCCCGTAATTAAAAAGCAAAACAGAATCACATAAAGCTTGGTACCTTCTCGATGGCTAGTCACCTGTAACTCGACGAGATAGAGGTATTTATTGAGTTTGTCCTCATATCGGTCCACTGACATCCGGCAAATATGGAGCTGTTCCTCTTGGGTTTTGAATGTGGCAGCCAAGAGGCCATGGATGCCTAGAGCTTGACGCTCTTCCAGGGTGAAGGCAAGGCCCTACAACAAAACCAATTAGCTGTAAGTCAACAAGCGGAAACGACTGTTTTGTTTTCAGTTTATGGAACCTAGACGGCAAGGCAATAAATCATACAACCTGCTCGATGCAAAACGGTTACTTACTAGATCCAATAAATTGCCACGACAACTCTAGCGCCACGTTGTCGCCCCGCCAGTGACAACTGGGATTTTTTCAAAAAAATGAACCCAGTTGCCACTCAGTGGGGTACACTAGCGGGCGACTGGTGACGACTCTTTCTATTTCATAGATTTGATACAGGTAGAGTTGATTGAATTAAGTAAGAGGAAAGTACGCAATTTATCGTTGACGAAACAATAAAAATGCAAATGGTAAAACCGTGATGAAAATCATTAGTAATTTTATTGTGTGATTACAATATCTACCAAAAACATTTATATTTCGATGATATGTATAAAACTGTAGGGTTAGAGAATGATTAATAATTATGAGCGTCTAGTTTGAAACTAGGACTCCTTGACATTACTAGAATCAAAATTATTCCAACCAAATGTCCTAGGTCATGGTCGATACCCAGATCCATAGACGGCCCACTAAAGTAAATAATAAATAAAGTAGCCTAAAAAATGTGTATGTCAAACGGTTAAAGGCATAAGTAATCCACCAGACACGTAAGCGTAGACGTGCACCTTCAAGCAACGCGGCTTGCCAAACGGCTTGCCGTCCGGCAGACCGGCACGGACCAGCCGTGTTGCTCGGAGACGTACGTGCACAATATGCACATACACATGCACGTACCCCTTCGTTGTGTTTATATGGAACAGCTATATTCAAGACGGTAAACTGCAATACGAACTACTGTTTACCGAGTCTCATAATAGTTCCATAATTCATATAACGCAGTGGAAAGTGCACATGCACGTCTTCTCGGCCTTTAAAGTCAAGTCAATGCTAATCAATATTAAGGGATCATTGATAAGGATATGTTTTAGACAACTTGTCAAATTACCTTATTTAACCGAGGGTCCCTCATATGGTCGATGCCGCGGATAACATTGGGGCAGATAATACTGCCAGTGACTTCGTGGTATCCTCGACAAAGCACTGAGGAGCACTCGAACACCGGACATTTTGTCAGCGCTAACGCAACTGCCCTATTAGGGACTATAGCGTTTGAGCAACATCTGTAACAAACGAGAAATCCATACTAATATTAACAAAGCCAAAGTAACACTCTCTTTCTATCTGTTTATTATTTTTGCACGCACGCCTCAATCGCAAAACGAATATTGATAAAGCTATGGCTCAGATAAATTGCATCTTGGTCTCAGATTTTCGAAAAACTTTTTCGACCAAATGAGACGTCGGAGACCGTCGGTGTAACGAAAAAATCGAATGGCTAATAGGTCAACGGATACAGTGGCAAACGTGATTTCGACGAAGTAAAAAAAGACGGAACGAATAGGCGAAATGTCGAAATTTGTTTTGACTTAATTTCATTTAACAGAAATTAAGTCAAATTAAATTTCGAACTTATGAAGGGTAACCCAACCTACGCTAAATCTCAAACTTGCAACTGATTACGTTCTGAAAACTCTTTTACTTGTGATGATATTATGAATCACTTCATTAGATGGAACTAATGCTCATAGCCCGAAATGCTTTCACTTTAAATCGTGTTGCATTACATTGCATTTTAGGTCTTTACTCACACGCTGAAACTCCAACAATCAAACAGCAAGAACCACCTTTAGAATATTATTATTAAAACTTCAGGGTTGTACGCGAAAAAAGTGTAATTAAAACTAGTACTTCCTATAAAAACGATTAATGAGTAGATACGAGATGCCTATCAACAGTTTACGCCATTACTGCGGATATTTTATCACAAACAGAAACGTGACGTTGCTACCTATTTGGAAGGTAGATACTTCAACAGCGAAGTTCTACCAAAATGTGCGTTTAAAGTTACTGTTATGCCAAGTGTAAAAACTTTATATTGCAGTAAAAGTAACAAAATTAAAGTGGCCTTGCCCGTGCCCATACACTAAAAAGCATTTGGCTACTTTTCACCAGACATGCAAGTGCGTAGCGGTGTGCGAGAAAAATAACAAACAAAAGGTTTAGGACTTCAGGTCTGGTCTGGTGGAAAAAGGCTTAGAGGAGCGATGTCGTTGTACATATAAAACCAGCTAAAGATGTGTGCGAGGATTGCTTTTGCGAGTTGAAGTCAATAAACTGTATTTTTATAAAAGGTAGGTGTGACTCCGCTACGTATTTTCGCACCACTCAGCTCCCCCGCACATTTCTGGTACATAAACTCTTCGTTCCACAGCTAGGAAGCTGTGCGTAGGAACACAATCTTGCACAGTTTAGCTTCCTCGCACATCTACGCGGCCTTAGCTGCCTCATAATAAGTATCAAAATCAGTTTAAGGCGAGTTGGTAACCTGGCATTTTACATTATTGAACACACCTCTAACTGCTTCATTGGAGGCAGGTCCGTGACGATCTACGTTACATAAGACCCGACTAACAGGTGTTGACACAAACTTTATTCACAGAACGTAAGCAAAAGACGCTGTTTGGTCGTGGGTGTGATAACGTAATTATGTGTGTACAAATAGCTACTACTTTAAAGCCGATTGATAAATGAATATCGAAGTTTTTGTCCATACTTTTTATAAATTGTTGCAATCAATAATAGGTTAAATCAAACAAAGCGGAGGGCCAGGAGTGCAAGTAGCGAAACTAGAAGATAAACCTAATGTTACTTAGACCACCGCCAACAATTTTTTTTACCTGTGACCACAGTCTTGTCTAGATGCTGCTGGTCGGTCAGTGACAGTCCAAATAGAACAGAATAGTTATGAATTATGTCAAAACATCAAGTCTTGTGGCTTGCTGAAGTATAAGTACTTCGGAATTTTATGCCTGTCGTGAAAACTCACTGCTTTACTTGCAACAGTCGGTGGTGGGCCAAAAGTAGCTAGCTTTTATAGGTAAGTCTATCAAGACATAGAGCGTTTTTCGATTTGCCGGCAAAGCGGGAAGCTAGCTGTGCCGGCGCCGGCAGTGGAAAGACATGCCATATTATATTCAAACATTTTTGCTATCCCGGCAGCCGGGCCGGTGCCGGCGCTGGTGCCGGGTGCCATGCCGGTAAGTCGGAAAACGCCCATTATTATTAAAATAAGTATTAGTAAATAGTTATTATTTGATTTTATATTTTTGAATGGTGACTTCTTTTATCGATGACAACGAAGAATCAACTATTTGGAATTTAAAAAATAAACGCAACCAAACATTTGCTTGAATACCTATAGATAGATGAATACTTGCATATTCCATAATACATTTATTGCAGCAATGTTGCCAAATCTAAAAATGACTTACTAAAAATAGTCAACATAAACATAATTTAAAACTTTTGTTGACATTGGAAGTGACATTCACTTGTATATTAATTATTTAGTTATTAGATTATTTATTTTAATAATGATATCAGAATCTTGAGAACCTCGAAATGGAATCAAAAGGTGAGCCTTAAAAAGAGAATTGTAAAATATTACAATAATTATTAAAACTAGAAGCAACTGGGTAATAGTAATTATTATTAGTCAGACAATCATCAAACCAATTACAATCATAAACATATTCTCAAATTATTGGAAGATGGACTACAATAGCCAAGGATAGGGCGAGGTGGAAAGAGTAGGCGGAGGCTTTTGTTTACAAAAGGCAAACAGACAAGGAATAAATAATTTAATTGATACTGTGATTTGTGATTTATAAATATTTAATATGCTGTCTAAAATGTATGTATTTAATGTGTGAATGTCTGAATAAAGGCTTTTATTATTATTATTAATTTTTAAATTTTGAGATTTTAGCATTCACAATGCTATTTTTATATAATACCAAATAATATACTAGAAAAAATACGACTCGCACCAGATTGAGACCGAGTGACTCGGTAGATCAGCCGTCAGAGCATTGGACCGGCCACGGGTTTGATTCCTGTCCGAGAACATGATCTGGTGCGAGTCCTATTTTTGCTAGTATATTATTTGGTATTATTATTATTAATTTCCAGAATGTTGTTATTGTATTAAAATACTTTATAAGTAGTTATAACTTATAATTTTAATAAATAGTAATGAGTTGGTAAGTGGCACTGGCTAAATCTATCAGGTAGTTATCTAGAGTAATCTGGATTTCATCCATTCACTCCCTGGATGGCCATCACTGCTCGATCAATACCTGGCAGAGAAGCAATGCTTTAAAGTTACTTCGTTTGTATGAAAATCGACTGGCATCCTTAATTATGTGGCCACCACTGTATATAGAAGAAAAGAAATATTTACACATAGTATATATATATTAAGACTCTAGGGTTGGAGTATAGCAAAGGGTGTGCAATAAAAAAAAGACAAAATTTTTCACAAAAATATAAAAATCTAATAACTAAACATTTTTATATTCTATTGTATAAAGTAGACAAAAATAAACACTTTTTACTCGTTTCTTTATTTTTCACCAACCGCCAATTTAGGGAAAAAGTGAGGTTTTAGTCTTAGAGACTTGTGTAAAAAGTCTTAATTTTTAGCCATTTCATCCAACACAATCAATAAATTTAAGGTTCATGTGTTTCAAATTTTTCCTCAAAATTTTTCTATGTCTCTTATACTCAAACCACACTTTTTCACTAAACTGTTGGAGAAAAAAAATTAAAACAGTAAAACGTGTTTATTTTTAGCCATTTCATTCAACACAATTAATAAATTAAAGATTAACAAGTTTTACAATTTTTCTGTCTTTTTTCCTTGCACACCCTTTGCTATACTCCAACCGACTCTAGATTCTGCCCGGGACTTTGTCTGCATGGACATTTAGAAAATCCCTAGGGAACCTTTGACCGGGATAAAAAGTCTCCTATATTTTAATCCGGGCTGTAAACAATCTGTGTGCCGTTCAGCCGTTTTTGTGTGATTGACTTACAAAACAAACATCCAAACTTTCACATTTATAATATTATATTAATATAGTAGAATTTAGTAATACATTTTACTTGTTACAATTTACTCATTAGCACACTCTTTTATCATCAAGGTGTTATACGTTACCTATGTTTTAACTACAATGATAATATTATCAGAATTCTGCAAAAGTACTTTCTATCTGTGTATTTAGTACCTAGTGCATATAATCAATTTACAATGGATTATAAATTTAATCGGCCACACAAGAGTTCGGTCCGGGAGTTGAATAAGAATATCAAAAGATGTGTTGATCCAGTGAATAATGTAGTGAAAAATACAGCTCTACACATCGAAATATAATTACTAATAATTCTATGGCTCTGCATGAAATCATGTGAACTGAAAAAATCTAATTACTGTATCATCACTCTGAACAAAAATGCAAAAATAAAAAGTCCTTGATAACACCTATTTCTTACTCGTCCTCAGTGGTCTCATTAACGTGAGACAACTATGATCGAAACAGACAACTGAAAGATATTTCGATGAAGCCCGTTTCTCGAGTAAGAATCCGATAAATTTTAACAATATAAGAACATCATAATTAGGGCTCAAATATCTTCACAATTCCAAATTCATTATTATTATCCGTCGAGTTTGTTTGTAGATTTGGTTCTCTAAAAACAGCTGTCACGTTATGTAAACTCCAAAAATAAATTAAGAGATACTTACAACAGCGTTCTAGAAATGGAAGAAAACATTTCAAAAAATGCTTTTCATCTACAGTTCTCAGCTTCACAGAAAATTAGGATTACACACGCGTATTTCAATAGAAAATTATTTATTTTTAAAGAAAAAACGCCCTCCACATCTGTGACAGCAAAGTGACTGAACTGACTTCAATCAACTGCCTGACTGAACGACTGAACTAACAATACAATACTGAAGTGAACTGAACTCACTCTCACTCACTCACGGACCTCACAGTGCTGCCGTGCTGCCAAACCTTAGAGCATTAAGATTTAATGCTCTAAGTGCCAAACCTATCTATCAGTAAAAATCTTACACCCTCATTCAGAAGAATTATGAAGAATAACTAAACTTACACCCGTTTGCACTAAACTTAAGAATCGCCTAAGTTTTTTCCTAACTAATCGACCAAGATAATTAGGCGCATGAAAGCTGCATGATAGCTGAGTTAATGACACCGTTTTAATTTGGTCAAGTTGTAGTTAGAGTTCAAAGAGTATAATATTATACAGAGTTTAATTAAAAGTTAAAAGACTTATCTATTCTTAAGTTTAGTGCAAACGGGCATTACACATTACAATATTAAGTAGATATCACTTTGATCTTAGAGCATTAATGCTCCATAGTAAAAGATGATCAGTTTGATTCTCCCTATCCATTTTCGATCGTGTTTCGTTTTCACTTAACTTCAAAAGCGTGATCACTTTTTAAAGTGAAAACTTAGGCATGTTTAAGCTTTTAAGCGTGCTTACACGCTTATCATTTTAAGCGCGCTTATTTAAGCGCTTTTCGTTCACTAGCGGCGGTATCGGCTAAAAACATTGAAGTTCATGTTAACTGTGTTTTGACAGATGTATTTGATACATTGCTACTTTTCTTTGGTAGGTTTTTATTTGTGCCAAGACGAAGTAGCAATGTATCACATACATCTGTCAAAACACAGTTAACATGAACTTCAATGTTTTTAGCTGATAGAGCCCCTGGGGCTCCCCTAGAGCCACTTAGAACAACTAGAACAACTTAACAAAGAAAAATAGCAATGTATCACATACATCTGTCAAAACACAGTTAACATGAACTTCAATGTTTTTAGCTGATACCGCCGCAGGTGTGCGTTCCGTCGTTTTGTAGTTGTTTGGTTAAAGTTTAACTCGTTTGAGTTGCAACCAAGCCACAGAACGCTCCAGTTGTTTTTATAAAACGACGGAACGCACACCAAAGCCACTGAACGGTCGGGGGTGCGTTGCGTCGCTTCGTTCGAGTGCACTCGACCGCGCTCGGGTGCGCACTCTGACCGTTCAGTGGCTCGGTGAAATTTTACTCTGACAGCTGTCAGAGCGTAGTTTTACCCGGGGCTCTATCAGCTAAAAAATTTGAAATTCATGTTAACTGTGTTTTGACAGATGTATGTGATAGATTGCTACTTCGTCTTGGCACAAATAACAACTTAACAAAGAAAAATAGCAATGTATCACATACATCTGTCAAAACACAGTTAACATGAACTTCAATGTTTTTAGCTGATACCGCCGCTGATACCGACGCCGTTCCGTGGCTCAGAGTGCAGCAACCAAACAACCACCTAAATCGGTCGTTGAAAAACGCTCTGACGTTTATCTTTTGTCATAATGTCAATGTCATTTGACATTATTTTGTATTTAGATGTTTTTGTGTCTAAAAGTTCATGGTTGCTCCTCAAAAAAACAGATTCTATTTGATTTTGTTTATAGGAATGTTTAAATTATCCGTATTCCAAAATAGAAAACGAAGACTTTGTACTTAATGACATCTAAAGTTCTTTTAGGTTATAAAAACAACTCGATCGTGTGGCTTGGTTGCAACTCAAACGAGTTAAACTTCACACAAACAACTAAATCCAAAACGACGGAACGCACACACTGTCATGTGTCATAATAGCTGACAATTGACATTGACTTACTTATTGACCGACTTACATTAGAGTTGGGTAGGACACGCGATTATCGATGAGTTTGTATGAGTAACTCATTTCGAACTGTGTGTTGGGACATTGTACCACCTCAAATGAGGTGGGACAATGTAATATCAATGAGAAATTAGTACGAGTTGAGGTATACTGTGACATTACTACAATTGGGACATTGTACCACCTCAAATGACGTGGAACAATGTCCCATTTGTTTTGTATACAACGTGTTACAAAAGTACCCCTAATGCCGAATATGGTGGATAGGGACCATCAAACTGAACAACTTTTACTATGGGACCAACTCTGAAATCGCGAAAAAAAAATCAGCTGTTTCATACAAAAATTAAAATCGAAAATGACAAAATGTATTTATACATACAACATTATACGATTGTCCCACTCACTCATTTGAGGCGCTTACGCTTGTTCACTGTTTCTCGCTCGCTCTCACGCAGTGTAAACAAGCGAGATGACGACGACGGCGCGGCGCGTGGCGGGGTAAAGAAAACAGGTGTCAAGCTAACAATGGTCGTATGCCCCGGACATATGTTTCATAATCATCGACGCGTGTTGGCTAGGTGCAGAATTAAAATTGTTTGTAATGGTCCATAGAGACTAGAGTAGAGTGCGCGGCGGTCGCACGTCGCACGCTTCAAATGACAGAATAGATAGAAGTAGCGAGCAGTAGTTCATTCATGATGCCTCATTTGATGTATGACAATTTAAATCTTTGAGGTGTTGGGACAATCTGTCGTTTTGTGTGGGACATTTGAGGTGACTCTTGTATGAGTTACACAACTCTAACTTACATAAATCTAATTAGTTTGACAAACAAAAAAGTCCTTTAATATTTTGACTCGAAAAGGGTTCTCGTATACATTTCCATTTGGATCCTAATAGATTTATTCTAATGATTCGTGAAGATGATCCTCAATTTCGAATTACACCATTCCAGCAAATGGCATCGGCATGTTCCGGTGCTCTTATAACCTCATTATTCAGTAAGTACCTAGCAAAAGTATGTTTATTTATTTGTTTTGTTTTACAATTAAAAACCCATGGTCTTCAGTCTTTAAATTATGTTTTCAGTGACACCTTTAGACGTTGTTAAAATAAGATTACAAGCACAACAAAAAGCTCTGCTTTCAAATAAATGCTATTTGTATTGCAATGGACTTATGGAACACCTATGTCCTTGTGGAGAGACCGCATGGATACCACGAAGAGTACATTTCCATGGTACAATGGTATGTTTTAATTTTCCATCAACACTTTGGATTTACATTTTCTAATTATTAATACGTACTACACATACTTGCTTTATTACATCAAAATAATCTCCACCCAATTTTTTCACTATTTTTCAGGATGCTTTCTACAAAATAGCAAAATTAGAAGGGGTACCAGCTCTTTGGTCAGGTTTAAGTCCCACATTAGTTTTAGCACTACCATGCACCGTTATCTATTTTGTATCATATGAACAACTCCGATATAGAATGAAAACTTTTTATAATCAAGTTACTGGAACTAGTAAGTATATTTGTTTATATCTTTATTGTACAACAATCAATACACAAATTATGGTACAAAGGCGGACTTAATGCTAAAAACATTCTCTATCAGTCAACCTATACTAAGAAAGACATTCATAAATGTGATGCAAACAAAATATAGAATTATATAGTATGGAATAATTACACAGTAACAAAAAGTAAGTAAAATTCTGTGACAGTGTCAGAATGGTTGGTTCCCTGTGGTGAATGGTTCTCAAAGTATATTCACGAATTGCTACCTAACTACTATCAATTGCTACCTTTCTTTATAAATTGCTACCTACAATGCTTTCAGAGAAATGCAATATTTTTAGGCAACCAGCCATTCTGACGCTGACAAGTCTGCAGACTCAGCAACTTTAATTAAAAACAAAAAAATACTAGTATTACTAGGTCTATTTTATTTTATATTATTATTGAATGTTTGATTTGATTTGATTTATGTTTAAGTATTTAATCTTTATTTTATTAATAATATTTTTGAAATTGTATGATCCAAATTAATTATTGTTATCCAAAGTTGGTTGAAATAAAATGTTATTATTATTATTATTATTAAAATAAAGTAACCAATAAACTAACTTACTAACATCATGTTATACTTTTTTTACTTATAAATTAAAATTAACTTCTAGATTTTGTGAAATACACTGCTGAAAAAATTTGTTTGCAGAATACCAACCAATGTGGATACCATTAATAGCAGGTGCCACAGCCAGAATGACAGCTGTGACCATAGTCAGTCCTTTGGAACTCATAAGAACCAAGATGCAATCCAAGAAATTGACTTATGCAGGTAATATTTAAACATGCTTGGTTTTTCATTAGTTTTAATTCTACCAAAAGTTACATTTAGATTATGTTATTTAACACTATGTTGTTTTTTTGTAGTATTTAACACTAACAATAGTTGTATCATTGTAGGGCCCCTGATTACATAACTCTGTTGTCAAAATGCTAACAATTCTCGATTGAAACTGTTTGAAATTAAGGAGATTAAAAATTTAATTAATTTCGAACACATTTAAATGGTTTCAATTGATTTTATTCGAGAATTGTTAGCAAAAGAGTTACATACTCAAGGGGCTGATATCATCTGACTTCATTAGTAACTTTCTATAACTTCTCTTTAGCTATAAAACTTCAATCAGGGTTAATAAGTATATACATTTTTTTATGTTTTAGAAATTTCTTCTGCATTAAAACAAGTGATAAGGTATGAAGGCTTGAGAGGATTGTTTCGTGGTTTGGGCTCAACACTGTTACGAGATGTGCCTTTCTCAGGTTTTTATTAATTTACACTAATGTTAATTATTGAATCAAATCTTTGTCAATTATTTGAAAGAACTGGGCCTAATAGTCGTCGAAGCTATTTGTATTGGCCAAACAATGTATGTTTTACTATGTTACAAATTAAAAAACAGATTTTAAATCAAAATTAAATTATATCTTTCAAGGTTTGTACTGGACTACATTTGAATCTACAAAACGGATATTTAACAGACCAGACTCAGAAAAAAACACATTTTTATTCAATTTCTTCTGTGGCTCTGTAGCTGGCAGTGTAAGTCATTTGAATTTGCAATAAAATAAATTAATGATTTCATTATCAACTACATAGGTATTAACTACAACTACTTACATAACATTTTCAGATTGCCGCCTTTGTAACGCTTCCATTTGATGTTATTAAAACACACCAGCAAATTGAGTTAGGTGAAAAAGAAATTTATACAGGTAAGACTGTTTGTTTAATATTTTGAAGAATTATGTTGTGAAAAGATAATGGTTTTTTAAACTTTTCTACAGATGGTAAAGTACAACAAAGAGCATCAAACATGCAAGATATCGCTAAAAATATATATAGGAATCATGGGTTTAAGGGGTTATTTACTGGACTATTGCCTAGAATATTCAAAGTAGCACCAGCATGTGCCATTATGATTGCTACATTTGAATATGGGAAACAATTTTTCCAAAAATACAACACTCAAAAATATAAGGAGAAAATGCAACGGTATGTACCACCTATACCTACTTGTTATCAAATAACAATGTTATACTTAAGTACATGTTTTGTGTGAAAGATCAATCATGTTTTTTGTGTTGTTTGTAAAACTAAGAACTGGTTTTTATTTCTAATATTTATTTGTTCTATCTAACATATTATCTATATATATAAAAGGGAAAATCACTCACTCACTCACTCACTCACTGATCACGAAATCTCAGAAACTACAAGTGCTAGGAGTCTCAAATTTTGCATGGGGGCTCCTTTTAGGGCGTAGGTGCTCACTAAGACGGGATTTTGCGAAATTCAACCCCTAAAGGGGTGAAACAGGGTGGCAAAGTTTGTATGGGAGGACGCGATTCCTTGGCCCGATTGACTTGAAATTTGGCATAGACATTCTTTCACAAAATTAATTGAACACGTGTTTCGTATTTTTTTAATATTTATCACCTAACAGGGTTAAAAAGTGATATAAATCTAATTTTGCTGTGATTGACTTCGACGTCGGAATTGAAACTTTTTTGTGCATTTGATTGATTAATTAAGAAAAGTAAATATCATTTGTCATCTCAACGTAGTATTACATTCTCTTTGGTCATTTCCCCTGAGAGTAGGTAGAATGCATTTCATTGAATAGTACCTATGGCGTTATGTTGGCAGTGCTGTCATTTTGTAATAAGGTGCAAAATTATTCCTTCTAATTATCAGTTTAATTTTAAAAGAATACAATATTCGGTCAAGTCGCCTATGCTATGACAATTAATAAAGCATAGGGACAAAGTTTAAGAGCGGCTGGTGTAGATCTGCAGTGATTGTTTCTCCCATGGCCAGCTCTAATGTCGCCTGCTCGAGAGTCAGCTCGCCGAATAGCCTTTTGATTTTGCAACCGGATAACATGAGAAGAAATGTGGTAGGTATAGAACATGTTACAAAAATACCCCTAATGCCGAATATGGTTTATAGGGACCATCAAACTGAACAACTTTTACTATTGGGACCAACTCTCAAATCGCGAAAAAAAGAAAAAATCAGTTGTTCCATACATTTTTATATTTTCGATTTTAATTTTTGTATGAAACAGCTGATTATTGTTACGCGATTTCAGATTTGGTCCCATAGTAAAAGTTATTTAGTTTGATGGTCCTTATATACCATATTCGGCATTGGGGGTATTTTTGTAACACGTTGTATATTAAAGGGAAGTGTTGGTTGATCGAGATTAATAATCCTGATAATGCACAACTTATTTTTATTTAGAACTAGCTGCACCCGGCATGCGTATTGCAATGCTCCGTTTTTTTAGCCAGGGATCTTCCCGGTCGCAAGCAGAACAACTCACCAAAGTTTCATCATAATCAGATCAATGGTTTGGGAGTCCCGTCGTCTGTACACTTAGATCTTTTAAACTATGCATAAAAAACCGCATCAAAATCGGTCCATAAGTTTGGGAGCTAGGTTGCCTCAGACAGACACACAGGTCAAACTTATAACACCCCTAGCATAAGTTGTGTATGTCGTATATACATATACATGTAGTTGTGGCCACATAATTAAGGACTCGATTTTCATACAAACGAGGTAATTTTGAAGTCTTGGTTTTCCGCTAGGGATTGAACTAGCTGTGATCTGATGATGGCCATCCAGGGAGTGAAAGGAGAAGATTCAGATCGCAATACGGTGTGTATCTGATCTGGTCAGCATCTAAGAGATGTAAGCATCAGAATTTTCAGTTGCAAGATTCTCATACATTTTTATGCTATATTCGCGGTATTTTTAAACATATCCTTACATCTCTTAAAATGCTGGTCAGATCACTTGGGAATGTATAGAAATCTGGATCTCCTCCATTCACTCCCTGGATGGCCATCACCAGATCACCGCTCGGTCAATCCCTGGCGGAGAAGCAATGCTTAAAAGTTACTTCATTTTTATGAAAATCGACTGGCGTCCTTAATTATGTGGCCACCACTATATATAGATATCCTGTAGTATAGTCTAATAACTTCACACTCACCACATTAGTAACTACATTGTACCCGTGCGAAGCCGGGGCGGGCCGCTAGTGTTCTTATAAATTGAGTCATTGAAAAACTAAATACTATGTATAATTCTAGTAGTACTAATATAGTATTATATAAAAATAGCATTGTGTATGCTAAAATCTCAAAATTTATAAATACTATGTAATTCAAATCACCATATTTTTTATATCTTGGAATGAAAACCATTCTTGGGATAGTTTTTCTGCCAATAATAATATTTGTTTGTAGATTGTCTTACTAAGGCTATAATATAAATAAACTGCATAATATTAGATTTTATTTCGTTACTTATTTATTTAATCAATGTTAAAAATATAACTACCTACCTAAACAAAGGAAAATTAATTACCTATATTATATTAATAGAGAATTTATGAAGTACTTAGTTTATAATTATTTAGCCTTATATTAAGACAATATATTTCATGCACAATTTTATTCCTTACATTTCAATTTTCTATTTCAGTACTGCACCCAAATGTTGAATTTTGTTTTCTTTTATTTTTGTTTGCTCTCTACCCATGTTCTATTTCAGAGAAGGTATAGAAATAAAAATAATAAAAAGCGAACAGTAGCATGTGCATGCAACTGTCAAGGTACATAAATTACATTATGCAAGTAAAAAATACAATCATGCCACTTTATTATCAAATTAGCTCATTTTAAAATGTTTTCTTATTTACTATAATATAACATTCATAATGACTTCTACAGTACTGAGTCAGTGACTAATGCTTAGTTTAGTCAATCCATTAAGTTTGTTGCTTAGTGTAGTAAGTCAAGTGCATATTATTCATAGGTATTATTTCATTTCAAACAAGTCTTTAAACTCTAAATTATTATCCGTTTGTATTTTTTTTGTTTTCAGGCATCCAGAATTAGTTATGATTGGAAAAACGAATAGTAATGACTATTCTTGATCTTGTAGTTCAGATATATGAAAAAGAATCATCCTGAAAGTATTGAACAAGCTAATGAAGTAGAGTAATCATATGACATTTTATTTGAAATTAAATAAAGAAAGAAAAATGACTATTATCTATTAATTAACATTATTGAAAGACAAATAGATGCTGAAGTTGCCTAGCACAATGATTTACGGGATATTTCAAGTTGTGCTGATTTAAACATTGTTGTTGTTTTAAAAGACAATACATTAATACAAACATACTTCTATTATATTTGTACACATATTATATTATGTGAGTTTGGTATTGATCAAATAGTATGTTCAAAACTTACATAAAAACATGCAATGGTTATTTAATGATGTTAATGTTTACCTCATCTGAGAGTTCTGAATGGCTATCAATGGGGTTTTTTTTGCTATACGGCAAGAAATAAACGTTTGATAGCCATTTAGAAAACTGTCAAGTTTAAAGAGCTTGTAATACCCGCCCCGGGATTTTATTATAAACTATTCCATTGACACCAAAGTAATTGAGCAGATTGTGTAAAGTGTGCTGCTCCATTTTTGGAGTTTCATTAACAATTTGGTTTTGTACCATAGAAGGTACAATTGCATTCAAAACCCTGACTAATACAAAAATTAAACAAACCAAATTATGTACCTGGTTACTTTTATGTTAATTAAGACTTGAGTATTTTAAGTTCTATCCAACAAATTGGAATCTTTTAATTCAAAAAATTTACCTGTATATGTATAGAACAATTAAAATGTTGTTATATTGGTTGTTTTTTTTTATTATTATTATTAAACAGGCAAGCAGTTGTTGCAACTGATAGTGCCTGTATTTATAAAACTAGTTTTTTCTAATTAGAACTTCCTATTTAATTTTACATTTAAAATATGTAAGTATTTATATAATGTATTTTCTAATGGATTCTTGTGTAAATATTTTTTTGGGAACAATTCTGCATTGTGGCTGTAAAAGGGTATATTGCTTGAAGCTGTAGACCAATTATAATTAAATTGTTGTTTGTAAATATTCCACTGCATAGTTTGTAAATAGAGCTGAATAAACATGCATTGAAAATAGCCATGTCTTTTTTACAATCTATGTAGTATATCTTTGCCCTTGAAAATGTGTGTTGCTTTGCTTGGTGCCAAGCAACAAATTTTACTAACTTATTATTTTCTAGAACTAAGATTAAAAAAGTAAACATTAATGGGACCAACCAATGACCAGCCTTTGTTTGGAATAATACTAACACAAAATAATAAAAAGACCAATTTTAAACAGTTTAATTTAATTATAGTCCTTAAAAGTATCAATCTTAGGTATCAATGCACAATAGGTCCTAAAGGCTCGGCTTTTATATTTCCCAAGTCGAGCCTACTATCGATGGATTCGTCAATTTGTCCGACTATTGCAATATTGTCACCCCTAATTATGTGAAGTCCAAGAACCACCTGGGCCACGCCAGTGGATGACGAGAACACTCTTTCATGGGACTCGTCTAAAATTATATTAATTGTCTGATCAAATCCTTTCAAAGTTCCAATGAAGTTTCGGCCATCTGCAGTTATCACCGACACTGTCTGATTAACATAGTTTTCTAGTCCAGAAGCCATTTTTTTGTTTACACAGTTATACTTCTAAAATTCCAGACTTTATAAAAATTCTTTTCAATTTATAAGCCGCTAACAAAACAAACAACCTTTAGAGAACAAGCGCTTTTTTATGTACCTATTGAGATTGAGAGACGAGAGACGGGCACAATGCGTGACATGACAGTGACAATGACAAATCACAAGTTGACAAACACAGACATGATCGTCATTTTGTGTGTGGCTTGTGAGCTAAAATCTTAAGCGGTCCCGAGACGGTAATGCAGCATGACATTCATTTACGTGAATTTCATGCTGCATGATGAACGCTTCATGTTTCATCATGCAGCATTATCAATCATTTTATATCAGTCATTTCTATGTAATACAGGGAGAAGGTCTTCTTTGTTGCTATGGATCAGTATTTGTCAAAGGCAGATTCATTTTTTCTTGTGATGACAGCTGCTATGTTGCGTAAAAAGAAAAAAAAGAGAACAAGACGATGGTCAAAAGAGTGGTACTTGTTAAGGCACCGATTTACGCATGAACATTTACAAAAAGTGCTTGCTGATACAGAACCTGATGATTTTAAAAACTTTCTAAGAATGGATGAAACTACGTACAACCATTTGTTATATTTAATAAGACCTAGAATTGAGAAACAGGATACTGTAATGCGACAGGCAATACCTGCAAATCAAAGACTGAGTGTGACATTAAGATACCTAGTTTCTGGTATGGATCTAGAGGATTTAAAATTTACTTGTGCAATAGCTCCGTACACACTCGAAGGTATTATAATTGAAACTTGTGAAGCGATTATAGCAGCACTGAAAGAAAACATCCAGGTAAGAGAATAACTTTTATTTACGTACTTATTTTAGAACCATAAAATAGTATTAGGAAAAAAATTAAAATGAATTAAAATTTTGCACTAGAACAATAAAATCCAAATCCTTCAGTGACGGATAAACAATTTCTTATTTTGGCTTAGAGCATTAAGAACTTTGATATTCAGAACCTTCTAAGTTCAGAACAAACGTGACGCAAGAGTTTATGAATGATTGATGTCTGAACATGGCACTCACGAGATGACACTGAAGATTATGGTTGCTGAAAATAACAAAAAGTAGCTAACGAAAGTTCAGTAACTGACCAGCGGCGGTATCGGCTAAAAACATTGAAGTTCATGTTAACTGTGTTTTGACAGATGTATGTAATACATTGCTACTTTTCTTTGGTAAGTTTTTATTTGTGCCAAAACGAAGTAGCAATGTATCACATACATCTGTCAAAACACAGTTAACATGAACTTCAATGTTTTTAGCCTTAATGTAAGTTTTTAGCCGATAGAGCCTGTTTAGTGCGGTTAGCAAAAGCCGCGCCGCCGGCCGCTCCGCCGGCCGCTCCGCTGCAGCTACACGACACGCCTCTATAGTGCGGTTCGACCTTTAGTATCATATTAATTAGACATGCACAAAATACTTCACTGAAGTGAAAAGAATGATATAGTTCAATTGGACTAGATGAAGTATATCACACACTTAGTTCATCCAGTTCACTCGGCTCAGTACTTCAGTAATCCATTTGAATCACTTTGTCGTTATGTAAAACTAAGCCTTAATACATGCGCAATAGGGGTTCTTCTTCTTCTTTTTTTTTGTTATGGCAATCTACTTTCCTCTTGGAAGTAATTTTTGCCAGTGTCAAGTGTTAAATAGTTCAGTGTAGATATTGTTTAATTTTTCATTAGAATGCGGGTGCATCGCATTCCAATGCTGCTTGGAGCATTTGACACCAAGTATATCAAGACAGTTTACTCGGTTATTTCTGCCGAGGAAGCCACCACTTCAATAAAAGTCTCAGCTTCACACAACCAACACACAACCTATTTCAATTATCCCACATATTGTTTAGTTGCGTAGACACTTGTACCATATAACTGCACCAATTTTAAGACACAATATCCACTATGAATCAATTTGAAAATAATTAAAATAGACACCAAACCGAACTCGACAAAGAAAATGGCGCCAAAAACTCCGCAATTGGGGTTGAAGTCAAATTGAGTACGGGCGGACTCCGACTCCGACCGACCGCTGGCCGCCGAGCCGTGCAACTGTCTCGCTTCCGCACGAGGTGTTCGTAATCTATCTGTCCGCTTTCTTTACTCTCCTCAAGTAAAGTGTGAACTAAATGAATCAATTGGGACTCGAATGAACTAGTGAAGGAGCTGTATACTTGATAAGTGAACTAGTTCAATTGAAGGATTCATTCACGAACGAATCAACTCTAATATTAATATCAAATCAATTTAATTAATGTGATGGCTTGTACTTATTTCTAAACTTTTGCGTTGCGCCACTTTTGCGCTATGGATTTGTTTGCAAAGTGAATAAGTATATCAAAATCTATTATGTCGAACTCAATCGTTCAATATGTTTTACTTCGAAGCGATCTGGTGAAAGAACTTGGTTGGTCCATTGGGGCATTGGTGGCACAAGCATGCCATGCATCAACAGCAGTTTTACATTTGTTCAAAGATGATGAACATACATTACAGTACCTCAGTGATCTTGATACCATGCATAAAGTTGTTTTGGAAGTAAGTGCCTCATTACTTCTTCACCATCATTTTGACACCAACTCTTGTATTATTTAATTCACATCAACGCCCGAGCGGCCGCATGCGGCTGGGTAACAATGGAATATCTATTGTCACAGTATTATAAACCACCTACGTAGCCCGACTCCTTTGTCATTAAATGAATGCCGCCACTGCCTACCTACAGACACTATACCTACGCACAGAAACTGTCAAGTTTGTCGCAAACAATACTACTTAAATATTTAACATAAAAGTTTTAATTTAAAAGAAAAAATAAACATGCATTTCAATAAATAAATGCAAGACAGATATTTTCCACTAATTTTAGTTTTTGTAGAGTTCTGTAGTTAAATTTTAATATACCTTATACTGGTATATAAAATTAAAAAATAAATAATACAAATCCTGTAGACCATTATAGACATGCAAAATAGGCATAGGCAAGTATTAAATTTTGTTACTCTTATCAAGTACACCTAAAGGAGAGAGTGCGCAAACTAAAGGAGATTGCGCTCGCCGACTCTGCCGCTCACTTCCCAGTGTACCCGAGTTGGACGACTGTTAGTAGTATTAAGATTGTGTCTCATTTTCTCGGCGTCTTATCTTAAAAGAAGATTATTTATTAAAAAATCTGCTTTGATTATTCAATAAATAATCTTACACTGGTCTGCAAAAAATCTCAAGAGCAACACGGTCAAGTTATCTCGACATCTGCCTCGCATGATTTTTTCCCACTCGAAACAACATTATGGTCTGATACGTTATTGGCTGTGTAATTAATGGTTAAGATTAAATAGGCAATATGGTAGTAGAATGATAGGACATGGTAACAGCACTTGCAGCACAATATGTGAAAAAGAAAATGACTCTTTCGACTCAGGTGCCGAGTTAACTTGACCGGGTTGTGATTATAGTTTGTTATTTTTATTTGAGGTAAAGTACATCCAATTATGTTTACTAAATAAATTATAGATTAAAAACTATCAAATTAATAAAACCACTCTTGATTTTAGGTTCCGAATGAAGAGGCGCTAAAGAAAGTAGAAGCAAAGTTACAAGAAAATTCCATAGCATATAAGCTGTGGATAGAACAACCAGAAAATATACCAACATGCTTAGCACTGAAACCCTATCCTAAAGATATGGTTAAGAAATATGTAGGAAAATTTAAATTGTACAAAGAAACCTTAAGTTAGTAAAACATTTGTCAATATCAAACTTGTTGTGGGTTCAATTCCTGTCCAAGAATATGATCTGGTGCGAGTCAATTTTTTTCTAGTATATTATTTAGTATTGTATCAAACTTTGATTTATTATTACTTTTGTTACATTTGCATAACTAACATGACTAAATAATTTTATAATTTTGCAAAGATTTCTTCACTAAGTAGAATGTTAACTTACTTATAATATGCATCCCTGCTTAATATTTTGTATTGAGCCCATCCAAGTGAAGATTAACTTGCAATAATGTAATTTTAAATTATCTGTTTTTCAAAACATACCAAATGTTTGGGCTCCTCCAGATATGATACAGTAGAATTATTTATCTGACTGGATGAAACTGCTATAATGGAGTAAAGCCGCCTTTTGTATGCTTTCTTTCTCTGTGTTGTTTTTCTTTGTTATACCTATGTCCTGTATTAGTGTGCAATAAAAAGTCTTTTATTTTTTTTTTCATAAAATTGTGTGTAATATTCCCATATCTAATCTCAAGAAAGCAATTTTGAAAATTTGTATTTATTTTATTTTTCATTAAAACAAAGTGATTAAAAAAATGATTGTTCTGAAACCTATCATGTGTAATATCAAATGAAAGGGCTTTCTGAGCAGGTTCTAAAAATATATTATCATATAATTACATACCAGCAATTGTTTTAAAATAAACAAAAAAAAAACAAATTCTAAAAAAATAAAAAATAAAAATACGGAAACTAATCTTTTTGTACCTAGCAGCGATAAAAATGTAAGTACATTATTTGTATAATTATTATAGTTTCTAAAAATGTAACATATTATAGGGAATTACTTTTAAAAAAAAACGAAAAATAATAAATACTGGTTTTATCTGTTAATTGTTTTTCTTTATACTTTAGTACCTATAAGGAACCAATAAAAAACAATTCAACAAACTGTTTGGTAGTTATATAACTAACTTCAAAATAAAATACAATTTTTCAGATTAACTTAGAAAATATCTTCCAGAAAACTAATGGATATGTAGGACCGGAGAGCGAGCATTTATAATGTTATAAATTGAGGCGCGTGTCCCGAAGTGTTACCTAGTGGCAAAACGGCCAAAGGCAGATGCGTTCTAGAACCGGAATCCTAAAACAACAAGGGTATGTAATAAAACTGAGTTACGCGCGGACGAAGTCGCGGGCATCAGCTAGTATATCTCCCACTCTAAACATCATCGATGCTTTATATTTAATTTATTCACTCATATTAAGCCCCTTAAGTTGTTTGTTGCAGACGAGCATTAAGAACTGCTCGAAGGTTGCAGACTTACGTTGCATGTGGTATCATTTCATTTTCTTTTCAACTCGTGCGTGTGCGCTCGCTTCTTGGTGGATATTTGCATTCCGCTTCCGTTATGGATAGACTCGATTTGGTCGTTTTTGGTGCTACAGGCTTTACAGGCAAACATGCAGTGAAAAATCTAGTAAAAGTCTTAAAGGATACTCCAGAACTAGCAAATGTTACATGGGGAATAGCTGGCCGCTCTGTGGAAAAAATGGACAATTTGCTTTTGGAACTCGAGGAAATCGGCAAGTTAACGTTGTTATTCATAATTTAACAATTTATTATTAGCAATAATCTGTCAGTGTATGGGATGTGTTAATAATACATTAATCTAAGTACACACGACGGCACCTCAGACTTTTAAATGTTGACCTTGAGACCGCCTTTATGCCCTACGTAATAAAAGCTGTATTCGCAGTTCAACTGTATAACCTGACGTGCTGTTGTGTGTACATAAGTAGGTATTATTTACTTGATATATCGGAAATCAATGTATTTTTCAATATTTCCTTTTTTATAATTAACGACGACCCCCTTGGTCGAGTGGCTTTGTACACCGGTTTTCAAGGTGTCGCCATCTCTGAGGTCCTGGGTTCGATCCCCGGTTGGGTCAATTTAGAAAACGAACTTTTCTATATTGGCTCAGGTCCGGGTGTTTGTGATACCACCGTTGTCTGCGATTTCCATAACACAAGTGCTTTAGCTACTTACTTTGGAATCGGAGCAATGTATGTGATGTTGTCAAATATTTATTTATTTATTTATAATGACAAAAGTAACACAACAATAACTAGGTTTACTTAGGGCCGAGCTTTGGTGACAATTCTGCCGTAAGATTCTCGGCCATGCCCATAAATTAGGGCTGCCATCCGTCCGGGTTTCCCCGTATTTGTCCTAGTTTGTAGGGCGTCCGGGAAGCGTCCGGGTAGGGTACTTATTTAGTGTCCGGATTGGGAATGGGTGATAGATTTTAATTTTAATGTAAACATTTTTTTCAAGTGCTACCGGGTAAAATTCTTCATTTCACTCAAATGTCCGGGGATTTTGAAATTTTCATCCTCTCTCATTTTCAAAATCTCAGTCATTTATTCCGTATGACGAGTGTTCCAACGGTTTGAGAGACTGTTTGTTATATACGAATGGATAGAAGTATATGACAACATTTACTATTAATTAGATATGATGAAAATGGTTTCAAAGATTTTTTTGAAAAGGTGCGATTTTTTTGACGCCGAGTGTATAAGTATATTATATTTTTTAAAACATATGCAACATGTTACAAAAATACCCCTAATGCCGAATATGGTATCGAACAATTTTTACTATAGGACCAACTGTCAAATCGCGATTTAATTTTTGTATGAAACATCTGATTTTTGTTCGCAATTTCAGAGTTGGTCCCATAGTGATCAGTTTACACCTACCATATTCGGCATTAGGGGTATTTTTGTAACACATACAGTGGTGGCCAGATAATTAAGGACACCAGTCGATTTCATACAAACGAGGTACCTAATTTTGAAGCCTTTGTTCTGCGCCAAGGATTGACCTAAATTTTTATAGTAAGTTCGCGGTTTTAAAAAAAAATCCTTTTATCTCATAAAATGTTGATCAGATCAGTTGGGTGTGTACTGTGGAGATTTTTGTTGATCGAAGAATTTTCAGTTAATTTTGGAATGAAATTATTTTTAAAATAACTACTTACCTACCGAAATAAAAGTTGAATAGGTAAGTACCTAGGTAGATTAGATACCTAGCCTGGCCTAGGTATTAAATAATATTACATTATTATACCTTTATTATTATCAATACAGTTTCCAGTCAGGGCCGCTCTGTGACGAAAATAATTGAGTCCAAGGTGTTTGACCTCAGAGAGGCCGTGCGTGTGTTGTTGTCTGATCAGTCTGGTGACGCAGTTGCGCGGTGCAATTGCGCAACCTGCGCGCTGACCCGGGGGCGCAACTTGCGCCTCTGGGTCCGGAGGCTTTGGCTGCATTACAGACGAAGCATCCACTCCCATCACGTCTATTAATGTTTCCACAGGCGCCCGACTCTTCTACTACTCTCTTAAACGTCAAAGTTTGTGATGTGGTCCAATCACTGGCGATTTTTCATAACGTTTCAGCTGCGGGGTTGGACGGGATTCGACCAGCTCATTTAAAGGCGCTGACTTCGAGTTCTGCTGGAGACAACGGACAGCGCCTGCTTGAATCTCTTTGCAAGCTGTGCAATTTCTTGCTCAGTAGTTATTTCAACCCCGAAGTTTGTCCTTATCTATATCTATATGGCACGGTTCTGTGCGCATTAGCCATAAAAGAGGGGGGGGGGGGGGATTGGACCTATTGCGGTGGGGAGCGCTTTGCACCGCCTGGTAGCCAAGATGGGGTGCCGGTCTGTTAGGGTGGAGAAGGCTTCACATCTTCAACCATACCAACTTGGTTTTTTTGGCTCACAAAAGTGGTGTGAGGCAGCAATTCATGCAACGCGCGCCTTCAGAAGGGAACCTAGCAACGCGGACTGTGTGATCGTCAAATTAGACGTTAAAAATGCTTTTAACACAATCGAGAGGGATGTACTCCTGCAACAAGTGCGCGAGAAAATTCCTTTATTATACCCGTTCCGTTATCAAGTCTATCCATCTCCATCTAACTTGTTCTTCGGCGAATCTTTGATTCTTTCCCAAGCGGCTGCTGTCTCGCCATTCAAAGCAAAATATAAACTTTGTAATCACCACTCAATGAGTGGTTCCTCGATGATGGCACAAAAGGTGGAAAGCCAAAGGAAGTAGAACAAGATTTGAAAATGTTGCTTCCTCTTTTTCAAGGTTTAGGACTGGTGGTGAATACATCAAAGTGTGAGCATTTCTGCTGCGGATCCGAATCAAATTCTTCTTTCCATGCGTTCTCTTCTACACTACTTGGTCTTAAAGAATTGACTCGAAGTTATTTCCTGACACTATACCGGAGGCTCTAGAGGCCAGGAGACGTCTTCTTACCTTTTATACCTTTTGTCGACGATGCTTTGGTACAGTGGGCCGCGCTGTTTCCTGCGACACCCGGACCTCAGACCCCAGATGTACATTTCGCTTGGGATGACATGGGAGCGAGAGAGACACTTAACCGACTTATGAGTGTGGCTGAGGGGGCAGAGTTAGCTAGACTCAGGGTGGTGTCAACGCCGCAGTCTGGAGCGTGGTTGCACGCTTTACCATTGCCCCACATAGGAATACTCCTGGATGGTGACTCTATGTGTGTGGTGGTGGCTCTTCGTCTGGGTTGAGATGTTTGTCAACCTCATTTATGCATCTGTGGATCCATGGTGGAAGTAAGTGGCCATCACGCTTTAAGTTGTTGTCGATGCTTGGGCAGATTCCCTCGATACCACGCTTTAAATGATATAGTCCACAGGGCACTCATTTCTGCCAACATACCGTGTGTGCTGGAGCCGCCGGGTCTTAGCCGCTCGGACGGTAAAAGACCGGACGGGCTAACCTTGGTGCCGTGGTAGAAGGGGAAATGCCTGTTGAGGGATGACACGTACGTCAGTACCTTCGCCGCCTCACACCTGCCGGCGCTGCTGGTGAAAACGGAACCGTTAATAAGCGGAGTAAATATGCGGCTCTGTCTCCTAATTATATTTTCGTCCCACTCGCGTTTGAGGCGTTGCCTGATGTTGGGGGTCGGGGGCAGTAGCCGTCATCAAAGAGATGGGTCGCCACCTACGTGAGAGTGGATGCGGCACCCGCTCTGGTTCCTACTTGGCGTAAAGGTTGTCAATCACCATTCAGCGCGGCAATGCCGTCAGTGTTATGGGAACCTTTGCGCCCGGATGCGCCCAGTTTGACCCGGGGTGGCATCTTTAAATAAGTTAATGAAGAATAATGTGAATTATATTAATTAGAATTAATGTGCTTAATTGATTAATTTTAAGACCTTTGTAACATTAATTTTATTTACTTAATACTTATTGTTAATGTATTTTGTGTCATTCCCTTGTTGTCATTCGTAAAAGTAGATCGCAAACGTGTTAAAACGGCCACTTAGCAGTTTTGCTAGAAGTAGACTTCTAGAAATGACCACGAGGGAATGTAATGATACCTTCTAACAATACTAGATTATAGATGGGCCTTAAAAATTCCACGTAAATTTTTATTAAAATTGTGTATTATAAAAACAATATTAAATAAAATTCACAGCGGCGGCGCCACTTTAAAAGTTCAGACGCTAGGGTAGGCTAAAAATTAGACTACCCTAGCGTCTGAACTTTTAAAGTGGCAATGATTTATTTTTTAGGTAAAGCGAAGATGAGTTTGACTGTTTTAAAATGCGACGTTGAAAAAGACGACTTACGAGAAGTTACAAAAAAGGCAAAAGTCGTTATAAATTGTACGGGCCCCAACACAATCCTTAGCGAACCGATAGTCAAAGCTTGTGTAGAAACCAAAACGCACTATGTCGACATATCTGCTGAATCGTATGTAAGTACTTATTTCCCCTATTATTATTAATTGGTTAATCTCTAAACAAAGAAAAGCAAGCACGATGAATATTGAATTGAATAGCACGCTTGAGTCCGGCGAACAGTGAGCTTGCTTCCCATACAAAAGTAACTAAAATGATTTGCAATTTGAGCTAGCAATTTTACCTATTACTAATACTTACGAGGGCGGGTCAATAAGTCCGTGACTTTTGGAATAAAACACCGATTTTTTGATAAATAAATAATTTTATTTTTCAACGTAGTCTCTCTTGAGCTCTATACACTTTGTCCAACGCTTCTCCAATTTTTTTATCCCTTCCAAAAAATATGATTTGTCGAGGTCCTCAAAATAGGCCTTTGTTTGCGAGATGACCTTATCATTGGAGTCAAATCTTTTTCCACCAAGCCATTTCTTCAGGTTTGGGAACAAGAAGTAGTCACTCGGAGCCAAATCTGGAGAATAGGGCGGATGAGGGAGCAATTCATAGCCCAATTCTTGGATTTTTGCCATGGCAACTGCACATGTGTGCACCCTTGCATTGTCTTGGTGAAAAAGAACTTTTTTCTTGGCCAAATGAGGTCGGTTTTTTTCAAATCGTCATTGAAGCGGTCCAATAAGTTGGCATAATATTCCCCATTGATTGTTCTTCCCTTTTGAAGGTAGTCAATGTGGATTATCCCACGTGCATCCCAAAAAACAGTCGCCATAACTTTATTGGCTGACAAACCCACCTTGGCCTTCTTTGGCGCCGATTCACCCTTAGAAACCCACTGTTTTGACTGTTGTTTGGTCTCTGGTGTGTTGTGATGGATCCATGTTTCGTCCACGGTTACAAAACGGCGCAAAAACTCCTCCATATTGCGATTAAACAACGCCAAACCTTCCTGTGAAGTTGTTACACGATTGCGTTTGTGGTCGACTGTGAGCAAACGCGGCACCCATCTTGCGGAAAGCTTTCTCATGCCCAAGTGATCTTTCAAAATTGAAACCACTGAGACATACGAGATCCCTACGGCTTCCACAATCTCTTGCACTTTCAATCTTCGGTCGACCAACACCATATCGTGAATTTTTTCGATTGTTTCGGGTGTAGAGACCTCAACTGGGCGTCCAGGACGTTCGGCATCTTCAGTGCTTGTACGGCCACAACGAAATTCAGTAAACCAGTTTTTTACTATTGAAATCGATGGTGCAGAGTCCCCATAGTATTTATCAAGCTAAGCCTTGGTCTCGGTAATGGTTTTTTTTCGCAAAAAATAATGCTTAAAAAGCACACGAAATTCACTTTTTCCATTTTTTCCTCAAATTACTGGGTAGTCTGATAAAGATAGCTGTCAAACACAAACTAACTGACGCAGCAAGTTCAAATTTTGATAGGAGTCAACTGACAGATGCCTGTTGACAGGAGTAGTGTTGCTTTTTCAGTAAAGAGGTCAGAAATCCAAAAAGTCACGGACTTATTGACCCGCCCTCGTATTTCAGCATATACTCCATCTGTACCGAAGTTACAACAAAGCTGCAGAGGAGGCTAATGTTCTTGTGGTACCAGCTTGCGGGTTCGCCGCAATTCCAATTGAGGCTGGTCTGTCCTATTTAGAAAAAAAATTTAAAGGTAAGTATAAACCATTTTATGTCTCCACTGCTAGGACATGCATTTCCTTATTATGGATTAAAAAAACGCTATACGCTAAGTAATGAATGAAGATTACTAACTATGTAATGAATAGGACTGATGTTGACTAACTTCATTCTAATAAGTATGTACAGTTCGCAAAAAAAGTTAGATACTTACAATTTCTGTCACCAACTTATTTAGTATGGAAATATTAGTAAAGTACCTTTCAAAAACTTTTTTATTTAATGTATTTAGATAATACTTACTTAGGTACGTACTCCCGGTGACTATTAGCGACCCAAGTGTCTTGGCCTCCGTCTAGCTACATACTATATACACGGTAAAGAAACCATAAAAGAAACCGGGCCGCGTTATACAACATCAAAAATACATAATGCCGAATATGGTACATAGGGACCATCAAACTGAACAACTATGGGACCAACTCTGAAATTTGCGAAAAAAAAATCAGCTGTTTCATACATTTTGATATTTTTGTAATTAATTTTTGTATGAAACAGCTGATTTTTTTTTCGCGATTTCAAAGTTGGTCGCATAGTAAAAATTGTTCAGTTTGATGGTCTCTAATTCCCTATCTACCATATTCGGCATCAGGGGTATTTTTGTAACACGTTGTATAGAGCTCGCCATCTATCTCGATCTTTTGCTGTTTAGCGCCACTCTCCAGCATCGTGCTCACGTAGATCGGCATCCACTACGTCAAAATTAAAGTGTGGGGAAAATTTGCACACTGCCCTTCCCTGAAAAAAAAAGCCCTGCATCTTGCATTTATTTGGAGATCAAGTTCAAGTGTGTGAGAAGCTCGGTGGCGCAGTGGTATAGCGCCTGGCCCATCGATTGCTTAGTTTTCACTTTTAATACAGAAAAGTGAGAATTAACCGATCCCATTTTTATTCTTCTTTAACCCCCGACGCAGCGCAAAAAGGGGTGTTATAAGTTTGAAACCTATGTTTGTGTGTCTGTACGTATATTCGTAGTGCCTAAACGGATCAAGCGATTTCAATGCATTTTTTTCCATTGATAGAAATCCATTTAGCCGTTATGGAGATGGTCAACTGCCTGCAGGAACGGTAAAAGATACAGAGATGGTGCTTTGACTAAAATAATGTACCCCTTGGGCAAATTTAGGTGCAAGAAAAAAAAACAAAATGGCCACCAAAAAAAATCTTATTACTTTTTTTTAGTGCATATAAATTTGTTTTCAATTATGTTCACACCTTTAATAATTAATTATTGGAGATGATTTGAATTTTTGACATGATGACCGATGACGTCACAAAACAGTCATAATTCTCATATTATTGTAATTTCGCATGCTTGCCAGTTCGCTTGCACTATTATGTAAACGAAGTTTTTATCAACGATCTAGAGTCCAAGAACCGGGCGACCGCGACCTTTAATAATGGCTTTATTTATAGTCTACATGGTTAAGTTAATTGTGTTGGCAGCATCTCACGTAATATACGTTGCAATTCAACACAAAAATAAATTTCTTTTGTGCGTTCAAAAGTAACTCAAGTTGTATGTTGTTTAAAAATTAATCTAATAGATGTCGCCACGAGGCCCACGAGGTTTTTAAAAGCATCTGTCGTAGGATAATCGTATAAACCGGATCTTTGCAAAAATCCTAGTTCGGTTGTAAAGGACCGGATAATTGGAATCTAAGATAGATTTTTGCAATTGTGCGTGCTTTCTTCGGATCTACGATATTTGTAAAATACCAGTATGTTTCGAATAATTGGAAACTTGAATGTTGATTGGATAATATAAGTCGATTTATAACATCTTCAGTCTGATTGGTCAGAACATGACTTCTTATAGGATAGCCGTTAGCCAATTAGAGCATCCCTCCGTGCATAACGTTGACGTTAGTCAATTAGCGCGCTCAAACTGATGGTGATTCGTGATTTACCTAGTTAAGCTGGATTTTTGTTGTAATGTTTATTACGCAGACTATTGCAAGAATCTGTCTCAGATTCAACTATCCGGTTTTTTGTAATCAATTAGAATTTTTGTAAAGATCCGATTTGTACGAATATCCTACGACATATCTAATTATCTATTCGAGCTTCGAGGCTAGATGGCGCTTCTAATTTTGAACATATCGAAATGGGTGAATATTTTATTTCGGAAAATTTCGAAAGCCGGGTCGACAAAAAAATCTGTTTAGTTATTAAACCCTCACTTTTCACGAGAATCGGTTGAGAAATAGAGGGCGTTACACTACTTAAATGTTCTTTGTTTTAGGAACTCTTGACACTGTAGAAGGCTATATTGAGATAATTTTGCCTAAACGAGCAAATTTCCCTGGAAAATGTGTCATACATTATGGGACCTGGGAATCGTTAGTTCACGTATTAATAAACCTAAAAGAGTATCAACGATTAAAGGTGGAAACGTTTCCCCAAAGTATCTACGACAGGGAACCACCTCAGGGATTCAAGAAGTAAGTTTTCCATCACCTCATTTAAACGGATTTCTTATAGAAAAATATTATTTATTTCTGATGGTTTGTATGAATGCGTATACAACGTGTTACAAAAATACCCCTAATGCCGAATATGGTAGATAGGGACTATCAAACTGAACAACTTTTACTATGGGACCAACTCTAAAAGCGCGAAAAAAATCAGCTGTTTCATACATTTTGATATTTTCTATTTTAATTTTTGATAGCTGATTTTTGTCCGCGATTTCAGAGTTGGTCCCATAGTAAAAGTTGTGCAGTTTGATGGTCCCTATCCACCATATTCAGCATTAGGAGTACCTACTTTTGTAACACGTTGGTGCACGTTGTATAACCCCCGACAAAAAAAGCGGGGGGTTTAGGGTGTTAATAATGTAGCTTCCAAATGATAATGGACCAATTTTACTGTGGTTTATTTTATTTTAAAGATAACAATAGCGAGATGGTTCTTAGCTATACGGTTTAACACTCTGTTAATGAATTAACCAAAAATGGAAAACCGTTTCTTCGGAGCATCAAACTGAACAACATTTACTATAAGACCAAATCTGAAAGCGCGAAAAAAATCTGTTTCATACAAGCTTACAAAAAGAAGACCATTGAAAATATTATTTTAAAAAAAGCCTTTAAAAACCCTGAAGATAAACCAAAAACCGTTTCAAAATTAAATTCCTCTAAAAAGCAAAAAATATTTTTTTAATCATTAGATACGCATATCAATTTTAATAAAACACGTCTAATAGAGTCAAAAATAAAAAAATATCTTGTTTATAAACATTGTGAAAGAATGTTAAAAATATAAAGTTCCAATTTTGAGTCAACAGTTCAACACCCAAAATTGGAATGTATGTTAAGATATTTATGAGGTGGTTAATCTGGTTTACTTTTACAGAATCGGTTGTTATGATTTGGGTCGTTTTCTTTTGCGTAACTATTTTGATATGAATTGAATACCTATTTATGCGGTTACTTAACTGAATAATGAATGAATATGAATGTATTATTGGTCAATAGCGGCGCACATCTACTTACATTTACTATCCTAGCAATTTAAAAGTTAGCGACATTAGGTATAGTATAAATAATCATATAAGTAAGTTGCACAAATAAACAAACATTGATAAATGTGTACCTCTATCAATGTTTGTTTATATTTACCTTACCTTTATAATTCCAAGCAGTAATTGTTATTTATTATAGATTTTAAAATTATAATTAAGTATATTTTATTATTATATTTAAAAAAAGATGACTGATCTACAGCAAAAGCATAATTAGACACCTCTTATTATTTCTTCAGTACCTATTAGTACCTAGTAGGACCCTAGGTAGGTAAATAAGTATTAGCGAAAGTCGAAAATAAAATAATAAAGTAAATAAATTAAGAAAATGCTCATTGACGTACGTTACTGAAAACCTTATAGAGCATTAAGGCTCCTATATCCCTCAAGTGGCGCCCTCATTTTAATCAATGTGGCCACTTTTAGCACTTTTGCCAACTACTACAACAACGAACAAAATTTTACTGAGGTTATTGTTTGTAAATAAACTATAGAACCTTAGCTTCAATCTGTACATGTGAATTTTCGATACATTATGTACTTAGCGAGCAATAAATTAAATTAAGACGAGGGCGCCACTTTGACATATACAAGGGCCTTAAGAACTAAAAAGGTTACGACAAAAGTGTAACTGATTACGATTAAGGTGCGTTCAATGTTATTGCCAAATAAATAAAACAAGTTACCTACCTAGTCGGAAAATTTGACTTTGAACTGCTAAACTAATCTACTTATCCACTATCCAAATTGACCGACATTTTTGATTGCGCTATAGGTACCATGGGCAACAGCGTCGCTTAACCACTCCTATGGTTAAAATCGCTTGCACGCCTTGTCACAACATACTGGTTGAGCGACGCTGTTGCCCATAGTACCTACTAAACTACCAATGAAGCGATGTATAAGATTTAGGAAATATTTTAGGGGTATCTAATTAGTTTTTATGTAAATACCTACCTTCTGCTCATTAGTTAGTTACATAAATAGGTACCTACCTAACAACTTGTTACCAGTTGATGAAATAACGCAACACCTTTTTTCTCCTTAGGTACCTAGGCACTTTTAGACACCTTTTGCACGGTAAATTTTTTACCGTGCCTTTTGCCTTGGGTGAATTTTCTTTTCCGTGATACTATTACTTATCTAAACACTACAACCTAGTACTAAATGAGATATTTTTTCCCTGCGACACAACCTTTAAACTAATTAGGTACCTACATATTATAGCAATTTAATATCATTGACTTGGGTTCATAATTACCCCGTCGTTCACTTGGATCCACTGCCAAGATCCACTTGTGGATCGATACGATCAACTCTTTGAATAGGTACATACCTAGAAGATATCCTAAAATAGCAAAAGTGCAGTTTTTTTTTCGATTTCAGGATTGCTTTAGCTATACAAAAAGTTGTTCTAAATAATAATTGGTTTAAAGGTTTTGCGTTATTTCCTATACCACAGATTACTAAATACAACGTGCGCCTGAAGCATTTTCTGAAAACCTTTAACCCTTCAACGCCCGGAAAATGACACACAATAGATATTTCATTGTTATCCGGCCGCCTGCGTCCGCTCGGGCGTTGATGATTATTAAGTACTTATGTATTATTTTATTAGATGTGTCATAGGACCACGGAATAGTAATGTTTAATTTTCCAGGTCGTTTTTCCACCGAAATAAGGGTAAAATTTGGTTCCCTTACCCCGGACCCGACAAGGATGTAAATGAAATGTCCCAAAGATATTTGTACGAAAGAGGAGGGAAGAAGGCGTATCATTGCAATTTGCATACCACGACTCCTATGTTCTTTCAAACATTATTGGTTGTACCTGTAATGTTCATATATTATTATCTAAGCTACTTCAAGTGGTTTAGAAAATTACTATGGAATTATCCACGACTGTTCACTATTGGCTACGTGTCAAGAAAAGGACCCACAGAAAAAACCGCCAAAGAGACAAAATTTAGAATGAGATTGGAAGGAAAAGGAATAGGCGACGATTCGACAGAAAAAACATTATCTGTCCAAGTAAGTAGGTACCTACCTAACAACTCTAAGTGTCAACTGTCAACTTTCTTCTTCTTCTTTTTTTGTTATGGCAATCTACTTTCCTCTTGGAAGTAATTTTTGCCAGTGTCAAGTGTTAAATAGTTCAATGGTAGATATTGTTTAATTTTTCATTAGAATGCGGGTGCATCGCATTCCAATGCTGCTTGGAGCATTTGGCACCAAGTATATCAAGACAGTTTACTCGGTTAGTTCTGCCGAGGAAGCCACCACTTCAATAAAAGTCTCAGCTTCACACAACCAAGATCGCGCCTATTTCAATTATCCCACATATTGTTCAGTTGCGTAGACACTTGTACCATATAACTGCACCAATTTTAAGACACAATATCCACTATGAATCAATTTGAAAATAATTAAAATAGACACCAAACCGAACTCGACAAAATGGCGCCAAAAAAAAACCAACTGTCAACTTTAAGTGTTAATTAATTCAAGTTTATAATTGGAACCGTAGACAAAAGTTAAACCTTTTTTTTTATTATGCCGAGAAAAATGCATTTGTACGCGTCCATGCCCCTTAAATAATTTGCGACAGAGGGCCCTATTTCTAAACATTACCGTAGTGAATTACAACGATTGTTTGGTGATCGTTGCGCCGATATTTTGAACCAAAAATAAACTAAGTACTCACAGTCACCGCAATGTATGCGATTTAACATAGTAAATAGATGTCTTCGCTACGGGTAGGTAGGTATATACTGTTACAGTCAAACAACATACCTACCTACTTGTCATCGAGTGCTCCCAATCTGCCTAAATATTGAACTATGTAAAAAACCGAATGGAGTCTCGAACTTACAAACTATTAATTAATATTGATACAAACAAAAATTTTTTACAGGTTTCAGGAGCTGATCCTGGTTACGATACAACTTCAATTGCAGTAGTTGTTTCTGCTCTTACAATAATAATGGAAAGTGCAAATATGCCGAAGTAAGTTTACAATAAGGTACAAATAATATAGTCAGTGTTGCTTATTAGTACAGTTAAGTTATTCGTGATTTTGACGTATTTGCATAGAAAGTGGCGCCCTCATTTTTTGCCAACTCTTTATGTTCAAACTGTATGTTGATCGTAACTTCTAAACTCTTATCATAATTTGACAATTAATGAGGTATCGTTAAAAGCTTTCTCTCGTCCGCTGGTTAGTTTCAATTTAATGTGACGTCGCATACCACTTTGTCCTAGACACGAACGGCTATTTATGCTGGAGGTGGCATGCGACGCTACGGTTATCTTTTTTATTGAATTTTGGACTAGAATATTTTCTTGTTTCGTGCTTTTTAGAGCCCGATTTGTCCGTAGTTGGGTTTAGTTTTTTTTGTGTGTAAAAAACATACACCTATCTGTTGCGTCAAATCACACATTCCCGCGAGTGGCGAGGCGATCGACAAATAGCGACCTCGCATGTAGAGACTTAATATGTAGAGACGTAAGCTGGCTATTCTCTTCGCCACCCGCGCGCTCGCCTTGGGAGAAGCGATATAGCGAAGCTATATCTACACATGCGAAGTCGCTATTCGTCTTATCGCCTCGCCACTCGCGCGATGTGTAAATAATTTATAGGTAAGTATGTACCTACCTACTTAGGTATTCTCATTCTTTGAGTCTGCCTCCCTAGCATGACCACTGAAACGTGATATGATATAGCGGATTTATAATGTTTAACTGTCAAAAGACAATGGATTTTGACATTTGTGTGTCGATAAAACGCTGTATCACGCGATATATCGTGTTTCGTCAGTAATGCTAGGGATGCAGGTGTGGCAATGTTAGTAATTCACATCACAACACAATACAAATTATCTTCTTACGAATGTAGGTACCCTCCTACGGGCACCTACTTAGATAGGTAAGTACTCAAGTATGTAGGTATGTTTAAGCCAATTTTTTTTTAGGGGTGGAGTGCTTGGCGTTGGTGCGGCTTTTCGAGATACGAAAATAGAAGAAAGACTAATGAAGAACAAATGCCTTGAATTTGAAATATTAAATTAAAATTAGACATTATGTAATCTAACAAGCAATATTAAAATATCAATAGGTTTATCTAGGTTTATATCGGAATATTAAAAAAAAAATATATCGTTTAATTTTAAAATAAATAATTTTTATAAGAAATAAAAGTTTCTATTTTTTTAAGTAAGTAAGCACCATAAAAAACAATTGGACAAATGCTTTGTCTCCATCAAGAGAGATTCTGTACCCTAACCTACTAATATTTTTCTAGGACAAACCTAACTTTGCAGTAGGGAAAGCTGCAAACCCAGAAAACTTTCATAACGGCAGGACTCGCGTAGACAGGTATTTGGACCGAAACAACTTTGATCCTTTGTACACACGACGGCACCTCAGACTATACATGTTGACCTTGAGACTGCCTTTATGCCCTACGTAATAAAAGCTGTTTTCGCAGTTAAACTGTATAACTTGATGTGCTGTCGTGTGTACTTTGGTTTGATTTTATTTAGCGTTGCCGCATTTTTTTACATAAATACCAACTTATGCGAAACTTAGTTATAATTATATGTGCGAAACCATCCATACCGTAATAATTATGGCAATGCTGGCACAGCACAGATTAACATTCACTACATCAACTGTATTTGAATGTAAACTGAAAATCAAGAGTGGCACAGATTCCTTTGCTTTCCTACTAAAGAGAGAATTTCAAAAACAACAACAACAGTGAAATTATTATCTGCGGCGGCCTTAGAATAATGCGGCGGCGGTATCGGCTAAATACTTTGAAGTTCATGTTAACTGTGTTTTGACAGATATATGTGATACATTGCTACTTTTCTTTGGTAAGTTTTTATTTGTGCCAAATCAAAGTAGCAATGTTTCATGTACATCTGACAAAACACAGTTAACATGAACTTCAATGTTTTTAGCCGATAATAGAGCCCTTGTGCTGTACATAGACTTCTTCTTGTTTTTTTTGTTTTGGCAATCTACTTTCCTCTTGGAAGTAATTTTTGCCAGTGTCAAGTGTTAAATAGTTCAGTGGTAGATATTGTTTAATTTTTCATTAGAATGCGGGTGCATCGCATTCCAATGCTGCTTGGAGCATTTGGCACCAAGTATATCAAGACAGTTTACTCGGTTAGTTCTGCCGAGGAAGCCACCACTTCAATAAAAGTCTCATCTTCACACAACAAATATTGCGCCTATTTCAATTATCCCACATATTGGTAGTTTTGCGTAGACAATTGTACCATATAACTGCACCAATTTTAAGACACAATATCCACTATGAATCAATTTGAAAATAATTAAAATAGACACCAAACCGAACTCGACAAAATGGCGCCAAAAAAACTTACATAGACTTTTTTTTTTGAGTGGCCTCTTCCGTTTATCATAGAAATTCCGCCAACGTCCCGTAGTGAAAGATACACGGTGATTTCCGGGGGGTAAATGCTCGGTAATTTGTAGAAATTTCCTTCCTTGAGTTAGACTTATTTTTAAAGTGCTGTGATGTGATGTGAAGTAAGAGAGATGTCAATGGGTGCATTCCACAACAGCATTTTACTAACCGTTGACGTGACTGTGACTGACCTGGGGCCCTACCGGCTAACTTTTCGAACTTCGGCGGGTCTGCCGAGCTTCAACTCAAAACAGATAAATCGAAGTAAGGAGCTTCGTATTGTACTATTCGCCGAAGTTATTTAGAAGATATCGATGTTCGTGTGACATTATGAATTGGGTTTCGCCATTTTGGCCCGATTGGGGCTCGATTTATCTGTTTCAATTTGAAGCCCGGCAGACTTTCCGAAGTTCGATGCGTTAGCCGGTACGGCCCCTGTGTGAATGGGTGCAGTCTGGCAGACTAAACCGATAACCGAGAGAACAAAAGATCCAAAACCAAGAATATTTTGAAGTCATTAACCCGAAATAAAATGACATTAGGCTATTTTTAAGACAATGCATCAGGCAGGTTTACTTCCTATCTAGTTATTTTCAGCACGCACTACATGTGGTTTTGTAATGTAAATTGAGTAAAAATACTTTTAATTTAGTGATCCGCTGCAACTTCACTCGAGAATGTATGGCAAAGAGAAAATTTTACAGATTAAAATACGCGTCTTTTTGCTATGTACCGCTAGTGCTCTGAAATTGCCGGCGATATCGCGATTAGTCTGCCAGAATGCAGACCATTCATCAGTCAGACAGATGTCAATGTCAATTGTTATGTCAATGTCAGCAGACAAGAACGGATTTTTTGTCGTTTTCTGTGTCGACAACGATAGTACATATATTTGTTTTCTAAAATAACATAATTTCTTAAAACCTTTGACCCTTTTTGTTTGGAATAATATCATCAAATGGTAAGTAATCTTATTGACTCATACTTGGTGATATTTTCTAGTTTACGGTACCTACAGCTTAATCGTTCTGTGATCTCATCGGCCCGTTGTCGGTTGTCGTATCGTAATTTGTACAATGTCAATCATTCTCGACCCAAAAAATCGTATTTAATCCTTGTACCCTTTAGTTTTACAATCGAAAACGTATTCCTTTAATCAATTCAGACAGACAAAATCATGCCAAACGCATTAGTGGTACGCTTTTTATGTGATTGTATTTTAGATGGCTCCAAGGAAAACCAGAACCGTGACTCATTAACTATTAGTACTCGATGATTACTACTTGCACTACCCTTTAAGTATTATGCTTCTCGTAATTATTGTTTTAATAAAATATTAAGTACTTTCTTATTAATACTTTGCCACTGATATTCATTAAAGATGTAACCTTGACAGCTATGCAAATGTGATGCATCAACAATATGAATTTATTGATTTACAGATAATTTGAATCATGACATCTTCAAACACTCTACAAAAAGCCATTGATCTTGTGACAAAGGCTACTGAAGAGGACAAAAATAAGAATTATGAAGAAGCATTCAGATTGTATGAACACGGTGTGGAGTACTTTCTACATGCAGTGAAGTATGAGGCTCAGGGAGAAAGAGCTAAAGAAAGCATTCGAGCAAAGTGTTTGCAATATTTAGATCGGGCAGAAAAACTGAAGGAATATCTAAAAAAAGATAAGAAGAAGAAACCAGTTAAGGATGGAGAATCAAACTCGAAGAGTGAAGATAAGAAGAGAGACAGTGATAGTGACTCAGATGATCCCGAAAAAAAGAAACTACAGGGCAAGTTAGAGGGTGCCATTGTGGTTGAGAAACCTCATGTTAAGTGGAGCGATGTGGCAGGTCTGGAAGCGGCCAAAGAGGCACTAAAGGAAGCTGTTATACTCCCAATAAAGTTTCCTCATTTATTTACCGGTAAAAGAATACCGTGGAAGGGCATTCTACTATTTGGGCCACCTGGTACTGGTAAGTCATACTTAGCGAAGGCTGTTGCAACTGAAGCTAATAACTCGACCTTCTTCTCGGTATCATCATCTGACCTTGTTTCGAAGTGGTTGGGTGAATCTGAGAAGCTTGTGAAGAACCTGTTTGAGCTAGCAAGGCAGCATAAACCAAGTATTATATTCATTGATGAAGTTGACTCCTTGTGTTCATCTCGATCTGACAATGAATCTGAATCTGCTAGGAGAATTAAAACCGAGTTTCTAGTTCAGATGCAAGGTGTAGGGAATGATATGGATGGCATATTAGTGTTGGGAGCCACCAATATACCTTGGGTTCTTGATGCTGCCATTAGAAGGCGTTTTGAGAAGCGTATTTATATTTCTCTACCAGAAGAGCATGCTCGCCTCGATATGTTCAAATTGCATTTGGGGAACACTTGCCACATATTGACAGAACAGGACATAAAGGTTTTGGCTGCAAAGACAGATGGCTACTCTGGTGCTGATATTAGTATTGTTGTACGAGATGCTTTGATGCAGCCCGTTCGTAAGGTACAGTCTGCCACACATTTTAAGCGAATTTCAGGGCCAAGTCCCACAAACCCTGATGTAATTGTCAATGATCTTTTGACACCATGCTCTCCCGGTGATCCAGGAGCTATAGAAATGACATGGATGGAGGTACCGAGTGATAAATTAGGTGAGCCACCAGTCACTATGTCTGATATGCTACGATCGCTGGCTACATCTAAGCCTACTGTTAACGATGAAGATATGACTAAACTGAATAAGTTTATGGAGGACTTTGGACAAGAAGGGTAAACTAATATTATTCCGAATTGAGGATTGTTCAATTTTGCATCTGATAATGCTTTATTTCATTGATGTATTACATTATGTTGTATAAGGTGACTTTGATAAGTTGCAGGTTTATTTTTGTAACAATTATGTCATATTGTGACAAGGATATGAATGTAAGTTTTTGCTAAATGTTTTAAGTTCACAAAGATAGGTTTATTAAAACAAAACATGGCTTAAACAGTTTTTTATTGATTTAATGGAATTAACACAATATGTCTTAATTATATTCTCTATAAGCTTTCTTACTTAAAAATGTCTTTATAGCAATGTAGGAACATTGATTGTTGCTGCTGTTTCTCATTGTGATAATGACACCAATTTGCCTTTAAAATACTAGAACACTTTAATTGTAGTCCTTGAATTTGATTAATAAACTAGTTAAAATGTAAACCTTATGTTGTGTGAAAATATAAAAAAAACTATTCAAGTAAATGAAAATTACTGTGAACTTACGAACTTCAAATATTATTTTATGGTGTTTGAAATCCCTAATTTGAAATTCCTTATTTGGAAATTGTTTAAAAAATATAAATATTTGCATTATTGATTCATTTTGTACATAATATTATGCTTTAAAAGTTGAGAAATAGATAAGAACTCCAATCTAATTTGTAAACATTTCAATAAGGATGTTTCTATATTTGAGTATTTGTTGATTTATCAACAGTTCCCCTACAGATTATGTGATTGTGATATAATGTTTTTCAGTTTGATTGCATTTCAAATTTTGATGAAAATATTAAATTTAATAAACATAAATTAAGTAGGTAATAGATTATTTTTATTACATTGATTCGTGTAAACCCCACTTGTGTATCCCTAATATTATTTTAATTGTATCTTCCCTTGTTTAGCATAATCTTAGGTTTCGAAATTAGAGTATATTTTTGTCTATTATTTTATATATTGTTAAATAAGCAATTAAATGTTTCAAATTTCAGATATCTTTTTTTGTATTCCACGTTTTTGTGCATTTAATATTTTGTACGGACAATGTTTCATTGATGATAAATTACGAAAGTAAAACTAATGAAACAGCACCTATTATCTGTCTTTATTTACATAAATTATTTCATTTAATATTATTCATTAGTATCACAGTATCTTGTCGTATAATCTGATGTTGATGCTTAATAAAGCCATCATGGTCCAACTGATGGCGTTTTTCGGCGACGATGAGTTTATTTCTGAAACAAAGGAATATTTTTAATGGCCAAGCAGCTTGCATTACCTAACATCACACACACGAAAACCATCGCTTTCTTAGGTATTATTTAAAACTCCTATATTGATGCAGCTGAGAAAAGAGATTCTTGAAGAAGAGAACTCTTGATACTCTTGTTAACCTAAAATTAACGATAGTTTATGTATCTTATTTTGTTAATTGGCAGTCAGTGTCTATCTACCAATAATTAAACAAATCTTTACAAAAGCTTATTAAGCCTTGTATTTACTGTATAACAAATAGACCAATAACATCACGTGTAGCATGTCATTCACCATGTTGACAATTTATCGACGACAAGTTTTCGACAAGAAGGCGTGATGTTGCGCAGTTGCGCTCGGCTCCATCTGGTAGGTATTGTCGCGCGTAGAGGCAAAATCTCGCCTCATGTTTGTTTAGCAACATAACACGTGTTGCTTAACATGAGGCACATCAAATGTTGCCTATATGCACAGTATAAACATTTTAAGTTAATACGAGGCGTAAAGTGTCCTTGTCCAATAGCTAATTTTGAAGCCTACCTATTAAAACGGTCCGTTCTCTTTTGTGTGTGCCCACGACAGCGACGCAGCTAAGCTGCATCAAACTGTGTGCAGGCGCCCTAAGTCCCAAGGTGGACACCAGCAGTCCTTGAGGGACTGGGTTGGTGCCATACGGGATAAGCCAGGCCCGTTCTGTAACCTGGAAATGTTAAGCAGCTCTACAATCAATAAAGGGTTGTGGTCTCTGTAGGTAGACATAAGTACTGAACCAATATAATAATGTTTATAAGTAGTTAGTTTCGGTCACCAATAAAAAGTTATTTCAAAAACTTTGTGTAACTTATACTATTAGGTGTGATATATTATGTGGTAATATTGACGACCTCCTTGGTCGAGTGGCTTTTGTACACCGGTTTTCAAGGTGTCGTCATCTCTGAGGTCCCGGGTTCGATCCCCGGTTGGGTCAATTTAGAAAACGAACTTTTTTATATTGGCTCAGGTCTGGGTGTTTGTGATACCACCGTTGTCTCTGATTTCCATAACACAAGTGCTTTAGCTACTTGCTTTGGGGTCGGAGCGATGTTTGATGTTGTCAATTTAATATCTCGGATGAAGCTTCTAACGTTTTGTCATGGGTTCGATTTCTGCCTGAGAAGTTATAGACGAGTTGCTTTTTTCTAGTAGGTACCTGTAGGTACTACTTAAAAAGTTTATACAAACAAGTTTCGTGATAAACTTGTATGGCTGTGAAACAAAACAAGTTTCTCGCCTTTGTTTGAAAACAAGGGAGAAAGTAATTTTGAAATCGTACTAAAAGTCGGAACACAATATTTATACTTGCCTAAATAAACCTTTGTCGTTTTTTACGAAGATTGACTTTCAAAGATCTTGCAGAATAGAATGGGTTACAATTAAAGAAATAAACAAACTTTATGTCCGTCGATGTGCCATTGTAGCTCCGGCGCCGGGAAGGTCCGGGAGGAGCAATTGACGTCAAGAGGCTCCCCAGGTGAATACGGCCGCTCGTGCCCGCTAACACGAGGGCTCTCGCGCGGAAAGTCTGGGATTAAACGATAACATTCACATGAGTTTACAGCATGAGTGGTTAGGTAAGTGGGAATCAATAGAGACTGGTTTTAACTGAATTTAACAGCAAAGAAAATGTAATACCTACCTACCTGCTGATGTTTTTGTTTTGAGGGTTGTGTGTTACTTATACTATAGGTCAGTATTTGACGACCTCCGTGGTCGAGTGGCTTTGTACACCGGTTTTCACACCGGTTTTCAAGGTGTCGCCATCTCTGAGGTCCCGGGTTCGATCCCCGGTTGGGTCAATTTAGAAAACGATTTTTTCTATATTGTCTCAGGTCTGGTTGTTTGTGATATCACCGTTGTCTCTGATTTCCATAACACAAGTGCTTTAGCTACTTACTTTGGAATCGGAGCAATGTATGTGATGTTGTCAAATATTTATTTATTATTATTTAATATTATTATTAGTATACATATTTCAAGACAACGACTCCAGATTTCCGGATAAATTTAAACCTAGAAGGTATTTTCTGGTGTCCTAGAATCTTGAAATTTGGCAAGAAGCAAGGTTTTACAGCACAAGTTAAGAACTTTACAGTCAGACGGGCTACCGTAGGTTGTACTTAGGCACTTTTTTCAGATTTCCAACGAATATAATTCGGAATATAGTGAACTTACAGTAAACTTCCATGAATGCTTCGGCCTGGGCAGAGTGGAAAGAAGGGGCTTCTTTCGACACCTCACAGCGGTAGAGACCTCGAGTTTTCAGGCTCAGATCCTTGAGATGAACACGGCGGGCACTTGATTTATCTACCTGTAAAAAAAAATCAACACCGTTTTTGAATGGCAATAAGAATTTAGAATAACAACGGCGGTCCTGGTAATAGCCACACACGTGTAGAAGTAGCAACAGCCAGAAACTCGGCAAATAGGTAGGTAGGTTCTATTTTTCCTGTCTTAAAGGTCATGATGCGTCACACTACACGTGTTGTGGGTTGTGGGATGTGTTTAAGTAGTTCAAAAATGTTTAAAATCCTTTTCGGGTCTTGTAGTTTTGTTTGAACTTTGAGCTAAGTACTTTTGGGTTTTTATTTCATTTTAGACAAATGGAACCCTTTGTTGTTTGAAGAACAACTACTTGTGCCTACTTTTTGCTCTTTTGTCAACTACTACACCAAAGAACTATATTTTACCGAGGTTATTGTTCGTAAATAAATTAAAGAAACTTAGCTTCAATCTGTACGTGTGAATTTTAGATACATTATGTACTTAGCGAGCAATAAATTTAATTATGATGAGGGCGCCTCTGTGAGGGCACTAATCGCCTTAAGCGTTGACCTTCCAAATAGTTTTTTTGAAGTTGATGTATACATCATAATTATAATTAATGATAATAAAAATATAATTGAAAAGATGCTATGACCGTAGAACACTAGATTTTATTGAATTTTTATTTGAGTCTATGAGAGAAATATGAAATGGTGAAATCGATATGTTCTAATTTGTAATGATTGCTAATCTTTATTATGAATTTTCTCTATTTCTGTATGGCCGATTTTATTTAAGTTTTTAAATAGCAGTAAGAATGCAATTTTATGAGCTATATTATCTTTGTAGACGATAATAAAATTGATAAAATCCATAGACTTATTTATACTAGTGTATAAAATCAACATTTTGACAGGTCAGAAATGGACATCCTTCTTTACTGTATGATTAACAGTAAAACGTAGTGATTTCATTCTCTTTGACCTGACGCACAAGAAATCAATCAAATCTTGAATTACTTCCAGCTAGAGTAGATCGATACAAAGAGAATGTTATCACTATAGATATACCACCCTGTATACTGGACTATAATAACTACTTTTAAAAGGAGTAAAAAGCAAACTTTACGTCAACTTTGATCCCGTCGACTTTGTGTGCGTGCTGTGGCGGTCGAAGCTTAGGCATGTACCGGTAGAACTCTTCGTTGTCCCTGTACCATTTGACGGAGTACAGTTTGCCGCCTTCCAGGTCGAAGTCACAGCCTAATGTTGCGGTCTCGCCGCGCTGCTTGAACGTTGGCACTGTCACGCCGACCACGCGGAGACAGATTGATACTAGAAATGCAAAAACGTTTGGAGCGACCGGTAATAGTAGTTTATGATACAAGGTTGGTAAGGAGCAGCCTTTTTGCTTTAGTCCTCCCGTGACCACGGCCCCTGGAAAAGGTGTCGAAACGCCGGGAATTCTAAAAACCAATAAATACAAACTAAATAATTCTAAAACAACACCTGAATTAATAATATACGCGCTGTAATCCGTAAAAAGTGTTTTATTTCTAATAAACTGTACGCACGAAAGTCTTAGAAGTGAGTATGATGATTATTTAGTTTTGATTTTAGTGGTTTTTTGATTCCCCGACGACGTTTCGAAACCTTTCCAGGGGCCGTGGTCACGGGATGACTATAGCAAAAAGGCTGCTCATAATTTTATGAAATAATCCGATCGGAACTTAATAAAAATTAATTCGAGTGTATTCAATTATTTTGTAGCTGAATTGATAAAAGTTATTTGTAAAACAATACTAATTTACCAGGGAAAGTAATTTAAATAAAGGAAATACAAGTTTTTTCCCAAAGGAGACATACCTTTATTTATATAAACAAACTTAACTGCATTTTTAAAAAAACACCTTTGCCGTAACCGGTTATAGAACCGACACTAATTAAAAAAATAATGCACCCTGATTTTTTATGACACCAATCGAGACCAAGGGTCGATATTAAGTCCTTCAAAAGCAAAGGACGATCATGTAATCTATCAATACTTTAAAAATCTATCAGTTAGGGCATTCATTACCTAGACTTTCTGAGAAATCAGTTAAATTCTTTACCTGAGGAAGAACAAAACCGAATAATTTTACAGGAAGATGGCGCCTTTAGTTCTATTTTGGTTCCTAAATGTTAATAAATATTTCAGTATCTGAATCGGTTCAAACCAAATTCACCCGTTAGGATTTCACAATGAGCTTCGTCGTCTTGTTTCTTTAATATGAACTATTGTTATTATTTCATAATCTTACTTAAATTTAAAATACCATGGTTGTTAGAACGTATTGATTCTTATGATTGACTCTATCGATTGGTGTCATAATAGTTTAAGATGTAATTTTTTGCATTAGTGTGGGTTCGGTTCCCGGATACGGTAAGTAATTTAAAAAAGTCCTTGAGTGCATTTTAGTTTCTTTCTTTAAATAAAGGAATGTCTCTGTTGAGCACAAACTCCTGTATCCTTTATCTAGAGTACTTTCCCTCCTGGTTCACTGAAAAATTTTCACCCTTTATTTCAGAGGGAGTACCAGCTAATTTTAAAACATTAATTTTAAAAAAATATACAGGTGTAAATGAATCAACCAAAAATGGGAAAACTGTTTCTTATCATTCATTAACACCCTGCATATAACTTTATAGGTACAGACTCTTATTAAGATTTTTTTTTAAATAATTATTATAGTCTCTTCAAATAGCTAGACTGGGCTATTTATCTTTCTTTTTTTTTATTTTTTTTCACTTATCATATCAACGATATGATACGCCAACAGTTGGGCATATTCATTAAATACTTTCTGCAATTGAATTAATAAAATTTTGAATTAAAATTACAAACCTTTAAAATAGTTTATAAAATACCAAAATAGAGCTGTACGTCTCATCATAATCCTCTTGTCACTTTCGTTGTACTTTATTTAAATAAAGCACAATTAATCACAATTAGTAATAAAACTTAACAGTACAAAGTATAATTGTATGCCGAAAACTTCCGAAACTTCTATTAATTTTGAACTCAAGAGCTCGCGTAGCGTACGAGCGAACCGTAACGGCTACGAAGTGCAACTGTTGCTACGTCTGCTACGGCAAGACAACTACGGTTCTCGTAGTCAGAATTGCACTACTGGATGGATGAATAAAATTACGAATCGCGTTTTGTAATTATTGTTTTATGTAACAAAACAGTATGAAAAGTTACGATGTTTTATGTAACAAAACAGGATAAAAAGTAAATACAAACGATGAAAAAAAGATAGAAGCTACTCCTAATGTGAAAGTGTAGCGTTAAAAGGCGACCTGCAAATGAGATGAAAAATATTATCTTTAAAGCGTTTCATGCACTTTATTTAATTAAATAATTAAACAGAAGCAGTCTTCTCGGGAATTCGCTGTGTTTTTTGTATATCGGTAATATTTACGTTAACAGTGTATATTTTTCCGGATTATTGGGATTGTTTTAATGATTCTTAGCAGGAGTGATTCAACGGAATAAATTGGTTTTTCATAGTATATTTGCATTTAAATTTATGTAAAAAGAACTTCAAACATGTTCTGTGTTAACAATGTAAGATAAAACACATTCTAAGTTAACTTTACAGTGCTACGTTTATTTTACCACCAGGTATTTAAGTACGAATAATGGCCTCCTGAAGTACTGAAAACTAAGTAGAGGTATCTTAAAATTGTAAACAAAGACAAAACTTGGACTTAGTAGGTTATTTTTTATAATTAAATAAATATTATTTTCCTTGGGACTCTGATGATATTGCTATGGATAAACATTTATTAAAATAAATTTAATCGTTATCATGACAAGAGAACAGAAACATACTTTTAGAACTTATAACAGACTGGACAAATTAAAAACTAGAATATTTACCTAAATATTGCTATGAAACAATTTGTTTAGAAAACCTTATAAAGTTGTATAAATTAAGTAGGTGAACTTCGTGAGGAATTAAAAGTTGATAATTTATTGATTTTCCATCATAATTATGAACATTAATTTTAAATTCTCCAAATTAATAGTAACGTTTAGGTTTAAACATAGTTTCCGTCCGCTATTTCGTCTGGAAGTGGAATTCTACTTTTCATAGCAATATTTCTAAAGTTTTTCTCAAGCAATAAAATTTCATCCCAATCCAATTTATTCTGTACGATAATGATTTAGCCAGTGAGTCTGACAAATTATATTATAAGTACAGACAATGACTCGGTCAAGTCAAACTGTCTTCAAAGTTAAGTCATAATAATTGATACGGAACTGCTATAATTGGAGAAGCACTGAGCAAGTCAAGAGAAAGAATTTCATCTTCAATTTATCAGCCTCGAGAGTTTCCTTTGAACTGCGTACTGCGGATATCTCTAAATGCAAGTTTTATTGGTCGTATTGAGGGGACTTGATAGAAACTTTGCACGATTCCTAGAGATAAATTGGCGTAAGTTTTAATACGTGACGTTGATAACAAAACGTATATTGCTGGTCTATGATTTAGGAGGTTTATTTAAACAACAAATCAACCCACTTGTCTTAACCGATTTTCATCTTCAAGTACAACTTTTACAGGATGTCCCTACACTTTGCCACTCGAAGAAAAAGTAACTTAAATATTAAAAGTAGGAAATTTTACTGAAAGATCACTTATTTTGATTTTAAACATAATTGAACTGCATTATAAGATTTTTGAAAAATCGCCTGCTTTAACCAGGAATCGAACCCAAATATTAAAAAAAAACAACTTTTATTTTTACGATATCGATTGAAATGGTTACTCATTAGGACTATTTTTCTTGAATAACTCACCATCTCAAACAAAAGGAAGACCATGAAATTTTACATTTAAGTTTTCATTATTACGTATTGTATCGTATCGTATGCATTTTTATAAATGATTGGATGCAGTTCCAATTAATTTTAAAAACAAATTAAGTCTTCTTTCATTAAAATTTTCTATCTACCTACAATATTTAAGGTACTTACTTAGTTACTCTTGCCGTGTGGCAAAGTTTTGGGACACCCTGTATAGTTTATTAAACGTTTAAATGTGAAAAAGCGTAGTTGATTAATTCTATTTATGTTCACAAGGTATATACTTTGCATGATCTTAGTACAAATTTAGGTTAATTATGCATAGATATAAGTATACATAATATGTGGGTATGAACAACTAGCAAATATTATTTTGACAACTTTCTAAACAGTTGGCCTAATTATTATATTTAAAACACAAGGAAAGCCAATAAATTGTATCTCTAATGAGAAACTAAAGCCTTTCATTTTAATAATTTGTTACACAGCTACAGCGACAAAGTAATTCTGTTTGTGGTTATTAAAAAGCCGCGAATATACCAAAGTTTATTGATAATTAACAACGGGGTTATTATTTTGCTCGATAATTACAGGCGAGAGGCTATGAATATTTTAATATCATAAATAGCAAATTGATGTGTTCGATGTTGACACGACATGGCATGCCTATTAATTAAAATGATTTGGTTTGTTAGACTAACGAACACAAACTTTAACATGATGATATTTTTTTAGTCATGTTTCTGCATATTAACAGTAAAATGTAGAACATTGTCATATTGGATCGTTCACTAGTTTGATATAAACCAGCTGTTTAAAACAAAACCGCAGTTTACGTTAAGCTCGTTTGCCACATCAGGTGCTGATTACATTATGTATTCATCACAAGCTAGACTTGCGCTATTTCTTAGCCGCAGCCCGAATATATAATGCCGGCTGAACACTCTCGCCCGAGTGCTCTCGCCCACCCTCGCCTGAATATCTCGCGCGAGAGCCCCGGGTGCAAGAGCGACCCTGTACGTACACTCTCTCTCTCGTGCCGTGCAGTCGGAGTTGTGAATTCAGAGGAGATGGACTACGATTCTCTCGCTCGGCCTCGCAAGATGAGAGACCAAAGGGTCTCGGGATTTTTGGAAAAATCCAACACGGGGCTGAGAACGAGCGAGTGACAGCGAGACAATCCGAGAGCTGTACGCTCTCGCACTCGGCCTCTCTCGTGGTGTCCGGCGAGAGTGTACAGCCGGCATAACAGTCAATGGAGTTTGGTCCAAATGATTCGTATCCATTGTAATCTTTACGCTTGGTAGGTGGGCAGGAGATTGCAGTTTTGGCGCCTGTTTTATCGGAAAACGCTTCTGCCCATTTTCCGGTCCACGGCGATGTTACTTAGTCTTACAATAATAAACTACCTCTAAGTCATTAGTCATCTTTTACGACTTTCTAAGTGTGAAGAAGGGTTGGTGCTATCCTTCTCTGCCGGACGCCACACGAGCCACATGGGCTAAGGAAAATACCTACATAATGTATGAAGACCTCTGTGGCTCAGTGGCTTGACCTTGACCGCTGACCAAGATATTTGTCTTCGGCTTATGATATTACTGTTGACAATTTGTTCATTGGTATTCATCAGCCCCTTTAGAGAAAGTCACATTTGTAAAAACTATATAGAAATTAGCTTTCAAATGTTGTATGTATTTGTAATTTTTTTATTTATGGTTAGCGAAAAATTTATTTTATACATTATTTTTAAAGTTTTTTATTGATCATTTATTTAAACTTTAAAAGAAAACGAAGATTTTTTATTTATTTCTTAAAAGTTTGGCTAAAAATATAGCAAATCAACATACAACCGGAGAGGATGTCAAAGTGCTAGTGCATGAAAAAAATCAGGATACCTAAAATATCAGAAATGGAATGAAAATATCAGAAATGTTATCGCTTTGCAAAGGTAGGCCAGAAACTTTCACTAATTACGCAATGTCCCAAACAACTATGAACCAAATGCGCTAGAGATTGCCCCATGAATTCTCGCTGCAGTTATGAATAAACAAATCCAACTACAGCTCAGTAACCGTGTAACTTGCGTTCTGTCGCTAATAGACGATGACTCCAATTAAACTTGGGCCGTTTGCCGGACATTATGCATACACTGTGCGTGACGTTATTCAGGTTAGTTTTGTTAATGCAAAGCTGTCATTTTGTCAGCGTTTTGGACATTTACTACGTAGCTGGTTTTGGAAAACAAATCTTTTTCTTTACGTAAAAAAATCTAATTATCAAAGCAAAAAATAGATAAAGCGGTTCAGCCGTTTTAAGTGATGCGCTTATCAACGCTTATTATTTATTTATTTATTTAATTAGCTTTGCATGAATATAGTTCTTGCAAGATGGGTTTTAATCTAAATGACGCTCTAGTCATTTTATATAAATGGCTAGAGATGAATATTGTGTCAAAAATAATGTTTATTTTTGACGACCTGTAATTAAATTCGTCCTGTATCATAATATTATATGTAATTTACTAAACAACATAGTACGTTGGTGTACCTAAGTACATTGCATGCGTGTATCTCTGGTGTGTGTGTTTACGCCGACTTCAATTAAACTTAGGCCGTTACTGGACGCCACTTGCATAATATACCGAGCGGGTCGCGTCTGCTTGCTAGTTAAATAGTTGTATAGGTAGTGCAATGGATAAATAGATGGCCATACTAATTTTAAAGATTTACTATTTTTTTTAATAAAAACAATAGGAGTTATAATATGCCTCCTAATAAGAAAATTCTTGAATATCGACAAACGCCCTATAAATCTTTTATGAACTTTTAGAAGAGGAATAAGCTTAGTAAGTACATTTAAAATAAATAATTAAATTCGGGGCAACTCACAACAATTATTAGTGCCAAAATAAGCTTAAACATGTTTAAACGTTATTTTTTCATGAATAAGACGATTACTCTTTAATTGATTCTCTAACATTAAAGGTGAAGTATTAACTCAAGTAGGTAAAATACAAAGGCAGAAACATTTACACAAGTCACACCAAACTATGAAGGTGATGTGAAAATGAATAACCAAAAAGGTAGGCGCCAAAATTTATTGGATGTGTAACATAGATAAAGTATCCTTCTGATTGAAAATAAGGCAAGTTTATTGTTAAAACATAAAATAAAGAACCTCTTGTGTCCAATAACGCCTTTGTACAGGTTCATTTTTATAAAATACGGCTCATAAACTTAAACATAAAACAAACAGGTTTTATTTTACTCGCCATGCATCGAAGCAATAAACGTCATATCGCTTCGTAAATTTATGTGAATTGATACTCCTGGATAATACTGTGTTAGAAATAACAAGGGATTTAGAAGGTTGCACTTGAAATTTATACTTCATAAAATTACTCTTATTGTTTCATCTTTATTTATCGCCTTTAAATGATACGAGGTGCTTATATCAAGGTGCTGCTTTACTCGTACTGTGTTATGGCGAATATAAGAATAATAAAATCTAAGTATATCTGAAAGAAATGTGTTTAAGCCGAAAGTGTATATCTGGGGAATAATTCGTTATATGGGCTATGCACGTAATGTGGCTCTTTTTTATAGGTGGGAGGAATGCATTTATATACGCATCCCGGAGGTATGTGGGACTCGCCGGGGGCCCCCTTTAGTTGTTCTATCTCGCGAAGTTCGTTCGGCACATTGTTTTACGAGAGGGTGCAGACGCACACTAAAGCAATGTGTATGTGCACGCCTAATAACATTCATAGCCGAACGGACTTCGTGAGATAGAGCAACAATATTACATCCCGCACTAACACGCAGGACCTAGGTCCTGGTGTGAACGCTTCATCGGCCCTGGGCCATCTCACTCTTGAAGACTAGATCCCCTAGCCATCGTCGTCGGAGTTAGTCCGCGTTGGCGTCTGTCTCACGAACTCGCTCCGAGGTCTCCGTCTGTGAGATATAACATCTTCACAGAAGGAGACCACCGCCTCCCATGTCCTGCCACCTCCCAGCATGGCAATTGCCACGCATGGATATACCTATTAATCACGCCGACAAAGTGTGTCTACACGTGAAGTGAGGATGTAATTTTATTTTCTTATCTACCCTATCGTGTGCGGTGTCGTTGGATAGCAATTTTAAAAAACAGTTTTTTATTGATGCATCCGTTTGTGAATTATTAAGCTTTAAAGTGCAAAATTTTGTTAGAGTCAAGTGTGTCCCCTCTCCCCCTGCCCTTTTACGAGTAACAGTCGACCAACTTATAAAATGTACTTGGCGCAGTACCAATTCCTCATTGGGAACTACTAAAATAACGTTGTCTCAGAGTCCGCAGTATTGAGATGGGCTACGGAACCCTACACTGCGCATGGCCGGTACGCAATTGGGCGTTTTTTTTTACACATATCTTTCCTCAATTTGAAAATATGTGTTAAAATGTATTTGAAGTTACTACGTCATGCCCAAAGTTGTTGCTATTCAATATTATGTAAGTCGTGATCTTGGTTTATCGCACAACAATTATAATTTCTGTTAATTTGACGTCGTGTCATAGACCGCTAACGCCGCTGAAGATATTTTGAAATTGTATAGTGTGGGTTAAAATTTTACAACACAGCATGTACTGATCTCAGTAAATTCAAGTTTCTTCCGAAACCATTACGCGAGTTGCGTCTTCTTGTGATCTAATACATTCTTTTGTATTGCAGAATGTACTTAGGCGTTGTGTTCTTCTGCATCATTATTTATAGCGCGTTACGTCGCGCTACATTTGTTACAGGAGCTTTTTGCCTTAATCTGTATAGCAATATATCAGGAGCAGCACAATAGCACAGATAGAAAGCACTGCGAGCTACAGTTAACCTAACTGTCGGCAATTTGGAGTCGCATGAAATAGAATAAATCGGTCTCAATGCAGCCTCTTTTTTATCAACCATGTATATTACGCAATAAGTTTCGTTTTTAGTTGACAGAAATTCGTCGTGTACAGCCTTTTGTTTCTGGATAACTAAACACTAACCTAATTCGCTGCGCTGGAATTTGGGCTTTGCTGCTTTGTATAAGGTGTGGTTCTCGTTTGTTTTATAGGTCTTTCAGTATGTGGCAGTGAGCAAGCCTGATGCCTATTGCGGACGCAGGAGAGTTAATGGCGCAAGTGTTATTGAAGCCAAATATTATCTCCCGCCTCACCTACAACGAATTTACAGCTGTGTACAAATGTTGCGGTCAGATCGTTCCAGTTTAACTCTGTGGCTCTATCCAATTTGTAATATAATTGAATAGTCAGCTAAATTACCAAATTGTAACGTGCTCTTAGCTTTTAGTAATTACTGATCAACGCCAAGATAATACGCCCCCTGTTGTCTGGAGGATTTTAATAGTATCGTATTATGTGAAGAAGTAATAGGCTTTCTATCAACAGTATGATAATATGTGGAGGTGTGCGTGCATACAACGGTACGGTATCAATTGATACCTCATACTGCTGATTGTGCCTTTTTTTCTGGAATAGGGATATAATATTTTAAAATGTTGTTTAAGAAAAAATATATCAAAATTTTACTCTTGAAATACATATAAATAACTTTTTAAACAATAAACAACTGTACAAGTTAAACATAAACAAGCCTACACTTGTGTCGTTGACAGCGGCACAGAATATATACAGCGGTAGCTGTGGACACAAGGACTCATTGCAAGTCGGTCTCTGGAGAACTTAATAACATCTTGAGGGGACACTTGTTGGCAGCTTGAGAGTTTAAATAGTGCCCTAGGTGTTGCGTGACACATTTTTGTTTTAGCTATTTTGTTCTTGAACTCATTTTTAGAATAGAAAATTTTACTTTTTAGGAAATGACATCTTTACTAGGTATTATTTCAACGATCGCTTCTACAGGGTGTTTGGTAATAACCTTTTAAAGGCTAATATGGTAGATAGGGTACTGTGGAGAACGATCTCCACAGTATAAAGGTACGAACCTTATCTACCATACTTACCTATCTACATATCACCGCCGTTGCTGGTTAATTTGAATTATTTATTTTAAAAAGTGATGATTCGATTTGAAGATTAGCACGCCGTGCGTAGGCATGGATGGTGAAAAATATGTTTTTTTTAATTGGAAAAGGTGTAATAATATATATATACATATATATTAATTATCAGATACTAATGAATATAAAGGACGTTTCACCGTCAGGACCTAAGAAGTAAGATAATAATTATTGTAAAATTCTTTTTCTAAATTGTCCCAGCCAGAAATCGAACTCGGGACTCCAGAGATAGCGACGCTTTTAAAAACCGATGGACAAATCACACTAAGATAAGAAGTGGCGAATAAAATAATGTTTGTAACGTTTTATAAAAATAAGAAAACAGTGCACTGCTGTTTTTTCAGACAAATAAAAGGCAATAAAAATGTGGACGACCGCAAGCTTTTCTTATAAGAGCAGATATAATATTGTAGCATTTAATTTGAGAGGATCCTGCAGAATAATATGAAAAGAGGTGCTTTGTGAGGTGTTATAACAAATTGGCGGAGCCCGCGGTCGACGCCGCTATGGACGTGGTGTTACACACCGGAATAGAGTTTGATGAACATTGGGATGAAAATATAAGAATAAGTCGGTTTGCTTGACCGTACTTTCTGCTAGACATCATCGCTTGTCTTGTAGACTTTAGGCTAGGGGAAAAGAAAATAGAGATATGACTATGAGAAGTTGATACGACAGGTTACTCGTAAAAAGTGACGGAGAATACATATTCTCCGTCACTACGTCTACATAGACGTATCATCAATTACATTTTATAAAAGAAATGGTAAATAGTTCATTAACTATGAAATAAGCGCATAAAATGTTTGGAATAGGTAAGCATTTATCAGTGCTGCAAATGTCAATTTGGATTCAACTTAAAAAAATAAAACGCTGCTAAGCTATCGTACTGGCGGTTGACCGCGCGGCTAGCCGCTTTTACCATTTTAATGCAACCGGAAGACGCGCGGTTGGCCGCTTCGCGCTATGATCGCTAGTGCGTAAGAGGGCTTTCACATGGCTATATTGAGTTTCTACTTTGTGTATTGTTTTGTTGGCATTTTTTACAGCCAGTATGTATTCAGCTATAAAGGAATATTTGAAAAGAACGCGATTTCCGACTGCTCTTTGTCTGTGAATCGCAGTTGAACAGAATGCGACGGTGCGCTTCAATAGTGAATACGTATTCCACTGTGACTTTCGCGTGCTACAAATTAGAATGTGTTTCATACCAAACTTGGATTTAATATGTGTGCTTGCAAGCATTCATACGAACTCGCTGATGTGAGAACTCATTGAAATAAAATAAAACACTAAGTATCCGTAAGAACGTCAGTATACATCATATACATGAGTGACACAAGTTGCATGAGATATTATTACAAGGCAGATGTAATAAAAAAGAACAGTGCTAAACTCCATACAGCAGTTTGCCCAAAGGCGTTTGATCATGCTAGTTGTATGTTGTTGTAGGTGTGAACACTATTGCCTGCACTGTCTATTAGGTTAGGTTGCATGACTGTATTACAACTAATTTAGTTTAATGAGGGATTAACATGGATTTCTTTTATTGTAAGGCGTAGGTATTAGTACTGAGGAGCGGGAATCTGGTAGTGACTATTGCATTTCTTGGATTTGGGAAAATTTATTCAAGTGATTTTTTAAATGAACATTTGTGGTTCCTAACATGGCACGGAATTTGAAATTAACAGTAGTTTCTCACGAATTTGCTTATCGTTGAAGACTTCAAATTTACGTCAAAGGGAAGTAGATTGGCACAGTTCTGCACCTCTTTGATGTGGCGGTACATAATTTATAAGGTTTCACCTCGGCACCTGGGGATATGTTCGCTTATGTTCAGGATAGCTACTAGGATTGCAAAGGTCGTGAATGAATTATTACTGGAGTTAGTGAACATTTTGTGATTTCATATTATGAAGTAGTGAAGTATTGCAGCAACTAGGTAGTTACTTATATATATATATATATATATTGTTAAAAGTGGCGATAAGTAGCCACTTTTAACAATAAAACTCCATTTAACTAAACGACATGCTAGAAAATATTGTTTAAGCGATAAAAAGAACCACAAAGCTTCTGCGGAGTGCACTACAGAGAGATAGTTCACAATTTCGTCTTTATTTAAGCACTATGATTTTTTTTCCAATGGCGGCGCTAGTGTGCAGACTACGCAGCCTTAATGGTTTACTTGTCGTGAGCCAAATTATGCAGTCACTCTAATTAGTTTAGCAACTCGAAAATTGCAGCAAACGCACTTGAATTAATATTCGTATTTAATAATAGAATAGTAAGCTTATATTCTAGAGCACCTTTAGTCGGTTTTAAATAATCTTACTTTGAAAAAAGAAAACGTTATTTTCGTTGAAATTTTAACTTAGATGTCATCGTTACTAACTCGGCTAAGATTTCCATCAATCTTGCATTATTTTGGGTCACACTTAAGCCGCCACTGTAATCAGATAAAAATATATGAAATACGAAACAAAATCCTGATGATTGATGCAAGTTAAACGTTGTATTTAATTACGAGTCTAGCGACGCCGCGTGAAAGTGGGGTGACTGTTCTTCTTTGAATCAACTTTAATATTTCTGTAATGACACAAAAAAAATATATCCAAAAAGCTATTTTAAGGGTAGAATTGGTTATGTTATTTTTAATTTTCTTAGTATGAAAGCGTACAAAAACAAGTTTCAAAGCAAACAATTTCCGTTTTATCAATTCTTATGTAAAATGCTACATTTTCATTTTTGATAACTTTATTGGTTACTTACTAGGTTCCGCCCGCGACTTCATCCACGTGGGTATTTGGAAAATTCCTAAGTATCATTTGACCTGGATAAAAATTATTCTATGCTTTAATCCAGGCTTTTAACTATATGTGTGCCAAATTTCATCCAAATCCGTTCAGCCGTTTTTGCGTGATTGAGTAACTAACATCCCAACTTTCTGTTCAAAGTTGCTATAAATCCGATTAGTGGAGGCACCCTACATGCGAGTATTGTGCTTTACTTTTTAATAGCATTGCCCATTTTTCATTGGCCTCGCTTTGCTTTGATTGATGTGGGAATTTATTAAGATTTTCTGGATCCGTGAAATATTTGAGTGCGGCAAAAATGATTCTGCTTTAAAAAATATTCATTTTATCAAAAATATCAGAGTAATTTAATTACTACATAATCATCGTCAGACTTTCACAGTACTCAATACTTAATTAATTCATGTTCTCCAAAACCTATATTGCCTCAGTACCTAAATCATGCGCTAAAGTTATCGTCTAAAGCCTATAACATTTCAGTTGCACCTAAATTTTATTATGTTCACTAATGCTATTTAAGTTACTAATCTATTAACATGGTGAAAGTAGTTCAAGAACATAATGTCAAATAAATCGTATATGAAATTTTAATGAAGATTATCACCAAGCTCAGTGAATGGGCGAAAACCACGGAAGTCATACACGTCTAAACTGCGTGAGATGAACCAAAGGCTCGAATGTGGAGAATGAAAGAGTGGAATCGCAAAAGGCTTTTGGATTGAAGATGCTGAATCATCGCGGGCTGAGTGTCGCGTGCGCCCTTGATGACGTGCAATAACTAGGTACATAGGGAACTAGGGGTTGCCGTAATGGTTGGAGCTCGATAGTCGTCACAATCTATGATTAGGCACTAACTTAAACCAGTTTAATTTAAAAGTTTATATGAAATCACTCGTCAACTATATTAATTATAATAACTTAATCGGACTTTGTGAAACAGGCCCTAAACGTAACATCCGGGCCCAATCGCGCTAATTCTGAACGATAAAACCAAAACCGTTAACTACTTAGTCATTTTGGTTATATTGACCTAAAAAAAATCTGTGGTTTAGCTATAGAATTCTCATTTGGATTGTCTAAGATTGGCTTTCTAGGCTCACTAGGCATACCTTTCAACAATTTTTACCAAAATAAAGCGAGCATTTTTCTGTAAACAAAACTGAATCGGTGACGATTTAGCTTTTGTTTTAACGTTGGATATTAGCGCGATTAGGCCCTCATGCTAAGTTTGACAGTATGATGCAAATCGATAGCTTTCATATTCGTTTTGATCTTAATATGTATGATAATGAAATAGATTGAAGTTGGTTTAATTAGAAAATAAAAATTCGATTAGCTTACAAGATACCTACGAATATTACATTAATACTTCGTTACCTTGAAGTATATCAACCGAATTATACTTCTGTTCCACATGTTACGGATAGCACCTACTTCTCTATTAATTTATTAATAGATCCAAATTAGTAGTTATGTAATTACTATTGTCAAACTAGAACTTCATCGTTACATATGCAACAAGACTAAGCGTAAGCTAGTAAAAAACATATAAATTATTTGGGTGATTTACCATTGTGTCTAACGATCCATCACGCTTTCTAAACAATATGTCAGTTCTATTAGGATATATAGATAGATAGTAAATTGTTTATTTGTTGCAACACACATAGAAACATCTGGTAAGAATATAATATACGGAAAAAATTAAACCTTAACAATGATGACTTACGTTAAACGTAGTGCGGATGTTCTTAAGCGCAGCAGACGAGACACCGATTTTCAGTCTTCACCCAAACCAACCTAAAGTTAGTACTATTATACAAGGTGTTAAAAAATACCCCTAATGCCGAATATGGTATATAGGGACCATCAAACTGATCAACTTTTACTATGGGACCAACTCTGAAATCGTGAAAAAAAATCAGCTGTCTCATACAAAAATTAAAATCGAAAATATCAAAATGTATGAAACAGCTGATTTTTTTTCGCGGTTTCAGAGTTGGCCACAAAGTAAAAGTTGTTCAGTTTGATGGTCCCTATATACCATATTCGGCATTAGGGGTATTTTTGTAACACCTTGTATATTCTGTGCTAAAGGGTGGATGGGAAATATCATCGCGAACCATAATAATAAATATAAAAAGTTTGAATGAATAAAGTCAAAAATAATAATGGAAAAATAATGGAATGCAATTATAAGTTTAAACCTTAGTGAAAACAGAAAAAAATATATAAATAAAACAGGGGGCTGACGCAATCAGGATTGTCCTAGCTATTGGAGCTCTAGAGGATGGGAACGTAATTTATTTTTAAAGGTAACTAAGGATTTATGCTAAAAATATAAATAATTCCTTATACTCTTTAAGTATATCAGGAAAAAGTACCTAAAGAAGATATAATTTGGTACTCATCGATAACAATTTATAAGTGAGCTTAACTTTTACTACATCACTAAGGTCACACCATAAAAACTAGTGCCTAATCTTGCGCGGGATCTCAAAAGGATGGTTTGAAAGCGGCGCACTGTCTCGCCTCGCCCGATGAAAACCGGTGGAGTGTCACTGCACCCTTTAATATTCACCCCTTCCTTTGTCTCGGCGATTGACGAAAATCGTGGCGCGAGCCGTCGGCGAAACCTGCAAACATCTTTCAAACATCCTTCAAACATAATGCAAGCTCTGTTCAAGTGTGCGAAGGATGCATCGCTGAACATATTTATTTTGTGTTAGTATTTTTTGAGGTACTAATGTGCTTTAATTTTAGATTTAAAAGGCATTTTACAAAAAAATATAATTTTCCAGCGTTAGCAATAATAACGTTGTATTGTATTGTTTATAGTGAAGTACTTTTCTTACAAAGTCAGAATATTACCATACTTATAACATGGTCAACAACATCGTTTAGCACGTTTTAAAAGAGAAATTGATGCACACTTTTTGTTAAGTACCTATTTAACGTGGAATATTTAAAGATGTAAATTCTAAAATTCTGATTTATTAATACAAGGTGTTACAAAAGTACTCCTAATGCCGAATATGGTAGATAGGGACCATCAAACTGAACCACTTCTACTATGGGACCAACTCTGAAATCGCGAAAAAAAATCAGCTGTTTCATACAAAAATTAATTACGAAAATATCAAAATGTATGAAACAGCTGATTTTTTTTCGCGATTTCATAGTTGGTCCCATAGTAAAAGTTGTTCAGTTTGATGGTCCCTATCTACCATATTCGGCATTAGGGGTACTTTTGTAAAACCTTGTATAATGTAGAATGCTAAATTAGTAAGTATAGCAGGATCTAATATTTTTGTAGTTTTTCAACCTACGTCTTTTGAGAAAAATCTGTTTCATTGGTAAAACAATAAAAAATAAATAAATAATAACTTAGACCAGAAACCCCTACAGACAAAAACAAGAAAAAATGTTTTAGCAAAGTGCTTGTGAAAAATTAGTTGGAAAAGCATGAAGAAACTCCAACCAGACTCCTGTGCTTATGAAAGCTTGCTTCGAAAAGCAAACCTTCCCATGGTTAGCGCCATCTATGAAACTGCGTAAGAATAAAGCAGGCAAGGAAAAGTAGGTTTCCCTAGAATTATTATTGTGGGAAGACATATATGCTGAATTTAAAAGATGGCGAGATACCACGCTAGGAAAAGCAAAAATAAGCAAACAATTGTTTTTTGTTTTTTACACGACTGCCCAAAAAAGGAGTGTATTGTATGTTTTTTTTATTACACGACTGCCCAAAAAGGAATGTATTGTGATCAAGGTTCATGTATGTTTGTACGTGAGTTTCTTGTTTGTATTGTGTTCCACAACAATTGTTCCAATAAAGTCAATATGTTGGCTGCATGATGCCATTTTGTAATATCAATATGGGTATCAAATGAAAGGCCTTGTAAACCAATATGGGTATCAAATGAGAATAAAACGTTTAAAATAAAAATAAATAATTTAAAAATATATTTAAATCACGACTGCCCTGCCAAAAACGAACAAAAAAATTAAAAAACAAGTGTCATTGCAGTCGGAAAACCATTCTGTGGAACAATTTCGTTGGTATGGTCTTTAATATTTATTAAAATTACATTATTTAAATGTTTATTGTTAATTAAAGTACCTTATATGAAGTTTAGTTTCAAATTATAAAATTTGAGTTCATAATATTATCTTTATTTACTAAACTTTTGCCTCAAAGCTCAGTGGTAATTACTACATAATCATCGTCAGACTTTCACAGTACTCAATACTTAATTAATTCATGTTCTCCAAAACCTATATTGCCTCAGTACCTAAATCATGCGCTAAAGTTATCGTCTAAAGCCTATAACATTTCAGTTGCACCTAAATTTTATTATGTTCACTAATGCTATTTAAGTTACTAATCTATTAACATGGTGAAAGTAGTTCAAGAACATAATGTCAAATAAATCGTATATGAAATTTTAATGAAGATTATCACCAAGCTCAGTGAATGGGCGAAAACCACGGAAGTCATACACGTCTAAACTGCGTGAGATGAACCAAAGGCTCGAATGTGGAGAATGAAAGAGTGGAATCGCAAAAGGCTTTTGGATTGAAGATGCTGAATCATCGCGGGCTGAGTGTCGCGTGCGCCCTTGATGACGTGCAATAACTAGGTACATAGGGAACTAGGGGTTGCCGTAATGGTTGGAGCTCGATAGTCGTCACAATCTATGATTAGGCACTAACTTAAACCAGTTTAATTTAAAAGTTTATATGAAATCACTCGTCAACTATATTAATTATAATAACTTAATCGGACTTTGTGAAACAGGCCCTAAACGTAACATCCGGGCCCAATCGCGCTAATTCTGAACGATAAAACCAAAACCGTTAACTACTTAGTCATTTTGGTTATATTGACCTAAAAAAAATCTGTGGTTTAGCTATAGAATTCTCATTTGGATTGTCTAAGATTGGCTTTCTAGGCTCACTAGGCATACCTTTCAACAATTTTTACCAAAATAAAGCGAGCATTTTTCTGTAAACAAAACTGAATCGGTGACGATTTAGCTTTTGTTTTAACGTTGGATATTAGCGCGATTAGGCCCTCATGCTAAGTTTGACAGTATGATGCAAATCGATAGCTTTCATATTCGTTTTGATCTTAATATGTATGATAATGAAATAGATTGAAGTTGGTTTAATTAGAAAATAAAAATTCGATTAGCTTACAAGATACCTACGAATATTACATTAATACTTCGTTACCTTGAAGTATATCAACCGAATTATACTTCTGTTCCACATGTTACGGATAGCACCTACTTCTCTATTAATTTATTAATAGATCCAAATTAGTAGTTATGTAATTACTATTGTCAAACTAGAACTTCATCGTTACATATGCAACAAGACTAAGCGTAAGCTAGTAAAAAACATATAAATTATTTGGGTGATTTACCATTGTGTCTAACGATCCATCACGCTTTCTAAACAATATGTCAGTTCTATTAGGATATATAGATAGATAGTAAATTGTTTATTTGTTGCAACACACATAGAAACATCTGGTAAGAATATAATATACGGAAAAAATTAAACCTTAACAATGATGACTTACGTTAAACGTAGTGCGGATGTTCTTAAGCGCAGCAGACGAGACACCGATTTTCAGTCTTCACCCAAACCAACCTAAAGTTAGTACTATTATACAAGGTGTTAAAAAATACCCCTAATGCCGAATATGGTATATAGGGACCATCAAACTGATCAACTTTTACTATGGGACCAACTCTGAAATCGTGAAAAAAAATCAGCTGTCTCATACAAAAATTAAAATCGAAAATATCAAAATGTATGAAACAGCTGATTTTTTTTCGCGGTTTCAGAGTTGGCCACAAAGTAAAAGTTGTTCAGTTTGATGGTCCCTATATACCATATTCGGCATTAGGGGTATTTTTGTAACACCTTGTATATTCTGTGCTAAAGGGTGGATGGGAAATATCATCGCGAACCATAATAATAAATATAAAAAGTTTGAATGAATAAAGTCAAAAATAATAATGGAAAAATAATGGAATGCAATTATAAGTTTAAACCTTAGTGAAAACAGAAAAAAATATATAAATAAAACAGGGGGCTGACGCAATCAGGATTGTCCTAGCTATTGGAGCTCTAGAGGATGGGAACGTAATTTATTTTTAAAGGTAACTAAGGATTTATGCTAAAAATATAAATAATTCCTTATACTCTTTAAGTATATCAGGAAAAAGTACCTAAAGAAGATATAATTTGGTACTCATCGATAACAATTTATAAGTGAGCTTAACTTTTACTACATCACTAAGGTCACACCATAAAAACTAGTGCCTAATCTTGCGCGGGATCTCAAAAGGATGGTTTGAAAGCGGCGCACTGTCTCGCCTCGCCCGATGAAAACCGGTGGAGTGTCACTGCACCCTTTAATATTCACCCCTTCCTTTGTCTCGGCGATTGACGAAAATCGTGGCGCGAGCCGTCGGCGAAACCTGCAAACATCTTTCAAACATCCTTCAAACATAATGCAAGCTCTGTTCAAGTGTGCGAAGGATGCATCGCTGAACATATTTATTTTGTGTTAGTATTTTTTGAGGTACTAATGTGCTTTAATTTTAGATTTAAAAGGCATTTTACAAAAAAATATAATTTTCCAGCGTTAGCAATAATAACGTTGTATTGTATTGTTTATAGTGAAGTACTTTTCTTACAAAGTCAGAATATTACCATACTTATAACATGGTCAACAACATCGTTTAGCACGTTTTAAAAGAGAAATTGATGCACACTTTTTGTTAAGTACCTATTTAACGTGGAATATTTAAAGATGTAAATTCTAAAATTCTGATTTATTAATACAAGGTGTTACAAAAGTACTCCTAATGCCGAATATGGTAGATAGGGACCATCAAACTGAACCACTTCTACTATGGGACCAACTCTGAAATCGCGAAAAAAAATCAGCTGTTTCATACAAAAATTAATTACGAAAATATCAAAATGTATGAAACAGCTGATTTTTTTTCGCGATTTCATAGTTGGTCCCATAGTAAAAGTTGTTCAGTTTGATGGTCCCTATCTACCATATTCGGCATTAGGGGTACTTTTGTAAAACCTTGTATAATGTAGAATGCTAAATTAGTAAGTATAGCAGGATCTAATATTTTTGTAGTTTTTCAACCTACGTCTTTTGAGAAAAATCTGTTTCATTGGTAAAACAATAAAAAATAAATAAATAATAACTTAGACCAGAAACCCCTACAGACAAAAACAAGAAAAAATGTTTTAGCAAAGTGCTTGTGAAAAATTAGTTGGAAAAGCATGAAGAAACTCCAACCAGACTCCTGTGCTTATGAAAGCTTGCTTCGAAAAGCAAACCTTCCCATGGTTAGCGCCATCTATGAAACTGCGTAAGAATAAAGCAGGCAAGGAAAAGTAGGTTTCCCTAGAATTATTATTGTGGGAAGACATATATGCTGAATTTAAAAGATGGCGAGATACCACGCTAGGAAAAGCAAAAATAAGCAAACAATTGTTTTTTGTTTTTTACACGACTGCCCAAAAAAGGAGTGTATTGTATGTTTTTTTTATTACACGACTGCCCAAAAAGGAATGTATTGTGATCAAGGTTCATGTATGTTTGTACGTGAGTTTCTTGTTTGTATTGTGTTCCACAACAATTGTTCCAATAAAGTCAATATGTTGGCTGCATGATGCCATTTTGTAATATCAATATGGGTATCAAATGAAAGGCCTTGTAAACCAATATGGGTATCAAATGAGAATAAAACGTTTAAAATAAAAATAAATAATTTAAAAATATATTTAAATCACGACTGCCCTGCCAAAAACGAACAAAAAAATTAAAAAACAAGTGTCATTGCAGTCGGAAAACCATTCTGTGGAACAATTTCGTTGGTATGGTCTTTAATATTTATTAAAATTACATTATTTAAATGTTTATTGTTAATTAAAGTACCTTATATGAAGTTTAGTTTCAAATTATAAAATTTGAGTTCATAATATTATCTTTATTTACTAAACTTTTGCCTCAAAGCTCAGTGGTAGGCTTTAAAAACATGGCCACAGAAAACTTTAACATAATAATTCGAAATCAATAATTACCTACTAGAAAGAATTGTTTTTTTTTACACAACAGGAAAAAAGTAAATGATGTTGATAATAACCAACTGAATGTAATTGAAATTTCCGTTACCGTAGAAAAAAATTGTACTGCCAACCGTAATTAAGACGAAAGAATCCCTATATTTTTTTTCTACGAAGAAAATATTATGGAAAGATTGAAAGAATAATTAAGTACAGCAAATTAACGGACATTATTTCGCTGGGATCCTCTGCAGTAAGGTTTCTTTCGAAACCCTATTAGTAAATTTTTAATTTTATTTTTGTGCTTAAAAATACTTAAAAATTTTTTACATTCAAGTAGTAGGTGAAATTATTAAATGAGGTATTAGTAGGGTATAATTTCGTTGTGGTATTTAAGTTGTTGCTAACAAAATAAACGAAAAATGTATGTAACGTAATACCTACCCATACATTTTTTTCTTATTTGGAATGGTATTTTTTTTTAAGTATTATTTCATTCAGTAAGTACCTCGTATGACTTGCACAAATGGTTTTCATTTAATTCTATCGTCAGTTACCTGATTGTGTATATATAACCAAACATTGTTGATAATAATTCTGTTTTTTTTAAATTAATCTTTTCTACATTAAAAAAGATCAAAAAACCAAACGTCTTTGAAAATTGACCGGCAATGACAGGTTTTCACTTAGTAGTTGAGCAGATTTAGAAACATTTATCGAGGCATAAAGAGCTAACTAATAAAACGAATAAGAAAACAAGCGCTGGAAACTGGAGTTCACTCCAAGATCTAATTACAAAGACGAAGCAGACGTTTGCAGTTCAACGAAAATTATTACAGTTATTTTTCATTCAAAACTTTCATGAGCATTTTGGGGGAACTTGAGTGGGAGAACTTTCGCGACGAAGATTTATTTTCGAATAAACACAGCTTTAAACAAAACTAATTTTTAATGGAGGCTTTTGTGAAAGCTTAGAAGTAGATGATTTGTATTCTATAGGCCATTATTTAAAACATCTACTAAAGCTCTTTCTTTTTCAAGATTTCTAAGTAGTTAGGGAGCTAATTTGAAGTACGCAACTAATTACAAAATGTGGAGCTAAAGCAGAACTGGGATACAGTCTGGATAGTTTTATTTTAGGAGTTGTAATTATAGTGTTTCGTCAACTCTATGGTTTGCATGGTGAGAAATAATGTCATAGATCTGCAACAGGTCTATTACATAAAAACAATCGTGATAAGAAAAACGGACGATGTTCGTAAAGTTCAATATCAAGTAAATTAAACGTTGAATGAGCAGTTTTCCAAATGCATTGTCAGTTTAGTTTTTTTTATCAAGAGATGGCGCTAGAATAAATTTAGTAACAAGTGAATGCTCTTTGTTGATATGTATTCAGTGCAGGTAGTGGAGAAACTTAAATCCATAGATATAGTATATTAAAAAGGGGGCTTCAATCAGCCAACGCATGGTATAATAATATACTAACTTCGCCAACGTAAATAGTTCACTAATGTTTAAAAATACAAATTCCTGTAAAATAATGTAATTGATAAACATCTAATAGTACATTTATAAATACGCGTTACTCACTTTGGAAAACCGCATCCTGATTAACGCGGTTTTTTTGGTTTTTTTTAATCTAAGTAACTTTTGTTTCAGTTCTTATTTTGTTTTCTATTTTAAGAATTAAATGTAGCAACAATTTTTAGTTAGGTAACTTACTGAGATAAAATTGTCTTAAAATACCTTATATTTTTTTAATAGAGAACGCGTACAAAAATGCTAAAAGTATGAATAATGCGCGGTCGGAGCGAACGACCCTACGAAACCAATTTACTAAGTCTAGTATGCTGAAATTTGGGATATAGGTACTTTTATGTATTCTGTAGTATAGGGTTTTTAAAAAAATAAATAACATTTAAAGATTTATCTTTATGTACTATCTTATAGTTCACACCGAAGCAAAGCGAGGGCGGGTCGCTAGTAGAGAATATTTTAAATGTAAATAAGTGAGCACTTCAAATGGACCGGAATATGGATAGATTAATAATAAGGTTCGCAGTACCCAAGTGTATAAATTATTCTCTTTGCACTGTTGAACCTTTCGTTAAAGATGTTGGTATGCAGAGTTGCGGGTTTCTGCTATTTTACAAGATGGATGTTTATAAATTAATTTAATTACTACGTTAAAATGTGCTTCATTTTCGATTACCACACTTTTAAAAATGCAATTTCTCTTAAATAATATAAATTAGAGTTTTAAATAAAAAAGGTATTTTTTTAAGAAGGTTATCGATTGTGATGTTATTTCAAAAATATTATTTTTTTAGGCCTGTTTATTTCTAAAATATCATGTGTATTTTAAAAGTTATTACAATTTAAAAGTGTGGTACTGAGTTTTGAAGGCCAGTGTATTATTTAATTAAGGTAAGTCGAAACGCACATTGATGAGTCGAATAAAATAAAAAGAAATCACTATAATAGTACGAGTAGGTATGCATTGAGCCACGAAAAAGGTAATGATCTGAAGGAGTAGCTATATAGTTAATATCAATATGATTAATTATTATAATGTTCTATAACGAAGTTATGATATTGTTACACTACACTCATAGTTATAAAATATAGTATTTTTAATAGGTGGGTTTTGAAACTAGAAGTACTTATTCTCATTCCTATCGTACTTAATAACCATATTAGTCTACTTTTGATATCGATATTGAGACATATAACCTTTTTATTATGTAAATCAGTCAGTCATCAGTCTAAAAATAATCATTTTTTGTACACGCTTATTTTCCACCGGCAAAATCATTTTAAAACTTTATAAATAATAAAAAATAGGAACCGAAGAGTTTAATAATAAATTACGTGGGCAAGTATGCTCAGTGCTTGAGTTTCACATCGAGCCCTCTCAATATTGGTAAATTTAATAACTCCGCCATCAAACGGACAGATGATAATTAATAATAAAGGAATAATTAATCTCCTAGTTAATTTGTACTTGGATCAAGATTATTTGCGATCAATGGCTTAAGTTGTTTGCAAGATTTTGTGTCAAGCACTCGGGTTACTAGACAGTCACAGAATAAAAAATAGAATTAGCGTATTAGTCCTTTAACATTAGGCTGTTCCAAAAGTAATTAGTGAATCGAAAAATGATAAGAATATAAAAAAAACTTTTGTTTGCAACTATTGTGCATAATGCATTCGGGTTAACCAACTTTCAAAATATAAAAAAGACGCATCTTGTGGAAAGTTGAAAATAGCCGTCTAAATAATTCGACGGCCTCTTCTGCTGTTTATAATTTTCGTCGATGGAAAATTATTTTCTTTTTTTAATCGCATGGAGCTAAATCGAGGCTGTAGGCAGTACGGCACAAAATTATACCCCCCGAAGTTGTCAAAAAGTTGATAATTCTAGCAAATCTAGCAGCTGTGCGAGCGGGTGCGTTATCCTGAAGAATACCACGACCGTCGGCCGCTACTTGGGCGCTCGTCACGAAACTCATCGAAAGCCTAAAATAGACAAACTTCGCAATACTAGTAATTATCTTTAAACCTTCTAGACGAATTATCGCCACTACTCCACTTCCTAAAAAAATATCTTCGGACAACTGTTCTTAGATCCATAATTACAAATTACAAATAAATACATAAAGCAAATCTTAAAACTTGTGCTTAATTAGGATGTAGAATACTTTTTGCGGAGTTCCTCCTTTGAGTTTTTCCAAATTAATCTACACCAATCCACAGGACGGGATCTTTTGCTAATTTCTGACTTTTCCAAATAAAATGCAATAAAATGGATTTTGGGCATATTGTAAAGCGGATACAAAGACATCTATCTATTTTCATTGGCGCATAATATAGGTACGTGTATTCATTTATGTTTGTCTTAGAGAATATTTAATTTGTATATCATCACGTTTTGTAAATAAATTCATATTTTTCCTAACTTACATATTTCCAATAATGTATTTATAAACACGGCAATGTAAGAATTTTAAGATTTTGAAAATGAGTTTGGCAACTATCGGTTTGACATTATTTACTAGAATGCGAACGAGTTCCTTTCGAAGGGTAAACAAAGATAAGAAGTCCGTGCTATTCCCCCACAGAAAGCCATTTTAACCCTTTTTAGATCATCGCACGAAAAGCATCTCGCAAGACTCCATTGTTGCCATAGACCATATAAAAAATTATTGCAAAGAAAAGAAGAGCGACAAAGTTAACCAACTTTGAAAAAATAATAATAACCACGCAAAGTTGGGCAGATGTTCTCACTAAGAATATTTTTGTTGAAATTACACGCCAATTAAAATCAATTTTAAAAAAACAAACATTATATTTAATTTAATTTGTTGCTAACAATTTTAGGAACAGCCTAGGTAATACATGTAATTCCTTGATTATATTTCATACTTAATTATAATCTCGTTTTCCTCTGTGAAAAGGTAATTACCAAGTAATAGTTCGACGGAAAGGATTTTTAATCTTCTGTTCAGAAAGAGTTTTGCACTGCTTATCACTGCAAACTAACGACATAATTATGTACTAGAGGTTTAAAGCTGAAAATGACCTGCAAAATCGCAAAACCATACTACACCTAAGGGTGCGTCCACATCTGGCGAATGCGCAGCTTGCGAGCGGCATGCGAGTTGCGCGCGTGCTGTTTATGCTCGTCCGTCGCTCCTGCGCCGCCCGCGCGCCGATCGCGCGCATTCTATGCGCTGTACGTGCGCGGCTCGCGCACTGAACTTACTTCCTCCCGCCCGCCCCTCAAGTCCCGCACCAACTCACCCGCGCGAACTGGACGCGCGCAGATCGCGCACAGCGCGCGCTCACTATATAAGCATTTCCTGAGTTGCGCTAATGAAGCGCACCAAACAGCGGCAGTAATGGCACGCGTGCAGCGCGTACGCAGCTCGTGAGCTGCGCATTCGCCGCGCATTCGCCAGATGTGGACGCACCCTTAGGGTGCGCATGCCATTACTGCCGCTGTTTGGTGCGCCTCATTAGCGCAACTCAGGAAATGCTTGTATAGTGAGCGCGATCTGCGCGCGTTCAGTTCGCGCGGGTGAGTTGGTGCGGGACTTGAAGGGCGGGCGGGAGGAAGTAAGTGCAGCGCGCGAGCCGCGCACGTACGGCGCGTAGAATGCGCGCGATCGGCACGCGGGCGACGCAGGAGCGACGGACGAGCATAAACAGCACGCGCGCAACTCGTATGCCGCTCGCAAGCTGCGCATTCGCCGCGCATTCGCCAGATGTGGACGCACCCTAAGAGTTTGTACGTAAACCCAATCAACTTGAAATTGAAATTGAAAAATTCTTTATTCAAATAATCTCACATTATTAGCATTTTTTAAATCTTCAATTCTTAAAGGAAGGAAAAGAAATTACCATATGGCATCAGAGCACGAATATGGTACTATGGAATTATTCGTACATAGAACAACGTCACACGGATATAGAGTAATATCGAGATAGGTAATTCTATCAGGAATTTCTAATTACACCAAATTGCTTGAGCAATACTGACTATACGGCTATAGCCAGAAATGTACCCGATATTGCTCAATTCTGGAGCCAATCTTGATTCAAATTACTGAATAATGGCTGAAATATGTTCTTGTCACGGGGCCGAGATAATCAAGCACCAAATGAAAGAATTTGGTAAATGTATTTCTACTACGGTTTCATTAGCCTACTTATCTTAAAAAGCAGCATTTTTCATAATGATGATAATACTAAAAACAAATTGGGTATATCTAAAGTCAAAAATATTGAAGTTAAGCTTGGTCTGCAGGAACAGTCTTTGATAAACCAACGGCTGAATTCGTGCAAAGCAATTACGAAAATTCATTTTTTTATTCATAAAAAACACGTTTTTAAAACGGACTAAAAAGTATAAAATATTTTCTTTCATAAAGATTAATAACCATATACAGAAGTTTTAAACCTAAAAACGAGGGGCGCATTTTGTAAGATTTATCATCAATGGTCTTTTGTATGCGCGCCACGTTTTTAGGTTTAAAACTTCTGTATAGGGTTTTAAATCTTTACGGGAGAAATTATTGTATACTTTTTAATCCGTTTTAAAAACCTGTTTTTTATATATAATAAAATATTTTTTATCTAATTATTATTTTCTGCTTTTTAGTCAACGAGCTAAAACTAAAAATACAGCATTGCCTATCGGAGTACTTGTCAAGATGAATCAAACTCGATGGGGTTGCATGGTTTTATCATAGACTTCCTTTGGCCTCCTTCCATCTCCATCATCAGACCCTGGACACTGTTTTCCAACAGTGTACTCGCAGACGAATCAAACTCGATGGGGTTGTATGGTTTTAATAAAGAGTTCCTGTAGCCTTCTTCCGGTTCCATCATCAGTGTAGCTCAATGAAACCATAATGTTGCATTGCCTTCTAGTTCTGACCTTTTTTTAAAGTTTCAAGTCTCTATAGCTCATCGGGAAGATAGTATAAAATCATTTGCTGTGGACAAAGAAATAAAGAAATCAATATGAATATATTATACGAAAGAGCGTATATTTTAGCGATTCTACAACCCGCATTCTTATCTATCAGCCTATAAAAAGTCTGCCGTCTGCGGGTGCTCTTAAGATACAAAATGAACAAACGGTAAAGTAAAAATACAACAGGTATTTCATCAAAATATCCCTTTTACCGGTTCTCTCCACAAAGAGTTGTAAGAAATGGGATTTCTCCGCCCAATCCTTCCATAACTTTTAACAGATTATTGCTTTACCAACATACTCGTACATCCCTTAACGTAAATCATCCATAGTGTAAATGAACAATTTTCTCGATATTGACTTTCATACGATTGAGTTCAAGTAGAATTAAGAGGTTTGATATGGAATTGATGCTGATCGGTTGACGGAAAAATATCTTTTTTAGAAGGTTCACTGTACTAATTTAGTACTATTTTACTACTAAATTGGTGTACCTTTTTAAACAAGTGGCTCTGTAGAGGCTATAGACCTCGGGTTTGTGACATTTTCGAAATGGCTGAAATATGTGTTTTCAAATAAATCCGCCATTTGAAAAATTTCGGAATACTGAATTGGAAAAACACAAAATTTCACGAGAATCGGTTGAGAAATGCGACCTATAGAGGAGAACAGACCGACAGCCGGACAGCAGGACAGACTTACGAAAGCATTTTTGCCCAAGCTGAAACGAAGACGCTTCGCTCGCGCTTCGCGCTAATAGGTCCGTAATTATAAAAAAACAGTATTAGAATATGAATAACAGTCTGACAAGGTATTAGTGAAGACCTACCTATAGCTAACGAGGTCATCTAAAAAGTACCCTTGAAATCCACCAACGGGCGGAAATGTAATCACATTGGCTGTCCAACGAAAACATATCATATCACTGAGTATTAAAGCACTGTTCCGCTCCGCCATTTATCACTGTTGTTTACGTGTCTAAAGTCCAAAAAGTTTTCACAACGCTTCGTTAAACTAGACGCCCGGGATTACATACTTTGACACACTGGTTTTGATTGTGTAGAGAACAATGCCAAGGATGCTCGAGTGTCGTGGGCCATAAATACGGGGTTTACAACAAGAACAAAGAACAGAAGAATTTACAACACACAAAGTATGAAAATTGTTTGCGTACTTTAAGTAAAATGCTTCGGTGATCGCTTTTGAATACCATCCACCATCAAGATGGTACTTATACAATATTGTTGTTGTATTCGACGTATTATTATGAAAACCCTAATTATTCTGGCAGAGTTATCTTTAATAGTACTAATACTAATCTCTACTACTGCTATGATAGAATTACCTACCTAAAACTTTTTGAATGATGAAATTGAATCCTGGTTGATTTGCGTAAAATTATTAACCCTCAAACCCATAAACATAAATATCAAATCCATTTGCACTTGTTTTTCACATTTTGTATAAAACTAGATTATTACGTACCACTAAAATGCTCCAGATATTCGGAATTCGGTAAACTGTATTGTCATTGTCGGATTAAACGTTTATAGGAGTTACTGGACGTTTCGAGTGTTAACAACAAAATTGGTAAAAAAAAACCAATGTCGTCGAATAATAATTATTCTCGTTGTACTGTGCCCGACAACCGTTTCCCAAAATTGTTTCCCAATTCAACAGAGTCCATTTGTCTGTTTTGCTTTGAACAAATTCGACAAACGACACAGCAGTATTTTCAGTTGCAAACCCTTTGGTTCCGTTTAATTTAAAATTTTGCCGAGTTTGATATATACCCAACGATGCGAGGTGTTTTGTAAACCTGTGGGTTCCACTGCAGAAGCAATACGCTTGGGTACGCCAGTACCCATAGCACGAACAGCTATCGAAAAAAATAACGCGCGTAAAAACATTTGATAGATTAATTTTGTATGGGAAACTTGTATAGCGCTATCTAGCGCCGAAAAGCGAAATGAAATTTCCATATATAATTTTTTATCGAGTACTTTTATGCGCGTTTTTTTTTTTCGATAGCTGTTCGTGCTAAGGGTACAGACGAATTAATAGTGGCTCTCTGTAGTAAATACTTTAACTTTCGTTATTCCTCTGTGCTTAACAAAACCATTTTTCGTAAGAAAATGAAATAAACCTACTTCAGTTTTTATTAACACGTTTTTAATAAATCTCTTTCTTTCTTGTTTATTTTTTGTTTGTTTGTTTGTCCACAAATTTTGAGACTTTAAACTTCAAACATAGGTCAGAATTGGAAGACAATGCAATATTCTGCGGTCATTGAGCTGATCTGATGATGTAGCCGGAAGAAGGCCACAGCAACTCTGTAATAAAACCATACAATCCCATCGAATTTGGGCTCGTTTGTTTCGTCTTGACAAGTACTCTGTTGGGAAATAGAGTCCAGGGTCTGATGATGGAGCTGGAAGAAGGTCACAGGAACTCTGTACTGAAACTATGCAACCCCATCGAGTTTGGGCTCGTTTGATTCGTTTTGACGAGTACTCTGATAGGAGACGAGGTCCAGAGTCTGATGATGGAGCCGGAAGAAGGCCACAGGAACTCTGTACTGAAACTATGCAACCCCATCGAGTTTGGGCTCGTTTGATTTGTCTTGACGAGTACTCTGTTGGGAATTATGGAGCCGGAAGAAGGCCACAGGAACTTTTCCATCTCCATCATCATCATACTTTTCCATCAAGTTTGGGCTTTTTATTCAATTCAATTCAGTTTATTTGTGTTAAACATGGTTTTACAAAGATGGTACTTATAAGTTTGGAAGATCTCACATTTAGCCAAAATCCGGCATACAAATAATATTACGTATTAGATTCGTCTTGACCAGTACTCTGTTGGGAAATAGTGTCCAGGATCTGATGATGGAGTTGGAAGAAGATCACAAGAACTCTGTAATATAACCAAGCAAACCCCATTGAATTTGAGCTCGTTTGATTCGCCTTGACTAATATTCTGATGGGAGACGATCTGAGGAATTTCCAGGGTCAAAAAATGTTTTTTTATTAATTAATTCTTTTTGATATTCTAGGCCTAGGTCTTGGTTTATTCCAAGTCGAATTATGCGACATAAAGGGTTTTTTTATGAATTGATTTTTAGAAGCTTGCTGGCTTTCACAGTTCAAAGATATCGTAGACTTTAATATTTGATATTTTTGATACCTCGACGCGTTCATGAGGAATACGGTCTTGACATACAGACAGACGTACAACCATTTTAATCCTTTACGGGTTGCCTTTTGAGGTTAAAATTAACTGTCCATAATTTATTTCAAGCTCTATCTTTCGTTTATAATAAACTCTCAAGTGTCAAGCAAAAAGTCCGCTCGCGCTAACGCTTTGTAACTTCACCGATAGACAACGCACAACTTTTGTTCGAGCGAAGTTTTCATTGTCTCCTCACGGATTAATACATGAACTTCACAAAGGATTATCTAAGTTTCGGGGACCACGTTTCTATTAATTACCTAACTTCAATCAGGATCGATATTAATTAATTAAGAACTTAAGTTTGCCGGTGCGGGCGACAACGCCTGCTTAACTCGATCTCGGTTGACTCATTATCGGGAGACCGCTTTTATGCTAATGGCTACGGTATAGTAAAACCAAGCAAAATTATAGTAGTTAAGCCAAACGATTGGTAATTTATGGTTTTGAAAATTATACTATTGCTATACTTTGAGCGATTTAGAAAAAAATCTTTGAAACCTGGTCAGGCGACAAGCCCTGTTTGCCATGACACAAAGGTTTGAATTCTGAGCCAGGGGAATACTAATAATTATTTTATTGTAAAGTTATTTCTACAATACTTATAGCTGAATAAATAATTGTCCATAACATAATACTATTAATTTATCATGATTAGATACGTTAAAAGTTTAAACTGATTGGCCTATTAAATATTCACGAAAACTGTTGGAGGGCATACATTATTTTTTTCTGAAACAACTGGTTCCGGTTCCGGTAATTAAAAAAAAAGTACCAACAGTATTCCGAAGTAAGGTATATACTTAAACTCACGTCACATATGATTACAGCAACTCATTTTGCGAACGGCTTATTTATGCACGGACGTAATTAGTTATGCTTTAAAAAATCGAGGTTACTTTCATAGGGCGTGAAACCCGATTGGCACGCGAGAAAGCGCTCGATTCGCGTCAGACTCCAGGCACGAAAATTGACTGACTCAACGAAACTTTCCAATTAAGCCATTACGCAAATGACGGGCGACGTGGCTCTGAATAAATATTGCCTTAGGGTTGTTTCGCAGACGCTAATGACTCCGACTTAATGTGGTCAACGTTCGAAGTAACATGCAATAGATTCGTTTACTTCTTGCAATTTAGTAGTTATTGCTGTGTCGTGTTCGCTGTTTGGTGTGTAAAAAGAATGCATTAACTCTTTCAACATGATTAGTATGTATCGTAGTTTCCTTTGTTCTTTGAAGTGAAAAATATATGACTCGTTTTCATGACTTTAGTTATTAGCAACCGTTCAATCCGGGCGTGTACAGAAGTAGGTTTATGATAGTAATCATAAACGAAAACAATTATAATGCTTTTATTTCAATTGCAGAATCACATGGCAACTCCGAAGAAGCTTTGTAGTACTTTCTAACGCCAAAGCTTCTTCGGAGTGCACTAAAGAGAGATTACTCACAATTTCGTCTTTACTTAAGCACTATGATTTTTTTTCAAATGGCGGCGCTAGTGAACAGACTAAGCGCTATTGATTTTTGAATTTTGAGATTTTAGCATTCACAATGCTATTTTTATATAATACTAAATAATATACTAAAAAAATACGACTAGCACCAGATCATGTTCTCGGACGGGAATCGAACCCGCGACCTTTGGATATCCGGTCCAATGCTCTGACCGCTGACTCGCTAGCTCAGCGTATTAAGCGCTATCGATGTTTTATAGTATTTAAGTTGTAATTTTTTATACAAAAATAAAAAAAGCGGTTCGGAATAGTTAAAAGAAGAGTGAATCGATACCAGAGTCACTGCAGTGAGATTTTTCATGTTTTGTCACCCTCGCAAATAAGGCTTTACAATAGTCATTAAATCTATGTTATTTATTATCAACAGATTTAATTTAAAGTTACAATGTTTGTAAATCAGAACAGTAGGTAGAGATAATCTGCTACAACTAAAATATTCTTTGAAATGACCAGTACCCTTGGCACGAACATTTATCGAGAAAAGAACGCGCGTAAAAGTACTCGATAGAGAAATTATCAATGGAAAATTTCATTTTGCTTTTCGTCGGTAGATGGCGCTGTACAAATTTTCCATACAAAATGACTCCATCGAGTATTTTTAAGCGTATTTTTTTATAGCTGTTCGTGCTAAGGGTACAAATCATTACCTAGAAACTTTATTACTTTATCAGGTTGTTATTCTTTTAATGACCTCCTTTTCAATGCCATCTTGTCATACTTCCAGTTACTGACATGACACGTCGGCAGTAATATATCCTGGACAGCTGACCAACTTTCAACTAATATCATTCAAGCAATATTTACTCTTATGCTATATTAATAAAGTTTATATCAACGTAATAAATAAAGTTGCCGTGGCGTACCTGTATTATGAGTTAGACAGTTTGACGGTTGAACGCAGGTATAAGTAGGCAACTAGGGTGATATGGGTATCCGATATTTGTTTGTGTGCTGAAGAGACTTTTCCTGCCAGAGCAAAATATATTGGTACAATGTAGTGTAAGGACATCATTATATTACAATAGTACAGTTAATTTGTAAGTTGGATCTCAAAACAAAACACTATTACTTGTATTATGTGACCCTAATTAGAGCCAAAATATCAACTAAACATGACAATTTAACAATTCTGATAACGAAATAAAATTTAAATGAAAACATAATACCTATATCTCCATTCCATAGCAGTTTATATCTTATTATGTGGGTACTTATTGGAAGATAGACGAATAATACGCCTCGTCTCCAATATATCTCCTTCTCATACCGAAGCTTTAAAAATCGTCCTTTTGTTTACGACCCAATAAATTTCGGATTTCAGGACCACCTGAAAAGGTGGTGCTTTTGTTCGGAGATAAATAATTTCAACCGTTGGACCGCTTTCATTAATTCAAAGCGAAATGAGCTACGTGCAATAGATGTGATGAAATACATCGAGTTTAATCCTGCTTACATTATTTTGAAATGTTTGTATTTACACAATTACGCATCGACGCCAGAGGTGGCACAAGTTTAGATAAAATTGGATGTATGTATTACGAGCAATGAAATGTACACAACAAAGTACATACAATTATCTATGTGATTTTCTATCAATCTCTCTGTTAGTGTGATCTGACGTAGAAATTAATTAAGTATGATAAATAAATTAATAAATATAATAAAATTAATAATTAATTAAAAAGAGCGTATTATGCTATAGTTTGGCTTATACTAGAATTGGTGTGAGATGTCCAGAATAACTTATATTTAATTAAAAAAGGGCGTACTTTTTCATATAGTATGGTTTATTTCTTTACAGGTTTTATTAGTTTATATATTCATAAGTTTGATTATTTAATATAAATAATCTAAGGGTGACTTTTCTTTCAATTATATTATAAATATTAGTCTGAAATCACTTTATTGTTCATGCTCATGACATACCTATTTAAATTTTGCATAGACTTGAAATGAGTTAAAAACAAAACAAAACAGTGTGCTCCTTTCTGTATGTTAGCTTGCCTTACTTATTACTTAGCTACTTTTCAAATTCTTAGCGGAGATCCTTTAGGCCTTTACAAATAAGCCAGCATTTAAAGTGCAACGACAGTTTTGTAACTTTAAATAGATATTTCTGCTGCCGTGTTGAAGACTTAAATATATTCCCTTATTTGGTATTTAAATTTACGGTACAAAAACAGCACTTTCTGGGTGGTGTAACAAATTACAAACAAACAGTTTTTTAATTATGCGCAGTGGTGGGTCATGCAGGTGCTTAACTAAAGAGCGTAAAATTAAGAAAAATATTTCGTATGTTTGAGCTATTTTTCTAACTCGTATACCTTTTGCAAGACATTACTTATTATTACACATATGTGTCAAAGAATAAACAGATGTTGCTGTTGGTTGGTTGTTGATATATAGGTATTGCTTATTTCTATACGCAAGGACGCTTGAAAGAACAGTACGAAACAAATTTTAGCTGCCTCATTTCATACAAAATGTTATCCTACGATACTATTCTGTTACAGATTGTTTTGGACAATAACAAACAATGTAACGTTGGCCATTACAAAGCTTAATGATGCCGTTACTATGAAACGTTCAGTTCTACAGTCATTTGTTCGATAATCGAATGCATAAATCACAATAAAACTCGCAGCAGGTCGTCGCCATCGCTTCTAATTTATGAGCCTGATGTACCCAACCTCCGTGGAAACGAAATTGCGAAAATATGTCCTCGCAGACTGAATTAATCAGTTAATAAAGTCCCTGGTATCCTCGACCTAAGTGTGTAATTCTTTTCAATTTGCCTCCAAGCCCATTTTTGTAAATAAACTCATGGTTTTGTTTACATTTTGAGACTGTTCATTTTGATGAATACTGTAATTTATAAAGAAATACGTCTCTATGGTTATTATATTTGGAGGGTTGTTTATTTAGAAATAAGGTAACTGTTATTAAAATAAAAGTAATTGCTATCAAAAGCTAATTGAAATCTCTAAAATACTCGTAATTATATAAAAAATATATTTGACGACCTCCGTGGTCGTGTGACTTTGTACACCGGTTTTCAAGGTGTCGCCATCTCTGAGGTCCCGAGTTCGATCCCTGGTTGAGTCAATTTCGAAAACGAACTTTTCTATATTGGCTCAGGTCTGGGTGTTTGTGATACCACCGTTGTCTCTGATTTCCATAACACAAATACTTTATAGCTACTTACTTTGGAATCGGAGTAATGCATGTGATGTTGTCAAATATTTATTTATTTATATATTGACCCATTTCCGAGTTGAAACAGAAATTCATGATACCTTTAATAATAAGGAAAATTGCTTTTCCATTTTTTTAAGATGCCAAAGATTTCTTTGAGTTTCTTAACAAAGTTAAAGTGGGTAAGGAAAAATAAACCTTAAACGTAAATCATTGTAATTCTACAAAGGTTTATAAAACAAGACGAAATATACGGGGACTGCCGCTTTGATATCCACCGTATCAAACAAAACTCATTTTTCTAGTAAGATAATAATGTTTATTTTCTGTCCAAATTTCTTCTACCCCTGTTTCGTTTAATGGGGTAATTTATGCTGTTATCTTTGCTTATGATATTTGGAAAATAACCCTAATACACTTAAGTGGAAAACCATTTTTACGTAATAGCCTTTGTAAAATCACATCGCTTTACCTAATGTACCTTTACAAATTTGAAAGAACATAATATACTCGTAATTGAAGTACCTACACAGGCAATATTTTGAATCAAATTGTTAATCAGTAACTTTTGACATTGACTAAAGTTATGTTGGAGATAATGAATGTTGATTCGAAATGTTATAACGCGTGGAAAATTCCAAATTGCACGTCAAAAGCATGAAAATGCACGACTTGATGCTTTTGATGTGTAATTTGACAAGAAATTCATAATTAATTCAAAGTTTAAATTGCAGCCTTCGAGTTACAACTCTTCAGCATTGAAAAGTTTTAGAAAAAGTAACGTCTCGCTTTATGTGGCATGCGGCCCGTGTGCCGTACAATTTGCTTAATTAGAATGCCGAGCGAGCTCTAATCCCAAAGCTCATCCAATTTTAATGACCTCAATGATAAACTTTGAAAAGTTTGGGGCTTTTTTGTCTACGAAAAAGTTGTCGCCTTTCGCAAGTTCAAAGTAGCGAAGCGTTAAAAGTTGAGTTCAGCGAAAATAGACTAACTGGGTCATACATTTTAACATGTTCCGATACAATATTGACGACCTGAGTGGTGCAGTGGTCAACATGCCGGTCTACCACGCAAGACGACCGTCCGACGTCCCGGGTTCGATTATCGGCCGGGCTGAAATTGAAATGATGAATTTTAATTTCTGTGACGGGTCTGGGTGTTAGTATGTATAATAAGAATATTTAAAAAGTATATAATCAGTTGTCTAGCATCCATATTACAAGCTTTGCTTAGTTTGGGGTTAGATGGCGCTGTGTGAAATTGTCCAAGCATTTTTTTAATAACTTTGACTATGTATTTCTGACAATTATATTATTTTATCATATCTAGATACATTTCTACCGTTATTATTTTATGTTTTGTTTTGTTGTTATGTTAAGTAATAATTATGTAATAACACTTAATTCCAGTTTTAGCCATCGGGTTAGATAACTTTGTGTCACTGTAATACACTGACAACTACTGACCAATCAGCGATTCAAAAATACGGATTTAATGAAAATGAGAGTAGTAAAGAAAAAGAGAGTAGGCTTGCCGCCTTTTAAAAAACAAGGCCCCATGCAGTGCATCTTTCTTGTTCCAGATATCCTTTTCAAGTTCTATCTCGAAATAATTTTGAGCACCGAAAACCGATCTTGTTTAATACCGTTAAGTTGTTAATTTGCCTATTATGTAGGTAGTAAAAAAATAGGAAAAAATGCGACATTTTTTAATACATTTGACACTAAATTCAATAAAATTGACATTGCATAAAACGATTACGAAATTTCGAATATTGTTACAGCTGCAGTTGTGTTTTCATTGATAGGTTTATATTAAAATAATATGTACAATTTCAGGAATCTGTGTTATAAAAATAAATATTATTATATTATCTTTTGACTTATAAACAACGCACTTACATGTTCGCTAATAAAAATCCATTTCACATTTACGAAAATGAAGAACGGACCTAAAACAAAACTTAATCTGTCAATAATTGTTGAAAACTTAACCCACGACTCACGTTGGAAACTTGAAAATACTTGCTTGCACATCGGTATTTTTAAAGCCACACATTATTTATCTTAATATAAAAATAGCATTCTGAATGCGAAAAATCTAAATTTAATAATTATATAGCTGTTTCATCTTTATGGATTGTCAAAACATCTGGAAAAATGTTTCTTTCGAATGTGGGGGTATTTCCTCACATTGATGACATTGCACTGGCTTGCAGCGAAGAAGTAAAAAGTACTAGAAAATTTCGCCGCTCCCACTAGCGACTCGGTAGCATAATTGGTCAGTGCATTGGGCCGGAATACCAAGGGTGCGGGTTCGAGTTCTGTCTGAGGTGCTACGGGCCACAGTACATTTTTCCGCACAGTTCATTGGCCTGTATCGTTTTTAATAATTCATAAGCATGTAGCTTGCAGTCGTTTGCCATTATTAAAGCATCTCAGTTATTGGCGTTCCCTTTTCCTGTGTTTAACTTAATAGCTCTATTAAAGAGTGAATGATTTATCGCAATTTCAGCGTTCATAATTTTTATAAGCCCTTTTCAGTATCTTTATTGGACGCAGTTTTAACTATTTCTAACAATATTGCATCTTTGCTGTAGTTATTGCGTCAAAAATACATTTATGTTTTCTAATAATAATTGATTATAGTTTATTTAATTTTTATTATTAGCCAGAGTCAGCACTTTTTTTAATATCATAAATATCATAAACATAAATAAAAATAAATTACAATTTTACTTTGATTTTAAAGTTTATATTACTTTACTCAAAAGAAACTTCCATTTAACATGACATGACATTTCACTACTTTCAAGTATCTCTTGCATAGGAACGATATGGATAATTATGTAACCGGCAATGTGGGAAATGGGCCGTCCATTGACCATCAGCCATTTTTGATGTCCCCACTGCTGGGGAATAGGCCTTCCTTATGGGTATAAGGAGGATGGGCCATAACCCATCACGAGGGCCCAATGCGGATTGGTAGGTGTTAACAACTGCAAATGCAGCCAGGACCAACGGCTCAACGTGCCTTCCGAAGCACGGAGAAGCTCGAGATAATAAATTTTTGGTCACCCATCCCATGATCGACCCTTGCGAAAGTTGCTTAACCTAAGATCGAGCTCCTCATGGCCGCTTCTGTACCGAATATTATAATGCATTTCATATATACTTTACCTAGGTAATGTATATAATACAATCCCTAGTGCTGGCGGCAGCGACTGGAAAAGCGTCAGAAACGACGTTTTTGTAAAATTTACTATCAATAGAGTTCTTCTGATGATATAATACCATACCGCTTAATAGAAAAAAAAAACTATTGTCGGTGCATATGAATAAATAGACACTTCCTTTCTATAACTACAGTAAAATCACAATAACAAATGTGAAACTTCCCTGCTCTCGTCTTTTACACACATTACCAGCTGCGCATTCGGTATATAGAATACCTAGGTAAAGTATAAAATGAATAATATTTCATACATTACCTGAACATTTTAGGTATTCTATACATTACCTAGGTATTGTATACAATATATCTGTTACCGGCAATGTGTATAATCCGGTTATACGCATTGCCGGTAACAAATACATTTTATTCTATTGGAAAATGTATTGCAAACATATTTTTCTCGCATTTCGATAAAATTAGATGAAAACTTTTCGAAAATATTTAAAGAATTTCAGTTTCCACTTATCCACGACTCGTATTCAGGACTTTAGGATTCATTCGCTTTAGGAATAGAGTGGGATATGAGATTGGGATTTCCGGGAATCGATTTATTTCCCAGCGAGGATGTTTGTGAATGTGAGGAATTCTAATTTATTCGAACATAGCCGTTAGCTGTCAAGGAATAAAACGTATGTAATTATGACTTGTACTACTTTACATCACAAGTATGCATAAGAAGGGTAGTACATAATTTGGTGATATTACGCAAGGAATATGTATGGCATTATTTGATGATTAATTTGTACAAACAAGTATTTTTTCGTAGATACGATTGTAACAGAATGTTGTAAAATTATGAGTATGGTAGCACTCATAAATAAAAATTACGCTTAATAATTGTTTGATGGCTGAAGATCTTATCAAAATAGTTATTAAGAATCCCTTAGTAATGTGTTCCCTTTGTATTGTGTACTACTCAGCTTTGAAAAGCTTTAAACTGAACCATTATTAAAATTTGAATTATACTTGAGAGTTTGGATTTACTACTGGCCTAGTAAAATAATTCTATTTTTTCTTTGAATTATTAAATTACTGAAATTCATAATTCATAAGGATGACACATGAAATGTCTGTGAATTTTATAAGACCTACATTATCTTCCACTTCCAAATACACTCAACAGTTTCCTTTACATCCAGCTCACGAAAGCGAACAGCGAACTCTTAAGGACATTTCAGTGCACGAACGCCGCCATAGATCAAAGTGTAAAAGTATCCGTCGCATTACTCTTTCCCTGTCAGTGACACCGCTGGGATTCCATGCATGCGGCCTTAGCACGGAGACCCACTCAATATTATTTCTTAGCAACACTTCCACCTGTGCAACGATTCTATTGCAGTATTGTTAGATATGAACATACCTGAGATTGGCCTAGGATAGTGCACATACATTGAAATAGTATGACTGATGACCTCCGTGGTCGAGTGGCTTTGCATACCGGTTTTCAAGGTGTCGCCATCTCTGAGGTCCCGGGTTCGATCCTCGGTTGGGTCAATTTAGAAAACGAACTTTTCTATATTGGCACAGGTTTGGGTGTTTGTGATACCACCGTTGTCTCTGATTTTCATAACACAAGTGCTTTAGCTACTTACTTTGGAATCGGATCAATGTATGTGATGTTGTCAAATATTATTATTAAAGAGGTCAATCGAAATCTCTTCTCTGTCAGTGACCCTGTTCCCCTAGCATGACCACCGAAACACGATGATATATCGCGGGATATAGCTTTTTATCGACACTCAACTGTCAAAATCCATTGTTTTTGATATCTAAACATGATAAATCGCTATATCATATCGCGTTTCGGTGGTCATGCTAGGGGGGATGATGGGATTCCTAGCTCGCGACCTCAGACTCAATATTGTTTCTTAGTAACTGTGTGCAACAATTCTATTCAGTATTCTTAGAGTTGAAAACGTATTTTCAACGTAAGTTACGTGTATGTGTGCCTTGTGGCTTACGACTAAATAAAAAAAAGTCCATTCTTACGCTTTTTTGGGCTTAGTATTCATATTATTCATACGTTTAACTCATTAACATTGTGTCCTCTAGTTTAACTTAATTATCATTCAAAACAACTGAAAATGGATAGATAGATCCTTAAAGATAATCTCCTCAAGTAAAATTAGAAAAGTATCTTTTGTAAAAGTTTTCGAACTCTATTAGGAAAATTACACTGTGCAATTATAAGTAGGTACAGAAAACCATTGTTACAGTTATTTTTTGTAATGAACTTTCCTGCTTAGGGTTTCATAAAAAAAATGCGTGTCTGCAAAGACTTCAAATGGGTTTCACTACTGATATTATATGTCTGGATCTAAAAATTAAGAAGCAAGCATTTAAATGGCCAAATGAAAAATGTAATGAAAAAGAAATACAACTGATGGCAAATAAGTTTTATTTATTAACATGTTTTGCACTTCAACAAAACATGAATAATTCGAACAAAACGGTTCGATTTTACTTTTTTTTATTTTTTTAATTAAAGGATTATTTTATCACATCAGCGAATTTTATTAATTGTTAGTGGCCGTGAGTGAAAACATCATACTGGTTTAAAAACAATACTTACAAAATTACTTGTAGGACTTTTTCCTTCCTTAGAATTTTAGGTATATAATTTATGAAGCATAATAAAAGAACATTTAATTTGCGTCTGACGAAACGTCTAGAAGCACGAAAGAAGCAAAAATGCAAATTACAACAGTAGTACAAGAAATTTGACAGACCTCATAAAAAGTTGGCTTCGAGTGAACTTTCCCTTTGCATATTCATGGCACAAACTCACTCGGAAGTTTTTGGTGAGAAATTATGATAATAATTTTATACTAACTTCATCCGTCTTGTGGGGTTCTCGTAAATTAGGAGTTGTATAGAAGCGTGGAGTCGTGCCACAAAATATTGTCTTGTATGTTTTAGACAGAAGCACCGCTCTCGTCGGCCGTGTTCGTAAAAACTTCCGTCATTTGTTTTGTTGCGCTAGGAACTGCTTGGTGGAACTACTGCTGACTAAGGACTGATTTCGTTTCAGAGAGCCCGTGCATAATGTCTATGTGTGCGTGCACGGAAAACCATGATTTGTTCCGAGTAGCTCTCCTGTCTAACTTATATTCTGTGGTGGAGTCGTGCGGTCTGACGCCCGAAACGAGAGCATCAGCTAAATTAATTTGGACACCTTAGCGCGAGATACGTAAACCCCTTTCTTCGCAGAACTCATTTATGGTCAAGTAGAAAGTTTTGGGTTTTACCCTAAGATCTGCTTGATCGAACTCCTTTATTGAATAGGTACCTTATCTTAAGATTGAAGTTGTTGAAAACTTCGATAATTATGAAGCTACATTAAGACCAGCTACTGGAATTCATATTATGTAAACGTACCTAAAACCTTATATAGCGGGGTTGTTTTAAGAAAAAGTTAATGAACATTATCCAAATATGTAAAATTTATATTAAAAAGCTGATTTGAACACCAAAGTTCTTAATAATCTTTTTTACTAAGAATAATTGGATGATTTTTAATATAAAAGCGGCAATAAATCTGCAATGTAATACAAAAAATCCAATCACGTCAAAACAGTTCAGTTTAATCTCTGGTTTATTTTTTTGTTATATTCCCCAATGCAGGCAGTGCATACTTGAGTAGAAGATGTTTGCGAACAACGTTATTATCCGTTCGATAGAGAATGAAGTCTGATTTAATGCCGAGCTTGTTTGTGTTCAAGCTTAAGTGAGTACGAAATTTCAAAGCGCTGGTAAACAATAAATTGCGAGACGAAATTCATTATCTTCAATGAAAAGCCACATGTATATACACTTATCTATATAATTGGCAATATCTTCAATTTCAGAGTTAATGCCGAGAGGCGAATTCGCCTAAGCTTGAGGGCATTCATGTGCCGTTCGCGTGGCTAAACAAAAGGCATGTACGAAGATTTATGAACAATTCAGGACGCAATGATATGGGGTATCTATTCAAATCCTCTCCGAATTTGAGGGCAGGTACTCGCAAGATGATATATGTTCACGCCTCTACAATGGGTACATTAGTTGGGACCGTTTGGCGTGAATTGAATTTTGTTTGACATAAAGCTCCCGTGTATGTGAGTCCTCTGTTTTGGGATTTATGCTGAAGTGCCGCTCTAGAGTTGAGTCCCGGACAAGTATATATATAGTACACAGCTTTGTGTAGGCTGTGTGAATGTTTCACGTTGTAATTTACATTGAAAACGGAACAGCTTACAAGCAAATCAGTGGTCCATCATACGTGAGCCTTTGAAACGCCTCAGTATTTTACTGAATGAGGGCATTTTACTTACATCATAATTTACAAATATACAGAACTAAACACTAAAAAGCTAATTACAAGCTTCCTCATTAATTTAATACATCAAGTTTTAATATTCATTGATTCCGCGCGTACTATTGCAATGTCCTTATGTATTGTTTAAATGAAGCAGCGCATAAATAAGCAGGTGCAAAATGCAAATTGAACTTGTTACATAGTACATTATGATAACTGAAGTAAAGTTTCATACTGGCTTTCCTCGTAGTAGTATTACGAAAGACGCAAATGTCCCTAACAGAAATATCAAAGGCTTTTAGTAACGATCAGAAAATTTGTATTACAGAGAGCCACAGTTTAGCAATATCAGCACTAATGTTTATAGCTCACGCGATATAGTGATTCCACTAAAAGCATCTATGTATAACCTTACTGCAAATGTAACAAGCATTTCGAGCTTAGAAAATCTTTATTCCACAGGCGTAGTTGACTGAATAGTGTTACGAATGCCTCAAAGCAGTATTTTCGGGGAAGCGTCCGCTTTTAAATATTCACAGCAATATGCCGAGAGCGCGTTTGCAAATAACTTATGCAAATATACGGACTTACAGGATTTTAAGAGGTGGCATCGTATTCGCAAAGTCGATTCCAAATACGTGGGCGTCTGGTATATGTTAGGGTTCCAACCGCTCTATCGGAGACGCAGGTGGTCTTATTCGCATGAGGGAGCATAATGAATGAGCTGAATTAAGCCGGCGTTTTTATCCATTTATACCCAAACGTATCCTGCCGTTGTCACCTCAATATTAACAGGGGCTAACAGTTTTCCGCTTGGTGGAACAGGCGAATAGACCCACAAAGTTGTCTCCTATGCCCTCCATACGTCAGGAACCCTATTCACCGTAAGAGCATTAACGGTACCCTTTTAACTTCACGTTTGTTTGTCTAGTCACGTCCCCGAGAAAAGTAAATAAAAACAATTTATGTTAGGTCGAGTAAATATTTTAGTAAGAGTAATTAATAAAATTATCGTAAATCTTGTTTAGCTTCAGAATATTATTTTTGAATTTAGTAAAGGTGTATTGTAATATCATGAATTCTCATTTCTTATTAATTTTGTTATTTCTTTTAGAAAATGTCACGTTCATTTACATTTTTCCGACATGTGAGATATTATGTTTTATACAAGGAAGGTAACATGATGTGAACAAACGCCGGTATTCATTCTAGTCTTGGATTGAAAATACCTTGGCGTTTCAAATAGATGAATCCAATTAACGCAGACAAGGCAGACGATTCAGCTGTTCTTTGATGTAGTGTAAAATGTTTTTCTCACTTATGCTCTGAAATATGACCATAACATTTGGAAAAATAATGCGGGAGGTACCACATATTGTTCATCACGTTCTTAATTTTAAATTCAGTGTGGAAATGAATTTCAATACTTACTTCCCGCACTAGTGCGGAAATTTAGACTGGCCGATAGAATATTTTTATCCTGGTTATAGGTAAGGATTTTCTCGAATGTCCACGCGGACGAAGTCACGGGCGGAAGCTATTCTCCCGTAAAAAAAATATAGTTACAGGTTTAAACTTTCTATCCATGAATTTATTATTTCCTTTATTTACCATTATAAGAGATAAAATGAGACCCCATCATTTATGCAAAATTGCAAAGCAATTTGTCAGCATACTATCGTCATATTTCACATTTTTAAAGCTGAAACACACAGAATGCGTTCCGTTTCGGTTATCCGATCCGATCGCAGATCACTGCGATCTATGCGATATATGGGATCGGAACGCAACCAGTGTGGAAGGGATAAGAGAACTCCATACATCGCATAAATCGCAGCTATCTGCATCCTGCATCCTGTGTGCTTGAGCTCTTATGTCTTCTCTTATGAGTACTTATTTCATTCATAATATTGTATTTAATACATTTATCTTTTTCAATAACAAAAAACATATTCCAAGATGATGATGACCGAAAAAGGATTTAATTTTATTGGATAAAGTCTCGTCCGAAATTTTATATGAGAAGTAGGTAAGTCAAAACCTTACTATGGTCTATATTCTGTTATTGCAATCTTATAGAGCTACCCTATAAATCACAATATCTTCCGTCGCGGATCCTAAATCGTAACAAGATAAACCGAGCCGTTGCGAAAATCCACATAAAACCGCAAAACATTCGAAAATGATTTATAGTAGCCCCGATCTGTTTTGGAGGCTTCGCGGGAACAAAAACAGATTATCGGAATCCCAGTTATTTCCAACAATCGGTTTAGTGCGCGGAGCCAGGAATAGTATTAATGTACCATTGGGTTTGTGGATATGTAATGCGTACACACTTTTGTTCATACAAAATAAATGTGAACGTAACTCTGTCTAATACCTTTTCACGCCTGAACCACTAAGCTAAGCAAGCTTTGATTATTTTAAGCAAGATATGATGACTTTTAGAAACCGATTTAAAAAGATCAATATAGAAAAAATATGTTTTCTGCGTCGCATTAACATCGCCATAGCTAAAATTTTCACAACTTAAATACTATAATATAATATGTATAATTATCGAAGCTACATCTAAGGATTTACAAATTATTGTTTTTTGGGACCATTATTATGTGTAAGTTTTTAATAATGAAGAAAAATTCTAAAATCCAGCTTAAACCTTTCCAAAGGGTTTTTCATAGCTGAATGTTCCTTGCAACATCTGAACACACTTGTATCATAAAAGAATCGAGTGGAATAAAAAACGGCGCCGTGGATTCTGTTGGGACCGAAAAAATATATAACGATGTATTTAGCTTTGATTTTATCGTTTTGTGATCGCGTTATATCCAAGCGCGAATGTGATAAAGCGGACGCGGATTAAATGAAAAGGTTGATGTGTAAAGTGAAGGGTGTTTATTTAGGTATACTCGTATTCCTGGTTAAAAAATACTAAGTTGTTGATCTTTCTCATTGTGCTTTAGAAGTTTGATAGCGGCTTTATTAGCTCTTCTTATTACTAAATAATACAAGTTCGTATAATACATAAACTGGCCTTCAAAAAAATATTTTTTTAGTTCTTTTATTTTAAAAATATATCTTGTGTATTTTAAAAGTATTTACAATTTTAAAAGTGTGGAGTACCACACTATGGTTGTACGTGAACATACACGTTAGTAAATTTTTAAAGGCCAATGTATATTCGTTCATTTTCTAGTAAAATTTAAGGAAAAATAACTTTTCTGAGATAATTTTTCTATTATTGAAGAAAAACTGTTTCTGTGAAATGATCTCATGAATAGTATTCAGGGCTTTGTCTTATTAATGCGCTAACCCACTGCACGTTCGATTCAAGCTCCTTCCAAATTCAATCATATCTTTTAGTTTCAAATTCGGTGTTGGAGAGTAAACGGAGACGTAAACAATACGTCAGATCACACGAAGGTTGAGCTAGTAATCGGTTCTAATAAAATAAAACGAGTTAGTTGTAGGTTACGAATTAGTGGTAGGATCTCGAGAACTAATATTTGATTGTCTGTCGGCAACACGAGCTGATGATATGATCTAAATCTTACAATATATATTTAAAGACAAATTGATTTGGATTGGAAGATTTTCTTCATAAAAAACGTCATTTGGGGAACAAAAAATCACGTTTGGGGAAATTTTTAGTTGTGTTGGACTTTTATTTTGAAGTTGGTCGTGTAAGTTATGTATAAAAATATAGGTTACGCTACTTAGCGGCACACATGTAAACTTACTAGTTTACTGTGTGAATTGTATTTTAACATTTAAATTAGTACATTAATAAATCCTTATTAAATATAATAAATTTAAAATTTTTAGAAATTATTGTAGGTTTGCAATTGCATTTGGTGAAGGTTAACACGAATAAACGAAACTTAAGCAAAAATTGAAGATGAGAGAGAGAACGTAGTTTTTTAAAACAAATATTAGAAACTTTTAGAAGTTTTAGTTTTACTACCTTTTAATAAAATAGTAATGTTAATAACAATGAAATTTTTTCTTTATATGAACTTCATATACACACACGAATAGATACAGAAAAGTAGATCCAAAATAATGATGTTCCTGGGTTTGCTGTGATTTCAATGTAAGTACGTATTGTACTAACACACGTGGTTGCCATGTGCGCAATGCGATGTCATATAAACGTATGTATACAGATATTATCAATCACAGTTCACTGTGATTGGATCGAGTTTAGTTCTGTTGTGCGATCTATTAATGTAATAATAAAATACAAAAAAAACTTTCGGATTTCAATGGACGAGCAGAGCTAAACTAGATACTATTAATAGTACTTTTTATTTTTGATGTATGTTTTCAATATCCTCAGATGGTTGCGAGAAGAGCGAAATCTATATTTTTTTTACACTGGCGTGGCTTAAATATGTTTTGCCAATTGTTGTTAAAAGTTAAGAGTTGACTAGTTGAGTATCAACGCGAGACGTTCATCCCGTCGTAATTTGAGTGGCGTAATTAGCAAGACCGAAAATGAGCCAGTCTGGAGCCGGACTTACATAACTTTCTGTCGCTCTCGGGCTTCCCCGTCGATCGCCGAGCGATACCGAAGTTCACCGAACTGTCTTTATTTGCAGTCGGCTACGCGCCGTAGCGGCAGTTGCTACGTTGCTCCCGTAGTACGCCTACGTACGCTCGTGCTACGACTGACTGACGTGGTGGTTGTAGCAAAACTTGAATATTTATGGACGATGGAACTGTTACAGTAATTGAATACGAATTGGTGATTTGAATTAAAATCAAGTTTTCTTGGTTTATGTTCGGATACTGTCTTCGAAAGGTAAGTTTTGATTTATAAAGTATTTCATTTACAAAGTTATTTTAGTAAATTCAAATTGAAACATGGAAAGATTTAACATTTTGATTTGTGATTTAGTTTTGGTTGATTAGTGGTTCAGGGAAAGAAGGAATGGACTGTTATTATTTACTGTCAGTATTTTTGTTGCATTATGTTTTGACTTCTTTCACATTATTCACATTAACTCACGAGCAGGGTGCACAAAGTGGAGTTTATTTTTTAATATCTCTTTGGAAATGTGTTTACTATATTAATAATTACATTAATTGATTTGATTGTCGTATGAACATTGGTTCATCTCTGGTGAATTTTTTCTGTTTGAGAAATTAATAGCTTTAAGAATGTGTTTCTCTGATGTGAAAATCAATATGCACTACATGATAATCTCTAACTGGCTGTTGCCATTTTTTATTTCTGCATAAAATCTAAAATTCCTACTTTATAGAGTGCATTATTTTTACTATCGTCTACTTTTGTGGCACCACAAAAATAGTTTAATGGACTTTTGCGATTCATTCTGTGTAAATTGAAATTGAAAAATTATTTATTCAAAATAAACTCACCTAATAAGCATTTTTCAATCATCAATTCTTTTACCCTACCAAGATGACCGAAGGCTTCCACCCATTATGAAGTCTTTTAGCTGACAAGAAAAATGGGTGAAAAAATCTTAGCTTTATCAGATGAACCGATATTTACAAATATGTATCTCGTTTCCAGATATTACATTGATGTATGTTACAATGAACATCGATTAATGAATAAATAACATTATTTAATAAGACCTTAATGATCAATTTACAGGGTTCAAGCTAAATTCAAAGTAGTTTATTAAGTCTAGGCTGTTACAAAAATGCAATTCATACAATTCAATGTGCGTGAAGATCAAAAGCAGACCCATTCCTACTGGCTGCACCCGTTCACGAGCATGACGCATGAACCAGCCTTCGCTTCGACACATATTTGAAGGAACGTAACGAGCGGGTCGTTACGTTGACTCAAACAGAAATGAATAAAGAGAGCATGACATACCTACTTAGGCTACTTATTAATTAAGGCATCGAAATGAAAACGAATTATCTAAAAGCTTTTCATACGCCTTTACTTACAAAACTACTGACTATAGAAAGTAAAAGGATTGCAACTAAAGAAATCAAAACAAAGTATTAGTTATGAATTTTATTTTATGGAAAGCAGACATCGCAATCGCGATAAATCGGTATACACTAGCACGTGTTGATTTATCCAATAATGACTTCAAAATATCCAGCTTTTAATAACAACCACAAAATACATGATAGTATAACTTACTTACTCAACTTAACTTATATCAAGGTAAGAAAAAAAAATTTGTAAACAGACGTTCAATTTTTGATCAGCTGGAAAACATGATGACACCCAGAGAGGATTCGTCCTTTATTTTTATTTATTTAAAATCCCTAGGGAACCTTTGACCAGTATTGACTGACCATATCTTTTATATAGAACTTAGATCACTGATACCTCTCTCCGTAATTTAAGTTCTATAATAAGTTAAATGTAAAAAATAGAAATGATACAATTATCACGGGGTCAGGTAATCAACTGTAAATTATCGTTAGCAATTTAATGATAATTTACAGATGATTACCTGACCCACGTCAGGGGAAAAATAGCATTTTCACATTTTTCGTTATTTTTAACTGGCAATGCAGTCAGAATGGTTATATCTGTCCCTATGTTCTGTCAAAAACAACAGGGCAATAACATTAATTAGTCATTGAGCTTCCATGCTTTTAAATATCCAGTACAGGGAAAAAACATACAATGTCGTAATCGTTCAGAAAAAAAGAACCGTTGTCCGTGGTCGACTATCCCCCCATTCCTATATTCGAGAAACGATTCGTTTTGCTTACGGGCGATAGAATTTTGACACATTTAATATGGACGTAATGTCAAAATACTACCATCCGTAAGCGAAACCAATTGTTTTCGAATATAGGAACCGGCCCTATGAAACTGACATATGAATTTTAGGTTAACTTTATTAATGTTTTCTATCGTTTCTCAAGCGCTCCAAAATACTGTAATTGTGAGATTTTACGCAAATTTTAATTTAATTAATTAGCTAAGAAAAATATGATTTTTAAGTTCTAATAATATCTCAGTTGGTTCATTAGGAAACAAAAGCTGTTTTTTCCCTGACCCCTTCAGATGTTAACCTTTCAATTTAACCGTTTAATCTTTCTTATATTGTTCATTAACTTAACACAAATTTAAACCTTCTTGACGTTTATTGTACTAACTAAAGTCTATTGTCAGCAATGAGTATATAGTTCCAAACTTAGTAGTATTGTTATACAATTTATTCAAGAACGGCGAAAAATTATTGGTATTTGTGTTAGCTATTAATTACACTACAGTTAGAATTTTTGACTAATTGCCATCACCCGGGCATTGTTATGTTTGCGGTTGCTATCAGTATTTCAACATTACTCAGTACAGTTTAATTATTCACTGTAGTGTTTAACGATATTGTTCACCAATTTTAGCTGTAATTTAGAAATTATATCAATTAAATAAATGAATGCCTGGACAATTTCACACAGCGCCAGCTAGCTCCAACGTAAGCAAAGCTTGTAATATGGGTGCTAGACAACTGATAAACTACTAATATACTTTTTTAAATATATGTATACTTATTATTGTATTGTAATGTAATAGTAACGCCCAGACCCGCCACAGAAAATTCATAATTTCAATTTCAACCCGGCCGGGAATCGACCCGGGACCTCTTGCGTGATAGACCGGCATGCTGACCACTGCACCACTCAGGTCGTTAAAATTACTTTGACTGTACATATAGATATCTATCTATCTGTGCGGTCTACATGAGGTTAACAAAAAACCAAACGATAGATGATAGCAAAATTAATCAGGTATATTGTTATCTCACATACCCCATGGATTTAACATTAGCGTTATAATTATTCGTTGTTACTTATTAATTTGCACATGTAATGGGTTCGATTATTTTTGTGTTTTAGGTGTAGGTATATCTTCCATACATTTTGAACGTTCTTCTTTTAAGACGTCGGCGAACAGTAAGCTTCCCATACAAACGTAATACCAAAATGATTTGTAATTTGAGCATAATTAACTCTTCTTGACAGTTATTCGGATTAAGACAGTATTTGTTTAGGTTTCTATTAAATAAAAAAATTCAAAAATACTAACCCAATTCAAAATAAATGTCAATTAATTTTTTTCATACAAAACAGTAAATCGCATTAATTTTATTTGGTTGGGTATTTTCGATTTTTATTCAATAGAAACCTGGACAAATACTTCTGTCTTAATCCGAATAACATCACAAGAAGAGTTAATTATGCTCAAATTGCAAATCATTTTGGTATTGCGTTTGTATGGGAAACTTACTGTTCGCCGGCGTCTTAAGTCGAATGGCGACACGAATAATGCTATTTGCAGTGGTTTGTTAGCAGAGAACATTGCCACTTTTTCGGGAATTGTAGTCTTAGGTATTATAAATTTCTTAATTTTTTTTAAATTTAATTATTCGTGAGAAGACTTTTAGCTAAATCATAATACGGTAACTGCAAACATTCCCCACCTCAATTATTACCATCTTTCTGTTCCACAGAACCCATTATTTACTTATTCATACACGCCCTTGGGGCACATTCTGACGCGTAACGAGTACTTGTGTTAATTAATTAGGCCTTTTGATGACGCCGCTGGCACTCGCGGGTCTTGGCTAAACAATAGCTCCTTTTTCTGTAGCTCATTTTCTGGAATATTCCAGTTGCGGGCTGTTGCTTAGGGAGTAATGTGACTGCGAACTGAGATGTCGTTTTCCATGCTTTCGATTTGAACTTTTGACAGGTGCAATAAAAAAAATATTAATCGACTTTGTGTTAAGGGCCTCTGATGACGTTGCTGGCAGTCAAGGGTCTTCGATAAACAAGCTATTTTTGTCAATGCCTTGGTCTCGGGTTTTTTTCTGTTTAGAGCTGCCACTCAGGGAGTTAAGTGATTTTGTAAGTGGTCATTTTACTAGGAAACCTACGCTTTAAACTTTTTAAAAGATTAATTAAAAAAAACATGAATTATACTGGGAAGGTTAAAATATATTTTATGGGTTAAAAAATATTTTGCGGAGGTAGAAGGTTCATATTGCTATTAATTGGGTTGAGTACACCTTACAATTAATTTTCCAATTCTGAAAACAAGGTAGGCAATCAGGGACTGAACAAAAATAAACAAAAGCTTTTTAAAAACTCTACACACTCTTGCGCTTTAGAAATCAATGGAATCTATGTTGTTTCAATGAATAGTACTAGTAGATAAAAGGTCTTCGACAAATGTTTTATTTTATTTGTAAATTTCAGATTAAAAATAAAAATAGCATTGTAACTTTTTCATTCATAATGCTATTTTTATACAATACTAAAGAATATAGTTAAAAAAATTGCGTCTCTTCACCAGAATTGTCTCAGGCGGGAATCGAACCCGCGACCTTTGGAAGTCCGGTCAAATACTCTGACCGCTAAAATACCAAGTCAGTCTAGTGGCATCGTCGAAACTTTTCTAGTATATCCTACATCTATTACGCTACAAGCCAGCGTTATTTCATAAATGTGAGGAGTTACCTCGGCATTAAATTGAAATATCTTTCCAGATATTTTGACAATTTTAAATTTTAGCATTCACAATGTTATTTTTATACAATTCTAAATAATATACTAGACAATAATTCAGGTGACGAGTCGAATTTTTTCTAGTAAGTAAATATACTTACTGTGATTTTTTGAGTGATTTTCTGACGGGACCTCAGAGATGGCGACACCTTGAAAACCGGCGTACAAACCACTCGACGACGGAGGTCGTCCTCCGTGGTCCGTGGATATTTTATTATTAGTTAAGTTTTTTTTTATAAAAAATCGCATTTCTTATTTTATTTAACTAACTTTTCGGCAAGCTGGTAATAAAATGAAGCAATATTCTTTTTTTTTATTTACGTTAAATCGTACTTCGTTAGGTACGTTACGTACCTAATTACTTTTCTTCACAATACAAAGATACTTGTATTATTTCAAATACCAAGTTTTCATATTAATATTAGCTCAAGTTATTTCTATAAAGTTAATAAAGCCTGCTGTCATCAACACAGCTTCTGTCTAGATTTCATAAAAAAGTTTTAATGATATCTTGATGAAGTTTCACATCCTCGCTCACGTTGTTAAAGTTTTTAATTTTTTTTTGCGAAGGTTCGGAAAAATATTATAAAGTTTATGAATTTTAGTATAATTTTCCACCAAAATAAGTAATTGCTCACCAAATTATATTTAAAACTGTAATTTTGTTAGCATTTAGGAATTCATGCGGTTAGTTTAGATTAGTATAACGTATAGCTAATTACGACGACCCTTAATAAAATATATAAAATTGCAATAAGCTGTGCACTACAGAGAGATAATTCACAATTTCGTCTTTATTTAAGCACTATGATTTGTTTCCAATGGCGGCGCTAGTGTGCAGACTACGCGCTCGTAAAACACTTATTTCTTCATTCAATCTAAAAGAAAAGTCATAGGAACAGTTTTGAAAAGCATTTAGGTACGTGATAATAATGAGCCAAAACAAAAATATTTCATTATTACTTTTGTAAGAAAAATATCTCAGGTTTTAATATCAATTGTATTCCGTTTGCCGTTACTAAAAGTGCTAAAAACTGTATTACTATAATCGATTTCAGCTCCCAAAACTCACTCGCGTTCATATATTGGCTAATGCTACCGTACCTATTTTAAATGAAACACCACATTGATGGATGTTGGTCACGCACTGCCCTGTTTACGTCTCTATTAAATTTGACACTTTCCTTTATGTTTTATTGTATTGTCATAAAAATACAACCACCTTTTTCTGACGACGACATTTTGTTCGTGAGTACAGTCATGTCATGACAAATGAAAGAATAATAGAGGTAAGCGTCCATAATGATGTATGAGTAAAAATAGTAAATTATTGCATTTATAAATGACGTACTTGAATACAAAATTATATCCTTGAAGGGCCTTAACACTTCCATTTCTGACTATTACAGCGCTCAAATAGTTGATGATGTTTTGTTAGTTCTGAAATTAATTGAATGTAATGGAACTCTTAGTTAGATAATGAGATGAGCCTTTCTACCTCTAGTTAGTCGTAAAAGTAACCAGTACAATATTAAACTCAATTATTTCGCTAACATTATGTAGAGTCACGAGCAATAAAATGCATATACAACATTAAACCATGCCCAACTAACAAACTAGCGCAAATTAGATCTTTTTTTAAAGTTTATGGTGGAATGGTGACTATGTAGGTAGAGCTTCAGTTGTAGATTCAAACTATGTAATAGATATTATTCAAATCACAAATGTCTTAGTGCACTATAAAGAGAAAATATAGCGCTATATATTTTTGAAACCCTGAATAACCGCTAGAAATTTAGAGTTACACTGTTTTATGCATAGTACAACTTACCTCTCATTTTTAGCACTTAAATGTTAGTTGTGTATAGCCATAGGCCATACATAGGGGCTACATGGTCCAATGTTGTATGCAAACTATTGCTCGTGACTGTACTTATCGATCGTTTATCATCTTTTTAATAAAGTGTAGCGTGAAATGGTGCGACTTCAGATTCTGATAAAAGTAAACATTTCGAGTGCGATGACAGCTGACTTAAAGTGAACGAGTTTTAGTTGAACGTAGAAGAAATCCAAGCATTTTGAACTTAATTACATACGTTTAAGTCACAAAGTTTAATATCGGAGTTCATTTTTCAGATTTAAGTTAGGAAATGGGGTGACGGTTTAAAATCGGAGCAGACTAGAATGTAGTTAATTTTTAATGATCCGCACCAAAATGATAAAAAGGAACCCTTATGGTGCGACTCAGTCCGTCTGTCTGTCTGTCAGAGCTGGTTATCTCGAGAACTACTAAAGCCGCATAGTTTTTAACTTTTGATAAAAAATGTTTTAAATTGAAATACCTGCTTCATCAAGCATTACATTTAATATATATACTATAAGTATAAGTACAATCTGAACCAATATTTCAAAGTAGCATCAAGTAAATTGCAGGCAAGTTTCCTCACAATCGAGTAAATTAACATTCATGTTGATTCACATAAACCAGGTCTGAATAAACAACTAGTTAGCAAGAACCCTTAGAAACTATGAAGGTGCTACGGTAATGCAACACCTGGCGGAACCTTAATCCAGAGCTTACAAATTATATGTAGCGAAACAGAAACAATGTACTAAGGCGGTAGTTTGAACGGTTTTAATTAATGTTTGGGGATTCCTGGTTGGAACTTAAAGCAGACGTTAACGTGTAGTTTACTTAAAACTTGTCGTGATGAAAAATATATAATTTGCTTTACGCGTCAAATTTACGTCGAAATTCAAAGTTTGTTTAGTTTTTATTCAAATTGTGAAATGATACGTTGACCCCTCGTTAGTCCTTCGTATGGAAAATTGTCTTTAAAGAATTTGATACTTAATTAATAATTACAATATAATATTAAAAATTAAAAAATAATAAAAGAAATAAAAAAACTACTTAAATAAAAACTTTGCACAACACGAGTGGTATTTCTTTGTACTATAAAAGTTATTTATTTCACACTTTGCTATATATTGATTTTGCAATGACTCTTCATAATATCGACATCAGCCATTTTTAATGTTACTGCTGGGGCACAGGCTTTCCTTATGGGTGGATAAAAAGGATGGGCCATACATAACCTACCACGTAATGCGGATTGGTGGGTGTTAAAGACTGAAAATGCAGCCGGGACCAACGGCTTAACGTGCCTTCCGAAGCACGGAGGGGAGGAACTCGAGATAATTAATTTTTGGTCACCCATCCCTTGCGAAAGTTGCTTAACCTCCGCAATCGCAGGGCCAGGCGCTAAACCACTGCGCCACCGAGCTCCTCTCATAACCTTCATAATATATCATACTAGATTTTGGAAAAAAGTATCAATTTTATGCTCTTTCTGTAAAACTTTGTAAAACAGCATTTACAAAAGTTTATGTGATAGCACTTATCGTTTGTCACAAACTCCCATCGCGTATGTCACAATCAGCCACAGCTGAGAGTTTTTCTATCGAAAAACAATTTAGAACTAGTAAAATACTTTTGTTTGTCGCACTTTGACCAGACTACTTAATTAAGTTAGCGAAAACTTGTTACTTAAGTCTGAAGTAAATATCAATTATTCTAAGTCATTCTGAGATGCTAAATATGTATATTGAAATAGATCGGTAATTAGTTCGAAAAAGTAACTCCACGTATTGCTTTATTTATAGAATCAATTAGTTATTTCAAAATTAATAATTAAATGAAATAATTTCAGAAAAAAAAACAATTAATACTTAAGTAATTAATAATAAAAATAATTTGCATATCTCTGAGTAACATCGTATAGATATATGATTAATTAAATATTCAGGAAGGCTATCAAAAATATATTTTTTGACTTCCTCTCATTTTGTAAGTGAACGTTAAAATCGGTTCTTTTCTTCTCGCTATGTGTCCCGCCCACTGCACCACATCAGCTGAAAAATCCTTCGAGCGGCGGTCATTCGACTTCCACAATCTATTATTACAAAATGGAAGGCTATTTAAAAGTTGTAAAACAAACCGGCTAGCGTTATCTTTTCGGAAATTTAATTTGATATAAAAGTTTGTGTAATGCCGAAGCCATTTATCTCAAACGCCAGCAGCACATGGCGCGGGCACCCGATGTCCAGTATTCGCATTATGTTCAAATTTTCTGTACGTTTCTGACATGATTTGTTGCTGACTCAAACGTCTAGACCATATAAAGCTTGGCTATAAAGCGTAATTTACTAACTCTAAAATTCGATAGAGCATTTTAAAGTTCGGATATATGAGGAAGTAAATTGTATGATGGACACTGTGACTATACAACATGTTACAAAAATACCCTTAGTGCCGAATATGGTATATAGGGACCATCAAACTGATCAACTTTTACTAAGCGAAAAAAATATCAGCTGTTTCATACATTTTGATATTTTCGATTTTAATTTTTTATGAAACAGCTGATTTTTTTTTCGCGATTTCAGAGTTGGTCCCGTAGTAAAAGTTGATCGATTTGATGGCCCCTATCTACCATATTCGGCATTAGGGGTATTTTTGTAACATGTTGTATATAGGTACAACATTAAGTTATATAATTTAACATATTCTTTGTAATCAACGCGAAAATTAGCGATATTTTCCACTAAACATTCTGTGAAAAACATAATATAGAAAAGGGTAACTTTCTAATTTACCATTTACGTTGACCATATATTGCGAACGTCAGACGCATGCGAAGTAAATACTTACCGACCACGTTGTTCGAGTATTTGGAAGATTTGTTGCTTCAGCAAAAAAGTTTCGGCTTTATGAAAAAACTTATTCTTATGTTATTTGGGTCAATACCAATTTTGTCTTCCTGTTCTGTTAAAAACATAATAATATTTCTGGAACATAAAATAGATGGATTTGCAGATAGGTATATAAAATATAACTGTAATATAACTCTAGGGAAATAGATTATACTACATAGGTGGCAATCAAGCATACGCCCGACCATTAGGCTAGCAATTATCGTACTCCACATAATAGCATCGCCTACGACATCAGAGACATGCCATATCATTATACTATATGAATAGTCATATTCTATAGAGAAGAAACCCACGTTTTGTTTTGGGAATAATAACTTTTTGGCCATTTCGACAACAACAGTGAAGTGTGAAGAATGTTTTAGCAAAGTAATCTTCAGAGTAAGAAGCATAACAAGATCATTCAGATTTTTCTTGAAGAAAGCCATTGTAGTGGTCATTTGGAAACTATGTAGTTGTTTGCCATTGATTCTAAAACCTTATTAAATTTAGATTTTTTTCGCATTCACAATGCTAAATTCTCAATTTAATAATTATATAGCTGCTTTATCATTATCTATTGTCGAACATCTGGAAAGATGTTTCTTTCGAATGTCGGGGTATTTCCTCACATTGATGAAGTGACGCTGGGTTGCAGCGAAGAATTAAAAACTTCTAGAAGATTTCACCGCTCACACTGGCGACTCTGTAGCACAATTGGTCAGTGCGAACCCGCACCCTTGGGATTCCAGCCCAATGGCTGCCCTATGGCCCAGCCCAAGGGTGCGGGTTCGAGTCCCATCTGAGGTGCTACAGGTGAGTAAATTTTTTCAAATATATTATTTATCTATAAAACCCTTTTACTACCATATAAGTTTCATCCAGTCGGAATAACCAGGTGCTAAAAACAATTTATGCGAAGTCCGTATTATATTTTGGGACATTTGCTGCCTATTTTATGGGAATTGATCACACAATATATCGTAATAGTTGAATGCACTATGGACGTGGGTAAAATGATGTTATTGGGGGTGGATTTTATGAGCAGATAAAATAGTCGGACCCTCGTTATTGTCCTTTTATGCGTTCAGTTTATCTGTCACCGAATGTCTGTTTCGTACCAATTACTTGTATTTTAGCCGAATTTTATTGGAAGGGAAGGTTCCGTATTTAAACTATAGATACAATGTGTCATCTGGACCACAATATTTTTCTTCGTGCTCTGTGTTTTAGACCACAGATCATGTTCGTGTTTTGTGATCTAGACTATAGGTAAGCGCGTGATGCATTCTTGGACAGACACCGAAAATACAGTACTTTTAATATACATAAATGCCTTGCTTGATTTTTATTTCTGACACATTTTTTAGTTTAAGCTTTGGATTAATAAAGGCGTGTATTTTCTACCTATCCAAATCATACAACTAGTTTCCATTCTTCGATATTTTCAGGAAAATTACTAAATTAAGTGTAATATTGTCACCCAAGATTTATTGATATGGAACATATTTCCTATTGTGTCTTTACTTGATCCCAAGTCTTACTAAAGCTGGTATTGACAAGCTCTGATAAAATAGAGTAATCCCTTTTGTCTTACCCTCGATTAGGTGGTGTAGGCCCGATTTGTACGTCTATTAGATTGGGTCAGAATCGAGTAAAATTTATTGCCTTACAATAGAATACGTTCGAAGAAATTGCTGATATGATTATGAGTAAATATCTACTTGTAAAAAACAAGTCCAATACCTGTATCTGTAGACACATAATACAATGATTTGTGATATATGTGATAAAGTTTTTAAAAGACGGTTAACGTGTACTGTGTGTTGCTTGCAACTCATTTTATCACCCAATTTCTTTCAATGTCCTACTCATTGACACAAAATAGAACACTATCAAATAGTTGTGTAATTTGACTACATTTTATGAATAACATTTTGAAAAAAAAAGAAAACTAAGAGTATTAATTCTTAGAACATTTGTATCACTGCCACATCTTCGTAAATAAAAAGAAATCGACGTAGCGTTTTCCAACGATATTCTGGTTTGCGAAGAGGAAATATTAATAATCGAAATACTCGCGTCCAGTGGACCGATATAACTGGCTATCGGCCGACGGAGGTCCTATTGTACTTGTTTGCCATCGCAGCAATTTATCTTGCTTCACTTTTTGTCAGTCTGCCCATAAATTATCAATAGTGGAATATATTTCAGATCTGGCAATCGTTACTGATGGCTGTTATTACGGAATGAAGTAATGAATGCGAAAACCATTAAAAATGTTATGAAATCATGTGGGAATTACACTGTAGTTAATGTCATTATTTCATATTTTCATTTATTCATTGCTAGTCACAGTACATAGAAAGTTGTTAACAAAAGTTTTGAGATCAGTGTGACACCCTGTAAGGGCACTGCAACATAAAATCTAAAGCTTATCATAAAAGAGTTCTTTTAACGTATAGTCATCAAGTCGACGATATTTTTTTATGTATGTTTTAACATAACTTCAGCAGTTATGAATATGATTTTTTGCTTTTTAGAGGTACTTAATTTTGAAGGTTTTGTTGATTGTCTCTTGGTGTTAAAATATTTCTAAATCCTCAACCTGTATTATCAGATCATGTAACACGTAACGCTAGATTAAAGCAATTCTGTGTTTTGAATTGATGTGATTTTATACCTCTAATGATATTCTACCTATGTTTAAATGGCGTTGTTCAAATAAGCTTACCTATTAACTTTGTCCACAGATATAATGACGCAAAATGAGAATAGCCAGCAAAAAAATCTCGCCGAGAAAATGGCGGACTCGCACACCGTTGTAAAGTAAAATGCCCGAGTGGACGTAAAAGGATTAGCGATGGGCTGCAAATTTGTATATGCGGTGACCGCTGCGTTGGCGCTTCAAATAATTCGAGCGTCCAGGCTGATGTGTCCAAGTGACCCTAACTGCGTTTGCGGCGGCACGCTCGCTGTCGAACTCAATTGCAATATTGACGGTGAGTGCACTCCATTTATGATGCTCAATTTTATTGAGTATTGGAAGACTTTTTTGATTGGTGATTTTGATCAATGTCATTCGTCGTTCGGCAAATTATTCATTGTTAGTTATGTGTATAGCTTTGAGAAAAACCAAAGCTTTCGCTGCTTATTTAGTTAAACTGGTGTTATTTAGAATAGGCATCGATCGACTCAACTTTGTCTACTGGCAATCGATTAAAAACTATTAAAGCACATTGATAGTAACTTATGAATTAATAACGAAGCTCTTTGTTTCAGGGAGAATAGTAAAAATAAATTTATTACCAAACACTTACATGAACATAAAATGCGAGAACGGCACGAGTCTCGATTATAGTAAATTACCAAAATGTGCCAACTTAACAAACACATTCAAATCGGTCAGTTTCAAAGACTGTCCGATACCATCAACTTCATTCAAAGATGTCCTGACACACATGGGAGTTTCGAAAACGATGGCGTTGATATTTCAAAATGCGAAGAATTTATCAGGATATTTCGATAGGAAACATTTTACGGGACTGCAAAATCTGACCAAGTTATTATTGTCTATAAATGGAGTTACACATTTACCAAACAATTTATTTCAGGATATAAATAAACTAACTTGGTTGAATATTCGGTCGAATAGCATTCATCTATCAGAAGAGCTATTCAAACCTCTCGAAAGATTAGAAACTTTAGAAATAAGTCATAATCACATGACGAATATATCTTCGAACTTATTTTCTCATTTATCTTTCTTGCGGAAACTCTCATTATGGCAAAGTAACGTTACCTGGTTTTCTAAAGATTTTTTCTCAGGGGTTGACGTCCTCGAAGAATTGGATTTAAGTTCTAATGGACTTAACGAACTTCCAGGTTCGATATTCAAACCGCTCAGGAAATTAAAGAAACTAACTTTATTCTCTAATAAATTTTCGTCGCTACCCCAGAATTTGTTCAGAAACAACTTTGATTTAGAAACTGTCGTTATTCTGAACAATGACGTAAAATTACAACAACTGCCGAAATATATGTTTGGTAATCTTTCAAACTTGATGTTGGTTTATATACAGAGATGTGGACTTGAAAAAGTACCTTACGACGTCTTTGCTGACTCGCCATCGATTACAAACATGTCTCTCGCATACAACGACATCGAAGCACTGCCAGAAGCAGTGTTTAATGATCAGATAAACTTACTAGAATTGGATTTAAGCCACAACAAACTGAGCAAATTGGAGCCAAAGATCTTCAGCTCTTTGGTGAGATTGGAAAAACTTGATTTACGTTACAATTCTCTAGCAGAAATAAGCGGGTAAGAAATCACTTTATATTTTTAACTATGTTCATTTGTCCATGAATGTTTATAATAAAATAACATCTTCACTTTTGTTTTAGATCAACATTTTCGTCTTTACTGAGTCTTATTTACTTGGATCTGGAGCATAATAGTCTGAAATTAATCTCCTCGTATTTGTTCAGTAACAATAGGCAAAAAATGTCCGTGTCACTTGCCTACAATAAGCTCAATTTCGAATACAAAGAGTTAAAAAACAATTCATGGGTTCTAAATAGAATTTCACCCTTCGCTCATACGTACAATTTGCAGTTATTGAACCTGAGTCATAATGAATTTCAAACAGTGTTCGATGATTGGTGGGCAAACGGACACGATAGTTTGGATATCAGTTTTAACCAACTGCATCGTTTATGGGTAAGAAAAATGTTATCTTTTTATTGGAATAACTAGATCGTCGATTTCATATTGGCTCTCGGGCTATATTGGGATCAAGAGCAAATAGTCACTAGGTCTTAAGTTCTTGACACTATGTATTATTTATAAGTACTAAGTTTAAACCGGTAAATGTATTGCTTTTTCATTTTCAGGATGATCAATATATATCTGAAGTACATTCAAAACCAAACTATAAGGATATGCTAAAGAAACCATTGAAGACGGTTTGGATTTCTCATAATCCACTGGATTGTGAATGTCATAATTTTCACTTCCTTGATTATATTACTGAGCATACAAAAACGAAGGTAACTTTTAATAATTCTTACCTATCATTCTCATAGTACTTTTCCAAAGCTCAATCTCTTTTCATTGCACAGAAACAGTGTTGGTGGTGGGTGACTTAACAGTATCTTCACCTTAACCATATTTTTGAGTAGTGAAAAGTTGTCCAATATGGATTAAACCATTAATTACCTCTTTAATAAAAAAACAATACTAAATAATCAATTTGTTTGTTTTAGGTCGCTGATATAGATAATTTTAGCTGTCCTTTCTGGTCAAGAGAATCATGCCACGTGCGATTTATCTTAGTTGCTTCTTTCATAACAATATTTGTTTCATTGTATATCATCGCGCTTATTCTCTTTTTGGTGTATAGAAAACAAGTGAACTTGTTAATTAAGAAAAAGTTAAGTGACAGAAAAAATAGAAAGCATGAAATTTTGCCACACTTAAATGAAACCGATATAATGATTAAATATTGTGAACAAGACGAAGAGTTCATAATAAAAGAAGTGATACCAGGATTGAGGAGTCAGAAAGACATAAAAATTCACATGAATCCGATCACATGCGGTAAAAACAAGCAATTCATCAACAATTTGAAAATGTGTGTCAAGGATGCGCCCAAATACACTACAGTTGTCGTGTTCTCCCCTAACTACTTAACGTCGGCTTACAGTCACGTGAATATAAAGAAAATTCACGGCGAAATGGTGAAGGCGGAAAATACTGTTTATGTATTTGCCGATGTAGGTCCTGAAAATTCGATATATGCCTTTTTGAAGGAGCAGAGAGATGTTGGAACATCAGTAGTGTGGGGTGAAGTGGATTTTTGGAATAGGATTTCAACGGTTTTGACTGTCGAAAAGCATAATGGATCACGAAGAAAATTTAAGCCACTAAAACATAAGGCCAAACTCCCACCGAACATTTCATTTGAAAGACTCCCTGATTGGTCGAATATGAATACCGTTAATACTTTTACGCACAGTCATGTTTAGTTCACACCTCTCTATATTTTAGTGAGATAAAGACTGACTTCTCAATTTAACCCATATTATTATTATTATCAGTTATAATCAAACGGATACCATTTTAATTTAACGTATGAACCGTGTATGATTGTGTTATTAGGTAGATATAAAACAAGTGTATTATAAGTTTTTGGTAAAGGATAGTTATGTGAGATTTTTACGAAAATGTTTTACGTGTAAAAATAGGATAAAAATATTTTATTATTTGTAAAATGTATTGTAGATGTCTTGCTGCATAAGCTGTTTGTTTTATGATTATATGCCTTTTTTGATGCATACTTCAAAGAAGTTCATATGTTAATATTTCTCTGGGCTAAATGTAATCAAGGTGTATGTAATCGCATTTTGATTTAAGTGTAAATATTTAACTTAAAACACATGCCATTAAGTTTCATGGAAACTGTATGTTGTTAAGAGTTGTAAACAGCAGCTTAAATAAAACGTATACTTTAACAACAATGTGGTTTTGATTGATCTTATACCTTATACCTGTATCTAAATCTTTATTTTTTAATACTATCATAATTATGTTTATAGATATAATATAAATATTGCATAACTTGACTCAACAAATTATTAACACATACAGAAGTAGCTGCGAAAATAAATCCAGCTTTTATGTTGAAATGATTTACTCCTTCATTAAAGACATTTTATTTTACTTCAAACCTTACAACTATCATAACAGTTAACATTATTATTACTAACTTACATAACTAACAATATATGTAAATACTTTTGCGAGATCACTCTAATAGCTTGAGAATATGTCTATTCTCTCATGATCAAAATATTAAAATATCAAGATCATTAATGATTTTAATTTGATGTGGACTCGGTAGCTCCGCGGTCAGAGCATTGGACCGGATATCCAAAGGTCGCGGGTTCGATTTCCGTCCGAGAACATGATCTGGTGCGAGTCGTATTTTTTCTAGTATATTATTTGGTATTGTAAAAAAATAGCATTGTGAATGCTAAAATCTCAAAATTTAAAAATTGATGCAATAATATTAAATAAAAAAGGAACGTAACTTGGATAATTTGATATTGTCCAAATTTAAACCATGAAATCTTTTTTATAACGACAAACGAATATCAGATATAAATATGTTTGTTCAGTATAGTCGGGTAAATGGCGGTCGTGCTTAATCTCCAGAAGAAAAGATTTAGTTAACTGGCGTTCTACAAACAAAGTTATACTGTTTTGCTGTTTTTAATTTATATAAATGACCTTCCTAACTACGCGAATAATTTATGCGAGACAGTGCTATTTGCGGATGATACTTCTTTAATTTTCAAAGTCAACAGAGGTAATAACTGTTTTGTCGAAGTAAATAATGCTCTCTCTTAAGTTTCATACTGATTTAATAGTAATAATTTACCATTCAACCCCAAAAAAACTAAATGTGTAAAGTTTTCATTACACAATGTTGAGCAATTAAATATTAATCTCAATGACGTTGAAGTAGAGTTTACGGAGAGTACAAAATTTCTAGGTATTACACTTGATTCACGACTGCAATGGAATCTTCATATTGAAGCCTTATCAAGTAGACTTAGTACAGCGGCATTCGCTGTTAAGAAAATAAGGCTTTTGAACGATATTGAAACGGCAAGGTTAGTGTATTTTAGTTATTTTCATAGTGCAATGTCTTATGGGCTACTATGTCTCGGCTGCCAATATTCAAAATATTTTTGTACTATAAAAAAGAGCTGTTCGTGCCATATACAATCTTCAGCTGAGACACTCCTTGAGAGAATTGTTTAAAGAAATAAATATACTAACTTTGGCTGGTCAATACATACATGAAAATTTAGTGTATGTAAGGAAACGTATTAATATTTATAAATAATATATACAATGATATTGTCCTATTACTGGAAACTCCTTAAAAGATGTTCAATTGGATGCTGAAAGGGGCCTGCAACACATAACGAATTTATTAAATAATAATTTACTTCCACTCCATTTTTTTGAATACGAAATATTTAGTTTTTTCGATTAAATCATGGGAGGCATAATTTATATTGTTATCAAATTGTAATTCATACATGTCCATACATGTCATAATGCTGGAAATTGTAGTTGCTTGTTCTTTCCAAGGCTTCTAGTATCAAATATCTGGGCATTTTGATTGAAGATAATTTGAACTGGAAGGGTCATATAGATGGATTGAAATCACGTCTACGCAAACTGAAAACGCAAAGAACTTCGATACTTAGGTAGTGAGCATGTCAATAAAACTGTTTATTTTAGTCTATGCCAGTAATTAATATGTAGTGGAAAATCGGCTTGGGGTGGTACCCACGACAGCACGTCAGGTTATACACTTAAACTGCGAAAACAGCTTTTATTACGTAGGGCATAAAGGCGATCTCAAGGTCAACATGTGTAGTCTGAGGTGCCGTCGTGTGTACATGCAAAACCACTTTATTGAAATTGGAAAGGGTTGAAAGTGGCGTAGGTGGTTCCATTTAATTATTCATTTATAGCAAGCAGTTTAAAAAATCTACTATATAATTACTATAAAATTGAGATACTTAAAAATAATAGTGGTTGTAATTAAGTTAGTTTTATTATAATATTTTGTAGCTTCAATTTTCAATGGGAATTTAACATACGAATCATACGATATGGTTGCAATATAAATCAATAAGTTCCGTAGTGGCTTCTTTTATTTTTTACCAATATTTAATTCCCAATAAAAGTCCATGTATAATATGGCTATGGCGCAGTAAAAAAAAACTGCGACGCGCGACCGCGACCCGCGACCGTGACGCGCGCCCACGACCCATTATACGAGGGGAGGTCAATAAGTTCGCGGAATGGAGGGGTTGGTGGGGATAAATTTACTCGTCCAGGTAGGCACCAGTTAAGCACCTCATTAAGAGTATATATACCAAGTTTGAACCTAATCGGGTCATTAACTTTTGAGTTATCGACCTGCAAACAACTAAATCGGGAAGAAGTCAGCCAGTATGGAGAAAATTGAACACCGTGCCGTTATTAAGTTCCTTACCAAGCAAGGAAAATCAAGAGCTGTTAGCGGTTTACGCCGACTCTGCCCCTGGTAAAACCATGGTTTACAAGTGGCATGGTCTTTTCAAACAAGGAAGGGAGTCCATTGAAGACGACCCCCGCTCCGGACGGCCAATTGAGGCCACCACACCGGAAATCGTCGAAAAAGTAGAAAAACTTGTATTGGAAGATGCCCGACTGAAGAAGAAGCAACTTGCAGCAATGGTTGGAGTATCCGAATCAAGTATTTTAAATATCCTACATCATCATCTTGGGATGACTAAAGTCAGTGCAAGATGGGTTCCGAGAATGCTCACGCCACTTCAAAAACGCGAGCGTGTCGAGTGCTCTCACCAGTTTCTGGAGCTCTGTGGAGAGAGAAAGGAAGAAGTTATGACCCGGATTGTTACTGGAGATGAAACCTGGGTTCACCACTATGAACCTGAGTCGAAGCAAGAGTCGATGCAGTGGCATAAAAAAGGCACACCTCCTCCAAAGAAGTTCAAAGTGTCACAATCGGCCGGAAAGATCATGGCGACTATCTTTTGGGATACAGAAGGTATTTTACTGATCGATTATAAAGAACGTGGTGCGACTATAACGGGACAGTACTACGCTTCTTTACTGGAAAGATTGAAAGAAGCCATTAAGGAAAAAAGAAGAGGAAAACTGTCTAAAGGTGTGCTCCTTTTGCACGACAATGCACCCGTCCACACGTGCCATGTTGCGACGGCTGCTATTCACCGATGCGGCTTTGAACAATTAAACCACCCACCATACAGTCCAGACGTGGCCCCCAGTGACTATTATTTATTTCCAAAAATGAAGAAAGAGCTGCGTGGAAAGAAATTTGACGACGATGAAGAAGTCAAGTCGGCAATTTCGGCCTATTTTGACACCAAAGACAAATCATTTTTTTTCGATGGTATAAACAAGCTATTTGAGAGATCCGAAAAATGTATTAGGGTTAAAGGAGAATATATTGAAAAGGAAAAATAATTTGGTGTTTAATTTCAACCTCCTTCTCTCTCATTCCGCGAACTTATTGACCTCCCCTCGTAGTATGAAATCGTCGCGGGTCGAAGTCGCTTCCGTTGTTCAGGTCTCCATACAAATTCATACTTATATGTATACAAGGTGTTACAAAAATACCCCTAATGCCGAATATGGTATATAGGGACCATCAAACTGATCAACTTTTACTAGGGGACCAACTCTGAAATCGCGAAAAAAAAATCAGCTGTTTCATACAAAAATTAAAATCGAAAATATCAAAATGTATGAAACAGCTGATTTTTTTTTCGCGATTTCAGAGTTGGCCTCATAGCAAAAGTTGTTCAGTTTGATGGTCCCTATATACCATATTCGGCATTAGGGGTATTTTTGTAACACCTTGTATATACTTATGTACCGCGACCCTGTCGCGGTCACGCGTCGCTGTCGCGGGTCGTGGTTGCTTACATCGGAACGCCATCGTTATGCCTTGAATATTTGGAATAAATTAAAAATTCAGCTGTGATAATATTTTTTAATATTTACATGCAAATAATATTTTTTACAAAGATAATTGATCAATTATTAAGCGTGAGCTTACTCTCCGTATCACCTGACTACCCATTCATAAAATTAAATGTTCACAAATTTCAGAGCCACTTAACAATAGCTAATGTGACATCTTTCACCGTGTGTAATGTAGTAGATATTAGCCTTTCATAAGCCCCTCTCTATTTAGACGGAGGTGAAAATCCTATAATACTGCTACATACTCGTGTATGGTATTACTTTTGTTCTATTGTTATTTATATCCCTGCCCGAAAGCTTTGTATGAAACTTAATAAGGTCTAGGGGCTACGGTGGGTATTAGGGTCCTTTGTTATAATATAATTCACCTTACAAGATTCACACGCTTTTAGAGATAACCAGTGTAATGAATAAAGGAATCAAAGGACAATGTATTGATAATTTATTATCACTTATTTTAGTAGAGCTTGCTTGCTTCTTACCATGCTTAAATAGATATACCTACCTATCGATGTTAGGAACCTGTAATAAAAGCAAATCGATGTAAATTAAGCACTTCCATGGCGAATGATTCAGATAATTTTAAATAACTCAACATTCAAATTGCTTTGCTGATAAATAAATGTTATAATTCAGTGTCTGTTTAGTGAACGTTTCATTTATAATTTTCAGTGTGATGGAATATACATACTTTATGCAGTTTACCTTAATTAATATAATTATCTCTGATGATTTACGACGTAATTGGATGGCCAGATGTCTGGTTTTAATGGTCAGCTTAATTATATGTGACCTGAATTAAAGTCATCGTTTGACTTATTTTTCACGTATCACTTATATTTGCACAAGTTCATAAAATATAGATTACACGAGGATATTAAAACCTAAAGAACCTTTTCTGTAATAAGAGTTCAAAGGTTGTATAAACCAAAAACATCAGTGAAACGGAGATATAGACAATTAATGGCACTTAAATATAAACCATGGACCGATATTCCTTGCATTCGAGTATTATGTGAAATCGCCAGGGAAACTATACATTCAACCGATCGAATCTCATCCCGATATCCTCGTGGGATTGCGACAACGGCTGGGCGACGTGCCTCGAATATTATCGCACCGCCATCTACATAGTGAAGGTGTTAACGGTGACTATGGTAATACGATTACTGCAACGGGTACGAATGCGTTAATGAGACTTAACTATATAATGTCTATAGAAACCTGCATGTATATTTTTAAGCAATCGTCCAATCAGACAACGACTCGGCGACGTGCGTGCCTCGAATATTATCACCGCCATCTACATAGTGAAGGTGTAAACGGTGACTATGGGTACACGACTACTGCAACGGATACGAATTCGTTAATGAGACTTAACGATATAATGTCTATAGAAACCGGCATGTATATTTTTTAAGCAATCGTCCAATCAGACAACGACTCGGCGACGTGCGTGCCTCGAATATTATCACCGCCATCTACATAGTGAAGGTGTTAACGGTGACTATGGTAATACGATTACTGCAACGGGTACGAATGCGTTAATGAGACTTAACGATATAATGTCTATAGAAACCTGCATGTATATTTTTTAAGCAATCGTCCAATCAGACAACGACTCGGCGACGTGCGTGCCTCGAATATTATCACCGCCATCTACATAGTGAAGGTGTTAACGGTGACTATGGTAATACGATTACTGCAACGGGTACGAATGCGTTAATGAGACTTAACTATATAATGTCTATAGAAACCTGCATGTATATTTTTTAAGCAATCGTCCAATCAGACAACGACTCGGCGACGTGCGTGCCTCGAATATTATCACCGCCATCTACATAGTGAAGGTGTTAACGGTGGCTATGGGTACACGATTATTGCAACGTAAATAAAAATTGTAAGTATAGTTATCGCTATAATCAGTGTCCATTATCATCGCCATTTTACAGGTATGTTTTATATGTTATCAAGGAGGAAAAACTATAATTTAAAAAAAATAATGACACCTACGAATAGCTTATTCGAAACCACCGTACCTTTTTAGTTCACCAGCAAGAAAAACAAAACAGAATGAATGGAACAGAAGTCAGCATAATGCAAGTCTTGGGGCTGCCAGTTTCTTTTTGTAAGTCTTACTATAATAATTATATAAAATACTTGCTTCCGCCCGCGACTTCGTCCGCGTGGATATTAGAGAAAATCCTTAGGCAAACCCTTAACCAGGACAAATAGTATTTTTTGTTTTAATTTCATCAAAGTCTGACTGTAAAGCAAGCAGGGCGTTTGCCGCGTGCGGTCGGGCCTAGCACGAGGCTATATAAGACTTCACCCACGACTCGTCTGCGTGGACAATAAAAAAATAAGATAACCAGTTTCAAAGACCTCCTTAGTGTATGAAAGCTAGTTCTACGGAGAGTTCAAGCTGTTTCCTTGGATTTACCCATCCGAATTCGAATTTCGATTTTAAGTTGGACCCCAACCTAATCGTGAAAGCCCATCAAAATCGTTTCAGTGGTTTTTGCCTGATGCGCGCACAAACATTTAGAATTTACAGTTTTCTTATTTTGCAAAAATAGATAGAAATGCGAAAATTTGTGTGTGTGTGTTTGTACTTATTCATGCCTAAACGGCTGGGCGGATTGGGATGGGCACAAAACAAAATACTTTTATCCTGGTCAAAGGTGCTCTAGGGTCCACGCGGACGAAGTCGCGGGCGTAAGCCAGTTATACACTTGACTACTGTGCTATGTAGCTACAGCTAGATTAGATCGAAGTTTTACTGAGAGTCAGCTGATTGCCAGATGGCACAAATTAGGGGCTTCGTAAAGCATAGACTACAAAGTTTCGCAAAACATGTTGGGTAATATAATCGGAAAATTGTTGCACAGCAAAATTAAAAAATTGTTTAAGAGTAAATATATTTCAAATTTTTATGTTCAAGGAGAGATTTAAGTTTTATTTTTAATTGAAATCACATATTACACACTGTAAGCAGATGTATTCCATTGATTTAAGTTGGTAACGAATATAGAAATAGTAATCTCCATTATGGATGCATAATAAACTTTAATAAAGAGATAAATTTACAAACATACGATTCTGTGGTTACAATTCCTGCGATTTATGAGTTACAGTCAATGCAATACAGGTAGATCTATCAATGGTCAGAGTTGGACCCGAATGCCTTCATGAGTTATTGAAATTGTGATACAAATTGTTGACGAGTTTCCTTTGTATCAAAGAAATACTTTCGCTAAAACGTTCCAATGGAATTACGAATGCCACATTTCACTGTGCCGCACCATTGTACTCGTTCTCATTTCGAACAATAGTATAATGCAGCCGTGCATTATTCATGAGAAAAATATAATCTCTAGACATTGCATCGCCTTAACGTTGATGTTAAAAATGTTTCTTGGAAATTGCGAAAAGCACAATAAACTTAAAAGTGAAATAAAAATACTTACAAACATAAAAAAATAAAACCGAATGAGATAGTTTTTTCAACAACATTAAACATTTAAGTTATTTAAAATATCACGAATTGATTTATATTTTTGAGTCATAATGGTAATGATGCCGTTTCGTTTAGTGTAATTCATCTCGTTCCACCGAAGTCAAAATAGCGTTTGATGATAATATTTGTCATTATTTTAAATGCCCTTTACGTAGTATTGTATAAACTCAAATAGAGTATAAAAGTTGTAAGTCTGCTAAACCTTATATTTATATTCCGCAAAGACACCTCCGAATTAAATCGTTCCAGCAATAGATTCTACTCGCCTATTTTATTTCCAATTATGTCACCAGAACTGTCATTACAGGCCAGTAAAACTACCGAAATAGCGATTTCGGCGAGGGTTGGGCGGCCCACAATTAGGTAAAGGATCGGTAGGTATGCGGTGATCGGGAGTCGGCTCATGAAATATGCATTGGATCGGGCGCCGGTGGCCCTCCCCCGGTATATTTACCGCTGACCGAGAGTGTCACGGAAATTATAACACGACGAACTGTAGTGTGAGAACGTGAAAGTTGCTGCTTTCATTATGCAGAGCTCTAAGCCGTGTTGGGTGTGTTAGTGCTAATTCCTCTGTGGTGGGATCTAAGTTTTATATTCCGTAGAACGTACCATGGGCAACGGCGTCGTTTTACCACTCCTAAGGTTAAAATCGCTTGCACGCCGCGCTGTCACTACATACGTTTAGTTCGTGCAGGGGCGATACGCGCGCACACGAATTTTTTTGCTAACTGGTAAAGCGTTGCTGTTGCCCATAGTACCTACGAAATACCCAAATCATAAATGAGAAGCTAAAGCTTCTGCGCCTAAATACACACATCCTACAAAGCTAACTATATTCAGTTTAGGTTAAATCTAATTTTCATATTTAAGTTTCTTTCTATTCGAGATTAGCTAGACAATGTAAAATATAGTAAACATGATAGTAATAGGACACTTCCTGTTTGCTGCCAGTTCGATATCGCCTACTACTGTCATAATTAAGTTTTGAACCCAAACTCCACCCGTAATTTGTTAATTGTGTAAACCTCAGTGTTTGAATAAACGATTCTTAATTAAACTTCATAGTTTTGACACAGAAATAATAATAGTACTGACGGTTTTGATTAATATTTTATGTTCATAATAATATTATGGTAAAAGTTGATTTATAAGTACAAAATAATGAATACATAATGAGAGTCCAACAATAACTTTAAACGCGCCTCTGTATAACAATTTAATCGCCTGTGTAATTAATTTTCCTTTATAATGAATAAAACCACACAATACATGAATAACGAGGCTATTCAAACTTCTAATTACTTCGCAAATGTAAAATAACTGATGTTTTGACAAAATTAGACCAAGCTTTTAGTAATTAACAATATTGATATTGGTCAAGCATGCAGAGCAACTTAATTTGAAATGTTTGCACAAAACTAGGGTTGCATATGGGCTATTGTAATCATATTTTGATTTCAAATCTATTCGCAAAGTTTGCCGCCTTGTAGCTACAAGTTAACTCAAATATTTAATACACAATATGAGAACTTAATATGATCAAGTTTTCTGTAATTGAAGCTCGAGACAGATTAAGTAAGTATAAACTTTTTAATTAAAAAGTATCAAAATAGCACTAATGGATGTTTTAGAAATTGTATATCAATATACATTTTACGAGTCGAGGTTCAACAATAAAAGTAGTTGTAACAATAAAATCAAATGGCTTTTCATTCAAAGTATCACATAATTGACTTTATCGTAATGAAAAGATGCCAAATTGAAAACAAATTAATATCTCACTGTCTATCAATCTTATACCTAAATTAAATTGAATAGGATTTTCAATTTCAGATTAATAAAAGAAAGAAAGAATTTGTGTCTTCTATCACTTTCTTAACTTCTGCAACAATTGAAAGGAAAGCTCCCCAATCTTCGGATCAATCCGGGGTTCGATCCCCGGTTGAGTCAAATTAGAAAATAAACTTTTCCATTTTGGCTCAGGTCTGGGTGTTTGTGATACCACCTTTGTCTGTGATTTCCATAACACATTGCTTTAGCTACTTACTTTGGAATCGGAGCAATGTATGTGATGTTGTCAAATATTAAAAAAAAAACATTTAATCTTTGAGTTGTAAGTAATTTTACGATCGATGCCAAGATGATATTTTTTGTTCGAGTAATTTCTTAATCAGGAGGGATATCGGAAGCGGATTGCGTCAGCTGCTGCTGAGTGGCTATGGTGATTCCTACGGGCACCGTTTTAGCCTAAGTGGCTTTCAGCTGGTAAGCGAAGCCAGTTTAATTCGAAAGGTTTATTGTGAGCGCATTGCGCTGGATTCCCTAACGTTTTGCTCTTTTCATTAACTGCTGGCTTTGTTATTTTAGTATGTATTTTTTGTTAACAATAGATCAAACAGACGTTATAAACTTCTTCTTTTATAAATAACAACGTTGAAAAGCTTCACTTGTCATTTTTAAGATGAAACAAAGGAAAATTAAATTTACAGTACGCATCAAGTTTAAAGGTTGTAAAATATAAACACGCAAAACAAAAAAGTCAAACTCATTTGCATTCGATCCAGTAGATTATTTTAATAGTTTTAAATTCAGTAGTTAAAAGCACGTAGACACTGAAGTCACAAACACACTAATCATACATTAGTAATACGATAAGACAATCAATTAGCTGTTCTATCACCAACTCTATATAGTAGGATTCAATTACATTGTCACCTAAATGGGCGTGAACCTAGCTCTTAGCACGTTGCTATAAGGTGCACATTGATAACATAATGATGTGATAGTTTGTTTACGTTTCGCGTTTATCTTACTCCTTCACGCATCAGACGTTGATGGATTAAGTCACGTTTGTCTTGCAGCTGAAGGCCTAAATGGTGTTATGTTCATAATTCATAAAGCCTTTTTCGCTAAAGTCTAATAATAATAATAATATTATCATTCAGTTATTATTTAGGCGTTATTATTGCTAGTGCGCGTGAATAGAGTTTGTACGAACGTATACAAAATTTCTTCGAGATGACATCGAGTGAAACAATAGAAATCTTGTGATTATTAGTAACAATGGAGCACAAAGAACCACAGACTAGCAAGCAACTCATGCGATTGTTAAATTGTAACAGAGCAGGAACTGCATGAAATTAGGTTAGAGCGATCGAAACGTAGTATCCACATGGGACTACACCAAACAACGTTGTTGGAGACACTAAATATCTCAACCTGAGAAACTACAGAATTACCCAGAAGCTATTCGGTTACCCGGCTAAATGAAGTAGGAACCTACTGTATCTTAATACTTATTTTTTTCAAAAAAACAATACTGCTTCGGGGACACACAATAAAGTGAATCCTTAAAGAATCTTAAAGCAAGCAGCCATTTTTCTCTGGAGTATGCCGCGTGACGCGCAAGCCGATTGCACTTCTGAACTTTGTACATTGTGTGTTTGTGTAGATATCAATACTATGGTGCCTAATGCATGGGCGATATTAAAGCGAGTGATGTTATCAAAAATCTTTGTTTACCGTTATTGGCCTAATCTTCAGGAGTTATAGTCCAAAATATGGCCCATTTTGAACGTCCACGACAGAGTCAGCTTGGGTTTATTGGTCCTTAGAGTAGGTTTAATTGGCAATATCTTATGTTAACTAATATATTCCGATATTGAAACTTATTACTGCAGTTATATGACTTACGGTTTCGACGTAGTTTCAAGTTGTAGGGGCAATAATATAAATTACACGTACAATAATAAGAACGGTACATACATCTAAATTCGAAATTATGTGTAACGAAGAGAAAGTAAATGAATAAATTGATTGACTGAAAAGCACGAGTAAAAGGCAGGTAGAGTTACTAATTAATTCTAGATAAGATAGCATTAATAAAATATATATAAATCGCTTTTTCAACTGCAATGTAAAATAAACTTATTACAACGACTTTTAGACATATTTATCAGCAGATTTATTTTCGACACATTAGTGTATAAAAACATTATTTTTTTAATAAAAGTCGTAAGTATATCTAATAAATTTATTTCACACCATTGCAGTTGAAAAAAGCGGTATAAAGAATTAATTTATAAAAAAATATTTTAAATGCTATATCTTATCCAGAATCAGTAACACTACCAACATCATTTTTTTTCCGGAAGCGTTTTCCTTGAACCTTTATACAAAATTAAAATAGTAAGTTGAACTTTCCATTATAATTAATGTCAGTTAAAGAATCATGGTGGAACATCATGAATAGAATGTATGTAATGATACCTTTTGCAATTGTGCAAAAACTGCCATGTTAAGACACACTTTGTTAATATTTATAAGTATATAAATCTATCAAGGAGCTCTGAATAAATAATTTATCTTTTTGGTTACCATGATGGTAGCTTTTGATGAAAACTTTTCAGAATGCTACCAATACATCATGTTACTTTCTCTTGTAGCATAAAATTTTCCATGAAAAATCGCAACCCCGTAGCTGACAGTCCACAGAGCCGCTGAGAACGGTCAATTTTATCTGTGGTGCTTAGAATAAATGGACAGTGATTTTTCATGCTGAAATATCAGCCGCTTGCTGTGCGATATCTCAGGCCTCTCGATTTGTTAATAAACTTCATCTCAAATGGGTCAAGGGAGTGAGTCTGAATATTAAAAATATGTCGACATTTGATTTTGTCGGGTTTTAGAATCGACAAACAAATAGACTTTCGGAATACGGCTTTTGATATGTTAACAGGTTGTAGGTATATCAAATATACATTTAAGTTTAGGGCATGTAAGAAACTTCGATCAAGAAATAAATATTTTATCAAAATCTCAATTTCATAAAATACACCATTATCCGTCCGATATTTAACGAAGCCCGTTAGATAATTTATTTATTTTATAAATTAATTTCCAGTTAAACCGTAAACATTTTTGGCAAAAATAATGATTTACCACCGTATTTTGTGAAATATTCTCGTAGTTTGCTTTTAATAATTTTAGACAGAATGTGGCAAAAAGAATATAAGAGGATTACCTTTTCCTAAAAAAATTAAGTACCTAACGTGTAACCTGAGTGTCGCAGCCAAAATGAAGAGGAATCGTCGCGTCCTTAGAATAATAAATTGATAGTCTTTATACAAGCGCTCTGTCAAAAGTGAAACCGATTCACACTTTCGTGACGATTACTTGCTTGCGCTCGGCGACACACACACGTACACTTGTAACTTCGTAGTGTACTTTGAAAATTACGGCGTTTGGAGCCATAGGCTCCGAAAAAGATGCTTCAAATGGGCGCGCGGACTTACTTCTATACGTATTTATTTCTTGTTGCTCATGGGATTGTTTATTAATTATTGTAAGTTGTATTTTTTATTTTATTTTTAAATTTATTTTATATTGTAAAAATTTTATAAAAAAATTGTTGTATTTTTAAATAAATTATCTATAAAAATTGTTCTGAAGCAAGTGTGTACAATACCTTAAAATTAGGTGTTAGATATTATGTTATGGTTACCAGACATCAAAAGAAGAGAAACCAAGTGAATGTAGAGGCGTGCCTTTCCCTATAGCATTTTCCGAGCTACATATAGTGAAGTGACCGAATAATTTGCTCATTTGTCAACGTCTTCACATTGCCAAGGAGAAAAATGATTCAGTGAATCTGTCAGAGCTTCACTTCGCTGAATTAATTGAAATAAATTACCCACCGCGCGTCAACAATTTAATCTTGGGGGAGAGTAATCTGAGACCGGTCGCAATTACTCAACTCGGCAATTAGCGATTTAATACCCCAATAATAATCGTTGTATCGGCTCTGTACCATCCACGGTCTATGACATTTTGAATACATAATTATATGAAAGATTCTTGGATTATCATTGCCGAAAAATGTGTTGTGCAGCAACTGACGGATGTAGTTTATCGATCTTCTTTTGTTTTGTTGTTTATATTTCGAACACCACTGGCTTCAATACTAAATAATATACTAGAAAAAAATCGACTCGCACTATTCTTGGGTGGGAAACGAACCCGCGATCTTTGAAAGTCCGGTCCAATGCTCTGACCGCTGAGCTACTGAGTCACTGGTGGTATCGTCGAATTTCTTCTAGTATATTCCACTCTTACGCTGCAAGCCAGCATTATTTCATCAATGTGAGGAATTACCTCGACATTCAGATCAATTGAAATATCTTTCAAGATATTTTGACAATTGATTAAGATGAAACAGCTAAGTATATTATTTTTAAATGATCTTTATGAAAAAATAAAATCTTAGAAATTTTTATGAGATTTAGGTTATAGGGTTTGTTGTAATTTCAAAGTATTGTACTAAATCAATAAAAAAAAAAACCTATATTAGAAATTTTTCAAAGTCAAATCTTATAAATGGATTGGACTCTCTCCGATTTCAATGGACGAGTATATGGCTGAACTAGATATTATTAATAGTACTTTTTATTTTTGATGTTCATTTTTTAAATGTACTCTGTTATTTTATGTAGTGGCAACTATTACGTATATTTGTTCAGTGGCATTGGTGCGTTCGAGCTTGGTTTGTATACTCGTAATAATAACGAATTCACGATGAATGAAAACAATTTTATATCAACGTTCGTTTTTGTTACTGTTAGCAAAATAAACCTTGACGGGCTTACCACAAAACACTGTTTAACAAGTGTTTAACTTAGATACTGTTTAAATGTGATGTTGTCGCATTTATTACAATATTGTTTGAAAGAGACAGCATCACATTTAAACAGTGTTTTAAAATCTTTTGTGGTAAGACTATAACAATTAATAACTAAGTTTTGGTCGAATGACCCCCGTGGTCGAGTGATTTGTGGTCTTTTTCGTAAAAAAATATCTTTGTTCTGTGGTTGTCATAGTGCTGTCATCTTTGAGGTCCCGGGTTCAATACCGGCTCTGGGTGTTTATGGTATCAACGAACTCTTATCTCCATAATACAAGTGCTTTTGCTGCTTACTTTTTAATCAAAGCAATGTATGTGAAGTCAAGTCACGAGATTCTTACCTACATAACTAAAAAACCGGACAAATGCGAGTTGAACTCGTCCACCGAGGGTTCCCTACAAATGTAGGTACTTAAATAAAGACTTAAAGGAGCTCGATGGCGCAGTGGTGTAGCGTCTGGCCCATCGATTGCGGAGGGTAAGCAACTTTCGCAAGCGTCGATCATGGGTGACCAAAAATTTATTATCTCGAGCTCCTCCGTACTTTGGAAGGCACGTTAAGCCGTTGGTCCCGGCTGCATTTGCAGTAGTTAGCACCCACCAATCCGCATTGGGCCCGCGTGGTGGGTCATGGTCCATCCTCCTTATTTACCCATAAGGAAGGCCTGTGCCCCAGCAGTGGGGACATAAAAAATGACTGATTGTCAAATAAAGACTATATTTTTTATGATTTAATTACAAATGTATACTTTTCAGACTTTCCCTGTACCTACTTGTTGAGGATAGGGCACGAACCACTTAAACCACGTATTTCCCGTTTAGAAGTTTATTGACAACTAAAAACTATTTACAATTGTTTATAAAAAGATGTCACTGAGATTTAGAATTTGGAAGGTAGACCAAAGAGAAACCCAAAAAGGCTGTAACGTTGCTGGTCGGTAACACTACACTTGTAGTATATAACGATATTACTTGCCAAATTTCATAGTTCTAGGTTAACAGAAAGTACCTACCCTATAAATTTTGATTTGTTTAAATATGCATTTTTTGCGGCATAAACGGCCGTATCTTTTTTTACGTTAACGTAAAAGTTTGCTTTTTCAACTTCAAGGGACTGTAGACTTGAGTATATGGTTTTAATTCCAACTCGATACCTCCACGCGTTCCTGAGATAAAGGGTTAATTCCTGAAATTTCGTATCTTGCTTGACAGTAAGGCTGACAGATAGACAGACAGACAGACAGGCGAAAAACAAAGTGATCCTATAGGGGTTCTGTTTTTTCCTTTTAAGGCACGGAACCCTAAAATTCGCCAATATTTCCATAAACGAACCCAAACATTTGATAAATGTAAAGCTAAAAGAAACTCAACGTTTCATAAAATACTCGTATTACTTTTAATTGAATTAAAACACGCAGTTTTGCCGTTTCGTATCTATATAGGCCTATAACGCAAAATTTATGTATCATTTTAATGACACACGGCAAAAGTCCCTTTTCATTTTGCTGAAGGCACGCCTCTCATAGCACTTTCCATAAACATCAATATTCAAATGCATAGACTCTAAAAACTCATACGGTCCAGGTTTTTATGACGGGATATTTTTCATCGGCTGAATATGAAAGTGGAAATCCCGCGTGGATCGCGGCGCCAATTGAGCCATATTTTCACGGGCTAACCTTTGAATATTCTATGGAGGTTGAAAGCGGCTGACCGTGCGGTTGAGATGAAGCGTGTGGTACGGACCTTAATGTAAAATCTAATGATAAACTTAGAATGATATATTAATGTGAGTACGACCTATTTGTTAATAGCGCAGATCTCGGCCACAGGGTAAAAAATGTATGGGATTGGCGCCACTTAAGTCTTATATTTTTCACCTTTGAATATTCTATGGAGGTTGAAAGGGACCAATATGAATTGACGGCCTTACCACAAAAAAAAAACACTGTTTAATTTAGACTCTGTTTTAATGTGATGCCGTCTCTTTCAAACAATATTGTCAAAAAAGTGACAGCATCATATTTAAACAGTGTCTAAGTCAAACACTTGTTGAACAGTGTTTTAAAATGTTTTGTGGTAAGGCTTCTTAAGTTCTTTGGTACTTGTGGTGAGTGAAGTGAATGTGCATTAATTTGTAAGTAAAGTAATAATAAAGTAAAGTAGGTAAATTATATGCAACAGGCCCACATTTGATGGCATTTAAAGTATATAACAGCATTCCAAATAACATTAAGTGTCTTGAAAATATTAATTCATTCGAATGTGAGCTCAAAAAGTTTTTAGTCAATAAGGCCTACTATACGTTAAAAGAACTCTTTAATGATAAGCTTTAGATTTTCAGTTGCAGTGCCCTTACAGGGTGTCACACTGATCTCAAAACTTTTGTTAACAACTTTCTATGTACGCTGTGACTAGCAATGAATAAATGAAATATGAAATATAAAATTGATCTGATACTTTACGTGTTGCTAGCGTACCTAGATGTTGACTCAAATTAAAACAATTTTCATGGGCTTAAAACATTCGTTGGAGGTTACAAAGGGTTAAACCCAAGCGATACAGATGATGTGTGATGGCCATTGGATCCAATACCTTGCTCGCGTTAGTCGAGTAAAAATAGTGATTAGTCCATTGCTGGTCATGAAAGTGTTTTGAGATTTTATAATAGTTTCAATTTAAAGATAGAACCAAATCACTGTAAAAATGAACATGGCGTGAATTTAAGTGACTATGATCAATCGATTGGATAATAGTTCATCGAACAAGAGCGCCACGTTCCTGTTCACGTGTCCTACTTTTTTCCTTTTCATAACCCTTTTGCTAATAAAAATATAAGCAAGAATAGCATATTGAACTTTATACTTACATTATAATATGTTTATTTTTGTTATAGCTCATAACTGGCTACCAGGCATATTTCACGTTACAAAGAATACATTACAATGTTTTTTTCCACCTCGCATATTATAGATACTTTCAGTCACAGTGAAACCACCTAGCAGTAGTCCGATTCCTTTGTTGCTAAATGCATGCCACCTACGCACAGAAACTCAGTCAAGGGTTAGGGTTGTCACAAACAAAACAACTTAAATATTTTACATAAAAGTTTTAATTTGAAATAACGAAAGAATAAAGGTGCATCTAGTCACATTTAAAAGATTTATAAATAAATGCGTAACAGGTACATATTTTCCACAAATTATATTTTTGATGTTTTAAGAGTTCTGTAATTAAATTTTATACATACGATTATACAATTTATACATAAAATTAAAAAATAAATAATATAAATCCCGTAGAACATTATGGACGTGCAAGATAGGCGTAGGCAGGTATTATATTTTATTACGCTTATCACGTACACCCAGATTAGATTAGAGACTTCAGATAAAGGAGATTGCGCTCGCTGCTCTGTCGCTCGCTTCTCCGCGTACCCCCTATCGCTGCCACGCGCAAGTACATGAGTCGGATGACTGTTAAGGCTGGCCCCAGACCTACCGGTATTGCTTTGCTGTTCTAGTAGAACAGGGGGCTGTACCGGCTAACGCATCGAACTTCGGAAAGTCTGCCGGGCTTCAACTTAAAACAGATAAATCGAAGTAAGAAGTTTCGTATTGTAGTTATTTAGAAGATATCGATGTTCGTGTGACATCATAAATTAGGGTTCGCCATTTTGGTCCGATTGGGGCTCGATTTATCAGTTTTAATTTGAAGCCCGGCAGTCTTTTCGAAGTTCAATGCATTAGCTGGAAGCCCCTGTTCAACTAAAACAGCAAAGTAAAGAAATGAAGCCGGTAGGTCTGGGGCCAGCCTAATAGTATTAAGACTGTGCTTACCACAAAAAAAAAAATACATTTCATGGTTTTGTTTGCTTGTGAGCATAAACAACCTATGTGGCTTAGCAGTTAACATGCACTGTTAGTAACCCTCCTGAAAGTTATATAATAAATAAATAAATATTAGACAACATCACAAACATTGCTCCGATCCCAAAGTAAGTAGCTAAAGCACTTGTGTTATGGAAATCAGAGACAACGGTGGTAAACACACACACCCAGACCTAAGCCAATATAGAAAAGTTAGTTTTCTAAATTGACCCAGCCGGGGATCAAAACCGGAACCTCAGAGATGGCGACACCTTGAAAACCGGCCTACTAATCACTCGACCACGGAGGTCGTCAATATAAATAACGCTTAGAAATATTAAGGTCATCTCTTTGCATACAATCAGGTACAGCAATGCTTATGATAATCTCACCAGCATCAGAAGCTAGGTATTTCATACTTATTATTTGTTTTTATACTATTTAGGCTTAAAGGGATGTCACTTTCATAACACGGCAACATTACGTAACGAGTCTGGACTTGGCTGAAAACTGAACAATTAAAGATCCATCACAACACAATCCAAACATATTTCTTATTAACTCCAAACATAAGACTTTTTGTTTCCTAATCTATCAATGGTTTCCGACGAAAATTTTTCGAGTCACTAAACACCTATGCATTAACCAACAATAAAACAGGCTCGCAGCGATAGGCCGCGTGAGAGAAAAAAGGCATTAAGGCGTAATTTATCACGGTTTCCGCGCCATTAAACAAGGAGACTGCAAAAACCGCGTGCGTGATAAGCTTCATGAGAACTGAATTGTTTGCAAACGTAAAATCATTGCCGTCATCAACGTGCTTTGTTATTCAACTCCCGATAACGGCACGTCGATAATTTAAAACAAAATGCGATCGCAAAATGTTCCTTTTTGGGTACCCTAATGTTGTCATGTCATCCTACTTTTATATAAAAACAAAATGCGAATGAAAGTATCTCTCTTCGCATGCCTAACCTAAAACAATACGCAATCGTTAAATAAAATTGGCCTCCTAAAGCCTAGCTTTTATTGCACCACTTACGTAGCAATCAAGCGTACGACCGGTCTAATGATAAGCGGTTAATGTGAACACCTGCAACACCAAAATGTGCGAAATAAACCTTTCATCAAACATTTATAACTGTCGCTTAAAACAACGTCTTTAGTAAATTGATTTACCTACTACGTTTACTAGAACTTTAGATATGTCTTACGCATGATGTATTTTTTTTTGTGAAAACCTGTAGCTTCATTCTTAACATAATGACTTTCTGGTGTCATGCTATAGGTCACCACCATAAAGCTAATTTCCCTTTGAAGGGACCTTTACTAATGGACACAGACATCAGAACAGCTCTTCACAGCACCATTGTTTCGTTTAAAGGCTAATGGGGTTCCCGGGGTGTTATTCAACTGTCACTAAGATGAATGTCGCGTTATTTATGTTGCCGCCATGAAAAACTGGCTTTTTGAAACCTGAACATTTATTTCAAGGTTGTTACTGTGTGTGTCAAAAGGGGTATTTATGTCGTACTGGTGCTTTGTCCAAAATGTTATGTTTTAATGGGTTACACTCATATGTTTGGGCGGTTGTAGAGCTTCGTTTTTTATGTTTGATTGCTCGTCATTGTTATTTTATACTGTAGTCGAGCAATATACTATTTTGCAACCAGGCCAGTGAATAAAAATGAACTAAAACGGTTTAGCTAGCTTCTCTACAAATAGTTAAAGAAAAAAAAGATATGTGAGATTTTAAAAAAAAATCCTTGTGAAGCTAAAATAAAAAAAGGAACATACGTATTTATGAATAAAGAGAACAAGAAAATAACCTGTTTTGTAAGTTTTAGTGTATGTTTCTTTTTCATTTTCGCTACATTTAGCTCACAAAAGTTTACATGCCTGAACAATAAACTCTTTATTTTATCGATGGGTAAAGATGCATCAGACTATACGATGCCGCATACCGCAAGAAAGAAAAAGGAAAACAATGGAGACATCGATCAATATGCCTTCACTGCAGACTCATCGAGACGATACGTAACGATACATTATACCTTGTATAAGAGTATAACCAGAAAATTTATTTTTAGCTATACGTATGCCAGTCTCATTTGTAGTGAATGTAGAAGGACTTCGATTGACAGAAACATAGTGATCTATCATATAACAACCAAAAGTCATCAAAAGCCTTGGATAGAAAATAAAGTGATTGATAGAATAAACAAAAAATTTTGGCTGAAACTGTAAACAGTCGCTTAAAATGCAAACTAAGTTCAATCACTCGATTTCTATTCAAAGCAAAGCTTAACCAGACCTCGCTTTCAAAACACTGTTCTGTTCGTACCTACTGATTCAGGCCTGCTTCCAGATTCGTTCATAATTTAAGTGTAGTTAGATGGAGTCCATCCTATATAAACAGAAACATGCTTTGTAACTTGTAGCTTATACCCTACTACAGTCATGATGAAGAGATCAGGATGGTCAAAGCCAAAGCTTTTGTTCAATTTTCAACTTTACGTCTACACAATTTAGGATTGCATACCTATTTATCAGGCCATATGTATATGCTCATGAAATATTCATGGCATGAGAATGCGGCAATTTGGCCAATATACTCCATGTCCCACAAACATCATGCAGATGTATCTTAAGTTATGCTGAAGCACAATGCTAGCGCGAAATGGTCCGTTGTCTTCCGCTTAGTTTCACTTGAATTTCATCCCTTTTGCAGTTGAATATGCACATTGTGACTTTCAGATGATAGTCCCGGCTTTGTAATGTACTGCTAGACTGAACGCAATTACGGACCCCTTTTGAATTTGGTCTATGGTACGGCTATGCAAAATTTTGAGTATTACCAGAAATACAAGTCACAGAAGATCTTATCATAATTGAAGTAACTTAGTCAAGAGGTTAAACTACGCTCAGTAATTCCGACGAAAGGAAAGAAAATCCTAAAAAATATCCGCCGCAGAAAAAAATTCTAACTTGGCTAATAAAGATTTATCGTTGCGATAAAAAATTTCATAGCCGTGAGTTGGCCGTAAATAATTCGTGGCATACCTGCGAATGCTGATTTGACATGGGTCAGGGTAAGGCCGTATAATATTTCATTTCTTCCAAGTAGGATCACGAGTCAACCACGGCGTAAATTGAAATTTCCCTCTCACCTTCACTTTCCAATGATTTTGAAATGTTGGAAGTTCTAAACAAGGGTCTTATTTATTGCGAACTCTTGTAAACATGTTTTATTTAAAACATTACCAGGTAGAAAACATGTTTGTAAAGTATACTCCGAATCCAGGGAAAATTAATTTAATTTAGTCTATGAAGTCGTCCATACTCTAAAATTGCTGTCATAAAGTCACATCATAATCCATTCAGTTTGCAAAATTATAGGACTTTATCTTTTATGAATTCATCCATTTACCTAATCCTGCCCAAAATTTCGACTCAATGATGACGTGACTGTTGGAGCAGAAACTACTTTGTATGTCTTAGAATAAGAACTAAATCAGCTTGTGCATTTTCTCAACTAATTCGAGCTAGCAAAAACCACGCATTCACAGTTAGTTGTTTTGTCCCGCGCTCATTATTTTAGTTGAGCGGCTAACCCAAGAATATCCTCAGCTATTAACCACTAGAATAGGGTGCACAATAAATTTGGACTTTTCATATATAAATCAGGGTCAGGTTCGGGGCAGAAGGTCCGGAGATAAACTCGGCGGTATAAAGAGACGAGGCATTATCCGCAACAGCTGGTCCGTCGCGAACTCTGTCACATTACACCCGGGTTTATATGTGCCCGAATCTTGTGTTAAAGGCAAGGCGTACACTAGGCTTCCTTAAAATATAGATAAGGTTTGTCTTGAGATTCAGAATTTTGATCCTTTTACTTTTTATTAAAGATCTTCTTATCTTATGAATGTCTCTGATCTTTATACTAACTTAAAATCGACCAACACACGGCTTGAGTTGCCATATTCATTCATTCATATAAAATTACTGCCAGTCAGATCAATATAATTGTGGCATTGCCTATTAGGCATTAACGATTTTGCTGTCAATTACTTATCTGTTTTTTTTCGCAATAAATACGTGAATTATGTGAAGAAAATATATATTCAGTGACAACTTAGATATGTATCGCAATATAGTGGTTATTTTATAGTGATATAATGAAAATTTTACCGGCAAGTTAATAGGTGAGTAATTGACATTATTTTTTTTCCTCTAGTATGATTCTTCCTAAACTCAGCATGTTTTCTTCCAACTTACACAAATTGAAACTAGTATCGGAGCGTTCGTGTAATTGGAACATTTGCGTTGTCTAAGCATTTCATTGTTCTTGTCTACTCATTCTGAGAAAATAAGACGGTAAACGATGATTTTAGCGTAAATAAACTTATCAAATTAACAGTTGATTTCCAATTTAATGATGTAATGAAACAAAAAAGGTATCCTAATGATGATAATGAAACAAAAAAGGTAAATGCTGACTAGGCGTTATTCGAAGTACATTTCATCTATTTTTGAATATTAGTCAATAGTCAAAATTTCTTTGTTCAAATAAAATTAATAACTAAGCACTTTTGAATCGTCTATATTAATTGCTTACATAAAAATGTGTCGGATCATTTGCAATAATAATTTTGAAATAGGCAGTGACAAAGTAAAAAATAACTTTATTTGATAAAATTTACTATGTAGAAGTACTCGTAAAATGATGGATAAAATGTGAAATTTAAATTTATCAGTGGAAATTAAATTAGGGTTGTTTTGCTTTAGATGTAGATGGAGTGATCCTTAAGACTTAAGGGGAAATAAGACCAAGATACGGCGTAGAAACTGGTAACATAAAAACGACAATTCCGCACGAGCTATTAAATTTCGCATTTTTCCCATTTAATAGCGTAGCGATATTTCATTTTCGCCCTTTACGCTCTGTAATTTTATTACGGGATCAATTTTACGATGTTTGATACTTTTACGGCCGTTGAGTCTAAAACGCAAAAGGGTTATGGTACCAGTTCACTCTTTATTCTTGTAAGACTTGTTGAAAAACAATTTTGGTTTCAAATTGACCTTTGATTTTATTGCATGATTCAAAATTCAAAATTCAAAACTCATTTATTCAGTCTAGGCTGTTACAAGCACTTGTGAATGTCAAAGAAGCTACGCCATCGGTTCGCAAACCCTAAGCGGGAGACCTTGTAACGAGAAGAACCGGCAAGAAGCTCGTCAAGGGCTGTTTTTTTTGTATTCATAATGACCAATTTGTCTTAAGTAGATCAATATGGCTTAACGACTATTAAATTGGTTCTATTTTAGAGAACTAGGGGTTTGTATAAAAAAAAACTTTAAGGTATCCTTGGAATCAGAATGGTAATGTTTTGGGAGTGATTTTGATTCAGACTTTTAACAATAGGTTTGTTTTTGTTTTTCGTTTTACTAGTTATTTTAACTGAATAGACACAGATAAAACTTTGGTAATGAATTATATTAGAATTACCAGTGAACATTATAAATAATATAATAAGTATAATTTATAATGTTCATATATATAGTTCTTCGTCTTCTTTATTTTCATAATTATTATTTTTGAGTCTATCTGTCTGTTTGTTTATTCGTTTGTTACCAAAACGTCTATATTGGAGAAGGATAAAAAATATTATTCCCAAAATTCCTACGAGAAACGGAGTCTACGCGCAAACTATAAAATTCTACATTCAACCTTCATAATGCCTACCGGAATGATCCTGATCTAACATTAACCATAGGAACAATCCTCAGGTGTCTGGATATAGTGCATTCTCACTGGTGGATAATTTGAGAGATCTGTTGAGACATAGGAATGCCCCGGCAGGACGTGATTCGCATTCTCCCTAGGGAATGCGAGGAAACGAGTGCACTTGGTCATACCTTCTATTACAGACGCACACAGTCAAAATATTTATGGAATGTTTCCCTCCATTTCTCATATACCTATGTAGCAATGTTAAGTTTTGGCTTGGGAGTAATGTTAGCATTTTTGTAACAAAAAGTAAAGAGCATACTATTATGCATTGCATTGGGCCGGGATCCCAAAGGTGCGGGTTCGAGTCCCGCCTGAGGTGCTACGGGTGAGTCGATTTTTCTATGGTATTTTTTTTATATTATTTATTTTAGCATACTATTGTAGTGGAAGTTAGTGGTTGCGTTCAAATTTTATCATTTCCAAATTTTCTTTTTTGAGAAATTTATTAGTCAAAAATTTTTTTGTAGCCATTGTCAGTTGGCAAGTTGCCATTAATATACTCGTTTTTTTTATTCACAACGGGTTAGCGATTGGCCTTCACCTCACCTGATGTTAAGTGACGATGAGGCCGAAGGTGGAAGCGCACTACACCCGTAATCCTCACCACTGAGGAACTGGCTATCTTACCTCTAACTGCCGGAACACAACTATTTTTAAATTGTTGTTAAGGCGTCAGACTTAGGTAAGATGGTGAAAGCTAGCCGCGCGGACTTGAAATAAGCCCTACCACCAACCAAACCGAGTACAATTACCCCCTTACTGGGAATCGAACCCGGGACTCCTGCGCTGCGTCTTACACGGGTGGGCGAACCACTAGACCATAGAAGCGGTTCGTATATTGCATATTTTTATTAGGAGAATCTGTATTATTTCTCCAGCTTTTGTAGGTCACCATTTGGCAATATAGAAGATTCTACCAACCAAACTAATCTGTCTTACTTTACTAAGGTATTGCTGAGAACCTACATTCTTCATTATGACAACCAATACCTCATCCGTAATATATTGCGCCTAAGGTATTTGGAACGTAACCGTAAATTAGAATAATACATTTTCAGTACTAATAATATCTGATATCTAGCAAATAATGTTGACTTCATTTTTCTGTACTTCATATCGTTTGAAACCTACACAAATACTTTATGATTGTATAGTTATTAAGTGAGTGTTTTTGTGTGTGACTGCCCAAAAAAACAGAGAGTGTTATGTGTTTAGGGTTCATGTATGTTTGTGGGTATATGAGTTTCTTTATTCAACCATAACTTCTAAATGCCTTAACGAATTTGGATGTAAAGGGTATCGTTAGAATTCTTACATCATCCTGAGTGACACTGGATATATTGATAAAAAAAAATCAATATGGCGACTGTACGACGCCACTTTCAAATGTTAAAAAAAATATCTATTATTAACTGTTGTTGTTGATGCCCATATTGATGGGCATCAACATTACATCACATTTTAAAACTATATAAATTGTCTCTAAAATGTGTGAAAAAAAGCACGAATGCCTTGCCTTAAACAAACTAAAAAGTTAAATAACAAGTGTCATTGCCGTCGGGGGAAGATTTTGTGGAACAATTTTTAAACAAAGAGGTCCCCCGACTGCAATAACTCTTGTTATTTAATTTTTTAGTTCGTTTTTGGTAGGGCAGTCGTGTTTTATATATTTTTTAATTAATTTTATTTTTTAATTAATTTTTAACAGAAAAAGACAAAGAAAAATATCTTTCGGTAATGCGGTAATGTGCGAGCATAATGTAGTTCAAACCCTACATCAATACTATAATTAAACTATTCTGAAACAAGTGTAGATAATTTGTATGTTTTGACACATCTTCCATTCTTGTAAAAACAATTTTTTTTCATGATTGTGATCTCAAAATAATAATACTCAACATAATTTCAAAATCCTTAGTAACAACCAAACCAAAACACACTTGCCTTGTGTTAACAAGTTAATAATCTTGTATGTCTTTTAAACCATAACGGAGTACAAACAATATCACGTTTCATCAGGAATCTTGTCGTCAAGCATAACAGGAAGGAAGATGTTTAGCGCACGGGCTGTTCGGATAATTCAATCTTCAGCCGCCATGCTACTGCGCCGTACGTGACTCGCTTGGCAATATCGCGACGCAGTCACGAGTTGCCAGCAAACGTTGTTTCGAGTTCCTATGGCAAGGCGAGTTATCGAAAAGGAAAACATGAAGTTTCGAAGTACATGTGTGGAAATTTATAAAAGATAAACATTGTTGATTGGGTGTGGGGGTGTTTTAAGATGTTGTTTTTGTGCTTGTGAGCTCGTTGAGGTTGTGTGTTATGATGAGAGTTTGAATGTATTCTAATTCTGTAAAGATAAATCGATTACAAGTAGTTTTTGACAAATTGGGATACAATGATACCATTAACCTATTTAACATTATGATATTGTCATGTTGGTGGTTTACAAATACGTACGTAGGAGAATAATTATTATTAAGTCGATATAGGTACGAGCAAATTAGCATTTTTTGAAACAATAGACAAAAAGAAAAATACAGCATGTAATGTGACGTGTGAAAAATTCAAAGAGAAGTATCAGCAAGTGATTCTGAGTAGAAATTAATAAAACTGTTTTTTGTTGTTTTACAAACACCATAATCTCGTAGCACCTGTAGTCCGCCCGGCGGTTGGAGCGTGCTACGAAACTTTCGTAGTGTGCGCTGCGCTACGACGGCACCTCTGCAGCTGCCGTGGCCACGGCAGCAAAGTTGCCGAAACGTCGTGTAAACGTCGTCTTGTCGTATAAAATATGTAATATATATTTCAAATAACTAAGATAGATCTGATCATTTTGAGCCAGTTTCCAAAAAACCATTATCTAAGTGCGGGTGATTTTGACCCAACGTGGATCTCGGTATAACCATTTTCCACGTGGACGACGCCGGGTTAATATATATTTATAAATAAGTTCATGTTTTGAATGAAATTGCAAACTGTTTTAATCAATTCTAAATAAGCTTACAAATAGGCATTTCGTGCAAATAAACTTTATGGCGTTCATAATAAAACGCGCAATAAATAGCTGTTGTTGCACAAGCTAGTATTTTTATTAAACTAGAGCTCTTTAAACTGGCTGCAGACGAATTAAATCAGAGGTCATTTGGTTTTACTGACAGCGATAATTGCTCTTGTGCCTTCCGCCCAACTGTTAAATGTAATCCCATGTAAATGTGCTGACGTAAAAACGTATTTTGGCTTCAATTTCCAATTAGTTGAAAATTCCGAACGCACATATAGCAGTTAATAATATAGCTTTATACTACTGATAATTGAACTCAAATTTTATTGATAGTCTGCAGAGTTGGGACAATAAAAGATATAGATACAGATAGATTTTACATTTCATGTTTGTAGTGTTTATAATACGAATAATACGAATAGGTATTGTTACTAATAAGGGGTAATATTGAGTGTTGTAAAAGTTCTAAAAGTGTCTAAAAGTTTCATATTAATCCTATTTGGCACTAGACACGTGGAGCTAAAAAGGCTGCGATTTATTTATCAATCGCTTCATTCATAGTATTAAGTTGGTCATTTAGATAGATAGATATAGATTCGGATCTCAATATTTACTTAAGTGGCATAGATAATTGACTCTGATAAGAGTTGGTTTCTTTTTACCGACTTCAAAAGGAGGGAGATACTCAATTCGCCCTTTTTTTACTAGCGTTATGTTGAAATGTACTACATTGGTATCAATTCAATATTATAAACAACATGAATTCAATGAATTAACAAAAACAATAATTATTAAATTCCAACAAGCAGTAGTAATTGAAAATATAAATATACAAATACACGTAAAAACCCTCTTTTACCTTTTTCATTACCTTTCTCCTTTTTCACTAATACATACTCGTAGAAACTGCTGCATTCAAGTGCTACAAAATACAAATTCACTAAATACCAATGTGTCCATACTCAGCCAATATTGGTCTCTAACTCTCATGCAGTGGTATTGCCAGTGTTACCTTACGATGCAAATTGAATTGTGTTTAAGCACTCTACGATCCAGTGAGCCATATTATGCTTACACAATACTGTTGTATCTACAGTTCCGAATTATTGGTTAGTTACTTTCCAAAATTTAACAATGACAAGAGAATGATCACTGATGATACCGCCTTTTTGGGTTATATAAAAAATAATATTCAATAATATTGTTTTTTTTCAATCCTAACGATATATTTGAAATTATCTTTAATTTCCTGAGATTGAAGACAGTTTTATTGACTATCTAATTGATTTATGACCTATCTCAGTTAACGTCCTCCATATCATTCACAGGACTTTTAATTCAGTGCGATTTACGGGACTGATTTTTTAAGCCTTAATGTCCAAGTTAATTGCATCATTTTTTCATTCCTAAAGATATATTTGAAACCATCTTTCGTTTCGTTTGATTGAAGACAGTTTTAATCAGTAGCTAATTAATTTATGACTTATCTTAGTCAACGCCCTACACGTCCACAGTACTTTTTATTCAATTTTACTTTAATGTTAGTCAATATGATTATTCAATTTTATTTTAACTCACGCCTTTTTTTAAAACAGTAAGGCTGTTTTAAAAAAAGGCTGTTTTAAAACAGTAAGGCTGTTTTAAAAAAAGGCTGTTTTAAAACAGTAAGGCTGTTTTAAAAAAAGGCTTGTGAAATGCAAATCTTAAGAAATGTTTTTCTATAGATAAATAGTTGAATATTTGTAATAGTCACTACGCTAACTAACATTGAGTTAAAATAAAATTGAATAATCATATTGACTTACATTGAAGTAAAATTGAATAATAAAATGATAACATTGTTTTCCTTCTTATATAACAGTGGCATTCGTAGTAATAATTCAAACAGTAAACATGTGTCCTACCATCTAAGATCGAAGACCCTGTCACTCAACCGGCCGGGCTAAAAACCAAGTGGAAAACACATTTCTCTTCAAGTCAAGGGGTAATAAAATAATTTTAAAGTCGTTCCTACTAGCACGCATCCTGGAGCCATGCCAGGAACAGCGGGGTACGGCATTATCCCTGTCTCTTGTGCAAACTTTTAAGGAGCATCCTTCTAACTTTCGCACTATTATAAAATGTAAAGAGCGAGGAAATAGCTTAGTAAAAGAACTTCATCGGATTTTTAGACATTTCCAACAACGATTATGGGCTCAACTCGCGTCTAAATCGATGCTCGTAATTTTTTATCGATATTACCGACTGCTGAATAAACGTAAATATTATGTAAAGTGATTTTTTAATATCTTATTAACACGACTCCACTTTTATTCTATTTACTTGAAATATTTATGGTTAAGTGTATCAACTTAAGCACTAAGATCGGACAAATGTGTGTGCAGGTGCCGTATTGTGCCGGACTTAACTTCAAACTGATTCATATAAGTTTACACAAATGAGAAACAATCACAGAATGTTACAAGTTGACCAAATACTGCCCCTCCTAATAACGGTGCACACACAGCACAGTCAGTTACCACAGTATTGCAGTGTATTGTGTTAGGCATAATTTCGCTCGATATTGGCGCAGCCGGTCTCATTCAGACCATGTGTGCTACTTTCCGATTCTCGTCATTCAGTCGTAACTGTAGTAGGTCCCCTGCATCCAATGGCCGTTTTCAGATTGAACGATAACGATAACAACACGATACCGACATCTACCGTTGCTGAGGCACAGGCCTTCCTCATGGGTGGATAAGGAGGATAGGCCATAATCCACCACGCGTGGGTGATAACGACTGCAAATGGAGCCGGGACTACCTCAAAAACCTTTAAGGTTGCTAAGATGCATGTGGCCTCAGATTTCGCAGTCTGCCCCAGCAGTGAGGACATAAAAATGCCCGAAATGCAATTAAGATGAGCCCTAACAAACCATACGGGCCCAATGTGGATTGGTAAGTGTTAACGACTGCAAATGTAGCCAGGATCAACGCATAAATGCTTTCCGAAGCACGGAGGAGCCTCTTTCCATCCATAAGCCAGGCCTTTTTTTATTTTTTTAGGAAACCAGGCCTGTGCCATATATATTCTGTGCCTGTGCTCCATCACCCTGCATATCCATACGTAAGCTAAACCTGTGCTTCAAGGGGGGATCTCAAAATGACTGCTGAAGGAAATGGTTGCTCATTAGTAACACCGTCGAGCCCCACCAGACTGAAAAAACATAATATGCCGGCGAAATCTGAGGCCACATGCATCCTAGCAAACTTGGAAGGTTTTTGAGGTAGTCAAAAAAAATCGAACTTTAGCCAGGGTGGAGTAACTAACTAAATGGGGTTAATTTATTGTCTATTCAAGACACTAGACCATAAATTGACCGAAAATTAAGCACGAAATGGGTTGATGAATTTTAGTCTGTTAACCCGTTTATTTCAATTGATATACTATGAAGACGTCAAAGTAAACAAATGAAATTTACAAGGCTGTTAGCTAACTATACAAGGAAGTTTTTAAGATGCTCACCAAAAAAAAATTTAAGGGATTTTTTTCTTAAGAGGATTTAAAGTAACAGATTTTTTTTCAAAAGTCTTAAGATGACTTAACGCAATCTTTTATTATCAAACTGGTTTACGTGAGTGCTTAAATTGTACTTTAGTTTGAGAGGCATATTAATGCACTATGTTTTAGTAAAAAAAAGCTTTTAAAAATTAAAAAGAAAAACCTCCTTCAAAAAACCTTAAAAAAATGCTATAAAAAAACAGCTTCAAAAAGCAACAGCTCTAAAAAGCAAGAAATAATATTCAAATCTGCATAATTACCACTATTCAAGTACCTACGCATATCTGATATTAAAAAAAAAACCTCTTTTGAAGTCGGGTGGGCTGAAAGATATTTTCCTTTTTTAATTTATATAAACATTTGTAGTGGTTTCTCTTTCGTAATTTGATTTTTTAAATCTTAAAGCCCCACCCGACTTCATAAGACGTTTTTTTATATCAGATATGCGTAGGGAACAAACCTGATAAAGTGGCGTTTGAATCATGTCAATCGGTAGACATACATAAAAAAAAAAGCAAATAAACAGACGAACATAGAACCTCCTCCTTTTTTTGAAGTCGGTTAAAAAATAGGAGTCTCACACTAATAATTTAAAAGGTACAGCTGTTTTTTTAATCAAGACGTTATTAGAGCAGAACACGCTTTCACAAAAAAGTCACTATCTGATTTCGCAGAACATATACATTGGGGTGAAATAGGGGTATCAGTGACCTCTCTCACCATACAGCCCCTGTTACACATTTCCTGGGACACCCTGTACGTACAGGTACCTATCATTATCGTCTGAACTGACGATATCGGATGTCGTTATCGTCGTAGTGTAAAAACGGCCAATCGCTTCAGCATTTACGTTAAGCCCCAGTTCAAGTGATGAATCGCTCCTCTTAAGAAACTTGTAGTATCATCAAGGCGAGCATGTGTTACATTACCCCTTATCTGATTTTTCCGGCTGGCTGCAAACTCTCATGTGTAATGCATAAGGGACGTGTCGCTGTAATTGCAGTTGCAATTTTAGCGCCAACGGAATAAACTGTAATTTTATCCAGGGCCCTATTTAATGTCATGACAATTTGACTTACATTGCGGTGTAGCTATGAGTAGTTTGTTCTATTTTCAAATTGGTTTACGCAATGGATATAAATTGTCACGTTTGTGACAAATTGTCGCGTTTATTAAATAGGATCCTGACCTTAATGAAGTGGCATTGTTGCGTTCTTCCTAAATTGAGTTTCGCACAAATTTTCAGTTTCAGTTCTTGATTATTAAGTATTACAAATACAATATTTATGAAACATTTTATCGATTTTTTATTTTTTTAGACCTGGGAGTAATAGCTGGACTTCATTGGCTCGTAAAATACTTAGAATTAACGCAAAAATTAAAGAATATAACCTAAATTAAAAATAACACCATGATTGTGTAGTGATATGTGATATCAAAGGATATCTATTGTTGTAATTTTAATTACAAGCTGTTATTTAATACGCTTAGCGGTATAGCAATATGCATTATCCCAGGGCTGCGACCGTTTCCTATCAAATTAAGGTAATTGGAATTCACGTCAAGTGTGAAATTGGCCTTTCCATTTGATAGAAATACGATTTAGACATCTGCTGCCGACGAACGTAAAGTTTATGTGGGTCTCACTTTATATCTTTACGTACATTTTGATAAACTCTTTACTGACTGTGTAGTGGCATGCAGCGAGCCTAACTCCTTTCTGATATTTCTGATAATGGTCTAGACTCTTTGCAATAATAATTGTATTTATGTGATCGTCTAATAGTTTTCAAAGGGGTATGAGTAATTTTATAAGAAGAGGTGGGTCAATTTTTTTTTCGATATCGCTTCCAAAAAACCGTTTCATCACAAAGATCTTATCCCAATAAGCAAAAAATTATTGAACAGCATTAGTCTAGCATGGGCAGTTTATGAGATATTTAAGTTTAAAAAAAATATTTGGTTAATTTTTTTATGCGATGTCGCTACCAAAAAACCATTTCATCGCATAGATCTCATCCAAATAAGCAAAAAACTATTCAGCAGCGTAAGTCTAACATGGGCAGTTTTTGAGATATTTAAGTTTAAAAATTAATATGTGGGTTATTTTCTTTTTTTGGCGTTGTCGCTTCCAAAAACCTATTTCATCGCAAAGATCTCATCCAAATAAGTAAAAATCTATTAGGCAGCGTAAGTCTATCGTGGGCAGTTTTTGAGATATTTAAGTTTAAAAAATAATATATGGATTATTTTCTTTTTTTGGCGTTGTCGCTTTCAAAAAACTATTTAATCGCAAAGATCTCATCCAAATAAGCAAAAAAATATTCTGCAGCGTAAGTTTATCATGGGCAGTTTTTGAGATATTTAAGTTAAAAAAATAAAATGTGGGTTATTTTCTTTTCCTAGTGTTGTCGCTTGCAAAAAACTATTTAATCGCAAAGATCTCATCCAAATAAGCAAAAAAATATTCTGCAGCGTAAGTCTATCATGGGCAGTTTTTGAGATATTTAAGTTAAAAAAATAATATGTGGGTTATTTTCTTTTTTTGGCTTTGTCGCTTCCAAAAAACTATTTCATCGCAAAGATCTCATCCAAATTAGTAAAAAACTATAGGCAGCGTAAGTCTATCATGGGCAGTTTTTGAGATATTTAAGTTCAAAAAATTATATATAGGTTATTTTCTTTTTTTGGCGTTGTCGCTTCCAAAAAACTATTTAATCGCAAAGATCTCATCAAAATAAGCAAAAAATATTCGGCAGCGTAAGTCTATCATGGGCAGTTTTTGAGATATTTAAGTTTAAAAAATAATATGTGGATTATTTTCTTTCTTTGGCGTTGTCGCTTCCAAAAAACTATTTCATCGCAAAGATCTCATCCAAATAAGCAAAAAAATATTCGGCAGCGTAAGTCTATCATGGGCAGTTTTTGAGATATTTAAGTTTAAAAAATAATATGTGGATTATTTTCTTTCTTTGGCGTTGTCGCTTCCAAAAAACTATTTCATCGCAAAGATCTCATCCAAATAAGCAAAAAAATATTCGGCGGCGTAAATCTATCATGGGCAGTTTTTGAGATATTTAAGTTTAAATAATAATATGTCTCTTATTTTCTTTTTTTGGTGTTGTCGCTTCCATAAAACCATTTCATCGCAAGTATCTCATCCAAATAAGCAAAAAATTATTCTGCAGCGTAAGTCTATCATGGGCAATTTTTGAGATATTTAAGTTTAAAAAATAATATGTGGGTCATTTTCATTTTTTTGGCGTTGTCGCTTCCAAAAAAATATTTCATCGCGAAGATCTCATCCAAATAAGCAAAAAACTATTTGGCAGCGTAAGTCTATCATGGGCAGTTTTGAGATATTTAAGCTTAAAAAATAATATGTGGGTCATTTTCATTTTTTGGCGTTGTCGCTTACAAAAAACTATTTCATCGCAAAGATCCCATCCAAATGAGCAAAAAAATAATTAATTAAATATGACTCTTGATATGTTCTACTTTCCAATATTGGGCAGTTTTTGAGATAAATGATAAAATACCTACATATTATTTTTTTAACTTAAATATCTCAAAAACTGCCCATTATAGACTTTCGCTGCCAAATATTTTTTTGGCTTATTTGGATGAGAACTTTGCGATAAAATAGTTTTTTGGAAGCGACATTGCCAAAAAAAGAAAAACTCCCACATATTATTTTTTAAACTTAAATATCTCAAAAACTGCCCATGATAGACTTACACTGCCTATAGTTTTTTACTTATTTGGATAAGATCTTTGCGATGAAATAGTTTTTTGGAAGCGACAACGCCAAAAAAAGAAAATAACCCACATATTATTTTTTAAACTTAAATATCTCAAAACTGCCCATGATAGACTTACGCTGCCAAATAGTTTTTTGCTTATTTGGATGAGATCTTCGCGATGAAATATTTTTTTGGAAGCGACAACGCCAAAAAAATGAAAATGACCCACATATTATTTTTTAAACTTAAATATCTCAAAAATTGCCCATGATAGACTTACGCTGCAGAATAATTTTTTGCTTATTTGGATGAGATACTTGCGATGAAATGGTTTTATGGAAGCGACAACACCAAAAAAAGAAAATAACCAACATTTTATTTTTTTAACTCAAATATTTAAAATACTGGCCATGATAGACTTACGCTGTCTAATAGTTTTTTACTTATTTAGATGAGATCTCTGCGATGAAATAATTTTTTGGAAGCGACAACGCCAAAAAAAGAAAATAACCCACATATTAATTTTTAAACTTAAATATCTCAAAAACTGCCCATGATAAACTTGCGCTGCCAAACAATTTTTTGCCCCTTTGGATGAGATCTTTGCGATGAAATAGTTTTTTGGAAGCGACAACGGCAAAAAATGAAAATGACCCACATATTATTTTTTAAACTTAAATATCTCAAAAACTGCCCATGATAGACTTACGCTGCAGAATAATTTTTTGCTTATTTGGATGAGATACTTGCGATGAAATGGTTTTTTGGAAGCGACAACACCAAAGAAAGAAAATAACCAACATTTTATTTTTTTAACTCAAATATTTAAAAAACTGCCCATGATAGACTTACGCTGTCTAATAGTTTTTTACTTATTTAGATGAGATCTCTGCGATGAAATAGTTTTTTGGAAGCGACAACGCCAAAAAAAGAAAATGACCTACATATTATTTTTTAAACTTAAATATCTCAAAAACTGCCCATGATAGAGTTACGCTGTTAAATAGTTTTTTGCTTATCTGGATGTGATCTTTGCGATGAAATGGTTTTTTGGAAGCGACAGCGCAAAAAAAAAATGACCCAAATTTAATTTTTTAAACTAAAATATTTATAAAACTGCCCATGATAGACTTACGCTGTAGAATAATTTTTTGGTTATTTCGATAAGGTCTTTGAGATGAAAGAGCTTTTTGGAAGCGACATCGCAAAAAAAAATGACCCACTTTTTACTCATACCCCTTTATCCCAAAATATAACTCAGCTTAGATAAGAGTACCTTTTAACCAACTCGTCTTGTAACGATGATTTTTATATACCTTTCAGATAATAAGTTTGAGGTGTGATAAGAAAGTGTTAAATTAGTAAATGACTTAAAATGATTTTAACACACGTTTGGATTCAACCTTGGCAACCCTTCAACTACAATCCTAGCATTCCCTAATCTGGTTTTGACAATCTCGTCAGACGGATGTCAAATAGCTGTCTTTATCCCTTGTTATAATTTGTGTTTTTTTTTAGAGGAGTTAATCTTTTCTCCCTTTTTATAGGTGGCCACCTAAGGGTAATAGATCAGCGTGAGCTCTTTAGATATATTTCCTATGCTAATTCTACGTTGACCGCACTGAAGGAATGATGCCTTGAACTCACGTAATACGAAGACTACGTTTAGTTTGCTAAGTTGAATCCACACAGCGTGATCAACTCATATAGTATAGAATTTAAATAAATACTACTATCATTTAATGAATCACTACCTCTGTGTATAAGTTCAATTATAGTATTAAAGATTTATGACGGCGTCATAATCAATTTATGACGATGTCATAATCATTCGTATTAAATGGTTAGCATTTCAAATAGGTATACAAGTATTATTCAAACTAGACCTTATTTAAGCTGAATTAAAATTAATTGTCTGAAACTATCGATTTATCTCCAATCAAAATTCAGGATTCCATCGAAGGAATCGTACAAGCATCGAACTTTATCTATAAACTTAGATCAGATCAATTACTCAGGTGCTTTGAAAGTCTATGTCAGATTCAAGAAAGGTAATCTAATCTCAATTGTCTTATCCACCAGAAAAGGTTTGTCACCATCGAAGGTAACACAAGTAATAAAGTTTAGTATTATCTATTCAACTCTAAAGTAGTTAATGCAAATAATTCTATTAATGAAATGGGATATCTATAATGGGAAATAAATATGAATGCAAAATAAATGTTATATTAATTTATTAATTAATATTGATTTTACTAGAAACTTTTGATTATTTTGACCAAATTCCCACGTTAGTAAGAATTTGGCCTCTCGTTTCAGCTCCTACAGCCAAATGAATTGGGAAAGCGAAACGAGATAATAAAAAACCCAATTCTGCCGATTAATCTAATTAATCTAAACAATAAATGCGAACACAAAGAATTAGATGTAACTTTGCGTACTTATTTTAGACCTTTATTAGTGAGATCGGTGCTCATCTAATAATTAGTTAAACAATCAAACCACAATTTCTGGAAAAAGAAAAGGTCTACAAACATTTACGCTTTATAAACTTTATATCCTAGGTACTTAGCTGTATATCTTCAGTAATGGTGCACCACTATTGATTTTACTTTATATTTAAATCTCTTCCATTAGGATTTCATAATTTAGTATATATTAATTCTCATTTTACAACTTGTTATTCAACTTCTTATTAAATCAAAGGGACGCTATCTTTAACTCGGAAAACAATACAATACAATACGTCCACACCTCAACAACCATCCCTTCGTAATCCTCATTTTTACAAATTCCTCTCCAAGAAAGCTACAACAAATAAACTCATCCTAATTTATTCTAGCTTAAGTCTTAACTCGCTGTTTTTATTGTCTATTCTTCTTTAAATCTGCTCCGGCGCATTTCGCATTAACCACGCCTCCATTCGCTATCATTGGTCCATCCATACGTTTGGTGTAATTCCTTTGCCCCTCAATAGATGTCACTGTGTGTTCCTGAACCTCTACATTTGATTCAAAATTTAGACATCTAGATAGCGTTATAGGCAACATCGATTTCGGTATGATTGAATCCTGGAAAATAGAAATTGATTCTGCGTATTATCTGTATTTATAGGTTTTTAAGATAACCAGGAAGACATAATATGTCTCCCTAGATTTTAGTCTTCAAGACGTAAGGTCTATTTTTGTTCGGCAGCTGTTGACTAAATTATTACATTGTGTCCTCTTATTCCGTATTTATATTTTTTTATATGTCTGGGCATCTGCGCCTGCGAACCGTCAAATGTGACAAATTTATAGTTAAAGAAAAAATCTCTGCCTTTGTTTCAAAGTGGGTTTATTTTGAAAGACATTTCTGAACCAAAGTGACATGCTTGTCGCATTATTATTATAGATTTATGGTGAGTTTAAGTGGTAAAAGAAATATATTTACGACGTCCAATTGAATTGAGTATCGGATTTCTGAGACTTTTGATAATAACCACATGTTGAAATATCTGGCGATTTCTTAGGAACTAGGTTTTTTTTTTGTCATAGATTTTTTTCGTGTATGGACCTTCGGTACCATTACAACTGGATGTTGATTTATTTATAAGGTAAAAAAGATTTTATGTTTACAGTACTAATAGCTTGTTGACCATTGTATGTACTTACCTACATTCTTTGCAAATAAAAAAAAATACAGACGACTTGATACCTCCTCCTTTTTTTTGAAGTCGGTTAAAAATATTATGATTATGATTATGTTTATGACAGTTTTTAAATTTATATTAATGGTGTTGCTGGTCACATAAGTTTGAATGGTATCAAAGTTATACAATAATCTACAACATTGGCATCATTTGTTTAGTTAGGACGTAATGTTCTATATTTAGCCCCGGTGTCAATCGAAAAAGTTGAGCTTTTTCAGTAAGCCAAAATTAGAGCTATCGCGTACGATTTTATATACAAAATATGCAGTGCTCTTAGAAAATATAGCACCACAGCTATTTTTAGCTCTGGTAACTTTGCCCTAAATATAATTTTGCCAGTTGGTTTTTCACATTATATAAGAGCTGATTTCGTCATCAAAGACTCCTGTTGCCAAGGAATCGTTTGTAAGCTCTGTATCATACGATGTTGCCTTCATTCTACCCGAATTAGGCCTGAACAACGTTACTCACCCCCCATATATTCCCTTTGATGTCTCTATAATGTTTTCCTTAAGGAACGGAATTGAATTTCACGTTCTTTCCTGCCCATTATTTTCTTTCAGTACTTATATTGGTTGTAATGGCAGTGTTTTGTTTAAAGAGTTATCGAGGTATTCTTTTATTTGCTAAAGAAAAGGTCGTAAAGACAGACAAACGCTTTGTCTTTTGAACGACTGTAATTTTTTGAACACATGTAGGGTTGCCAACTTTTTTTACAGAAGTAAAGTATATTTACTCGTAGATCTGAGAAGGAAAGTAAACAGTATTTTGCAATCTTTATTTTTGTATAGTACTGTTTTTTAACAGTATGGTTGGAAATCCTAAATATAATGTCTTTTTTCGTTCTTCTGGCTTTATATTTATAAATGAAACCAGTTGCATAACAACAACAAATAAGTATTACTTTATTTTATAGTGTTACAAATTGTGTATTTGTTTGTTTGATGTATTCATTTTATTACATCTAAATCGAGTCTGGCTCTGTTATTTATAGGTCATAACGAGAGTAGATATAATACAAATCGAACTTGTAGTTTAACCATAGAGTTTTGCTATCTGCAACTATTTCGACGACCTCTGTGGTCAAGTGGTTTGTACGCCAGTTTTCAAGGTGTCATCATCTCTGAGGTCCCGGTTTCGAACCCAGCCGGGGTCAATTTAGAAAACGAACTTTTCTATATTGGCTCAGGTCTGAGTGTTTGTAGTTCCACCGTTGTCTCTGATTTCCATAAAACAAGTGCTTTAGCTACTTACTTTGGGATCAGAGCAATGTTTGTGATGTTGTCTAATATTTATAACTATTAGCACAATAATTATTCCGAGTTAGTCCTACTTTGCCTGCCATGTAAAGTTTTCGTCAAGTTAGTTAGTTACTAGTTTTGACGTAGATACTTTAGATACTAACTACTGGACAAATATAATCCAATCGTAATGGGACTACGGAAAATAAGTTTGTTTTTGGAACATGGACATGAATAGATAGGGGTCGTAAAATCTTGGTAGGTATATGTATAGATAGGTATAATTAGCGATTGTTCATTATTCGTGGTTGATACTCAGAATATTTTTGATAAACTTAAAACAAGGATTACATGACTTTATAAAAAAAAATGCTTTCATATGTACAACATTTTAAAGCAAACTTTAAAAATAAACTAATTGATGCTTTTATTTCCATTTTCATAAAATGCAATGTAACACTATCAGATTGTACAAAAAGAAAAGTGTATTTACCCTGTTTTTAATTTTCGAACGTTCTATCTGAAATTTATTTTTCAGCAAAGCTCTGCGTGCACGCCGTCGGCGTTGGCAAAATATGTTTTTGCATCATCATTTTAAAAGTGATGTGTAGTAGCATATATTTCAACGAATTGGTAGCTCAATAGCTGAACTTTCTTTGACGTCTTTACGCGTTTTATACGGTTAATTTTTAAGTATATCTACAAAGCTACTACTGCTACTCTAATTGGCGTAGGTATCTCTTCCCTTTTCTTATCGAGTATGTGCATTTAAAAAGTTGTATATTTAATAATTTGTCAAGATAATGAGGTTTTTTGTCCCAAAATATTACTGATTTCTGGATTTAGAGCTCATTCATAGACTTACACGCGCGTGAATAGAATCAAAAGAGACGATCTTGTTAACGTAAATATTTTTTTAGCGATGAGGGAGCATTTGACATAATTTCTGTCTTGCCATGGACCACCAACTGTTTGGATTGGAGGTAAAATACGCTAATCCTATTTAATATTTTAGGATGGCCTCGCGGACCACGGGAGATTTCAGGGACCACCAGTGGTCCGCGGACCACAGATTAAGAACCACTGACGTAAATCATAAAAATAATAAATGGTCTTACGCACGCCTCTTGCTATCTTTATGAGTTTGCCGATCAATCAAGTTAATCTTTTAACTGCACTGCACATATGTACATATTCAGTAACGTGGTCTGATATCCCCATTCCATTTTTAAATATATTGCTTTAGATTTTTTCATATCATGTCTCGATGACATTGTTTGTCATAAAACATAAACTGAGAAAAAATAATGAATTCAGGAAGGCAATTAGTATGCAAATGATTAGTATTTTTAACTGTATAAAAAGAAGGTTTTCATGAAAGTATATTCACATTATTTTAATAAGACCAACTTAGTTTTAAGCTTCCCTAATTATTTTTAAAACAATATTTGTGGAATATTTTACAAACAAATCATTTTTAACTTAATGGTGCCATTAAAATAATGTGTGCTCTATATTTTTTAAATATTTACCCGCATTGCTACTGAATTTATATTATAGCCTTAATGTTAAAATAATAGGTTTTAATACGTGGGAGTCTCTCATTCTTTGAACATAAATAACTTTTTATTGTTTGAACATAAATAGCTTGATACTAAGCGCTTTGTTTGTTGAAGCCAGTTTATTATGACGGACTTGGACAAAAATAAAGTTTGCGCCTGACACCGCTTGGTACAGGCCTGTTCGTGAGCTTGAATGATTAAGAAGTTACCGCAAGTTAGTTTACACTGAACATTGGTTAGTTTTACCAACCACCTTGAAATTTGATGCAAATATTTTTTTTATTTTAAAGTTTTTTTAACTTGACGTTATTGTTTGTTTTTCTCTTTTTTTCATTTAAAAGCTTATTTTGACATTGACATTAGCCATTTTTAATGTCCCCACTGCTGGGGTACAGAGCTTCCTTATGGGTGGATAAGGAGGATGGGCCATAATCCACCACCCAGGTCCAATGCGGATTGGTGGGTGTTAACGCATGGAAATGCAGCCAGGACCAATGCCTTTCGAAGCACGGAGGAGCTCAAGATAACACATTTCTGGTCACCCATCTCATGACCGACCCTAGCTTAACCTCTGCAATCGCAGGGCCAGGCGCTAAACCACTGCGCTACGGAACTCCTCAAGCTTAATTTCCCTTAATCGTTTGCAAAATAGATTTAACGTCTCTCTCGAGCAATTTTAAAATAATTTTAATTATTTGAAAGTCGTTGAGAATTTTCTTAATATTCAGGCAGTCGCCTTAATTCATGGTTAAAATTCCAAATAAAGCCGACTTATGGTTCAATATTATGTTTATTTTAGAAATTTGCTTCTAGTTAATACCGTTTTTGTACCTACTGATGTGATGGAAGATAAATATAAATTCAGTGGTTGAATATTCCAGCGGTAAAGTGCTTCTAGCATTATCTTTAACAAATGAAATAAGGGTAAAGTGCTTTTCCGTCAAAGGAATAAGAATACTAAGTAGGTATTCAAAGAACAAAAACCCACAAGAATACACATATAAAGAGAATCCTTTGCTCTTAATTCAATTCAGATAATTACATTTAAGAGTTTACATTTTACAATATTATTATGAGTAATAACACCTTGAAGCCAAATCTTTGTATGTAAACTGAGGTAACTAAAACTGAGCCAAAATAGCTTAGTGTTCAATCTTTGTATGTAAACTGAGGTAACTAAAACTGAGCCAAAATGGCTTAGTGTTCAGATTTATATCATTCATACGCGTTACCTAATCGTAACTAAAATCTAATAAAATAGTAACTAATCCCCTTAAGGTAGGAAAATCAAAACTGTTAAGAAACTGGTAACGTATGAAGGATAAAAATCTGAAAACTGAGCCATTTTGGCTCAGTTTTATTTGCCTCGCTATTGACAGTACGCTTTGTAGGGAACTAATATGCACTATAATCCACCCATAAATATGTACTTAAATAGGTACTTACTTACTTGAGTTAAAAAGTATGAAATTTTTCTTTCTAATAAAGTGAACACCTGTCAAAATGTATGATTTCATATTGTTTAGTCTAAGTGCTGCTACCTAAGTATATCCGAAGTGGGTCGAGTTCCCGTGTCTTGTTGGGGTACATTGGTTATTACACTTATTTCTTTACTATACCTGAAGTTAGCCAGCTCGTGACGTCACTGGCATTCTCGGTATATTTTGTAAGCACGCACCTAAGCATGAAAAAACTTATATTTGAAGATATAACTTGTTATTGTTACTTACTTGCTATTGTTTACTTGTTATTATTGATAATATGACTTGTCCACATCCATATAATATAATAAACGCGAAAGTAAGTTTGTTTGTTACGCTTAAAGCCCCTGCTACACGGTCGTATACCGTGTCCCGACCAAGCTGACTTTGGTTGGCAACCGACACAGCTTGTTTCAACTACGTGGTCCCCAACATTATGCCATTTTGTCATATTCAAGCAGCAAAAGACGTAATTTTAGAATTTTTGGCTTGCGTAAAAATACTAAATGTTTTTTTCATTAATGTATTATGTTTAGCATGTATTGTACTATTTCTCATGTTTGTGTCAAATAAATGTATTTTATTTCTTCTTTCTTTCTACATGGCTGCATGCGCTGAATTTATCGAATAAAGAAAGAGTACCTACTGAGTTGTTTTTTAACTTTTTTACGCAAGCGAAGAAAAAGAAAAGAAGCTTTTGATTATTATTTTAGTATTGTTCCGAGCTGAAATCCTACAGACAGGTTAGGTCACTGTACAGTTCGATCAATATGGTTGCAATTTCTGTTTCGACCGCCATTTTGCACTTTTAAATAATGAGTAATGCTCCAACACGCTGTGTGCCTAGCGCGACAGCGAGTGACTGACGTACTCGCGGTTGGAAACCACCGACAATAGCCTCGGCCGCCGACCCAACGTTCTCTATTCGCCCTTGGTCGCTAGCGCAGCTCTCGGAACCAAGATCGTTGGAAGGTCAAACGAAATTTGTTCGTAAACCTCCATTTCACGGTTGTAAACCACCAAGGTCACCTTGGTCTGGACGCGGTTTGCGACCGTGTAGCAGGTTTTTTACTACTCAACCGATCATCGCAAAATTTGCATACAAGTTGTCAAAGATAAAGAAAAGAACAGGTACCTTTCAAATAGAAAAAAAGACTGTTTCCGAGGGATAGGCAAATAACTTTCCACGCAGACTAAAATAGCGGCCGCTAGTATTTCATAAAAGGAAACTAAGTAATACGCGTAAGACAAGCCACCAGTCTCAGGTGTTAAAAGGAATTGTCCCCCATTATGTCCGCTCCGGCAGACCGTTTTATGAGGGCTGATGGGATATTGTTCGAAACGTAAGCGCCAAAAGAAAAGCGTTAATATTCACGTCTCGGAACCAACCGACACAATCCCTCCCCGCTAGATTATTACAATGGCACTCCTTTTATTATTTATTCCATATGCGTGCTATCGTGTTGCGAAGTATAAATTATATGAATGTGACTACAAAGAAAATATTGTTTGCAAACAACGGTTCAGATTACGTTTCGGTTATATTATAAATAAACAACAATAATAATTTGTCGGATTCGGTTAACGTTTTTGGCGTTCACTGGCATTTTTTTGCCGAGCAGAAGCTCATTAAATGGGATTTATGCAGGTTGATTTTCTGGTCGATTTCAGTCGACTAGCAATTTTTATTGACATTTGCTTGTGAAATCGAATCGCCACCTCATTTAAATTAGGTTGTGATAATCGACTCGTGTAAATGACCTCTTAGACGTTTCGCGCTGTTAGATGTTCAGACATTCTGATCGCAAGGGAAATCTGGTTTTCTATTTAATATTTCTCTTTTTGATCAAATCTTCTAATAATTAGCTAATTAATGACTTTACGACACCGCTTTATTAATAAAGCACTATAAGACAATTTTTCAAAAACTTAAAACATCATTAGAACTTAATATATGGCAATATAATAACTAAACCAACTTTATCCTGACTCCCTAAATTTCGTAAGGCAGGCCTAAAATCAATACACTATGAAGTGTAGTCCGGTGTTAATCACGTAACAGGAGATTCCATGTACGGGACCCAGCGGTCGTATAGCGGCAAATTGCTATTTGATCCAGCTAATACCCATTTGTGAGGATGAAATAGCTTTTGTTGTTCAGGGTTCAGTGTGTGGAGGCACAGAACTTGTATTAGCTAAAGCAGTATCACAACTTTGCACTTTTGTCGTTGCGCCGTCGCGTCCGTCGGAGCGCTATGGGCTGGCATTTTCAGTGCGCGGGCCAGGCTAGCGGCGGCTGGAGCGAGCGTGACACTACTTACCGACACGACGACAGGCTGCACTCCACGACTGATGGCTACTGACTTGACTGGGCCGCATTACGAACCTCGCTTATAGCTCCCGTAGCGACGTACGTCTGTGTGAGTGCGCTGATTGGGACGTTTGTAAGCAGTTGTGTTACTGCATTAGCTATATTTATTGTGTGGTGAAGGCCTCCGTAGAAAGTTGGGAAGTCGTGAGTACATGCTTACGACTCCTATTAATCTTGCCCTTATTGCTTGTATGGAAGGTTAATTGCGTAATACCGAACACTAGGGGTTTTGGTTCAGTGAAAGGAAACTGATGAAAGGCGTAACCGCACTTCAGTCGTAGAAGCCATGCATTGCATGGTATATTAACATATACGTTTAGGGAGTAATTAAATGAAAACTTTTGGAAATCAGATTTTCCAAAAACATAACAATTTGTTTGTTAAGTAAGAAAACATTTTAATAGGTTCAAGAGGGATATTAAAATAATAATTACATTTTAACTTTTGCCCGTTTCGTAAAAGCAGCCGTCCAGTAACCTCTTGATAACTTCCAAGTTCTTGTTGTTGTTAAGTCGCCACTTCCAAACTCCTATTAATCAATGAAGATATTCAGGGCTTATTCTACAATGTCGGTGAAATATAAGAACATAATAGAGACATAAAGCAAATGATTTGAATTTCCTTCACTTATTTAATATCAGTTAACCCTTCAAGGCTCGGGAAATGAGACACAATAGATATTCTATTGTTGTCCGGCCGCATTCGGCCGATCGGGCGTTGATAAATTAATCATATTTGCAATTTTGTAGTGTGAAGTGAAAGTACAGCAACAAACTTATTCAGACAGAAATGCAAAATTCATCTTTTTTTTACGTAGATGACTTTTTGCAATCAATCCAAAAGTAACTTATCTTTTTCACAATTAAAAATAGAGTAAAACGTTACGTGGTGAAGATAATAGTCTCTATTATCCGAGTTCATGTTGGTACGTACATACTTACTAACAAAAATCTAAATACAGGGACTGCAGTCTCACATCGGGGTTGCGACATAATTGCGAGCACCATCAGGCCGAGTGAATGGCGGCGTGACGAGCTCTGATGGCTGCCGAGCGCTGTATGCCGCTCTTTTGATGAAACCATGATTACACAGTACGTACTCGCATGTATTTTTGTACTGAATTAGGGATGCTGGATGGGACTGTGATAGCATTATTATTATATTGATAGTTGGGCTGGTTTAACGGTTACGTTGCGTGGCGATTGAGGCCGTCTTTAACCTATTTGAGGCCCTGCGCTCATTTGGGGGCCCCTACGATCTTGACTTAAATTTATCTAAACATGTCGAAATCAGGTCAGAAAGCCCGATATTCGGGCAACATTAGGATAGCTATGCGCATGCAAAAGCTAGTAAGTAGTAGTATTTGTAGTCAGTAATTATTGTTTAAGTTTTCGAATTCCTAAATATGTTTTATATGTTTTTTGGTAATAAAAACCTATCGATCGCGGGGCCCTGGGCACGTACCCAGAGTGCCCAGTGGGAAAGATGGGTCTGGTGGCGATGTCGCTTCAGTCACAAAATAGTTATTAGAAGTAGCATTTTGTCCTTCAGTGGCGCACCGCAGTAATCTCTCCCTGCCTCGTCTTTTTACTAAGTCTGGTACTTTTACTTTGTAATTGCGGTGACAAACGACCGGCCGTGCGAGTGACCCGTCGTTGTAATTTAGTGGTCAATGCTGAAGCACCATGTGGGTGTGTTGTACAGTCACGTCTAAAAATAGGTATATGTCGCAGAGAAATGAGGATATCAGAGATTTCACGAAATCCCTAGGTATACCACGAAATCACGGTAGTTGTTGAATATTCTTATTTACGACGTCTTCTTACTAAAAAAATTTTGTGATATTACAAAATACTAATATATAATCAGTGAGATATCGTTTCACTCAACTAAATCTAGTGAAATGAAGAATGAATGAAATAATACAACAACATTTTAAATCAACTGATGCATTTATTAGACAATAAAGTTTCAAGTTAGCTAAAAAGAACATAAGAAAATAGACTTTCAACAGTAGGTATGCCTGGTTTGACTAAGTCTTGTTATTTATTCAAACATGGCAGCGATTTGTGGCACCTTGAATTACATAAAACTGCATCTTTTAGTTTTACACTGGACTTTTGATACTACGAACCCCGCGAGCGACGCATTTTTCCCGCTCATACTAGTGTCCGTTTGAGTAGAGAGAGGGAGAAAGATGCATGGCTCGATTTTTACTCGGCGGTATCCACTTTTCTGACATTTCATTAGATTCATTTAGTGAAACGACATATCACTGGTCACACTTTAGTAAGAAGACGTCGTAAATAAGAATATTCAACATCTACCGTGATTTCGTGGTATCCCTAGGGCTTTCGCGAAATCTCTGATATCCTCATTTTCCTGCGACATATATACAGTTTACAACTTTGTCACTTTGTCATTGATTTCTGTTCAAAAAAGTTATAGCTTTAGAGTAACAAAGTTCTAAACTGTATACAAATTTATAGACTCCTATGGATGATTGTACGCAAACATTTGCACGTGGGTTAGAATATTCTTTATAAAAATCTAGAGTTAGTATTTTGGACTAATCGTCAAGCCTACGATAGATAGCAAGAATTCGTTGCCAAAGTGAAGTTAAACATAATATTTTTAAATTATAAATATTGATTCAAGTTTCAATAAACGAGTACAAGCCATTGCAGAAACCAAAACAATTTACAAATTATAATTACAGTCTTTGATCATCTGAGTCGAGTTGGTGTCACGAGCGGCTTAAATAAGCACCTAAAGTCGACAAAAATTATACTGGGACGAAAACAAACGCCCTAAATCGGAATCCACTTTAATTCATCGTGGTTGCACAATATCTACACAGGGCAGTAAGCGGCTACAGGTATTCAGTCGCTATAGACGTTTGTTGCAGACACTACAGTTACTATTGTAGGTATATTTAGAATGAAAACTATGCTGAGGCTGTAATGGAACGAATTCAATACGAGTGTGGCGAATATAGAAGTTGCAACCTGCTTTAGCTTTACTGTGAAATTTTGTTGTTTTAATATAGTTTGAGTTTTTATTTTTCAATTCAATTTAATTCAATTTATTTGCAAATACAGGTTTTATTTGTAAAATTTGCAATTTATTTGCAAATTTTACAAATATTTTTTTATTTGTCTTGGTTGTACACTAGATTTAAACAAATGGATATTAACGGCATTGCTATAAAATAAACGATATGATTATGCCGGCGAATTCATTATGATTTTTTATAATATGTTTCATTTATTTTTATTCATTATGATTTTTTCATAATGTTTGCCGCTTGATACAGTGGTAGCGATACAGCATCTTGATCAAAAAATACCGAGTTCGAATCCTGTTTGCTTATAATATGTATTCTTATTTATGTATTTCTGTTCGTTATTTAGTTACCATTGCAGGAGCCTTACTTAGTTTCTGACTAAATTATTAAGTAGCACTTCCAGCGCTTTATGTCGGTGTCCTCTATGTATAACGGTAGGTTGACACGCCTTTGTACTGTGGGTATTCAGCTATGGGTTAAATAAAAACTGTATGCGAACTGAAATGTGAATATGAAACCATGCTATCTGAGTTTTGGCTCCAGTCTAGAATGCCGCATGGATTTAAGACGATATTACATTTTATGATAACTTCATAATTTTTGGTTATACAGATTACAATAAAGACATTTTTACACAAAGAATTTTATTAACGTATCGAAAGAGTACATTTGGTAATTATTAAATTTAGATTTTTCGCATTCACAATGCTACTTTTATATTAAGATAAATAATATTAGAAAAATACTAGAAAATACTAGACCCAAACATACTCACCCGTAGCACCTCAGACGGGACTCGAACCCGCACCCTTGGGATTCTATTGAACCCCAAGTCGCTATGGGACTCGGTAGCATAAAATTGGTCAGTGCATTGGGCCGGAATCCCAAGGGTGCGGGTTCGAGTCCCGTCTGAGGTGCTACGGGTGAGTATATTTGGGTTAATAAAATTATTATGGGTTTAATATAATGTAGCCAGTGGGTGAGTTATATGCACCGCATTGTATTTGATATTGGTGTTTATTTTTAAATTTTGTATTTTTTATTGATACTGATAAATATAACTAATAACACAGTAAGTTGTAACTTATTGTAATATTTTTCGAACACAACTGTGTTGACATTGTGTGTGAACTTCACACACTTCTTTGAAATCCAATTAGTTGAAAACTACGTTTAAACTTTTTCTAAAATTAAATAATGACATTCTTTTAAATTTGCTGAAAGTTGGTCTTACAAGTTCAATCAAAGCAGAAAATGTTAGACATTGTCCGAAAGTTCACTCCCATACGTCCGCATTCGCATGACAGTTCATTCAAATCTTATTAGGTGGTACGGAAATCTGCATTTAATCCATTTTAGTTTCCATGCTAAATTAGACAAGACACACTTGGTGGTCATTTGGCCAGGATCCAGTGCCATTTCGCTTACCTTGCACGTAGCCTCCTTGGCAGCTAAAAACGGATAAATTTCGCATTAATGAGTATTATTTGCCAACACTTATACAACCCCCATAAAATGAAATGATCACAAAAGTCTATTTAAAAAAAATCGTTTATAAAATGTTTCTAATAATAGTTACGACTTTTTTGTTTCAATTTACAGACAAAGCGTAAAAATAAATGTTTGAGTAATCAAGATTAGGTAAGTACATTAGCAAAGAGACTGTGTGTGTGCTGAATATATTAAAATTGAATATTTTCATTTAATTTTATTTTGTTTGAGGATTTTCTACAAATAATGTACTCCCTCACTGATTATTTTATTTTTATTTAAAATAAATTACAACAACAAAAATACATTATTAAATTTCTAAACCTATTTAGATTTGAAATTAGTGTTGCATTTTAAATCAGTGTTGCATTGTACAGTTATAAAATGTGTTGTCACTCTTATACAAAACTAACTGGCTTATTGAAGTGTGTGTTTAGACTGATCTTCTAAGAAAATTTAGAGGCTTAAATCGGTCAGGTTTGCCTGTAAAGTGTAAATCTCAGTTTTAAAATAGGTTTTTCTTTTATTTTTGTTTCTCTGTTAAAAAAGTTAACAAATCGTATTTCTATAATTAACAAAATGAAGTCAATGAACTAAATAACCAGGTTATTAAATATCAGTTTCATTATGTTTTGTAATTGACGAGAAAAATCGAGATCCCTGCCACCAAAATATCCTATGCATCCTCTTAAACAGATTTTGTAGTAAAATATTTGTTTCTGGTATACAATTTTGTGCTTCATTAGTGTCAGTTTGCTCCGAAGAGTAAACGTGGCAAACGTTCTGCTGGTGAAGACCTGCCTAATCACGTAAAAAACGGCTGATCGGATTTTGATGAAATTAAAACATTGAATAGTTTTTATCGACGACCTCCGTGGTCGAGTGGCTTTGTACACCGGTTTTCAAGGTGTCGCCATCTATGAGGTCCCGGATCCAATCCCCGGTTGGGCCAATTTAGAAAATGAACTTTTCCATATTGGCTTAGGTCTGGGTGTTTGTGATACCACTGTTGTCGCTGATTTCCATAACACAAGTGCTTTAGCTACTTACTTTCGAATCGGAGCAATGTATGTGATGTTGTCAAATATTTATTTATTTATTTATCCTGATTATAGGTCCCCTAAAGATTTTCTCGAATGTACACGCGGACCAAGTCGCGGGTGGAAGCTAGTCTCCAATATAACCCAAAATAATTTCCCAACCACAAATGCAGTATAACATATAACATTTCATTAAGTAAATCTAACAGGAAACTAATTCTCTCTCTATTATAGCATCGTTAAAGTCCAATATTAAATAACCACATCTGCTACCCGCAGTGGGTAAAACTTATTCCAACTTGCAACACGCACCTTATTAAGTAAGGGTCTGGGAGACCTTAATTTAAGTTATTAAATGTTATACTGTAGAATACCCACCTCGGGTTTATAATAATACGCGTAGTTGTTACACCCTAGGGATCAAATGTTAAAACGGTGCGTTATCATACCTTTCAATTTTTATAAATGTAACGGGGTGTCGTCGGAGGGCGCTGCAGTAGCGAGTAATAACGCAGAATCGACGCTTAATATGACTTAATTGCGTGATAGAGGAACTACAACTTGATAACGAACCCGCGATTCGATACTAGACCCAGGGCCGAGAGCGTCCACTGAGGCTAGTAGTAAACCGGAGGGCTTTGGTGCGTAACAATAGTGCCGGATATCCGTCAGCTAAGGTAACTCGGTCCCTAGCAAGGAATACAAATCAAAATTATCTCGGGGTCTATAAGGAACTGTGAGAGTAAAACCATACCGCGATGCAGTGTACAGCTAGCGCCATCTAGTATCAGGTGGCGGAGTTATGGTAGTGGTGTTACATAAAAAAATATATATAACTGCTGTGGCTCTAAGATAATTATAGAATACTTATATCATTATTAATAATTTCAATGTTTTAGGGAATGAAATATTTACACTCTATTTCCTTTTTAAAATCTATTCGTAAACAAAAAACAGTATTTAGCAAAAGATGTCGTTGTTACCAATGGCGAAAATATTTAGAAAGAGAAAAGGGTTGTCATTGTTGAACATAGATACCTACTTTTGTTTACAAAGCTAAAGAAATAATGCAAATGAAAGTTAACCGGATTAAAGAAAGGCAAGCGCTGAAATGAATATGGTACATCATTAGTAAGACATTGCTGCGTTTTCATAAAACAACCGAACATCGCGCACAAGGAAGACATTAATTTATGTAGAAACGGTTAGTTTTACCTTCGTTTCTAAACAACGATACCATCATCGTGTCTAAACCATTAGATTTCTTCTATTCCTTGAAATATACATTTGGATACATCAACATTAAACAAATATTGTTTGACTAATTAGTACACTTGTAAACAACCTTAATTGACACCGTAATAACTTCAGCTCGGTAACTATACAGTTGTATTTACGGGACTTAAGTCAAGGTCACACTTGAAAATTCCAACGCAACGACATAAAATCGTTAGTCTTCAGAATTTTCAGGTTAAAAGTTGATATTTTTTTTTTAATTAATGATAAAAACTCAGAAAACACGTGACTATGTTAGTTATTCCATAAAACAATGTATCGTATAAAATATGAATAAACAACTTAATTGACCGAGCGAACGCGAAGCGTCTCCGTTTAAGCTTGGGCAAAAATTCTCTCGGATGGTCTGTTCTCCTCTACAGGTCGCATTTCTCAACAGATTCTTATGAAAAGCCATCGGTCATTTATGTATGAAGACTGGCATACCTACCTGTCCGCCATTTTGAAAAAAGTTTTGGAGGCCTGTGCTGTCAATCGATAGAATAAGTAATTACAAACAAAAAGTAAAAAGTAAAAAAATCTCGTAAGTGATATACCTACTGAGATATTTGAGTTTGAAGTTGAAAAACAAAATCAGTATTTTTTTTTACCACTTTTATCACAAGCCTCCAAAACCGACTTTTTTCAAAATGGCGGATAGGTAGGTATGCCAAAAGAACATGATGCTCCTTGTGAGCATGTTCGATAATTACATATTTTTTTGTCGATTCAGTTTTTCGAAACCAAATAAATCATTTCAAAAATGTTCAAAATGGTCACAAACGCGAGATTTACAGCTCACAGAACCACTAGTTATTAATTTGGGGGTGATTTTTTGTTCAGTTAAGTATTTCAATAACATTTTCGGGTTTCATAACCCCTCGTTTTCACCAAGGTATAACACAAGTATAATACAAGTTTTATGCAATTGTTTTGATTTTTGTTCTCATTCATAAACATGTATCAAACATGTTGTATACAAGACTTGTATGAAACTTGTTGGTTGAGGTGAATAAGTTTCGGACAGGTTTTGCTTCTAGTTGTCTACATGTACATCTCATGTTTTATACATGTTGTAGCTAAACTTGTAGAAAACGAGTAGTGAATACTTGTAGAATACGACCTCCTCGTTGTATTGTATATTGTATACAAAGTGATAATAATAAATGTTTGTTTGACTTAATTAAGGACGTACACATTTATTTATTCCAAAAATGTATATGGATTTTCAGCGGATTAAAACCTCTCGGTTAAATTGAGAATGTTCTGTTTGCTCGCATATAACTTGCAGTAATTTAACTTTGTACGGATATTTCTACGCACTAGTGCATAATATATTACGCACGTGTGTTATTATAGCTCGGTTTATGGACCTAGGCGATATTAAGGCTAACTTTATGAGCAAGTGTGTTGAAAAAGTTTAAAACTTTATCCAACAAGCATGGATAAAGTTTAAAACTTGTTTGTAATTAGTATTCTACAGAAATTTCAATAAAATAATCAATACTTGTCTAAAACACTAGTTAACACGACTGTGTTTTGTAGGTGAGAACGCTGTCAGTGTATTAGACAAGTTTAAACACGTCACAGACATAAGTGTAAACACCAATGAGTTGTAAACTTGTATAAATACTTGTTGGCGACACAGTGTGAACGAAACAATGTTTCAGACAGTTGCAATACATGTATAAAACAAATAATTCTACATGTTTGGTTTTAGACAAGTATCCTACATGTTTTGTTTACTACTAGTATTTTACTTGTTTCTTGGTGAAAACGAGGGGTAACGAGTTTTCACGTAGTACACCTCGCTACGCTCAATTTTTATAATGTGTGCAATTATGGTTTCTGTTTTAATTTGCAAATAGGGTTTTCACATTTTTTCCTGTTCACATTTTCCTTCGAATTAAAATAAAAATAATTCAAATCTTCAAATGAATAAAATATTTTATAGGGGTAAATGAGGGAAGTTGTGAATAACCCATTAATTATGAGTGCTAATGAACCTGTATTAACGAGTGAAGTCATCAATCTCAGAGGTGACGGTGTGACGAATGGCAGCGCATTGATGAACATTTGTGGTAGCAATCAGTGATAATTATCAAGGTTTTAGTCATAATCGAGAAACCAATAGAGGTAAACTAATAGATGTAGTAAATATAAAAAAAACGAATGATATCATGTTATAATTTTTTTTGGACCCCACGTAATAAGTTAACCACTTTTGTAAAAAATATGTTTTCAGTTTGCATAAGTAATTTGTTAAAATCTGATGCCGACATTTTTGATGTTGAATTTTTTTTGCAGTCGAAATATCATTGTTATATTTTGCAATCAACTTTTCACGAAAACGACACCTTGCAATGGGTTCGGAATCAAACTGTTCAAATTATGAGTAGAAATTGACTTTAAAGTTGGTATGGCAAAGTATTATAGTGTACTGCAGTTTCAAAAGCCACCTGCACAAATTGACTAAAGGAGTTTCTTTGAACGAGTGCCATGTATTCCAAACAGACCCCGTTATTATTCAATTTACTGTAGGTAGCTTAACTAAATGGTCCAATAGAAACCAGGAAGTGCAATACTGGCGTGCATCAGGAGTGGTACACCGGAGGCTTTTAGCATTCCGCTAAAAGCAAGCTGACTTACAGCACATCAATAGAGTCCGTTTCAAAAAGCTCTTTCTTTCACAATGTGGAAAGCACTTAGTCTTACAGCTATATGCCACAAAATTCTTGACAATGCAGCCTTATTTAAGAAAACTCGCATACATCTTCTTCAACAGAAATGTTTGTTGAAAAGCTACTTATCACAGAGCATAGAACTGGAAGAAATTTAAATATTATAATGCAATCCAATTGTGGGAATATTAAATTATACTGAAAAGATAAAATATAAAACTACTGTATTTCCATCAGGAAAATCCATTACACTGCGTTCCTGAAGGGGATGAAAACGAAGTACTTTAAATACCTATTGCATCAAAAAGCTGCGTTGAAAGAATATTCGCATAAAATAGTTACTTCGTGGAACACTATTATATTAAAATTCTTTCTTTGATTACAAAATTCTGTTCTAAGAGAAGAGGGCAAAATATATGTTGGTTTGTAGCTCTATGATCAATATACGTCAGCTACTTGATTGAATGAAGGGAGTTAAGTTTCCGTTGTCTATTTTTCAGTCATGCTTTAATATCAATGTGTTAATTTTAGTAACTTCGTAAAATACTATTATATCTAAATTCTTTCTTTGACTGCAAAAATTTTTTATGAGAGTAATGCTCTCATGAAGAGGACAAAAAACTTAATATTTTTATAAATATTAATAAATAAGTTAAAAGGAGATACACTTTGTTCTTCTCTTTCCCTTACGTTGGATTTACGGGCCATGACATAACTAAGAGATGATTGATGAATACATTGTATTTGTTCATATAAAACTAGATGTTTGACCGTTTAGTTAAATAAATACTATTAACTTATAAACGGAAAATTGCAAGTGTTAAGTTATTTTGTTGATACTACTACTTGTATAATTTAATAAGAATGCGATTAATAATAACAATGTACAACTGAAGTGACTATCTTCAGAGCGCTTACAGTACAAAACGACGTATTTTAATCTGTAAAAAATTATCTTTGCCATACATTCTAAAGTGAAGTTGCAGCGGATCGCGGTCTATTGACAATTTAATCGCATTGTATATAGTTGCTTTGGATACAAGTTGTTTGATAGCTGATTGCCAGTTCTAGTAGATAACAGTCGCGAAGGGACTATAAATATACAAGCCAATTACTATCGGCTTACCTTTTAGAAATCCCACCTTATCAATCCACTATGCAGATCATAACATTTTTGTACAACGGCTTCCCTTTGCCATAATTTTACCCCTCGCCACTGACTGGTAGGTAGGTACTCAACTGAAACGCTTTAATTTCAAAAAAGTAAGTTAGTAAGAGTCAAGTTTCTATTGAGTTAATTAAAAAGTAACTCCAAATTTTTGTCGTCTTTCCGTTTCATAAAGAGGTTCCGTCAGAAACAGCAAGGTCCAGATTAAATACAAAAACTTTTTAAATCAAGGAATCCGCGTGGCTTTACGGAACTCGTGCCTTTGTTCTCATCTTATATCGTATAAATGTGAGCGTGTACATTATTATCGGTCCTCGAGTGGTAAAACTTTTTCGATAAGTCCGATATAACAGCCATTTTCGTATCGCCACTATTTTTAGTTCTACTTCAATGGCTCTGTGAGGATATTACGAGAATGTTAAGAATGGTCGCGAACATGAATTTCAGTGTTTAATATCGTAGCACGTCGTTTCTTCTTGTTATTGGAAAATGCTCAGTGCGACTCGATTTTCTGTGCTCCGAATTTCTAGATGGTTCTTTCCGATTCGTGCCTTAACACGGAATTTTACTTAGACTTAAAAAGGGTAAGGAAGCGTGAAGATTTGTTCTGACTGTGGATTGGGATTAAGTTTCATTGTACCGTGATTCAAATGTTGGAGATGTGGACGTGTCGTTCTGGCGATAAATCTTTTAGAACTTCCACTAAATCGTATGTTTAAAGCAAAATTATTTATGGAAGAAAATCCATAAAATTAAAATATTGCATGCATTGACTGAGTGCTTATGAGCTGTTCCCGTGATTATATTTGCGTGATACTTGATTACGACGGATTTTCTCCAGTAATTATTATTTTAGCGTAGCCTTGCCTCCAATCGTCAATAAATGCCACTTTCGAAAGAAAATTTTGCAAATGAAATAAAAATAAACCATTTAAATAGGAATACCAGCAAATCAAAATGCAATACAAATGTAAGCAACTTAAGGTACCGTAATATCACATTTTGCTGTGACAAAGTTTCATATCAAATGATTTATCCTGCTCATAAATCACATAAGTTTCGATCATAAACTGGCATTACAATATTGCATTTGCACGAAAGCAGGATCGAGGCAATTCTGATAGTTTACGTAATAATCGTGTCATAATAGTGTTTCAATATTATTGCTTTTTGTGTTTCAGTAACAAGAACTGTGTCAACAAACAGCATTACTATTTGTTGCCAAGCCGGCCTCTTTTTACTTCTTTATGGTTTTTTACTTTTATTTTTTTAATTCTGTTCTCTCTTATACTATGACATATTTTCCTCTTGTTTTGTACTTTGTATATTTTGCCTGTCTTGCGAATTTCTATTGTGTTTGTAAAAAATACTAGTATTTTAAACGGTGAACCCACATTTTACGCTCATTCATGCCTCAGCCCATGTTCGTTCAGTTTCACTATTGAAATACCATTGAGATACGACAGTTACGTTAACTTAGCAGAATCCAAGGCCCAGTAAAACACGTCTAGAACAAATATCACCCCCATTTGAATTCTGTGCGTTGTCCATTCACATCTCGCATTACAATTTCTCACTATTGTGTAATGGAAAGATTGGATGGAAACATTACTTTACATGTGTGTGTCTGTGTTTGTTACCTTTTCACGCCTAAACGGCTGTAGACGGATAAAATTAAGTTGGTAGACAGATTAGGAACTGGATTAACAAGTAGCCTAATTTTTATCCTGATCAAAGGTTCCCTGTAGAGTCTACGCGGACAAAGTTGCGGGCGGCCCCTAGTGGATAATATTGTTATTTACAATAAGGTACTGTTGCTATTTTCTTGATCATGGTCGCAGTCCATCCATTATGCTAAGTTGGAACGGGACTGTTTTAAGAAAATTTGTTTTAGGCTTATTTATTATGTGTGTGATTGTCTCAAATAAATCTAATTTCTTTGTTTTTCAGAATATGAAACTTTCTAAAAACGGACAAAAGATGTCTATACAGAGTCAGTAATTATGAATACGTTAAAAATACCAACAGCGGCTACGACAGTAGGATGCAATAAATTAAAAAGTTAAAGTAACGCTAAGTTAGTTATAAGTGAGGTGGAATCTGTGTAAAAATATCTTATCACTCAAAACACATCCTGTAACCCAAAACAATGTCCCAAGACAAATCTCAAAACACTTAGGCTATAAATAGGCCCAATGAAGCTCAACCGTATCCATTAGCGTGACAAGAGAATCGTACCGCGAATCCTCACTCAGTATATACTCAGCTTAATTAATGATTTAGCAGAATCACATCCCTTCAGACACTTGAGCGACGTACCTGCTTCTTGAATCTTTTTAAAAGGGATTTATATCAACAAACAACACGGAAAACCTCTTCAGGTGGTCTCTAATTATAGAATTCGGTATTAGAATGTGCTATTTAAAAAATGGGGGAATTCAATTCGCTGCAGTAGATAAAAAGTAGACGTTGGAGCTCTTGGTTGTATTTACTAGAGTTTTGTGAGTTTGGTTCAATAATAAACGGGTTTAAAAGTGGCAATTGTATTCAATCGATCACATACAATTTGCAGTGACTTTGTGATCTTATGGCTCTTACACATGCCGGCGGCACGGGTCTTCGGCTTTTGTCGCGCAGCACGTTTGTCAAGCTAAAAGCTGCCGGGCGCATCGCGGCTTGCCCGGGGCGGCGAGGCAGTGCCGGCGGCCGTGCCGCGCCGGCATAGTGTGTAGGAGCCTTTAGAAACACTTACACAGAAATGCTTAGACACACTATCTGTGTGTACACGTGTTTGGATGTCAATTTGGTCCCAAAGTTGTCTAACTGTTATTTTGTGCTGATGTTTTCTGTTATACATTGTGTATGCCATATGATAAATAAATTGCAAACCCATGTCGCTTTTAGAGCCCCAAACTTGTTGAAGGTTGGTACTAGTAACTTATAAAGAATATCAATTCAACAACATTAACAGTGATGTTAACGAATAGCAGTTATTTATTAAATTTTCTGCCTCTATTTTAATTAGAACACTATATTATTGACCTTTGCATCTATTCCTAAAAAAGGAAAGTTTCTAACGGCGAACTCACAACAGTGTTATTGAACAGTAGCTAGATAAGTAAAATCGGATTGGGGGATAGCTAGAGCTATTTATTATATTGGTACTACTGGTGTTCGGACGTTGAGGAATATTGCAAACTGTCAGTTGCAGCCGCGATACAAATTTATAGCGCAATCGCAATAGATGCAACACCTACAACAAAGCCCCTGGAACTGGAGTCTATACTAAAATTAATACGTGCTCAGAATTATTAAATGCAGGTTACAATCAACGACATTTGGATAAGTTATGTTTACGTGAATCGAGCATTGTAAAAAAACAGCAGATGAATTTTGGTTGAGATTTGTTTTGCAAACAAAATATACAATGTCTTTAGTCTTGTACTAGCGATAATTTAAAGGCGTTAAATATACCAAATTTTATCGACAAATGCACCCACATGTTGGGGTACCTTCCCTCTTCTGATCTTTATCAGAAGAGGGAAGTCGGCGGCAAAACAAAGGTTCTGTTGAAATGATATTTTTAATTATACCATATATTAAGTTAAAAAAACTGTTTGTGTCTGTAAAATTAAGTGTATTTCACGCCTTTAAATTATCGCTAGTACAAGACCAAAAAGATTATACAATGTATACACAAGAAAACTTTTATCAGTAAAAAATAATGTAAATATATGTTAAAATTTTTTTGTTCAGTCTGACTTCTTGAATTAAAACCTTAGTCTGACTTCTTAAATTAAAACCTAAAACTCGTTTACTTTCTAATTTGACTTCGAGTTCGATTCTAATAACATTTTCTGAAATAGGACGCAGTAAGTAAATTAAATTTCCAAGAAAATATAACAAAAGAGAAGCGCTCTATAATAATACTGTCAAAGCGTAGCGTTTCACAAATAATATGAGAGATAATACCTCTCCCCATACACAGTCAAGGGCATCCGGTACATTCTACAAAGAAACAAAACGGCTCCTGAACCGGATGTGCCTTGATAAGGAAACCGGATGCCGATCTCCGCTAACGAACAACTACTAACGGTCGTCCAGCTAACAACGACCTGCGACCAATCTTTCATACAAACTAATCCCAATACAGAACCGAGGAACGATGGGTCCTGACAAAATGGGAGAACTTTGATATGCTAAATACAGTCTAGTTACACCATAATAGTGACGTGAAAGTAAACTTCCTTTGATACTTCATCTCTTAAGTGTACTTGTCTTCTAATATAAAAGCTCTTATATTGTTAAATTTCTTCTTGACTCGTCTCATAGTTAAAAGGTTACTGCAGTTTTATCGTAGGATTAAGAAATCCGCACACGATATTTAATAGGTATATTTTTTGTTGCTCTCATAATCATAACTATGTTTTGATACTATTTCTTTATTTTTAATATCGTTTGCAATGAGTAAGAAATATTTTCATAGACTAATTATGTTAGGTAAGTACCTAATTAATCTCGTGATTACATGCTCTTTGATTAATCTGTGCTTCTGAGAAGTACTGGGAACAGTCACGCGTAGTGGTAGTATAAAATTTTAAATCTATTATTTTATAGTCCAGTACCTAGTCAGATAATTTTACCTGGAAATAATTCAAGGAGTTTTGATTTCTTGTGCGTCAGATAGATAAGGGCTGTTTATAATACATAAAATTTGCGAACTTGAAAACTGTGTGGGTGTTTAATAAAAAACTAAAAATATGATCGAACCTCTGAATTTTTGATAATATTCCGAAATTTAAAAAAAAATCTCTCAAAAAAAAAGTTAGGAAAGCAAAGGGAATTAATTTTGCAAACATGTGTTACTGATGTTTGTACAACTACTAATGTTTATTATGTTGTCACTGTCACTCACTTAATTATAGATTGTATCGAAATATTGTAGGTAGCATAATAAATTGGTGCAAATTTTGTTTGTTTGCCCTTTGCTTTCCTACCATTAATTTTTCTTTTTTAGATATTATTAAAAAAATCAGATATTATCAAAAATTCAAGAGCTCGATCACATTTCTTTTATTTTTTTAAACTTCCACACAGTTTTTAAAGTCGCAAATTAAATGTATGATTAACAAGGCCTCAGTTCTGATGCACAAGAACTCAAATCTCCTAGAATTATTTCCAGCTAGAGAGGAATATACTATCCTGACTACTGGATCATATAACCGACACGACACATAAAAAAGGTATCGGTCTCCAAAAATTTCTATACACAGAATCGATAACATGTAATACATGTAATATGTAGTATTACATGTAATTTCCTTAAACATCAAGCATACTGCGATGTAGGGACTAACAGCGCCATCTATAGGCGTAATTAGGGGCTAGTATTATAGGTAGAGCAAGATTCCTCAGACGTTACTTATTTTCTCGTTAATCTATGGTATAAGGTCTACCTTTTTATTATTATATGACTTTAGTTAGCATAAACTTTTGACATATTATGTATACCTGCTAGCTTGGGCCGAGTCCAATTTTTAGATATCAAGTCTACTCACTTCTCCTCAAATCTGAGTACTGAAAGTTAGATATGTTAAGAACATTGTTGAATATATTATAAAAAATGATTTTAAACCACCAAAAATTCTTTGAGCTTAGGACCTGTTTCACAAATTCCGATTCAATTAATTTAATTATTTACTTAATAAGTAATTTGATTCAATTTCTGTTTTCCATTTTGTTACATTAAACCATTGATTGTATAACAAGTTATTACATGCACTCAGTACTAAATTAATATAAACACAATATGTGAATTAGTGTTATATATTTGCTTTAGATTTTCTTCATTGCTAATTGAATTAAGTTTTAGAATAAACTATATCGGGATTTACACCATGTACCTGTTTATTTTTTAGACTCCGATATTTCGGCGCAGTTGCATGCACCATGGTCATGGAAGAACTGTCAATTGTTGCGTGCGGGTAGATGTTATTGGCAGACGAATCCTCCGTCTAAGTCTTTTATTATTACGCTCGATACCGGTACCACTGTCTGCAAACTCACTACTCACTCGAATCTGTTCACGACACACGACACTCACTGTATCTGTCCGCGAAACGGCGCTTTTACATTTCTTGTTGTTTTTACACAACTGGATTACTGGGTTCCAGACACTCGACAATTTAAATCCATCTTCAAGATTGAAATTTTTGTATTTGGTAATTTCAATCGCTTCTCTGACCATTCTTGGTATGTAGTGGCGTTCTGTTGAGATAATTTGAGGGTTATGCAATTCGATCCAGTGATTTGTGTCCAAATTTTATATACACGGTACGAACTGACACGTTGAGGTTGCGAGTTTTAATTTCTTCGAAGTGCTTTAAGAACATTTTTCTCTGGTCTTCACAGATTTTTTTATGCGGTTGCTCAGAAAAACAAAATGTTCAGCAACTTTTGATGCTGACCAATGGTAACATTATTATGATTTTATACATCGAAAAAAATTTTTTTTTACGGATTCTGATACGGATGTTTTTTTAGGTTAGATTGATGTTTTATTCACGCAAAAATGTATGCCTTGAAGTTACGAAACATAAGTGATAAAATTAATGTTGATAAGCTAATTTGATGTTGATAAGATAATTTAAAATAACAATGAATAACTAAAATAAAGCGAAAAGCATCTGCTGAGGTGGTAGTAATTAAAAGGACCTTTACTGGGAAATTACACATGAAAGGCGAACCAAAATGTCTTGTGATTAAATCTGCCTGCCCGTTTCTGTTCCATCGACTCATCAAATTGAGTGGAAATACTGTACGTTTTGCGGGTCTTGCTTCAATTTGGTTTGAATCAACGGACATGTGTAGTCTATTACCAGATCAGGATTGTATTAAGGCAATTAGAGTCCACACAGTGGCGCCCACATTAAATTAAATTTATTGCTCGCTAAGTAAATAATGTATCAAAAATTCAAAACAGATACACGTACAGATTGAAACTAAGGTTCTTTAGTTTACTTACAAATAATAACCTATGTAAAATATAGTTTGTTGTAGTAGTAGTAGGCAAAAGAGCAAAAAGTGGCCACTTTTATTAAGGCCCTCATCTACTTAGCAAGCAATAAATTTAATTATGATTAGGGCGCCACTGTGAGGGCACTAATCGCCTTAAGCTCTTGCTCTAATAACGTACAAACTTACAGTACATTTTCGAGTCAGTTCTTGTATGCTAAATATAATTCGTATCTGTAAACCATTTCTATAGAATTGATCATTATGAACAACTTTTTGTATAAAAACTCTTAAATCGCGTACAAAGTTTTGGCTGTATCATACATTTCACAAAAGTTGAAATAAAATTTTGTACCTTAAAAAAAACTCTTTTTTTAGTGTTGTCTCCATACAAACATTGTACGAGTAGATCTACACAGAACACAGAAATCTAGCAATGCACAGCTTTCATCAGTCAACAAATAAGAATTAATACTAAATATTATTATTATGACGTAGGAAATAGATATACCATTAGAGGATTTTGATATTTGCGGGCGAAAGATATTAAAAAAGTTGCGATTATTCTATTTATTTACTTTAATATATCGAATTAAATATAACTGTATACTGTAAATACAATAAAAAGCAAAAGACGTTTAATACGAGAGAAAAGAGGCTTTTAAAATGGCTCAACTGATACAAATTCCCGAGAGTGAATATCTGAAATCTGAATACGAGTTAGTCGTCAGTATTAAAGCCGATTTAATAAAATGTGTTTACATTTTCTAAATAATTCGTTGAGTATTTTTTTGTATCACTTAGGTATCTGACTACACATAATGTGTTGCATCAGCTAGAAAAAACATTTTATAGTGCGTTATAGCCGGTTTCCGGGTTAAGAAATTGAATTTGAGCACAATTAAATATAAATATAAATAAATTTAAATATTTGACAACATCACAAACATTGCTCCGATTCCAAAGCTAAAGCTAAAGCACTTGTGTTATGGAAATCAGAGACAACGGTGTTGTAATTGAATGGAAAAATGTATTTATTGGTTGTTGATTATTTTTCTAAATTTCCGGAACTATCACTACTAACTAGTACAACGAGTGAATCTGTGATCAACAATTTAAAACACCTTTTTAGTCGTCATGGTATTCCGGAAGTATTTATTAGCGATGGAGGCCCACAGTTTTCTAGTGAAAAGTTTGCGTTGTTCTGTAAGCAGTGGAATTTTGAACATAAATTCTCTAGTCCTGAGTATCCACAATCAAACGGAATGGCGGAAAGGACAATTCAAACCATTAAAAATTTACTTAAGAAAGCTATACATGAAGGAAAGGATCTGTATTTGGCAATGTTAGAGTTTAGGAATACTCCAATTTCTCATGAAATCCCGTCACCTGCCCAGATATTTTACAACAGGAAGTTAAGGGGTATTTTGCCATTGTCTTTTAATAACTTACAGCCTAAAATTTTTAGGAACGTTAAATCTAATTTACAGAGGAAGCAGTTTAAAAGTAAGGTTTATTTCGACATAAATAAGAAAGACTTAAGGCCGTTACAAATAGGTGAAAAGGTGTTATTTAAAGTTGGTAAACAATGGAGAAAAGGTGAAGTTTTGTTCAGATTAGATAAAAGAACATATAAAATTGTTTCTAATGGCGCACATTTTGTTCGTAACAGAATATTTATTAAGCCCTTAACGTTTGTTCCTTTTTATATTCCGGATGATGTAGAAGATGCTCGGGGTGATAATGATAATTATAATATTCATGATCCTTGTAGTGTTAATGATTCTCCACCATTGCAGCTTCGAAGTAATCCATTTACGCGTAGGAATTCTGAAGGGTTTTTGGTTACTTCATCAGGTCGTGTAAGTCGTCCACCTGTTCGCTTTGGTTATTCTGTTTATTGATTATAAGTTTTGTATGTTTGTATTATGAGAGTGAAATGTTTATTTGTTTTTTTTTATTGTTATTAAGAAGGAAGATGTTGTATTGTCTGTTGTCATACTTTGTGGTTTTGGGAAAAGAAAATAAAGTTCTCTCTGGTTTTGGATGACATCAAAGATGGTTTTATTTTATTGTGAATAATCTTAAAATATCAAGAAAATCATAACAAACGGTGGTATCACAAACACCCAGACCTGAGCCAATGTAGAAAAGTTCGTTTTCTAAATTGATCCAACCGGGGATCGAACCCGGGACCTCAGAGATGGCGACACCTTGAAAACTGGTGTACAAAGCCACTCGACCACGGAGGTCGTCAATTTCAGCACTAGTTTTGGTAGCTTGGGTAACATTGGAGTAGTTTTCAACAATTCTTGAGAAAAGCACTACAAAAGCCTTTCGAAAATCACTTGAAGCTATTTACATTACTTCAAATGATTTTCGACAATGTAAATGGTAACTTCCCGTTCTCGGCTGTAATGTACTATTAAATATCTGTTTTGAGAGAATTAAACACTTATCTGCGATGACAGTAAATAAATCTAACTCTTCCATTTCAGTGTTTGACGAGTATATTTTCAAGCCGTTTGTTAACTGTATCTTCGCTTAGTATCAAAGACTGTTCCAATAAATGCTTTATCTGACGGGCGTATAAAGGCGAGTCTGGAACTCTCGGTAAGCTCTCTCGGTATTGACACACCACTCAGCCGCGCGTTTACTTCAATAAGACGCCAGGTAACATCCATCGACGCCACACTCTGGCTTGAGGATCGCTTACCGCGGGAAAATTTTTGAGCCTCCAATTAATGGAGCAATGGCAGGGGAAGGACGTGGGAATCCTCAATGGAATTTTTCAGTAAGTACCTTTGATTACTGCACAATTCACCGAACATCGAACACTCTGTTCATATATGAACGCCCACACTAAAGTCAATAAAATGATTCCAGACTATTCCAGTCTCACGGAAAGTACAAAACTTAGAACGCAGAAAATATGTTACAAAGAATACAATGTTCCAGCTTTATAAAAATATCTTGCATGTTTATATATAAAGTTAAAACTATTGCAAAACAGTTTTAAATTTTCTAAGCTACAGTTACATAATGGAAACAGCAATAATATAAGCAACTTTACGGCGAACACCGCAGAACTTCCAGCTTTTCGAAACAAAGGAGCGTTCTCAATTTTTTCCTCACAATATTGCACCTGCAATTAGTGGACTTGTATTTTCTTCACATGCACTGCATGTTTTGCAGGTAATGGCTTTGTAATGTTGTTACAGTAAAATATTATCATAAGGGTGCGACAACTCGCTATTTTAATAACTTAATGTACACAGTGCGAAGGGCAATAACTTAACAGCAGTACATTTAATTACGATATAGTTCTTAGAGCAATAAAGGTATGTTATGGCTTTCTTTTTACACTAAATATAATATAATAATGTATGCCTCATATTTTTGACTTTTCTAATTTTTAAAGAAATCAAGACTTCCCATAAATGGACAGCAGATTATTGTCTACTCTAATAGAACTGTATTTCTATTCAGGGCATGCACAAAACGATATTGTTTTATATAAAAACTAACATCCACCTTATTGAGGAAAATGTTATTCGTTATGTTGTTTTCTTTAATAAAAGATACAACACGGTGCCCATTGTACGTCGACATCAGAACAACGATTATTATTATAATAAGGCTCGTGAGAATCTCATCAGAGGCAGTTTTCGCGTGTTGCCTTCAATACTCTATTATGTTCGGACGCCCCAAATCACGTCCGTAACACAAATGAGCGAGCGTAGTAAATGGAAGATTAGGGATTTTATTATTCTCAGAAACTATTATTTTGTTTCCCCTATAAGTATTTTCTTTAGGAAAAAGTCTAATAAATAATAGAGATCCCGGTAATTCGTATCAGGTAAATAATTAGCTTTGTTGAGTGCTGTAATAAAATTGTAATGTAAAATTCCGTTTTTTTCATACAGTAATGAAATCCCCATTATTTTTTTCGGAATTCATGGAAAATTGTGTTACTCTTAAAATATTTTTTTTTAAATGTAAAAAATAGTTTTGTTTTCTTTTGGTAAATTTTGTTTTTCCAACTTAGTTTATAAGTGTCATTCTAACACCAACCAATCGATTATTGTTTGCTGAAATTAAATGTTCATTTCATTTTATTACACGTTAACAAAAATCAAAGGGAAAGGAATAAACTCCATCTTGTGTTGCTCGTTTCTATAATTCACATATCGTATTGATCCAATTAAAATTAATTGTATTATTGTGTCTGATGTTCGTTAATTGGTACGCCTCGATAGATACGCCGTATTGTTATCGAGGTGTACCAATTATTTATTGTTTTGTATAATCTGATACATTTTTTCATCTATTACGCTCTTGTGAGGTCAGAATTATACAGGCGTAGAATTGCATGCCTTTTTTAACTGCCACCTATTTCTCTTTTATACGAACGTTCAAATAAAATATCAATTAAAATAAAAGGCTTGTTTATTTTTACAGAACTTCAATGAGTGCATGAATTCTTCAATAATGTTTTACGTACGCTTAAGACCTAGTCCAGAGAACGCGATTGACACGCGTTTCGTTATGAATTTTTCATTTAAGATCAGTTCTGTTAATAACGTTCAATATAATGCAATATTGACAGCATTTTGATAACACCAAAATCGCAACTCGCACATAAAATCGCGACACCTGGAAAAGGTCTAACGCAGTGGAGGCCCCTATATCCCATCCTGTTTAATCTGGCTATTATCTCAGCTTTGGCCAGGGCCCACTTTTGTACTAAGCTCTACTATTTCGCTCAATCCTGCGCATTAGATGTTGTGAGTCTATATTAATACTCTATATAGTCTAACTTAATACCATTTCCACAAGTTCGGTTTATACGAACCATAATATTAACTACAAAGAATTTATATGTGAAAGAACTATCGCAAAAATCATCTTCAGTTCACAGATGAGTGAATTTCACTGTCTTCGAAAACCCCCCACTTGAAATGCAAGCTTCTCATTACCAAAGGATGACGCAAGCAATTTTCCAAGAGGCACAAAACACAGAAACGAAGCGGTTGGTCTCTTTTCACGGCAAATTGAACTAAAAGGCTTCCAGCAGACGGAGCCGGATGCGGCCGACGCCGGACTTCCGGTTTTACGAGCCCTGGCTTTACATGCAGTTTTTCTCCCAGTGTTCCTTATTTATGGCCCCCTTTAGTCCATTGAGTGTGAACGCAAAGCTTCTGTTTAAAGGCAATTGTTTTCAGGCGGGTATAAAATTTGTAATGGTTATCTCTTTCAGTGTGCTGCAGATAATGCCAAAACTATTTGTTCGAATTTATATTTTATTACTATGAGTTAAAAACCTACTCAAGATTTTACAAAAAGCTACTAAACTATTAAGGAAAAGAATATATTTATGCTGCCCGTTTTAATTTAAAATTACTCGTATACTCCAATGTTGTCATAGACAAACTCTGAAAAAAGTTCTGAAAACATTGCCAGCCGTAATGCAGTAATAGTTTCAGTATACCGCAACTCAGCGTAAACTTTTATATTACTTCGAATCTTAAGCAATAAAACTGGAACGTACCTACTAGAAGTTTCCAACGCAGTGTTTAGTGGAACCTGCGGGCAATAAACTAATGTGGAATTTATTTCTTTTCTCTCAGCTACGTAGTAAAGTTCAATAACGAGATTGAGCAAAAGTAGTTTATTGGTCATCTAGTTGAGTTGAATTAAGATTTTATACTGGCTTAAGTTATATCTAAGATTGAACTTTTGTTTTATTTGTGGTGTTATAGACGTCACTAAAGTGCGGTAAATGTCTGTCCATATTCTTGAATCTTTAATAATACATATTAAAATAAGTAGAGATTATAATATAAACTTAAGTTAGTCTTAGCTCTGATATAAATATTATATTGTATGCCATTTTTTGCCTTTTTGGACAATTTCACACAGCGCCAAATAGCCCCAAACTAAGCAATGCTTGTTATATGGGTGCTTAGACAGCTGATATACTACTTATTTACTTTTAAATATATACTAATTATACATAGTAACACCCAGAAGACCCGTCACAGAAATTAAAATTCAATATTTCAATTTCTGCCCGGCCGGGAATCGAACCCGGGACCTCTTGCGTGGTAGACTGGCATGATGACCACTGCACCACTCAGGTCGTCAGGTGTTTTTAGCAGTAGAGTTTTAAATCTTCTTTCGGGACCAATAGTAAGCCAACTGAACAGTTTATTCTTTTAGCATTCAAGTTAAGTAAAAACGAAAAAAAGTACAAACGTCTATCACTTTTATATTGCGTGCCAAGAATGATACACGCACAACTTTGTACAAGTTCTGAACAAGCTCCTAGAACAATTTACTAAATTGGTGTCATTATGAAAATGTGGGGATTCAACTACGGTAAACGCCTCGGGCCTTAATGTTTTAAACAGTAATAACTTAAATTAGGTGTTGGGTAATTAAAGATGATTGTTGGGCCATCTGTGACTGTTCAGGTGGCTGTTTTTGTTGTATCGCTGAAATAGTATAGGGTTTTCTCTATAATTAGAGATCGGGGGGCTAATTACGTAACTCTGTTGCTAACAATTCTCGATTGAAATCGATTGAAACCGCAGTTACATTGCTGCTTTAAGTAAGATAGTTGTCACATTAGTTCTTACTGAAGCAGCAATGTAACTGCGATGTCTGTCAGAGTTGATTGCAACAAAGTTACATAATCAGGGGGCGGGCCAGTCACGCAAAGGACGCCTCTAATCAAATGAATTGAGGATTTTAAGTAATGTTTAAATTTATGAACCATTATGACGTAAAGAGTATAATTTATAACTCAAGAATGCATTTATACCTCCGACTTTTGTCGACCTCCGTGATCGAGTGGCTTTGTACGTCGGCTTTCAAGGTGTCGCCATCTCTGAGGTCCCGGGTTCGATCCCCGGTTGGGTCAATTTAGAAAAAGAACTTTTCTATATTGGCTCAGGTCTGGGTGTTTGTGATACCACCGTTGTCTCTGATTTCCATAACACAAGTGCTTTACTTACTTTGGAATCGGAGCAATGTATGTGATGTTGTCAAATATTTATTTATTTATACCTTACGAGATCTGGAAAATACTTTTAAATGTTGATAAGGCGATTGCTGAAAATCGGCGTTTTTGTTCCTGGCAATACGAGCCATGACTTTGTTGCCGCTGCATACATTTCTAGTGTTGACTGATATAAATTGTGTGCCTAGTCACTTTATGTTATGTCTTGTATTGAGCAATAACTAATTTTATCTATCTATCAATCTACCTATCATAAAAAAGCGTAGTGAATATAATTGTTATTATTTACCTACAAGAATGCAGAGTGGAAGCGTAAATCAGCGAATATAAATTTATATCAACATAGTATATTCCTTGGCAAATATTGACTTGTAATAATTGCATCTGCGCTCTCACTGAGAAATGAATATAAATTGCCACTTGACTTTCAAGCTGTTTGGTGATTATTCTGGGAAAGTCGTGAGTAATTAATAGGATTGTTAGTCAAATTGACACAAATATCGAAAGCGTCGACGGCAGCGTCATTTTCATTCCACTTCGTTTTGCCTTTGGCGAACGTTGGCATAGCACTGAGCTGCTAATCCACGTTGCATACAGTTATCGTTTACTAACTGTTCTGTTATTTTGTTTACCTCTTAAAATATACTAGGTTAAGCCCAAGCTTTGACAATCAATTACAGACAACGGATATTTTAGTTTAGAAATGAACAAACGGCAATTGCTTTACAATTGCACCAACAAACAGGTAACGTTAACTGAATTAAAGATACTTTTTGGTCTAATGTCAAATGTTGACATAAATATCAACGTAAAACTGTAAATTAGGTACCTACATTTACACTCCTAAAAAAGTTGCATGTTTCATTAAAATGTACTCAATTTATTTTCATAGTTATTTTGCCTTTGCTAAATCTTCTAATTTTTCCATAAATCAAAACTTTTTTGACGAGAAATGTAACACTGTGCAGAGACATTCGACGATATCTCGGTTTACGCTCCATAAACCAAACACATCCGACGTACACACATTATTTATGTTCAGGATATGAACAATGTAAAGGAAATTTGACATTGCTCTCTTTCGTTATGTATATTATTGTGTAAGATTAAAAAATAGACTACGACGACTTAATATTTCCTTGAAAATGAAAGCAACTAATTTATTAATATTATAACTCTGTTCTGCTGATGAGTCAGAAAGGTTAAACAAGACACAAAAAAGAAGCTCACTCATATCAAGTCAAAATGAATGATTGCAAATTAGCATTTAAAGTCAATAGTCATTCAAGAGTAGTGGGATCTATGCGAGTACTGGAAAGTTTTAGCTCTGTATGAAAAGGTCAAGGTTCATATTTAAGTATCGTATAAAAGTTTGGAAACGAGTTGGAATAAAATGTTATTGTGAATTTTTAGGGATCCCTTCCTTTGCATAATGTTGTTATTCCTAATTTGCTTTATGATAACGAATTAGACAATTTTTTTTCTCATAATAATACTTTATCATAATTGTTTTTTAACATACTATTTATATTGGCATTGTTATCTTTTGGTCAATTTTCGCATAATGTCATTATGCAGATTGTCTATTCGCTCAATATTATTAAGACATACAGATCGAAAACAATAAGAATAAATATTGGGGGCGCAACCCCCCCGCCAGGTGGCCTCGGGGAACGATGCCTCCCGCCTTGAAAAAAGTCTTAAAGAGTTTATTAGGTTAGGTTAGGTAAAAACTACGACCAAAAACGCGTGAGCCGAGCGACCGGAACGAGCGTGCCGCGGCAGCGGCCGGAAAAAGCGCCAGAACGTTAACGTAAACTAAAATTTACTTTCAATAGATGTCTTTAACTTAACTCCTTGGCTATTTCACTCACTGGTCAAATATGCTTTGATATCATTATGCGTATTTTTTTTGCTTTAGAATGTTATGCTTAAACAATATGATTATGCTTAAACACGATTATGCTTAAACATGATTATCCTTAAATATGATTATGCTTAAAGTAGTTATGGTTAAGACAAGTATGCATAAAATGTTATGTCTAAATGAAATTATGCGTAAATATCATTCGGTTAAATCAAATTATGCTAAGACATTTATGGCTTAAAATTTTATGCAAATACATAGGGAACCGAATTTTAATATTTAAATTTATATTATATTATGTTTATATGGGTAATTTTTTTACTTCATTTAAGCAAAATTGTAACGGGATCACTATTATATATTGCTCAACCCTTAGCTCATACTGATAGCTTGATAGAAAGCAGTATTTGAACTAACAACCAACTGCATTGATATTACAGTTGCAGCAAAAACGAGGAAATGCTTGTAGTATAAGTCAAACAACACAAGTCAGCAGAATTTTAACAAAATCAGCGAAACAGTTGGGTTGTGTGTTCAGTTCACTGCAGCTTCTGTTTGCTTTTCAAATGAAAGCTCATCAAAACAACTCGGTGTGCTACCTTGCTAGAAAATTATTAAATAGTAGAAACTTTCTACTATTTAATAATTTTCTGAATTCAGAACTGAGAAGTTTCTCAGTTCTCTATGTATGTTCGACAAACAAGCCCAAAATGACAGTTGATTCGATACAGACAGGTCAGACAGACAAGCTCTAGCTAGACTTTTAATTAATTCCGTTTTAATACAGTACAGTTTAATAATAATAGCAACTGTTGAACAGTTACTAGTCCTTTCAGTTCAGTTAAAGATCTTCGATTATTATGTTTGATTTTGATATCTTACATAGTCCAGTAACACAATATACGTGTGCGACAAAAATTCTCAACACCGTCGTTCAGAATGTATGTAAACAGTACAGCGCCATCTATCGGTAACTGGACTAACTATCAAAAATAACAAAAATAATGATCCCTGAACAGCAACATTATACTGTTCAATTTATGGAATTGAAAATCTTCATTGCGTTGAAATTTTGATTTTAGTACCGAACTGATTTTACAAAAATCTATGTATGATTCAACAATAGACTTACTAGTTTACTACTTACAGTGGCCCTACGATGAGTTAATGCAAACTGTTTACGTTACCGTAAACTATCGTTTTCTTTCTTTCACTCGCATTGACTGGGAGCAGTATATCATAAAGTTTAGAGTAGCGTAACAGCATCAACTCATGGTAGGTAACTGTTCTATTGGAAAATATTAAGAAGCTTTCTAATTCAATTCTACTGGTATTTGTTAAAACATGCTTTGGAAATATGCAGGACATTTTTCCAGCCCAAATACATATGTTATTTCGTTGTAACTATCAGTAAACCAGAGTTTCCGTCTAAAGTATATTTTAAATAAAACCTTTGTCAAATAATATTACCTATTATTTCGACTAAACCTAGCATAAAGATAATGGTACCGTTAAACGGTCTAAGTTTTCTCTTGGCACACCCAGTGTTGGTAACGAGAGCGGATAAATCGGCCGAGAATACCATGCATTGTGTTCGTATTAAGTGGAAATGGACGACAAAGGACTCGCAATACAATGATGTAGAAGTGACAGATAGTGCCAAGAGGCGCTAGCAATAAGGGAAGTGCTCGCAATCGTCTGAAAGCTCCAGCTAGTTTGTGAGAGCATATCTTAAATCCAAAGGGGCATATTCAAATATGCTAAAGAAAAAAATTCAATACAACGGGGTACTTTTTAATAAATAGAAAAATGAAAGGAAACATTTTTCTACATCCCTAGCATACTATAGATTGTATAAAAACTATTGTGACAATGTTATTGTTCTGATTTGAACATGATTTTCTTACGTAGTTCTATGACTAAACTAAACTGTATTATGTTCTAAACTATGTTTCTAAAATTTGCTGGATATTTGGCATATTTTTGTAATTGTGGTTTTTTAATTTATAACGTAAAAAGGGTTGCTTTTATGGAAATAGCTATTTTTCGAATTAGTAAACTCCCAGTCTGACATGTTTTTAAACCAAAAAGATTTTAATGGATTACAAGAAGCCCGAAAAAGAGTGCAATCAATAAAAAGAAAAAAGATTCAATTGAATTGCCAGGTCTCGTTTTTTTAACATCGGCGTCTGCGAGATCTCGACAAGCCTCCGAGGATTTGAGCTAATGCAGTGGACTTGCGTCGATATAACGAAACAAAATCGCCCCTTTTGTACGCCGGCGGTCGAGAGTCGATCTCAAACATCGTTAGTTTCTGTCGAAGGAACAATGTTTAAATGACAACAAGTTTTGTTTTGTTTCCACCCAGAGGAGTTTTTGTTACGGAAACAATTGATTTATTTAATCTTTCGTAGATGGCAAAACTGTTGATTGAATTGTATGTCGAAATCTGTTATTACTAATATATTATATTACTATTATATTATAACTCTTAACCCACGGTAACGGAAACGGGATACTAATATCTCTGGACCCAATTATGAATATTATAAACTAGCTTCCGCCCGCGACTTTGTACGCGTGGATATTCAAAATAATCCTTAGGGAACCTTTAGCCAGAATAGAATTTAGTATTTAGCCAGAAAAAGGTTCTATTGGTAATATTTCCTTTGTGCGGACACAACTTTTCTACGCATTTATGATGTGTGTACTACAACGCATTGTGGCAATGAAGAAAAGCCATGAAGCGTTTTGAGCACTAGTTGGTGCAACCATAACACGACCGATAGGTAATTGTGATTTCTAATGACTGATCTTTTGTGTCTTATTATCTTGATGTGAAAAAAAAACAATTGTCATAAAAAACAATTTACCTAAAATAATTAGGAAATTTTAGGTTTTTTAGGACAATTCTAAATATTACTTAATAAAAAAAACAACTACCAAAAAACATTGTTAAATACTAATTATTAGCTATTGGAAACTGCAATAACCTGTTCATCGTGTTCTGGTTGCACTAATTAGTGCTCAGAACGCGTCATGGCTTTTGTTCATTTCCACTACGCGTTATTGTGGTCGTTTGGTAAGATGACCCGCCTTTCTATTATCTAATTTCAAAATCTATCGCAATCGCTTTCAGGATGAAACACATTGATGCTTCTTTTTGGCACAAATAAAAACTTACCAAAGAAATGCAGCAATGTGTCGGATCCAACTGTCAAATGAAAGCAATTGCGATAGATTTTTAAATTAGACAATTAGCTCCCAGGACGCGAATTTCGCTTTGTGGTCTTTCTGTGATTACCACAACGCGTTGTAGGCTTTTTTCGCTCAATTAGCGATTTCGGTCTTTGAGCATAACATATGTATAGAAGATGTAAGGTTCAAACCATAAACTGCACTACTAACTAATTTATATGCGCAGTTTATGATTTGAATCTAACTTAACGTAGGTATATCCACACAGCTAATCACATTTATCATACTATTAAGCAATTTTATAGCTAATTCGGTATAAAGGCCAAAGTAAGTGATCGTACCATGCATTGTAATCAAACATATGCATATCCAATAATTCAATTAACACATTGAACAGTTAACTATAATATTGATGATAACATAAGGTAATCATCACCTTATGTTATCATCAATAACAGAGACATTTAAAATCACTAACTCACTTTTAAATTTCTCCACAGCGCTGTGGGCTCACTTCGGTGGTGATATGAAGAATGGGCTATTTAACCAACCACGCAATGTGGATTGGTGGGTGTTGACGACTGCAAATGCAGTTGAGTACAACGGCTAGTGCCTTCCGAAGCACGAAGAGAAAAAATCTACAAAATATTTCAATTACTTTTTTAATCAAAATCAAAACAAGTGTTTGAGTACGTAAATGACAATTTGTTCACGCTCTTTGATTAATTGAATAAAGACATTCTAAGCAAGTAGTTATCTACTTCAAAATTACTCTAAACCTAATTCAGCCTACCATCCGGCCGAACACGAAACAATAAATTATGCCAACGATTAATAACGGTTTGGCTCGAAACCAAGTTGCGGAGGGGAAAACATTTAAGTCTAGGGACCGTACTGGATCTTACACAGCAGCGGTGCAAGAGGAGATAACTGGGGCTTTACTATGCGATACATGCGAAACAAAGACAAGAGCTATCTAATCGTTGGCAAGAGTTCCTAATAGCACGTCACATAGAGTCCGGCGAACAGTGAGCTTCCCATACAAACGTAATACCAAAATGATTTGCAATTTGAGCATAATTAACTGTTATTGTGATGTTATTCGGATTAAGACAGTATTTGTCTAGGGTTCTATTAAATAAAAAATCCAAAATACCAAACCAAGCATTTTACAGTTTTGTATGAAAAAATGTAATTGGCATTTATTTTGAATTGGGTTAGTATTGGATTTAACCCTAGACAAATACTGTCTTAATCTGAATAACATCACAAGAAGAGTTAATTATGCTCAAATTGCAAATATTTTGGCACTACTTTTGTATGGGAAGCTCAATGTTCGTCGGTCTATTTAAGGTATTTGCCATTTTCGTCCAAATATTTGTGAAATGTCCAAGCATCACAATTGTGTCTGCACAAATTATGTTACGATCACAAAATCATAACTATGTGAAGCGCCAACATAAGACAAACACGTCATACATACAGATTAATATTTGTGGAAAAACACGCGTGCACGCGGTGGCGTGCGCGGGAGTAAGTAGTACCGCGTGAGTTTTGTATAAACTTGGCAAAGTGTAGATCGCGCCAAACTTCGTAGCCGTGAAAATCGTAATAGAGTGTAGTTTCCGTACAAAATTTCTAAAAATTATGTATCGCCTTGTGTTCAGAGCGAGCTAGAAGTTTGGCGCGATATGTACAGTACAATTTTAAAATCTGCAGTGAATGCAGTGTGTGATCTACCTTAGAGCAGTATCTCACCGCTAAGAATAGTATGGCTGCTTGGTCCCCGAGGCCGAGACCACTGGCCACAAATAATGGTCGCCTACTTCGGGCAATATGTTAGAACAACCGTAACACTCACGGAGTTTGAACTGATACAAGCAGTAGATACAAGATTGCTTGGAGATTGTCTTTGAGATGTGTTTCTTCAACCAGTTTAATTATACGCAAGGTAATTTTTAAATCTAATCTAATCTTATTGAAAGTTCTGAATGATCTAAGGCTTGAAACGTTTCAGGACGACTTCATCCACTTTCCCTATTCCAATTCAGTGGAAATTCCTGTAATATAATTAGCCTTTGTCGTTCAGAGAAAATTTATCTATCTAATGGTATTATATAAGATAAGAATTATCGGATGAGTAGGTATAATATTAAAAAATCGACTATCGCCACCAGATCATTTTCTCAGGCGGGCCTCGAACCCACTACCTTTAAAGTCCGGTCCAATGCTCTCTGATCTACCAAGTCACAAGTGGGATCGAGGAATTATTTTTTGTATTTTTCTAGACGATCCCATGTGTGGTAAAAAGTGGTCTTCGCAAACCCGCAATATTTTTGAAATACCTTTCCAACTACAACCCACACTATGAGTTTGATACACTCAGTGGGTCATTGTACAACATGCATGCTTCACTTCTTTTTAGTGTGATATTACGTCCGTCTTTTCTTCAGGTCTGTGCCGTGACTACGCCCTGGAAAGGTGTCAAAACGTCGGGAATTCAAAAAACCAATAAATACAAACTAAAAAATTCTGAAACAACACCTGAATTAATAATATACGCGCTGTAATCCGTAAAATGTGTTTTTTTTCTATAATAAGGTCTATAGTTGCTAAAAACTTTGTTTCTTTCAAAAAGCGCTAAATATCCCATTTGAGAAGGTGAAACATCATCCTAAATACAGAAGCCTGGGCAATATTGTCGCGAAGCAAAATTACAAAGGACGAGTGCATAATGGCAAGATACAAAGGAACAGAGGCGCCGCGTCGTGACAGGAAGGTGTTGAAAGCCTCCACTGTTTAATTTAGGTCACAATAATTTGTCACTAAGCCGAGATTGAATCAGATGTACACACGACGGCACCTCAGACTATACATGATGACCGCCTTTATGCAATGCCTGTTTTCGCAGTTTAACTGTATATCCTGACGTGCTGTCGTGTGTACTTTTAATTTGGTGCGGGTCATGCGAAATTGTAATTGTACCTACAGTAACCAAACTAAAGATTTTTATTTTATGAAAACAATGAATTTAAAAAACAAAAAATGAATTAAAAAACTACCACGTGATGGTTAAAATAGTTATGCTTAATTGGAAAAGAGTAAAATAAAAATAGTTGTTCTTAAATTGAAAAAGAGTTAAATAGTTTTTACGAAAGTCCTCCGATTAAAAGTGATGTATTAATATAAAAAAGTGTCTCTTTTTCAATTAAGAATAACTATTTTAACGGACGTAGGTTTCTTTTAAAAAAAATATTTTTGCTTTTTATTTTAAACTTTTTAAAGAATTCATACGTTATCTACTCTAATACCTGCATCTAAATTGGAAAACCGTTCTGGCTATAAATGGGAAATTATAACTGCCCCTTAGCAGCTAAACACCATAATACCTATCTAAGAACCATCGCAGATAACCTACAAACCCATTACAGAAAACCGCAACCAAATCAGTCAGACCGCTCTGAAGATAAATGGGAAAATGATACTGCAGTGCTCCCTAGCGGCTAAACACCATAATACCTATCTAGGAACCATCGCTGATAACCTATAAACCCATAACTTACAGAAAACCGCATCTAAATCGGTCAAGCCGTAGATAAATGGCGACATGCATTTGTGCGCACAAACACCCTCTCTCTCTCTCTCTCATCCTAAACGCATATACCTACTCCGTTCCGTCGCTGGTAAAAAATAAAGTAGGAATCAAGATACTGACGAGAGCTACTAGCTTCCGGCCGCAACTTTTTAATCATCCCACGGAAACATACAACTGCGATTAAAATCCTATGTTAATCAAAGCTAATCTAGAACTAACTGTGTTCCAAGTTTCATTCAAATCCGTTCTGCCGTTTTTGTAAAACAAACATCTAAACATACAAACTTTCACAATCATGACGCTGAATTTGTACATTTATCATTATCTCTTCATTCAAAAGCTGTTGAAATCATAGACTTACTAGCGACCGCCCGCGACTTAGTCTGCGTGGAAAGTTTTTTGCTATCCCTCGGGAACAATTATTTTTTCGGGATGAAAGGTAAGTTATGTCCATCTCTGTACCCCTGAAAACGTGTATGCAAAATTTCATGATGATCGGTTCAGTAGTTAAGATGCGAAGGCGTAACAAACAAACAAACGGACATATTAGATAGATATAAGTAAGGATTTATCCGTAGGTTGAAATACATTTCGAAAAATAATCTGTTTTATGGGTTGCTGTCATAGGTCGCTGTGTGCATCATAGACTTATTTATACGTATATTAAGTCTATGGTGACCATCAACCATTTTAATTACAAGTGTTTTCAAGCGCAATCCATGAGGGCGTCAGATAAAATTCATAATGCATTTAAGTGTGAATGTTAAAACTAGAAGCGCGGAGACTATTTTATTATGATGAATTTTAAGTTAGTTTTATTGATATTTTTATTTAACACAACTTTAGTTTTTTCCACGAATGTTATACAAGGTGTTACAAAAATACCCCTAATGCCGGAAATGCCAATGAGTATTAATGAAATTGAAATAATGGGCACTGTTCTTTATTTATTAGCTATAATATTTACGGAGAAAAACAGTATCGAAGGTTTGCAAAAATATCGACAAGATTTTGAAAGATTCCCATCTCTGCCTGATCAGCTGTTCCGGCCTGTTCCGGTCTTTGGCTTCCAAATCAAAGACTATTCGTTCTTCAGACTGGTTACATCTGTTGATATTTGTACCTACGTTTACAGTACAGTGACCTAAGTATTAAGCTAATTACGACATAAGCGTATTTAAAATAAAATAAATACCTGAGACATTACAGTAACGTAATTTCTAAATTACATAGTTACTGAATCAATTATTTCAAAAATGTAAAATTAATTTCTAAAAGACACTTAAGCATCATCATCAGTATTTAAATACCATGGATAAGTTAAGTAAATTACTAATTTTACCTAGAGAATTCTTGCTTTGATAGGTAATTTCAAGCAGGTACCAGAAGTCCTATCTGTTGTTGTTTAATCTTTGAAATCGTGTTTGAGACGCGCGCGCGCCGGGCTTGTCCGCGAACAAAAGTCGGCATCACACAAAGCCATCAAACAATTCCGCCGCGGCGCGCGCTATGGCACAGTTAAAAAAATGTCAGTAGTCTTAGTTGTTCCGATTAGCGTAAAATTCGTTAATAGTTTTTATGGTATTAAGATGTATGTAGGTACAATGCGAATAATTTAACTTTGTACAACAGAAGTGAACACTTTCAGAGCGCTTGCGAAACAAAAGGATGTATTTTAATCTGTTGAAATCTATGTGCACCGCATCATACATTCTCGAGAGAAGTTGCCGCGGATCACTGTCTATTGTCAATTTAATCGCATTTTATTTTTATTTGAATAAGATGTAGGATGGTAGGAGAAAAAATACTATCGGACCTTATGAAAAGAAATGTATGAAATTTCTACTGTCGTTATTGAGGCAAAGACTAGTTGAGCAGTGTTGGAAAAATAATATGAATTTTAAAAAAGATCATGAAAAACGAATTATTTTAAAAACCTGTAAGTAGGTAAGTAGATTGATTAATTTTGAGGTAGATTGATTTAATTATGCTTGCGCCTTTTATGGAGAACTAGCTTCGTCTTCGTCGTGGTCAGGTCAGTTATTCCTTTTATTAGGTACCTAGGTAACTTGTGTGAAAAATATTCCTACTGGATAAGCTTGTGCAGTGTGGTACGACGCACTGACCGACCGGTTGTTCGCGTGTTCGCTCGACGAACACGCGAACAACCGTGCCTGCGCCGTGCGTACGGACTACGGTTAGTCGCTTTCCTGCCTTCAAGCAGTACTGTGTGCGTGTGTGTGATAAAAATGGAATCAAACGACATGGAAAAAAATGCTACAATTCAATTAATCAGACTCTATCGGAAAATCCTAAAATCAACTTAATTTTGCACCTTATCACAATAAGAAAAAATTACAGTACTGCCAACATAACGCCATAGGTACTATTCAATGAAACGCATTCTACCCAGGTACCTATTTGTTTGTGTGTGGTGCTTTTGGTGTACCTATTTTGTTTGTTAACATTTGTTTTCGTTAAGTTTGATTAGTTGTTAATTTATTTTAAGTGTAATAAAACTATTGTTAGTTATTTTAATCATGCCCGTACGTTCGCAGTGCTTGGGAATACGGGTACATAGTGATGTGTTATGGTTTAGTAGAAGCATGTGCCTATGCTTCTCTTGCCTTTATTGGCAAGAGACTGGTTTTTATTTAGCATATCATTTGAACGGCTCGAGATGAATGGAGTGCAGTTCGAGCTACATCTTTTGAGCATGTAATGTAAGTAATGTAATCCTTGGTTGAAATGAAACGATTTTTTTTGTCACACATACAAACTGTGGGCAGCGGTGGCGTTTCTATGAAGCGCGCGTAGTTTTATACTTTTAAATTGGTGCGGGTCAGTCCGTCCGTCGCGCGTCTTCGGGGGTCTAGTACTGAAAATCGAAAGTTATTTCGTCGAAATCGATGGGCTATTTTACTGATGGGTCATTTCACCAAAAAGCCATTTGACGGAAAATTTACATCACCGATAGTACATTTCTTCGAACGCCATATTATCGAAAGGCAAATAAAATAGTCTCAATTAAAAAGTTTTATTTAATAATCATAAATTTTAAGTGCCGCTAAATTACTTTTATAAAAATAAACCACTATTCGCATTATTAAGAAATAAAAATTATTTAGTAGTTCAGTAGTCAACATCGATTTTCTTAGATTTTATTTCTCTTTCGATAATATGGCGTTCGAAGAAATGTACTATCGGTGATTTAAGTTTTCCGTCAAATTGATTTTCAGTGAAATGACCCAAAGGTAAAATAGCCCATCGCTGAAGTGAATTTTCGATGACATGTAACTTTCGTTGATCAGTCCTAGACCCGTCGTGGGTCCGCCTACATGTTCGCGAACAAATCGGTGAGCGCACAAAGTAGTATGAACAAGGTCATAGACCGGAAATAGAGATGTAGATTAACATTGTCGATATTTTTATTCACGATTAAAAATAGCTAATTTTAGACGAAATTAAAACTTAATATTAGGGATTTGAGAAATTTACAGAGGACTCTTTACATGATGTACTTCAACCACCTTTCGGGATTAGGGGTATTTTTGTAACACCTTGTATATGAAAGATAACTTAGTTCCTTCCATTATGTCCTATATACAAAAATAAAAATGTTATTGGCCATTGCAAGTTAATAAGGAATGGTAATTATCATAGTATTTTTTATTATTAATTATCATAACAGTATCTCTTTGTGTAGTACGCTATATCAGGAATGAGAACATGATCTTATTTGTTAATAGTAGTTTATGATACAAGGTTGGTAAGGAGGTTTTAAACAATCGTGAAACAACTTTTTTCAATACATTTGCGAGAAAACATTATAAGTACCTACTGAAATAAAAATATATTTACAGCGTAATAATAAACAACAAAATTTTATGAAAATGGCGCCTTTTTGTACCCATGCAAAAAGTTTGTTTTCATTGTAAAGAAAGGTGAAGACTATACTACTTCGATTAAAAAAACAAAATGGTCAAAACCTTCATATTTTTTTGCAATATATTTCATTAATTAACATTTATTGACAATTAAAACAATGCATTGCTTCTTCCTAGACAGTATGTTCACATTGTAATAGAAATTAAAAAAGTCACAGAACCACATTCATGAACCCTGAACACATGACATTCTCTCTTATTTGGGCAGTCGTTTAAAAAAACCGTAACAAAACGCACGGCTAGCGATAAAATTAACTTTCCGCAAGCTGTATTTTCGAGCAACTGTATTGAAAAAATGTTGACAAACGGCACAGAATAAATAATACAATACTACGCGTTCACTTCATCATTGCCGCTACCTCCCGGCCCGCTTCGTCATACCGCACCCCCTGCGTCGCCTTTCTAGTACGGCTAGCAACGCAAAGCTTAATTTTTGTTTCTGTTGATTTAATCATTACGTTCGTTATTTGTGTTGTTATAATAATTAAAAGAGTAAAGTTCCTACATAATAGCGAACCTAACTTGTTAAATAAATTAATGACACTCTTTGAACAAGAAAAAAATGAAAAACAGTTGAACAACATGATTACTTTTTTGTCTACAGTACCGTTAACTGTGACGTCATACCGGTCGTCGACGGCAATCGCGAAGTGAACGCGTAGTACCTATGCAGTCTTGCTCGTGGTCAATTTGACTTGAATAGAGAAACTATAAAATCGACATATTATTTGTTTATACACTCGACAAAATTTATCATTTGAAAAAGCCCAGAGGAGGACCTAAGTAAGCTAGCTTAGAATGTAATTTATTTCAATAAATGTACAACTATCGGGAACCATTCTGCTATTTAGCTGCGGTCCCATCTAGTTTCTCTTAAACGCTGGTGGGCCAAAGCCTTAGATCACGAATACTATAGACTTGACACAAGCTTACACCCACATAATGGATAGAGAGGTAGTGTGAACAATCGACGACCTCCGTGGTCGAGTGGCTTTGTACGCCGGTTTTCAAGGTGTCGCCATCTCTGAGGTCCCGGGTTCGATCCCCGGTTGGGTTAATTTAGAAAACGCACTTTTCTATATTGGCTCAGGTCTGGGTGTTTGTGATATCACCGTTGTCTCTGATTTCCATAACACAAGTGCTTTCAAGCTACTTACTTTGGGATCGGAGCGATGTATGTGATGTTGTCAAATATTTATAACATACGGCTAGTTTGTTTTTTAGATTTTGTAGCTTAAAAACTACTAACTAAAGGTTGGTTATGGGGCATGTAGCCGTCAACTAGCATCGCCAAAACAGTTATTTTTATTAGTCAATATTAAAAAGTAAGCACGTTCTCATAACTACGATTATGTTCATAATAATTCTATTTATTTAAAAACTTCCTTACTTTATTTCTCTACTCTTCAAAAAGTACTTTTTATTTTTTCCTGGTAGTTTTAAAACAGTAGCAAAACGAAAGTGGCCAAGTTTTGGTTAGTACGTTTTGGAACTAGAGTAAAATCTTACATTATTATAAATAAATAAATATTTGACAACATCACATACATTGCTCCGATTCCAAAGTAAGTAGCTAAAGCACTTGTGTTATGGAAATCAAAGACAACAATTGTATCACAAACACCCAGACCTGAGCCAATATAGAAAAGTTCGTTCTCTAAATTGACCCAACCGGGGATCGACCCCAGAGATGGCGACACCTTGAAAACCGGTGTAAAAAGCCACTCGACTACCGGAGGTCGTTAAATATTCATTATTTTCGATTTTGGTATTTTTATCACCACGTCAAGTCTGTAGTATTCTCGGTCTGAGGGCAAAGCCCAGCGCGGTCGACCATTAGGAGATTAAAACAGAGACACACCTGTAACGCTGCGACCGCAGAGGTGCCAGGGGCTTTCTAGGTAAAATATGGCTATCTCACTATTTCTACAGAAACGTTAAGTATGTAGGTACAGTACAGCGCAATTGAAAAGCTTACTTCACTACTTAATTGGGATATTAAATCTAAAGCATAATTTATTATGTCTACTCCTATCGCGAACTTACTAGTATTAAAATTTATTGAAATAAAATTTAGTATGGTTTGACTGGATTTATTTACAAAACTATTCACACATAGGTCTTGCACTTCTGTACTACTGAAACAAACTTTCTTAATATTAGTAGAAATACGTTTTTTGGGAAAAAGTCATAAATATCAGAGTAGCAATCAATACACATCGGAACTGAACTGTGAGCAGTCGTAAAGATAACGGATAATAAATTGACGATATCTGAGGTGTGTTAAATTGAGAGCTTCCGTACTTGGTCGTAAACAGAAATTATCTTTTAATAATATAAAGATCCCATGAATTTATAGGTGCTGCCACGCAATATAACCTTCAAGATTAGCTCTTTGTTTTACAGCAAGATAAAGGTTATAGCAACATTATTGATCTAAAATTATCAAGGGATCTCAGTAAAAAACTTAAATTCATAACTTATTTTTAATTAGCTGTCACAAGAAAGTTTAGTAAAATGTTATCTTGAATATTTTTAATACTTTCAAATTAAGTGGTTAACGTAACTGTCAAGGAATGTACACACCCCAGCACGTCAAGCTAAACAGTTGAACAGCGAAAATAACTTTTATTTCGTACGGCATAAAGATGGGCTCAAGCTCAACATGTGTATTGTATAGTCTGATGTGCCGTCGACTGTACGTACTTAGCAAGTTTTTTCAATGAAGATTTTTATAATTTTACTCCAAATGTCAACCTCTTTTTTGTATTACAAACACTATAAGGCCGTGTTCAGATGACACTCGCCGATCACGCACAGGACTCGCACACGCGTCACCCACGCTCGCCACGCGCAAAATCAGCGCACGCCTCGAGCCCGTTTATACTACTAGTGACTGGACTACTTCGTTCAGTAGACACTATTAGCCATAGCGCGGGCGCAAGCCGTATGCGGGGTGGGTGCAGCCCGTGTGCGGGGTGAGCGCGGGGTTGGCACAAAGCGTGCGCGAGGCCGGCGCATGGCGTATTCGGGTGGACTTCGATAAATGCAATTTGAGATCTATTGATGTGTCATAAGACTCAAATTATATACAATGAATTTCAAAGCGAGTTAGACGCGGATGCTGACGCGCGTAGCGTGCGCTTAGTGGGCGCGTGTCGTCTGAACGCGGCCTAATAGCGTAGCATCTGTAGAAGCACGAGCAGTTGGTATATGTAGCTGCGCGCTACGTTCTTAGTGTGCGCTGTGCTACGACCACGTGATGCCCATGTCACCTGGTCCATTTATAAAGCTTTTCCTTTTGTGATAATACCATAATACCATACAGGAGGACTTTTATTTAGTGAATTCATTTTTTAGAGATGTTCGATCCTTATTTATTTTTAATGATGATGATACACGCTTATATACTCAGTAATTGCAGTGACATGTTACTATCACAGCGTGTATTGTCAACCACACCACTGGACTACACCACTTGGGTTACGCTTACATTTTTTTAGGTAACTACACCACCGTAGTGAAATTCTAATATTAAACTTGCATTTATCGATATCAATTAGTTATCATTCGTAAGATCACGACATGACATGCTACACATCACTAGTCGGCAGTGGTGTAGTTACCTAAATAAATTGTAAATGCTACCACAGTGGTGTGGTTGACAATACAAGCTATTACAGTATATATTTTAATTTGTGGTACTATTCAGCTACTTTTGGGAGTGATAGTGTATATAAACGTATGTTTAGTCAGTTAAAATACTTTAGAGAGTAGTTTATAATTGCAGCATCGTGATTGGTAATTAGGTGCAAGAACTACTAACGACCAATGCAAACTCGGTTGTTTACGTGATCAGTACCGTGTCACTGCTACACACAGTCATCTCGCTTGGAGAACTAACTGCAAAATAACTAAACTCAAGTTATTTATAGATTGAGGTCCATACTCCATACCTACTTGAACTGAACCAATTTTGATTAAAAATAGTAGGTATGGAAATAGATTGGACCTTGAAGAAGGATAAGCATAGGCTGCTATTATTTCTTACGTTCTTAAATAAAAACTGTAATATCACAATGCGTTGCATTTCTTTGGGTTTCATTCTGTGGGTGTGCATGGAGAGGAAGTTAGTAGGTGTTACTCTGAGCGACCGGAAGTCGAACAAGTGGCTCAGAAAACAAAGTAAAGTCACTGACATCGGCCTTAGAGTGGCAAGACTCAAATGGGAATATGCCGGCTTGGCAACATTGCTAGAAAGCAAGAATCTTGGTGCAAACGACAAATGCTATGGAAGGATGACATCAAGAAGGTGGCGGGCAACAACTTGTCCCTAACTGCCCAAAACAGAGAGAGATGGAAACAATTGAAGGTAGCCTACACCAAGCTATTGGTTGAAGTAAGCTAGAGAGAGAGAGAGAGAATTTATAACGCTCCCAGTTAAATTCCCAGAGAGAGAGAGAGAGAGAGAGAGAGAGAGAGAGAGAGAGAGAATAAATAACTAGGCAACTGCCCCTATTTCAGGCAACAACGCTACGAGGGATTGATTATTATTCGTACTTACTGTCCATATTGTTTGTGTGTCTCCGTATCGAAACTGTTTGGGATTAGGTTCCAATGTCAATCAGTAGTGGCTTTATATCTTCGTAATTGTACCGGAGGATCCAATTATTGTAGATGCAGTACGGTGTGGCAAGAAACATAGTGTGCCTGTGCAGGATACACTGTGTGTGTGTGTACACTATGATACTGCCTATACTTGTTCAATGTAGTAAAAGTAAACAACATTGATTTAAGTACCTTTTTAATTTCAATGTGTAATATAGAATCATTTCTGAAACATCTTTTAAGCAAATCTAAGGGGCAAAGTACAAAAGAGCGTATCGAATAATACGCTTTCATTCCCACAATACAAAATTAAAAACGTTGATGAGGTGAGCTGTCGGAACAAAGAAATGCTTTTCCACTCCCTTTGACTTCACAAGACGCCTCTTTAACGAGCCCGCATTCTGTGACTGAATTCAACATTATCGCTAAAGAAAAAGGAATTGCGAAGAAACAAATTAACGTTTACATTTCTTACGACGACGTCTCGCCTATTCATTACGGCGACAATTTTGGCCCTTTGAGCGGAGGTGACGACCGACGCGGCAAAGTCAGAATGGCAACTTCAAACGAAATTCGACCCAAATACTAATCAAAAGCATAAAGCAAGGATTTCTAATCTGTTATAGGTGCATGAACATGAGCGCAAATATAGAAACCATTTTGCTTTTCTACATTTGATTGAAACACGAAATACGTTTTCCTGAAAAATACCGGGAAATCGGTAAGAGATAAGACTCATATTTTTTGCCATTTAAATAATTTTAGTAAGTATCAAAGAGAACCGGAACTCTTTGACTTTGCTTAGAGTTATGAGGATCATGTAATTTCTAATTTCCACATTAAAAGAGTCTTTTAACATTTCTTTTAGGCAATTCTTTATTATAATTTTATAAAGAGCGGATAACGACATAAATTTTAAACATTGAATTATGTTTTACAAAGTATTTCAATTAGCATTCGGTCTTAGAATAATAATCGGCTTCTAGGTGTTGTTATTCTAAGCCTTCGGTTTATTGAAGTTATAATCCTGTTTTTTAAACGATTTATAAAAGGGGAAAAATATTTAGCTTTAATAAATCCATTTCTTGTAGAAACTAAGCTTTAGCAAGTAGTTAGAAACGCTTATCGAATAAAGAAAGTCTATTCAATAACATACACCACTGTTTAATTTTTATTAAACCAAAACACCGCCGTTCATTCTAAAAGGTGTTTATAACCATTTTTTATACTCAACTTCCAGCATCAATCGAATCGTTTGAAGATTGATAGACCAAAGAGGATTTGTTGACGGAAAAAGAAAACAAACGAAACACGAGTGATTGAGAATAAACGGAAATTAAAGGATGTTGGTACGACCGTTGTGTGTCCCTATGATGTTTGGACGAATAAACATGTGCGTTCCAAAAATGGAAACTTAAGTGTACGAATGAAACCCGTGGTTACGGAAATGGGACGGGGGAGGGACGTGAGCAATATAATAACGTATAATTTGTAGATTATTTGAAGTGATCCAGTCAAATGTATTTATTTCTCTAAATGTAATCTAATCTCTTTGTATTTATTTTATTGAGAACAAGTATTTCATCTGTAGTCCTATGGATATTGGAACAACGTAGGTAGTTAAAAGACCAAAAATGTACATAACAATCTTACCAGTTGAAAGTTAAAAATAAGTATTACAAATATTAGAATCTGACTGCATTCAAAGATTTTTTAAAAATCTCCTGCCTAAAGGGGTTGACATTGGCCAACTAGCGCCGCCAGTCAATTTTATTTTATTTATTCTAAATAAGCCCAATTTCTTAAAAAAGGAATCAGTCATGGTTTTGTTAATAACGTCTAATATTTATTGAATAACTTTACACAGTTTGAAAAGGCATTCAAACAGTTTTAAAACGCGATTTGTTAAAAGTGGCCACTGTTGGTTCACAGTTTTTAAACTATTGCACGCATTTTGTAATGTTGTAACGTTATTCAATAAACGTTAGACGTCATTCACAAGACCTTGACCGATTCCTTTTTTAAGAAGTTGGGTTTATTTAGAATAAATAAAATAAAATCGACTAAATAAGACAGACTGAATAAGACAGCATCTTAAACATAAGGAAGACCATGTGTAACATTAAAATTTTAAATATTACGTATTGTATCGTGTCGTATTCGATTTAAAACAATCTTTAAATGCAGTTCTGATTATTTAAAAAAACAAAATTAAGTGTTCTTTCAGTAAAATCTCGTATCTTCAATATCTTTGCAAGAATCTTTGCTTTCATCTTAGTTGTTACTTCAGTGCCAATTATTATTTCTTTATTATTAACTTTGCTACTGTTCCTTTTATAAAATGTTAATGAAATAGCAATTAATTAAAACTGGCAATATACATATACTTCCTTTTAACAAAGCTTTTTGTAATCTGAGTTCCGATCAAATGGCCCTATTAACGATCACCAGCGTCCGTAATTTCCTGGTTTCATTTACATTATACTATAATCAAGATTTAGTGAAAATAAAACGTGGAAATTTTACACTTTTGCAGACATTTTCTGTATTGAGTTTGATTTTTTTGTAGTAAATTCATATCTTGTTGGATAAAAGTCCTATAAAAATTAGATTAGTAAAAAAACTTTATAATACTTATGTCACAATTACAAGCAATGTAATAAATAAATAAATATTTGGCTACACATACATTGCTCCGATTCCAAAGTAAGTAGCTAAAGCACTTGTGTTATGGAAATCAGAGACAACGGTGGTATCACAAACACCCAGATCTGAGCCAATATAGAAAAAATCGTTTTCTTTGACCCAACCGGGGATCGAACCCGGGACCTCAGAGCTGGCGACTCCTTCAAAACCGGTGTACAAAGCCATGCGACCACGGAGGTTGTAACATTGTCACATTCATGTAATGTATGCAACATTGTCACATTCTGTGAATCTCTTTGTCAATGTGATAATGTTCAAGAAATAACACAATGATGTAGTGTGACAGAGTTGTTTGGTAGGTTTATAATAGTGATATTGCTCGTGACTGTATGTATTAATATCTAACAATACTGGAGCACGGATCAGCCGCGTGAGGAGGCAACATTTATACAGTAGCATAGCCGACCTCAAACAAATGGAAAGGATTAGCGTTCGAGACTTTCATTGGGTTTTAACCGCTCGGCTACTGCTGGGTACACTCCGGCCCCCTGATTATGTAACTTTGTTGCAATCAACTCTGACAGAAATCGCAGTTACATTGCTGCTTTAGTAAGAACCAATGTGACAACTATCTTACTTAAAGCAGCAATGTAACTGCGGTTTCAATCGATTTCAATGGTGAATTGTTAGCAACAGAGTTACACAATCAGGGGGTACCCAGTATATGGCGAACGTGCTGAATTAAACGTTTGCTTGGCACGCTAACAGTAGCAAAACCGGGACTGAAACATTTTCTCCGAGAAGCGCGATTCTCTAAAATTGTATTTTATTATTATTCAAAGTTTATCTTCGATTCCTCGAGTTTCTGGTAGATGTCAAGTATCTACTGAGTCGTAGATTCTAAAGAATTTTAACCACCTGCGCATAGGTACATACATACTGCTCAAAAGAAAATAGGGGCCACCATATGATTTTCCATACAAAAGAACTAAGTTCCGAAAGGTATCTTTCTGATAAATTAAATCTGATTTTATTTGAATTTGATGTTGTTCGAAAGCTGTTGACTTTACTGTCGAATTTACTGTATAATTTCTCCCATTCGCCGTGTGTCATTTACAATAATAAGAAAGTTGTCTTTAAAAAAATACGCGGAAGAAGGATGATCATTTCTGACCTGTCAAAATGTTGTTTTTTTCCATCCATTAAGTAATATAGGTAGCTCATAAAATTTCATTTTTATTGTTATTTATAAACTGCTAACTAACATTAAAATCGGAAATATAGAAATAGAGAAAATTTAATAACATATTTTTCTGATTGTCAAATTAAAATTCAATAAATATTAGTCACAGCAACTATTCAAATATAATTTTATTATCATTACATCAACTTAGAAAAACTATTTGTCAGGTCAACGCTTGTATGGGAAGTGGTCATTGTTCTTTACTTTTATTTTATTTAAGCTTCTTGGGCAGCATTGTAACCAAAATCGCGTGTTAACTCGCGTGATGCTACAACTGTCTTAATTTCAGCAAAACAACGCTATTCATCTAATCTACTTCCTTATCTCCGCCGACAGCGGACGTGTCAACATAAAACGCGGAGGCTTTTTGATAGCTCTGGCCAAAGCTCGTTCATTAAAGCATGAAAAATCGGCGTGGCATGGGCCCGTCCAAAAAAGAAACTCTCGTTTGGCGCCGGCAATATTTTTTGGTAGGAACGAATGAAATTATTCATCAGTCGGGGCTCGGAACAACAAACCCGGACATCCACCGCAGATTACTCGGAGATTATTACTATGGATGAAAACTGAGCGCCATTTTTTTGTCTGTGGTGTGAGGAAACGAATATCCATGCTACAATAATATCATGCGATTATTTTGGTGGTCTTATAATAATAACATCTAAAAGCCGAGTCCTTGTATGTAAAGTGAGGCGAGTAAAACTGAGCCAAAATGGCTCGGTTTTCAGATTTATTTCCTTCTTGCGTTACCTAATCGTAACTAAAATCCAATAAAATAGTAACTAGCCCCCTTTTTCGTTTTTATAGGTACGATTAGGTAACGTATGGAGGATAAAAATCCGAAAACTGAGCCTTTTGGCTCAGTTTAATTTGCCTCACTTTTGACAGGGCGCTTTGTAGGGAACTATTGTTCTAGCTAGATCGTTATTATTCTGAGTTGGTGGTGTTGTTTGAATGCGTTCTGTCAAACATGTTACATACTTCTTTCAACTTTTGATAATTAATAAAAGTACATTTTTTGATAACTTTTTTAAATTAAAAGATTTAGTTGCGCTTAACATTATAAAAATACCTCTCTAAACGGTCAAGTTTTGGTAATAAGTAAGATTTGTTAATTTATGGAATAGAGAGAGATAAGTTAAAATAAACTGTTTTATATGCAGCTGTACTTCACCACCCCCGTGCCATCACTCCCACCCAGCGATATCAAATCTGAATAGTAACGAGCTGAGATCCCGAGAGGTATCGCGCTCTGAATAAGCACAGCGATAGTATTAATGCTCGGAAGTGGCGTCGTTAAACACAGTTAACTAGTGGCACAGAATACCTTTGCTAGTGGCTCTGTGAGCTGTAGACCTCGTTGAAATTTTGTTGTTTAAATATTAATCTAATAGATGACACCATGAGGTTGACATTGCTTTTAAAAAGCAGTTTTATGTGCTGTTATTAGGTAGGTTAGATTCGTAGCTAGATGGCGTTTCTGATTTTTTAAATTTTTCGAGTTCGAAAAATCAAGTCATGTTTCAAAATTTTGAAAAATTGACTCGATAAAAAATGTATGTAGTTATTAAACCTTCTCACAAAATTTCACGAGAATTGGTGGAGAAATGCGACCTGTACTGTAGAGGAGAACAGCCGGACAGCCGGAAAGACAGACATACGAAAGAATTTTTGCCCTAGCTAAAGCAGAGACGCTTCGCGCATGCTCGGTCAGTTAAAGTATGAAAAAAAGTATTATATTGGTTTGCTGACATTTTTTTTATAATTTTAGTATCTATTGATTAGCTAACGCCTTTCCCATCTCTTCTAAAAAAATAAATCAAACATGTTTACTCTGAGTAATATTTATATAAATGTTCTGGCTTCTCATTTAAACTCCGACTATTCTTGAATTCCTCTTCCGTTTGTGAAATTAAAGCATAAACTGAGTAGCTTTTGATGAAAAGCTACACTGGATGCAGTGTAAGTTATAAAACTTACCGGTTTGGTCGTTTATAGGCCGTCGACGCACGGTAAATTTAAGTTGGATCGCAGCGAGTAGGCCTCAAGAGACACAGTGCGCACGGAATATGCAATCTCAACTATATTACTCGACTGAGCTAATCTGCAACTACTCGGCTGAAGGAAATTGGAGTGTCAAACTAATTAAAATACTGCTGACATTGTAACATGATACACAATACACCAATTTAATACAGGGTGTTACAAATCAACCCGCAATGCCGAATATGGTAGATAGGGACCATCAAACTGAACAACTTTTACTATGGGACCAACTCGGAAATCGCGAAAAAAATCTGCTGCATACAAAAATTAATAACGAAATGTATGAAACAGCAGATATTTTTTTAACTTTTGATGTTAATAAAGTAGCTTTTTATCGTGAAAAATAAAAAAATTGAAATAAAAAAGTTATCTTCATATTCAACTCTAATTTCAGAAAGCAATTCATTAGTTTGCGTTTCATTTTAACGAATATCAACTATTTTGAACATGCAGTAATTATATTTCATTAGTAGAAGTACCTATAGGGTTACTTATTCCACTAATTTTTTATTTTATTTTATTTATTTAAATGCAAATTTGTAACAATAACTGGAGAACGTTGACCACTGTTTCAATTTAATTTGACCACAAACTGTTTATTCCCGTTACTAAATATAATGGGAAAACTTAACCGGAATTTCACAAATAGCACATCAGTTGGCTATAGAAGTAGATTAATAGTTTAATACATTGTAACACTAATCTTTGTAACGCTTATTCAGTATGTTTCAAGCTTACTATATAATGATGATGAATACCACATTAAAATTGGTGTGACATAATATAATAAAGTTTAATATAATCATCTGACCAACAATAAAACGTTTACAATAAGTTTATTGTTTCATATTGTTTAAATTCACGAAAAATGGGTCATAAATTGAACGCAACTATCTTTGAGTATAATATTAGTATTCATTTTTGACGTCAACGTCCCACTGTTCCCACGCGGAAAGAAAATGCAACCCATAAGACTGGTCCCTTGAGGTGTGGTAAACAGTCCTTTAAAATCTGTCTCCAAAAAGTGATTTAACTATGAAGTATCATTTTATTCTTTTTTATTACGGCAAGTGACGGTACGTACATAATTAAAGACAAATACTGGAAAATTACCCAGAATTGAATCTGGGATCACAGAAATGGCGACCGAAGGATCCGATATCCTAATCACATTCGCATTCATGTCACGATCGTATTAATGGCATCCTGAAAAGTTTATGAAAGATCACAATATTATGTGTTTGTGAGTGTGTGTGTGTGTGTGTGTGCCGAGTCGTGCGTGTCAACTGACAAGCTTTGTCGTTTGAGTTTTTCTCTGAACATTTAAATCGTTCAAATCGTTTCCAACTTTTTGGACTGACTCGAAATAACGAAAAAAAAGGACGTTGGATTTTTTAAACTCTCATCGTAATTTAGCTGAGTGCTCGAAGAGTCGCCAGTTGTGCCCGTTTCCCGAACAAAGGTAATTGACATTTTGATTTGAAAAAGGTCTAACACCAAAATGTAATATTTTGTCTGACACTCCATAAATGGAAAGAGATGGGAAACCCATGTTGCGTAGAGTGGTTGATAGAAATAGCTACCTATACACATGGTCAAGTTTTGCTCGACAGTAATTCATACAAAAAGTATTAACTTTTTTTGTGTACGGGGATAATACGGTCAGTAACAGCGTTGCATATATTCGTTCTAGTGGCCATAGCAGTGCTTACAAAATGTAGTTTTGAGCACAATCCTTTGTTAGACGAGACGGCTGATCAGACTATACATGTTGACCTTAAGACCGCCTTTATGCCCTACTACATAATACTGTTTTCGTGGTTAAATTGGTTACTTTAAAAAATTGATATTTATTAAAATGTATCAGTATAATTTATTGAAATAGAATTGCTCAAATAGATCACTAATGACTGATACAAGGTAGGTAGTTAAAAATATTGAACTTTTCCAAGCGCTAAAAATCACCAGCTTTCATAACGTATTAATACTTCGTGACAAGAGAGCTAAAAAACTAACATGAGTTAAGCTAGTTTTTTAGAAGTCTATTTTAACGTCAAACGTTGATTGCGCTTTTTTGAATGCTTTCATATTATACTTGCACATTGGCAATCAACATTTTAACTGTCCTCAAAATAGCAAAATATTTTATGTCGATAGGTCTGTGAATTTTAGTTATTAGGATTATATGCGAATAAAGTAGATAATGCACGTATGAGACTTTTTTTTAAATAAAATTATTTATTTGTAGCGTAACAATATAAGTACAGTACGTACCTGTGAATGTATTGCATAATATACATACATATATAAGGTCGCACCTTTCTCGCATGAGTATTCAGAAATCACTAAAGAAAAGTCTTCTTTGTACATAACTAGTTTCGTAGCAAGAAAAAGAATTCTTCACACGTAACTGATTGCGTAGGCAGCCGAAGGGATGTTTTACATTATAAACATTAGTGAAAAGTAATCAAAATAAAACTTTGAACGCACTAGTTATGAATAATAAATTCTCTAGAGCACAATATCGAGCAAAGTTATAACTGCTACAAATGTCACGCGTATGTAAATTAATTAAAGTTAACTGTTTCAAATAACAACCCTCAGAGTCATGTGTGAGTATTGACCCTTCAATATGCTTCTATGAAGCTAATTTATTTATAACAAACATGAACAATGTATGCTTACCACAAAGATGCAGTGGCGTGTTAACAGAATATCTTATGAGGGACACTTTCGATTGCAATTGCAAGTTGCTGTTATATTGAATTTTGAAATAACGTCCTACACTGTGACAATATATCATTGACCGAGCAAAAATAACGGGAAAATCTTTCGTTAATTTTGATGTGGTCTGTACGGGCGCTGTGAGAGAATTCCATAGACAGCCATATCTTACATGAACTTAGAGTAGGTACTTGCCATGGTACAAAAATAAACTGCGCTGTACTTACTATATTCATTCTAGATTTTTAGCGGCAAAATTTGTTGCTGTGTTATACCTATATGTAAGTACATTAAAATACCCGCTTCTGGCTTAAACCCGGGGAGGGTTTAAAGTGTCCCGTTTTACAGATTTTCTCAATATTCCGGAAAATAAGGTTGGACAAAACGGTCAAACATTAGTGTACCGTAGAGTAGAGTACTGTATTTCAAGTGTGACATAAACATAGCTATAATAAAAAGGTCTGGTAATTACCCGATTGTTTCAACTTTGTTGTATATCACTTTAGTAACTTACACGACTTTCAATTCAATGTCAGCCTACATATACTATATTTCGTGTGAGGGAATAGGAAAAGTTTCATGCAATTAGCCGAAATATCGTGCGAGTGGGTAACACTTTCTGAATTGAACAATTAGTGTCAGTCATTCCGACAGCTATGGTTTATTACAAAAATTAAGGTTGTAATAATTTAGTAACTGAAGTTCGTAGTATTTGATTAGCACGCCTTGACGTTAATAAGGCTTTATGAATTTTATGGAATAATTTGTAGCAAAAAAGCTTTTGTATATACTTGAAAATCTTTGCTCTGCAATATTTTAACATTAGTATTTTGCAACTACCACCTTCTATTTGGGTATGAATATAAATTCACAGTTTCCCACTGTTATGGGGATATCGTAATTCAATTAATTTGGTAGCCTGATTGAAACAGAAACACCGCCTCTGTGGTCTAGTGGTTTGCCCACCCGTGTAAGACGCAGGGGTCTCGGGTTCGATTCCCAAGAGGGGGCTAATTTCAAGTCCGACTGGCTAGCTACCACCATCTTACCTAAGTCTGACGCCATAAAAACAATTTAAAAAAATAAGTTGTGTTCCGGCAGTTAGAGGTAAGATAGCCTGTTCCTCAGTGGTGAGGATTCCGAGTGTGTGCGCTTCAACCTTCGGCCTTATCGTCACTTAACATGAGTTGAGGTGAAGGTCAAGCACTAACCCGTTGTGGATACAATAAAAGAAAGAAAGACGAACTAAAAATATTTACTGTTAACATAAAAAATCGAGTGTTGCCATACAAAAACTCTTACGCAAAATTAAAGTATCTCCCCATTATTTTCTTTTTTTTTTTGCCAGACTCATTCTCACTATAAATATACCTACCTATTCATCTCTATTTTTGACATCAGCAATTTTTAATATCCTCATTGCTGGGTGGGGCATAGGCCTTCCTTATGGGTGGATACCACGCAGGCCTAATGCGAATTAGTGGGTGTTAACCACTGCAAATGCAGTCGGGACCATCGGCTGAGCGTGCCTTTCGAAGCACGGAGGAACTAGAGATAATAACTTATTGGTCACCCATCACGTGAAAAGCGAATGCGAAAGTCAATCGCAGGGCCAGGCGCTAAACCAATACGCCACCGAGCTCCTCAATATTAACTTCATACATAAATGTGACTCGTCACTTATAATCCATTCTGTTTAGTCCATTAGTTGCAAGGATCAGTACGTCAGCCATTTACCACTGCAAAGCTTTGATGTGAGTTAGACAAGTTAGGAATCAACTATGTCGGTGTTATGAGCGGTTCTAGTAGACCATAAAGTTGCGAGAACTGTTTAAGTTCTGTGGTTATGAAGCAGAACTATTTAGCACTGGATCAAGTTCTAAGTAATCTTTATTAGCTTAATAATAATAATATTTTTCTAAGTTTATTAAATAATGATTTAGTTTGTTAGTAGAACTTTTATTTTTAAATACAGTCAAAAATTTATGTAATTTAATATGGTTATAAAACAATGTTTTAAATATTGTTTAATAACTATAAAACTTATTCCTTCATTATTACAGCATCAATTTAAAAATAATAGCAGACTTTTTAGCACAAGCGTAATAAAAGCAATATCGCGGAGGTAATTCAGGAGCACTCGACTTTATTGCAGCTAAACAGTTTCCGTTATTAACACAATTCCTCATTAAAAATGGTTGCCCACCTAAACAGAAAGCTAATTTGGAAAATGGCTAGTAATTACATACAGTTAGAGCAGCCGCCCAAATACACGTTGTATTTCAAATTCAAACGACATTTATTATTTTCGAGAGACTACAAATGATTCTTAAGTGAATTTGGGAAAGTTTGTTCGACGTCGCTATCGTGTCAAAAGTTTTGTCTGAATTCGTAGTACGTGAGTTTACAGAATTGGGAATTTTAATGAACGACTGAACAAAGGGTGCATATTTTGGATTTAACATTTAAATTACTCTTACCAATTGATAACTTGATAGATTTTCTATGCCAAAAACTGTTTTGCCCAAGATTACGGACACGGACGACTGTTATCTTGGACAATCCTACAGTTTGACGTAAGAAGCACATCACGAAAGTATTGTTTGACAAAAGGGTGAAGAGAATTCCCAAATAGTGGTAAGTATCATTTCAAGCACCAAATTCAAGGAAAAATAAAAACTCCAAAGCAATAATAAAAATGTATCGTTAACCCCACAGCTGTTAACGTACTGAAATTAATGTAATTTTAATGGAACTATGCGAAGCGAAAAATTGGCGTGTCACCCCCAGATACCGGTTAAATCATTACCGTGGCGTCACTGTATAATTCCGGTCACCTGGCCGAGCGTTTGGAGCGCTATATCAGCGTTATGCGACAGTTATTTCAGCCGGCGAGATCCGGAATGGCTCTCGAGTGAATAAGCTGCCACTGAAATGTGATCTTCAGATAGCTGAGCATACCATGAACGGATTTACTCCGAGGGTCTTTTGGGTTTATTAGAGTCTATACTTTTAGGCGACGAGCCGAGTGCCGATGTAATTATACTAAGGGACTTAAGTCCCTTTGGCCTTGAGTACTAGTGGCTCTGTAAGCTGTAGACCTCGCGTTTGTGACATTTTTGCAAAATGCATGCAAAATGAAACTAAATACAGTTAGAGATTGATAAAGAAAATTAAATAAATTTAAAATTTATAGTTATTTTTGAAACTTATTTTTTGATGGCACACATTAAAAACAGAACTGGCACTGAAACGGAAAATATAGATTTTAGTAAGAATGGACCTTTATTGGAGCTATTTGAACCGATAGAAAATCAGACTTCAGCAAGCTGCTAGAGAAATGTGATCTTCAAATAGCTAACTCGGACTTTTCAAGAACATACTCGTACTTCGACTAACTTAATACTATGAATAGCTTTTGTAATTTTGATTCCCGTAGACAGAAAAGGGAAATTATTGTGTTCCGTTCTGTTTTTGGATTATCTTAATAAAAAAAATAAGGATCATAATAACTATCACTTGTACTATAACTATGATCTCACTTAAATTTCTTCGAGTAAATTATTGTTTGACTGTAATGCTTCAAATTACAAAGATAAAAAAATATTTAAATCTAGCTTTCACCCTTTGGTTTTAAATCTATCACTTTCGAGAAGTAAGTATAGCGTAATATTTTGCTTACAAGTCGGTGTTGTGTAATGGAAGTACGATAAGTGTTGACGATGCAACCTCAACTTCACCATAGGATGTATGTATTCGCCAAGCGGAGAAGAATAAAAACACCAGCTTACTGAATGCCCATATATTGTGGTCGGTTACTAACAAAGAAATGGACGATGCGAGCTTACAACTTTTCCTACGCCCGCACGTCCTTAAGTGTAATTTTGCCTGGTGGCAACTATGCACTAATAGCGTGAGCTAATATTCTTTACTTAACTTGGGTATTCTAAAAATCGTATTTACATTTTACTTCTTACCTCTCTTTCACTCATTCAACCCTACCCGCACAAACAGTAATAATAAAGGTGTAGGGTCGAATGAGCGGCAATACCATAAAGAGAGCCCCGCCTCAGCCGCGCGAGGATGTTTAGGTATTAGGTTCCTTATTTTACTATCAGAGACCTATACAAGAGGCCTTTATTTTGACAAATCTTACCCAAATACCAAGTCAAAACCTTAGGGCTTTTAGGACAAAGGCTGGCGTCTGACCTAGACTCATCCATAGGTCGCGACTACCACCTCCTAGACCTAAATTACCTAGCCCATTACCTCAAACCATGAAACGTTACCTTTTAGGTCAATAAAAACGACACTTTATTTTCTAGGATACCTAAATACCTAAACAATACCCAATTGAGCTAAAACTTAATTATTTCATAAACTATAAAACTTACAGCTACGTTAAATACTTCATTTTACAGCACTTTTTATAAGCTTCAATTTAAAACCAAATAGAACATTACATATTAATAAACTTTAAAGAAATTAAAAACACAAACTAATCGTCTTAACTAGCTACTGCTTATAAAGTGCGTACTTACATGAGATATTCACAAACACAGATTTTATCACTAGTAACGCACTTAGTGTCCACTAAACAGTCTTTTTGCTAGTCACATTTTAATCACTTTTTCCACTATTTGCACTTGATCGAAGCTGTCCGTAACAGTCTCCCCCCGGTGCAGCACTCGCGGCACCTTCCTCTTCAGTAGGGAGGACAGCCAATCTCGCTGTCGGGCGACGAAAAACACCTCCTCTTGTCTTGACATCAGCGTTGCGAATCTCGCCGTCTGGTCCTGGATGCACCGCCGTCACGACGCCTCGCGGCCACACATTGCGAGGCAGACTGGAGTCCACGATGATGACGACGTCACCGGGCTTAAGTGAGCGGCCCGTGACGTCACGCGTGTCCCCACGCGGAATGAGCTCAGGCAGGTACTCGCGCACCCAGCGGCGCCAGTACTCGTCGGCCAGCGCCTGCGCAGCACGCCACAGCTTGCGCGAGGCTGGCTCGCACGGCCCAGTGAGTGGCAGGCCGCGCGAACCCCCCAATAGAAAGTGATTCGTTCTATATCTTCAGCGAAACATTGGCGCTGCGACTCTCGTTGCAATCTCATCTCAGCCTCTTCTAACAGCTGTACATTTATCGTAGCGGCACGGTTACGACATTTGCGTACGAATAGTAACACTCTTGCCATCGCTCTCACCAAGCGTTCATATGAGGAAAAACGCTCGGCTCGAGGCACACTATCGTTTGCTTCTGCCATTGTCGTGAGCACTATCTCTACCGTGTCTTCTTCCGTTACGATATCACATGTGGGCCATAAAGCCTCATCTTCATATAAATATTTGGGTCCTTTAAACCATCTGTCGTCACACGTTTTCATCTCAACATTAGAGCGCGTTGCGTCGTCCGCCACGTTCAGCGCTGTCGGAACCCATCTCCATTGGCTAGCGTCCGTGGTCTCGGCTATCTCGCCTAAGCGGTGCGCTACGTATGGCGCGTAGCGCACGCTATCATTACGTATCCAATGCCATACGGTACGCGAATCTGTCCAATACACAGTTTTTTCGGGTTCCCAGCCTTGCTGTTTCTTAATAGAGCTTGCCAGTCGTGCTCCTATCAACGCCGCTTGTAGCTCTAACCGCGGTACGGTGAGTGGTTTCATTGGCGCTACCCGTGCTTTAGCGGCCGCTAGCGCTACTTCTACTTCACCATCTTCATGCTTGACGCGCCAGTATGCCGCGGTCGCGTATGCAGCCTCACTTGCATCACAAAATACATGCAGTTCTCGGCTCGGCTCTCCCCCCGTTCGAGCGTAGAGGCGCGGTAATCTCAGTGTTCGTAGCTTCTCTATGTCTCTTAGCCATTCGATCATCTCTTCGGCCTCCGGCCCTGGCAGAGTCTCGTCCCATTCTACATTTAGTTTCCATATTTTTTGCAATACAATCTTCGCTCGTATGGTGTAGTAACTTAATAAGCCCAACGGATCGAAAACCGACATCACCGCGCTTAGCGCTTCTCTTTTAGTCGGCGGTCTTGCTAGCGCCTTCACTTCAGCCGGTACCCTTGCGAGCGTCGTGTTGAACCCAAGTGTGTCGGTCGCCGCATCCCAAAGTAACCCCAGCGTGCGACCACAGTCGTCTAGGTTGGACCCCAGTTGCTTGAACGATGACGCAGCACGGCTCTCTAATGGCAGCTCAGCTAAGACTTTAGCTTCGTTTGAGTTGAAGCCTGTCAGCTTGAATCCTGCGCGCCTGTGCACTTCAATCACTTGTTTCATCGTAGTAATCGCCCGTTTCTCATCATCGAAACAGGAGATCTATTACGAAAATAACATACGCAATTGCGTAACGCAGTCACTTGGCCACGATTGTCGTCCGCAGTTCGTCGGTTGTAGCTATTACAAACACATTCGATTTGACTATCGTAGCCCATAGACTAGTATCGGACCGATTTCGTGACTGGTAAAAGCGAAGACTGACAAAGACGTCATAAAGGTATCCACATACAATACAGCACCACAAGCATTTACAAACTAGTAACACTGAAGGGAGAGAAAGATTGATTTAATAGAGTAACACCAAAAACCGGTAATCACAATAAATTATTAAAACAGTAATACAGTGGCAATTTTATAGTTATTATGGATGTAAAATAGCTCTATTTTATACAAAGTAGACAAAACAAATGAGTCAAGCGTATGATTTTGGTTAAAAACCCTCATGACTTTGACTTCTCAAGCTAAGCCAATCTGTGAATGCCAATTGTCAAATTTGTATACCTAATCTGTGTTTGTATCTGTCTGTGTTGCTGTCGACGGTTTTGTTTGCAAAGATTTTAAATCTTCTTTTCTGTAAGTTTATATTTGTGTTTTATACACGAAAAAGAAAAGGTAACCAGGAGAAGAAAGAAATCCATGTAAGTATTTCATTGTTTTATACTTTTATTTTCAAAGCGTGGTTCCTTGTTAGCTCGTTTCTTATTTAATTACCAAGTTAATCCTTTCGTAATTATAATTTGTTTATAGAATGAATACAAGCGTAAGTGGTGACCAGTTGAAGTTATTACTGTATTCCATGCAGGAACATCAAGACCTGGCCCGAAATCGTCTGTTAAGATCCATAGAAGGTCGATTAACATCAAAGAATTTGTGGTTGGAGCTAACGAATCAACTAAATGCAATTGGAGGAGCTGTTAAAACCACAAAACAATAGCAAAAGGTTAGTCTTCTATCCTAGTATTGTATAACTATCAAGTTTCGAACCTGAGGGCCTACTCAAATGGCGATTCTAATAAAATTTACGCTAGTAGAACAGAAAGACAATGCATGTACACAGAAGCTAAGCATTCGCTTATGTCATTCCCATACATTGTAATTATATTCTACTAGCATTAATTTTAGTAGAATGGCCATTTGATTAAGGGGGCTGACTCTCCAACCTTATTTTCACTAAAATTTTGATGTAATCTGTTCTAGGTGTGGTCAGATAAAAAATATTTAACTAAAAAAGCATTATTATTTTTAGTCTTGAAAATATTGCTTTGCACAGTTTGATTCTGAATGATTGATAAGACTTGTCTGTAATTAATAAATTTTTATTATAACATTCAATGAGATTAAATAAAATCTAAAAATTGAGTATTTAAACGTTAGGTATTGTTCGACGACCTGAGTGATGCATTGGTCAACCACACAAGAGGTCCCGGGTTTGAATCCCGGCCAGGCAGAAATTGAAATGATGAATTTTAATTTCTGTGACGAGTCTGGGAGTTGCTATGTATAATAAGTATATATTTAAAAAGTATATATGTAGTATATCATTTTTCTAGCACCCATATTACAAGCTTTGCTTAGTTTGGGGCTAGATGGCACTGTGAAATTGTCCAAGCATTTATTTATAGTTAACCAACAACAACACAGTATCCCAACATAACAAAATAATGTGTGCTTTTAATTTTCAGAATACCAACAATGTGCCTGTACCAGCCTATGTGCCCGAACCAGCCAATGTACCCGAACCAGCCAATGTGCCCCAACCATTAGGATCTGAGTTGTCTGAGGATAGTTTTGACATTGTACCTACTAAAAAATAAAAACATCAACAATAATAATTATTATTTTACAATTTAGTGTTTTTTTGGTATCCACGCATATTTAAACTTATTGAAATTGAAAAATTCTCTATTCAAAACTTAGAAATTAAGTGCTTTTTTAAACATTTAGTCACCTATTTATTTTTCCTACCTACCACTATTTATTATTGTAAACTCACAACATACCTACTATCCTAAACTTATTAAACAAAGGTCGTAAAAATAGCCTTTCTAGCTTGGAGTCCAGTTATATTTAACTCAAATTATTATTTTATTTGGAACTTGTAAGGATCAAGTTATCATTGTTTGAGTACTATGGTGAAACCTTAAAATCAAAGGGTTAAACTAAGTGTTCACTAAGTGCTATTTTTAGGGCTAATAGAGTTATTAAATTTAGATTTTTCGCATTCACAATGCTATTTTTATATTAAGATAAATAATATTAGAAAAAATCGACCCACCCGTAGCACCTCAGACGTGACCCAAATCGCACCCTTGGGATTCCGGCCCAATGCACTGACCAATTATGCTACCGAGTCGCCAGTGGGAGCGGCTAATAGAGTTGTTACAGTTTTGTATGCAAGTACTTTGCAGAGTATCAAGAGTTAAAGAGCAGCAACAAATCCAAATCGTGAGCGGTTTCAAGTATCCTCTAGCTAGCCAAGTCAACATAAAATCGATCCACAATAAGTCCGAGGTTAAAGCCGAAGTCAAATAATAAAATAAGAGATGTAAACTGGGAAACACTTCTGAAACGACACACTCACGATAGCAATTTTGGTATCGTTGATTTGACGTTTAATATCCGCAACAAGTTCTGTCAAAATCCGATCCAAGTCCTGTCAAAACGGCGTTTGTAATAAGGTTGTGGAACGAACGATGTCGGATCCGCTAGATAAACTGTCAAACTTACGCAATCACTTTGCGATATCGCATACGCAAGTACTTTGTAATAGGATACAATCAAAACGAAGCACGGACGCAGCTGCGTGTATCGCATTAAAGTTTTCGTAATAGACCTCCAGTCCACCCAGTCATCCATATAATGGTTGTTTGTTATCGCTTGACACGCTAGCGGGTACTCGTCGGCGCTCTCTCTCGCGTTCCAGTCGCGCACACTATGTGCTAAAAATGGCGAACTCTTTGCCCCAAATATCATTGAAGTCATTTTATATTTTCGTGGCGGTCCCTCTCTATCACCGCCTCTCCATAGAAACATCTGTGCCGGTTGATCAATAGGTGCAATCTTTACTTGTAAAAACATCTCTTGAATGTCGGCTGTTATTGCTATCCTTTTCTCACGGTACCGCAAAAGCAACCCATTTAAATCTTGTAATAAATCGGGCCCCTCTAAAAGCTCATCATTGAGGCAAACATCATTGGCTTTTGCTGCCGCATCGAAAACCAATCTTATCTTCCCCGGCTTGTTCACGTTAGTAACCGCGAAGTGAGGCAGGTACCATGATCGTGGATCGTCTGTCTCTTTCTCACTGCACTGCTCCGCGTAGCCTTTCGTGAATAAATTTTCTATCTGTTTTGTATAAGCTCTTTCAAAGTCGCTTGACCGGTCCATCTTGCGTTCTATAGACTTCAAGCGCTTTACAGCGTTATAATAACTGGGCGGTAGCGTGACGTCATCTCTCTTCCACGGTAGTCGTACTTCGCACTGGCCGCCGACTCGCTTAATATTCTCATTGAACGCTTTCACCGCTCTAATTTCCATCGGGTTTTCGCGTTCCCTCCTAGCGATACCGAGTGCGTCTATTTCAAAGTAACGTTTCACCATGTCTTGCAATTCAACCTCGGGTGCGATGAGCTCCGTCTTGTATATGTTAGACGCGCCCTCTAGCGCCATAATTCGGGGCGCCGTTCCGTGTATGACCCACCCTAGTTTTGTGAGCGACGCTACCGGTTGTCTCTTATTGCCCATTAACAACTTTCGTGACACAATCAAATGCCAATTATCGGCCCCGATCAGTAAACGTGGTTTCACTCTGTCATAACACACGTCACTAGCCGATAATCTTCTCAAGTGTGCGTACTGTAAGCAATCTTCACTAACTGTTTGATGATTGAGCGTCAAACTTGTCATCGTTTTAGCGCGAACATGATGGGTGCTTTCGTCTCTTGCTACTAACACTAAGTTTACGTTTTCACTGTTCGCTACGCTCCCTTGCGCATTTATACTACATATACGCAAGTCGCTTACAGGCCCTTTCGCACCTATTTCGTCCGCCAGGTCTTGATCTACGATCGTCACTGTCGAACCCTCGTCCAGCAGCGCGTATGTCCGTACGGCACCGCCGGGTCCTTTAACTGTCACTGGACACACCTTTAACATGACTTTCGCCGCGACGTTGGCCCTATTAACCGTGGCGATCGTCTCAGTCTGTGACTCTCGCACCAACGTTTCTTCATTACTAGCGGCACGGTCCTTATGCAACGTAGCGTGGTGACGCGCAACACAATTGTTCACCCCGCATAGTTTGTGTGTACAGCGGAACCTCCGGTGCTTGTTGTTCACACACCGAAAGCACACTCCATTATTTCTTGCCCACTGCCATCTCTCATCTACCGTCATGGCTTTGTACTTGTTACAGTGGGGTACCTCATGATCGTTTCCACATACTAAACACGGCGCCGGCGGCGTCTCTTTCTGGCCCAAAGTGTATATTCTTGCTACATTTTTCTTTTTGTCAGTGCGTTTCTCGATACGGTTTTTTACAGCGACGTTTTCTCTTTGCTGTGACGTGGTCGGTACGTATGCATAACGCAGCGCGCAGTCAGCCTCTTTCATTAGAAATCGAGATAAAATAATTATTTCAGGTTCACTCGATTCATTCTTCTCTGCGTAGGCGACCCAGTTCGATAATAAATGCGGGCTGAGCTTCTTGACTACTTCCCGAACCAATAGCGGATTTCGTAAGTAACCTCGGTCATCAACCGCTTGAATCACGCAAACTATATTTTGCAATTTCACAGCGAGGGTATTCAATTCTGTGGCACTCGTACCCGAACGCGGTAAGCTTTTCATATCTTCGAGCGCTCTATCTATAAGCACTTCAGGGCGGCCGTAGCATTGTTCTAGTGTGGTCATAATACGATCGGGGTCGGTCGCACTCCATAATAGCGCCGACACACTTTCTTTCGCCTCCCCTTTCAAGCTCACGCGTAATCTTGCTAGATTTTCCTCTGCAGTGAACTTGTATAATCGTGTGGAATCACGCACTGCGGCCTTGAATAACAACCATTCATTTGGTGAGCCACTAAACACGGGCAACTCTTGCGCGTACCGCGGCATTGGTCGTCTCGATAGAACCCTGTCCAATGTTTCAGCGAGGTTTTCCACCCCGTAGCCCTTTTTCGTATCGACTACGGGCCTCGCGTCAGCCTCCATTGGATTTACCCAAAACGTTCGGTTTCTATCTGTTTCTAAGGCGCACGCCTCATTGCGCTTCATATTCCTTTCTCTGTCTTGCACGACAACAGGGGCGATATCTCTGTCTCTGTCTTGCGAAACGACGGGAACGATATCTCCGTCTCGCTCTAAATTTTCGTCTACCCGACACCGAGGATCGGCTGTGGTATCCAACCATTCTTTCAGCCTCTCTGGAACGCTCTCGGCGGGTAAGCTCGCATCCATAATAGTGTCCATTTCTACTTGTAACCTTTGCTGAATTAAATCACGTTCTAGTTCCATTTCTCGTCTCTTTATTTCGGCCAATTGTTCCGCGGCCCGAAGTTGCGCCTGCCGGACGCGTGCCGCGACACTTGACGAACACACTGACGGCGGGTTATGTCTCAAAGCCTCAGTGTCTGTAGCGGCGGCGGCGGCGGCGTTGCCATCGTCAACTTCCTTGGTGGGCGGCGGCGGTAACGGTCTCTCTTTACCACTTTCTGTGGCCTCTTCTTGCGTCGTAACTGTCGTCAATAACGGTGGTGGTGGCGGTGGTTGTTGCGCGATCGTCGATGGTGACGCCGGTGGCTCTTCATACGTAATTGCCCCCCTCTTCTTCCCTCCAGATTGGCTTCTTGTTATTGGCATCTTCTTCTTTCTTGATGTGGACGCCCTACTCCTAACAATCCCGCCCGGGCAAACTACCGAGGGGAGCCCGGGTGAGGATGGAGGTCGTAGCAGGAGTGGAAGGGAGGAACTACCCGGCAGAGAAGCTGCGCCACTCCGAGGTGCTCGGCCACCGGGGTGAACACCCGGCAGCGTCGGCAGTGCCTACAGTCCGGCCCTCAGTGCGACACAACCCGTACCGGCGTAGTCGGACAATTTCAGCTGCCTTGAAAAAGGCGGCTGGCAGCCGTGTCCGTTAGACTGCACCGCCTTGAACGGCGTTACTCACACTAACCACACTTGGCACCGTGAGGGTGTGGCAGTATGAGCCGCGGTCCACCCGCGTAATAGTGACTAGTTACTGTGATGCTTCTTTTCTTCAATCTTCTCGCTTGACACGCAGATTTTTTCTTCTTATCCGCGCTCTTCAAGGATCACGAAGCACTGCTTGACGCGCAGATTCTTTTCATCCGGTTAGAAGGACCACGAAGCGCTGTTGACGATGCAACCTCAACTTCACCATAGGATGTATGTATTCGCCAAGCGGAGAAGAATAAAAACACCAGCTTACTGAATGCCCATATATTGTGGTCGGTTACTAACAAAGAAATGGACGATGCGAGCTTACAACTTTTCCTACGCCCGCACGTCCTTAAGTGTAATTTTGCCTGGTGGCAACTATGCACTAATAGCGTGAGCTAATATTCTTTACTTAACTTGGGTATTCTAAAAATCGTATTTACATTTTACTTCTTACCTCTCTTTCACTCATTCAACCCTACCCGCACAAACAGTAATAATAAAGGTGTAGGGTCGAATGAGCGGCAATACCATAAAGAGAGCCCCGCCTCAGCCGCGCGAGGATGTTTAGGTATTAGGTTCCTTATTTTACTATCAGAGACCTATACAAGAGGCCTTTATTTTGACAAATCTTACCCAAATACCAAGTCAAAACCTTAGGGCTTTTAGGACAAAGGCTGGCGTCTGACCTAGACTCATCCATAGGTCGCGACTACCACCTCCTAGACCTAAATTACCTAGCCCATTACCTCAAACCATGAAACGTTACCTTTTAGGTCAATAAAAACGACACACCTGAATATCATTTATTTTCTAGGATACCTAAATACCTAAACAATACCCAATTGAGCTAAAACTTAATTATTTCATAAACTATAAAACTTACAGCTACGTTAAATACTTCATTTTACAGCACTTTTTATAAGCTTCAATTTAAAACCAAATAGAACATTACATATTAATAAACTTTAAAGAAATTAAAAACACAAACTAATCGTCTTAACTAGCTACTGCTTATAAAGTGCGTACTTACATGAGATATTCACAAACACAGATTTTATCACTAGTAACGCACTTAGTGTCCACTAAACAGTCTTTTTGCTAGTCACATTTTAATCACTTTTTCCACTATTTGCACTTGATCGAAGCTGTCCGTAACAATAAGGTAAATAACATCTAAGTACTCAGTCTTTGTGCAAGCCGGTGCCCATCAATAGGCGTCATACAATTGATAATAAAAAACATTTTTTACAAACATGACAACATACCGGTTAAAAGGGGTCCATATGTGAATGCATAAAATATTAAGTAATATAATGACATAAGATTTTTTGACAGAATGATCAATTAGCATGACATTAATACCGAATATAAATGTTTACACACACTTTTATTCCGCATAAATATTATTATCATAATCAAAAAGCGTATTTTTGTTATTGCATACATTTTTTACCCATAACAAATACTAATCATAACGTTTATTAGAATAACAACTTGTGGCATAATCCATACCCTCCAGCAAGTCAGTTCTGGTCGTTTATGACTGTGAAGGATGAAGTAATAAATTATGCCATTTGTATATTGTGTTAAATTACAATTGCTATCCGTGTTAAAGTTATGCATTTAACATTTATGCTCACCAAATTTATGCCAAATGAAATTAGTAGGTACAAGTTATTGTTATGCCAATGAAACCATTCTGCGAATATATCATTAAGCGAATATGCCATTAAGCGCAAAAACTTTATGCCATACGTGTTATGCCAAACCATATTATGAATAAACATTTTTGCGAGCGAAACTGCACCCGGTAAAAAGTAGACCAAGTACTTATATTAAGTTTTCTTAAAAATACCGTTCTACACGATAAACATATAAAGCCTCCCCTACCACAACCGCATTGTTCGGCGATGCCTTTATATTTATTTGCAACGTAATTTTCATAGAATAGGAGTAATTAAAGTGGCAGTTGGAAGCGCAATTAGCTACTAACCGCCTATTGGAAGGGTTGACATTCTGGGCCACTCGGCAGACGACCGTGGCACGTGATGAGGACAAATGCTACTATTTACAAGACTTCAATAATTTGTTTATTTTCTCAATGTTTTTTTTTCAGCTAACAAGTTTTATTACTTAGGCTGTTAAAATCGAGTGTGAGTTAGTCACGTCTAAAAATATGTATACAGTTAAGAACTTTGTAACTTTGTTGTAGTTTGTCATTTGTTATTGATTTCTGTTAAAAAAGAGTGACAAACTTCTTAACGGTATACAATATTAATAGACGTGACTGTTCACATGCTTGAGCATCAAACTTCCAAATAGAATGTTATAGGGGTAATATCGAAGTGTGTCGTGAAATAATGTGTAATTTAGGTACAAACTGAAAGCTGAAAACTTTATTAAAACGGTAGTGAATAATTACAACAATGACGTCTCTAGAAAAGAATGCTTTGTTTATAGCATCTTACCTGTTAGGTTTTAGGAACAGTACCAGTAAAATTCGGAGCAAGAATGTAGAGCGCAGAAAGTTAGTCTTTCTACAGCTCGTAAGAAAAACGAGTCTAAATAAATTGCCGCTACCGCGTACATTTCATTTGTGTAAAAGTCTCCTCATTTTTATAAACAGTGCTTTTGTTAGGCGTTTGTATAATTACGTCACTACAATTTGCAGTGTCGTAATAAGCCATCTCGCCACGCCGTTGTCACAGCTCTCGTAATGACTCTGACTGAAAATGGGTCAACTGTCTTTTTGTAATTAACTTTAACACTGTGAAATAAAGCGTTAAGTCTGGAGTTCCGGTTTCAAGACCTCCTACAAATAATGAATACAAAAATTAGTTACCGTTTATTAGCCTGATTTAAAGTCAAACAAATCATTATTTAAAAATAATGCTAGATTGTATCTGAATAAGAGATTTTCAAGTTCTATCTATATAAAAAGAACACATTTAACACGATAGCTATAACTTTGGAAAGAGACGTTTTTCACCAAATGTTTATATGAAAAACCAAAAAGGGAATCTAATTTGCAACACACGATATCGTTACCGGTCATCATTTTATTCTTAGCTATGAACCTATTGTTTGGCTTGGCTTATGTTATGTTTGCATGTCGTTTCGTTTCAGAAGACGCAGAACAGTAAATTGTTCAAGTGATAATAATTGTACAACAATTTCATTTCAACTTAACTCAATATCCAGTTAATATTAAATCATTGGATTGCGATTTCATGACCACTTTAAAGTTTTGCCGAATAAAACATTCACGAAATTTCATTTCAAACACTGCCGCAAGAGTTAATGCTTACAAATTAATTAATTCTCCGTGATAAATGGAAACCTTTGTTGTTGATAACTGATTGCGGCAAGCTACGGAATGGCATTGATTTGAATTCGAAACAAAACAGTTTCAATTCCAACTCCGCTGATTGTTTTGATCAATAAGCTTCTAGCTTTCACCCTTTGGGAAACTAACAATAAATGGGTTTTCAGGTTTTAATTTACTAGCTGGTAATTAAAAAAAAATCGGTCGTCAGCAAAAACGTGTTTGATACCTACACACTTTTGATGTGTGTTTTTCAGTATTCACATTTACAATGACAAATATTTTGTTTTATCTTTCATGACTACATGTTTCGCAGAAATACTTGTTTAAAAATCAGATCAGATTTTACAAATATTTAATTATACTAATTCTTGAACTACTCAAAAGTTGAATGTTTGATTTATTATTTGCTGTGCAAATTGAAACTTGCAATTTCAATATTTAAAATGTCTGACTTTGTGGGATACCATCACAGACTAAACAATAATCTAATACTAAATAATATACTAGAAAAAATAGGACTCGCACCAGATCATGTTCTCGGACGGGAATCGAACCCGCGACCTTTGGATATCCGGTCCAATGCTCTGGCCGCTGAGCTACCGAGTCACTAGTGAGAACGTCGAATTTCTTCTAGTATAACTCTTACGCTGCAAGCCAGCGCCATCTCACCAATGTAAAAGGAATTACCTCGACATTCAACTGAACATCTTTCCAGATATTTTTAAACAGTTGATTAAGATGAGAAAGCTATTTAACTTACTAAATTTTTTAAACAATAATCTTCTGTACTTACTGCACGTTTGAATCGTAGCCAAAACTACGATCATAATTTCCCATCAACTTACATCAGGTAAAAATGAGCAGACCCCTACATTAACCTATTGTTTTTCCTGTTCTTGAGTTTAATACTGTCTTTATATTTTGATCTATAGAATGAACAAAAAGAGATAAAAAAAGTTATGATCTTGTAGTTTTGATTTTGTTTGGATAGAACGGCTGTACACTGCTGTTACAAGTAGTTCTACAGATTAAAATATACTAGTTACACGTAAAGTTCGTAGTGTAATATAATAATAAACTCTCCAAGTTACTTTTTTTTCGATCAGTTGTCAAAGCAAATTGAGCTTTCTAATCGAATTCCAGTAGACTAATTACAAGTGCTTTGATGTGACTCGGGCTCTTTTACGGACACTGTGTTCGTGTTGTTAAATACAACACTTTTTAGTGAAACTTTGTCTACTTATCGCAGTTATTTTAAAAAGTCAACCAAAAGTTTATTAAATTTTTTGTCAATGTATTTTTAGCAGTTCAACACCAAAAGAGTTGTCATCAACAAATGCAAATGTAGACAAGTTCGCACTCATGTTGGCAAACACAATTCTGAACGTTTCGTACACCATTTTTGTTGTCCAAAGTTGAAACAAGGTTGAGGGTGTTTCGAAGTTAGTCCACGAGTTACCTTTCGAACAAAGGTGAAACTTTCAACGTACAACGCCGTTATCTCTGTGGTACAATAGTTTTCGCTTCGCCGAAATCGTTTAGTGTTTCATTAAAACGTTTGCGAAGCAAAATTTATAGTTCTTTAATATGCAAGTTCTATGAATGTGCATAGTTTGGGTTGGAAAAACAAACGAGCGTAGTTTTGCTGTGCTGCTACCAACTCTCGTATCATTGTTGGTTTTAAAATATTTGTTTTATTAATTTATGTAAAGCATTAACATTGTAACTTTCATCACGCTAGTTGGTTTCAAAAGCTCTTGATTGAAACCAAAGTCATCAGCGAAATTAATATTCATACTACGAGTCAAAAATGAACCTATGTTTCCTCATAAGTCAGATCAAAAATCAGGATAAATCGGTCACCAGCTGAACTCACAGCCATAAATCTCTCAAATATAAAGGTGACGATGAAAACAAAAGACACTCAAACAAAACACTTAATGCTATTGATGGAATATGGCTGGAATCGAATAGAGAGATTCGATTGACTTACTAGCGTTCCTTTATCTTCCGAGAACTGGATCAGAGCAGGCGCTGTCACCGAGACAAATGGAGCCGTCTGTAATCCCCACTTATTGAGCACTGATTGCTACAACTAATTCTCGAGACAACTTGAAAAGACTTTATATTAATGGAACATGTCAGTTGCCATTGTTTACAGGATGCTTTTTCAGTAAGTGTTATATTTCAAAATGGATGAGTTGACACAAATAATTAAAATTTATTTTTCAACACACTTGCTCAAAGAATGAGCTTTATTACATCGCTTTTAAGGCTATAACACACACGTGCATAATAACATTACACACAAGTGCGTAATTGATTTATCCCTACAAATTAGTAAATTATAAAAATAAGTTACCATTACTTACAGGGTGCTTATTCAGTAGATTAGTTGCCAATGCTCAAATTAAATTATTATTTTATTTTAGATATTTTGGGAGTATAATATTTTCAATCATGTGTCATTGCTTTTTATTTCAATTTTGCAAGTACAACTTTAACAAGTACAATGGTAAATAATAATAATTCAGTAAAGAAAAACCAAAACTAAATATAGGCATCAAATTATTTTTTGCTCGAAAACATGTGCAAAACCACATTGCGAATTGATCCGTGCATATTTTGACCTTACCTCTATATAGTAGAAAGGAAACATTACAACTTTCTATGCAGACACAAAAAGTATATTTCAGGATGTATTAGGAAACTTTTACTGTTTCCATTTATTTCCCCGACTACGAAATGAAAACAAGATTATAATCTAGGGCAAATAGTGTGGGGTTGCATTTGTGACATGGGGGAGCGATTCGCTTGCCATAAAAACAGTTAATCTAATTTCAATGTCACTAACGTTGATTCATATAATTTTTTTTGGCCTAAAAATAAATGATATAATTTTTATTTAACTTATTATTTATTTGTCATCATTTATTATTTTCGCCATATTTACATTTTTTCTAAAGTTTATATCCCATAAGAATCATTTGATATATTGCTTTTTTATCTAACCTACATTTCATATACATATCATTTGATCTGATTTTACATGTTATAATAAACTCTTGCTATAAAATAGTCATAACTAGGTGGCTTGCTTAATTATCAAACCCATATAACATTGACGAGGCAGGTACGCATGCAAGCATGCATGCACGCTTGTATGCTTGCTTGCATGCTTGCAGGGGTGCTGGCCCCCCTGCTCGAGGGGTCGGGGGGCCTGGCCCCCCGCTATAAAGAAAAACTTTTAATGCAACAGGTAGGTTAGGTTAGGTAAGTGTTTTGACCACTCGCAGCAGAGCGAGCGAAGTGAGCGGAGCTCCATAATGCTTGCATGCATGTTGCATGCTGCAAGCTGCATGTTGTTTGTTTGCTTGCTTGCATCCATGCTGCTTGCTCGTTTGCATCTATGAATGCTATGCTTGTTTTTTATAGCATTTAAATCATAGGTGAAATAAAATTATTTTAAATGTTGGTTAGAGTAAATGAAGGTTATATAAAATGTGCTTTACATATCATCTGATAATTAGATCAAATAGTTATTATGTTAAATATTTTTTATAACACATGTGTTTAGGTCAAGTGAAATTATATTAACCGTATGTTATATTATTTGATCGTAACGTCAAATTAAATTATATGAAATGTTATTATATTATCATCTGATCGTTAGTCCTAGTAAATTTAGGTCATACATTACACACCCGTGACGTGGAGATGTAAATCAAAACACGCCTTTTACACAGTCGTTGTATAATTCAATAATAAGTATAATTAAAACAGTAGTAAAAATAATAAACTGTCCGTAGGTAGGTACTAAAATGTTTAAACTGTTATATGCTTATAATATTTCGCTTACCTGTAGATGGATACAGGATTTTCTTAGTTTCTTTATTATAAATAGGAAGCTGTACTATTCACATTACATAATTATAATTCACACATTTGATTTATTTGTTGTTATTTCTCTAAATATTTTAATGTAGGTACTGACTATGTCAGAGCGAATAAAATATTCTATGACAAGCAAATGACAAGGAACGTAACATTCAAATTATTGCTTTTCAGAACAAAGGCAGAAATTAGGCAGATAGTTTCGTATTTCATAAAGAAGGTTAAAACGTGAAGGAGGTTGTAACGACAACGTTACACATTACCTCCTGTAGCACCCCAAAGCTTTATAATTGGCAAATCCTCTTTGAATTGCTGATGATAAAGACTTGATTGAGGAAAAAGATTACACCTTTTGCTACATCTTCATAAGAAACATCTTAGGTAGTACTTATTATCAATAAAATAAATATCATACTTTTTATTAATAAAAGCCTGGTACTTGGTTAGATAAATTTTAACTTTTACCTAAAGATTATTCAGTTTTTTTTGCGGATTCATCGCGTATGAATCTATGTATCGATGTTAACTTTGTAATGTAATCAGTTTTACAAACGAAAATAAAAAAACGTGACATGTTAGTCCCAAGTGATATTTTTTGACAATTACACAGACTGTTACTTATTTTGTAGTTACATCAATCTAATTTACTGTTAATAAGTATTATTATCTGATGTAGGTAATCGTTTATTATATTGTTTTCACGTGCAATTTCACAACAGCGGTATTGAATAGATATTATTTATATAGAAATCCTTATACAATAAATCAAGTCTTCTTTTGTTTGAGAAATCCCGATGAACTTGTATTGAATTTATAACAATTGAATTGAAGGTAAAAGTATTTCCATGAAAAGAAGATAAATGATTTTATAAATTAAAGAAGGGTGAAAACGTTAATTAAAACCCTTAATTACTCGCACCTTAAAACTTACGCCAACACTCGCGTGGGGCCCGTGTGGACCCCAGACACATTATAATGACTCAACCAGCCAGCACTGTAACACCTCAGCAGCTTAGAAAGCTAAGCTAGGCACGTGGTGGGAATAACATCAAATGTTGAGGAATAACAAACGTTTCAATTTGCCTGGGACCAAGCCGACCCCACGCGAGTAATTTAGGGTTTAATAATCAACATTTTATGGTTTTTTCACTTTTACCTAAAATAACCTTTGCTTACGTTTACACAATTGTGTTTTCTATAGCTTTTAATTTTGTACAATTTTACAACTATGAAATAGCTATGAACGATGTTAATAAGAGATGATTTTAAACTTAAAGACGTAATTTTAACAACGGTACATGCATACACGTAGTATTCTTAATACTAAAACATTATCGAAATAGATTACAATTCAAATAACCTTAGAATAAAAAAACCAGCTGTAATTTTCTGAATATGTGATATATTTTTTAAATCATTTGCAAACATAATAATATGAACGTGTGAACAAAAGATCTAGAAGAAAACAAAAGCAGAACTACTCGTTTTAGTAATTATTACATAGGCAAATTATATTATAGTAGGCATCAGACAAAGTGCCCTGTAAATAACTTTGACGTTAAGTAATATAATATTAGTATTCCAAATGTCTCTGATTTCTCGTGGGACAGGAAACATTAATAAATTATGGAAGTACCTCTAAGAAATGAAATATAACTTTTCTCTAGACTGTAACTTCGTCAGGTAGCGCCATGGGAAATACATTCACGAAACAAATGTTATGAGGGCGAAAAACTAGTTCTTTTTGTGTACACAAAAAAGGAATTGGATCTTAAAAAACGTAAGTAATAAAGTTCGGATAATGGACTTTCTTGGCTTACACCTTTTAATTGTCAAGCCAAGATTTAATATAAATTATTTGAAAAGACTAATATTCAAGACGAATAAATAAAAAACAGTTCCAATGGGCTTTGATGGCACTAAATCATAAAGTGGTTTTCCCTTTATGACGCCGTCAATCAACGCTGAAAGAAGTGAACATGTGTTTTAAAGACAAGAAATTCATCATTGTAGTAGGTTTGGAGGTTGTTGAAGGATTTAAATGGCAAATAGAGACTAGCTTACCTAACTATCAGCTATTTTTAATGTCCCCACTGCTGGGCCACAGGCCTTCCTTGTGGGTGGATAAAGAGGATGGGCCATGGCTAACCACGCGAGCCCAATGCAGATTGGAAGGTGCTAAAGATTGCAAATGCAGCCGGGACCAACGGCTTAACGTGCCTTCCGAAGCACGGAGGAACTCGAGATGATATATGTTTGGTCACCCATCCTATCACCGACCCTTGCAAAAGTTGCTTAACCTCAGCAATCGCTGGGCCAGGCACTATGGCTAGCTTACCTACAACTAATCTATTCATACACCTCTCCCTTATCCAGAGCTGAGTTTAGCGAAGCTGGGACAAAGTATACAAGACATGTCACAGAACAGAGAAATTTAAATGTACCTAGTTATCCTATTACATGTAATCACGAAAATATGCCTACGGAATTATGATGGAGCTAAACTAGTAAGTTATTTCATCAGCGTTGAAATGAAACCTAATTTCTGATGACGCAGACAATATTATCACCTAAAGTACCTGGATCATGGCATCAACTCTATGTGGAAACATTCGAGATGTATGCTGCCTACATTCTCAGTGGCAGTATGCCAGTCTCGTTTGTTAAGAGCGACATGTGACATGTTGGATGTGAAGAACTATCCTCTCGTTGTATTTCATACAATACCAGAAAAGAACTAGGTAACACAATAAGGTTACATTACATGAATTGATAAACCTGAAATATGTTTGCCATATCTTATTTTAATTTGTACACAATTTTTTTACAAAATCAATAAAAAGTGACCAAGAATAAACAAAAATAAAAGAAAAGTTACATACATACAATATACACCGTTATTTTGTAGTTGTTTTAATTAACTTAAGGGAGTGTTCTACCAACGAAACTAAACATTTCTGCCGAAAAAAAACGACAAAAAATGTTGGCCCTCCCATACTAACTAGACAGCTAAAATATTGTAATTAGTATAATGGAAAGTAAAAAAAACGTAAGTCAACTCATGTTTCTTTGACAACAATGTTTAGTTTCATTCGTAAAACACTTAATTAATACGACTACAAAATAACGGTGAAGTATTAGGTTTCAATCAATCAGTGAAAAGTTTTTCAACTGGTATTGAACAAAAGGCTTTGTATAAATCCATTTAAATGATCCGCAGCTTTCTAAAATTTAAAATAGATGTCAAATTTTCTATAATAATAAAATACGATGTTAAAACGACACTAAGCACATTATTAGAACTCAACGATTCGCAAGTAAATAAGTTATAAGATAGTAAACCTTATGATAATGCGTCGAAGAACCGATTTCAAAGTATGATACTTCTGAACTTTGGCATTATACTTTTAGGCATCATTACTTCCATCGAGAAATTTCGCAAGTTGTTTCGGAAGAAAAAGCAGTAAACGAATTCCGATCAGAGTAACGATCGTAAGCGATAGGTATATTATTCAAATTACCAAAGGAGGGAACGGTAGACTTTCTAATAAAAAGTAAAAAAGACGAACATAATGGATTCACGGACACGCGATTCCGTAGAAATTACCCTGTTGTTATTGAAAGGTACATTTATAAAGCCAGAACGTGAAAGTCGGTTTTCAATACAAATAAATGATGTTTCAACAGTTAATCAAACGTATATATACGTTAGAACGTATATTTAATCTTAATTTTTGAAGCGAAACGTCATTTTGTTTGTTTTAATTTTATAGAATCAAAATAAAAAAATACCATGAAAATAACTACGTAGCTAGCTTCTGAAAATAATTTTCATAATTTTTAAATCCTAATTCTTTAATAATAATTGAATATCAAGTCGATTTGTAGTTTGTTTTATACAGGGTTATTTTTTAGTCACCATCCTTTTAAAGATGTGTTCAGTCCATGAAACTGAGCAATTTTCTCTAAGAAACATATTATCTGAACATTATACGTGATCTGTTTAGTAAGAGATGACCAACATTTTGAGGCTAATTTCGACATATTTTTCTTGGAGAAAGTTGTTTAGTTTCATGGACCGAAAACATCTTTAAAATTTGGATGGCGACCAAAAGAAACCCTGTATTTTACTACTATTATCGCAACAGACTTCATAGATAAAATAGGACAAAAAATTTGTCAAGTTGTGTCTTTCAGTTTATTCTTTCGACTCTAAAAGATTGTCATCTGAAACTGCTTAACGTAGAGATATCATGTTACTAATTGACTACTTACACAAAGCAGTATTTTTTTCTGTTAGGTAATGAACTTTCCATGCAAAGTCACCATTTTGTTCATCTTCAAAAGAAAATTTAAATTACGGATTTCCAAAGAAATTGTGTAAATTAAAATTAATGGCGAAGCTCAAAAGAATGGCGGTGAATTGTAATCAAATTCATTGTTCTCAAATTTGGCTTAAGCGATACCCTAAAATTAAGGTTTCCATTCTCGTACTCTCAATGGAAGGGTCAGCCATTACGCTAAGTAATAAGCTCGTGTAATTTCCTCGGGCTTTATCGTTTGTTTTAACATGTATTGCGGATACAAGAAATATTTTAAATTAAAGGCTAATGGGAGATTAATGTTGCTCTGCAAGGAAAAAAGAATAGCTGTTTCCCTCTTGTTTAATACCTTTTGTTTTCGATACGCAATCTTTTCAAACTAACTGGAAATATTGAGATATGTTTGTGTGTGTATAAGTAAAGAAATACAAATTATCAAATCGGGAGGACACGCGTTTGAGGGCAGTTCAGAATAAAACGATCCTATATACAATTTTTATAAAGTATTTTATGTTAGGAAATGAAATATGTAAAGTAGTTCTGATTAACGGAGAGTAAATCAAAATAGTAAGATTTGCTCGGATCATCGAATCACCCCATCAATTTAGCAGTGACATTTTCGATCACCAAACACAAACAAGCGAAATGACAACGACAAAGGGACCTTACCCATTAGGCGAAAGCAAACCCTAGTAATGGAGTTTGGATTGCTTTAAAAGATTTATTTCCACTATGGAATGTCTGCCTATCGGTGCAAATATTAAGCGGTCCCACGATTTAATTGAATTTGCCTGATAAAAGGACGCGCGCAAACTTTTTTCATAAAAATTTAACCGCTTGCGCCGCAGAAATTAAACGATAGGTAACTGTTGGTTTTATGGAAAATTGTACTTTTGAAATTAGGTAACAGTTGTATTCGAATATTGAAACGATAGAAGTATAATTAAAATAAGTCACATTCATCCTAATATACGTTTAGTCTTAGCAAGATTTGAAATTAAGACGAGTTTGTCAAAGAATTTGAATAAATCTGAATCTTTTTGTCTTAATGTAAGTTTGTTTGCAAATGTAATACCTCTGGTTACAAAATGTCTACATAATAAATTATCTGTTTTATCTTCTAAAATGTTCATGCAAGCGAAAATAGAGGATGTACCAGGTTACCAGATACCGAAAGGAAACTTTGCGCGTTAATGTTATGCAATCTCAGCTTAAATCTTTTCACTTGTTGCTACGGCAATCAAGATTCATTGTAGTTCCTATTTCCCACTTCAGAGGAAACAACTTTCTGTGTTCATTAGTATTCTTCAATGAAATATTTCATTTGAAAAATCGAGGAACCGGCGTAGCTCATAATTAAAACCGGTTGAGTAATAGGTTGTTTCTGTTTGGCTGATGATTGCCTATTCATATAAAAAACGAAAGCATAATTTTATAATCATATAATATAACTATAAATAGTTATATACTTATTCACCTGTAAAACGTCAGTGTTTATGCAAATATTTTGCAAAAGCTGTTGTGGTTGAATACACATTTTTAAGGATCCCTAAAACAAAAATGTTTATTTTCTTAAACTTTTTCATAAACCGTTATAAAAATGTGTAAAGTTATAGAATATTTTACACTAACTTGTCATTTTGTATTGGAGTAAAAAACTATTTTGTAAATACACAATACTATAAAGTGAAAAATATACACAGCATTGTGCTAAAAAAACTAAAGTTTTAGTAGATACACTTTATTCACAGAATAATATTTTAATTCATCAACGCCCGAGCGGACGCATGCGGCCGGATAACAATGGAACTTCAGAATCTATTGTATCTTTTCCGGGCGTTGAAGGGTTAAAGCCTTTTACGAATCATTTGATAAACATTATCACAAGACGTGCTCAAAACTTTTCAACCGTGAACATTGTTTTGAAATTCCCCATGGTGCAAACTATTGAATAACGAACTAACAACAAATGATTACAAGACAAGTAGCAAACAATGAAACCATCCCTTTATGTCTCAATTATTTACCGCAAAGCCGTTGGGCCCAAATCTATACGTTACTTGAATAACGGCAGCGCTATTTATTCAAATAGAAGTTTATAGACATCGTTTACACGGAATAAGCATTAGCGTAACACAAATAGTGAGAAATGGTGATTTTGTTACATTAACTGGAATGTGTCTATTCAAAATAAACTACAATTAGATTTTACACGATGCAAATCAAGTTTCCTAATTGCTATGTTTCTCTCAGCTGTAACTAACGTATTATTTGAATGAGGTCTCATTTACTTGAAGACTGAGTACGATATCCATTTCGAATACGGTTTGTTGTTTATTCAATTAATAGAGGCAGTTGAATTTCATATCATCACTTAATTTACAATATGTACGCATGACAGCACGGTAAGTTAAACAGTTGAACAACGAGAACAGCTTTAATTACGTACGGCATAAAGACGGTCTCAAGATCAACATGCATAGTATGACTTGCCGTTGACTGTACATCATACTGCAGACTATACCTACATCATCGGGAAGGCCGACTTAATATTTCGCAAACGGATGTATTCTTGAATCGAAAAGTGGTCTTCACAAACTTACAACATTTTTAAAATACCTATTCAACGACACCCCACATTATGAGATAGATGAGAAAAAAAAAATCATCTTCACTTTACATGTAGGGGAGGTACACTAAAAAAATATTTTTCAAGATTTTGTTCTAACATTTTTATGGCGTTATTAATATACATATTCATGCCAAATAACAGCTTTCTAGTACTAAGGGCCTCTGAGCTAAGCCGCAGACGGACAGACGGACATGGCGAAACCATTAGGGTTCCTTGATGGCTTAGTTACGGAACCCTAAAAATAAAAATATTTTAAACCTAGTTAATATAAGCCTTCAAATCACGGCAATGAATAAACCAAAAATGCGATCAAAAGAAACGCAATATCCACAACCAATCAAACTGCGCATTCGTCCATCGAATTTTCAATTATTTGTGTATTTGTTTTTCATCTGATTAATATGAGCAATAGCAAGCTACGCGAAGGACTGACATCAATAAATTATTTTGGCGTTTGATGAAATGCTGTGATAGATCCAAGGTGCAATTTCTATTACGACTTCGTCTGCGTGGAGTGCGAGTATTCTTCGGAAGCAGTCCTTGTTTTCTAGATGAAAGATACCCTTTGTCATTTTTAGGGTTCCGTAGTCTAGTCAACGAGGAACACTTATAGTTTCGCCATGTCCGTCTGTCCGTCCGTCCGTCCGTCAGTCTCTCGGTCTGTCCGTCCTCGGCTTTGCTCAGAAGCCCTAAGTGAACGTGAAGTAAACACTGAAAAGTGGTAGAATAAAAATTGAAAAATATATTTTTTTAGTGTATTTCCTCTACATGTAAAATGAGGATGTAATTTTTTTTCTCATCATTGTCATAGTGTGGGGTGTCGTTGGATAGGTCTTTTAAAATATAGTATAGTCGATCAACTTACAAAATTAATTTATTTTGGAAAAGTTTTCGTAGAACAAATTTCAGTGATAGGTAGATATTAAGTATACTTTATAGTCGTTAGTTATACAAACAGGAAGTAAATACAAGTTTATAGTCATAGGGTAATTGTGTAAGGTAACTGCAGAACCCTATACTGCGCGTGGCTTGACATGCACTTGGTCAGTTTTTTTTTGTATCTCTGACAACGTGTACCTATGCAAAATTTCATTATGATCGTTTGAGTGGTCATGACGTGAAAACGCAACAAACAAACACGCAAATAATTTGGGTTTAGGGTTCAATACAGTTAGCTCTTTGTAATAGCTTCATCATTATTTACAAGTCTGCGCAGTGCGCAGTCTGTCCTTGTTCTGTGTGATTGAAAGAGATAGAGCTACATATGGGAAAATGCGTTACCTGAGGGGGCCAATGATTTCGTAATTTCACTAGTTACTACTTTATTAAAGTTAATTCTAAAATAATGATTATTATTTTTCAAACATACTTTTTTATGAATCTATAATTTTTTTCTTCTGTGACTTTTATATAAAAGGTCGTTTTTCATCAGGCCAATATCAAAGTTGTTGTTCATATTTATTTGATAGTAGGTGTCAGCAAAGACTCGAGGTAAATTTGAATATTCTCGAGCAGAATATTGAGTAGTGCGGGGACGTGGTACATCCATCAGATAGAATGTAAAACATTACTCAAAATATGAAAGATGACCGATTCTTGTGGTTATGTGGTATTATTATTTCTTCTCCAATATTAATTTTAAGAAGACGCTTGTTTTGTCGGATCTAAGTAAACGTTTGAGTGAAAAATATTATAAGAGAATTCGGTTAAAATAGAAATAGAATTAGTGAACTATGGTATCCGCACAATAAAAAGCATTTGAATTAGCAAAAATAAAGTTTTAACGTCCCATAATATTGTTTCAGCACGTAACTTCAAACTATTCCATACGCTCGTATGTTTTACAACCTAAAATAACTGCTTATTTGGGTTTAGAGTCAAACTTAAAACAAGCTCTATATTCAGACTAATTTCATGCAACTAGTAAAGTTTATACTTCGGTATAGATAGTGCGAACGATGCGGCGCTTGCTGCATGCAAACGACGTTTGATGAATGCATCGTGTCCTATATCCAGCATCGCGTCAACAGGAATACAAATCATAACGTACCAATGACAGCACGAAAATTCGTTCTATCCTCCTGAGCGCGGTCGTACTTCTAAAAGTACGTACATAAACTTAAACATTATACTCGCTCTTTGTCCTCTATAAAGGATAGCGAAAACTAGAATTTATCTAAATTATCATTGATCAAAATCTACAAATATGTCAACCGTTATACATAATTAATTAATTAACACCCGAGCGGCCGAATGCGACCGGACAACAATTAGAATATCTATTGTGTCTCATTTTCCGGGCCTTGATGGGTTAATGCCCTTTGAGTGTATAGTGGAATCAAAATAGATACCTATTATTTAATTTTGAAATCTAACTAAGCTTTTCGTCAGTAAAAATAATCTTTTATAAAACTAATTTAAATTGTGCTTTTTTACAAGTTTGTCAATAGTTTTTACAACTGTGTTGTAAAACACCAACAACCTTGAAGGACTAGATCATTAACATCACAAACAACACTAACACTATTTGTTCTACGACTTTTTAGAAAACAGACAAAAAAACGACCTTTCATAAAGCTCAATCAGCTGTTCGGATATTTGTTCGGAAAGTCGACTTTTTTGCCTATTTTCGGAAAAGTCGTAAAGCAAATGTTGTTGTTTGATGTTAGTAATCTACTCCAGCCAGGTTGTTGGTATTTTACAAACAACCCAGTTAAGTAGTCGTCTCGTAGTAACAATAATACCTACCTGATTGTTTTTTGTTTGATCATTTTGCGGTGATCACATAAAGACGTACTTTATTTGATCACCGCAAAATGATCAATTTGAAACACTTGCGTAAAATAACAAATTAACTGCAGTGCATTAATAATGAAATGCAAACACCAAAACCAAACCAATTAAATAAAAGTGCATTCGATAATTTGTGGAGCACTAAATCATCAATTAAATAATGAAACATTAATGCAAAACAGCATGCGCAAATGACGTAAGTAAACACTACATAGTACTTGATGCTTATCTAATTAATGGTCGAATAAGTTTTGGAGTGAATTTCTACAATTTCTGTATTATGAAAGGTATTAAAACTTTATAGGACGAACCCAGAAAAGCGATGGTGCATTTCGTAATAGCATCACGCGAGTGTTAAACCTGATTATATGCACTTGCATAAACAATTTAACTGCACTCATAGAGAAATTTCATATTTTGCTAATGCAACTTGTACACCAATTACACCAATACCAATTTCAACTCTGAAATACTGTATTTTATATTCTGACTTATGTTTATTCTTTAACCCTTCAACGTCCGGAAAATGAAACGCAATAGATATTTCATTGTTATCCGGCCGCATGCGACCGCTCGGGTGTTGATGAATTAATTAAATCAACTAAAACAACCCATCCGTCAAATCTTAAATACGTGCAATATATCGTACTGATCCGTAATATAGAAGACGTATCAGAAAATGTATGGTAATTCCCATGACGAATCCAATCCACTGCGAGTGATAGACGAGGACTGCCGGCAAGATTCAATGAATGAAAACGGTTCGTCTCAACTGGAATGCGATATGGAGTAACTCAGTTATATCATTAAGGTGGAAAGTATATTTAAGAGGGTAATGATTTTGTGCATTTTAGATATTTTTGATAGAAAATAACTTTCAAAAAATACAAAGAACAATTTCAATCTGCCTATATTCCAATGACGAATCGTTATATTTAGTTACATCATTACGGTTGGAAGTGTAAAAAAATACTTATTAAGGATATAATAATTATATAGCTGTTTCATCTTTATCGATTGTCAAAATATGTTAAAAAAAACTTTTTCAAAATAAATTCAAAATTATTATTTTTAAAACCGGCCAAGTGCATGTCGGGCCACGCGCAGAAAAGAGTTCCGTAGTAACGTCATATCATACCATAAGGCTATAAACGTATACTTACTCTCTGTTTTACATAACTAACGACTTTTAACTAAACCTAATCCCTTTTAAACAAAACAATGTATGGTGGGATTATTCCTCTTTTATAGATCTACAAAAAAGCAATGGCATATAATAAATCTTTTAAGAATAGATTACTATATCTTTTATATCTTTTAAAAAAATTGTCACGTACAATGCGGTAACCGGTAAACTATTTAGACGGATACAATATTAATCCTTATCAACTTAAATACACGTTACCTTAAGCATTTCATGCACATTATTATAATCTTTTACACCATATAATTTAAATTAATATCATAGGAATAATCGCAAAAAAATAACGCTCGCGAAAATAAATTCAAACGCGTGGGGTGTCGTTGGAAGGTCGCAATTGGCAAAAAAAAGGAAGAAACCGAAGCGAAGCCAGGGCGGGTCGCTAGTAATTGTTAAAACGGACTGATAATGTATTTGAACAGCTATCAAACAAGCATTAAACACAATACATATACATTAACGTAGATGGATACACCTCAGGTTTCACTCGGAAGCGAGATGATCAGCGAACTCTGTAAGTAAATTGAGTCGATTTATCTTCTCGCATGTAGAAATACTAAAGCTGCTTACATAACGGCTGGAATAACTGGAATACTTACTATTTTGGATCCACTAATTGCTTTGTGTATCTGAGCAAACGGTGGCGTTTTTCTCGTCTTCTCATTTGTTGCCTGCTATCAATTGCGGATTTGGCGAATAGTTTTTGCTTTATATCAATCTGGCACGGTAATGAGACGATAGACGATATCTTACGGAGGACCGACTGAACTGATTGATTGGTCACTAGAAAATGTTGATATTACTAATTGATTTTCATACAATTGAAATATGAAAAAGATTACGAAGTTATAGAAAGTTATGGAATTATTTCTAATTTCATTATTTCTATTCGCTCAATAGCGACAAACGCTCTATAAACCTTTGGTAAAGTTATAGAAGGGTGCTACCTATTTTATCCCTATTTTATCCCTATTTTATCCCTATTTTATTAAATAACATGGCCGACTACTTAACAGCTGATTGAAGTGACTTTAATTTTATTTTTCAACCTATTGACATTTAATGACAGATATTTCTTTTTTTTTACGGAAGATGTGGATATCAGCTAGTGGATTTGCCTGATTTGTCTATGGATTCGTCAGAACGACAACATAATAACGCTAGAGTAGCTTAATGCAATGCGATCATTTACTTGAAATACGTTTATGAGTTATGACGTTAAGCCTTATCAGCATTTTAACTAAAAATGACAATTAGTAACTCTATTTTTAGATCTTTATAAATAAGGCGGTGTGTTTTTGTCACCCTTTATTTTCTAGTTTAATATGTTTTTTGTATTATTTTGTTCATTGGGTAATGCGTGATAAGCTTTTTATCCGTGGCACAGATTCATTTTGAACAATAGTGTGATTTCACGAAATAAAATTAATAAGTACCTAACAGATATAAAAATACATTTTATATACATTAACATAATACTAAAACCCACAAATCTGAACTCCTGTTTATCAATCCATACCATAATCCATTTTTCAAGATGAAAATCATTACTCCTCCGAGAGGAATGAGTCAGCAGTTTTATGTTGCGGTTGTGCGTTTTGTGTGAAGGCGGTCGCTACCCGTCAATACTATTCCCGGCGGGATTAGATATCGATGGGTCCAGGTATTCTTATCACGGTCATCTTCAATCTTTAAATAGAATCAATCGATTCCGCACCATCTTCCAAGAAACTATGTAATTAACTTGACTATAAATGACTGTATGAAAAGTCGATATTTGTGTCTGTTTGCAGAAAAGTCGTAGAACAAATGTTGTTGTTTATGATGTAAATTATTTACTTCTGCGAGGTTGCTGGTATTTTACAAACAACCCTGTATATTTTGAGACAGCTCTTTATAAGTTCGTGCAGTTTTTTTTATTTTAAACTATTTAATGCAAAAGGTCATATAGCTGCCTTTGTGGTGATCTTTAAACAAGACAAATGTTGTCTCGCGTACCGTCTCTTCCATTTAATTAACTTAAGTAAATTCAGTCTCTTGGGAATCATAAGCGACGAAATGGAACATTGAAGAAACTGATTTACATAATAGCAAACAGTTCCTTATGTTATCTGAGATGAGAAATATAAATCTTACTGGCATTTTGGCTAAAACAGCTATAGATGTTAATAAAGTGCCGCTATGTTGTAGGAATGCCACAAAGGTAAAAGATATGAAATTTCAAGTGGCTCTATGGTTGTAGTAATTTGGCCACATAACACATAGGTACCGGTAAACTGGGGTGATTAGCAACTTGCGTGGTTATAAACAACAGTGACATTTTAGATAGAAAAAAAAATCAAAATGACCTTATTAGTTGTAAAGAAAAATGTTCTTTGAACAGGCCCAAGCGGTTTATTTTGGAATTTTGCTATTTTTTCTATTGAACATTTCGCTGTTGTTATTCACCACGCAATTTGCTAATCACCGCAGTTTACGGTATATGTATAATTTAGTTTGCGGTAAGTATTCTTCTTAATTTCGCCTCTCCATAGAGAAAATTTTTCCTCAACCTACATTATTGTGTTTTGGTAACCAGCTCGTCAATGCAGTGAATGAGGATTTCAGTGAGGTGTGCTTCTACGTTCACTTTTCATTGAGTAAAATATGGGCTTTTCTATATTCTACTTCAATCAACTCGCAAAGTCAATAAATTTTACTAATAGTTTTTCTATTAGTAAAATTCAATAACTTTACGTGTTTGTTTCGCTTGGCGACTAATTTATGGATTGTGTACTTCTCGCAAAGAGCCTAAACAACTTTTATACTGGTCTTTAGGTAGTATTATTGAATGATGGAAGGTCCATTAAAATGCTTCTAGTACGGCACTTTTACTTTTGTAATGTAAGCGAAAAGCCACCATACATCAATGCCAGAACAATGAGAAAAATGTTTTAGAAAACTAGACTGCTTTTAGCTAAATTAGTTTTATTGCGTACTAAGGGTAATAAGAAAAAACTGCTGAGATAAAGAAGTACTTATTCGTTTTTGTTGTTCAAAGTACTAGCGTCATGAATTTGATTTCTTTAAAATTAGGTTATAGAATCACCACAGCAAAAAGAAAACGTATTTCCCTACTATCGATTGATAAACTAAGCATCACCTCGCAACATCGCCAAAACTACATTCGAATGTAATAAAACTGTGATTAATTCACGCCGTTTAACAAGTGTTACAATATTTCCTGACAATTGGGTAAGTATTTCAAATCCTGACTATTTAAAAAACTATGATATTACTTGTTATGTTATTGTAATTACTATGATATTCAATGAAAGCTTTATTTTAGTTCATTCCGAAGACGACCGTCTCGAATTGTTGTAATTTAGAACACGATTTGATCCGCAAACAGATTTTCGCAGTAAAAGCGACATTCGGGGCTCAATTCATGGATTAATTGAACGAGGGTTGACCGGAGATTGAATCACGTTGCCTTGGGTTGAATAAGAAACTGGATTTCAGCTTCAGCCTAGAAAAAGGATTAAATAAATCACTTCTTTTTGTTCACCAGTTCATTGATAAAATCTAAACTTATAAAAATATGTAATATTCATCATTGCACAGTTCAAACCACTGCACGGATCAGCTGAAACTTGGCATACAGATAGTTATTATGACGTAAAGTTAGTATCGAAAATTTGATGGGAAGCAAAGAAAGTCGATGGCGAAAGCTAGTAGGTCTTAATTTAGGAGATTTATTGAAAGTGTGATGTCGTAGTTCAACTTTTATTTCTTTTTATCCACTACGGGTTAGTGCTTGGCCTTCACCTCACCTGATGTTAAGTGACGATAAGGCCAAAGGTGGAGCACCGGAAACCGGTACACCCGTAATCCTCAGCACTGAGGAACTGGCTATCTTACCTCTAACTGCCGGAACACAACAATTTTTAAATTGCTGTTATGGCGTCAGACTTAGGTAAGATGGTGGTAGCTAGCCAGGCGGACTTGAAGTAAGCCCTACGACCAACCAACTAGGAATTGAACCCGGCACCCCTGCGTCTTACACGGGTGGGCGAACCACTAGACCACAGAGGTGGTGAAAATATATTTCCTTTTTCGATAATAGTTTTGTCGTAAATTTACCTTGAACGGCTCCCAATGGTGTTAAATAAAGTTATTTAAGAGCCCTTAGTTTTACCTTTTTTTATAGCTTATGTTGTAACATCTATTTATGGCGCTTCTTCTTTATGTAGTAGTGGTATTTGTAATGTATAAATTTATAACTTAACTTTCCGATTAGCGGTTTATCCATAGGTACTATAAATGTATTGTGTTATCGTAAATCGAATAAAAGGGATTCTTTTGGCGCCACACTTCGTACTATATATACGTATTGCACTGTAGCGCATAGCCCGTGATAAGCGGTGATGTCTAATGTAAAAAAAACGGTCAAGAGCGAGTCGGACTCGCGCACCGAAGATTCCGTCCTTTCCATCATCATTCTGAAAAAGTTTACTATTTAGAGACATCGTTTTATTTGTCCTGTTAATCTTAACATGAACTTCTATCACATAAAATAATTTCAGATTTTTCCGTATGCAAGATAAGCTGTCTTATTTGCAAAATAGTTGGGCAAACGTCATCTAAAACTATTCCAAATTTCAAGTCATTAGTAGTTCTCGAGATATCCAGCTGTGACAGACAGACTGAGTCGAATCATAAGGGTTCCTTTTTACCATTTTGGTACGGAACCCAGAATACAGAATTTTGCATGGATTTTAGGTATTATTTTAATTTTTAACGAAATAACATAATTTATCCTTTAATAACCTACAGTTATTTTAATAAATCAGAAATAATAAAAATCTCTTTTAATAACCCCAAATACAGTCGACTGTATTTAACTTTCTCCCTTTTCAAAACAAAAGAGACATCTTCTGATAATACAAAAGCTACCTACTTAAATAAACTAAAGCAAAATAGTGATTTCTGGTCGAATAGGGAAGATTTCGAGATTGCTTCTCCCGATCGACGTGTCGTTACAATAAATATTTGATGAGATGTTTTCTTCCGTGAGATACGATATTTTATGCGACTTGGCTAATAGACCAATTCCCTTTTATTTTTATCGTATTTTACCATGCTTTTATTATAGCTTAACTATAAAAATTGACAATTATGACATTTGTGGCAAAACTTTCCCTTACTGCTTTTTGGTTAAGGCTCTGAGGGCCTTTGAAATACGAATCGCTATAATTGGACGATATTCGTATTTAATGTTTGATATTTTTTTTAAACCGTCAACGCCCGGAAAATAAGACACAATAGATATTCCATTGTTATCCGGCCGCATGCGTCCGCTCGGGCGTTGATGAATTAAGCTTATAAGGTCCTACGATTGCGGGTTTCGAAGGAGGCTCTTTGCTCTTACTCAACATAGGGAGTGGAGTTTTCTAGCTTTTGTTTGTATTAAACACAAAATAGTTTTCAAATTACATTTTTTTATATTTTGAGATTCTATTGACAATGCAATTTTTATATAATACTAAATAATATACTAGAAAAAATACGACTCGCACCAGATCATGTTCTCGGACGGGAATCGAACCTGCGACCTTTGGATATCCGGTCCAATGCTCTGACCGCTGAGCTACCGAGTCACTAGTGGGAACGTCGAATTTCTTCCAGTATATCAACTCTTACGCTGCAAGCCAGCGCCATCTCACCAATGTACAGTGGGCAGCACATCAAGTGTATACACTTTGACCTTGAACCCGAATGCGAATGAACAGGGAGAATCGGTCGCATGAGACAAATAGTGTTTTCGTAATTCCGTCTCGACTAAGTCGTGGTGCTCGACCGACTGTGCTTGTGTGCGTGATGCGCTTCTAGTTTATTTAATTAGATTATAGTAGTGTGCGTCGGGCGCGGCTGCTGATTCAATGAGTTTGCCGTGCAAAACAAATTTGTATTGAACACTGTATTTCAAACATGCTCATCGCCGATTCACTAACCTAATTGTGTATTTAACGAGACGGGAACTAAAAATTACTGTCTGTGACGTTTGCTTATGTTATTAATTTAATAATGATTTACTTAAGTATGCTGGAATGGTAAACGAGCTTTTAAATGAGGAAATACTTACGTTAATTATCTTAGTATTTAAAATATTGTAAACACTATTTTAAATACTAAGATAATACTTTTGATTTACACAAAAAAGATAAAAAAAAAATCACTAACGAGTGTAGGAAAATATAGACAATGCAAAAGCACTAAGTTCTAAATTTATTTGAATAAAAAATTTTGACTTATTGACTTTGATAAGAGGCAAATAAGATATAAAATATATCTTTCATCATTTTAAGTGCAAATGTTGCTTATCTGTGATCTACAAAATTTCCTATTTGTGAATAATTTTAAATGAGCTTTTTCTTTAATCTTAATTTCACAACTCGAACTCTAATGTTACATAACTTTTATGTAACGGACTGATGGAACACTAAGCTAAGTAGTGCCACTAAAATGAATAAAAACATATGTTTAGGCTAAGTTGAAACTAACAAAGTGAAGATAATATTTGGTTTTGCATGCGAGTGAAACGAATTCTACGAGCCTTTTGCGTGAGCGTCAGAATGACTGGATGTGTGCTATTTATTGCTACCTATTTGCTACCTACAGTCAGTTAATCGCTACCTAATTATAAACCAAAATAAAGGGATTGCAAAATGTCCAACCATTCTGATATCAGGATGACTGGTCCACTCTCTGTTTGTGTAAACTATACAAATTCCTGTTATTATTTTTACTTCAGTAATTGCTACCTGATTGCTACCCTCACGTTTATCAATGTCTACCTTGTAGCTGTAACAAGTAAAAAGTTATGATCATTTGAAAATTTAACAGGGAATGGTATTGAAATAAGCTAAAACGATTACAACAATGTTTTTATTGAAATACATTTTTTTATGAAATAACGTCTATTTACTAATGCCATTGCATAACAGATGTATAAGTTACACACTGACCGTCATCCAAAGGTCTCGGGTTCGATTCTCGTCCGAAAATATGATCTGGTGCGAGTCGTATTTTTTCTAGTATTGTTTAAGTAAAAACATGTAACAATTTAATAATAAAAATAGTGTTAATAGTTATAATAGAAATAAAAATGAACATAAAATATATGACATTGACGACTCGCTGGACTGGACTAATAAAAAATATTTACACAAATATTGCAAATAGGTAAGTAAAGCAATAAAAGTGTAAAAAAGATGTATAAGTTACACACTGTTTTGTCCCTTTCTTTCAAATCTTTATTAGTAAGGGCATTAGTAAATAGATATTATTTCATATACAAATGTATTTCAATAAAAACATTGTTGTAATCGTTTTAGCTTATTTCAATAACCTTAGTCCATTCCCTGTAAAATTTTCAAATGATCATAACTTTTTACTTGTTACAGCTACAAGGTAGACATTGTTAAACGTGAGGGTAGCAATCAGGTAGCAATTACTGAAGTAAAAATAATAACAGGAATTTGTATAGTTTACACAAACGGAGAGTGGACCAGCCATCCTGATATCAGAATGGCTGGACATTTTGCAATCCGTTTATTTTGGTTTATAGTTAGGTAGCAATTAACTAACTGTAGGTAGCAAATAGTAACAAATAGGTAGCAATTTTTGGTCACCAGCTTGACGCGAACCGATGCAGACAACCAGCCATCCTGACGCTCACCCTTTTGCAGCTCTGTCGCTCAAGGTCAAGCAAGACAATACACATCATAAAAATGTTCACTATCAATAGGTAATGCATAAAATCGAAATAATAGGCTGCGCGTCTTCCAAGTGATAATGTGCAAGATAAGGCTTACAATTCGGTATTTTTCTTGAATGTCTTGCTTGATCATACACTATCATCGTGTAGGTAGTAAATAGGAAATAAAACACTTACGTTTATACGGTTAATAAATAATTTATTATTAAATAAAACCTTTTTCTATTATATCAATTATAACGAAAGAACTAACAAAACGGTATAATAAAAGCTTATTGCTTTTTTCTTGTTTTATCACTGTTTCTGATTCTACAGTTGGTAGGTAGGTAGTATATCGACTAAATTTAAAAATCTGGGTAAATAAAATCAACTTTTTGAGGAAGCAACATTTTTAAATTTGAGATTTCAGTATTCTCAATGCTATTTTTATACAATACCAAATAATAAACTAGAAAAAATACGACTCACACCAGATCACATTCTCGGTCAGGAATCGAACCCGCGACCTTTGGATGTCCGTTCCAATGCTCTGACCGCTGAGCTACCGAGTCACTAGTGGCATGGTCGAATTGCTTCTAGTATATTCCACTCTTACGCTGCAAGCCAGCGTTAATTCATCAATGTAAGGAATTAACCTCGACATTCAATTGAAATATCTTTCGAAAAAAAATATCTCTTAATCTTATCTTTTAAAAAATCTCAAATTTAAAAATTATATAGCTTTTTCATTTTAATCAATAGTCAAAATATCTGTAGAGATAGTGACTCGGCCTCAGCGTTCAGAGCATTGGACCGACATCCAAAGGTCTCGGGTTCGATTCCCGTCCAAAAATATGATCTGGTGCGAGTCGGATTTTTTATAGTATTGTATAAATAACAACATGTAACAATTTAATAATAAAAATAGTGTTAATAGTCATAATAGAAATAAAAATGATCATAAAATGACATTGACGACTCGCTGGACCGGACTAATAAAAAATATTCACACAAATATTGCAAATAGGTAAGTAAAGCAATAAAAGTGGGTTGTTAAACGCAAAACATTCACAAAAAAGTAGACAAACAACAAAAAAACGGTTGCATTGTTCTGTTTGGAAACGTAAAGTGAATATTATCTTCATAGCTTTAAAGAGCATAATTGAATGAACAACCGCGGTAGATGGTCGGTCTAGTCAAAGGACTTACGATACTTTTGTCATGTTCGCTAGTAAATGTGTCTTATTTGTAGACCATCAGAAATAAGGAATATAATATAAAAACGTAATGTGTAAGCATAGTCATATAAATAAGTTGTTTTGAATAAAAAAATAAGTAATTCTTCAATTTAGTCGAGTCGCTTTTTGATTGTGATTTGTTTTTTAGATTGTGAAACAGACACTTAGCAAACGAAACTGTTCAATAAAATAAGAATGAATGATAATATTTTAAATACCGGTAGCGAAGATGACGTAAGCTAAGTCCAAAACTTGACAATACTTATTTTTCCTATCTTACTTAAACATAGAATACACACATTGATAACTAAACAAAAAACAAGATAAATAAATAAAACGTGATATTATTTATGCAAATATATCTATAAAAAATTAAAAGTAACATGTAAAAAAATATTAATAATAGAATGAAATAGTGCGCTCCGTACCGAGAAGCAAGAATTAATGTTGGCCAAGAGTAAGTAAGTAATAATAATACTATTTCATGGTAATTTTTTTAAATAGTATTATTTTTAAAATAAATTTTAATAAGGCTAACATTAATCCACGTTAGGTATTAACACCACAATGTCGATTTTCATTCAGAGGTAATAAGATCGGCATCGATAAAAATTTGTGCATGTTCAGGATTTAGTAAATAAATAAACTCTAAATCAAAACGTGTTAGAATAACAAAGATGCTCATGACCCGAGGAGCTCATCCACCATTTCTTGTCTCTGTGTGGTGCGGCATTATTTCATTTTTTTCGCTTCTTTCTAGCTTCTTTTGATCTCCGCCGCACAGTGTCCACGGAAATCTAAAACAAAAAACACTTCCAATCAAACTAATATTTAAAACTATTTTTTTTTCAACGAAATTGAGCCACATTGTGATTGTGAATCAGTTTAAATCAAGTGAGCAGGCTTCACCGCTAAAAGGCGGGTTAACGTTGTAAGTATTAAATAGTTAAGTTAAACCACGTTAAGTAAGGCAAGTAAACGTCGGGAATTCAAAAAACCAATAAATCCAAACTAAATAATTCTAAAATAACACCTGAATTATATACGCGCTGTAATCCGTAAAAATTGTGTTTCATTTCTAATGTATGGTTTCACTTTACCGGGTTTACATATCAACATGCAAAATCAACAATGAAAATCTCAACACCATAATTATAATCAACAATTTAATATTTCAAAGAATCAAAACATAAACGGTTCAAAATGTTTAGATTATCAACGACTCACATTTACTCTCGTTTAGTTAGACTCGTTTTAGTTTAAGTTTAAACCGATAAGTAAAAAAAATGTTTACTTATTCGAATGCTCTCACACTAAAAAAAAAAAATCCTTCGCCTTTTGTTTTTTCATGGGCGGCAAGTTCAAAGAATCAAAACACAGGTGTCTGTTTTGCTTATGTTTGGAAAATTACCAAGTCATGAGAACAAAAACTACTTATGAATTATTTTTATTTTAAATACGATATGAAACGATATAATATTTTAAAAGAAGAATAATGAGAATTAATAAGTGCGGCTTCGAGTCCCGTCTGAGGTGCTCGATATTTTCTAGTATTTTTCTAATATAATTATTTATCTTAATATAAAAATAGCATTGTGAATGCCCCAAATCTCGATTTAATAATTATATACTTAGCTATTTCATCTTTATCGATTGTCAAAACATCTGGAAAGATGTTTCTTTCGAAAACGGAACGAATGGTCACGTTAATTATGCCTAACCTAATGAAATTATTTTAAATACTGCTGCAACATTTTATTAAAACACACAAGAAGGCCTTGACAAAGCTACATTTGAAAATCTTCGTAATTGCTTCGCTTTCAAAAGATGCATTGGATTGACAAAAGTTTTCGTTACCATCGAATTTTAAAACATCAAATCCTTGATTGCAAAAATTTTACTTTTGACTAGGGGGGCAGATGTAAGAGACTAAGATAATTACTCACATTATCAATTTGAAGAGGGTGTTCTTATGTTCTTGTGCTTAAATATGGGTCAGACTATCTACCTATGGCCTTCTCGTAGCGCTGTCGTGATGAACCCCCTTCCCACCGCCGCAGCCAGATGGTTCGTCTCTACGGCAAAAACATAACATTTAATAATAATAAAGTTATAACAAAACCAAAACAAAATTAAGAAAAAAATAGTAAAATTAGAATTTAATCTATCGATCTAAGAGAAGCTACTCGTAATCAAAATATCTATCATGCCAAGATATTAAAAAGCGAATAAAATATTTAAGACAACACTTATCGATCATAATAATAATAATTATGAAACCATTGAAAAGAAACGCTATAAATTCGAGATAGGGGCATTGACGAAAACGTCATTTTCAAGTCCTTATTTTTCGAAATGAATGAACCGATTTTAATGAAACTTCATATGCATAAGCAGGATACATAGGTTTAAAAAGTTAGCAAGAAACATTTTATAAATATCTTATTTTAAAAAAGATAATTGGAAATTTCTATTTCTATGGAAAATTTAAAATCAGTCTAACTAGATGTTATACTATTTATCAAAAATGAGTTCTAATAACTTTTTAAGTTTCATTAAATTCATTAATTTTTATAAATAAGGACTTGAAAGTTGGTATGAAATGCCGTATTTCGTCAACGCTCACTCAACTTGTTTAAGAAGACTAACACTTTTGATAAATTTTTACTTAGAAATACTATAAAAAGTTACTTACCGATATTCCAGTTTCTTGTAAATTTTTTTTCTGTTGTTATATTAATTCACTGTTGTTTTAAAAACTTCACTTGCCGCAACACGACACTAAAAACTGTGTGCACTGTCTACTGAGGTCAACTGACTGACTAATGACGTCACGCGAGCAGCGAGACGGGGCGAATGGTGCCGTATGCGTCAGGGGCGTTGCCCACTAACGTCAATATTTTGACAGCTGATCAGTAATTGGCCCTTAATTTTGACATCTGAGCAGTCATTGGCAAATTTGCACACACTAAACAAATCCACCAATGATGACAAGGTGACTTTCTTTCTAACACTGTATAGCGTGTCGTAGTTATAGATATGTATAGTGTATACCTTGATATGCTGCTTTGCGTACAAGGAATTACCTCGACATTACTTAATTACTTTTTGTACAAAACTGGTTGTCACCTCACTACGTTATTAAGATATACTTCGTTCCTTTCGTGTTTTTTCAGCTACCAACATAATTATAGTTGGAAATTGCATTCTCATTGCTGTAATTATGTTTTCAACTTTCGGACATTAGCAAACAGTGTAGCAGCGTAGCAACTGAAGGTAACGTGGGCTAAATTACAAGAGCTTAACTTCATTAACTGCACTAGAGTTACCAACTCTACGTAGGTAATAAGGACAAAATGCTTAGTTGAGGCGTAACATTTTTTTAACCTAATTGAATTTCTTACATGTCATCCGATAAAATTAGGCTTTCAATCTTAGATAGACAGCCGTTTTACAATTAGTCAAACTTATAATATAGGAATAAAACTTGGACTCGAATAAACTAAAACAATTATACTTATTTACCTAGGTACTAGATTAATAATTTATTTTTTCTATCGGAGTTTGACAACTATTTCTTAGTATTATAATTTAATCAAAGTTTTTAGGAAATTTTTAAGCTCTATTATTTTACGTTTTTGTAATCAATTCATTACTATGTTAGGTTTTAGTAACAAATTACTACTACATACTACATAACTACATTTTTAATTAGCTTATCCTTTAATGCCACTAAGCTATGGTCACCCTCCCAATCTAAGAAGGTAAAGTTAGACGAAGGCCCTTACAAATCGTTAAGGAACGTGCAGCCTGCTTTAAGTTTCTTTCCAATGCTTTATGTTAACTTACTTATCAACACATAAGATTTTACGCTAACTATTGCAACTAGTTTAGTACTTAGTTCTTCCATCTTGTAACTGATGCCTGCTTATTTAATATATTTGTTTTAAGTTTCATAATGAGATCTTTTGTTTGTATACCAACGTGAAGAATATTTATATCTTGATTTATTTAAAAAAAGGACATATAACATAGTTATTTGCATGACTGTGTATACTAAGAAGGTGTGGTATCTACAGAAAAATGGAGCCAAATTGTGAGGATCACTATTGTTAAGGCCCCTATATACCTCAAGTGGCGCCCTCATTTTAATTAAATTTATTGCTCGCTAAGTACATAATGTATCGAAAATTCACATGTACAGATTTAAGCTAAGGTTCTATAGTTTATTTACAAACAATAACCTTAGTATAATATAGTTAATTGTAGTAGTAGTTCGCAAAAGTGCTAAAAGTGGCCACTTTTAGCACTTTTGCGAACTACTACTACAACGAACAAAATTTTACTGAGGTTATTGTTTGTAAATAAACTATTGAACCTTTAGCCTCAATCTGTACATGTGAATTTTCGATATATTATGTACTTAGCGAGCAATAAATTTAATTAAAATGAGGGCGCCACTTGAGGTATATAGGAGCCTTTTTATGAAATAACGTCTATTTACTAATGCCATTGCATAACAGATGTATAAGTTACACACTGACCGTCATCCAAAGGTCTCGGGTTCGATTCTCGTCCGAAAATATGATCTGGTGCGAGTCGTATTTTTTCTAGTATTGTTTAAGTAAAAACATGTAACAATTTAATAATAAAAATAGTGTTAATAGTTATAATAGAAATAAAAATGAACATAAAATATATGACATTGACGACTCGCTGGACTGGACTAATAAAAAATATTTACACAAATATTGCAAATAGGTAAGTAAAGCAATAAAAGTGTAAAAAAGATGTATAAGTTACACACTGTTTTGTCCCTTTCTTTCAAATCTTTATTAGTAAGGGCATTAGTAAATAGATATTATTTCATATACAAATGTATTTCAATAAAAACATTGTTGTAATCGTTTTAGCTTATTTCAATAACCTTAGTCCATTCCCTGTAAAATTTTCAAATGATCATAACTTTTTACTTGTTACAGCTACAAGGTAGACATTGTTAAACGTGAGGGTAGCAATCAGGTAGCAATTACTGAAGTAAAAATAATAACAGGAATTTGTATAGTTTACACAAACGGAGAGTGGACCAGCCATCCTGATATCAGAATGGCTGGACATTTTGCAATCCGTTTATTTTGGTTTATAGTTAGGTAGCAATTAACTAACTGTAGGTAGCAAATAGTAACAAATAGGTAGCAATTTTTGGTCACCAGCTTGACGCGAACCGATGCAGACAACCAGCCATCCTGACGCTCACCCTTTTGCAGCTCTGTCGCTCAAGGTCAAGCAAGACAATACACATCATAAAAATGTTCACTATCAATAGGTAATGCATAAAATCGAAATAATAGGCTGCGCGTCTTCCAAGTGATAATGTGCAAGATAAGGCTTACAATTCGGTATTTTTCTTGAATGTCTTGCTTGATCATACACTATCATCGTGTAGGTAGTAAATAGGAAATAAAACACTTACGTTTATACGGTTAATAAATAATTTATTATTAAATAAAACCTTTTTCTATTATATCAATTATAACGAAAGAACTAACAAAACGGTATAATAAAAGCTTATTGCTTTTTTCTTGTTTTATCACTGTTTCTGATTCTACAGTTGGTAGGTAGGTAGTATATCGACTAAATTTAAAAATCTGGGTAAATAAAATCAACTTTTTGAGGAAGCAACATTTTTAAATTTGAGATTTCAGTATTCTCAATGCTATTTTTATACAATACCAAATAATAAACTAGAAAAAATACGACTCACACCAGATCACATTCTCGGTCAGGAATCGAACCCGCGACCTTTGGATGTCCGTTCCAATGCTCTGACCGCTGAGCTACCGAGTCACTAGTGGCATGGTCGAATTGCTTCTAGTATATTCCACTCTTACGCTGCAAGCCAGCGTTAATTCATCAATGTAAGGAATTAACCTCGACATTCAATTGAAATATCTTTCGAAAAAAAATATCTCTTAATCTTATCTTTTAAAAAATCTCAAATTTAAAAATTATATAGCTTTTTCATTTTAATCAATAGTCAAAATATCTGTAGAGATAGTGACTCGGCCTCAGCGTTCAGAGCATTGGACCGACATCCAAAGGTCTCGGGTTCGATTCCCGTCCAAAAATATGATCTGGTGCGAGTCGGATTTTTTATAGTATTGTATAAATAACAACATGTAACAATTTAATAATAAAAATAGTGTTAATAGTCATAATAGAAATAAAAATGATCATAAAATGACATTGACGACTCGCTGGACCGGACTAATAAAAAATATTCACACAAATATTGCAAATAGGTAAGTAAAGCAATAAAAGTGGGTTGTTAAACGCAAAACATTCACAAAAAAGTAGACAAACAACAAAAAAACGGTTGCATTGTTCTGTTTGGAAACGTAAAGTGAATATTATCTTCATAGCTTTAAAGAGCATAATTGAATGAACAACCGCGGTAGATGGTCGGTCTAGTCAAAGGACTTACGATACTTTTGTCATGTTCGCTAGTAAATGTGTCTTATTTGTAGACCATCAGAAATAAGGAATATAATATAAAAACGTAATGTGTAAGCATAGTCATATAAATAAGTTGTTTTGAATAAAAAAATAAGTAATTCTTCAATTTAGTCGAGTCGCTTTTTGATTGTGATTTGTTTTTTAGATTGTGAAACAGACACTTAGCAAACGAAACTGTTCAATAAAATAAGAATGAATGATAATATTTTAAATACCGGTAGCGAAGATGACGTAAGCTAAGTCCAAAACTTGACAATACTTATTTTTCCTATCTTACTTAAACATAGAATACACACATTGATAACTAAACAAAAAACAAGATAAATAAATAAAACGTGATATTATTTATGCAAATATATCTATAAAAAATTAAAAGTAACATGTAAAAAAATATTAATAATAGAATGAAATAGTGCGCTCCGTACCGAGAAGCAAGAATTAATGTTGGCCAAGAGTAAGTAAGTAATAATAATACTATTTCATGGTAATTTTTTTAAATAGTATTATTTTTAAAATAAATTTTAATAAGGCTAACATTAATCCACGTTAGGTATTAACACCACAATGTCGATTTTCATTCAGAGGTAATAAGATCGGCATCGATAAAAATTTGTGCATGTTCAGGATTTAGTAAATAAATAAACTCTAAATCAAAACGTGTTAGAATAACAAAGATGCTCATGACCCGAGGAGCTCATCCACCATTTCTTGTCTCTGTGTGGTGCGGCATTATTTCATTTTTTTCGCTTCTTTCTAGCTTCTTTTGATCTCCGCCGCACAGTGTCCACGGAAATCTAAAACAAAAAACACTTCCAATCAAACTAATATTTAAAACTATTTTTTTTTCAACGAAATTGAGCCACATTGTGATTGTGAATCAGTTTAAATCAAGTGAGCAGGCTTCACCGCTAAAAGGCGGGTTAACGTTGTAAGTATTAAATAGTTAAGTTAAACCACGTTAAGTAAGGCAAGTAAACGTCGGGAATTCAAAAAACCAATAAATCCAAACTAAATAATTCTAAAATAACACCTGAATTATATACGCGCTGTAATCCGTAAAAATTGTGTTTCATTTCTAATGTATGGTTTCACTTTACCGGGTTTACATATCAACATGCAAAATCAACAATGAAAATCTCAACACCATAATTATAATCAACAATTTAATATTTCAAAGAATCAAAACATAAACGGTTCAAAATGTTTAGATTATCAACGACTCACATTTACTCTCGTTTAGTTAGACTCGTTTTAGTTTAAGTTTAAACCGATAAGTAAAAAAAATGTTTACTTATTCGAATGCTCTCACACTAAAAAAAAAAAATCCTTCGCCTTTTGTTTTTTCATGGGCGGCAAGTTCAAAGAATCAAAACACAGGTGTCTGTTTTGCTTATGTTTGGAAAATTACCAAGTCATGAGAACAAAAACTACTTATGAATTATTTTTATTTTAAATACGATATGAAACGATATAATATTTTAAAAGAAGAATAATGAGAATTAATAAGTGCGGCTTCGAGTCCCGTCTGAGGTGCTCGATATTTTCTAGTATTTTTCTAATATAATTATTTATCTTAATATAAAAATAGCATTGTGAATGCCCCAAATCTCGATTTAATAATTATATACTTAGCTATTTCATCTTTATCGATTGTCAAAACATCTGGAAAGATGTTTCTTTCGAAAACGGAACGAATGGTCACGTTAATTATGCCTAACCTAATGAAATTATTTTAAATACTGCTGCAACATTTTATTAAAACACACAAGAAGGCCTTGACAAAGCTACATTTGAAAATCTTCGTAATTGCTTCGCTTTCAAAAGATGCATTGGATTGACAAAAGTTTTCGTTACCATCGAATTTTAAAACATCAAATCCTTGATTGCAAAAATTTTACTTTTGACTAGGGGGGCAGATGTAAGAGACTAAGATAATTACTCACATTATCAATTTGAAGAGGGTGTTCTTATGTTCTTGTGCTTAAATATGGGTCAGACTATCTACCTATGGCCTTCTCGTAGCGCTGTCGTGATGAACCCCCTTCCCACCGCCGCAGCCAGATGGTTCGTCTCTACGGCAAAAACATAACATTTAATAATAATAAAGTTATAACAAAACCAAAACAAAATTAAGAAAAAAATAGTAAAATTAGAATTTAATCTATCGATCTAAGAGAAGCTACTCGTAATCAAAATATCTATCATGCCAAGATATTAAAAAGCGAATAAAATATTTAAGACAACACTTATCGATCATAATAATAATAATTATGAAACCATTGAAAAGAAACGCTATAAATTCGAGATAGGGGCATTGACGAAAACGTCATTTTCAAGTCCTTATTTTTCGAAATGAATGAACCGATTTTAATGAAACTTCATATGCATAAGCAGGATACATAGGTTTAAAAAGTTAGCAAGAAACATTTTATAAATATCTTATTTTAAAAAAGATAATTGGAAATTTCTATTTCTATGGAAAATTTAAAATCAGTCTAACTAGATGTTATACTATTTATCAAAAATGAGTTCTAATAACTTTTTAAGTTTCATTAAATTCATTAATTTTTATAAATAAGGACTTGAAAGTTGGTATGAAATGCCGTATTTCGTCAACGCTCACTCAACTTGTTTAAGAAGACTAACACTTTTGATAAATTTTTACTTAGAAATACTATAAAAAGTTACTTACCGATATTCCAGTTTCTTGTAAATTTTTTTTCTGTTGTTATATTAATTCACTGTTGTTTTAAAAACTTCACTTGCCGCAACACGACACTAAAAACTGTGTGCACTGTCTACTGAGGTCAACTGACTGACTAATGACGTCACGCGAGCAGCGAGACGGGGCGAATGGTGCCGTATGCGTCAGGGGCGTTGCCCACTAACGTCAATATTTTGACAGCTGATCAGTAATTGGCCCTTAATTTTGACATCTGAGCAGTCATTGGCAAATTTGCACACACTAAACAAATCCACCAATGATGACAAGGTGACTTTCTTTCTAACACTGTATAGCGTGTCGTAGTTATAGATATGTATAGTGTATACCTTGATATGCTGCTTTGCGTACAAGGAATTACCTCGACATTACTTAATTACTTTTTGTACAAAACTGGTTGTCACCTCACTACGTTATTAAGATATACTTCGTTCCTTTCGTGTTTTTTCAGCTACCAACATAATTATAGTTGGAAATTGCATTCTCATTGCTGTAATTATGTTTTCAACTTTCGGACATTAGCAAACAGTGTAGCAGCGTAGCAACTGAAGGTAACGTGGGCTAAATTACAAGAGCTTAACTTCATTAACTGCACTAGAGTTACCAACTCTACGTAGGTAATAAGGACAAAATGCTTAGTTGAGGCGTAACATTTTTTTAACCTAATTGAATTTCTTACATGTCATCCGATAAAATTAGGCTTTCAATCTTAGATAGACAGCCGTTTTACAATTAGTCAAACTTATAATATAGGAATAAAACTTGGACTCGAATAAACTAAAACAATTATACTTATTTACCTAGGTACTAGATTAATAATTTATTTTTTCTATCGGAGTTTGACAACTATTTCTTAGTATTATAATTTAATCAAAGTTTTTAGGAAATTTTTAAGCTCTATTATTTTACGTTTTTGTAATCAATTCATTACTATGTTAGGTTTTAGTAACAAATTACTACTACATACTACATAACTACATTTTTAATTAGCTTATCCTTTAATGCCACTAAGCTATGGTCACCCTCCCAATCTAAGAAGGTAAAGTTAGACGAAGGCCCTTACAAATCGTTAAGGAACGTGCAGCCTGCTTTAAGTTTCTTTCCAATGCTTTATGTTAACTTACTTATCAACACATAAGATTTTACGCTAACTATTGCAACTAGTTTAGTACTTAGTTCTTCCATCTTGTAACTGATGCCTGCTTATTTAATATATTTGTTTTAAGTTTCATAATGAGATCTTTTGTTTGTATACCAACGTGAAGAATATTTATATCTTGATTTATTTAAAAAAAGGACATATAACATAGTTATTTGCATGACTGTGTATACTAAGAAGGTGTGGTATCTACAGAAAAATGGAGCCAAATTGTGAGGATCACTATTGTTAAGGCCCCTATATACCTCAAGTGGCGCCCTCATTTTAATTAAATTTATTGCTCGCTAAGTACATAATGTATCGAAAATTCACATGTACAGATTTAAGCTAAGGTTCTATAGTTTATTTACAAACAATAACCTTAGTATAATATAGTTAATTGTAGTAGTAGTTCGCAAAAGTGCTAAAAGTGGCCACTTTTAGCACTTTTGCGAACTACTACTACAACGAACAAAATTTTACTGAGGTTATTGTTTGTAAATAAACTATTGAACCTTTAGCCTCAATCTGTACATGTGAATTTTCGATATATTATGTACTTAGCGAGCAATAAATTTAATTAAAATGAGGGCGCCACTTGAGGTATATAGGAGCCTTAAATTGATAACCACCACTCGTCTCCCAATAGTGTGTGAATAAAGAAGTTAAACAAACAAATAAAATTAAAAAATGGAATGGTTGAACGTCTGAATGGCTGTCTGTGATGCAGTTTATCACCATATACAGGTAGTGTAGTATTATTATCGTGCCTGACAAAGCCTGCATCCTTACTTATATTATAAATGCGAAAGTCCGTTTGTTTGTTACGCCTTCACGTCTTAATTACTGAAACGAACAAAATGAAATTTTGCATACACGTTGTCAGGGGTACAGAGAAAGACATAGGGTACCTTTCATCCCAAAAAAACAATTGTTCCCGAAGTCGAAGTCGAAGTCGTGGGCGGTCGCTAGTGCTTTATAATAATAAAAAAGATACAATTGTTTAAGATTCTTCATGGAACAATCAACAATTTAAGTATTTTGAGAATGAAATATGTAGAACTTTGCCTTGAAACAGAAACACAATTTAAGACATATTTACAATGAAACAAATAATTGTTTGATTGGAAGTAATACACGCTTTGTATAATTATTGGACAGTATTGATTGGTAGATATACAGCGCCAAAAATCTATTAAATAAAATAAAGTGAAAAACAACGGCTATCAATTTCGAAAGCGCATCCAATTTGTCACAATGTAATATGGAAGAGGTAATTTATTTAGCTCCAGTGTCATTTAAAAACTGATATAGATGAAACAGTAATATTACTGTTTTTGTGAAATGTATTTTCAAAATAATCGAAATTAATGATTATAGATTTAAATAAAAAAAATGAAATATATCTGATGGCTCTTACTTAAGGCGTAGAATTTTTAAGACCCATAGTCTAGTATTTTTAAAATGTATCATTACATTCCCTCGTATTAAATACTTTTTTAAATACTTTCGGTATGGGATGCACCTGAATCTGTTAAAATAATAATTAGAATAGCTTGATGATGACCTAGAAACTATCTATTGATAAATAATCTATTTCAATAAAAATGAGTCGCTGAAATATATGTAAGCGCATTACTTTAGAACGACTGCACCAAATTAAGTAATTGTTTTTTGTTGTGTTTGTTATTATCAGGACAAGGTCTGTATAAAAGAAATTTTCAAAAAATTGTATGGAAATACTTAGTTTTTGTTCTCCTTTTCGCCGTTGTAAATCGCAATATACACAACCACTACTACTAATATATGGCGCCACCCGTGCGAAGCCGGGGCGAGCAGCTAATATACCCAAAAAAATGAGTCACCCGTAAAAAAAGAAATTACGACAGTTACCGAGTCAGAATTTTTGTGAATATTTAAACTGATTCTTCCTGAAAATAGCGAAAGTGCTTCCTTTGAAAGAACACTAATTAAAATAAATTTAACTGAATATTTTCTCGGCGTGAATAGTTATTAAGTATAAAGGTTTTAATGTTTAAAATGAAACAGAAGTCTTATATAAGTCTTACCGCTGAGCATTGGATAAGAGTATTGTCTAAAAATAGTATTGTGAATGCTAAAATCCCAAATTTAATAATTGTGCTATTGGATAATGAATATTTGACGGGCGTCACATCAGCGTCGAAAAGTTCTTCATCAGCTGCTAGTGGTAGGTAAGTGTACAGCAGGTAGGTACAGGCAGGTACCTCTTATGCGAGCACGACATTGTGTAACAATTCTTGACTAATTAAGCCTTTAGAGGCTGCTTCGCAGACCAAGCTAGTGGAAGGTGGCAATTACTGCTCTTTGCTCACAGTTTCATCAAAATTTCACCATCTCAGACGTACAACGGCTCATTAGGCAAGGAACTTCAAGCTTGATAATATTGTGTTGTGTGAACTAGAGAAATCTGAATAAAGGTGATTTATAGTTTTAATTGAATCTGAAATGAGTGAGATTTGGGATGTTGAGATCCTGTGTAAATTAGATAATTCAACTTCACCTATCAGCCTGGCAACACGAAGGAACGTTCGGCAGCGCAAAGAGTGAGTTTCGAATACATGGTGTGTGATGAGACTGATGAGTGAGCGTTTCGTCCACACAATGAAGGTAAAATTTGCGCGTCGCGTCGCCTGTCGCTCTTTCGCGTGGCCAAGTCGTCATTCTGAAATGCATTAAATTACAACCATTTATTAGTGTATCAAAATCGTTAAAACCCTTTATGAATGTATTCATTATAAATTCAAACCTCTGTGCAGTCTAATACCTACTGTCTCCTAGACCGTCCATCGAGCGTTCAAATATTCATTTTAACCTTTTCAACCTTTTTCTCTGAAATTAACTTGAAACTCATTTGAATTTAATAACACTCTCTAACGTTGACTGAAATTTAAACGATAATTTAACGTTCACCTTACTCAAAGAGAGCTAATTGGGCTCTTCCAGCAAATTAATAAAGGAGACAAAAAAGTTAGGTTGAAATTAATATTGAATCATTTTCATTTCAAAAACGTGGTTGGGGTTATAAGAGTTTTGCTGGAAGAGGTAAGTAATCGTACCACTTGTGAACAGTACAGAAAAATAAACAAAAACAAGTTTTCGAAACTACATTGTTACCGCAAAAGAAAATTGCTTATAAATTTTTATAAAATCCAGGATCACGAAGGAAGCAAAAAAAACTTTGCAAGAGGATCGCCTGTTGTTATGTTCTTTTAAACGAGTATAAATAAAAAATATACAATCTAAAATCATTATTGGTATTGGTATTGGTGGTGGGCACTTTTCTCCGCATTTAGACCATTTTGGTCCGTTATGCGTGAAACCTCATAGCATCAGTATGGCTAATCGAGCCATCCCAGCTCCTTCCAGAAGCGCAGAAGCCTCCTGGGGCGTTCACAGGCTTCTAGGAGCGACCTCACCTCTGTGAGGATTTCTGCCCGTTGTGTGGCCAGCCCCACGCACTCCAGGATCACGTGGGCGGCTGTTTCCTCTGCTTCCAGGCATCCCCTGCATAGAGGACTGTCTGTCGCATTCATGATGAATAGTTGTCGGTTTGAAGCTAAGTGACCTGAACTAAAATCATTGTTCCAGTTTTAAATTGTTCAGTTTTCACAACAAAAAAAAAGTTCTGTAAATAAGACCCAGAATAGCGATGCGTAACTATGATTTATTTAATAATCGAATTATCTACTAACTACTTCTTCAGTAATCGAATGACAAATAAGAAATATAATAATTTTAATAATTGAATTATTATTATTTAATTTTATTAGTACCTTCTACTTATACTCATTCAATGCTTTATTGAAAAATGTGAAAAAAAGGTGTTCGCGGAAGTAACTAATCTTAGTTACTCATTGTGATCAATTATTTATATTGAAAAGTAAAATTGTGCTTTGGCACAACGGCGTAAGGTTTGTTATCTGTTAGCGATAGATGCTATCGATAATCGAAAATGGCGACGCCAGTGGTATTGCCGTGGCGCTAGTATCAACGCAATTTATTACAGGTGATGTCAATTTTTATACATTTGCTTAGTTCCATAAAAATCCGCAGTCTTTTTTCGCAGACTACCGTCATGAAAATGAATGTTAGCGGTTCATTTCAACTATTATTAGTAATAAATTATTGGTGGTAATTCGAATTATTCGAATGATTGTAATAATCGACTTGTTCAGTTAGTATAATTCATAATCGCTTCGCTAACCCAAAATGAAACAGGAAGCTTGACCTAATGTCCTGAGGGGGCTATTACGAAAAAAGATTCCGATAATCGGACGATGTTTGTCTCATTTCGTGACATTGTTATATATAAGGCCGCGGCCACACCGTTGGCGATCGCGACGTGCCATACAACAGACAACGTATCGAGAGAGTCTCAGTTAAACGACTGTTAGATGTTGAGATTACTTTATTACTAACTGTCCTAATACATAAGTGCATGCTATATATATACTCATACATTACAAACGACTGTGGCACACTGTGGTGCGTCTACTGCCATACGATTGTATATGTTTGTTTTCACGAAATCGTCGTCGTCGCTGAAGGCAACGGAGCAAAATTAATAACAGAGAATTAAAAAAATAAAACACATCTTAAAACAGCAAAAATCAACAACATAAAAAGAGCACACTGTGGTCTCTACTGAACTGACAATTTTAAAAACTAAAATTCACTGGCTCTGAACATCAAAGTTTTGCCGCGTCGCTAACAATCGCGTCGCAATCTAGTAAATCGAACGATGAACATCGTCTTCTTTTGTGATAGGCCCTCTGCTTTCTCATCACGGTGTTTCCGTACGTTTGTTTGAAATAAAATAGCGGAGCGTAAGCCCCAGAAACTCTTAAAGAAACTTGGTACAAAATGCAAAAGTTAAATCTGCAACTTTACAGTAATTGGAACGCACATTGCTACAGCGAATTCCGAATTAGTTAAGTTAGACTTAGTAACCAATTTTGATAAATTAAAAGTCTCGTATTTATTTAATTTTGTTACAGCGGCTGCCCACGACAAAAAACATACACACAACCTTTCATATTTATGATACTAGCTTCCGCCCGCGACTTCGCCCGCGTGGACGTGAACCTATGACCCGTATAAAAAGTATCCTATGTTTTAATCCAGGCTTTAAACTATCTGTGTCAAATTTTATCCAAATCCGTTCTGCCGTTTTTGCGTGATTGAGTAACAAATAGCCAAACATCTAAACGTCCAAACTTTCATATACATAATATTAGTAGGATAAGCAAAAGGACTAATTAATATTGACTTAATCGTAGGCACATCCCGGATACTTCATATAAAAAGTGCGTTTTAACTACAACATAAACAGACATAAGTTTTGTTGACTCTTGACATCTGTTGAGCTCCTATGTTAGTACAAACAATTCGCGCGCGCGACACGGCCCCGAAGAATGCATACCGATTGTGGGGGGAGGTGCGGTATCTCGGATCGGCGGGAGGCGGAGTGTGGCCGTTCTGTACGTCAGTACTATACTAATTCTGTGTCGTAGGTTTCACTATGTACCTAACTTTTTTTATATATATATTTTTGTGTCCTGTATAACTATTTATTCCATATGGATGGGAAAAGTTAACATTAAACTTCTCAGTGGCTCTATACAACGTGTTATCTATACAACCCCTAATGCCGAATATGGTATATAGGGACCATCAAACTGAACAACTTTTACTATGGCACCAACTCAAACCGCAAAAAAAAATCAGCTGTTTCATTCATTTTGATATTTTCGATTTAATTTTTTGTAAACACCTGAAATTCCAAATAAATGACATAAAAAGTATCTGATACCCACATTTTTTTTCTAAGTTCAATTTATCTCACCGTTTAAAGGCAGAAAGAAATATTGAAAGTACTAAAGTTATTGCTAACTACCTACATTTGTTCAAATGAAAAAAGTGTCTTCATAAATCAGTACTGGCATGAAAAACAGATGTTCGCCACCATCAATCTTAATAACAGCAGTCTTACAACCAGATGTTCAACTTTTTTTCTATTTAACCAAAACTCTTCATTATTCGAAACATGCCTGAAATTCAGCGAACTTTTTGCGTTTAACCCAACAGTTCTGACGAGTGGGCCGCTCACCTTTCAGAAAAAAGAAATCGTCGAATTTGGCCTACATCAGAGAATCGGGTCATTAATTTCCAACAAAGTTAACTTAGTTGCCGCACACAAATTACATTAGTCTTAGTTTTAGCAGGAAATATTGCAGGAATTCTTTGAGGGGTGCCTTCGGTGTCGGAATTTACGAATCGGGAAAATCAAGTCGAGATAATTCGTCTGGGAAGCATTTCGATCGGCCTAATTCGGTAGGATCTCGTTCAGTTAATAGGCGCAATGTTTCACCTGGGTGCGTCTTCTCCTAAATTTGTCCGGGGAGGCGGTGCCTCGTTACAGTTTCAAAGTAAAGGAATGTTGTGACACAATGGAAATCACTTCACATTACTTCCCGGTCTAGATGCCTTGGGATTTGTTGGAGATTCGTGAACTTGACTTAGGAGCTACAATGTGTTTTAATTTTAAATTTTGCACTACTTACAGCGCAGCGTCAGTTCCGAGATTAGTACCTTATCAAGTCTCTATCTTACCATTAATCTCTAGTTCTGTGTAATTTCCAACCACCACCTCTTAACTACTGTGTTTGTAATAGCAAGTAATTTCTATATTTTCTTATTATTACATAAGATTTGAACCTCATTTTATTTCCATTTCAAAATATTATCGATATATTAATAACAGCTATAAAACCTATTTCAAACTTCACAACAAAAACTCATTTCAATTAAAACTAATGAAAGCTTAACAAAAATTTAGTATCAATGTTACGCTAACAGCGATATGATTTATGTTCGTTCTAAATAATAATGTATAAGTTTTTAATTACAAACTTTAAAATGAGACCAGAGTCAGGGTGGATTCGTTGAATTAAATTCGTTAAGCCAAATGCTATAATCACATGCCGCTGATTCGCATAAGCCGATTAAAGTTTAATTAAAGTTTTGAGCTTTTATATTAAAATATTTGAAGTCATATAATACTTTCGAATTTAATACTTATTAAGTGACTCTTTAGCTCAGCGGTCAGAGCATTGGACCCGACATCTAAAGATCGCGGGTTCGATTGCCATCTGAGAATATGATCTGGTGCGAGTCGTATTTTTTCTACTATATTATTCAGTATTGTATAAAAATAGCATTGTGAATGCTAAAATCTCAAATTTAAAAACTTATTAGTGTTTAATCTGTCAGTCAAACAATCGTTTAAAGGAGTACCGTAGAAGGATACTGTTAAATGAAAAATGAAAAAGTTAAATGAAAAAGTATCGTAGAAGGTTCCTGTTAATTGAAAAACTATATTTAATATTCACCACGATTACACAAATACTGATTTCTTGCTAAATATAGCTGCGTAGATATATTTCGAAACACGTAAAGTTCAATTTAATTACACTCTCTACACGAGTAGCTACTTTTCGTGTTTGAAAATTTATTCAACACTGTTTGTGTTTGTCTTTCAGCATCTTGTTTTTGTCACACCCTTGTCGGGTGTATGTATTCTTAACAAGCATTTTACTTGCTGTCTTATCCTGTTCGAATGTAATTAAACTTGAAGCTTTTAGGCATTTCTCAAGAAAGATAATGTTATCTCCACCGATGTTTTACTGCTACTAATTTGATAAATACTAACTTGTCGGCATATTATGTTCAATGCTTCAAATTCATGTTAGTTTATATTTATAAACTAACAAAATATTTTTATAATTTTATTAAATATATTTTTTAATATTATATACCTATATATATATTTTCCGCCAACGAGCGAGCTTTTTGTCGCTGGCTAAGTAAACCCTTTGTCACTCTTGTCAGTGTCATTTCGCGTGCGAATAGTCGCTGAGCTACTTTTTGTAGCTCGTGGGCGTTTACGTATTGAACTCTGTATGTTCTATTCTCGGCGACAAAAAATCGCTCAGCGATTAATCGCTCGTGGGCAGGAAGTCTAAACAATGGGGGCTTATGATTGAAAGTTTGCGACTAAGATATAAAATAAAATCCAAATAATATATTAAATACCGTTTTATTAAGAAGCTTCGCCCCCCATAAACCCGACAATACCTACCTATCTATTCGAATTTTGATAATTAAAAACATAGAGTTTCCGTATACTCTTCAATAGTAAATATATTCTTCAACATTCAGATATTTCCCATGTATCCAGAAATGTAATGTTTGGCCTTTCAGTAATTGCTCATCCGAAAAACAACAAAAAAGACGTGAAATACGATGATGAAATAATAATAACGGCCTAATTGGCTAGAATAATGTAATTAATAAATGCAGAGACAATTTCCAGGGAGGTCGACTGTGCCATTCCGTCCGAAGGTTAGCACGAGAGCCACAGGACGTGAGCCGGAATACGTAAAGACATCCGAATAACGTTTGTAATTTTATTACCAGCACGCCCTTCTTATAACACTAGCCTGAAATGACCCTTGTTAGCTGAGTAATAATGAACCCTAATACTGTCAACTTAAGGAGCTTCGTCAGCAAATATTTGATTAGGCACTCGGAATGCATTGAGGAAGAATGGATACCTAGATCTAAATGTAAGTTAATATGATTGCAAATCTAATGTTATTTTATTTACTACCAATTTATATGATGATTAAAATATTATATTTGAATATTATTAACCAATATTGAAACAATATTACATAACAAAAAAAAAAACAAATAAACAGACGAACATAGAACCTCCTCCTTTTTTTGAAGTCGGTTAATAACAAGACAAGAAGGTCCGCTCTGGCTGTATTATAAAACGCTACCATATTTTGTTTTGTGGTGCTACAGCGCTAAGAGTAAGTAGGACCTTCTTGGTACTGCTTCAGTACTGAATATAATCTGACATGACCGGAGATTGCCTGCACGAAATGTATTTGATGTGCATAGTAACTGTGGTAGCTCCAGGAGATTTTTCTGTCGACGTATTTTGTGGTACATCCATAGCATGAGAACTGAAAAAAAATTACGCAAGAACGCACATGAATTTCATAGCAGCGGTCGACAATGGACGTCGAGGGGCTCGGACGCGTCCGCCGCCGGACGTGAGCGCGAATACGTAATGACGTCGAATGTCCACATTTGTAATTTTATTACCAACACGCCATTATTGTTATGGTAATGTTAATGACGCGAGTTTGTCCACTCCGAAACTGGTCGCACTCTAATTTGGCTGATGTGACGCAAGAGTTTGTTGGGATCATTTTCAGCGTTTATTACTCTCCTGAAACAGGCCAGCTGCGAGGAGCAGGTCATGCATACAAAATTTCTGATGTAAAAGTTACTCGTGATGTACGAGTGTAAAGTTTGATTTGACCGCTCGTACCATTTGTTTATAAAATGGGCGGAATACTTTTGAGTTTGAAAAAGAAGTAGAATACAACTTTGCAAGTAAACTGAAAATGTTCATTACAGCTAATATTTTTCAGTCAAATAAAATATTCTCGAGACGTCCACTAGGCAAAAGCAAGGTGAAAAATATTGGTTATATTATTTTAAAATTTTAATCATACGAGTATTTTTCATTTACATCGTTTAATCACAGTATGCTGCATGTGAACTTACAATGACAATTCATAGGAATTGATAACAAAGATCATTGTACCTACTGTAATCATTGACCCCTGTCAGAAAGAAAAATATTATTTTTTAGAAACAATACATATTTTTATTAGTTCAAGAAGTATAATCGAAGCGTAGTAATGAATTTATCACAATGAACGTCTTGTAAACACAGATAATCTCCAAGTGACGACACAGAACGAGCCATAAACCCGGACCTAATGAGGTTACGAACAATTTTGTTATTCACAAAGGAACTGAACGAAGAAAGTCCCGAATTATTTGCATCTGAAAGAGGGTACTAGGGATAGTTTGGTGGGGACTCCCGTTGGACTTTCACGAAAACAATCCGAAACATATTTGAATGCAGATTTATACAGCGAAAAACATAGTTTGTAACGAATACTGCAGGCACCTCTGTTTAAGGTAACGAATGGAACTGGAGTCTTCTTTTATTCATTACTTGTGATTTACATTTTTTACGCTTAACAAATGAATATTTTTGATATATTTAATTTCGTAATATAATTTTATAAATTGTTAATGGCATTGTCACATCTAATCTCAGTAATTATTGTAATTTATAATTGTAGTAAATTTAGAATTTTATGCAAGTACCTAATTAATAATAATCAAAAGCATGACGACAAAATACTTTTATATCGACAGTTCGATAAAACATGTACGCTCTACGCTCTAATAATAACATCCTTTACCATGTTTTTAAGTGTGTGTTTTATGTGAGAATTAATTTGCTCATGTTAAATTAAGCTCTGTGAAAATGTTTTCACAACTGCTATTTTCTGACGAGTTTTAAAATAAGCCCTTTATTAACTTTGCCTTTCTATGAAGGAACGTGAAAATGTGTGAGAGACATACTAATACATATAATTCCTAAAAGAATCCAGCTGAGGGCGTTGGCCAAAGTCATGCTTACGACCCCGTTTTTGTAAAATAATTATCGTTCTTCTAACTTATGAGTTCATTAGACAAAATACATAATTAAATACCTGTTCCATCCATTACGATTTTCTCGGAACGAAATCGTTACACAAAACGAAGCTTAAAACTCCATTAGGCAAATATAAATAATCATATAATATTTTTATACGACATATTCAAATATTCTACACAAAAAGTAGCGCCACATTTCCTAATCAGCTTATTCAAATATCCTATCAAAGTTTTCCTTTTCGGTATTTCCTATAAAAAATATACCAACGCTGTTAATAAAAGATTCATGAATCATTTAACTTTCGACGGTACACTCCAACTTCGGGCGTTTACAACAAAAACAGAGTTATTGTAAATTATATAAACTCCCCTGTGAAGAGGCTTATACTAATTGTTTGTGACAAACATTAGACCAATTTACATTCGGTAAGCGTGTGTTTGCGAAGGGATTTGCCAAATCCCATTGTGTTCGCGTTCACGAGGGCTCGGATCGTTCATGTTTCATGAGAAGGTTCGCGCAAGTCAAAAAGGGCTTAGCCGCATTTCAAATCAAATTCAGCAAACGAAATATTTACTTAAAATAAGTTTCCGAGAATGCAAACAGCGTTTCTCTTTACACATACTTTAGCAAAACTTCAAAGAAATTTCATATATTTTTTATGTCCCATAAAACATTATAAATCTGCTACTTTATAACGGGAACAAAGAGACATTCAGACGAAAAGGTTCACAGCCAGTCCTTAGGGATACATTGAGACGATTCCAATTTGTAATAAAGTTGATCGTAACAAATCTGAAATATTAGAAGGCATTGTAAATTGGATCACGTTTTACGCCTTAGAAAGAATCTTTTGGGATTTACGTTCCATTACAGTATTAACAGCATAACTTGGCTTGAGCGAAATTACATTTAAAAAAAAAACACTTTTGTTTAGCCCTCAGTAGTCGGACAATTTCGAATAAACCTACATACAAGATGTAGGTAGGAACAGCAACAATCGGTATATCCAGAAAAATATCGTTCGATACCCAAACAAATTCCGATGCGACTTTACGGGGGTTGAAACGACGATATCTATCGACTTATTATACAAATGGCCTAAGTATATCTGTCCGGGAGTAACAATATCTTACCATGAAAGATTACGGCAAAATAGTGATACGGTCTCTTTTGGCTAGGCTTTGCAATAAAATTGGAGCCTCATTGACTACGTTTGTGATCTTAGTATGATCTTTTTCACGAGGACCAATTTCTAGAGAGCAAATAACACCGCATTTTGTGGCAATCCGGGATCAGCTTTTTATTGTTAAAAGCTTTGTTTACGCCTTCTGCAATATTTTAGTAAAATAAATCTTTTCTTCGTATAGGATTAGTAGAGCTGTAAAAAGGCACTGATTATGAAGTCAAACTATGCTCTATCACAGAAAACATATAACACGCTTTACATAAACTTAAAAATTAAGCGCTTTTGATTCGTCTTATTATTAATAATCACCACTTTTAAGAATATTATTTATGCCATATCACGTTTTAAACATATAATGTCCAAACATACCTCGCTTTCATAACTCTATACAATAATAATTAAAAAGCTTGAAGAGCAAGAGCTTTGAAAGCAAATATTTAAGCCACAGTTATTCTTCATCTACGTTAGCGCTTAAAGCCTCCACTCTAACTAATTAGATAAAGCGAGTCTGTTAAAATAATCCGTTTTATTTATATCAAAACAGCCAACCCTTTCTGCTGCAGATTTAAAACCAATCAACTTAAAAAGCGCTTTCAAAGCGGTCCTATTCAGCTCTACTTATCAATTAATACCGTAACGAAAGCGATGACTGAGCATAGCTTAATCTCCGTTTGCCGTCTCACTGGGCGGCTATTAGCCTAATGGAGCGACGAGTTACCAAGAATCAATATACTTCTTTTGATATTAAAACAAAAACAAATCATGTGTTTCTCTAAGCTAAAAACGCTTTTGCTCAAAAGACTGTCGATGTTTGCAAAAATGCCAACGACGATTCAAATGTTTATTTTTGGTGGTTAAAATTCCACCATATACTTATATCGCATGCACTAGCTCCCAAGATTTCTGAAAGATGTGTGCAAGAAATTCGCGATAGGGATGTTTCGTAAAAGGAACCCCTCGAGTGCTTCCAAAAGTTTTATTTTCAAGGCTTGATATCACATGCAGTAGCTCCCAAGGTTTCTGAAAGATGTGTGCAAGAAATTCGCGATAGGGATGTTTCGTTAAAGGAACCCCTCGAATGCTTCCAAAAGTTTTTTTTAAGGCTTGATATATCGCATGCAGTAGCTCCCCAAGATTTCTGAAAGATGTGTGCAAGTAATTCGCGATAAAGATGTGTTTCGTAAAAAGAATCCCTCGAGTGCTTCCAAAAGTTTTATTTTCAAGGCTTGATATATCGCATGCAGTAGCTCCCCAAGGTTTCTGAAAGATGTATGCAAGTAATTTGCGATAGGGACGTGTTTCGTGAAAGGAACCCCTCGAGTGCTTCCAAAAGTTTTATTTTCAAGGCTTGATATATCGCATGCAGTAGCTCCCCAAGGTTTCTGAAAGATGTATGCAAGTAATTTGCGATAGGGATGTGTTACGTAAAAGGAACCTTTCGAGTGCTTTTTTTCAAAGCTTTTTTTCAGAGTTTTTTTCAAAGCTTGATATATTGCATGCAGTAGCTCCCCAAGTATACACCCTTAAAGTATCTTCTTTCTAACAAAACAAGAATCATCTAAATCGGTTTATAAACAAAGAAGTTATGTCTGAAGATTCGTAAAAAATTGGTGCAAAAGTTACCTTAAAAAATTACAGTATTTTCAGGTATACTCGAAAAGTACTGAACCGATTTAAAATTTTCAAAAAATGGGACCAACTTGGGAACAACCCTGATAAAGTAACGTTTGAATCATGTCAATCGGTTCAGCCGGTTTCAAGTAATCGGTAGACAAAAATACATAAAAAAAAAACAAATAAACAGACTAACATATAGAACCTCCTCCTTTTTTTGAAGTCAGTTAAAAAGTAATAAGTTATGAGTTTGAAGTCGAAAAAAGGCAATCTGAAATTATGTATTTTTGTTCTTGTGGGACAAATAATGCTCGAAATATATCTTATTTTGCCTGCTTATTTCCTCCCTCCCACAAAATTAATGTTGATTTCCAAATCATATTTTGCATTATTATGGTCGTTCTATTACTGCCTACTTCCCATCTTGACTCATATACTCAATTACTCCCTATCCTTGGGCACCTTTCCTATGCTATGGCGCAAGGCTCTAGCTATTCCCTTACCTAAAAACCCCTATACCAAGTCCCTCAATCATTACAGACCAATCTCTATCCTTCCCTTTCTCTCTAAGACCTTAGAAGCTACCGTTCATAAGCAGTTAACTTCCTTCGTCCTCTTCAACAAATTCCTTAGCAGTTTTCAGTCTGATTTTAGACCTGATGGACATAGCACAACCACAGCTCTTACTAAAGTAACCGAAGATATTCGAGATGGATTTGAGGAGTTCGCCATTTGCTGTATTTGTGTAAATTAGCAATAAAGATTAAATAAATATTAATGAATATATAGCTTAACAACAATCTGCATAGACATAACCACTAAATTCAGAAAATGTTTTTTTTTTATCAAATTCATACTCGAATATCTCAGTAAGTATTTCACTTACGAGTTTTTTTTTACTTATTAATTTTTGTTTGTAATTATTTATTCTATTGATTGACACCACTTTTAGCACAGGCCTCCAAAACCGACTTTTTCCAAAATGGCGGACAGGTAGGTATGCCAGTCTTCATACATAAATGACCGATGGCTTTTAACGAACATTATTGTGATTGAAATCTACATTACTTACATAAAAACCTTTTATTCATCGGTAAAATCAATTTGTCAAAAACTCTCACCAGTAATCTAATCACTGACAATTCTTTTTCAATTATTGTTCCTCAAATATATTGTCTGTCGAGCCATTTTACGAAAAATCAATATGACTTGTATCGAAACTCTGTTTTAAAGAAGATTATTTTATAATAATGCCTAAAAGTTTGCTACTTAACAAGACCACGTCTTGCAGTCTTTTTTCATTATCGAACTTTTTGAATTGTTTGCAATAAAGCGTGGGTCAAACTGAATTCAGCACAGCGCGTTGGCTATGTGCTGCTGCACAGCGCGCAACAACACAGCACTTTACGTGGCCGGTGTGACATCGTACGTAATGCTACGCAACGCAATGTGCTGTGCTGCAACGCACACGCAAACGGTTTAACCCAGTCTTGGCATATTTTATTAAAATAACAACCATTCTTAATGTTAGTTTTGCATATACTGCTTAGTTAGAAATAAGTAAGTGTATATTTCCTTCCACTCGGTAGCTTTTTCCGTCGTTGTCAGCTTTAGTTAAGCCCCGAGTCTGTCCAAAGATTGATAAGCCAAACTTTATGTTCCATACAAGTGTAGTTTGTTTGTTGAACGTATCTTCTGCAGCAGCTTCGGATATGATAGCCCATACATCATCTTGTTGGGAGTTGATTGATGGGCCTCGAATTGTCCCGTCATTGTTTGTGTAATTATTTCTCGAATGTTCGCCGAGTAAAGTTCTTAATATCGTTCTCTTTGAGAGGATCATGTTTCATTCACAGTTAATTTGTTTAATCATCATTCACTGTGTTGATTTTTTTAATAAAATATGGTGTATTTTTATTATGAGAACTTGTTTTGAACTAGGGATTTACATACAAAAAAACAGTTCTGCACATATTCATAAAAGAAATAAGTAATATCGTTCCTGTCAGCAAAACACAGAAACAAATAAAACAGTTTTCATAAAATAAGTACTTACTGCGTTCACTGAAATGGCCTTTTTTAATCTCACGCCAAAGCCTCAGAGATGTGCCACATAAAGGATTAAAGCCAACCGGGTGGTAACACGGAAGATGTACGTTTATATCTGCGATTCGAAACACTCCAGTTGTAAAGCAACCAACCTTACTCGGCAGGTGTATTGCTATGTTGACAACGACTTCAGTATTATACTGCAAGATTTTTATGAACATAATATCAGAAAAAATTTAATATTCAAACTCCCGTTTCAGTTTTTGTTTCAACGTCCCTTTGGTGAATTTTCAAACAGTAAAGATCAGTTGATAAATCACGATTCGACGCCAAACGATTGATTTCCATCACAAAATGGATTTAAAAATTCCAACTCGCGTCGATATCTCTCGAACCTCGAATGGCCAATTCTCATGACCAATGTTTTTGGAACAAAATAAACGAGAAACAAACGTCAATTGACGCAGATTTTTAAACAGAATATAAATGAATTTCGAGGGGATCGGGATACGGACAAGTAAAATAGACTTTTGCGACCCATCCATAAAACTCTTTGTAACGTTATGCGTAACGCGCCTATTTTGTATTTGGAAGGTTTCAACTGATTCACTTCAATAGACTATAAAATAATAATAATAATAATGAAAATTTATGCAACTAAAAACAATTACATTACATTTACTTTACAGCATTAATTAAGAAAGATTTTTACTCGTACAATTGAAAACAAAATTACTCCAACTCCTAAACTAGGACGAATCCTGTATCTTAGGAGTTGGTGCTTCCTCCCTACAGCATTCAAAACCTTGTAAAGCGCAAGTAAAGTGTCGAAAAAACATAAGAATTGTTAATTGTTAAGTTACAAGACTAAAATGTGTATGTGTGTGAATGTGTGTGTATGTGCGCGCGTGCGTGTGTGTATGAGTGTGTGTATGTGTGTCTGTGTGTGTGTGTCTGAGTGTGTGTGCGTATGGTAAACTCTGTGTATCACTATGATCATTTGATTAAACTTTCGGTCTCATCGTAATTAAAAGTTAGAAGATATTCATGAACTGTTTTTTTTAAGTTGTACTTAGTAATAAAATCATTTTGATCTTGGTAAGTTTTAGAAAAGCTAAATCGTTGCTTGATGTTGTATTTTCTAATAATAAAATAAAACTATTGTCATTTTAACGCTGTTTTGAAGTGAACTGACACGTTTATATAATTTTTATTTTACTGAATTTGTAAATATTGTTAATTATTGTTTCAAAAGGCAGGAAGAAATTTATGTACGTTATCTCAATTTACTTTGCCTCCCGCCAACCAACCTACCCCCACACAGATGTCCTCTTCATCAGTAAAATATCAAACAAGAATAGTGCTTTACTAAACACCATAAATCACGCCTGAACGTCATGAAGCTCAACATTTATCAAAATCAATCTAGTGGGAATACAGTACAAGTAAATTATTCTAAGGTGTGCAAATATTTATTTCAAGCAAGTACAAAGTAAATACATAATGTACATACTGAAAAATTACTATACCCTGGACAATTATTGTAATTTTGTATTATGTACAGTCAACAAAGTTATGAAATTCATATTTTGAAAACAAATTTGCTTGCAGGGATGGCACTAAAAATTATTCTTTTACCTGCCTCCATTGTTTTTAAACAAAAGATGATTTTGTTATCTCAATTTTATGGCTTTCGGGTAAATGCAAGACAATAGAAATCACTCAATCTAGTAATGAACCTTAAGGTATGCAGCCCATAACTGGTACCTATAGAATATCGCAATGCTAACTAACATTTAGGTACATAAAGAGTATGTCTAGAGCTATTTATCTTGGGCGTACTTCATAATATCAGTGAAAAATTGGCCTTTTACCACAAAAGATTTTAAAATACTGTTCAACAAGTGTTTAACTTAGACACTGTTTAAATGTGATGCTGTCACTTTTTTGACAATATAGTTTGAAAGAGACGGCATCACATTTAAACAGTGTCTAAATTAAAAGTTTTATATCTTTTGTGGTAAGGCCACGGCCTTGTTTCACAGAAAGCTCAAATTGGTTTCAGGGAATATTTTATGCTCGCAATAGTAAAAAAAACTTAACTCAATCGGTGTACTCGAATTTTGCGTATTTAACCAATATTGATGCTTTATTTAACTTTTTTCATTAATTTGGATTTTATTTTTTCCGACTATTTAGCATATTTTAGCCTCCGTGGTCGACTGCACTTGAAACTATCTGTTAACATTTTTCTTCTTTCGTATGTATATTGTTAATGCTGTTCAAGCATTTGTGAAAAACTAAAAAGCTATGCAATAGCAGAAGTTAATAGTACCGTTACTTGTGGTATTTTATCCCATCTACCTAGTAAACACATAGTCAGGCACAACAATAGTATTGATAGCATTGATTATGCCGATAAAAAACCGAATTTTAGTGTTGACTAAATAACAGATCCTCACGGCGCTTACTCGTTGTGTAATAATATAGTTATAAGACGATATACATTGGGTTGCAAAGAAAACGGGTTACCACCATGACTTCAATAACATAGACGAGCTGTTCAAAACTAAAATTGTGTCCCAACCACCTTTGCGGCGCATCAACTGTTTCTATCGGTCGCTCGCAATAGACTAAAGGAGTTTCGGGTTTCGGTACTGTACAGCCTGTCTAGTGTAGTATACACAAAAAAGTCTTTGGTTACCACGTTATTTTCACACAAATATCAAGAAACATGCTCACTTCACAGTCTTATTGTCAAAAAAAAAATTGATGGAATTATAAATTAATAGCTAGACCAAATGTTCAACTTACCAATAAGCATTTACTTAAAGGAAATAAAAACTAAAAACCATTAAATTTCCTCAATCAATAAATGAATCATGATTTCAATTCCATATTAAAATCAAAGTCATTGTATACAACCTAATATGATACCGAACCCTTCATTCCTTTTTAAGGAAATAAAGAGGTTTCAGTATTTCTTTGACAAGCTTAATCAACACTTGAACATCCAAATCAGCCATCGACATATAAATCATTGGACAGATGGTCAAAATGTTTTATCAATAAGACTGTGAAGAGGGCTTGTTTCTTGATATTTGTATGAGTACAACGTGGGGACCCGTTTTTTTGCCGCCCATTGTAGTTATGAACATCAAGTCTTCGATTTATTAGATGTTCCTCGATTCGTTACTCCCTGTCACCCCAACCAATATTTTTCGAAAGCTACCTATTATTGGTGAATGAACACAATAATTCGGCAATGTCTTACATGCCACCATATTTTCACATCACATCATTTCTCGCGAATCCCAAGTAAATTGCTCCATATAACCTTATATCGGCATGATTCCATACGCTCCCGCGTCGGGAATCGTAATTACATGGACTTGAAAACTATTTTATGAATCGCGAGAATGGCATTTTCGTGAATTTAATATGGTATTGCAGATCTTTTTTTGCTATTCTAGTATCTTGTACTATTCATCGCGTTAAGTTTCCGCAAATTGTTTCTCATAAAAGTTTTGGTTTAGTATTTGATAAGTATAAATCTTTGGAACTAGCCAAAGTTGTTAATATTCAAAAACTCAATTGAGTAATGTGTGTTAAAATAAGAAAAGTGATTATAATTTCCATTTTTATTAATTAATTTTAGCAACGTTGTCAGAAAGATCAAAGTTCCAACGTAAAAATGGAATGCATGAGTACTATACAGCGGATGCGCTTAGCGACCTCTTCACTAGCGCTTTTATCTTTCAAGCCTTTTTGTCGGTTTCAGCGCTCTGTAGAATACCCGATGCATGCAAAATGAATATTTTGGTTTAGTACTATAGCGGCGATAATATGAATATTTCTATAATGATGTACTTTTAAACCGGCTCATGTGATAAGTATCATTTGATCAAAAATGTGGCAGAATACCAAACTCTGAATATCAGATTATTTACATCATGCAATCATCATTATTACAAATCAGGAAGAAGAATATAAAATACGAACCATGGTGATTTTCTGCATCTACGCATGCAGGAATCAATAAATAAATAATAAATATTTGACAACATCACATACATTGCTCCGATTCCAAAGTGAGTGGCTAAAGCACTAGTGTTATGGAAATCAGAGACAACGGTGGTATCACAAACACCCAGACCCGAGCCAATATAGAAAAGTTCGTTTTCTAAATTAACCCAACCGGGGATCGAACCCGGAACCTCAGAGATGGCGACACCTCGAAAACCGGTGTACAAAGCCACTCGATCACGGAGGTCGTGAGATCAATTCTCATCATTAGCTTATATTATTTGCTTAGACTGAATAGTGTAAAGGCTTTAATAAATTACCATCTACAAATTATGCATACACACTATCCGGTTTTAAATCCACGCCTCACATGCACTACGTTGCCCTGTTTTAGCAAAACATTAATTACAAAATGCACAATTTATGCTGCATGACTCTAACATCACTTTTTGTGTTGTTCTGCAGCTTGCGCAGTTTAGGTAAATGCCAAATTGTTTATATTTTACCGCTTCTGATTATGCAACTTTGACAAATTACGTACTTTGTGGCTGCAGTCCCGTTTTTGTTTGTGTAAAAGAGCTATTGTAGTTTAACAGAAGTATTTTTCCTTAATTAGTCGTTTACCTTACGATTGAATTTGAAAACCAATAAAACTTTACAATAATTTTGCAACCTAATGCCGTTTTAGAATCCAATGTTTAAACTTACCTGTAAAAGCGACTTACTATGAAAAAATTAAAAGAAAGTTGCCTGAGGGATTTATTCTTCAACAAAAAATATTTAAATGCGGCCAAGTGCGAGTAGGAGTCACGCACGAAGGGTTCCGTACCATTATCTATAAAAACGGCAAAGAAAAATGTCTGTTGTATGGAAGCCCCCAAATAATAATTGTTTTATTTTAATTCTATTATTTATTATTTGAAATTTTGAGATTTAAGCATTCACAATGCTATTTTTATATAATACTAAATAATATACTAGAAAAAATAGGACACGCTCACACGATCGCACCAGATCATGTTTTTCGGACGGGAATCGAACCGGTTCGATTCCCGTCCGAAAACATGATCTGGTGCGAGTCCTATTTTTTCTAGTATGTTATTTAGTATTATATTATTTATTTTCAAAGTGAACATATAACTAAATATTCTGTGAATAATCCAAGCGTCTACCTGTTGCCCTTATCAATATCGAACACGTTTGTTGTATGGGAGCCCCCTTAAATATTTATTTATTCTGTTTTTTAGTATTTATTGTTATTGCGGCAACAGAAATATATTATTTTTGAAAATTTCAACTGTCTAACTATCACGGTTCATTCGATACAGCCAGGTGACAGACGGACAGACTGACAGACGGGCGGACAGCGGAGTCTTAGTAATAGGGTCCCGTTTTTTACCCCTTGGGTACGGAACCCTAAAAACACAATTGAAACAACCAATATATGCAGAACGAAAGAACAGGTTGACTTGAACATAGTAAAGTTTCCCTACGTTCACATTTTCATGTGAAACAATTTCACCTTTCTGAATAATACATCTTGAAGCTTAGCAACTATCAAATCTTTTATGCCTCAGCACACACTGAAATAGCCAATGCATACATAATGATTCAAGCGTCTTCTTGCATACGCTCAGCTGAGCGCACAGCAAAACAGTGTACATGCACATTAGAGAGTATGAAGGTACTTTGACTGTAGTCATGTATGTAAGAAGAATAGAGGCACAATACAATTGTTTGTTTGTCTACGTTGAGATTTGCGATGTAGGACAATAGAATTTTAGTTAAACTTTTTTACTAGCGATTCATTTAAAATTATACTTTTATATTCGATATCATTACCCAAAAAGAAATTGACCATAATATAGTGCTTAACATTTGTAGTTTTTTTGTGTATATAAGAAAATTGAAGAAAATGGTTTGCAGACTAAAATTACAGTGATTTCTATACAAAAATGCCTATTCTTTGCAGATCATTTTCTACAGTTTATTTATATAATCAGGCCATTTCCGAAAAATCAAAACAAAGATAAAGCCTACATTTAAAATAAGTATATTACAACGCACCGACTCGCAAACGGTAGTACGTAACGATGGCATAAAAGCATTTTATCTGACACCGTAACATTGAATCTGACACTTCATTTGTTTCACGTAATGCGCCCCGACACTTCTATCCTACTTCGTCGGCGTGTTCTCTCACATCCTTGCGGTACTAAAAAATCACGAGCCCTACATTTGCCCGCGAAATGAACGGGCTCAATTTTCCCCATGTGAATTCACGATAAAAATATTTGCGATTGGAGCACCGTGTGATTCTGCCGCTGGTGCGATGCCGGCTCGCGTAACGTAATGCAAAACAAACAGCCGTTTAAAATCAGATTGTCCTTTTTTGTTACCGCCTGTTCGAGGATACGATGGATATGTAAAATTACTTTTTTTATGCGTATCCATATACGAAGTTTAATATTTACGATGTCACAGGTGCATATATACAAACAATGGAAACTTTTTTTATTGGTAATGAAATGAAAATATAACCATATGCGTCAAATAATCGTTCTATTCCTTTCGAATACTAACACCAATGGTATTTGTTTATTGCCGTTATAAAATTTATATTCCCAACAAAGACAAAATTTATAAAAAAATAATAATTTGGTATTCGTTGGGAATAGAAATTTTATAACGGTAATAAAAAATACCATTTGGTATTCGTTTTTGGTATTAGAAAGGTGTTACGGACAGCTTCGATCAAGTGCAAATAGTGGAAAAAGTGATTAAAATGTGACTAGCAAAAAGACTGTTTAGTGGACACTAAGTGCGTTACTAGTGATAAAATCTGTGTTTGTGAATATCTCATGTAAGTACGCACTTTATAAGCAGTAGCTAGTTAAGACGATTAGTTTGTGTTTTTAATTTCTTTAAAGTTTATTAATATGTAATGTTCTATTTGGTTTTAAATTGAAGCTTATAAAAAGTGCTGTAAAATGAAGTATTTAACGTAGCTGTAAGTTTTATAGTTTATGAAATAATTAAGTTTTAGCTCAATTGGGTATTGTTTAGGTATTTAGGTATCCTAGAAAATAAATGATATTCAGGTGTGTCGTTTTTATTGACCTAAAAGGTAACGTTTCATGGTTTGAGGTAATGGGCTAGGTAATTTAGGTCTAGGAGGTGGTAGTCGCGACCTATGGATGAGTCTAGGTCAGACGCCAGCCTTTGTCCTAAAAGCCCTAAGGTTTTGACTTGGTATTTGGGTAAGATTTGTCAAAATAAAGGCCTCTTGTATAGGTCTCTGATAGTAAAATAAGGAACCTAATACCTAAACATCCTCGCGCGGCTGAGGCGGGGCTCTCTTTATGGTATTGCCGCTCATTCGACCCTACACCTTTATTATTACTGTTTGTGCGGGTAGGGTTGAATGAGTAAAAGAGAGGTAAGAAGTAAAATGTAAATACGATTTTTAGAATACCCAAGTTAAGTAAAGAATATTAGCTCACGCTATTAGTGCATAGTTGCCACCAGGCAAAATTACACTTAAGGACGTGCGGGCGTTTCAGAAAGGCGCTCCACTGCTCGCCCATCCCCACTCCTCCACTCTTAAGTATGGAAGCGACGGTGTGTAGATTGGCTATGACGGGTCATCGAACTCTAATCATAGCGTCAGTCTACATTCCGGCGCACGTACTTCCCGTTCAAAGCGATTTCGAAACGCTACTCTCTTTAGGCGATTCTATAATTCTTTTCGGAGATTTTAACTCCAAACACACCGATTGGACGTGTATCAACACTAATACCAACGGTCGTAAGTTATTAGAAATTGTCGAAGCTCTCGAGCTTGACGTAATTTCGCCTTACGCTCCCACCCATTACCCGGATAGGGTCGATCACACCCCCGATGTACTAGACTTTGCGCTAGTGAAGGGAGTGTCGCTCGATCTAAGATCGATCGAAACTCTCGACGATCTCGGTTCCGACCACCGACCGGTCTCCCTCATTTTAGGTGACCATAACCCACCCCCCCCACTTCTAAAAACCGTCACCAACTGGGACGGTTTTAAATCCTCACTCTCGTCGGCCATGAGTGCCGACAACTCACCGTACGCTATTGGACCCGACTATTTCGATAGCTCGGCGAAAATAGACAGTGCGGTGGGCTCTCTAACCCAATTAGTCCAATCGACCCTAACGGCGAACGCGAAGGAGGTGCCTGTCAAGTCTGACAGACCACTTCCGGCGGACGTCCGTAATCTGGTCAGGGCTAAGCGGGCAGCCCATAGAAGGGCGGCCAAGTATCCGACCCCCGAGTATAGAGCCGCAGCGAATCGCCTCAGGCGACAAGTTAGCTCCCAACTCTCAGACCTGAGGAACGACCGTTTCGGCGACCTCATGGCTGAGATCTCTCCCTCCCACCAGGCCTACTATAGAGTGGCTAAAGCTCTTCGTAGCGATGCCACTACCCACCTCCCCCCCCTTCTCCGTCCCGATGGCTCTTTGGCCTTCGACGACGACGAGAAGGCGGAATGCTTCGCTGACAGCATTGCTTCTCAATGCTCAGTCAGCACACAGGAATGCGATCCTGTCCATTTGCGGGAAGTCGAGGAGGAGTTGGCCACTCTGGACTCCTCCCCCTTGACCCCCGACACTGACCCCGTTTCGATTTCTACCGATGAAATCAAAACCCTCATTAAAGAACTCGTCGTCAAAAAGGCGCCCGGCGCCGACGGCATTTCTAATATGGCCCTTAAGTACTTTCCCATACAAGTACTAACTTTCATCTCTCTCATTTTCAATGCCTGCTTCGATCTATGCTACTTTCCAGCCGCCTGGAAGGACGCAATCGTAATAGGCATCCCCAAACCGGGTAAGCCCATCAATATCCCCTCTAGTCACAGACCCATTAGCCTCCTCAAGGCGTTAGGCAAGCTCCTCGAAAAGTGCATACTCGCTCGTATGAAGGAGCATCTTTTCGGGGAAGACTTGATAATCCCCCACCAATACGGCTTCCGAGCCAAACACTCTTGTCCCCAACAAGTTCACCGCATAGTCGAGTACGTCTCGAGCGGCTTTTTCCCCCGCAAATACAAGACTGTAGCAGTCTTTTTCGATGTAGCCAAAGCCTTCGACAAGGTTTGGCACACCGGACTAATAGTCAAATTGTACAGGCTCAAACTGTCGGTTCGGCTGGTCCGGCTGATAGCATCGTTTCTCCACCATCGCACCTTTCGTTTCAAACACGAAGGTACGCTCTCCTCCCCCCGATCTATCACAGCGGGCGTGCCGCAAGGCTCAGTCCTCGCTCCGTTGCTATATCTCGTTTATACCAACGATATCCCAATCCCGACCAATGGTGTCGAACTGGCCCTATTCGCTGACGACACGGCTCTATACAGAAAGGGCAGGTCTCTTGACCGCCACATACTTCCGAAGCTACAGGCTTCTATCAATAAGTTAGGTGAATGGTTCCGCAAATGGCGCATCGAAGTAAACCCGGAAAAATCTTCCGCGGTCTGCTTCGATACAAAGCGCCGACCCCCCAAACATCGCCCCCCCACCTTGCTAGGAAAATCCATCCCCTGGCAAAGGTCCGCCAAATACCTCGGTGTCACCCTGGACCGGGGGCTCACTTTTAGGCCCCACGTCCAGAGAGTGACCCGCAATGCGCGGTTCTACATGGGTCGGCTCAGCGCTATGCTGGGCCGACACAGTAGAATGTCCCTCCGCAACAAGCGAACGCTATACAAGGTTTGCGTGCGGCCGGTGATGACATATGCGTCCCCGGCTTTCGCCCACGCCTCCCCCACTGTCTTGCACCAGTTGCAAGTAGTGCAAAACCTTTTCTGCCGCAGAGCGGTTAACGCCCCATACTACGTCCGCAACGCGGACTTGCATAGGGACCTCGAACTCCAGACCATCCAACAATTCCTCCTCCAGATCTCTGAGCGATTCTTTGAATCAGCTGCAGATCATACCAATCCACTAATCCGAAGCGCGGCGGGGTACGACCCCCCCGTTTCATCCTCCAACCTGTTATCCCGCAGACCCAAATCCGTCCTAACCGACCCCCCCAACCAACTCTCGGCCGACCTGGACCGCCTACTGGAGGCCCAGGAGGCTGCAAACGCCCCCACCCCACCGACCCCTCAGGTCACACCCGACCCCTCAGGTCACCCCCAACTCTCTACGGCTGGCCTCCCGTCTGGTAGTCAGTCGTCATAGTATTTTTGTCATAACGGCCGGTGACCCCTCTGGTTGTCGGTCGTCCTCTAAGCGCATGCTCGCCTAGGTGAGTGACGCTCGCGCCACCCTCCCCTCGGGGGGCGGTCGCATTAGACGAAGGTTTCGAGGCTCTTCACAGCTGTCGGGTCGAAACCAACCTCAAAGGCGGTTTTAGTCAGTAGAAGTCTGACATGCCCCCCCATAGACCGTCTATGGGGGAAGTCCAATGAGGATTTCCGCCTCCTTCCCCTCGCGTGTCCGGGAAGGTTGCTCCGAGCCCTTCTGGTTGAGAGTGCAAAAAAAAAAAAAAAAAAAAAAAAAAAATAGGAAAAGTTGTAAGCTCGCATCGTCCATTTCTTTGTTAGTAACCGACCACAATATATGGGCATTCAGTAAGCTGGTGTTTTTATTCTTCTCCGCTTGGCGAATACATACATCCTATGGTGAAGTTGAGGTTGCATCGTCAACAGCGCTTCGTGGTCCTTCTAACCGGATGAAAAGAATCTGCGCGTCAAGCAGTGCTTCGTGATCCTTGAAGAGCGCGGATAAGAAGAAAAAATCTGCGTGTCAAGCGAGAAGATTGAAGAAAAGAAGAATCACAGTAACTAGTCACTATTACGCGGGTGGACCGCGGCTCATACTGCCACACCCTCACGGTGCCAAGTGTGGTTAGTGTGAGTAACGCCGTTCAAGGCGGTGCAGTCTAACGGACACGGCTGCCAGCCGCCTTTTTCAAGGCAGCTGAAATTGTCCGACTACGCCGGTACGGGTTGTGTCGCACTGAGGGCCGGACTGTAGGCACTGCCGACGCTGCCGGGTGTTCACCCCGGTGGCCGAGCACCTCGGAGTGGCGCAGCTTCTCTGCCGGGTAGTTCCTCCCTTCCACTCCTGCTACGACCTCCATCCTCACCCGGGCTCCCCTCGGTAGTTTGCCCGGGCGGGATTGTTAGGAGTAGGGCGTCCACATCAAGAAAGAAGAAGATGCCAATAACAAGAAGCCAATCTGGAGGGAAGAAGAGGGGGGCAATTACGTTTGAAGAGCCACCGGCGTCACCATCGACGATCGCGCAACAACCACCGCCACCACCACCGTTATTGACGACAGTTACGACGCAAGAAGAGGCCACAGAAAGTGGTAAAGAGAGACCGTTACCGCCGCCGCCCACCAAGGAAGTTGACGATGGCAACGCCGCCGCCGCCGCCGCTACAGACACTGAGGCTTTGAGACATAACCCGCCGTCAGTGTGTTCGTCAAGTGTCGCGGCACGCGTCCGGCAGGCGCAACTTCGGGCCGCGGAACAATTGGCCGAAATAAAGAGACGAGAAATGGAACTAGAACGTGATTTAATTCAGCAAAGGTTACAAGTAGAAATGGACACTATTATGGATGCGAGCTTACCCGCCGAGAGCGTTCCAGAGAGGCTGAAAGAATGGTTGGATACCACAGCCGATCCTCGGTGTCGGGTAGACGAAAATTTAGAGCGAGACGGAGATATCGTTCCCGTCGTTTCGCAAGACAGAGACAGAGATATCGCCCCTGTTGTCGTGCAAGACAGAGAAAGGAATATGAAGCGCAATGAGGCGTGCGCCTTAGAAACAGATAGAAACCGAACGTTTTGGGTAAATCCAATGGAGGCTGACGCGAGGCCCGTAGTCGATACGAAAAAGGGCTACGGGGTGGAAAACCTCGCTGAAACATTGGACAGGGTTCTATCGAGACGACCAATGCCGCGGTACGCGCAAGAGTTGCCCGTGTTTAGTGGCTCACCAAATGAATGGTTGTTATTCAAGGCCGCAGTGCGTGATTCCACACGATTATACAAGTTCACTGCAGAGGAAAATCTAGCAAGATTACGCGTGAGCTTGAAAGGGGAGGCGAAAGAAAGTGTGTCGGCGCTATTATGGAGTGCGACCGACCCCGATCGTATTATGACCACACTAGAACAATGCTACGGCCGCCCTGAAGTGCTTATAGATAGAGCGCTCGAAGATATGAAAAGCTTACCGCGTTCGGGTACGAGTGCCGCAGAATTGAATACCCTCGCTGTGAAATTGCAAAATATAGTTTGCGTGATTCAAGCGGTTGATGACCGAGGTTACTTACGAAATCCGCTATTGGTTCGGGAAGTAGTCAAGAAGCTCAGCCCGCATTTATTATCGAACTGGGTCGCCTACGCAGAGAAGAATGAATCGAGTGAACCTGAAATAATTATTTTATCTCGATTTCTAATGAAAGAGGCTGACTGCGCGCTGCGTTATGCATACGTACCGACCACGTCACAGCAAAGAGAAAACGTCGCTGTAAAAAACCGTATCGAGAAACGCACTGACAAAAAGAAAAATGTAGCAAGAATATACACTTTGGGCCAGAAAGAGACGCCGCCGGCGCCGTGTTTAGTATGTGGAAACGATCATGAGGTACCCCACTGTAACAAGTACAAAGCCATGACGGTAGATGAGAGATGGCAGTGGGCAAGAAATAATGGAGTGTGCTTTCGGTGTGTGAACAACAAGCACCGGAGGTTCCGCTGTACACACAAACTATGCGGGGTGAACAATTGTGTTGCGCGTCACCACGCTACGTTGCATAAGGACCGTGCCGCTAGTAATGAAGAGACGTTGGTGCGAGAGTCACAGACTGAGACGATCGCCACGGTTAATAGGGCCAACGTCGCGGCGAAAGTCATGTTAAAGGTGTGTCCAGTGACAGTTAAAGGACCCGGCGGTGCCGTACGGACATACGCGCTGCTGGACGAGGGTTCGACAGTGACGATCGTAGATCAAGACCTGGCGGACGAAATAGGTGCGAAAGGGCCTGTAAGCGACTTGCGTATATGTAGTATAAATGCGCAAGGGAGCGTAGCGAACAGTGAAAACGTAAACTTAGTGTTAGTAGCAAGAGACGAAAGCACCCATCATGTTCGCGCTAAAACGATGACAAGTTTGACGCTCAATCATCAAACAGTTAGTGAAGATTGCTTACAGTACGCACACTTGAGAAGATTATCGGCTAGTGACGTGTGTTATGACAGAGTGAAACCACGTTTACTGATCGGGGCCGATAATTGGCATTTGATTGTGTCACGAAAGTTGTTAATGGGCAATAAGAGACAACCGGTAGCGTCGCTCACAAAACTAGGGTGGGTCATACACGGAACGGCGCCCCGAATTATGGCGCTAGAGGGCGCGTCTAACATATACAAGACGGAGCTCATCGCACCCGAGGTTGAATTGCAAGACATGGTGAAACGTTACTTTGAAATAGACGCACTCGGTATCGCTAGGAGGGAACGCGAAAACCCGATGGAAATTAGAGCGGTGAAAGCGTTCAATGAGAATATTAAGCGAGTCGGCGGCCAGTGCGAAGTACGACTACCGTGGAAGAGAGATGACGTCACGCTACCGCCCAGTTATTATAACGCTGTAAAGCGCTTGAAGTCTATAGAACGCAAGATGGACCGGTCAAGCGACTTTGAAAGAGCTTATACAAAACAGATAGAAAATTTATTCACGAAAGGCTACGCGGAGCAGTGCAGTGAGAAAGAGACAGACGATCCACGATCATGGTACCTGCCTCACTTCGCGGTTACTAACGTGAACAAGCCGGGGAAGATAAGATTGGTTTTCGATGCGGCAGCAAAAGCCAATGATGTTTGCCTCAATGATGAGCTTTTAGAGGGGCCCGATTTATTACAAGATTTAAATGGGTTGCTTTTGCGGTTCCGTGAGAAAAGGATAGCAATAACAGCCGACATTCAAGAGATGTTTTTACAAGTGAAGATTGCACCTATTGATCAACCGGCACAGATGTTTCTATGGAGAGGCGGTGATAGAGAGGGACCGCCACGAAACTATAAAATGACTTCAATGATATTTGGGGCAAAGAGTTCGCCATTTTTAGCACATAGTGTGCGCGACTGGAACGCGAGAGAGAGCGCCGACGAGTACCCGCTAGCGTGTCAAGCGATAACAAACAACCATTATATGGATGACTGGGTGGACTGTTTCGATGATGAGAAACGGGCGATTACTACGATGAAACAAGTGATTGAAGTGCACAGGCGCGCAGGATTCAAGCTGACAGGCTTCAACTCAAACGAAGCTAAAGTCTTAGCTGAGCTGCCATTAGAGAGCCGTGCTGCGTCATCGTTCAAGCAACTGGGGTCCAACCTAGACGACTGTGGTCGCACGCTGGGGTTACTTTGGGATGCGGCGACCGACACACTTGGGTTCAACACGACGCTCGCAAGGGTAACGGCTGAAGTGAAGGCGCTAGCAAGACCGCCGACTAAAAGAGAAGCGCTAAGCGCGGTGATGTCGGTTTTCGATCCGTTGGGCTTATTAAGTTACTACACCATACGAGCGAAGATTGTATTGCAAAAAATATGGAAACTAAATGTAGAATGGGACGAGACTCTGCCAGGGCCGGAGGCCGAAGAGATGATCGAATGGCTAAGAGACATAGAGAAGCTACGAACACTGAGATTACCGCGCCTCTACGCTCGAACGGGGGGAGAGCCGAGCCGAGAACTGCATGTATTTTGTGATGCAAGTGAGGCTGCATACGCGACCGCGGCATACTGGCGCGTCAAGCATGAAGATGGTGAAGTAGAAGTAGCGCTAGCGGCCGCTAAAGCACGGGTAGCGCCAATGAAACCACTCACCGTACCGCGGTTAGAGCTACAAGCGGCGTTGATAGGAGCACGACTGGCAAGCTCTATTAAGAAACAGCAAGGCTGGGAACCCGAAAAAACTGTGTATTGGACAGATTCGCGTACCGTATGGCATTGGATACGTAATGATAGCGTGCGCTACGCGCCATACGTAGCGCACCGCTTAGGCGAGATAGCCGAGACCACGGACGCTAGCCAATGGAGATGGGTTCCGACAGCGCTGAACGTGGCGGACGACGCAACGCGCTCTAATGTTGAGATGAAAACGTGTGACGACAGATGGTTTAAAGGACCCAAATATTTATATGAAGATGAGGCTTTATGGCCCACATGTGATATCGTAACGGAAGAAGACACGGTAGAGATAGTGCTCACGACAATGGCAGAAGCAAACGATAGTGTGCCTCGAGCCGAGCGTTTTTCCTCATATGAACGCTTGGTGAGAGCGATGGCAAGAGTGTTACTATATACTACGCAAATGTCGTAACCGTGCCGCTACGATAAATGTACAGCTGTAAGAAGAGGCTGAGATGAGATTGCAACGAGAAGTCACCGCGAGAAGAGGTACTGGCAACGCTGTTGGCGGAGGTGGAGCACACCATAAACGCTCGCCCGCTAACCCACGTTCCAGTTAGCGAGGAAGATCCAGAGGCGCTCACCCCGAATCACTTTCTATTGGGGGGTTCGCGCGGCCTGCCACTCACTGGGCCGTGCGAGCCAGCCTCGCGCAAGCTGTGGCGTGCTGCGCAGGCGCTGGCCGACGAGTACTGGCGCCGCTGGGTGCGCGAGTACCTGCCTGAGCTCATTCCGCGTGGGGACACGCGTGACGTCACGGGCCGCTCACTTAAGCCCGGTGACGTCGTCATCATCGTGGACTCCAGTCTGCCTCGCAATGTGTGGCCGCGAGGCGTCGTGACGGCGGTGCATCCAGGACCAGACGGCGAGATTCGCAACGCTGATGTCAAGACAAGTGGAGGTGTTTTTCGTCGCCCGACAGCGAGATTGGCTGTCCTCCCTACTGAAGAGGAAGGTGCCGCGAGTGCTGCACCGGGGGGAGACTGTTACGGACAGCTTCGATCAAGTGCAAATAGTGGAAAAAGTGATTAAAATGTGACTAGCAAAAAGACTGTTTAGTGGACACTAAGTGCGTTACTAGTGATAAAATCTGTGTTTGTGAATATCTCATGTAAGTACGCACTTTATAAGCAGTAGCTAGTTAAGACGATTAGTTTGTGTTTTTAATTTCTTTAAAGTTTATTAATATGTAATGTTCTATTTGGTTTTAAATTGAAGCTTATAAAAAGTGCTGTAAAATGAAGTATTTAACGTAGCTGTAAGTTTTATAGTTTATGAAATAATTAAGTTTTAGCTCAATTGGGTATTGTTTAGGTATTTAGGTATCCTAGAAAATAAATGATATTCAGGTGTGTCGTTTTTATTGACCTAAAAGGTAACGTTTCATGGTTTGAGGTAATGGGCTAGGTAATTTAGGTCTAGGAGGTGGTAGTCGCGACCTATGGATGAGTCTAGGTCAGACGCCAGCCTTTGTCCTAAAAGCCCTAAGGTTTTGACTTGGTATTTGGGTAAGATTTGTCAAAATAAAGGCCTCTTGTATAGGTCTCTGATAGTAAAATAAGGAACCTAATACCTAAACATCCTCGCGCGGCTGAGGCGGGGCTCTCTTTATGGTATTGCCGCTCATTCGACCCTACACCTTTATTATTACTGTTTGTGCGGGTAGGGTTGAATGAGTAAAAGAGAGGTAAGAAGTAAAATGTAAATACGATTTTTAGAATACCCAAGTTAAGTAAAGAATATTAGCTCACGCTATTAGTGCATAGTTGCCACCAGGCAAAATTACACTTAAGGACGTGCGGGCGTAGGAAAAGTTCATTCCAGCTTCACCTGCGGTTCCGCGAGGTCGCCCCTGTGCTCCGAGTCTCCGCGCAGCGCCATCTACCGGATCATCCGTGTCAAGGTACGCTAACTAGTTGCAATTTTCATTGCGACTAGTTGCGTGTTTCCGATTTTTAGGACTCACGCTCGATTGTGAGTGCTTCGGGAACTCTTTGTTTGTATTAAAATAAAAAGTTCTCGTTCCTCATTCGCGTAGCGTCGGTTGATACTTACTGTGCCAACGAAGCCGACGAGAGCGATCCCGGTACGCTCGCTAAGGCCTCCTGGCCTTAGCAATACCGAAGACCCGATCCCACTGCACTTGGGCCTAGTCCCAAGGGTGAAGGTACGAGCGGCTATCCACTAGGGATACCTGCTCACTCGTCGTCCCCCCTCTCCCCTCTGCCTCTGGCAGAGGGAGTCTTTTTTCCGCGCGTTTGCTCGGCCATGGAGTCCCCTGGCTCCATGCTCGCCGAGCTTATCAAGCAGCTTAGTGCTGCCCCCGAGGAAGTTGTGGCCGCTCTGGCGCACTTTCTCAACTCCCAACTGGCGTCTCGCCAAACCACCACCCCCATCGTCCGTTCTGCTCCGGCGTCCCCTGACGCATCCCCCATCCCGTCCCAGATGGAGTTCGAGCCTCAGGCTCTGGCCTCCACAAAGAGGTCCGCTTCTCAGCGGTCCTCATCGTCGTCATCCGACGACACTTCGGACACCCTCACAGACGGGTTCACCGTCTACGAGGGAAGAAAGAAGTGTCGCCGCACTAAGCGCAAGCTGCGCGCTAGTGCCTCCCCACCCGCGACCCCTGAGACGGCTATCCCGCTGTCGCAGGTGACTCAAACTGCCCCCGTCCCCCTGATGTCTCTAGACATCTCATGCCCCCCTGCTCTGTCGCAGGTGTCTAACGCTCGCGCAGCGTCCCCGACACCGACCCCGACCCCCTCTCGCTCACACACTAGGTGCGATCGCCCGCACACTAGGTGCGAGCCAACGCTCGCTAGAGCGAAAGCCCCGCCCCCCGTCTTCCTTCGAGAGAAGGAAAAATGGACAGAGGTCTCACGCCTCTGTACCACCAATAAGGTCCACTACACCCGTGCACACAACACGGGTGTGGCGGTCCGTATTGAAACCCCGACCAGTGACGACTTCCGTGCACTGGTCAAACTCCTGACTGCCCACAAAGTGGGCTATCACACCTATGCCCTCCCCGAGGAGCGCAAGGTTCGTGCCGTACTCCGTGGAGTACCGCACGAGATCCCCACCGACGAGATCCACAAGGATCTCGTCGCCCAAGGTTTCCCGGTGGAGGCCGTGCATCATATGCACAGCCGATCTGGGAAACAATTTCCCCTATTCTTAGTCGTAATGACTAATGCCCCGTCCTCTAGGGACATCTTCAAGGCCAAAGACCTCGTGGTCTGCGGCCTCTCTGGCTGCAAAGCCGAACAGCCCCACCGGCGTGGCACTCCCGGGCAGTGCCACCGCTGCCAACTGTACGGGCACGCGGCAGCTAATTGCTCCGCTACGCCCAGGTGCGTAAAGTGCCTCCTCCCTCACCCAACTAGTGAGTGTACTCGCACGCGAGACACTCCAACCCCTCCCGGTTGCGTGCTGTGCGGTCAGTTAGGCCATACGGCTAACTATAAAGGCTGCCCACGCGCCCCGCGTCCCCCCAAGCCCTCCAGGGCTAAAGCGACCCCCCAAAAGAAGGCGCCGTCTGCTGGCCCTTCCCCTCCCACCCCCGCTGACTTCCCCGCACTTCCTAAGTCGGGCGGAGTGGCCCCAGCTAAGGCCCCCGTGCCAGCCTGGGGTCCCCCCAAGGCAAAACCGCCGACGGTTCCTGCCTCGATCCCCGCCCCTTTCGCTCCACCCAAGGCGGCCTCCCTCGTCGACGACGTGAACCTCATCTTTGATGCGATTCGCGGCGTCAACGTGGCGGAGATATCCGCTTTGGCGGGGAAGCTGCGCAATGCGCGCAATGCTCAAGAGCGCCTTATTGCGCTCTGTGAGCACGAATCTCTCTTGCGTACTTTATAAGTATGCTTCCAGCTATATCCCAAACGCGTGTCGCCAACGGTCGCGACAGACCTGCTAGCGTCTCGCTTGTCTCTTTCAACTGTCGCTCTTTGCGCAACAATTTACCTGAAATAAGGGAATTTTTGCGCGAAAGAAGCGTCGACCTCCTTCTCCTTCAGGAGACGTGGCTAAAACCCGCGATCAAAAAAGGGCTGTCTATTAGATCGTATGCGCTTGTGCGCAACGATAGGCCCCCCCCCGCCCCCTCTGCGGACCATTCTGTTAGTAGTAGTACGAGAGGTGGTTGCGCTATCTATTTCAGAAAGGCGCTCCACTGCTCGCCCATCCCCACTCCTCCACTCTTAAGTATGGAAGCGACGGTGTGTAGATTGGCTATGACGGGTCATCGAACTCTAATCATAGCGTCAGTCTACATTCCGGCGCACGTACTCCCCGTTCAAAGCGATTTCGAAACGCTACTCTCTTTAGGCGATTCTATAATTCTTTTCGGAGATTTTAACTCCAAACACACCGATTGGACGTGTATCAACACTAATACCAACGGTCGTAAGTTATTAGAAATTGTCGAAGCTCTCGAGCTTGACGTAATTTCGCCTTACGCTCCCACCCATTACCCGGATAGGGTCGATCACACCCCCGATGTACTAGACTTTGCGCTAGTGAAGGGAGTGTCGCTCGATCTAAGATCGATCGAAACTCTCGACGATCTCGGTTCCGACCACCGACCGGTCTCCCTCATTTTAGGTGACCATAACCCACCCCCCCCTCTTCTAAAAACCGTCACCAACTGGGACGGTTTTAAATCCTCACTCTCGTCGGCCATGAGTGCCGACAACTCACCGTACGCTATTGGACCCGACTATTTCGATAGCTCGGCGAAAATAGACAGTGCGGTGGGCTCTCTAACCCAATTAGTCCAATCGACCCTAACGGCGAACGCGAAGGAGGTGCCTGTCAAGTCTGACAGACCACTTCCGGCGGACGTCCGTAATCTGGTCAGGGCTAAGCGGGCAGCCCATAGAAGGGCGGCCAAGTATCCGACCCCCGAGTATAGAGCCGCAGCGAATCGCCTCAGGCGACAAGTTAGCTCCCAACTCTCAGACCTGAGGAACGACCGTTTCGGCGACCTCATGGCTGAGATCTCTCCCTCCCACCAGGCCTACTATAGAGTGGCTAAAGCTCTTCGTAGCGATGCCACTACCCACCTCCCCCCCCTTCTCCGTCCCGATGGCTCTTTGGCCTTCGACGACGACGAGAAGGCGGAATGCTTCGCTGACAGCATTGCTTCTCAATGCTCAGTCAGCACACAGGAATGCGATCCTGTCCATTTGCGGGAAGTCGAGGAGGAGTTGGCCACTCTGGACTCCTCCCCCTTGACCCCCGACACTGACCCCGTTTCGATTTCTACCGATGAAATCAAAACCCTCATTAAAGAACTCGTCGTCAAAAAGGCGCCCGGCGCCGACGGCATTTCTAATATGGCCCTTAAGTACTTTCCCATACAAGTACTAACTTTCATCTCTCTCATTTTCAATGCCTGTTTCGATCTATGCTACTTTCCAGCCGCCTGGAAAGACGCAATCGTAATAGGCATCCCCAAACCGGGTAAGCCCATCAATATCCCCTCTAGTCACAGACCCATTAGCCTCCTCAAGGCGTTAGGCAAGCTCCTCGAAAAGTGCATACTCGCTCGTATGAAGGAGCATCTTTTCGGGGAAGACTTGATAATCCCCCACCAATACGGCTTCCGAGCCAAACACTCTTGTCCCCAACAAGTTCACCGCATAGTCGAGTACGTCTCGAGCGGCTTTTTCCCCCGCAAATACAAGACTGTAGCGGTCTTTTTCGATGTAGCCAAAGCCTTCGACAAGGTTTGGCACACCGGACTAATAGTCAAACTGTACAGGCTCAAACTGTCGGTTCGGCTGGTCCGGCTGATAGCATCGTTTCTCCACCATCGCACCTTTCGTTTCAAACACGAAGGTACGCTCTCCTCCCCCCGATCTATCACAGCGGGCGTGCCGCAAGGCTCAGTCCTCGCTCCGTTGTTATATCTCGTGTATACCAACGATATCCCAATCCCGACCAATGGTGTCGAACTGGCCCTATTCGCTGACGACACGGCTCTATACAGAAAGGGCAGGTCTCTTGACCGCCACATACTTCCGAAGCTACAGGCTTCTATCAATAAGTTAGGTGAATGGTTCCGCAAATGGCGCATCGAAGTAAACCCGGAAAAATCTTCCGCGGTTTGCTTCGATACAAAGCGCCGACCCCCCAAACATCGCCCCCCCACCTTGCTAGGAAAATCCATCCCCTGGCAAAGGTCCGCCAAATACCTCGGTGTCACCCTGGACCGGGGGCTCACTTTTAGGCCCCACGTCCAGAGAGTGACCCGCAATGCGCGGTTCTACATGGGTCGGCTCAGCGCTATGCTGGGCCGACACAGTAGAATGTCCCTCCGCAACAAGCGAACGCTATACAAGGTTTGCGTGCGGCCGGTGATGACATATGCGTCCCCGGCTTTCGCCCACGCCTCCCCCACTGTCTTGCACCAGTTGCAAGTAGTGCAAAACCTTTTCTGCCGCAGAGCGGTTAACGCCCCATACTACGTCCGCAACGCGGACTTGCATAGGGACCTCGAACTCCAGACCATCCAACAATTCCTCCTCCAGATCTCTGAGCGATTCTTCGAATCTGCTGCAGATCATACCAATCCACTAATCCGAAGCGCGGCGGGGTACGACCCCCCCGTTTCATCCTCCAACCTGTTATCCCGCAGACCCAAATCCGTCCTAACCGACCCCCCCAACCAACTCTCGGCCGACCTGGACCGCCTACTGGAGGCCCAGGAGGCTGCAAACGCCCCCACCCCACCGACCCCTCAGGTCACACCCGACCCCTCAGGTCACCCCCAACTCTCTACGGCTGGCCTCCCGTCTGGTAGTCAGTCGTCATAGTATAGTATTTTTTGTCATAACGGCCGGTGACCCCTCTGGTTGTCGGTCGTCCTCTAAGCGCATGCTCGCCTAGGTGAGTGACGCTCGCGCCACCCTCCCCTCGGGGGGCGGTCGCATTAGACGAAGGTTTCGAGGCTCTTCACAGCTGTCGGGTCGAAACCAACCTCAAAGGCGGTTTTAGTCAGTAGAAGTCTGACATGCCCCCCCATAGACCGTCTATGGGGGAAGTCCAATGAGGATTTCCGCCTCCTTCCCCTCGCGTGTCCGGGAAGGTTGCTCCGAGCCCTTCTGGTTGAGAGTGCAAAAAAAAAAAAAAAAATAGGAAAAGTTGTAAGCTCGCATCGTCCATTTCTTTGTTAGTAACCGACCACAATATATGGGCATTCAGTAAGCTGGTGTTTTTATTCTTCTCCGCTTGGCGAATACATACATCCTATGGTGAAGTTGAGGTTGCATCGTCAACAAAAGGAATAGATCAAATAATGAAGAATGGTGAACTAACAGCAATAAACCAAGTATTTTTTTAATAGTAGAGGGATTAGTCCCTCTCTCCGCGAATATCTAGCATTGTGTCAAATTTTTAGAAAATAATCCGGTGGCGAATCAATTTTTTTCAAGTACATTATTTAAATTTAACTTTTAACTTATAGATGCAGACGTTATCCTACTTAGAATATCATGGCATTTCATGAGTTTAAAAACAATGTGCAAAAATTGTAGAACAATACTGGATAGTATAAGAAATAACGGTTTTACACATCCAGACACATTAAAATATATGATGACTAAAAATAAAATAGGTCTGGCCTGCTACGCCATACGCTTTAACAAATGGATTCACCATTTCGTCCCTCGAGAAATCGAACTATTTCGTTAAACCAAATTGATTTACCAGCAAATTGAAATTTGATTGAATTTGGTCAAAGGGATTGCAGAAAACACGGATTAACAAACGTCTAAATCTAGCTTAGTGAGAATTTAAAATGGTTTGATTACAGTTGGAACGTTAAGATTAGACCAAACAGGACATAAAATGGAACGAAATAATAAAAAAAAACTTTGAGCACTTTATCTGATTACAACTTATCCGGATTATTATTTACTTAAACATAATTGTATGTTTATTATAGTTACAGTAGTAAAGGAAAAATAGAAATAGTTACGACTAGTCTAAAGTATAGGTAAAGTACATGCTTGTGTTATCACATCAACATTTTAAAAAACTTTATATCTGTTTATTTAAAAACTTAAATAAAACAACCAATTTTATTAACACCAATTTGGCACAATTTTTTTGTAAAATAACACCCTAAACTTTCGCGTTGTATTTCTTAGATTAAAAACACAGGTATTAATCGCGTTTTTGTGTGATTTAATCAATAAAACAACACCAATCGTAACACTTACTTTCTACAAAAAAAAAATCATCCATTAATCACGTTATAGTTTTTAAGCATCTTTTTAACCCAAGATCACGAGTACTTTTTGGTATCGTAAAAATTTTCAGAATATATTTCTACTTTAATGCTGCACAATTAAGCACCGTGATAAAAATGTCCAGACAAACATTATGGTCAGGTTTTTGCAGTTTAATAACCGCGCGTTCAACAAAGTATACAAGGTGTTACAAAAATACCCCTAATGCCGAATATGGTATATAAGGACCATCAAACCGATCAACTTTAAAAAAAATCAGCTGTTTCATTCAAAACTTAAAATCGAAAATATCAAAATGTATGAAACAGCTGATTTTTTTTTCGCGATTTCAGAGATGGCACCATAGTAAAAGTTGTTTAGTTTGATGGTCCCTATATGCCATATTCGGCATTAGGGGTATTTTTCTAACACCTTGTATACACGTTGTTACGGACAGCTTCGATCAAGTGCAAATAGTGGAAAAAGTGATTAAAATGTGACTAGCAAAAAGACTGTTTAGTGGACACTAAGTGCGTTACTAGTGATAAAATCTGTGTTTGTGAATATCTCATGTAAGTACGCACTTTATAAGCAGTAGCTAGTTAAGACGATTAGTTTGTGTTTTTAATTTCTTTAAAGTTTATTAATATGTAATGTTCTATTTGGTTTTAAATTGAAGCTTATAAAAAGTGCTGTAAAATGAAGTATTTAACGTAGCTGTAAGTTTTATAGTTTATGAAATAATTAAGTTTTAGCTCAATTGGGTATTGTTTAGGTATTTAGGTATCCTAGAAAATAAATGATATTCAGGTGTGTCGTTTTTATTGACCTAAAAGGTAACGTTTCATGGTTTGAGGTAATGGGCTAGGTAATTTAGGTCTAGGAGGTGGTAGTCGCGACCTATGGATGAGTCTAGGTCAGACGCCAGCCTTTGTCCTAAAAGCCCTAAGGTTTTGACTTGGTATTTGGGTAAGATTTGTCAAAATAAAGGCCTCTTGTATAGGTCTCTGATAGTAAAATAAGGAACCTAATACCTAAACATCCTCGCGCGGCTGAGGCGGGGCTCTCTTTATGGTATTGCCGCTCATTCGACCCTACACCTTTATTATTACTGTTTGTGCGGGTAGGGTTGAATGAGTGAAAGAGAGGTAAGAAGTAAAATGTAAATACGATTTCTAGAATACCCAAGTTAAGTAAAGAATATTAGCTCACGCTATTAGTGCATAGTTGCCACCAGGCAAAATTACACTTAAGGACGTGCGGGCGTAGGAAAAGTTGTAAGCTCGCATCGTCCATTTCTTTGTTAGTAACCGACCACAATATATGGGCATTCAGTAAGCTGGTGTTTTTATTCTTCTCCGCTTGGCGAATACATACATCCTATGGTGAAGTTGAGGTTGCATCGTCAACAGCGCTTCGTGGTCCTTCTAACCGGATGAAAAGAATCTGCGCGTCAAGCAGTGCTTCGTGATCCTTGAAGAGCGCGGATAAGAAGAAAAAATCTGCGTGTCAAGCGAGAAGATTGAAGAAAAGAAGAATCACAGTAACTAGTCACTATTACGCGGGTGGACCGCGGCTCATACTGCCACACCCTCACGGTGCCAAGTGTGGTTAGTGTGAGTAACGCCGTTCAAGGCGGTGCAGTCTAACGGACACGGCTGCCAGCCGCCTTTTTCAAGGCAGCTGAAATTGTCCGACTACGCCGGTACGGGTTGTGTCGCACTGAGGGCCGGACTGTAGGCACTGCCGACGCTGCCGGGTGTTCACCCCGGTGGCCGAGCACCTCGGAGTGGCGCAGCTTCTCTGCCGGGTAGTTCCTCCCTTCCACTCCTGCTACGACCTCCATCCTCACCCGGGCTCCCCTCGGTAGTTTGCCCGGGCGGGATTGTTAGGAGTAGGGCGTCCACATCAAGAAAGAAGAAGATGCCAATAACAAGAAGCCAATCTGGAGGGAAGAAGAGGGGGGCAATTACGTTTGAAGAGCCACCGGCGTCACCATCGACGATCGCGCAACAACCACCGCCACCACCACCGTTATTGACGACAGTTACGACGCAAGAAGAGGCCACAGAAAGTGGTAAAGAGAGACCGTTACCGCCGCCGCCCACCAAGGAAGTTGACGATGGCAACGCCGCCGCCGCCGCCGCTACAGACACTGAGGCTTTGAGACATAACCCGCCGTCAGTGTGTTCGTCAAGTGTCGCGGCACGCGTCCGGCAGGCGCAACTTCGGGCCGCGGAACAATTGGCCGAAATAAAGAGACGAGAAATGGAACTAGAACGTGATTTAATTCAGCAAAGGTTACAAGTAGAAATGGACACTATTATGGATGCGAGCTTACCCGCCGAGAGCGTTCCAGAGAGGCTGAAAGAATGGTTGGATACCACAGCCGATCCTCGGTGTCGGGTAGACGAAAATTTAGAGCGAGACGGAGATATCGTTCCCGTCGTTTCGCAAGACAGAGACAGAGATATCGCCCCTGTTGTCGTGCAAGACAGAGAAAGGAATATGAAGCGCAATGAGGCGTGCGCCTTAGAAACAGATAGAAACCGAACGTTTTGGGTAAATCCAATGGAGGCTGACGCGAGGCCCGTAGTCGATACGAAAAAGGGCTACGGGGTGGAAAACCTCGCTGAAACATTGGACAGGGTTCTATCGAGACGACCAATGCCGCGGTACGCGCAAGAGTTGCCCGTGTTTAGTGGCTCACCAAATGAATGGTTGTTATTCAAGGCCGCAGTGCGTGATTCCACACGATTATACAAGTTCACTGCAGAGGAAAATCTAGCAAGATTACGCGTGAGCTTGAAAGGGGAGGCGAAAGAAAGTGTGTCGGCGCTATTATGGAGTGCGACCGACCCCGATCGTATTATGACCACACTAGAACAATGCTACGGCCGCCCTGAAGTGCTTATAGATAGAGCGCTCGAAGATATGAAAAGCTTACCGCGTTCGGGTACGAGTGCCGCAGAATTGAATACCCTCGCTGTGAAATTGCAAAATATAGTTTGCGTGATTCAAGCGGTTGATGACCGAGGTTACTTACGAAATCCGCTATTGGTTCGGGAAGTAGTCAAGAAGCTCAGCCCGCATTTATTATCGAACTGGGTCGCCTACGCAGAGAAGAATGAATCGAGTGAACCTGAAATAATTATTTTATCTCGATTTCTAATGAAAGAGGCTGACTGCGCGCTGCGTTATGCATACGTACCGACCACGTCACAGCAAAGAGAAAACGTCGCTGTAAAAAACCGTATCGAGAAACGCACTGACAAAAAGAAAAATGTAGCAAGAATATACACTTTGGGCCAGAAAGAGACGCCGCCGGCGCCGTGTTTAGTATGTGGAAACGATCATGAGGTACCCCACTGTAACAAGTACAAAGCCATGACGGTAGATGAGAGATGGCAGTGGGCAAGAAATAATGGAGTGTGCTTTCGGTGTGTGAACAACAAGCACCGGAGGTTCCGCTGTACACACAAACTATGCGGGGTGAACAATTGTGTTGCGCGTCACCACGCTACGTTGCATAAGGACCGTGCCGCTAGTAATGAAGAGACGTTGGTGCGAGAGTCACAGACTGAGACGATCGCCACGGTTAATAGGGCCAACGTCGCGGCGAAAGTCATGTTAAAGGTGTGTCCAGTGACAGTTAAAGGACCCGGCGGTGCCGTACGGACATACGCGCTGCTGGACGAGGGTTCGACAGTGACGATCGTAGATCAAGACCTGGCGGACGAAATAGGTGCGAAAGGGCCTGTAAGCGACTTGCGTATATGTAGTATAAATGCGCAAGGGAGCGTAGCGAACAGTGAAAACGTAAACTTAGTGTTAGTAGCAAGAGACGAAAGCACCCATCATGTTCGCGCTAAAACGATGACAAGTTTGACGCTCAATCATCAAACAGTTAGTGAAGATTGCTTACAGTACGCACACTTGAGAAGATTATCGGCTAGTGACGTGTGTTATGACAGAGTGAAACCACGTTTACTGATCGGGGCCGATAATTGGCATTTGATTGTGTCACGAAAGTTGTTAATGGGCAATAAGAGACAACCGGTAGCGTCGCTCGCAAAACTAGGGTGGGTCATACACGGAACGGCGCCCCGAATTATGGCGCTAGAGGGCGCGTCTAACATATACAAGACGGAGCTCATCGCACCCGAGGTTGAATTGCAAGACATGGTGAAACGTTACTTTGAAATAGACGCACTCGGTATCGCTAGGAGGGAACGCGAAAACCCGATGGAAATTAGAGCGGTGAAAGCGTTCAATGAGAATATTAAGCGAGTCGGCGGCCAGTGCGAAGTACGACTACCGTGGAAGAGAGATGACGTCACGCTACCGCCCAGTTATTATAACGCTGTAAAGCGCTTGAAGTCTATAGAACGCAAGATGGACCGGTCAAGCGACTTTGAAAGAGCTTATACAAAACAGATAGAAAATTTATTCACGAAAGGCTACGCGGAGCAGTGCAGTGAGAAAGAGACAGACGATCCACGATCATGGTACCTGCCTCACTTCGCGGTTACTAACGTGAACAAGCCGGGGAAGATAAGATTGGTTTTCGATGCGGCAGCAAAAGCCAATGATGTTTGCCTCAATGATGAGCTTTTAGAGGGGCCCGATTTATTACAAGATTTAAATGGGTTGCTTTTGCGGTTCCGTGAGAAAAGGATAGCAATAACAGCCGACATTCAAGAGATGTTTTTACAAGTGAAGATTGCACCTATTGATCAACCGGCACAGATGTTTCTATGGAGAGGCGGTGATAGAGAGGGACCGCCACGAAAATATAAAATGACTTCAATGATATTTGGGGCAAAGAGTTCGCCATTTTTAGCACATAGTGTGCGCGACTGGAACGCGAGAGAGAGCGCCGACGAGTACCCGCTAGCGTGTCAAGCGATAACACACAACCATTATATGGATGACTGGGTGGACTGTTTCGATGATGAGAAACGGGCGATTACTACGATGAAACAAGTGATTGAAGTGCACAGGCGCGCAGGATTCAAGCTGACAGGCTTCAACTCAAACGAAGCTAAAGTCTTAGCTGAGCTGCCATTAGAGAGCCGTGCTGCGTCATCGTTCAAGCAACTGGGGTCCAACCTAGACGACTGTGGTCGCACGCTGGGGTTACTTTGGGATGCGGCGACCGACACACTTGGGTTCAACACGACGCTCGCAAGGGTACCGGCTGAAGTGAAGGCGCTAGCAAGACCGCCGACTAAAAGAGAAGCGCTAAGCGCGGTGATGTCGGTTTTCGATCCGTTGGGCTTATTAAGTTACTACACCATACGAGCGAAGATTGTATTGCAAAAAATATGGAAACTAAATGTAGACTGGGACGAGACTCTGCCAGGGCCGGAGGCCGAAGAGATGATCGAATGGCTAAGAGACATAGAGAAGCTACGAACACTGAGATTACCGCGCCTCTACGCTCGAACGGGGGGAGAGCCGAGCCGAGAACTGCATGTATTTTGTGATGCAAGTGAGGCTGCATACGCGACCGCGGCATACTGGCGCGTCAAGCATGAAGATGGTGAAGTGGAAGTAGCGCTAGCGGCCGCTAAAGCACGGGTAGCGCCAATGAAACCACTCACCGTACCGCGGTTAGAGCTACAAGCGGCGTTGATAGGAGCACGACTGGCAAGCTCTATTAAGAAACAGCAAGGCTGGGAACCCGAAAAAACTGTGTATTGGACAGATTCGCGTACCGTATGGCATTGGATACGTAATGATAGCGTGCGCTACGCGCCATACGTAGCGCACCGCTTAGGCGAGATAGCCGAGACCACGGACGCTAGCCAATGGAGATGGGTTCCGACAGCGCTGAACGTGGCGGACGACGCAACGCGCTCTAATGTTGAGATGAAAACGTGTGACGACAGATGGTTTAAAGGACCCAAATATTTATATGAAGATGAGGCTTTATGGCCCACATGTGATATCGTAACGGAAGAAGACACGGTAGAGATAGTGCTCACGACAATGGCAGAAGCAAACGATAGTGTGCCTCGAGCCGAGCGTTTTTCCTCATATGAACGCTTGGTGAGAGCGATGGCAAGAGTGTTACTATTCGTACGCAAATGTCGTAACCGTGCCGCTACGATAAATGTACAGCTGTTAGAAGAGGCTGAGATGAGATTGCAACGAGAGTCGCAGCGCCAATGTTTCGCTGAAGATATAGAACGAATCACAGCAAAGCGAAACCTCAGAGCGGGGAGCCGGCTACGAAAACTGGATCCGTATTTGGACGAACGAGGTGTGCTGCGTGCCAGGGGACGAATAGGGGCAGCGGGTGTGTCTGCCCCCGCTACTCACCCCGTAGTAATGGACGGCAGGCACCCGTATGCGCGGTTGCTACTAGATCGTGAGCACCGTCGCGCCCACCACGCACACAATGAGCGCGTAGTGAATGAAGTCAGAGCCAAATACTGGATACTACGACTGAGACCGACGATACGCACTGTGGCTAGCAAATGCGTATTTTGCCGCGTACGAAAGGCACGCCCTGTGGTTCCGGTGCACGGAGATTTACCTAAGGCAAGATTACAGCCATTTACAAGACCATTTACAAACTGTGGAGTGGATTTCTTCGGGCCAATGACGGTGACGGTGGGACGGCGGCATGAAAAACGGTGGGGCGCATTATTTACGTGTCTCACAACAAGAGCGATACATATAGAATTGGTGGCGTCGCTATCGACAGACTCGGCAATCATGGCTCTAAGAAGAATGGGCGCGCGCCGTGGATGGCCGCGTCTAATGTACTCAGACAATGCAACAAACTTCAGAGGCGCCGACGTTGAGTTACGTCGTGCGATAGAAGAATGGGAACCGGCGCTACGCGATTACGCGCTAACAGAGCGTATGGACTGGCGATACATCGCGCCGGGCGCGCCGCATCAGGGAGGCGCGTGGGAGAGGCTCGTGCGCTCGGTAAAAGGCGCGCTACGAGTCACTTTGAACGAGAAGTCACCGCGAGAAGAGGTACTGGCAACGCTGTTGGCGGAGGTGGAGCACACCATAAACGCTCGCCCGCTAACCCACGTTCCAGTTAGCGAGGAAGATCCAGAGGCGCTCACCCCGAATCACTTTCTATTGGGGGGTTCGCGCGGCCTGCCACTCACTGGGCCGTGCGAGCCAGCCTCGCGCAAGCTGTGGCGTGCTGCGCAGGCGCTGGCCGACGAGTACTGGCGCCGCTGGGTGCGCGAGTACCTGCCTGAGCTCATTCCGCGTGGGGACACGCGTGACGTCACGGGCCGCTCACTTAAGCCCGGTGACGTCGTCATCATCGTGGACTCCAGTCTGCCTCGCAATGTGTGGCCGCGAGGCGTCGTGACGGCGGTGCATCCAGGACCAGACGGCGAGATTCGCAACGCTGATGTCAAGACAAGAGGAGGTGTTTTTCGTCGCCCGACAGCGAGATTGGCTGTCCTCCCTACTGAAGAGGAAGGTGCCGCGAGTGCTGCACCGGGGGGAGACTGTTACGGACAGCTTCGATCAAGTGCAAATAGTGGAAAAAGTGATTAAAATGTGACTAGCAAAAAGACTGTTTAGTGGACACTAAGTGCGTTACTAGTGATAAAATCTGTGTTTGTGAATATCTCATGTAAGTACCCCCAACCGGCCAAGGCCACCCTCCCTCCGCCTGTTTTCGTCCGTGACGTAAACAAGTGGATGGAGGTTTCAACCCTTTGCACCGCCGAAAAGGTGAACTACACCCACGCCAAAAACGTGGGTGTAGCCATCAAGGTGCAAACCCCTACGCGTGATGATTTCAGAAATCTCACGCGCCTTCTCACCACTCGTAAGGTGGCTTATCACACTTACGCTCTCCCTGAAGAGCGTAAAGTCCGTGCGGTCCTCCGCAATATCCCCCATGAAATTCCTAACGAGGATATCCTCAAGGACCTCGTTTCTCAAGGCTTCCCAGCGGAGTCTGTACACAAAATGTACAGTCGTACGGGGAAAGCCTTCCCCCTGGCACTAGTCGTCATGACTAATGCTCCCTCTGCGCGCGATCTCTTCCGAGCCAAGGACCTCAAGGTCTGCGGTCTCTCTGAGATCAAAGTAGAGCCCCCCAATAGGCGCGGCACTCCGGGACAGTGCCACCGCTGCCAACTCTATGGGCATGCGGCCGCCAATTGCTCCGCCCCCCCTAGGTGCGTAAAGTGCCTAACCCCCCACCACACCAAAGAGTGTACCCGCACTCGCGACTCCCCAACTCCGCCCGCCTGCGTGCTGTGTGGCCAAGTCGGTCACACTGCAAACTACAAGGGCTGTCCGCGCGCCCCGCGCCCCCAACCTCCCTCTAAAAAGAAGGCCCAGGCGCCTTCAGGCAAGAAGGCGCCGAAAGGCCCTCCCCCTCCCTCTGAGGATCACTTCCCCCTCGCTCCCAAGTCGAGAGGAGTGCCCCCCGCCCCGGCTCCCATGCCGGCGTGGGGCCCTCCCCCTAAGACTTACGCGGCTAAGTTGGCTCCTGCCTCCGCCCCCGCCCCCGCCCCCGCATCCTTACCGCAAAACGGGACCCCCCTGCTCGATGACATGAATGTCGTCCTAGACGCGATTCGTAGCATCGATCTAAGGGAGATCTCCGCTTTAGCGGCAAAACTTCGTAGGGCTCGCACACCACAAGAGCGCCTTATGGCCCTCTGCGAGCACGAGTCCCTTCTTCGTACATTATGAGTACGCCCACAATTCCCACCTCACCTATAGGCCCCCATAATACGAACGTGGCTGTCCCCACTGGTCGTGTTAAGCCCACGGGTGTCTCGCTTGTCTCTTTCAATGCCCAATCGCTGCGCGACAAAGTACCCGAACTAAGGGACTTTACTCGTGACAGAGATATCGACCTCCTTCTCGTACAGGAAACGTGGCTCAAACCCGGTGACCGGAGAGGGCTCACGATCCCAAAGTACACAATGGTACGCAACGATCGTACCGCACTCCCAAACCACTCGCCTGTTAGGAGAGCTTCTGGCGGTACCGCCATTTATTTTAAGAAATCACTTCATTGCTCTCATATACCCACTCCTCCACTTAGTAATATGGAGGCCACTATATGTAGATTGTCTATGACGGGTCATCGCACCCTTATCATAGCCTCAGTCTACATAAAGCCAGGCACTCTCCCCTTAGAAAGCGACTTTGTAACGCTTCTCTCATTAGGTGACTCTGTCATTCTCTTTGGTGATTTCAATTCAAAGCACACCGATTGGACGTGTCTCAAAACCAATTTTGGTGGCAAAACCCTCCTTAAAATAGTCCAAGCCCTTGATATAGATGTAATATCTCCACACGCCCCCACTCACTACCCCGATATAGTCACTCACGACCCTGATGTACTAGACTTTGCCCTAGTTAAAGGTGTCTCGCTCCGACTGAAATCGATCGAAACTCTCGACGATCTCGGCTCAGACCACCGCCCGGTCTCCCTTATAATGGGCAACCCGAACCCATCTCGCCCCCTCACTAAAACCATTACCAACTGGGATGGTGTCAAATCTACCCTCTCGTCGGCTATGGATGCTGACAACTCACCGTTCGCTATTGGACCCGACTATTTCGATAGTACGGAGAAAATAGACAGTGCGGTGAGCTCCCTCACTCAATTGGTCCAATCAGCTGTTGCTGAGAACGTGAAAGAGGTACCTGTGAAAAACCACAGTGCCATCTCTCCGGCTCTGCGCAGCCTGAGACAGGCCAAAAACGCCGCTCTCCGGAGAGCGGCAAAGTATCCCACCCCCGAGTTTAGAGCCAAAGCCAACCGCCTTCAGCGAACCTATACCACTAAGCTCGCAGAGTTTAGGAACGATAGTTTCGCCGATCTCATGGCCGAGATCACTCCCTCCCACGTAGCATACTACAGAGTGGCAAAAGCCCTCCGTAGCGATGCTACGACTCACGTCCCCCCGCTTCTCCGTCCCGATGGCACTACAGCCTTCGAAGACGATGAGAAGGCGGAATGCTTCGCTGACAGTATTGCCGCCCAATGCTCAGTCAGCACCCAAGAGTGCGATCCCTCCCATATCAGTGCGGTCGAGGAGGAGCTCAACACTTTGAACTCCCTCCCTCTGCCCTCTGACACTGACCCCTTCACAGTCTCAACTGATGAAATCAAATCTCTCATTAAAGATTTGAAACCCAAAAAGGCGCCCGGTGCCGATGGTATTTCCAATATGGCCCTCAAGCACTTTCCCATCCAAGTGCTCGCCTATCTCACTCTCATTTTCAATGCTTGTTTCGATCACTGCTACTTTCCAGCCGCCTGGAAAGAAGCTATCGTAATAGGCATTCCCAAACCGGGAAAACCTCCGAACCTCCCAGCTAGCCACCGTCCCATAAGCCTCCTCAAGGCGTTAGGCAAGCTCCTCGAGAGATGCGTACTCGTTCGTATGCGGGAGCACCTCTTCGGGGAAGACTTGATTATCCCCCATCAATTCGGCTTTAGGCCTAAGCACTCGTGCCCCCAACAGGTTCACCGCATAGTAGAGCACATCTCTAGCGGTTTCTATCCCCGATATCTCAAGACTGTAGCAGTCTTCTTTGATGTAGCCAAAGCCTTTGACAAGGTTTGGCACACCGGTCTAATCGTCAAATTACACAGATTAAATCTGTCTTTGCGTTTAGTCCGCTTAGTAGCTTCCTTCTTACATCACCGTACCTTTCGGTTTAAACACGAAGGTACTCTCTCCTCCCCCCGTGCTATTACAGCGGGTGTGCCACAGGGCTCAGTCCTCGCTCCCTTGCTGTACATAGCCTACACTAATGACATCCCCATTCCGAAAGATGGCGTTCAGCTTGCCCTTTTCGCAGACGATACGGCTCTCTATTGTAAGGGCAGGGATCTAGATACAATCCTTCCGAGGCTACAAACCTCTATCAACAAGTTAGGCGAGTGGTTCCGCAAATGGCGTATCGAAGTAAACCCGGAGAAGTCCTCCGCAGTTTACTTCAACGCTAAGCGACACCCTTTCCCACCCAATAATAGGCCCCCCACTATGCTAGGCAAATCCATCCCCTGGCAAAAGTCCGCCAAATACCTCGGTGTCACTCTAGACGGGAGACTCTCATTTGAGCCTCACGTCAAAAGGGTGACCCGAAACGCCCGTTTTTATCTAGGGCGACTCAACGCTATGTTGGGTCGTCATAGTAAAATGTCCCTTCGTAACAAGCGAACACTCTATAAAGTTTGCATACGACCAGTGATGACATACGCCTCTGTCGTATTTGCCCACTCCGCCCCTAGTACAATGTACAAATTGCAAATAGTGCAAAATCTTTTCTGCCGCAGAGCGGCCAACGCCCCCTGGTACGTTCGCAATGCGGACCTACACAGGGACCTAGACCTCCCCACCCTCCAGCAATGGAGCACTAAGGCCTCTGAGCGTTTTTTCAAAACGGCAGGAGACCATCCTAACCCCCTCATCCGTTCCGCAGCGGACTATGTCCCGCCTACCTCCTCCATCCCTCGTTCCCGCAGACCCAGATCGGTTCTAACGGACCCTCCTGACAAAATCTCGTCTGACCTGAACCTCCTTTTGGAGGCGACGGAGGACGATGACGCCCCATCAAACCCGACCCCTCAGGTCAACCCCACGCCCTCTTTGGCTGATCGATCCCCCTCAGGGAGTCAGCTCAATTGCTAACAGCACGATCGACGCCCCCTCTGGGTGAATCGGTCGTTTTTCTCGACGCACAATCGCCTAGGTGAAATGTGACGTCTGCGCCGTCCTCTCCCCTGAGGGAGGGCGGTCGCTTTGTTCGCGACGAAGGTTCGTTGCCTCTCCGGGCACGCAACCAAACTCAAGGCGGTTTTAGTCAGTAGGAGTCTGACATGCCCCCATAGCCGGCTATGGGAAGTCCAATGAGGATTTCCGCCTCCTTCCCCCGCGCAAAGGGGAGGGTGCTCCGAACCCTTCTGGTTGAGAGCGAAAGAAAAAAAAAAAAAAAAAAAAAAAAACATGTAAGTACGCACTTTATAAGCAGTAGCTAGTTAAGACGATTAGTTTGTGTTTTTAATTTCTTTAAAGTTTATTAATATGTAATGTTCTATTTGGTTTTAAATTGAAGCTTATAAAAAGTGCTGTAAAATGAAGTATTTAACGTAGCTGTAAGTTTTATAGTTTATGAAATAATTAAGTTTTAGCTCAATTGGGTATTGTTTAGGTATTTAGGTATCCTAGAAAATAAATGATATTCAGGTGTGTCGTTTTTATTGACCTAAAAGGTAACGTTTCATGGTTTGAGGTAATGGGCTAGGTAATTTAGGTCTAGGAGGTGGTAGTCGCGACCTATGGATGAGTCTAGGTCAGACGCCAGCCTTTGTCCTAAAAGCCCTAAGGTTTTGACTTGGTATTTGGGTAAGATTTGTCAAAATAAAGGCCTCTTGTATAGGTCTCTGATAGTAAAATAAGGAACCTAATACCTAAACATCCTCGCGCGGCTGAGGCGGGGCTCTCTTTATGGTATTGCCGCTCATTCGACCCTACACCTTTATTATTACTGTTTGTGCGGGTAGGGTTGAATGAGTGAAAGAGAGGTAAGAAGTAAAATGTAAATACGATTTTTAGAATACCCAAGTTAAGTAAAGAATATTAGCTCACGCTATTAGTGCATAGTTGCCACCAGGCAAAATTACACTTAAGGACGTGCGGGCGTAGGAAAAGTTGTAAGCTCGCATCGTCCATTTCTTTGTTAGTAACCGACCACAATATATGGGCATTCAGTAAGCTGGTGTTTTTATTCTTCTCCGCTTGGCGAATACATACATCCTATGGTGAAGTTGAGGTTGCATCGTCAACACACGTGATATCTCTCTACACCTCCCGCCCAAAAAAATCACGAAATATCGACAACCCCAAATAATAACAATTCATAAAAAAACTCTAAATATGCGGCTTTATTAATCTTTGTGTTGTCTGTGGTGATAACGTGCTTCCTATCTACAGTACCACAAACTTATTTAAATCAGATGCTCTTTTAAAATGTGTAAACACGTCGTTAGTCTTCCCAAAATATCTTTAACGTCATTACTTGGGACAGAGTATGTCATCCAAAATCCGGGAAACGAATCGCGGTCAGGTTTATTTCCGGACCGTCCGGGTCGGGTCGCCGGACCTCCGGCCGCTGACGGTGCAAATGAACACGAGATAGTCAATTGATATTATTTAACCCTCAATGCGTGGTAGTCTGTATCGCCGCTGGATAAATGGAAGGTATCATAAAATCATAAAAATGTGACAATCGCGTTTGCTTATTTGTTTCTAGAAGTAGGAACTACTGCAAAGTTTCAAGTTTTCATGTCTATTTAATATTTGATTTCATACAAAATTTGAACCCCCATTTAGGGGTTGAATAATGTCTTCCATGTTGGACTTCAAAATAAAAAATAAAAAATTCAATCAACATCCCATAAAACCTCAATAACAACATCTATATCGATTTTTAGGTTAATTTAACCAATTTATCCCCTGAGGGGTTGAGTTCAGAAAACAACAAAATACGTGTTAACTAATTTGTTTTTAGAAGTATTTTAAGTCAAAATGATTTTTTTCAACACAAACTTTGAACCCCCATTTCACAACTTTAGGGCTTGAATTTCGAAATATTCTTCCTAATTCTTTGTACACATCGCAAAAAAAATTGTGCAATATTCCAGCTTTCTAGGTTCAAAGTTTTGGGCTGGGCGTTGATGAGTCAGTCATCCTTAATTTTTATTTAATTATTATAAATATAATTAATTTTTGAGACTGCGTACCTAAGGTTAGTGACAAAAAATTAGTGAGTAATTTAGAATCTCGTTTATTTTGGTATTTTATGCAACCAAGGTAAGCCTTAATTCCCTATAGTTCTTTTAACCCAATAAATCTTACTAACAAAACAAAACATGCACCGACCGATCTTATTACTTTTTCTCAAGAAAGATTAAATTGAAACTGTGGTTAGAGAAAAGCCAATCTTGAACAGAAACAAAAAGCAATTAAGAGCAAAGAAATACTTTTGTAGTACGCATTAAATAGAAAATAGTTTCTTGGTAATCCTGCTAGTGTGTTTCACTACTTTTTATCTCCATTAAACCTAACTACTAATGTTTTTAGATGATAAAAAGGCACACTTAACTTCATAAGTTCTTCGAATTGAAACACTTCAAACATTGCCTAGGTTTCTTTCAACAAGTTTTTTTAAGCTACAAATAACCCTCAAGTGGTGCCCCATTTTAATAAAATTTATTGCTAGCTAAGTACAATGTATCGAAAATTTATATATTTAGATTGAAGTTATGGTTCTATAGTATATTTACAAACAATAACCTCAGTAAAATATAGTTCGTTGTAGTAGTAGTAGTAGAAAAAATTATCTAAAGTGGCCACTTTTTGCTCTTTAGCCTACTACTACTTTGAGGTATATATAGCCCTTAAGCTGATTCTATTGAAATGCTACGAAGAGTCGTAGCCGATATGTAGTATCGTAGCATCAGAATTATCGTAGTTGCTAAAACACTGTTCATGTTTCTTAAAACAAATATTTTATTTGCCACTAAAGAAGAGAAACATTTATAAACCTTTATAAAGCTTTTATGGGCCAGTATTTCACGTAGCTATATTTCATCAAATAAAGATCAGCCTGCCAATTTTTCCGTTCTCTTAAAAACCGAACCGAAAAAGTAGCTTCAAGTATTCTTCCGAGAAATAACACACTTGACCTCACTCAACTGAATGGCCGCCATTGAATATCGCTCTCGCGCCCGCTATAAATAAATAAGTGTCCGATGCATGAACACTTGGATACCAAAACATACGTAAGTATAGTCCAGGGACAATTTATTAGCCTTAGGGGAATGATAAAACCCCGATGTGATCCCAATCATAGACTTGCATCTTACCCGACATTGCTTCATCTCGCGGAACTAGAAGAACTACAGTCATAAATATTTATGAAAAAGGTTCTTTATCTGTTATATAAGGATGTATCCATATATGCCCTAAAGATTTTCTCTTTGATTTTTCTTATTTTCTTACATGGGCTCGAATAGAGTATCTTTTTAAAAACTAGTTTTTTTTCCAAACTGAAATTATTTTCTGGTGTTTTTAGGTCTATACTCAAATAATATATTTGCCCCTTCTCTATTTTTCGCATCGAGATAACAGTTTAATGAATACGAATTTTAAGATGTCTTTTCGATTATTACTCTTGGTTTTGTTGCAATGTGACGTTATTTTTAGATCGCAGATAAGGTATAATATGCCAGTGAAGACGTTGGTGGTTAAACAATTATTTTACCTAGACTTTCAGAAGACAACTATATACTTTTTTCGATTTGAAAACTTTAACCTCTCCCCAAAACATTTCTTTTTATTTAATATACATTTACCATGAGAAATCTTAATCAGTTTTTAACTTACAATATAATCTAAGTAAGCACACATAGTAGGTTATTTTTTTCACGGAACAGTGAATTATTATCTTCTATCGTTCCGTCTTTTTTAATCGCATCGACTGCTTTGCCGACGAGAGCAGAGCATTTTCGATATCTTTGACAGTTTACGTAAACATGTACTAAGGGCAGGCACAGTCTGTGCCCTTAATATAATTAGACAGATAAAAACTATATTATGTAGACAGCCTGCAGAGTACTAATTCTAGCAGGGCGAGTGGATTTCTCAAGTATAGATTTCTATAACACCAATATGGTATATAGGTACCATCAAACTGAACAACTTTTACTATGGGACCAACTCTGAAAGCGCGAAAAAAAAATCAGCTGTTTCATACAAAAATTCAAGCTTATTTTTTTTCGCGATTTCAAAGTTAAAGTTGTCCAAGTACTTAGGTACACGTTGTATACAAGGTGTTACAAAAATACCCCTAATGCCGAATATGGTATATAGGGACCATCAACTGAACAACTTTTACTATGGAACCAACTCTGAAAGCGCGAAAAAAAATCAGCTGTTTCATACATTTTGATATTTTCGTAATTAATTTTTGTATAAAACAGCTGATTTTTCTTCGCGATTTCAAAGTTGGTCCCATAGTAAAAGTTGTTCAGTTTGATGGTCCATATCTACCATATTCGGCATTAGGGGTATTTTTGTAACACGGTATATATATTATCAAAGGGATTTCTGCACAATTTAAAGTTGCAAATAAAGAGAAACAGAATCGCTGCGCCCGCTTGACGCGGAGATAGAACACTTCAAAGATACTCCGTGCAAAGTTTAACGCGTGACCGGCATTTTCTCTTCAATTCTGCACTCGTGTCGAACTTGGACGCTTAACTTTGGATCAGACGAAGTTGCATCCTAAGCACCCTCTCTGCTGATATGTGTACTGGATTGTGCTCCAATAGCTGGTTTTTAGTACTATTCTGTGGGAAAAAAAATAACTTCATTTTCTTGGTATGGAAGAAAACAATAATATATTATGTAGTGTTTTTGATATTTAATTAAATAGTAGGTACCAACCATAATGTTAAAAACAATATTTTACTTCTAACTGTAAAGACTAGATATACGAGTATATCACAGATCAACACATAAATGTAAAGAAATTGTCGTTAAATGGTTAAAAATTCAAGCTTATCAACTTCAACTTTATCATATGAAGAGACTGAAAATTTACTAAAAAGAATTGTATAAACTTAAATCATAGAATTATATCAGAAGCAGACACACATACATACATACATATACACAAACATACTCATACACACACACCCACATACACAATTTATAAACCAGGCAAACTTACCTTTTTCCTTAATTGTTGTTCTTTTATTTTTTATTTGGTTTAAAATACTTTTGTAGTACCTACTTAAGTAATTTATTTACATATTGTAAGGTACAATACTAAATAATATACTAGAAAAAATAGGACTCGCACCAGATCATGTTCTCGGACGGGAATCGAACCCGCGACCTTTGGATATCCGGTCCAATGCTCTGACCGCTGAGCTACCGAGTCACTAGTGGGAACGTCGAATTTCTCCTAGTATATCAACTCTTACGCTGCAAGCCAGCGCCATCTCACCAATGTAGAAGGAATTAACTTCGACATCTTGTAAGGTGCAAAGGTTTTGAGCGAGACAACCCTTACACACCACTTGTTTTATATGGAAACTTTATGTTAATATTATTTTTACTGTTGAACAAAAATTAAGTATACAAAATACTGTTATCAGCATCACTGGTAGTAGTAGGAGGGAATACTGGTCATTGTATAAAATACTGTTTATTTTCCTTCTTCGACCTAAATATACTTTATTTCTTGTAAAAAAAAACAGTGCCAACCCTAGACATGACCCACAAGATCGCTCCTACAGTTGTAGCAGAAAGAAGAATACCAATCGATATAAAAATATTGACGGATCTGATATCGAATTGATCAATACTATCAATCAACGGCAATGTTGAGTTCACATATACACTTTTAAGACTTTCGCGCGTACAGTTCATCTATATATATAAAAGGGAAAATCACTCACTCACTCACTGATCACGAAAGCTCAGAAACTACAAGTGCTAGGAGTCTCAAATTTTGCATGGGGGCTCCTTTTAGGCCGTAGGTGCTCACTAAGACGGGATTTTGCGAAATTCAACCCCTAAAGGGGTGAAACAGGGTGGCAAAGTTTGTATGGGAGGACGCGATTCCTTGGCCCGATTGACTTGAAATTTGGCATAGACATTCTTTCACAAAATTAATTGAACACGTGTTTCGTATTTTTTTAATATTTATCACCTAACAGGGTTAAAAAGTGATATAATGCTAATTTTGCTGTGATTGACTTCGACGTCGGAATTGAAACTTTTTTGTGCATTTGATTGATTAATTAAGAAAAATAAATATCATTTGTCATCTCAACGTAGTATTACATTATCTTTGGTCATTTCCCCTGAGAGTAGGTAGAATGCATTTCATTGAATAGTACCTACGGCGTTATGTTGGCAGTGCTGTCATTTTTTCCTTCCTTGCGTTGTAATAAGGTGCAAAATAATTCCATCTAATTATCAGTTTAATTTTAAAAGAATACAATATTCGGTCAAGTCGCCTATGCTATGACAATTAATAAAGCACAGGGACAAAGTTTAAGAGCGGCTGGTGTAGATCTGCAGTGATTGTTTCTCCCATGGCCAGCTCTAATGTCGCCTGCTCGAGAGTCAGCTCGCCGAATAGCCTTTTTATTTTGCAACCGGATAACATGACAAGAAATGTGGTAGGTATAGAACATGTTACAAAAATACCCCTAATGCCGAATATGGTATATCGGGACCATCAAACTGAACAACTTTTACTATTGGGACCAACTCAAATCGCGAAAAAATAATCAACAAAAATTCAAATCGAAAATATCAAAACGTATGAAACACATTTTGATATTTTCTATTTGAATTTTTGTATGAAACAGCTGATTTTTATTATAAAGAAGTGTTGGATGATCGAGATTGAGAATCCTGTTAATGCACAACATATTTTTATTTGGATCTAGCTGCACCCGGCATGCGTAAGTATATTGCAATGCTCCGTTTTTTTAGCCAGGGACTTTCTCGGTCGTAAGCAGAACAACTCGCCAAAGTTTCATCATAATCGGATCAATGGTTTAGGAGTCCCGCCGTCTGTACACTTAGATCTTTTAAACTATGCATAAAAAACCGCATCGAAATCGGTCCATAAGTTTGGGAGCTAGGTTGCCTCAGACAGACAGACACACACAAGTCAAACTTATAACACTCCTTGCGTATGTTGTGTACGTCGTATATACATATAGTGGTGGCCACATAATTAAGGACACAAGTCGATTTTCATACAAACGAGGTAATTTTGAAGTCTTGGTTTTCCGCTAGGGATTGAATTAGCTGTGATCTGATGATGGCCATCCAGGGAGTGAATGGAGAAGATTCAGATAGCAATACACACCCAACTGATCTGGTCAGCATTCTAAGAGATGTAAGCATAAGAATTTACAGTTGCAAGTTTTCATACATTTCTATACTATATTCGCGGTTTTTTTAAAGATATCCTTACATCTCTTAAAATGCTGGTCAGATCACTTGGGTCAAATCTGGATCTCCTCCATTCACTCCCTGGATGGCCATCACCAGATCACCGCTCGGTCAATCCCTGGCGGAGAAGCAATGCTTAAAAATTATTTCGTTTGTAAGAAAATCGACTGGCGTCCTTAATTTTGTGGCCACTACTATACCTATATAGACAGTCTAATAACTTCACACTCACCACATTAGTAACTACATTGTACCCGTGCGAAGCCGGGGCGGGCCACTAGTTATTTCTAAAGTTGAGTTGTTTAACTTTCTTGATGTCGGTAGTTGGCACAACAATTTACTTACACGAAAAACCCAAATATTCCTCGTTATTAAATACTCTTAGCTACGATTTGTGTAACACGATACAAACTACTTCAGCGCTTTCATTTCAGACATAGCAACTTCAAACGCTGTATGAAAATAACAAAGTGTACGAAGCGGATTATTCCGCTCTGAAACTTTCACCTCATCAAAGTTTTACCGATGAGCGGCAAAGTTGCCAATTATCTCTCTACCCCTGATAAAATAAACACACATCCAACAGATTACGGACTTGGGAGAATAATAACTCTAGTAGTGTTACAAATACTTAGCTTTTGGCTTTTTAGCTTTTTGCTTTCATTGTAAATAACTCTTAGCTATAATAATGACCACCGAATACAGAGATGGGATACTAATATCTTGTAATTAAATTTTCAGAATGCTTACGTTTTTTTCCAATATAATTTCAGGATACTGAAAGACCTTTTTCAAGAGCTGTAAAAAAATGTGATAAAAATATTTGTTTAGTCCAACATATTATCGGTATATGTTACATTTATTTTTCATTTCCAGGGCACCCCAAAGTTTCATCGAGCTCTATGTTTCTTTGCTCAGTGTCAAAATGAAGTTAGTTTTAAATGGCTTAACGACGTCATTGAAAGCTAACAGGCCGTGACAACATTGAAGTGCTCGGCATTAAGTGGCCTTTAAGATGATACGCAATAACAAAGCGCACTTCGATAGCGTTAGCTCTTAAATATCTTCTTATTGATTGCGTTAACCCTCTACTAGCTTTTATTAAAACGATGTTTTAGGTTGTTTGTTTTGATCGTTTTAATACTTTTTGCCATTGCAATTATTTTCTTCTTCAAATGCTGTCGTTATAGGAATCTTAATAGTATTCCTTTAGCAACAGACCCTAGGCAGTAATAATGTTTTATGTAAATATAAACACAGCATGAACATTTTGTAAAATATTTTAAAATACTCGCGTTTTTTAAAAAAGATTTTGGCGTCTGCATACTAATAGTGGATATTTTTTATTTGATGTGTAGCTTACTCCAATAAGATTATGTTACTTAACTCGTTTCCATAAATGCAATAGTATTATTGATATTTCTCTGAGAAGTAAAAAATATTTTATCTTGAACTGAACATCAATATTTTCTCAATAAACAGCTACATCCAAGTCAAAGCAAAAGCCTATAAAAACAAAATAAACTCCCCCATGTAGCCACATTTAACGTTTATTTATGCGTCTCCTTGCTTGATGGACTGTATCGAAATACATTGCCGTCGGGATCTTGACACTTTTCGACGTATTTCTTGTTATCTACACAAATATTTGCGTCTCGCTCCTAAGCGAATACTGGCAGGAAACCGGAATAGTGTCGATAAAAATGGGATAGTATTTTCGGTATTCGGGAATTTTTCGGTCAATACTATGACAACAACGACATGTCAGCTAGGGGTCCGTGTGTAAATGCGTAAAATTTTAAGAATAATTGTTTTCGCGTACTCATGATCAAAGAGCATTAATTTTTACCCATAACGATCACTTTAATCATAACGTTTGTAAGCATAATAATTTGTGGCATAATGCATATTCGCCAGCAGGTCGATTCTAGTTGGTCGCAATGGAACCTATCCTCCTCTTCGCTCGCTACGCTCGCTCGTCGTCGTCTACCCAATCATCTGGTTACCAAACACAAATACAAATGCCTTAGTTGTACAGCACAGTTCGATAATATATATGCACTATTGACAATTCATCAACCTTTATGCCTTATATACTGTAAAAAGTGCCAAAATATTAATGAACTCGACTGTACCACAAACTAAAATGGAAGCCCTCATTATTGGCTATCCAGTACATAAGTTGTAACCCGCACATCGTAACTTGTGTGGCGAAAACCTTTGTGAATTCCAACAATGCTCTGCTTTGTATTATTTCGTTGGTATTTCTGCAAATTTTCCTACGCCTTTGATGCATAAATATGCTTTATACGAGGAGCATGCCATCAGTTTTTAGATACTCTTAACTCAATAATTTGATACTAGCAATTTATACAGCATTGTAAACACTGGTTATTTAGTGTGTTGACGATGCAACCTCAACTTCACCATAGGATGTATGTATTCGCCAAGCGGAGAAGAATAAAAACACCAGCTTACTGAATGCCCATATATTGTGGTCGGTTACTAACAAAGAAATGGACGATGCGAGCTTACAACTTTTCCTACGCCCGCACGTCCTTAAGTGTAATTTTGCCTGGTGGCAACTATGCACTAATAGCGTGAGCTAATATTCTTTACTTAACTTGGGTATTCTAAAAATCGTATTTACATTTTACTTCTTACCTCTCTTTCACTCATTCAACCCTACCCGCACAAACAGTAATAATAAAGGTGTAGGGTCGAATGAGCGGCAATACCATAAAGAGAGCCCCGCCTCAGCCGCGCGAGGATGTTTAGGTATTAGGTTCCTTATTTTACTATCAGAGACCTATACAAGAGGCCTTTATTTTGACAAATCTTACCCAAATACCAAGTCAAAACCTTAGGGCTTTTAGGACAAAGGCTGGCGTCTGACCTAGACTCATCCATAGGTCGCGACTACCACCTCCTAGACCTAAATTACCTAGCCCATTACCTCAAACCATGAAACGTTACCTTTTAGGTCAATAAAAACGACACACCTGAATATCATTTATTTTCTAGGATACCTAAATACCTAAACAATACCCAATTGAGCTAAAACTTAATTATTTCATAAACTATAAAACTTACAGCTACGTTAAATACTTCATTTTACAGCACTTTTTATAAGCTTCAATTTAAAACCAAATAGAACATTACATATTAATAAACTTTAAAGAAATTAAAAACACAAACTAATCGTCTTAACTAGCTACTGCTTATAAAGTGCGTACTTACATGAGATATTCACAAACACAGATTTTATCACTAGTAACGCACTTAGTGTCCACTAAACAGTCTTTTTGCTAGTCACATTTTAATCACTTTTTCCACTATTTGCACTTGATCGAAGCTGTCCGTAACAGTCTCCCCCCGGTGCAGCACTCGCGGCACCTTCCTCTTCAGTAGGGAGGACAGCCAATCTCGCTGTCGGGCGACGAAAAACACCTCCTCTTGTCTTGACATCAGCGTTGCGAATCTCGCCGTCTGGTCCTGGATGCACCGCCGTCACGACGCCTCGCGGCCACACATTGCGAGGCAGACTGGAGTCCACGATGATGACGACGTCACCGGGCTTAAGTGAGCGGCCCGTGACGTCACGCGTGTCCCCACGCGGAATGAGCTCAGGCAGGTACTCGCGCACCCAGCGGCGCCAGTACTCGTCGGCCAGCGCCTGCGCAGCACGCCACAGCTTGCGCGAGGCTGGCTCGCACGGCCCAGTGAGTGGCAGGCCGCGCGAACCCCCCAATAGAAAGTGATTCGGGGTGAGCGCCTCTGGATCTTCCTCGCTAACTGGAACGTGGGTTAGCGGGCGAGCGTTTATGGTGTGCTCCACCTCCGCCAACAGCGTTGCCAGTACCTCTTCTCGCGGTGACTTCTCGTTCAAAGTGACTCGTAGCGCGCTTTTTACCGAGCGCACGAGCCTCTCCCACGCGCCTCCCTGATGCGGCGCGCCCGGCGCGATGTATCGCCAGTCCATACGCTCTGTTAGCGCGTAATCGCGTAGCGCCGGTTCCCATTCTTCTATCGCACGACGTAACTCAACGTCGGCGCCTCTGAAGTTTGTTGCATTGTCTGAGTACATTAGACGCGGCCATCCACGGCGCGCGCCCATTCTTCTTAGAGCCATGATTGCCGAGTCTGTCGATAGCGACGCCACCAATTCTATATGTATCGCTCTTGTTGTGAGACACGTAAATAATGCGCCCCACCGTTTTTCATGCCGCCGTCCCACCGTCACCGTCATTGGCCCGAAGAAATCCACTCCACAGTTTGTAAATGGTCTTGTAAATGGCTGTAATCTTGCCTTAGGTAAATCTCCGTGCACCGGAACCACAGGGCGTGCCTTTCGTACGCGGCAAAATACGCATTTGCTAGCCACAGTGCGTATCGTCGGTCTCAGTCGTAGTATCCAGTATTTGGCTCTGACTTCATTCACTACGCGCTCATTGTGTGCGTGGTGGGCGCGACGGTGCTCACGATCTAGTAGCAACCGCGCATACGGGTGCCTGCCGTCCATTACTACGGGGTGAGTAGCGGGGGCAGACACACCCGCTGCCCCTATTCGTCCCCTGGCACGCAGCACACCTCGTTCGTCCAAATACGGATCCAGTTTTCGTAGCCGGCTCCCCGCTCTGAGGTTTCGCTTTGCTGTGATTCGTTCTATATCTTCAGCGAAACATTGGCGCTGCGACTCTCGTTGCAATCTCATCTCAGCCTCTTCTAACAGCTGTACATTTATCGTAGCGGCACGGTTACGACATTTGCGTACGAATAGTAACACTCTTGCCATCGCTCTCACCAAGCGTTCATATGAGGAAAAACGCTCGGCTCGAGGCACACTATCGTTTGCTTCTGCCATTGTCGTGAGCACTATCTCTACCGTGTCTTCTTCCGTTACGATATCACATGTGGGCCATAAAGCCTCATCTTCATATAAATATTTGGGTCCTTTAAACCATCTGTCGTCACACGTTTTCATCTCAACATTAGAGCGCGTTGCGTCGTCCGCCACGTTCAGCGCTGTCGGAACCCATCTCCATTGGCTAGCGTCCGTGGTCTCGGCTATCTCGCCTAAGCGGTGCGCTACGTATGGCGCGTAGCGCACGCTATCATTACGTATCCAATGCCATACGGTACGCGAATCTGTCCAATACACAGTTTTTTCGGGTTCCCAGCCTTGCTGTTTCTTAATAGAGCTTGCCAGTCGTGCTCCTATCAACGCCGCTTGTAGCTCTAACCGCGGTACGGTGAGTGGTTTCATTGGCGCTACCCGTGCTTTAGCGGCCGCTAGCGCTACTTCCACTTCACCATCTTCATGCTTGACGCGCCAGTATGCCGCGGTCGCGTATGCAGCCTCACTTGCATCACAAAATACATGCAGTTCTCGGCTCGGCTCTCCCCCCGTTCGAGCGTAGAGGCGCGGTAATCTCAGTGTTCGTAGCTTCTCTATGTCTCTTAGCCATTCGATCATCTCTTCGGCCTCCGGCCCTGGCAGAGTCTCGTCCCAGTCTACATTTAGTTTCCATATTTTTTGCAATACAATCTTCGCTCGTATGGTGTAGTAACTTAATAAGCCCAACGGATCGAAAACCGACATCACCGCGCTTAGCGCTTCTCTTTTAGTCGGCGGTCTTGCTAGCGCCTTCACTTCAGCCGGTACCCTTGCGAGCGTCGTGTTGAACCCAAGTGTGTCGGTCGCCGCATCCCAAAGTAACCCCAGCGTGCGACCACAGTCGTCTAGGTTGGACCCCAGTTGCTTGAAGATGACGCAGCACGGCTCTCTAATGGCAGCTCAGCTAAGACTTTAGCTTCGTTTGAGTTGAAGCCTGTCAGCTTGAATCCTGCGCGCCTGTGCACTTCAATCACTTGTTTCATCGTAGTAATCGCCCGTTTCTCATCATCGAAACAGTCCACCCAGTCATCCATATAATGGTTGTGTGTTATCGCTTGACACGCTAGCGGGTACTCGTCGGCGCTCTCTCTCGCGTTCCAGTCGCGCACACTATGTGCTAAAAATGGCGAACTCTTTGCCCCAAATATCATTGAAGTCATTTTATATTTTCGTGGCGGTCCCTCTCTATCACCGCCTCTCCATAGAAACATCTGTGCCGGTTGATCAATAGGTGCAATCTTCACTTGTAAAAACATCTCTTGAATGTCGGCTGTTATTGCTATCCTTTTCTCACGGAACCGCAAAAGCAACCCATTTAAATCTTGTAATAAATCGGGCCCCTCTAAAAGCTCATCATTGAGGCAAACATCATTGGCTTTTGCTGCCGCATCGAAAACCAATCTTATCTTCCCCGGCTTGTTCACGTTAGTAACCGCGAAGTGAGGCAGGTACCATGATCGTGGATCGTCTGTCTCTTTCTCACTGCACTGCTCCGCGTAGCCTTTCGTGAATAAATTTTCTATCTGTTTTGTATAAGCTCTTTCAAAGTCGCTTGACCGGTCCATCTTGCGTTCTATAGACTTCAAGCGCTTTACAGCGTTATAATAACTGGGCGGTAGCGTGACGTCATCTCTCTTCCACGGTAGTCGTACTTCGCACTGGCCGCCGACTCGCTTAATATTCTCATTGAACGCTTTCACCGCTCTAATTTCCATCGGGTTTTCGCGTTCCCTCCTAGCGATACCGAGTGCGTCTATTTCAAAGTAACGTTTCACCATGTCTTGCAATTCAACCTCGGGTGCGATGAGCTCCGTCTTGTATATGTTAGACGCGCCCTCTAGCGCCATAATTCGGGGCGCCGTTCCGTGTATGACCCACCCTAGTTTTGTGAGCGACGCTACCGGTTGTCTCTTATTGCCCATTAACAACTTTCGTGACACAATCAAATGCCAATTATCGGCCCCGATCAGTAAACGTGGTTTCACTCTGTCATAACACACGTCACTAGCCGATAATCTTCTCAAGTGTGCGTACTGTAAGCAATCTTCACTAACTGTTTGATGATTGAGCGTCAAACTTGTCATCGTTTTAGCGCGAACATGATGGGTGCTTTCGTCTCTTGCTACTAACACTAAGTTTACGTTTTCACTGTTCGCTACGCTCCCTTGCGCATTTATACTACATATACGCAAGTCGCTTACAGGCCCTTTCGCACCTATTTCGTCCGCCAGGTCTTGATCTACGATCGTCACTGTCGAACCCTCGTCCAGCAGCGCGTATGTCCGTACGGCACCGCCGGGTCCTTTAACTGTCACTGGACACACCTTTAACATGACTTTCGCCGCGACGTTGGCCCTATTAACCGTGGCGATCGTCTCAGTCTGTGACTCTCGCACCAACGTCTCTTCATTACTAGCGGCACGGTCCTTATGCAACGTAGCGTGGTGACGCGCAACACAATTGTTCACCCCGCATAGTTTGTGTGTACAGCGGAACCTCCGGTGCTTGTTGTTCACACACCGAAAGCACACTCCATTATTTCTTGCCCACTGCCATCTCTCATCTACCGTCATGGCTTTGTACTTGTTACAGTGGGGTACCTCATGATCGTTTCCACATACTAAACACGGCGCCGGCGGCGTCTCTTTCTGGCCCAAAGTGTATATTCTTGCTACATTTTTCTTTTTGTCAGTGCGTTTCTCGATACGGTTTTTTACAGCGACGTTTTCTCTTTGCTGTGACGTGGTCGGTACGTATGCATAACGCAGCGCGCAGTCAGCCTCTTTCATTAGAAATCGAGATAAAATAATTATTTCAGGTTCACTCGATTCATTCTTCTCTGCGTAGGCGACCCAGTTCGATAATAAATGCGGGCTGAGCTTCTTGACTACTTCCCGAACCAATAGCGGATTTCGTAAGTAACCTCGGTCATCAACCGCTTGAATCACGCAAACTATATTTTGCAATTTCACAGCGAGGGTATTCAATTCTGTGGCACTCGTACCCGAACGCGGTAAGCTTTTCATATCTTCGAGCGCTCTATCTATAAGCACTTCAGGGCGGCCGTAGCATTGTTCTAGTGTGGTCATAATACGATCGGGGTCGGTCGCACTCCATAATAGCGCCGACACACTTTCTTTCGCCTCCCCTTTCAAGCTCACGCGTAATCTTGCTAGATTTTCCTCTGCAGTGAACTTGTATAATCGTGTGGAATCACGCACTGCGGCCTTGAATAACAACCATTCATTTGGTGAGCCACTAAACACGGGCAACTCTTGCGCGTACCGCGGCATTGGTCGTCTCGATAGAACCCTGTCCAATGTTTCAGCGAGGTTTTCCACCCCGTAGCCCTTTTTCGTATCGACTACGGGCCTCGCGTCAGCCTCCATTGGATTTACCCAAAACGTTCGGTTTCTATCTGTTTCTAAGGCGCACGCCTCATTGCGCTTCATATTCCTTTCTCTGTCTTGCACGACAACAGGGGCGATATCTCTGTCTCTGTCTTGCGAAACGACGGGAACGATATCTCCGTCTCGCTCTAAATTTTCGTCTACCCGACACCGAGGATCGGCTGTGGTATCCAACCATTCTTTCAGCCTCTCTGGAACGCTCTCGGCGGGTAAGCTCGCGTCCATAATAGTGTCCATTTCTACTTGTAACCTTTGCTGAATTAAATCACGTTCTAGTTCCATTTCTCGTCTCTTTATTTCGGCCAATTGTTCCGCGGCCCGAAGTTGCGCCTGCCGGACGCGTGCCGCGACACTTGACGAACACACTGACGGCGGGTTATGTCTCAAAGCCTCAGTGTCTGTAGCGGCGGCGGCGGCGGCGTTGCCATCGTCAACTTCCTTGGTGGGCGGCGGCGGTAACGGTCTCTCTTTACCACTTTCTGTGGCCTCTTCTTGCGTCGTAACTGTCGTCAATAACGGTGGTGGTGGCGGTGGTTGTTGCGCGATCGTCGATGGTGACGCCGGTGGCTCTTCATACGTAATTGCCCCCCTCTTCTTCCCTCCAGATTGGCTTCTTGTTATTGGCATCTTCTTCTTTCTTGATGTGGACGCCCTACTCCTAACAATCCCGCCCGGGCAAACTACCGAGGGGAGCCCGGGTGAGGATGGAGGTCGTAGCAGGAGTGGAAGGGAGGAACTACCCGGCAGAGAAGCTGCGCCACTCCGAGGTGCTCGGCCACCGGGGTGAACACCCGGCAGCGTCGGCAGTGCCTACAGTCCGGCCCTCAGTGCGACACAACCCGTACCGGCGTAGTCGGACAATTTCAGCTGCCTTGAAAAAGGCGGCTGGCAGCCGTGTCCGTTAGACTGCACCGCCTTGAACGGCGTTACTCACACTAACCACACTTGGCACCGTGAGGGTGTGGCAGTATGAGCCGCGGTCCACCCGCGTAATAGTGACTAGTTACTGTGATTCTTCCCGCGTAATAGTGACTAAGTTACTGTGATGCTTCTTTTCTTCAATCTTCTCGCTTGACACGCAGATTTTTTCTTCTTATCCGCGCTCTTCAAGGATCACGAAGCACTGCTTGACGCGCAGATTCTTTTCATCCGGCTCGAAGGACCACGAAGCGCTGTTGACGATGCAACCTCAACTTCACCATAGGATGTATGTATTCGCCAAGCGGAGAAGAATAAAAACACCAGCTTACTGAATGCCCATATATTGTGGTCGGTTACTAACAAAGAAATGGACGATGCGAGCTTACAACTTTTCCTACGCCCGCACGTCCTTAAGTGTAATTTTGCCTGGTGGCAACTATGCACTAATAGCGTGAGCTAATATTCTTTACTTAACTTGGGTATTCTAGAAATCGTCCCCATCAATTCGGCTTTAGGCCTAAGCACTCGTGCCCCCAACAGGTTCACCGCATAGTAGAGCACATCTCTAGCGGTTTCTATCCCCGATATCTCAAGACTGTAGCAGTCTTCTTTGATGTAGCCAAAGCCTTTGACAAGGTTTGGCACACCGGTCTAATCGTCAAATTACACAGATTAAATCTGTCTTTGCGTTTAGTCCGCTTAGTAGCTTCCTTCCTACATCACCGTACCTTTCGGTTTAAACACGAAGGTACTCTCTCGTCCCCCCGTGCTATTACAGCGGGTGTGCCACAGGGCTCAGTCCTCGCTCCCTTGCTGTACATAGCCTACACTAATGACATCCCCATTCCGAAAGATGGCGTTCAGCTTGCCCTTTTCGCAGACGATACGGCTCTCTATTGTAAGGGCAGGGATCTAGATACAATCCTTCCGAGGCTACAAACCTCTATCAACAAGTTAGGCGAGTGGTTCCGCAAATGGCGTATCGAAGTAAACCCGGAGAAGTCCTCCGCAGTTTACTTCAACGCTAAGCGACACCCTTTCCCACCCAATAATAGGCCCCCCACTATGCTAGGCAAATCCATCCCCTGGCAAAAGTCCGCCAAATACCTCGGTGTCACTCTAGACGGGAGACTCTCATTTGAGCCTCACGTCAAAAGGGTGACCCGAAACGCCCGTTTTTATCTAGGGCGACTCAACGCTATGTTGGGTCGTCATAGTAAAATGTCCCTTCGTAACAAGCGAACACTCTATAAAGTTTGCATACGACCAGTGATGACATACGCCTCTGTCGTATTTGCCCACTCCGCCCCTAGTACAATGTACAAATTGCAAATAGTGCAAAATCTTTTCTGCCGCAGAGCGGCCAACGCCCCCTGGTACGTTCGCAATGCGGACCTACACAGGGACCTAGACCTCCCCACCCTCCAGCAATGGAGCACTAAGGCCTCTGAGCGTTTTTTCAAAACGGCAGGAGACCATCCTAACCCCCTCATCCGTTCCGCAGCGGACTATGTCCCGCCTACCTCCTCCATCCCTCGTTCCCGCAGACCCAGATCGGTTCTAACGGACCCTCCTGACAAAATCTCGTCTGACCTGAACCTCCTTTTGGAGGCGACGGAGGACGATGACGCCCCATCAAACCCGACCCCTCAGGTCAACCCCACGCCCTCTTTGGCTGATCGATCCCCCTCAGGGAGTCAGCTCAATTGCTAACAGCACGATCGACGCCCCCTCTGGGTGAATCGGTCGTTTTTCTCGACGCACAATCGCCTAGGTGAAATGTGACGTCTGCGCCGTCCTCTCCCCTGAGGGAGGGCGGTCGCTTTGTTCGCGACGAAGGTTCGTTGCCTCTCCGGGCACGCAACCAAACTCAAGGCGGTTTTAGTCAGTAGGAGTCTGACATGCCCCCATAGCCGGCTATGGGAAGTCCAATGAGGATTTCCGCCTCCTTCCCCCGCGCAAAGGGGAGGGTGCTCCGAACCCTTCTGGTTGAGAGCGAAAGAAAAAAAAAAAAAAAAAAAAAAAAACATGTAAGTACGCACTTTATAAGCAGTAGCTAGTTAAGACGATTAGTTTGTGTTTTTAATTTCTTTAAAGTTTATTAATATGTAATGTTCTATTTGGTTTTAAATTGAAGCTTATAAAAAGTGCTGTAAAATGAAGTATTTAACGTAGCTGTAAGTTTTATAGTTTATGAAATAATTAAGTTTTAGCTCAATTGGGTATTGTTTAGGTATTTAGGTATCCTAGAAAATAAATGATATTCAGGTGTGTCGTTTTTATTGACCTAAAAGGTAACGTTTCATGGTTTGAGGTAATGGGCTAGGTAATTTAGGTCTAGGAGGTGGTAGTCGCGACCTATGGATGAGTCTAGGTCAGACGCCAGCCTTTGTCCTAAAAGCCCTAAGGTTTTGACTTGGTATTTGGGTAAGATTTGTCAAAATAAAGGCCTCTTGTATAGGTCTCTGATAGTAAAATAAGGAACCTAATACCTAAACATCCTCGCGCGGCTGAGGCGGGGCTCTCTTTATGGTATTGCCGCTCATTCGACCCTACACCTTTATTATTACTGTTTGTGCGGGTAGGGTTGAATGAGTGAAAGAGAGGTAAGAAGTAAAATGTAAATACGATTTTTAGAATACCCAAGTTAAGTAAAGAATATTAGCTCACGCTATTAGTGCATAGTTGCCACCAGGCAAAATTACACTTAAGGACGTGCGGGCGTAGGAAAAGTTGTAAGCTCGCATCGTCCATTTCTTTGTTAGTAACCGACCACAATATATGGGCATTCAGTAAGCTGGTGTTTTTATTCTTCTCCGCTTGGCGAATACATACATCCTATGGTGAAGTTGAGGTTGCATCGTCAACACACGTGATATCTCTCTACACCTCCCGCCCAAAAAAATCACGAAATATCGACAACCCCAAATAATAACAATTCATAAAAAAACTCTAAATATGCGGCTTTATTAATCTTTGTGTTGTCTGTGGTGATAACGTGCTTCCTATCTACAGTACCACAAACTTATTTAAATCAGATGCTCTTTTAAAATGTGTAAACACGTCGTTAGTCTTCCCAAAATATCTTTAACGTCATTACTTGGGACAGAGTATGTCATCCAAAATCCGGGAAACGAATCGCGGTCAGGTTTATTTCCGGACCGTCCGGGTCGGGTCGCCGGACCTCCGGCCGCTGACGGTGCAAATGAACACGAGATAGTCAATTGATATTATTTAACCCTCAATGCGTGGTAGTCTGTATCGCCGCTGGATAAATGGAAGGTATCATAAAATCATAAAAATGTGACAATCGCGTTTGCTTATTTGTTTCTAGAAGTAGGAACTACTGCAAAGTTTCAAGTTTTCATGTCTATTTAATATTTGATTTCATACAAAATTTGAACCCCCATTTAGGGGTTGAATAATGTCTTCCATGTTGGACTTCAAAATAAAAAATAAAAAATTCAATCAACATCCCATAAAACCTCAATAACAACATCTATATCGATTTTTAGGTTAATTTAACCAATTTATCCCCTGAGGGGTTGAGTTCAGAAAACAACAAAATACGTGTTAACTAATTTGTTTTTAGAAGTATTTTAAGTCAAAATGATTTTTTTCAACACAAACTTTGAACCCCCATTTCACAACTTTAGGGCTTGAATTTCGAAATATTCTTCCTAATTCTTTGTACACATCGCAAAAAAAATTGTGCAATATTCCAGCTTTCTAGGTTCAAAGTTTTGGGCTGGGCGTTGATGAGTCAGTCATCCTTAATTTTTATTTAATTATTATAAATATAATTAATTTTTGAGACTGCGTACCTAAGGTTAGTGACAAAAAATTAGTGAGTAATTTAGAATCTCGTTTATTTTGGTATTTTATGCAACCAAGGTAAGCCTTAATTCCCTATAGTTCTTTTAACCCAATAAATCTTACTAACAAAACAAAACATGCACCGACCGATCTTATTACTTTTTCTCAAGAAAGATTAAATTGAAACTGTGGTTAGAGAAAAGCCAATCTTGAACAGAAACAAAAAGCAATTAAGAGCAAAGAAATACTTTTGTAGTACGCATTAAATAGAAAATAGTTTCTTGGTAATCCTGCTAGTGTGTTTCACTACTTTTTATCTCCATTAAACCTAACTACTAATGTTTTTAGATGATAAAAAGGCACACTTAACTTCATAAGTTCTTCGAATTGAAACACTTCAAACATTGCCTAGGTTTCTTTCAACAAGTTTTTTTAAGCTACAAATAACCCTCAAGTGGTGCCCCATTTTAATAAAATTTATTGCTAGCTAAGTACAATGTATCGAAAATTTATATATTTAGATTGAAGTTATGGTTCTATAGTATATTTACAAACAATAACCTCAGTAAAATATAGTTCGTTGTAGTAGTAGTAGTAGAAAAAATTATCTAAAGTGGCCACTTTTTGCTCTTTAGCCTACTACTACTTTGAGGTATATATAGCCCTTAAGCTGATTCTATTGAAATGCTACGAAGAGTCGTAGCCGATATGTAGTATCGTAGCATCAGAATTATCGTAGTTGCTAAAACACTGTTCATGTTTCTTAAAACAAATATTTTATTTGCCACTAAAGAAGAGAAACATTTATAAACCTTTATAAAGCTTTTATGGGCCAGTATTTCACGTAGCTATATTTCATCAAATAAAGATCAGCCTGCCAATTTTTCCGTTCTCTTAAAAACCGAACCGAAAAAGTAGCTTCAAGTATTCTTCCGAGAAATAACACACTTGACCTCACTCAACTGAATGGCCGCCATTGAATATCGCTCTCGCGCCCGCTATAAATAAATAAGTGTCCGATGCATGAACACTTGGATACCAAAACATACGTAAGTATAGTCCAGGGACAATTTATTAGCCTTAGGGGAATGATAAAACCCCGATGTGATCCCAATCATAGACTTGCATCTTACCCGACATTGCTTCATCTCGCGGAACTAGAAGAACTACAGTCATAAATATTTATGAAAAAGGTTCTTTATCTGTTATATAAGGATGTATCCATATATGCCCTAAAGATTTTCTCTTTGATTTTTCTTATTTTCTTACATGGGCTCGAATAGAGTATCTTTTTAAAAACTAGTTTTTTTTCCAAACTGAAATTATTTTCTGGTGTTTTTAGGTCTATACTCAAATAATATATTTGCCCCTTCTCTATTTTTCGCATCGAGATAACAGTTTAATGAATACGAATTTTAAGATGTCTTTTCGATTATTACTCTTGGTTTTGTTGCAATGTGACGTTATTTTTAGATCGCAGATAAGGTATAATATGCCAGTGAAGACGTTGGTGGTTAAACAATTATTTTACCTAGACTTTCAGAAGACAACTATATACTTTTTTCGATTTGAAAACTTTAACCTCTCCCCAAAACATTTCTTTTTATTTAATATACATTTACCATGAGAAATCTTAATCAGTTTTTAACTTACAATATAATCTAAGTAAGCACACATAGTAGGTTATTTTTTTCACGGAACAGTGAATTATTATCTTCTATCGTTCCGTCTTTTTTAATCGCATCGACTGCTTTGCCGACGAGAGCAGAGCATTTTCGATATCTTTGACAGTTTACGTAAACATGTACTAAGGGCAGGCACAGTCTGTGCCCTTAATATAATTAGACAGATAAAAACTATATTATGTAGACAGCCTGCAGAGTACTAATTCTAGCAGGGCGAGTGGATTTCTCAAGTATAGATTTCTATAACACCAATATGGTATATAGGTACCATCAAACTGAACAACTTTTACTATGGGACCAACTCTGAAAGCGCGAAAAAAAAATCAGCTGTTTCATACAAAAATTCAAGCTTATTTTTTTTCGCGATTTCAAAGTTAAAGTTGTCCAAGTACTTAGGTACACGTTGTATACAAGGTGTTACAAAAATACCCCTAATGCCGAATATGGTATATAGGGACCATCAACTGAACAACTTTTACTATGGAACCAACTCTGAAAGCGCGAAAAAAAATCAGCTGTTTCATACATTTTGATATTTTCGTAATTAATTTTTGTATAAAACAGCTGATTTTTCTTCGCGATTTCAAAGTTGGTCCCATAGTAAAAGTTGTTCAGTTTGATGGTCCATATCTACCATATTCGGCATTAGGGGTATTTTTGTAACACGGTATATATATTATCAAAGGGATTTCTGCACAATTTAAAGTTGCAAATAAAGAGAAACAGAATCGCTGCGCCCGCTTGACGCGGAGATAGAACACTTCAAAGATACTCCGTGCAAAGTTTAACGCGTGACCGGCATTTTCTCTTCAATTCTGCACTCGTGTCGAACTTGGACGCTTAACTTTGGATCAGACGAAGTTGCATCCTAAGCACCCTCTCTGCTGATATGTGTACTGGATTGTGCTCCAATAGCTGGTTTTTAGTACTATTCTGTGGGAAAAAAAATAACTTCATTTTCTTGGTATGGAAGAAAACAATAATATATTATGTAGTGTTTTTGATATTTAATTAAATAGTAGGTACCAACCATAATGTTAAAAACAATATTTTACTTCTAACTGTAAAGACTAGATATACGAGTATATCACAGATCAACACATAAATGTAAAGAAATTGTCGTTAAATGGTTAAAAATTCAAGCTTATCAACTTCAACTTTATCATATGAAGAGACTGAAAATTTACTAAAAAGAATTGTATAAACTTAAATCATAGAATTATATCAGAAGCAGACACACATACATACATACATATACACAAACATACTCATACACACACACCCACATACACAATTTATAAACCAGGCAAACTTACCTTTTTCCTTAATTGTTGTTCTTTTATTTTTTATTTGGTTTAAAATACTTTTGTAGTACCTACTTAAGTAATTTATTTACATATTGTAAGGTACAATACTAAATAATATACTAGAAAAAATAGGACTCGCACCAGATCATGTTCTCGGACGGGAATCGAACCCGCGACCTTTGGATATCCGGTCCAATGCTCTGACCGCTGAGCTACCGAGTCACTAGTGGGAACGTCGAATTTCTCCTAGTATATCAACTCTTACGCTGCAAGCCAGCGCCATCTCACCAATGTAGAAGGAATTAACTTCGACATCTTGTAAGGTGCAAAGGTTTTGAGCGAGACAACCCTTACACACCACTTGTTTTATATGGAAACTTTATGTTAATATTATTTTTACTGTTGAACAAAAATTAAGTATACAAAATACTGTTATCAGCATCACTGGTAGTAGTAGGAGGGAATACTGGTCATTGTATAAAATACTGTTTATTTTCCTTCTTCGACCTAAATATACTTTATTTCTTGTAAAAAAAAACAGTGCCAACCCTAGACATGACCCACAAGATCGCTCCTACAGTTGTAGCAGAAAGAAGAATACCAATCGATATAAAAATATTGACGGATCTGATATCGAATTGATCAATACTATCAATCAACGGCAATGTTGAGTTCACATATACACTTTTAAGACTTTCGCGCGTACAGTTCATCTATATATATAAAAGGGAAAATCACTCACTCACTCACTGATCACGAAAGCTCAGAAACTACAAGTGCTAGGAGTCTCAAATTTTGCATGGGGGCTCCTTTTAGGCCGTAGGTGCTCACTAAGACGGGATTTTGCGAAATTCAACCCCTAAAGGGGTGAAACAGGGTGGCAAAGTTTGTATGGGAGGACGCGATTCCTTGGCCCGATTGACTTGAAATTTGGCATAGACATTCTTTCACAAAATTAATTGAACACGTGTTTCGTATTTTTTTAATATTTATCACCTAACAGGGTTAAAAAGTGATATAATGCTAATTTTGCTGTGATTGACTTCGACGTCGGAATTGAAACTTTTTTGTGCATTTGATTGATTAATTAAGAAAAATAAATATCATTTGTCATCTCAACGTAGTATTACATTATCTTTGGTCATTTCCCCTGAGAGTAGGTAGAATGCATTTCATTGAATAGTACCTATGGCGTTATGTTGGCAGTGCTGTCATTTTTTCCTTCCTTGCGTTGTAATAAGGTGCAAAATAATTCCATCTAATTATCAGTTTAATTTTAAAAGAATACAATATTCGGTCAAGTCGCCTATGCTATGACAATTAATAAAGCACAGGGACAAAGTTTAAGAGCGGCTGGTGTAGATCTGCAGTGATTGTTTCTCCCATGGCCAGCTCTAATGTCGCCTGCTCGAGAGTCAGCTCGCCGAATAGCCTTTTTATTTTGCAACCGGATAACATGACAAGAAATGTGGTAGGTATAGAACATGTTACAAAAATACCCCTAATGCCGAATATGGTATATCGGGACCATCAAACTGAACAACTTTTACTATTGGGACCAACTCAAATCGCGAAAAAATAATCAACAAAAATTCAAATCGAAAATATCAAAACGTATGAAACACATTTTGATATTTTCTATTTGAATTTTTGTATGAAACAGCTGATTTTTATTATAAAGAAGTGTTGGATGATCGAGATTGAGAATCCTGTTAATGCACAACATATTTTTATTTGGATCTAGCTGCACCCGGCATGCGTAAGTATATTGCAATGCTCCGTTTTTTTAGCCAGGGACTTTCTCGGTCGTAAGCAGAACAACTCGCCAAAGTTTCATCATAATCGGATCAATGGTTTAGGAGTCCCGCCGTCTGTACACTTAGATCTTTTAAACTATGCATAAAAAACCGCATCGAAATCGGTCCATAAGTTTGGGAGCTAGGTTGCCTCAGACAGACAGACACACACAAGTCAAACTTATAACACTCCTTGCGTATGTTGTGTACGTCGTATATACATATAGTGGTGGCCACATAATTAAGGACACAAGTCGATTTTCATACAAACGAGGTAATTTTGAAGTCTTGGTTTTCCGCTAGGGATTGAATTAGCTGTGATCTGATGATGGCCATCCAGGGAGTGAATGGAGAAGATTCAGATAGCAATACACACCCAACTGATCTGGTCAGCATTCTAAGAGATGTAAGCATAAGAATTTACAGTTGCAAGTTTTCATACATTTCTATACTATATTCGCGGTTTTTTTAAAGATATCCTTACATCTCTTAAAATGCTGGTCAGATCACTTGGGTCAAATCTGGATCTCCTCCATTCACTCCCTGGATGGCCATCACCAGATCACCGCTCGGTCAATCCCTGGCGGAGAAGCAATGCTTAAAAATTATTTCGTTTGTAAGAAAATCGACTGGCGTCCTTAATTTTGTGGCCACTACTATACCTATATAGACAGTCTAATAACTTCACACTCACCACATTAGTAACTACATTGTACCCGTGCGAAGCCGGGGCGGGCCACTAGTTATTTCTAAAGTTGAGTTGTTTAACTTTCTTGATGTCGGTAGTTGGCACAACAATTTACTTACACGAAAAACCCAAATATTCCTCGTTATTAAATACTCTTAGCTACGATTTGTGTAACACGATACAAACTACTTCAGCGCTTTCATTTCAGACATAGCAACTTCAAACGCTGTATGAAAATAACAAAGTGTACGAAGCGGATTATTCCGCTCTGAAACTTTCACCTCATCAAAGTTTTACCGATGAGCGGCAAAGTTGCCAATTATCTCTCTACCCCTGATAAAATAAACACACATCCAACAGATTACGGACTTGGGAGAATAATAACTCTAGTAGTGTTACAAATACTTAGCTTTTGGCTTTTTAGCTTTTTGCTTTCATTGTAAATAACTCTTAGCTATAATAATGACCACCGAATACAGAGATGGGATACTAATATCTTGTAATTAAATTTTCAGAATGCTTACGTTTTTTTCCAATATAATTTCAGGATACTGAAAGACCTTTTTCAAGAGCTGTAAAAAAATGTGATAAAAATATTTGTTTAGTCCAACATATTATCGGTATATGTTACATTTATTTTTCATTTCCAGGGCACCCCAAAGTTTCATCGAGCTCTATGTTTCTTTGCTCAGTGTCAAAATGAAGTTAGTTTTAAATGGCTTAACGACGTCATTGAAAGCTAACAGGCCGTGACAACATTGAAGTGCTCGGCATTAAGTGGCCTTTAAGATGATACGCAATAACAAAGCGCACTTCGATAGCGTTAGCTCTTAAATATCTTCTTATTGATTGCGTTAACCCTCTACTAGCTTTTATTAAAACGATGTTTTAGGTTGTTTGTTTTGATCGTTTTAATACTTTTTGCCATTGCAATTATTTTCTTCTTCAAATGCTGTCGTTATAGGAATCTTAATAGTATTCCTTTAGCAACAGACCCTAGGCAGTAATAATGTTTTATGTAAATATAAACACAGCATGAACATTTTGTAAAATATTTTAAAATACTCGCGTTTTTTAAAAAAGATTTTGGCGTCTGCATACTAATAGTGGATATTTTTTATTTGATGTGTAGCTTACTCCAATAAGATTATGTTACTTAACTCGTTTCCATAAATGCAATAGTATTATTGATATTTCTCTGAGAAGTAAAAAATATTTTATCTTGAACTGAACATCAATATTTTCTCAATAAACAGCTACATCCAAGTCAAAGCAAAAGCCTATAAAAACAAAATAAACTCCCCCATGTAGCCACATTTAACGTTTATTTATGCGTCTCCTTGCTTGATGGACTGTATCGAAATACATTGCCGTCGGGATCTTGACACTTTTCGACGTATTTCTTGTTATCTACACAAATATTTGCGTCTCGCTCCTAAGCGAATACTGGCAGGAAACCGGAATAGTGTCGATAAAAATGGGATAGTATTTTCGGTATTCGGGAATTTTTCGGTCAATACTATGACAACAACGACATGTCAGCTAGGGGTCCGTGTGTAAATGCGTAAAATTTTAAGAATAATTGTTTTCGCGTACTCATGATCAAAGAGCATTAATTTTTACCCATAACGATCACTTTAATCATAACGTTTGTAAGCATAATAATTTGTGGCATAATGCATATTCGCCAGCAGGTCGATTCTAGTTGGTCGCAATGGAACCTATCCTCCTCTTCGCTCGCTACGCTCGCTCGTCGTCGTCTACCCAATCATCTGGTTACCAAACACAAATACAAATGCCTTAGTTGTACAGCACAGTTCGATAATATATATGCACTATTGACAATTCATCAACCTTTATGCCTTATATACTGTAAAAAGTGCCAAAATATTAATGAACTCGACTGTACCACAAACTAAAATGGAAGCCCTCATTATTGGCTATCCAGTACATAAGTTGTAACCCGCACATCGTAACTTGTGTGGCGAAAACCTTTGTGAATTCCAACAATGCTCTGCTTTGTATTATTTCGTTGGTATTTCTGCAAATTTTCCTACGCCTTTGATGCATAAATATGCTTTATACGAGGAGCATGCCATCAGTTTTTAGATACTCTTAACTCAATAATTTGATACTAGCAATTTATACAGCATTGTAAACACTGGTTATTTAGTGTGTTGACGATGCAACCTCAACTTCACCATAGGATGTATGTATTCGCCAAGCGGAGAAGAATAAAAACACCAGCTTACTGAATGCCCATATATTGTGGTCGGTTACTAACAAAGAAATGGACGATGCGAGCTTACAACTTTTCCTACGCCCGCACGTCCTTAAGTGTAATTTTGCCTGGTGGCAACTATGCACTAATAGCGTGAGCTAATATTCTTTACTTAACTTGGGTATTCTAAAAATCGTATTTACATTTTACTTCTTACCTCTCTTTCACTCATTCAACCCTACCCGCACAAACAGTAATAATAAAGGTGTAGGGTCGAATGAGCGGCAATACCATAAAGAGAGCCCCGCCTCAGCCGCGCGAGGATGTTTAGGTATTAGGTTCCTTATTTTACTATCAGAGACCTATACAAGAGGCCTTTATTTTGACAAATCTTACCCAAATACCAAGTCAAAACCTTAGGGCTTTTAGGACAAAGGCTGGCGTCTGACCTAGACTCATCCATAGGTCGCGACTACCACCTCCTAGACCTAAATTACCTAGCCCATTACCTCAAACCATGAAACGTTACCTTTTAGGTCAATAAAAACGACACACCTGAATATCATTTATTTTCTAGGATACCTAAATACCTAAACAATACCCAATTGAGCTAAAACTTAATTATTTCATAAACTATAAAACTTACAGCTACGTTAAATACTTCATTTTACAGCACTTTTTATAAGCTTCAATTTAAAACCAAATAGAACATTACATATTAATAAACTTTAAAGAAATTAAAAACACAAACTAATCGTCTTAACTAGCTACTGCTTATAAAGTGCGTACTTACATGAGATATTCACAAACACAGATTTTATCACTAGTAACGCACTTAGTGTCCACTAAACAGTCTTTTTGCTAGTCACATTTTAATCACTTTTTCCACTATTTGCACTTGATCGAAGCTGTCCGTAACAGTCTCCCCCCGGTGCAGCACTCGCGGCACCTTCCTCTTCAGTAGGGAGGACAGCCAATCTCGCTGTCGGGCGACGAAAAACACCTCCTCTTGTCTTGACATCAGCGTTGCGAATCTCGCCGTCTGGTCCTGGATGCACCGCCGTCACGACGCCTCGCGGCCACACATTGCGAGGCAGACTGGAGTCCACGATGATGACGACGTCACCGGGCTTAAGTGAGCGGCCCGTGACGTCACGCGTGTCCCCACGCGGAATGAGCTCAGGCAGGTACTCGCGCACCCAGCGGCGCCAGTACTCGTCGGCCAGCGCCTGCGCAGCACGCCACAGCTTGCGCGAGGCTGGCTCGCACGGCCCAGTGAGTGGCAGGCCGCGCGAACCCCCCAATAGAAAGTGATTCGGGGTGAGCGCCTCTGGATCTTCCTCGCTAACTGGAACGTGGGTTAGCGGGCGAGCGTTTATGGTGTGCTCCACCTCCGCCAACAGCGTTGCCAGTACCTCTTCTCGCGGTGACTTCTCGTTCAAAGTGACTCGTAGCGCGCTTTTTACCGAGCGCACGAGCCTCTCCCACGCGCCTCCCTGATGCGGCGCGCCCGGCGCGATGTATCGCCAGTCCATACGCTCTGTTAGCGCGTAATCGCGTAGCGCCGGTTCCCATTCTTCTATCGCACGACGTAACTCAACGTCGGCGCCTCTGAAGTTTGTTGCATTGTCTGAGTACATTAGACGCGGCCATCCACGGCGCGCGCCCATTCTTCTTAGAGCCATGATTGCCGAGTCTGTCGATAGCGACGCCACCAATTCTATATGTATCGCTCTTGTTGTGAGACACGTAAATAATGCGCCCCACCGTTTTTCATGCCGCCGTCCCACCGTCACCGTCATTGGCCCGAAGAAATCCACTCCACAGTTTGTAAATGGTCTTGTAAATGGCTGTAATCTTGCCTTAGGTAAATCTCCGTGCACCGGAACCACAGGGCGTGCCTTTCGTACGCGGCAAAATACGCATTTGCTAGCCACAGTGCGTATCGTCGGTCTCAGTCGTAGTATCCAGTATTTGGCTCTGACTTCATTCACTACGCGCTCATTGTGTGCGTGGTGGGCGCGACGGTGCTCACGATCTAGTAGCAACCGCGCATACGGGTGCCTGCCGTCCATTACTACGGGGTGAGTAGCGGGGGCAGACACACCCGCTGCCCCTATTCGTCCCCTGGCACGCAGCACACCTCGTTCGTCCAAATACGGATCCAGTTTTCGTAGCCGGCTCCCCGCTCTGAGGTTTCGCTTTGCTGTGATTCGTTCTATATCTTCAGCGAAACATTGGCGCTGCGACTCTCGTTGCAATCTCATCTCAGCCTCTTCTAACAGCTGTACATTTATCGTAGCGGCACGGTTACGACATTTGCGTACGAATAGTAACACTCTTGCCATCGCTCTCACCAAGCGTTCATATGAGGAAAAACGCTCGGCTCGAGGCACACTATCGTTTGCTTCTGCCATTGTCGTGAGCACTATCTCTACCGTGTCTTCTTCCGTTACGATATCACATGTGGGCCATAAAGCCTCATCTTCATATAAATATTTGGGTCCTTTAAACCATCTGTCGTCACACGTTTTCATCTCAACATTAGAGCGCGTTGCGTCGTCCGCCACGTTCAGCGCTGTCGGAACCCATCTCCATTGGCTAGCGTCCGTGGTCTCGGCTATCTCGCCTAAGCGGTGCGCTACGTATGGCGCGTAGCGCACGCTATCATTACGTATCCAATGCCATACGGTACGCGAATCTGTCCAATACACAGTTTTTTCGGGTTCCCAGCCTTGCTGTTTCTTAATAGAGCTTGCCAGTCGTGCTCCTATCAACGCCGCTTGTAGCTCTAACCGCGGTACGGTGAGTGGTTTCATTGGCGCTACCCGTGCTTTAGCGGCCGCTAGCGCTACTTCCACTTCACCATCTTCATGCTTGACGCGCCAGTATGCCGCGGTCGCGTATGCAGCCTCACTTGCATCACAAAATACATGCAGTTCTCGGCTCGGCTCTCCCCCCGTTCGAGCGTAGAGGCGCGGTAATCTCAGTGTTCGTAGCTTCTCTATGTCTCTTAGCCATTCGATCATCTCTTCGGCCTCCGGCCCTGGCAGAGTCTCGTCCCAGTCTACATTTAGTTTCCATATTTTTTGCAATACAATCTTCGCTCGTATGGTGTAGTAACTTAATAAGCCCAACGGATCGAAAACCGACATCACCGCGCTTAGCGCTTCTCTTTTAGTCGGCGGTCTTGCTAGCGCCTTCACTTCAGCCGGTACCCTTGCGAGCGTCGTGTTGAACCCAAGTGTGTCGGTCGCCGCATCCCAAAGTAACCCCAGCGTGCGACCACAGTCGTCTAGGTTGGACCCCAGTTGCTTGAAGATGACGCAGCACGGCTCTCTAATGGCAGCTCAGCTAAGACTTTAGCTTCGTTTGAGTTGAAGCCTGTCAGCTTGAATCCTGCGCGCCTGTGCACTTCAATCACTTGTTTCATCGTAGTAATCGCCCGTTTCTCATCATCGAAACAGTCCACCCAGTCATCCATATAATGGTTGTGTGTTATCGCTTGACACGCTAGCGGGTACTCGTCGGCGCTCTCTCTCGCGTTCCAGTCGCGCACACTATGTGCTAAAAATGGCGAACTCTTTGCCCCAAATATCATTGAAGTCATTTTATATTTTCGTGGCGGTCCCTCTCTATCACCGCCTCTCCATAGAAACATCTGTGCCGGTTGATCAATAGGTGCAATCTTCACTTGTAAAAACATCTCTTGAATGTCGGCTGTTATTGCTATCCTTTTCTCACGGAACCGCAAAAGCAACCCATTTAAATCTTGTAATAAATCGGGCCCCTCTAAAAGCTCATCATTGAGGCAAACATCATTGGCTTTTGCTGCCGCATCGAAAACCAATCTTATCTTCCCCGGCTTGTTCACGTTAGTAACCGCGAAGTGAGGCAGGTACCATGATCGTGGATCGTCTGTCTCTTTCTCACTGCACTGCTCCGCGTAGCCTTTCGTGAATAAATTTTCTATCTGTTTTGTATAAGCTCTTTCAAAGTCGCTTGACCGGTCCATCTTGCGTTCTATAGACTTCAAGCGCTTTACAGCGTTATAATAACTGGGCGGTAGCGTGACGTCATCTCTCTTCCACGGTAGTCGTACTTCGCACTGGCCGCCGACTCGCTTAATATTCTCATTGAACGCTTTCACCGCTCTAATTTCCATCGGGTTTTCGCGTTCCCTCCTAGCGATACCGAGTGCGTCTATTTCAAAGTAACGTTTCACCATGTCTTGCAATTCAACCTCGGGTGCGATGAGCTCCGTCTTGTATATGTTAGACGCGCCCTCTAGCGCCATAATTCGGGGCGCCGTTCCGTGTATGACCCACCCTAGTTTTGTGAGCGACGCTACCGGTTGTCTCTTATTGCCCATTAACAACTTTCGTGACACAATCAAATGCCAATTATCGGCCCCGATCAGTAAACGTGGTTTCACTCTGTCATAACACACGTCACTAGCCGATAATCTTCTCAAGTGTGCGTACTGTAAGCAATCTTCACTAACTGTTTGATGATTGAGCGTCAAACTTGTCATCGTTTTAGCGCGAACATGATGGGTGCTTTCGTCTCTTGCTACTAACACTAAGTTTACGTTTTCACTGTTCGCTACGCTCCCTTGCGCATTTATACTACATATACGCAAGTCGCTTACAGGCCCTTTCGCACCTATTTCGTCCGCCAGGTCTTGATCTACGATCGTCACTGTCGAACCCTCGTCCAGCAGCGCGTATGTCCGTACGGCACCGCCGGGTCCTTTAACTGTCACTGGACACACCTTTAACATGACTTTCGCCGCGACGTTGGCCCTATTAACCGTGGCGATCGTCTCAGTCTGTGACTCTCGCACCAACGTCTCTTCATTACTAGCGGCACGGTCCTTATGCAACGTAGCGTGGTGACGCGCAACACAATTGTTCACCCCGCATAGTTTGTGTGTACAGCGGAACCTCCGGTGCTTGTTGTTCACACACCGAAAGCACACTCCATTATTTCTTGCCCACTGCCATCTCTCATCTACCGTCATGGCTTTGTACTTGTTACAGTGGGGTACCTCATGATCGTTTCCACATACTAAACACGGCGCCGGCGGCGTCTCTTTCTGGCCCAAAGTGTATATTCTTGCTACATTTTTCTTTTTGTCAGTGCGTTTCTCGATACGGTTTTTTACAGCGACGTTTTCTCTTTGCTGTGACGTGGTCGGTACGTATGCATAACGCAGCGCGCAGTCAGCCTCTTTCATTAGAAATCGAGATAAAATAATTATTTCAGGTTCACTCGATTCATTCTTCTCTGCGTAGGCGACCCAGTTCGATAATAAATGCGGGCTGAGCTTCTTGACTACTTCCCGAACCAATAGCGGATTTCGTAAGTAACCTCGGTCATCAACCGCTTGAATCACGCAAACTATATTTTGCAATTTCACAGCGAGGGTATTCAATTCTGTGGCACTCGTACCCGAACGCGGTAAGCTTTTCATATCTTCGAGCGCTCTATCTATAAGCACTTCAGGGCGGCCGTAGCATTGTTCTAGTGTGGTCATAATACGATCGGGGTCGGTCGCACTCCATAATAGCGCCGACACACTTTCTTTCGCCTCCCCTTTCAAGCTCACGCGTAATCTTGCTAGATTTTCCTCTGCAGTGAACTTGTATAATCGTGTGGAATCACGCACTGCGGCCTTGAATAACAACCATTCATTTGGTGAGCCACTAAACACGGGCAAGTCTTGCGCGTACCGCGGCATTGGTCGTCTCGATAGAACCCTGTCCAATGTTTCAGCGAGGTTTTCCACCCCGTAGCCCTTTTTCGTATCGACTACGGGCCTCGCGTCAGCCTCCATTGGATTTACCCAAAACGTTCGGTTTCTATCTGTTTCTAAGGCGCACGCCTCATTGCGCTTCATATTCCTTTCTCTGTCTTGCACGACAACAGGGGCGATATCTCTGTCTCTGTCTTGCGAAACGACGGGAACGATATCTCCGTCTCGCTCTAAATTTTCGTCTACCCGACACCGAGGATCGGCTGTGGTATCCAACCATTCTTTCAGCCTCTCTGGAACGCTCTCGGCGGGTAAGCTCGCATCCATAATAGTGTCCATTTCTACTTGTAACCTTTGCTGAATTAAATCACGTTCTAGTTCCATTTCTCGTCTCTTTATTTCGGCCAATTGTTCCGCGGCCCGAAGTTGCGCCTGCCGGACGCGTGCCGCGACACTTGACGAACACACTGACGGCGGGTTATGTCTCAAAGCCTCAGTGTCTGTAGCGGCGGCGGCGGCGGCGTTGCCATCGTCAACTTCCTTGGTGGGCGGCGGCGGTAACGGTCTCTCTTTACCACTTTCTGTGGCCTCTTCTTGCGTCGTAACTGTCGTCAATAACGGTGGTGGTGGCGGTGGTTGTTGCGCGATCGTCGATGGTGACGCCGGTGGCTCTTCATACGTAATTGCCCCCCTCTTCTTCCCTCCAGATTGGCTTCTTGTTATTGGCATCTTCTTCTTTCTTGATGTGGACGCCCTACTCCTAACAATCCCGCCCGGGCAAACTACCGAGGGGAGCCCGGGTGAGGATGGAGGTCGTAGCAGGAGTGGAAGGGAGGAACTACCCGGCAGAGAAGCTGCGCCACTCCGAGGTGCTCGGCCACCGGGGTGAACACCCGGCAGCGTCGGCAGTGCCTACAGTCCGGCCCTCAGTGCGACACAACCCGTACCGGCGTAGTCGGACAATTTCAGCTGCCTTGAAAAAGGCGGCTGGCAGCCGTGTCCGTTAGACTGCACCGCCTTGAACGGCGTTACTCACACTAACCACACTTGGCACCGTGAGGGTGCGGCAGTATGAGCCGCGGTCCACCCGCGTAATAGTGACTAGTTACTGTGATTCTTCCCGCGTAATAGTGACTAAGTTACTGTGATGCTTCTTTTCTTCAATCTTCTCGCTTGACACGCAGATTTTTTCTTCTTATCCGCGCTCTTCAAGGATCACGAAGCACTGCTTGACGCGCAGATTCTTTTCATCCGGCTCGAAGGACCACGAAGCGCTGTTGACGATGCAACCTCAACTTCACCATAGGATGTATGTATTCGCCAAGCGGAGAAGAATAAAAACACCAGCTTACTGAATGCCCATATATTGTGGTCGGTTACTAACAAAGAAATGGACGATGCGAGCTTACAACTTTTCCTACGCCCGCACGTCCTTAAGTGTAATTTTGCCTGGTGGCAACTATGCACTAATAGCGTGAGCTAATATTCTTTACTTAACTTGGGTATTCTAGAAATCGTCCCCATCAATTCGGCTTTAGGCCTAAGCACTCGTGCCCCCAACAGGTTCACCGCATAGTAGAGCACATCTCTAGCGGTTTCTATCCCCGATATCTCAAGACTGTAGCAGTCTTCTTTGATGTAGCCAAAGCCTTTGACAAGGTTTGGCACACCGGTCTAATCGTCAAATTACACAGATTAAATCTGTCTTTGCGTTTAGTCCGCTTAGTAGCTTCCTTCCTACATCACCGTACCTTTCGGTTTAAACACGAAGGTACTCTCTCGTCCCCCCGTGCTATTACAGCGGGTGTGCCACAGGGCTCAGTCCTCGCTCCCTTGCTGTACATAGCCTACACTAATGACATCCCCATTCCGAAAGATGGCGTTCAGCTTGCCCTTTTCGCAGACGATACGGCTCTCTATTGTAAGGGCAGGGATCTAGATACAATCCTTCCGAGGCTACAAACCTCTATCAACAAGTTAGGCGAGTGGTTCCGCAAATGGCGTATCGAAGTAAACCCGGAGAAGTCCTCCGCAGTTTACTTCAACGCTAAGCGACACCCTTTCCCACCCAATAATAGGCCCCCCACTATGCTAGGCAAATCCATCCCCTGGCAAAAGTCCGCCAAATACCTCGGTGTCACTCTAGACGGGAGACTCTCATTTGAGCCTCACGTCAAAAGGGTGACCCGAAACGCCCGTTTTTATCTAGGGCGACTCAACGCTATGTTGGGTCGTCATAGTAAAATGTCCCTTCGTAACAAGCGAACACTCTATAAAGTTTGCATACGACCAGTGATGACATACGCCTCTGTCGTATTTGCCCACTCCGCCCCTAGTACAATGTACAAATTGCAAATAGTGCAAAATCTTTTCTGCCGCAGAGCGGCCAACGCCCCCTGGTACGTTCGCAATGCGGACCTACACAGGGACCTAGACCTCCCCACCCTCCAGCAATGGAGCACTAAGGCCTCTGAGCGTTTTTTCAAAACGGCAGGAGACCATCCTAACCCCCTCATCCGTTCCGCAGCGGACTATGTCCCGCCTACCTCCTCCATCCCTCGTTCCCGCAGACCCAGATCGGTTCTAACGGACCCTCCTGACAAAATCTCGTCTGACCTGAACCTCCTTTTGGAGGCGACGGAGGACGATGACGCCCCATCAAACCCGACCCCTCAGGTCAACCCCACGCCCTCTTTGGCTGATCGATCCCCCTCAGGGAGTCAGCTCAATTGCTAACAGCACGATCGACGCCCCCTCTGGGTGAATCGGTCGTTTTTCTCGACGCACAATCGCCTAGGTGAAATGTGACGTCTGCGCCGTCCTCTCCCCTGAGGGAGGGCGGTCGCTTTGTTCGCGACGAAGGTTCGTTGCCTCTCCGGGCACGCAACCAAACTCAAGGCGGTTTTAGTCAGTAGGAGTCTGACATGCCCCCATAGCCGGCTATGGGAAGTCCAATGAGGATTTCCGCCTCCTTCCCCCGCGCAAAGGGGAGGGTGCTCCGAACCCTTCTGGTTGAGAGCGAAAAAAAAAAAAAAAAAAAAAAAGAAATCGTATTTACATTTTACTTCTTACCTCTCTTTCACTCATTCAACCCTACCCGCACAAACAGTAATAATAAAGGTGTAGGGTCGAATGAGCGGCAATACCATAAAGAGAGCCCCGCCTCAGCCGCGCGAGGATGTTTAGGTATTAGGTTCCTTATTTTACTATCAGAGACATTCTCACTTCTGCTCCGGACTCGAGCGGACACGTTCTGTGTCGCTCGCATCCTTCTCGCATCGCACCACCATCCAGGTTCGTCTGCGTCGTGCTGCCGTAGCGACTTGCTGCTACCAGCACCGTCTACGAGTGTGGGTCCCGCCGTTTGTATCAAAACGAAAGGATCCTATCTCGTCCGCGTTTGAGTTGGTGGATACTTAACGGTGCCAACGAAGCCAACTGAGCGATCCCGGTACGCTCGCTAGCGCCCCTAAGGCTCTAGTAATACCGAAGTCCTGCCTCCCACTGCACTTGGGCTAGACGGCTAGTCCCAAGGGAGAAGGAATTAGGGTCGGTAATCCTGGTTTACGGATACCGAATAGGTCGTCACACCGCGCCCCCCCTTCCCCCCTCGCCTCGCGGCGGGGGTGGTGTCTCTTTGGTTAGTTCAATTTGCAACCGGTTGCAACTAGTGCCTAGTTGTGTCCGCAACTAGTGCAGAGTCCTAGTTTCTTGGCCATGGAGTCTTTTGACTCTGAGGCCCTATTAACCCTCACTCCCGCCGATCTACGGCCCCACCTCCCCGAAAGCAGTGTGGAGTCCATACTCCAACTGCTTAAGGAGAAGTCGGCGTCGTACCGGCCCTCCCAACCATCCCAACCATCCCAACCCAATCCTACGACTTCTAAGTCGTCTCCCGCCTCCCCTACTCCGTCCTTCGCCATGGACTGCGACTTCAGCGGTCCAAACGTCCCCCTACTTAAGAGGGCCGCTTCTCAGCGGTCCTCCTCCGACTCCTCGGAGTCATCTCTCACCACACTCACCTCCGAAGCCGACTCAGATTCGGCTTCATCCTCGTCGACATTAACCGACTTCACGCCGGTTAAGAACAGACGTAAGCGCCGCGCAAAGCAGCGCGCCCCCACTCCCCCCGCGACCTCCGAGTCGCCCGCCCCCCCGGCCCCTTTAATGTCGATCGTCATCGATCCGACATCCCTCCCCCAATCTTCAGCCGCTGCCGCGGCCCCAGCCCAAAAGGCTACAAAACCCTCCTCCCGCCCGCACACTAGGTGCGATCCCCAACCGGCCAAGGCCACCCTCCCTCCGCCTGTTTTCGTCCGTGACGTAAACAAGTGGATGGAGGTTTCAACCCTTTGCACCGCCGAAAAGGTGAACTACACCCACGCCAAAAACGTGGGTGTAGCCATCAAGGTGCAAACCCCTACGCGTGATGATTTCAGAAATCTCACGCGCCTTCTCACCACTCGTAAGGTGGCTTATCACACTTACGCTCTCCCTGAAGAGCGTAAAGTCCGTGCGGTCCTCCGCAATATCCCCCATGAAATTCCTAACGAGGATATCCTCAAGGACCTCGTTTCTCAAGGCTTCCCAGCGGAGTCTGTACACAAAATGTACAGTCGTACGGGGAAAGCCTTCCCACTGGCACTAGTCGTCATGACTAATGCTCCCTCTGCGCGCGATCTCTTCCGAGCCAAGGACCTCAAGGTCTGCGGTCTCTCTGAGATCAAAGTAGAGCCCCCCAATAGGCGCGGCACTCCGGGACAGTGCCACCGCTGCCAACTCTATGGGCATGCGGCCGCCAATTGCTCCGCCCCCCCTAGGTGCGTAAAGTGCCTAACCCCCCACCACACCAAAGAGTGTACCCGCACTCGCGACTCCCCAACTCCGCCCGCCTGCGTGCTGTGTGGCCAAGTCGGTCACACTGCAAACTACAAGGGCTGTCCGCGCGCCCCGCGCCCCCAACCTCCCTCTAAAAAGAAGGCCCAGGCGCCTTCAGGCAAGAAGGCGCCGAAAGGCCCTCCCCCTCCCTCTGAGGATCACTTCCCCCTCGCTCCCAAGTCGAGAGGAGTGCCCTCCGCCCCGGCTCCCATGCCGGCGTGGGGCCCTCCCCCTAAGACTTACGCGGCTAAGTTGGCTCCTGCCTCCGCCCCCGCCCCCGCCCCCGCATCCTTACCGCAAAACGGGACCCCCCTGCTCGATGACATGAATGTCGTCCTAGACGCGATTCGTAGCATCGATCTAAGGGAGATCTCCGCTTTAGCGGCAAAACTTCGTAGGGCTCGCACACCACAAGAGCGCCTTATGGCCCTCTGCGAGCACGAGTCCCTTCTTCGTACATTATGAGTACGCCCACAATTCCCACCTCACCTATAGGCCCCCATAATACGAACGTGGCTGTCCCCACTGGTCGTGTTAAGCCCACGGGTGTCTCGCTTGTCTCTTTCAATGCCCAATCGCTGCGCGACAAAGTACCCGAACTAAGGGACTTTACTCGTGACAGAGATATCGACCTTCTTCTCGTACAGGAAACGTGGCTCAAACCCGCTGACCGGAGAGGGCTCACGATCCCAAAGTACACAATGGTACGCAACGATCGTACCGCACTCCCAAACCACTCGCCTGTTAGGAGAGCCTCTGGCGGTACCGCCATTTATTTTAAGAAATCACTTCATTGCTCTCATATACCCACCCCTTCACTTAGTAATATGGAGGCCACTATATGTAGATTGTCTATGACGGGTCATCGCACCCTTATCATAGCCTCAGTCTACATAAAGCCAGGCACTCTCCCCTTAGAAAGCGACTTTGTAACGCTTCTCTCATTAGGTGACTCTGTCATTCTCTTTGGAGATTTCAATTCTAAGCACACCGATTGGACGTGTCTCAAAACCAATTTTGGTGGCAAAACCCTCCTTAAAATAGTCCAAGCCCTCGAGATAGATGTAATATCTCCACACGCCCCCACTCACTACCCCGATATAGTCACTCACGACCCTGATGTACTAGACTTTGCCCTAGTTAAAGGTGTCTCGCTCCGACTGAAATCGATCGAAACTCTCGACGATCTCGGCTCTGACCACCGTCCGGTCTCCCTTATAATGGGCAACCCGAACCCATCTCGCCCCCTCACTAAAACCATTACCAACTGGGATGGTGTCAAATCTACCCTCTCGTCGGCTATGGATGCTGACAACTCACCGTACGCTATTGGACCCGACTATTTCGATAGTACGGAGAAAATAGACAGTGCGGTGAGCTCCCTCACTCAATTGGTCCAATCAGCTGTTGCTGAGAACGTGAAAGAGGTACCTGTGAAAAACCACAGTGCCATCTCTCCGGCTCTGCGCAGCCTGAGACAGGCCAAAAACGCCGCTCTCCGGAGAGCGGCGAAATATCCCACCCCCGAGTTTAGAGCCAAAGCCAACCGCCTTCAGCGAACCTATACCACTAAACTCGCAGAGTTTAGGAACGATAGTTTCGCCGATCTCATGGCCGAGATCACTCCCTCCCACGTAGCATACTACAGAGTGGCGAAAGCCCTCCGTAGCGATGCTACGACTCACGTCCCCCCGCTTCTCCGTCCCGATGGCACTACAGCCTTCGAAGACGATGAGAAGGCGGAATGCTTCGCTGACAGTATTGCCGCCCAATGCTCAGTCAGCACCCAAGAGTGCGATCCCTCCCATATCAGTGCGGTCGAGGAGGAGCTCAACACTTTGAACTCCCTCCCTCTGCCCTCTGACACTGACCCCTTCACAGTCTCAACTGATGAAATCAAATCTCTCATTAAAGATTTGAAACCCAAAAAGGCGCCCGGTGCCGATGGTATTTCCAATATGGCCCTCAAGCACTTTCCCATCCAAGTGCTCGCCTATCTCACTCTCATTTTCAATGCTTGTTTCGATCACTGCTACTTTCCAGCCGCCTGGAAAGAAGCTATCGTAATAGGCATTCCCAAACCGGGAAAACCTCCGAACCTCCCAGCTAGCCACCGTCCCATAAGCCTCCTCAAGGCGTTAGGCAAGCTCCTCGAGAGATGCGTACTCGTTCGTATGCGGGAGCACCTCTTCGGGGAAGACTTGATTATCCCCCATCAATTCGGCTTTAGGCCTAAGCACTCGTGCCCCCAACAGGTTCACCGCATAGTAGAGCACATCTCTAGCGGTTTCTATCCCCGATATCTCAAGACTGTAGCAGTCTTCTTTGATGTAGCCAAAGCCTTTGACAAGGTTTGGCACACCGGTCTAATCGTCAAATTACACAGACTAAATCTGTCTTTGCGTTTAGTCCGCTTAGTAGCTTCCTTCCTACATCACCGTACCTTTCGGTTTAAACACGAAGGTACTCTCTCGTCCCCCCGTGCTATTACAGCGGGTGTGCCACAGGGCTCAGTCCTCGCTCCCTTGCTGTACATAGCTTACACTAATGACATCCCCATTCCGAAAGATGGCGTTCAGCTTGCCCTTTTCGCAGACGATACGGCTCTCTATTGTAAGGGCAGGGATCTAGATACAATCCTTCCGAGGCTACAAACCTCTATCAACAAGTTAGGCGAGTGGTTCCGCAAATGGCGTATCGAAGTAAACCCGGAGAAGTCCTCCGCAGTTTACTTCAACGCTAAGCGACACCCTTTCCCACCCAATAATAGGCCCCCCACTATGCTAGGCAAATCCATCCCCTGGCAAAAGTCCGCCAAATACCTCGGTGTCACTCTAGACGGGAGACTCTCATTTGAGCCCCACGTCAAAAGGGTGACCCGAAACGCCCGTTTTTATCTAGGGCGACTCAACGCTATGTTGGGTCGTCATAGTAAAATGTCCCTTCGTAACAAGCGAACACTCTATAAAGTTTGCATACGACCGGTGATGACATACGCCTCTGTCGTATTTGCCCACTCCGCCCCTAGTACAATGTACAAATTGCAAATAGTGCAAAATCTTTTCTGCCGCAGAGCGGCCAACGCCCCCTGGTACGTTCGCAATGCGGACCTACACAGGGACCTAGACCTCCCCACCCTCCAGCAATGGAGCACTAAGGCCTCTGAGCGTTTTTTCAAAACGGCAGGAGACCATCCTAACCCCCTCATCCGTTCCGCAGCGGACTATGTCCCGCCTACCTCCTCCATCCCTCGTTCCCGCAGACCCAGATCGGTTCTAACGGACCCTCCTGACAAAATCTCGTCTGACCTGAACCTCCTTTTGGAGGCGACGGAGGACGATGACGCCCCATCAAACCCGACCCCTCAGGTCAACCCCACGCCCTCTTTGGCTGATCGATCCCCCTCAGGGAGTCAGCTCAATTGCTAACAGCACGATCGACGCCCCCTCTGGGTGAATCGGTCGTTTTCTCGACGCACAATCGCCTAGGTGAAATGTGACGTCTGCGCCGTCCTCTCCCCTGAGGGAGGGCGGTCGCTTTGTTCGCGACGAAGGTTCGTTGCCTCTCCGGGCACGCAACCAAACTCAAGGCGGTTTTAGTCAGTAGGAGTCTGACATGCCCCCATAGCCGGCTATGGGAAGTCCAATGAGGATTTCCGCCTCCTTCCCCCGCGCAAAGGGGAGGGTGCTCCGAACCCTTCTGGTTGAGAGCGAAAAAAAAAAAAAAAAAAAAAAACTATCAGAGACCTATACAAGAGGCCTTTATTTTGACAAATCTTACCCAAATACCAAGTCAAAACCTTAGGGCTTTTAGGACAAAGGCTGGCGTCTGACCTAGACTCATCCATAGGTCGCGACTACCACCTCCTAGACCTAAATTACCTAGCCCATTACCTCAAACCATGAAACGTTACCTTTTAGGTCAATAAAAACGACACACCTGAATATCATTTATTTTCTAGGATACCTAAATACCTAAACAATACCCAATTGAGCTAAAACTTAATTATTTCATAAACTATAAAACTTACAGCTACGTTAAATACTTCATTTTACAGCACTTTTTATAAGCTTCAATTTAAAACCAAATAGAACATTACATATTAATAAACTTTAAAGAAATTAAAAACACAAACTAATCGTCTTAACTAGCTACTGCTTATAAAGTGCGTACTTACATGAGATATTCACAAACACAGATTTTATCACTAGTAACGCACTTAGTGTCCACTAAACAGTCTTTTTGCTAGTCACATTTTAATCACTTTTTCCACTATTTGCACTTGATCGAAGCTGTCCGTAACATAGTGATAAATTTAAACGTGGAAGTTATTGATATTTTATAAATGTTTTGTTTGTAAAAATCTGGGGCCCTATTTTTTAGGTCACAACTGACAAATGTCAAATGTCACTTAAAATTGCTGACAAAAGAGACGGACTGCCCACCTACTGACCAAGAAGCGATTCAAAAATACAGATTTTGGTATGTCGAACAAAAATGAGTAGTAAAGAGCGTTCGATGCTAGCCGAATGATAAAATAGTAATATAGGCCTCAGATATTTACAAATAAAAGCATTTTTAGGAAAAAAATATTTGAATTCAAGTATGTACAATTTTAAAATAACCAATGCTTACGATAGTGTAGGTATAACTTGCTAGTATCAAATTTTTGAGTAAAGAGAACCTAAAAAATTTTGGCATTTTGGCCCTCGTAGTGTGTGTAATACTTCTTCTTGAGGAAACATAGCTGGTATATTGTATACATTTTATTATTTAACCATTTTGTTATCGTGTAAAATTTGGTTTTGTTTTGATTTATGCGACAACGATGATTGACTTAAGAAGAAAGTGTTGCTCAACATTTTAGTCATCATAATGTTTTAGATATGACACGATATTCATTTCAAAGTAACATAATTAATATTATTTTAACATTCACATTTTTTTAAACTTAAACATTCCCTATGTTAATTTTACTATGGGGCATTAACATGGGTTCATTTCCCAGGCTACTTTAGTCTAATAGGGTTTTTTCGCAATCCTAATTTCAATGAGGTGGTGATTTGATTTTACACGCGATTGTCGATAAAAAGCCCTATATAAAGTCACCTAGAAAATCGACCCATGTAATTACCACATAAGTTGACAACTCTTTGCACGTTTTATTACAAACATCCTGTTTGATTAACGTAAATAATATAAATCTACACATCTTTTTATAACTGATAAGTAAGTTTTTAAAATGTTTTAAAATTGTTAATCTCGATTATTCCATTCATGTCATTCTGACAGTATCATAACAATTCAAAATAATGTGGCACGTTTAATAACGCGTTTAATGACACATCAAAACGAATTCAAATAACGTACGTCAGTCTTGTTTTATCTTGATTGTCTGTATTCCAATAAACATTTACAGAGGTTGGAAGTCTGTAATATAATCATTGTGACGGTGACACAAGGCATCTCGCTACCAATGCTTTGGACATTTCAACGTTTCATTCCCTTGGAAGTTATAAAGTGACACGCAGTCACATTTGAATTAACGTTTTCAGATTACGATTCTGGGTCGAGGTGAACTAATAAATCCGTTGGATTAGGCAAGAGGTATAAAGCCCAAATAAGATTTTCAGGGTGCCCAAATAAATTACTTGACTTTATACACAAAAAAGGTTAGACGTTTGAAGGACATCGGTTTCACTTTTGTGATTTAAGATTTTGTCGAATATTTTACTTGTTTACATAATAAAAGAAATCATGCATGCAAACAACTCATTCATAACAATTGAAATTGTTAACTGATGTCAGCGCGACCCTTGAGAAAAACCACTTTATAAAAATTAATGCTATTTACAGTTTTGTATGAAAAAATGTAATTGGCATTTATTTTGAATTGGGTTAGTATTTTGGAATTTTTTATTTATTAGAAACCTAGACAACAACATCACAAGAAGAGTTAATTATGCTCAAATTGCAAATAATTTTGGTATTACGTTTGTGTGGGAAGCTCACTGTTCGCCAGACTCTTAATAGAGTAACCCAAATTCGGGACCTCGGAGTTATTATGGACTCTGAATTGACCTTCATACCCCACTTTGATTCCATTATAAGTAAGACATACAAACAGCTTGGCTTCGTGTTGCGCATTGGTAAACTTTTTAAGAACCCACTGACGTATAAAATTGTATATAACAGCTTTGTAAGAGGCCGCCTTAAATTCGCCTCTGCTGTCTAGAAACCACTCTACGCTATGCATATTAATAGAGTTGAAAAGATTAAAAAAAGAATTGTTATACATAATATGGGCCGCGCATTGTGAAATGTGACGTCAGCACTCTGTGACGTCTCATTTCACACCGCGCGGCCGATATGTATGGCGTGCAAAAGAAATTTGTGATTATATAAGCAAAAATTGTTTTACCTTAACAATTTTTTTTTGTAATTACGTATAAATTCTAATAATCAAACTATTTTGTTACTGGAGCATTTTGATTTTTTCCAACTTTGGAGTCTTAGAAACCATAGTAAAACTCGTCAAATCGAGCCAAAATTTCGCGTTGGGGTTTATTTTGCTTCCCTTTCTGCTCTATTATACCTTAAAAGTAGAATCCATTCTAAAGTCAAATACCCAATTGCCACGAAATATAATTATATTGGCAGCGTAGTTCTGCCAACTGTTTAAAATATTGTATTGAATAATATTGGGCTTGAAACCAATGTATTTGAATTTTAATAGAAACATGAATAAACAAAACTCTCCACTAACCAACTCTATGTTTGTGTTAAATAAATAATTTATTTGAAATGTATTGCACCAGAACATGAACCAGTTTTATTTTCTAATGTTGCTACATTCAAGCCGCATTGCGAAAGAGTGATCCGATCGAAGTGAGCAAAAATAGATTTTACGTATTAACTTCTGGTTTAATTTAAAAATGGTACAGAATTTATTTGAACTTAACAAGACTTTGTGAATTCTTAAATATATTGATTTGCTTGCTTTGTGAGCGAGATCTAACGCCCTTTTTATGTTTCTTATCGATAAATAGTTACATATAAATAATTTCCTGGAGTGCAGTAAAAGACCTTTGTTTTTTGCTTAAATAAAACTTTAAGCATATCATCTTATAAACTTCTTTAAAAGTAATCTGGAAGAAATCTGAGAAATAGAACTAATAAAATATTTTTAGTTTCAGTAGAAGAAGTACGAGTAGCTACACCTACTTCTTGTATATGTGTAAATATATAATATTACTTTGTAAGTATTTGATTACGTTTCGTAATACTCAGAGAACTTAACCTCATAATAAAAGATGGATTCAATTTTAAAATTTATGATTTGTCACACAGCTCTTCGCCATTTAATTACGTGACAATCTTCAATTCCCTCCAGGAAGGTGGGAAAATGAGGGAATTTCCCGTTCGCTGGCTGCTTAGAATGAAACGTGAGGCACAAAGTCTGTGTTTTCTAAACAGAAGCGCCGCGCTCTGGGCCCTATTTAATAAACGTGACAATTTGTCACCTGTCATGTCAATTTTATATCCATTGAATAAACTTCTCATAGCTACACCGCAATGTAAACCAAATTATCATGACAATTAACAAATTGTCACGAAACACTTCCATCCTTTGTTTTATTGCATTTGGAACTGAGAACTATAGTTTGACCGAAAGCGCTGTACCGCGCCTTGGGTGGTGACAGACGTGGTGGGAGTGAGAAAGCGGCGATAGACGTACTAATATGAACGGGAGGGTGAAAAAGGAGACTGCTCTGCACCCGCCCTCACCACGGCGCGATACAGCTCTTGCGGTCAGACTATAGGTACCACAATATTAATTTATAGTCCGGCTTGGTCTGAGATTTGCTGTAACCGCAAATTGTTCCAGGCGGTTCTTCTATCCCCTTAATATTTTGTGCTCACGTGCCCTGACTTTAATTTTATGAAAAGAAACAAACATTAGGTCGGTATTACTTCCCTCACGAAGAATGCGTGTCGGTGATTAGAAGGCATTAAGGCGGCGAAAATTGTTTAAAAGTGGAGTTATGAAGATATATCGTTCTTTTAATGGGTAAGTTTGGGAAAATTTTGACGGTATGTGATTATTTATTTTCCTAATACTATGTTAGTAGTATAGTCTTTTGAGCGCCACGGTCTTCTATAAAAGACAAACATTTCCGTGCCCTCCAAGCCACGACTTTGTTAAAACTAATAAGGGCAAGTTTTCGGAAATGCCTGCATAATTGATGTAAAACCCTAATAAAAATAGCTGTAAGAAAAACGTAATAAAATTGAAAGGACTACTTATAATTCATATGAATTGTAAGCAAGCGAGAATCTTTGATCTCTGTCCACAAAAACGTGACACGGATGAGAAAGAAGCTCACAAAAAAACCTGCCCCCCCAACCCCAATTCAAATGGCCAACATTTTATTTTTTGGAAGTTTGGATGATTATACAATTATCTCAAATGTCGAAAGCTTATGTATATCACAGATATTATTGTATTTTATGGAATTGATAAGTATAAGACTGTGAATGCTAAAATCTCAAAATTTAAAAATTATATAGCTTTCTCATCTTAATCAATTGTTTAAAAAGATCTGGAAAGGTATTCAATTGAATGTCGAGGTAATTTCTTGTACATTGGTGAGATGGCGCTGGCTTGCAGCGCAAGAGTTGATATTCTAGAAGAATTTCGACGTTCCCATTAGTGACTCGGTAGCTCAGCGCTCAGAGCATTGGACCGGATATCCAAAGGTCGATTCCCGTCCGAGAACATGATCTGGTGCGTGTCATATTTTTTCTAGTATATTATTTGGTATTTTAGTATAAGACATGTTATTTTTTTAGTTTATTGCTTTCTTTTAAACTTTAACCCTTCAACGCCCGAAAAATGAGACACAATAGATATTCCATTGTTATACGCATGCGTCCGCTCGGGCGTTGATGAATTAAGTTAGCAAACGAATAGAAAGTTGGCAATTTGAGTTGGCAAGGGGGCAGATAATATTTAAATGATGTGTCGACGACAGTACTTTCTGCTTCACAATCACAACGATGAGAAATTATTAAACAAACGGTCTTAATCTCGTCTTTTGTTCTGATCTTATTGTTGACCTATTTCATTTTTCTCTTAACAGTTCAACTTTTAATTAATGTATAACGTTTCTTGAGGAAAAACAAAAGATAAAAGATACTTCATTGTGTTGAATGTTATGTACTTTTCAGATTCCATGTAATAAGAATTAATTAATTTTTTGTTTATAAATGAAACCCAAATTCCTTCATAATGCGCTATTATAACTACCTGTACTGTTAATTTTCAGGAATTGTTTAAACGTCACACTGCCTGATAATGTCCAGAATTTGGAAGTATGTTAAGCAAATACTTCATTAGTAAGTATACTTCTTTATAAGAGAGAAAAGCAGTAGGTATACTACACTCTATGTAAACAAAATAATATACATGGAAAATTGAGCCGAATATACAGTGTCTTTTTAGTCAATTTATCAACCAACATCATTTACTCGCCTACATTAGAAATGTACCTATCCGACTGTTACGGACAGCTTCGATCAAGTGCAAATAGTGGAAAAAGTGATTAAAATGTGACTAGCAAAAAGACTGTTTAGTGGACACTAAGTGCGTTACTAGTGATAAAATCTGTGTTTGTGAATATCTCATGTAAGTACGCACTTTATAAGCAGTAGCTAGTTAAGACGATTAGTTTGTGTTTTTAATTTCTTTAAAGTTTATTAATATGTAATGTTCTATTTGGTTTTAAATTGAAGCTTATAAAAAGTGCTGTAAAATGAAGTATTTAACGTAGCTGTAAGTTTTATAGTTTATGAAATAATTAAGTTTTAGCTCAATTGGGTATTGTTTAGGTATTTAGGTATCCTAGAAAATAAATGATATTCAGGTGTGTCGTTTTTATTGACCTAAAAGGTAACGTTTCATGGTTTGAGGTAATGGGCTAGGTAATTTAGGTCTAGGAGGTGGTAGTCGCGACCTATGGATGAGTCTAGGTCAGACGCCAGCCTTTGTCCTAAAAGCCCTAAGGTTTTGACTTGGTATTTGGGTAAGGTTTTTTCAAAATAAAGGCCTCTTGTATAGGTCTCTGATAGTAAAATAAGGAACCTAATACCTAAACATCCTCGCGCGGCTGAGGCGGGGCTCTCTTTATGGTATTGCCGCTCATTCGACCCTACACCTTTATTATTACTGTTTGTGCGGGTAGGGTTGAATGAGTGAAAGAGAGGTAAGAAGTAAAATGTAAATACGATTTCTAGAATACCCAAGTTAAGTAAAGAATATTAGCTCACGCTATTAGTGCATAGTTGCCACCAGGCAAAATTACACTTAAGGACGTGCGGGCGTAGGAAAAGTTGTAAGCTCGCATCGTCCATTTCTTTGTTAGTAACCGACCACAATATATGGGCATTCAGTAAGCTGGTGTTTTTATTCTTCTCCGCTTGGCGAATACATACATCCTATGGTGAAGTTGAGGTTGCATCGTCAACAGCGCTTCGTGGTCCTTCGAGCCGGATGAAAAGAATCTGCGCGTCAAGCAGTGCTTCGTGATCCTTGAAGAGCGCGGATAAGAAGAAAAAATCTGCGTGTCAAGCGAGAAGATTGAAGAAAAGAAGCATCACAGTAACTTAGTCACTATTACGCGGGAAGAATCACAGTAACTAGTCACTATTACGCGGGTGGACCGCGGCTCATACTGCCACACCCTCACGGTGCCAAGTGTGGTTAGTGTGAGTAACGCCGTTCAAGGCGGTGCAGTCTAACGGACACGGCTGCCAGCCGCCTTTTTCAAGGCAGCTGAAATTGTCCGACTACGCCGGTACGGGTTGTGTCGCACTGAGGGCCGGACTGTAGGCACTGCCGACGCTGCCGGGTGTTCACCCCGGTGGCCGAGCACCTCGGAGTGGCGCAGCTTCTCTGCCGGGTAGTTCCTCCCTTCCACTCCTGCTACGACCTCCATCCTCACCCGGGCTCCCCTCGGTAGTTTGCCCGGGCGGGATTGTTAGGAGTAGGGCGTCCACATCAAGAAAGAAGAAGATGCCAATAACAAGAAGCCAATCTGGAGGGAAGAAGAGGGGGGCAATTACGTATGAAGAGCCACCGGCGTCACCATCGACGATCGCGCAACAACCACCGCCACCACCACCGTTATCGACGACAGTTACGACGCAAGAAGAGGCCACAGAAAGTGGTAAAGAGAGACCGTTACCGCCGCCGCCCACCAAGGAAGTTGACGATGGCAACGCCGCCGCCGCCGCCGCTACAGACACTGAGGCTTTGAGACATAACCCGCCGTCAGTGTGTTCGTCAAGTGTCGCGGCACGCGTCCGGCAGGCGCAACTTCGGGCCGCGGAACAATTGGCCGAAATAAAGAGACGAGAAATGGAACTAGAACGTGATTTAATTCAGCAAAGGTTACAAGTAGAAATGGACACTATTATGGATGCGAGCTTACCCGCCGAGAGCGTTCCAGAGAGGCTGAAAGAATGGTTGGATACCACAGCCGATCCTCGGTGTCGGGTAGACGAAAATTTAGAGCGAGACGGAGATATCGTTCCCGTCGTTTCGCAAGACAGAGACAGAGATATCGCCCCTGTTGTCGTGCAAGACAGAGAAAGGAATATGAAGCGCAATGAGGCGTGCGCCTTAGAAACAGATAGAAACCGAACGTTTTGGGTAAATCCAATGGAGGCTGACGCGAGGCCCGTAGTCGATACGAAAAAGGGCTACGGGGTGGAAAACCTCGCTGAAACATTGGACAGGGTTCTATCGAGACGACCAATGCCGCGGTACGCGCAAGAGTTGCCCGTGTTTAGTGGCTCACCAAATGAATGGTTGTTATTCAAGGCCGCAGTGCGTGATTCCACACGATTATACAAGTTCACTGCAGAGGAAAATCTAGCAAGATTACGCGTGAGCTTGAAAGGGGAGGCGAAAGAAAGTGTGTCGGCGCTATTATGGAGTGCGACCGACCCCGATCGTATTATGACCACACTAGAACAATGCTACGGCCGCCCTGAAGTGCTTATAGATAGAGCGCTCGAAGATATGAAAAGCTTACCGCGTTCGGGTACGAGTGCCACAGAATTGAATACCCTCGCTGTGAAATTGCAAAATATAGTTTGCGTGATTCAAGCGGTTGATGACCGAGGTTACTTACGAAATCCGCTATTGGTTCGGGAAGTAGTCAAGAAGCTCAGCCCGCATTTATTATCGAACTGGGTCGCCTACGCAGAGAAGAATGAATCGAGTGAACCTGAAATAATTATTTTATCTCGATTTCTAATGAAAGAGGCTGACTGCGCGCTGCGTTATGCATACGTACCGACCACGTCACAGCAAAGAGAAAACGTCGCTGTAAAAAACCGTATCGAGAAACGCACTGACAAAAAGAAAAATGTAGCAAGAATATACACTTTGGGCCAGAAAGAGACGCCGCCGGCGCCGTGTTTAGTATGTGGAAACGATCATGAGGTACCCCACTGTAACAAGTACAAAGCCATGACGGTAGATGAGAGATGGCAGTGGGCAAGAAATAATGGAGTGTGCTTTCGGTGTGTGAACAACAAGCACCGGAGGTTCCGCTGTACACACAAACTATGCGGGGTGAACAATTGTGTTGCGCGTCACCACGCTACGTTGCATAAGGACCGTGCCGCTAGTAATGAAGAGACGTTGGTGCGAGAGTCACAGACTGAGACGATCGCCACGGTTAATAGGGCCAACGTCGCGGCGAAAGTCATGTTAAAGGTGTGTCCAGTGACAGTTAAAGGACCCGGCGGTGCCGTACGGACATACGCGCTGCTGGACGAGGGTTCGACAGTGACGATCGTAGATCAAGACCTGGCGGACGAAATAGGTGCGAAAGGGCCTGTAAGCGACTTGCGTATATGTAGTATAAATGCGCAAGGGAGCGTAGCGAACAGTGAAAACGTAAACTTAGTGTTAGTAGCAAGAGAGACGACGAAAGCACCCATCATGTTCGCGCTAAAACGATGACAAGTTTGACGCTCAATCATCAAACAGTTAGTGAAGATTGCTTACAGTACGCACACTTGAGAAGATTATCGGCTAGTGACGTGTGTTATGACAGAGTGAAACCACGTTTACTGATCGGGGCCGATAATTGGCATTTGATTGTGTCACGAAAGTTGTTAATGGGCAATAAGAGACAACCGGTAGCGTCGCTCACAAAACTAGGGTGGGTCATACACGGAACGGCGCCCCGAATTATGGCGCTAGAGGGCGCGTCTAACATATACAAGACGGAGCTCATCGCACCCGAGGTTGAATTGCAAGACATGGTGAAACGTTACTTTGAAATAGACGCACTCGGTATCGCTAGGAGGGAACGCGAAAACCCGATGGAAATTAGAGCGGTGAAAGCGTTCAATGAGAATATTAAGCGAGTCGGCGGCCAGTGCGAAGTACGACTACCGTGGAAGAGAGATGACGTCACGCTACCGCCCAGTTATTATAACGCTGTAAAGCGCTTGAAGTCTATAGAACGCAAGATGGACCGGTCAAGCGACTTTGAAAGAGCTTATACAAAACAGATAGAAAATTTATTCACGAAAGGCTACGCGGAGCAGTGCAGTGAGAAAGAGACAGACGATCCACGATCATGGTACCTGCCTCACTTCGCGGTTACTAACGTGAACAAGCCGGGGAAGATAAGATTGGTTTTCGATGCGGCAGCAAAAGCCAATGATGTTTGCCTCAATGATGAGCTTTTAGAGGGGCCCGATTTATTACAAGATTTAAATGGGTTGCTTTTGCGGTTCCGTGAGAAAAGGATAGCAATAACAGCCGACATTCAAGAGATGTTTTTACAAGTGAAGATTGCACCTATTGATCAACCGGCACAGATGTTTCTATGGAGAGGCGGTGATAGAGAGGGACCGCCACGAAAATATAAAATGACTTCAATGATATTTGGGGCAAAGAGTTCGCCATTTTTAGCACATAGTGTGCGCGACTGGAACGCGAGAGAGAGCGCCGACGAGTACCCGCTAGCGTGTCAAGCGATAACACACAACCATTATATGGATGACTGGGTGGACTGTTTCGATGATGAGAAACGGGCGATTACTACGATGAAACAAGTGATTGAAGTGCACAGGCGCGCAGGATTCAAGCTGACAGGCTTCAACTCAAACGAAGCTAAAGTCTTAGCTGAGCTGCCATTAGAGAGCCGTGCTGCGTCATCGTTCAAGCAACTGGGGTCCAACCTAGACGACTGTGGTCGCACGCTGGGGTTACTTTGGGATGCGGCGACCGACACACTTGGGTTCAACACGACGCTCGCAAGGGTACCGGCTGAAGTGAAGGCGCTAGCAAGACCGCCGACTAAAAGAGAAGCGCTAAGCGCGGTGATGTCGGTTTTCGATCCGTTGGGCTTATTAAGTTACTACACCATACGAGCGAAGATTGTATTGCAAAAAATATGGAAACTAAATGTAGACTGGGACGAGACTCTGCCAGGGCCGGAGGCCGAAGAGATGATCGAATGGCTAAGAGACATAGAGAAGCTACGAACACTGAGATTACCGCGCCTCTACGCTCGAACGGGGGGAGAGCCGAGCCGAGAACTGCATGTATTTTGTGATGCAAGTGAGGCTGCATACGCGACCGCGGCATACTGGCGCGTCAAGCATGAAGATGGTGAAGTGGAAGTAGCGCTAGCGGCCGCTAAAGCACGGGTAGCGCCAATGAAACCACTCACCGTACCGCGGTTAGAGCTACAAGCGGCGTTGATAGGAGCACGACTGGCAAGCTCTATTAAGAAACAGCAAGGCTGGGAACCCGAAAAAACTGTGTATTGGACAGATTCGCGTACCGTATGGCATTGGATACGTAATGATAGCGTGCGCTACGCGCCATACGTAGCGCACCGCTTAGGCGAGATAGCCGAGACCACGGACGCTAGCCAATGGAGATGGGTTCCGACAGCGCTGAACGTGGCGGACGACGCAACGCGCTCTAATGTTGAGATGAAAACGTGTGACGACAGATGGTTTAAAGGACCCAAATATTTATATGAAGATGAGGCTTTATGGCCCACATGTGATATCGTAACGGAAGAAGACACGGTAGAGATAGTGCTCACGACAATGGCAGAAGCAAACGATAGTGTGCCTCGAGCCGAGCGTTTTTCCTCATATGAACGCTTGGTGAGAGCGATGGCAAGAGTGTTACTATTCGTACGCAAATGTCGTAACCGTGCCGCTACGATAAATGTACAGCTGTTAGAAGAGGCTGAGATGAGATTGCAACGAGAGTCGCAGCGCCAATGTTTCGCTGAAGATATAGAACGAATCACAGCAAAGCGAAACCTCAGAGCGGGGAGCCGGCTACGAAAACTGGATCCGTATTTGGACGAACGAGGTGTGCTGCGTGCCAGGGGACGAATAGGGGCAGCGGGTGTGTCTGCCCCCGCTACTCACCCCGTAGTAATGGACGGCAGGCACCCGTATGCGCGGTTGCTACTAGATCGTGAGCACCGTCGCGCCCACCACGCACACAATGAGCGCGTAGTGAATGAAGTCAGAGCCAAATACTGGATACTACGACTGAGACCGACGATACGCACTGTGGCTAGCAAATGCGTATTTTGCCGCGTACGAAAGGCACGCCCTGTGGTTCCGGTGCACGGAGATTTACCTAAGGCAAGATTACAGCCATTTACAAGACCATTTACAAACTGTGGAGTGGATTTCTTCGGGCCAATGACGGTGACGGTGGGACGGCGGCATGAAAAACGGTGGGGCGCATTATTTACGTGTCTCACAACAAGAGCGATACATATAGAATTGGTGGCGTCGCTATCGACAGACTCGGCAATCATGGCTCTAAGAAGAATGGGCGCGCGCCGTGGATGGCCGCGTCTAATGTACTCAGACAATGCAACAAACTTCAGAGGCGCCGACGTTGAGTTACGTCGTGCGATAGAAGAATGGGAACCGGCGCTACGCGATTACGCGCTAACAGAGCGTATGGACTGGCGATACATCGCGCCGGGCGCGCCGCATCAGGGAGGCGCGTGGGAGAGGCTCGTGCGCTCGGTAAAAAGCGCGCTACGAGTCACTTTGAACGAGAAGTCACCGCGAGAAGAGGTACTGGCAACGCTGTTGGCGGAGGTGGAGCACACCATAAACGCTCGCCCGCTAACCCACGTTCCAGTTAGCGAGGAAGATCCAGAGGCGCTCACCCCGAATCACTTTCTATTGGGGGGTTCGCGCGGCCTGCCACTCACTGGGCCGTGCGAGCCAGCCTCGCGCAAGCTGTGGCGTGCTGCGCAGGCGCTGGCCGACGAGTACTGGCGCCGCTGGGTGCGCGAGTACCTGCCTGAGCTCATTCCGCGTGGGGACACGCGTGACGTCACGGGCCGCTCACTTAAGCCCGGTGACGTCGTCATCATCGTGGACTCCAGTCTGCCTCGCAATGTGTGGCCGCGAGGCGTCGTGACGGCGGTGCATCCAGGACCAGACGGCGAGATTCGCAACGCTGATGTCAAGACAAGAGGAGGTGTTTTTCGTCGCCCGACAGCGAGATTGGCTGTCCTCCCTACTGAAGAGGAAGGTGCCGCGAGTGCTGCACCGGGGGGAGACTGTTACGGACAGCTTCGATCAAGTGCAAATAGTGGAAAAAGTGATTAAAATGTGACTAGCAAAAAGACTGTTTAGTGGACACTAAGTGCGTTACTAGTGATAAAATCTGTGTTTGTGAATATCTCATGTAAGTACGCACTTTATAAGCAGTAGCTAGTTAAGACGATTAGTTTGTGTTTTTAATTTCTTTAAAGTTTATTAATATGTAATGTTCTATTTGGTTTTAAATTGAAGCTTATAAAAAGTGCTGTAAAATGAAGTATTTAACGTAGCTGTAAGTTTCATAGTTTATGAAATAATTAAGTTTTAGCTCAATTGGGTATTGTTTAGGTATTTAGGTATCCTAGAAAATAAATGATATTCAGGTGTGTCGTTTTTATTGACCTAAAAGGTAACGTTTCATGGTTTGAGGTAATGGGCTAGGTAATTTAGGTCTAGGAGGTGGTAGTCGCGACCTATGGATGAGTCTAGGTCAGACGCCAGCCTTTGTCCTAAAAGCCCTAAGGTTTTGACTTGGTATTTGGGTAAGGTTTTTTCAAAATAAAGGCCTCTTGTATAGGTCTCTGATAGTAAAATAAGGAACCTAATACCTAAACATCCTCGCGCGGCTGAGGCGGGGCTCTCTTTATGGTATTGCCGCTCATTCGACCCTACACCTTTATTATTACTGTTTGTGCGGGTAGGGTTGAATGAGTGAAAGAGAGGTAAGAAGTAAAATGTAAATACGATTTTTAGAATACCCAAGTTAAGTAAAGAATATTAGCTCACGCTATTAGTGCATAGTTGCCACCAGGCAAAATTACACTTAAGGACGTGCGGGCGTAGGAAAAGTTGTCATCATTCTCACTTCTGCTCCGGACTCGAGCGGACACGTTCTGTGTCGCTCGCATCCTTCTCGCATCGCACCACCATCCAGGTTCGTCTGCGTCGTGCTGCCGTAGCGACTTGCTGCTACCAGCACCGTCTACGAGTGTGGGTCCCGCCGTTTGTATCAAAACGAAAGGATCCTATCTCGTCCGCGTTTGAGTTGGTGGATACTTAACGGTGCCAACGAAGCCAACTGAGCGATCCCGGTACGCTCGCTAGCGCCCCTAAGGCTCTAGTAATACCGAAGTCCTGCCTCCCACTGCACTTGGGCTAGACGGCTAGTCCCAAGGGAGAAGGAATTAGGGTCGGTAATCCTGGTTTACGGATACCGAATAGGTCGTCACACCGCGCCCCCCCTTCCCCCCTCGCCTCGCGGCGGGGGTGGTGTCTCTTTGGTTAGTTCAATTTGCAACCGGTTGCAACTAGTGCCTAGTTGTGTCCGCAACTAGTGCAGAGTCCTAGTTTCTTGGCCATGGAGTCTTTTGACTCTGAGGCCCTATTAACCCTCACTCCCGCCGATCTACGGCCCCACCTCCCCGAAAGCAGTGTGGAGTCCATACTCCAACTGCTTAAGGAGAAGTCGGCGTCGTACCGGCCCTCCCAACCATCCCAACCATCCCAACCCAATCCTACGACTTCTAAGTCGTCTCCCGCCTCCCCTACTCCGTCCTTCGCCATGGACTGCGACTTCAGCGGTCCAAACGTCCCCCTACTTAAGAGGGCCGCTTCTCAGCGGTCCTCCTCCGACTCCTCGGAGTCATCTCACACCACACTCACCTCCGAAGCCGACTCAGATTCGGCTTCATCCTCGTCGACATTAACCGACTTCACGCCGGTTAAGAACAGACGTAAGCGCCGCGCAAAGCAGCGCGCCCCCACTCCCCCCGCGACCTCTGAGTCGCCCGCCCCCCCGGCCCCTTTAATGTCGATCGTCATCGATCCGACATCCCTCCCCCAATCTTCAGCCGCTGCCGCGGCCCCAGCCCAAAAGGCTACAAAACCCTCCTCCCGCCCGCACACTAGGTGCGATCCTCAACCGGCCAAGGCCACCCTCCCTCCGCCTGTTTTCGTCCGTGACGTAAACAAGTGGATGGAGGTCTCCACACTGTGCACCGCCGAAAAGGTGAACTACACCCACGCCAAAAACGTGGGTGTAGCCATCAAGGTGCAAACCCCTACGCGTGATGATTTCAGAAATCTCACGCGCCTTCTCACCACTCGCAAGGTGGCTTACCACACTTACGCTCTCCCTGAAGAGCGTAAAGTCCGTGCGGTCCTCCGCAATATCCCACACGAAATTCCTAACGAGGATATCCTCAAGGACCTCGTTTCTCAAGGCTTTCCAGCGGAGTCTGTACACAAAATGTACAGTCGTACGGGGAAAGCCTTCCCCCTGGCACTAGTCGTCATGACTAATGCACCCTCTGCGCGCGATCTCTTCCGAGCCAAGGACCTCAAGGTCTGTGGTCTCTCTGAGATCAAAGTAGAGCCCCCCAATAGGCGCGGCACTCCGGGACAGTGCCACCGCTGCCAACTCTACGGGCATGCGGCTGCCAACTGCTCCGCCCCCCCTAGGTGCGTAAAGTGCCTAACCCCCCACCACACCAAAGAGTGTACCCGCACTCGCGACTCCCCAACTCCGCCCGCCTGCGTGCTGTGTGGCCAAGTCGGTCACACTGCAAACTACAAGGGCTGTCCGCGCGCCCCGCGCCCCCAACCTCCCTCTAAAAAGAAGGCCCAGGCGCCTTCAGGCAAGAAGGCGCCGAAAGGCCCTCCCCCTCCCTCTGAGGATCACTTCCCCCTCGCTCCCAAGTCGAGAGGAGTGCCCTCCGCCCCGGCTCCCATGCCGGCGTGGGGCCCTCCCCCTAAGACTTACGCGGCTAAGTTGGCTCCTGCCTCCGCCCCCGCCCCCGCCCCCGCATCCTTTCCGCAAAACGGGACCCCCCTGCTCGATGACATGAATGTCGTCCTAGACGCGATTCGTAGCATCGATCTAAGGGAGATCTCCGCTTTAGCGGCAAAACTTCGTAGGGCTCGCACACCACAAGAGCGCCTTATGGCCCTCTGCGAGCACGAGTCCCTTCTTCGTACATTATGAGTACGCCCACAATTCCCACCTCACCTATAGGCCCCCATAATACGAACGTGGCTGTCCCCACTGGTCGTGTTAAGCCCACGGGTGTCTCGCTTGTCTCTTTCAATGCCCAATCGCTGCGCGACAAAGTACCCGAACTAAGGGACTTTACTCGTGACAGAGATATCGACCTCCTTCTCGTACAGGAAACGTGGCTCAAACCCGGTGACCGGAGAGGGCTCACGATCCCAAAGTACACAATGGTACGCAACGATCGTACCGCACTCCCAAACCACTCGCCTGTTAGGAGAGCTTCTGGCGGTACCGCCATTTATTTTAAGAAATCACTTCATTGCTCTCATATACCCACTCCTCCACTTAGTAATATGGAGGCCACTATATGTAGATTGTCTATGACGGGTCATCGCACCCTTATCATAGCCTCAGTCTACATAAAGCCAGGCACTCTCCCCTTAGAAAGCGACTTTGTAACGCTTCTCTCATTAGGTGACTCTGTCATTCTCTTTGGTGATTTCAATTCAAAGCACACCGATTGGACGTGTCTCAAAACCAATTTTGGTGGCAAAACCCTCCTTAAAATAGTCCAAGCCCTCGATATAGATGTAATATCTCCACACGCCCCCACTCACTACCCCGATATAGTCACTCACGACCCTGATGTACTAGACTTTGCCCTAGTTAAAGGTGTCTCGCTCCGACTGAAATCGATCGAAACTCTCGACGATCTCGGCTCAGACCACCGCCCGGTCTCCCTTATAATGGGCAACCCGAACCCATCTCGCCCCCTCACTAAAACCATTACCAACTGGGATGGTGTCAAATCTACCCTCTCGTCGGCTATGGATGCTGACAACTCACCGTACGCTATTGGACCCGACTATTTCGATAGTACGGAGAAAATAGACAGTGCGGTGAGCTCCCTCACTCAATTGGTCCAAACAGCTGTTGCTGAGAACGTGAGAGAGGTACCTGTGAAAAACCACAGTGCCATCTCTCCGGCTCTGCGCAGCCTGAGACAGGCCAAAAACGCCGCTCTCCGGAGAGCGGCAAAATATCCCACCCCCGAGTTTAGAGCCAAAGCCAACCGCCTTCAGCGAACCTATACCACTAAACTCGCAGAGTTTAGGAACGATAGTTTCGCCGATCTCATGGCCGAGATCACTCCCTCCCACGTAGCATACTACAGAGTGGCGAAAGCCCTCCGTAGCGATGCTACGACTCACGTCCCCCCGCTTCTCCGTCCCGATGGCACTACAGCCTTCGAAGACGATGAGAAGGCGGAATGCTTCGCTGACAGTATTGCCGCCCAATGCTCAGTCAGCACCCAAGAGTGCGTTCCCTCCCATATCAGTGCGGTCGAGGAGGAGCTCAACACTTTGAACTCCCTCCCTCTACCCTCTGACACTGACCCCTTCACAGTCTCAACTGATGAAATCAAATCTCTCATTAAAGATTTGAAACCCAAAAAGGCGCCCGGTGCCGATGGTATTTCCAATATGGCCCTCAAGCACTTTCCCATCCAAGTGCTCGCCTATCTCACTCTCATTTTCAATGCTTGTTTCGATCACTGCTACTTTCCAGCCGCCTGGAAAGAAGCTATCGTAATAGGCATTCCCAAACCGGGAAAACCTCCGAACCTCCCAGCTAGCCACCGTCCCATAAGCCTCCTCAAGGCGTTAGGCAAGCTCCTCGAGAGATGCGTACTCGTTCGTATGCGGGAGCACCTCTTCGGGGAAGACTTGATTATCCCCCATCAATTCGGCTTTAGGCCTAAGCACTCGTGCCCCCAACAGGTTCACCGCATAGTAGAGCACATCTCTAGCGGTTTCTATCCCCGATACCTCAAGACTGTAGCAGTCTTCTTTGATGTAGCCAAAGCCTTTGACAAGGTTTGGCACACCGGTCTAATCGTCAAATTACACAGATTAAATCTGTCTTTGCGTTTAGTCCGCTTAGTAGCTTCCTTCCTACATCACCGTACCTTTCGGTTTAAACACGAAGGTACTCTCTCGTCCCCCCGTGCTATTACAGCGGGTGTGCCACAGGGCTCAGTCCTCGCTCCCTTGCTGTACATAGCTTACACTAATGACATCCCCATTCCAAAAGATGGCGTTCAGCTTGCCCTTTTCGCAGACGATACGGCTCTCTATTGTAAGGGCAGGGATCTAGATACAATCCTTCCGAGGCTACAAACCTCTATCAACAAGTTAGGCGAGTGGTTCCGCAAATGGCGTATCGAAGTAAACCCGGAGAAGTCCTCCGCAGTTTACTTCAACGCTAAGCGACACCCTTTCCCACCCAATAATAGGCCCCCCACTATGCTAGGCAAATCCATCCCCTGGCAAAAGTCCGCCAAATACCTCGGTGTCACTCTAGACGGGAGACTCTCATTTGAGCCTCACGTCAAAAGGGTGACCCGAAACGCCCGTTTTTATCTAGGGCGACTCAACGCTATGTTGGGTCGTCATAGTAAAATGTCCCTTCGTAACAAGCGAACACTCTATAAAGTTTGCATACGACCAGTGATGACATACGCCTCTGTCGTATTTGCCCACTCCGCCCCTAGTACAATGTACAAATTGCAAATAGTGCAAAATCTTTTCTGCCGCAGAGCGGCCAACGCCCCCTGGTACGTTCGCAATGCGGACCTACACAGGGACCTAGACCTCCCCACCCTCCAGCAATGGAGCGCTAAGGCCTCTGAGCGTTTTTTCAAAACGGCAGGAGACCATCCTAACCCCCTCATCCGTTCCGCAGCGGACTATGTCCCGCCTACCTCCTCCATCCCTCGTTCCCGCAGACCCAGATCGGTTCTAACGGACCCTCCTGACAAAATCTCGTCTGACCTGAACCTCCTTTTGGAGGCGACGGAGGACGATGACGCCCCATCAAACCCGACCCCTCAGGTCAACCCCACGCCCTCTTTGGCTGATCGATCCCCCTCAGGGAGTCAGCTCAATTGCTAACAGCACGATCGACGCCCCCTCTGGGTGAATCGGTCGTTTTTCTCGACGCACAATCGCCTAGGTGAAATGTGACGTCTGCGCCGTCCTCTCCCCTGAGGGAGGGCGGTCGCTTTGTTCGCGACGAAGGTTCGTTGCCTCTCCGGGCACGCAACCAAACTCAAGGCGGTTTTAGTCAGTAGGAGTCTGACATGCCCCCATAGCCGGCTATGGGAAGTCCAATGAGGATTTCCGCCTCCTTCCCCCGCGCAAAGGGGAGGGTGCTCCGAACCCTTCTGGTTGAGAGCGAAAAAAAAAAAAAAAAAAAAAAAAAGGAAAAGTTGTAAGCTCGAATCGTCCATTTCTTTGTTAGTAACCGACCACAATATATGGGCATTCAGTAAGCTGGTGTTTTTATTCTTCTCCGCTTGGCGAATACATACATCCTATGGTGAAGTTGAGGTTGCATCGTCAACACCGACCGCAATTCAATACACTTCCAATACTATTGCAAAGCTCACTCTACTAATGGAGGCAAAGCATAGTCGTCTTTGATCCCAGAACTTTGAGTTCAACTCCCATTCATATTATGAAAATAATCCTTTCCATTTCATTTCCATCGCAGACGATCTATGTGAGACAGACTCCTTGGGAATGACTGAAGAGGTTACGATAGCGAGAGTAGGGTTAGAATAGCTCTGTTTACCAAAAGGAAAAATAAGCTGAGCCAAATACGTGTCTAGTCAGTGTAGACAATAATAACAATAACAAATAAAATTGAAAAAAATAAACATTAATAGCAGCTAAATTATAAACAAAGGTAAACGAATTAAATGATATTATATACCTACTCTAAGCACCATGAGAAAATCTTGTTTAAAAGTAAGTTTTTATAAGTTTTTTGTCAGCTGGCTGTGGGCATTGGTAATGATAATTATCTAAAAAGTATAAATAAGTCTATGTCTAAAACAAGTAATGGTTTAATGTGTTAGATGTTTAATTGGAAAAAATGTGTTCATTGGAATACCTATGTTCTTGCAGAGTAATTGAGTAGGTAATATAATATAAACAACGATGTAATTATAAACTATTTTGTTTTTGCTTTGTTTTAGTTTGATACTATCCTAACTGTTTTGCATGTTTTTTATGTTCAAAACTTGATCATTTTCAAAACAACTGATTTTTATCCCAATCTATATAGTGATTATTCATCGAGTTTTGCACTGCTTTTTTCAGATTTCATTTGGCAACACTGATAGTTCATGATTATCTTTTTTTCAGTCCATGAGCTACTATTTATAATTTAATCGTTCGATTTCGATGTTAAAGCTATAATGTAGTTTACTTGGCTGCGTAATATGACATAAAGTTTGTGTTTCTGTTTATTTAAAAAATGTTAGCATAATTGTAGTATATATTAAAAAGTACAAAGTTACAAATGAGCTACATAAAAACATATATAGATAAAATAAAAAAGTTTTTTTGTCTTTTATCAACGGTTCCGCACCACATCTGCGGTCACGTTGCTGCGCGTTGTGGCACATATAGCAGGCTATAATAACGGAATTATAATTTATAAACACATTTCACTGGGGCCTTTGTAAATGAGGACTTGAAAGGAAAATTTTCTTACTATTTCTACTTTTACTTCAAGTTAAATTCTGGATATGTGCAGCGCATCACTAATAGTCGTCGTGGAGATGTTTGAGGGAGGCATAGTCCAGCAGTGGGCTGAAATTATAACACGATAGATTAATAGAAGATCAATTTAACACTAATTATTATTTAAAATTATATGACAACATCATAAATTTTGTACTAATCCAAAGAAAAGGTATTGCATGAAAATAACTAAGAAAACTAAGAGAAGAAAAGGTATTGCAATCAAATAAATGAGGCTTAGAAACTAGTCTCAAAAATACATACTTAGACAAGACAGTTCATGTCTATATACTTTTACGATTTGGAAAGTGTATCTGAAACTTTAAATACATGGTATAATCACTATGTTATGTTAATTTAGAAATATAGAGACATTATATACAGCCTCAATTACTAAACTATCTTACGAAATCCGATAGAATAATCTTTATCTTTCACACGAGAAAAGTTATCGAAATATTTACATATGAATGTCGGCAAAAGTTTCAAAGCCAAAACTGAAACTCTGATAACAAGCATTTGCTATCTCTTATGAATAACAAATGAGGATCAACTGAATTAATTTCTAACTTCAGAAATACTTGTCAAGAAAAGTCATGTAGAAAGAGTTCAGATTTCAGTAGCTTTATTATTGATGTTGAATACATAATATTATTTTGCTATAATATCCATTCCAACATTTATTATTGGAATTTAGTTGCCTTTTAACAAAATTGAGCTTCACTGTCACAGTTCAACTTTAACTTGACTTAAGGTTTCCATAGATAATAAGTTATCAACAATGCAGAAATCGTTAATAGACAAATCTGATATGCCAGTAATGAAATTCTCTGCTCGCAATATCCACGGCTGACTTACGCGAGAATTATTAGAATTTATATTAGAATAGTAAGACGATTGAATTGAATGGACTCGATACAAAATTGGATTCCTAGAACGTTCCTGCTATAGCAATCGAACGAAACCCGTCTGTTTGTTCGGTAGTTAAAATAACAAAAGATAAAGTGTAAAGATTTAATCTTTAAAAAAATATCTTTATTAAACATGTAAATAAACAATTTTCATAACCCTACCCAAACCATTTGTACTACTACTTAAAAAGGTATCTGTCCTTTTTTATATTTATCAAAGGGGTTAGTTTGTTAGCGAACACATGTCACCCCTATAGAAAAACATAACAATAGTTTTAATTAAGTGCATTATTTAGAAAATGAGTGGTTACTATTTATTTTATAAATTTAAGATATGCGTTTTTTTGCCTATATGCACAACATAATGGAGCATTCTAGCCTGCTCCGAAAGGGGAAAAACTAGAATGCTATTATACAAACCAATTTCGCTTATAATGAAATTGAAATTGAATTTAGAAATTGAAATTAGTATCTGTACTTATCAGTAGTAAACATAAGTGGGTAAATAAGTATTCACTTCATGTGCACTTTATTACTATTATAAATGACGATATTCTTTTTTTCTTTTTCAGTTTTTTGCTTTACTAAGCCCGAAGATATTTTTTCAAATGACTAGGCGAATTGCCTTTCTCATTTGAATAAACCATTGTCTTAATGTGCGTACGTCGTTACTTCCTTAAGTACTTCAATCGAGTAAAAATGTGTCACCCTCACATTTCGCTCGAGGTCACATTAAAAGTCACGGACTGTTTTCACGAGTTCAAATTCAAAAGCAAACATTTCGCAATTTAAAATCGCGCTAACTCGACAAAAAGTTGAGTTGCGTTACAAAATTTTCCACAAAAACGTAAACAAAATAAGCGGAGCGACAGTAACAAAAGAGAAAGAATTTAATATCCACCGCGGAATGCGGCATGCTTGTAACAATTTGTTTTCTTCTAGAGAACATTATTTTTAGCGTGAATCGCATATTTGTACAGACGAGGTTAATTTCGAAGACATTATTTTTATTTGAAATTTTGAGATTTAAGCATTCACAATGCTATTTTTATATTATACTAAATAATATACTAGAAAAAATAGGACTCGCACCAGATCATGTTCTCGGACGGGAATCGAACCCGCGACCTTTGGTTGGATATCCGGTCCAATGCTCTGACCGCTGAGCTACCGAGTCACTATTTTTATTAGAACAACATTTTTATATTATGTGGCTTTTTATCGAATGCCATAGTCTTGTTTGACAATCATATTAAATGATTACGAATGGTATTCCTAATCATAATGACGAATGTGAACGCATTGGTTTGACATAGGGAATAACCGCAGGTCACTTTTACATAATATACAACATGTTACAAAAATACCCCTAATGCCGAATATGGTATATGGGACCACCATACTATGGTATATACCATATTCGACATTAGGAGTACCTATTTTTGAAACAAGTCTATAGGTTTTATATTAAATGTTCCAAACAACGAAACCTGAACGTCTGTACTGAACTAAATATGTGCCATATTTAGTTTCATCCATCAGTTAATTTATGCTCGCCTATTAGCATAATATAGGACCCAGTCGTTGAAACACAACAGCTGTTGTCATCCAAACTGGAATGATTATGATGGTTTTGAAAGTAATAAAGGTTACCGAATTTCACCGTTTCGACTACAACCCGTCGTTCGGTAGAGTTTTTCTTCATTTGTTTACGTCAGGATTTCTGTTGTCTGCAGACATGAAATTTTATTACTTGGTGTTTGGGTAAGGGCTTTACTTAGACATGTGTGTTTCGTGCTTATTGCTTTTTGCGTAATCGTTTCGCTGAGTAAAGGAAGTTTGAATGCGTAAGTAGATTTTGGAATTTCATAAAGTGGCATTATTGGTTCTTAGAATTTATCGGAAAGCTAAGTAGGCGAAGGTAACCTTTTTGCTACTAAAAAGGCCTGATTTTTGTAACTCAACTTTTTTGTATAAAACTTTTTTGGCCAAAAACATGTACTTCGTTTTTCTCATAGATATTAGTCTAATCAGTATTATAATAATGGATATGTTATCTACAATAGTTTTAATAGCCAATTTAATAGCAAATTAAATACACATAATATTAAGTTTCATCTACACCAATGAAAGTGGTCCAAGGTAAATGCAGGATAAAAGCCTTGTAAGAACTTTAAGCTGTTGTAAGCGCTAGTTGTAAGGTATAGCCGACAACACACTAAGCCGTGGTTAGTGCGGAGGCTGCTCCCTCTTAGCGATGTGCTGTGCGAAGTTACAAGCTGAAAGATTAATCTTGGAAAGATCTATTGTGGTGTTACTTAATATATTTTTTTCTGTGGAGTATTCAATCCAATAATGAAAAGTAACTGTTTGTTCCTTACAATCATTTTCCAGATGCAAAAAATCTTTTATTAATTTAAATGAAAAGGCTCTTGCAAAAGATGGGCAGATTCGTGTATTTCAAGGGACCATTGAAAAAAATACGAATCCTGTCGGAAAATAAAGTCTTTTTCTCGTCAAAATAACATTTTGTTGAAAAACTTTTTTCTTAAAAACCCTCATCAAAACATTCATTACGTCTGAAGGTTTCTTGCGCCCGCCTAATTGTTTTTGAGAACTTTGTTATTTAATTTAAACGTCAACGTAACGAAATTCCGTAATTTGGGGCATTTTAACGTCTATTCAATTTTTGAGAGATATAAGAGCTATATAAGTCAAGTTTTCGTGGTAATACTTAGTGTAAGTGGCTTTTGCTTTCACTTTCGTATGCATATTCAAAAGTATGATGCAAGTTTTCCACTTCTCTGCACAAACTATAAAATTCAAACACAAAAAAGGTTATTTTTTTATACTGTAAGCACAAACAATACCTAATAATATTGTTGCTAGCATTGCGAATGCTAACATCTCAAATTAAAAAAAAAGCAAATAAAAACATATTCTTGACTATCGATTATAAATGACAGAAATAATATGTACAATTAATATGTCAAATCGTAACAATGTGTATGACCATCGTTTGATTGCGAAGCATGTTTATACGTGTATTAATATTCCCCTATTTTATTTGTACTCTTGTTGATCGAGCGAGGGCGAAGCGCGAGCGAATCTTCTCTGCTTCAGCCTGGGCAAAAATGCTTTCGTATTATGTCTGTCCATTTGTTTTTCTCTACAGGTCGCATTTCTCAACCGATTCTCGTGAAATTTTTGGAGCAGGTTCGATAATTATATAGTTTTTTTTTGTCGAGTAAGTTTTTCCTAAAGTTTTCGAAAAATAAAACAAATACCAGTCATATCGAAAATGATCAAAAATGTCACCAACGTGACGTCTATAGAGTCACTAGTTTTAATTTTAAGTTTAAATTAAAGACATAGGTAGATAGAAGTTCGTTTTATTCTTTCGAAGAAGCAATATTTTCGGGCTATTGTTACAAAACAATAATGTTAATCTACTCCGTTTTTTGATGGCTATGATAACCAAAATGGGACTTCTGAAACTGTATTTACCACATTTTGCTGACAAAGTACATAACTCTAAAATGTTCTTTCAAGTACTTCAACCTTTATTCAAATGATTGCGAGCATGAATACAGGAAATCGTACCTGAAATCTTTCAGTAAACTTAGTTGACTGGAGAAAGTTAATATCTGTAAGCTCAACAATATAACCCATTTACAGAATTGTTCGCTATTGGAAAGCTATTTAAATAGGAATAGTAGGGTAATGGCTTCCGCCTGGAATGGTAATTAACTGGTATTACTATTATCACCGACCGATGGCCTATTTACGGTAATGATTTTACGATTCAAAGAGGAACGTATCCCTTAACCAATAGACTCGACACTTCATACTACCTTCTCATTTGAATGCTGATCATTACCGAGCGATAACGTAGACAATTATCGCCATTTATGTACAGACAAAGCCCTCGCTACCTTAATACTAATTGGATTTTTTTGTTTTTGTTCCTAGAATACAGTTGATGTTCGCATTTCATAATTCTTCGCCCCACTTTTGTGAAAATAGCTGCCGAAAACTTTAACCCGTAATTTCCAACGATGTTGAATATTGATTACATTTACTCGTTGCATATTTGTAATATAAGTTTAATTAAATTATAAATTCCGTAATGGACTCTGACAATACGTCACCGCAGATCGAATTTGAATGTTCAAGTGGAGTGGTCGTGGTGTTTTCTTGTAAACCTTGATGAAATTGGTATCAATGCGGCGGAAGCGATGTAATGTACTAATAGTGAAACTTTAATGTTATTGTTTTCTTTTTCTTTAATTAAAATTGCTCCTTTCGCTGTCACTTGGACATTCACATTTGAATGTTATGTTAATAATAAATAAGGTATTGATCATAAAATTTAAATACGATCGGTGTATGCTTACGGTGATAGAAACATTAAAATTTACGTAATAAAAGATTTTATTAAAAGTAAATAAAACAAAAACTAAGGGTCAAGATCTTAGAGAGCAACGCGGGCCTTCCGTCCCGGAATGGAGGGCCCGCGTTGCTTTAAGGTCAAGAGTTACCAATCTTTTGAAAGGCTATGGCTGCACTGGCGTTTATGTGGCCACATTATCACTACCAGCGATTGTGGCCTCACTATCATTGATTATTGTAAACAGATGCATATAATATTATAAGCCGATTTGTAGTCGCGTGTAGTTTCAAGATAGCGTGATATTGGTACTATCGAAATGTTGTGATTACGACTTTATTGGTCAATACATCAGTACAAATTGGTTCTTCGTTAGAGATAATAGCCAATAATGTTATATTTATGATTGTTAAACACTCGCATTAGTCTGTGGCAGCTACAGATGAATGAGATTTATATGATTATTGCAAGCATAACAATTTAAAGTGTCAAATATACCATGTACCTAATTATATTGATATCGGTGAGAAATGTCAACTATTTATTTCAACAATTTTTAAAATAGGTGATATTATTATATTATATTCTCATGTGATTCAAAGAGTAAATGCTTTGTAGTAACTGTGGCTAAATGGCGAGTGAGTTCATGAGTTTGATTCATGTCAGAACCTTATTTAAAAATACTTCTCCTAATAATAAAATAATAAAGTTCCTATTTATAAGTTTTTTTTAGATTATACTATATTCAATACATACTTAAGTGGATTTATGAAAGAAATCCAGTAGCATCTATAGGATCGAAAAGGACTAGTATAAGACAACATTATTTCATTGGTCCCGTATCCACATATGATTTCCCTGGGGCTAGTAGGTGATATACAATATAAACGAAGGGTTCCAATAGCCAAAATTACGTGAACCCCAATTTTAACGTAATGTTGAAGCTTTTCCTAAGACACTCACTGTATCTCAAAGATCACGTTAAAATGGGCATGATCAGTTTGCGGTGACTAAAGAAAACTTTTGGTACTGTTTACCCTTATCGATCATATTACTTGTTCCCTTTGAAAGGATGCCAATAAATTGTGAACACGGAAAATTTGGAACACGCCACGAATTTTTAAGTACCCATTTTCTAAGCAAACTTTTCACCAATATCGAGTTTTCAATACGGAAAACAACATGAAATAGCTTTTAACTCGCCTATTGCGGAAATACGAATATTGTATGAGCTTTTGCAGGTAAGGAAAATGTCAACTTTGAACTTTGAATTATCGCGGTAAGTAAGATGTAGTAAGTATATTTTCAAAAGACCTATTCAACGACACCCTGGTTTTACGGGATGTTGATTTCGAAAATGGCATTTATTTTGAAGTCTAACGTAAGACAGGATTCAAATCCTTAAAGGAGGAAATGAGGGTTTAAATTTTGTAAGGAAAGATAATACGGGAACGGGAACAGGAACGAGAACGGGTACGGGAATGGGGCAGCAACGGGAAATGGATATACTGGTTTTACGGGATGTTGATTTCGAAAATGGCATTTATTTTGAAGTCCAACGTTAGACAGGATTCAAACCCTTAAAGGAGGAATAGAGAGTTTAAATTTTGTAAGGAAAGATAATACGGGAACGGGAACAGGAACGAGAACGGATATGGGAACGGGGCAGCAACGGGAAATGGATATCCTACTAATATTATAAATGTGAAAGTTAAGTTAAGATTTTTTAATGTTTGTTACTTAATCACGCAAAATTTGCTGAATGGATTTGAAATGGCACACAGATAGTTTTACCTTTCATCCAGGTCAAAGGTTCCCTGGGGAATTTCCAAATGTCCACGCGGACGAAGCCGCGGGCGATAGCTATTCACATTATAAACAGATTTTCAAACTCTTTATGAAGTCAAGATATCTTGTGTTTTAAGGACTTTAGTTTTGTTTTATTACAGAATTGAAGAATTTGGAATATTTATAATTTTAAAAATGGAATGCAGACGCCGAAGCCGACTATACCAAAATTGGTAAAATGTTTGAACAATTTTATGCTCATGGCCACTGGTTTGAGAAATGAGTACAACCTCTCTTCATTTCACCTCTTACCAAGGTCGTATTTACGGTTATTCTTTTAGAATTTTGAACTTGAATTTTAGTACCATTATAATATATTCAAGATGGGCTTTTGTCCTGCGGTCGGGTCGTTGTAAGTGCGTACTCATTATTTGTACTGCCTTCAATAACGTGGTATAAAATATTTTTCCGGCAAAATATTAATAAAATGCTACCCACTGCGTTCCCAAAGTCGCTTCGTATTATTACGAGGTATTTTAGTATCTTACCCAAAGTTAATAAACCCTAATTTTGTTCGAAATATAGGTCGTATCTTGTAAAGATGTTTGGATTGTGGAATAAAATTATGTGATCTAGTTTCTTCATAATTACTAGATATTAAACTTTACTTCAAGATTTAAAGGACAAAATGTTAAAAATGGTCTTACTACCAACATTTAGAAATTAATTATTAAAACTGTGTGTTACAGTACAGGCGTCTGACAAAACATTAATTATAGTCGGTTTCCAAACAGGCTATAAAAATGCTATAAATAAGTTTCACAACGTTAAAAACAGATTTCCAGCTATTCGGCTATTTTAATTAATTTGATTTTATTATTTTTTTAATAACTGTCTCTTGAATTAAAAACTTAGCTGTGCAATTAATGTTTCACCTCTTCAGCACAAAAAAGGCGCTTTTGGTACGTAAAAACGTCGTTTTCTCGCTTGTAAAGGTGAAAAGTTGTATGTTTCACACTCACTGTGCTCACATTTTAAATCACTCACTGGGTTCAGTAGATTATATTAGAAACACGAGCATGCTGGTTCGTGATTTAACGTCAGCACTCGCAGCAAAAAATAACTTTGCTCACATATTAAACAAATAATCTCTCTCAATCATACTAGAAAAAATTCGACGATGCCAGTAGTGACTCGGTAGCTCAGCGGTAAGAGCATTGGGCTGGACATCCAAAGGTCGCGGGCTCGATTCCCGTCCGAGTCACTAACTTATAATTATTAGAAATAAAACACTTTTTACGGATTACAGCGCGTATATTATTAATGAATGAAATGAATATGAATTAATAATATACGCGCTGTAATTCGTAAAAAGTGTTTTATTTCTAATGAACTGTACGCGCGGAAGTCTTAGAAACTAATAATTCGTTTTTATTTGTTTGTTTATTTGTTTTCGCAGTCAATGGTAAAAAGTAGAGTACATAACTCGCAAATATAAAATCATTCATCTCGGTCCTTTGTATTTTTTTCGATTAAATTTCCTTTTTTTCACTTGTAGTATAATTTACTATTATCGCCTACTCATAATTCAACGTCACTGCAATAATAAATGTATTATTTCTTGTATTCTTCTTACATTACCTCGTTTTAAACATGGCGGCAAATCGGTATATTTCTTTATTTTTTAACATCATACAATTTTAGCCGAAAAAAATGGCCTCTAATATAGATTAACGTCTATGGATGGATATTAATATAAAAACTTTAAGCAATAGAGCTTGCTCCGTAGATTGGGTGGATTTTCATTAAGTTGTTAACTTAGTTTGAATGAGTCTGTTATGGTTGTCGTTAACTAAACTTTGTACATAATTTTAAATAAGCTCTGTTCTTTGACTTTGCTTAATATAATTAATGAGCTTTACCTGAGAAATTAGAAACGCTGCATTTCGACGATGAAAAGTACAATCATTCGAAATACAGCAAGTTAAAACAGAAAATATCTAACTTATTGAGAGTTATCTTTAAAAAACATACCTTTTTCCTTTTTCTATGTAAACAGAAATAACTTTCTCTGGTAAATTTTATTCTCTTAACTTTTTATAGTGTTACCTTACTATATAATTGCCGAATCTTTCCTATACCCAGGTTACATTTGTTCGAAATGCGATTTCAAAGACTACAATAACTTTGAAAGTAATGTTTCAAGCGCTGTCAACGAGAGAAAAGTTTAGATTTAGAGAGGTCTCCGAGTTCCTGAATCCTGACGCTCTCAGCAACTCAGGCTTTAGGTATAACGTCCTTTGTAAGAGCCCGAGGAGAGGTCTACAAGTTTCCGACTTCCGAACATTGTTACTCGTACGAAATACCGAAGTGCCCTTATCTATTTCGACGCAGATAAAAAATGTCATTAACATTTTCCGTGAAGAAAACCCGTTCGCATTTTCCTTGCAAAAATCTGAGCTTTTAACGCACGTAGCGCGTGCCAAATGACTTTGCCAGCAACCCTACACCTCCGGTACTTCAGCAACTTTTGACACCTCAATAAAGACCTTTAACATTATTTAGAAAGCGGCAGCCATTATCGATTCTACGGATATTCTATTACCGAGTTTAGAGAACTTTATTCCCTGTCAGGTAATCGGGTTGGATGTCAACTAACTCTGACTTTATGCCTCTATAAGAGTTCAATCAACCTGGATTGTTTTATTGCGGCTTTTCATGAAGGCTTTAGTTTTGATCAAAGCAGCTTGTAAGAGGCTTTCAACGATTGACGAGGGTCGTCAATCGACCATACAGATTTGAGATGTTACAGCATAATAATGCGGAGTTTACTGTGAAAACTGTGATTAATTAGCAATCAATTTTAATCCTGAACTTTACTGAATATTTGATGTTTTAAGTGATATTGACATTTTGAGTAATAAAGCTTTTTTATTTTATTTTATTAAGTCTAAATTCGGGTGAGTTAAGTACTACTTACTTCACTTGTTATAACCCGCGCGCGATGAGAATGGGATGGAACCTTGACAAACTGAGACGCGTTTGTTCAAAGGCCAGCCTCAGGGATATCCAAAAACACGGTGTCAAGCATCCGAGGTGAGGGAACTTTTGCTGCAGCAACTTTAAGTAAGATCACAAGTATACAATTAGTTGATTAATTAAATTAAAATTAACTAATTAGTCAATTTTTGATTTAGTTTGACAAGGTTCCATCCCATTCCCATCGCGCGCGGATTATACTGTGTTATAAACTAGAATATAGGGTCTCAGTAATAGGGCATCATCATGTTCGTCCAAAAGGTGTTATGGTCAGGTTGCATAATATGTATGTTTGTATTTCAAGACCTATAAATAACCTAATAAATGTGATAATATAGGTAGGTAGGTATTTTTACTGATACGATTTTAATCAAAGGTAAATTTAATATGAAAATACTACACGAGATGAATCACCTACCACCGTTTATCAGATAAGTCACACCTAACCCTCCGTTTGAATATTTTTGGCATTTTCAAGGCTTATGAAAACAAACTTTATTTTTTTATATTGCTTAAACTAAGAATAAAAATTGAACCCTCCGAACAACTGCGTACCATAATTTATGAGTAGCAACAGGACCCTTGTTATTCCTGATAATGAAATGTAAGTCATCGCGTCCTTTCTAAATATGAAGGGAATATTATGCTACGTCAGCGTGGTTAGTCATGGGGAACTCCTGAATACTCTTGATGTTAATGATCTGTGAGGGGAGGTTTTTTGTATTTTACATTATGCAAACAATGCTAAGCGCGAAATTGGAAACCTCATTAGGGCTTGTACAGTCTGTTGATAGGTATTAGTCAATTTATGAGGTATGATATAAGGTATGTTTTTCTATTATGTTATACCACTATAGCAGAAACATACAATTTATATGCAAAAACTCTTAAGAAACATCAAGATTTATAATGATCAAAAATGATGTTGAAATAATTCCATACTTTTGACCGCGAGATAGGTAGGTTGGCTGAAACATTTCCTAAATGAAAATGAGTATGAGATCAAAAATTTAATGGTCAGATTTCACATCACTTGCAATAAGACATCAGTTTTCTTCTTACTAATTACTAATTTTTGTAACCACTGCTTCATACCTGATAACGTACCATATAATGTACGTAACGTACCATGCAAAAGCTTTAGTTATTTCGCGGTTGCCTCGCACACAGAAGGTTTATATTATTCCAACTTTTATTTGAAATAATGAAAAAGTTACTTACAAAATAATTTCAGGATGTTGATAAAATTTATGCCTTCATTAAAAGGAAGCATAATAATTTTCAGCCATTATAGATTAAAAAGCTTTTTGTAAACTTAATGGACATTGAATACCAATAACCTAGAAAACTTCATAAAAGTAATTTTTTTAACGGGGAAAACCTGCCAATCATCCAGGCGCCATTACTGAAATGGCCTACAATACCCATGAGGTTAATTTTAATAAATATGTATAACGCCACGTCATCTACCTCCACGGATAACATAGGTGGATACTCATTTTCGTGCACAATCGATATGAGTATCATTTTTCAACCCTATTGTAAGTAAATCATAATTTAACTTGGATGTTTTGGTTTTCACGAAAAGTAATATATGTGTAAAATAATTACCTCTTTTCACTAATACTCTGTGATACTACATGACTGTGGCAACTTCTATGATTTTTTTTTTTACTTTTGATAGTATATTATAATTCGTTTTTTAATTAATATTTTAAAAAAAAAAACCTTTTATTTAAACATTGAAAATGTTTATGTGATCAGCAGTGTATGTGCCCGATGTTCAGCCAAGGTGACATAGCCGTAGATCGGTCAAAATTGGAGATGTCTTTATAGATAAATGTCAAAATGTACAAAGCGCGGAGATCTACCGTATGGCGCTTGAATTTTGGAAATCGGTTAGGGAGCTTTTGTAAAATTTTGAAACTCAAAAAATATTGATTTGCCGGAAAATATTAGAATAACTTTCTTTCAGGGGCCTTAATCAAAATTCGGAAAAAAAACATCTAAAGATTGAACTGGGCTACAAAATAAGCCCACCGGGTAGATGATCGGACGACAGATGTAGGCTGCGGAGGTTCTCAAAGTAAACTTTGGGAACCTCCGCAGCCTACATCTATAAATAGTTCGGCCGCGTTGAGGCAGTCTATGTAGCGCATACAATGTCGCGAGGTTTCAGATTTAATAAATGTATTATTTAACTTACCGAAAAAAATGGTGTCTTTGAAAAAGGTCTTGGTGAGATCTTCGTTTCAGATGAAAGCTGTCAAACTTGAAACAACAATAACTTGGAAAGTATTCATCCTAGACTGGGGTCTTTATGTGAATGCATATAACTTATTTACTAAGTCCTTATTTACTAAGGCGTAAGGTTTTTTGGCAGAACAATCAATTCGCATAACAATAATACCTTATAAATGTTTACGCATACTTTCATTCCGCATAAATACTACCTCTGTAATGATCAAAAAGTATAAAAAATATTGCATGTCTTTTTTACCCATAACGATTACTAACCATAACGTTATTAGCATAACAACTTGTGTCATAATGCATACTAGCAGCACATGCTAGCAGGCCTGTTCTGATACTTCGCCGACCGCTGCTGGCGCTCGGCTCGTGGCGCTGTTGGTCGCCATGGAACATAACCTCGCTCGCTACGCCTCGCTCGCTACGCTCACTCGTCGTCGCACCTATCATCTGTCATCTGTTTACCAAAGGGTTATAGTATTTTTTTTTTTTTTTAATTGCAATGGACGAGCAGATGGGTGAACTAGATACTATTAATAGTACTTTTTATTTGTGATGTTCATTTTCAATGTACTCTGATAGTTGCATAGGCCGTGAAATCTGTATTTTTTTTGTATCATATGGTATCTGCGTTGTTAATAAGCTATTTTATATCAAAGATGCCATTCACCTTTTTTTCTTAAAAAGCAAGCAATCTCCTTGTGATTTAAATATATGAAACGTTGTTTTTTTCAACGCAAGTTATCATCAACCTGCAGAAAAAACAACAATCACTGTAATTAAACAATTGAAAATTAAACCCGACCTTAAAATCTCCAATCCTTAAAACAACACAAAGAAAATATATGTTTAAGTACGGCAACAAGCAACATATTTGGCGCCTAATTCACTAAACGTTAATAATCTGCTTTTCTCAGAGATTTTCTGGTCCGAAAAACATTTTCATCGCACAGTAAGGAGCTTATCTTCGGTAACAGGCGCTGGGACTCAGGCATCCAGCGGGATCACCAATTTCTTACTTGATTGGGCTTGCTGATGGCTTTCGAAACAAAGGACCCCGTCACAATATGAGGAGACATAACATATTGCCCGATAGATTTTGGTTCAAAATGCTACAATTCCTATTTGTCTTTTACGCATCTTGCTTATGATGTTTCTAACATAAAATGTTGCTCAAAAATTACAGAAAAAAATATAAATTTTAATAAATGTTTAATATTTAAATTAAAGTTTTTTTAAACTGACTCTAAAAGCAAATAACCGAAACATCAACATTGAGTGCGCTATATAAACTGAACCTATTATTTTATATAATGATCCTTCGGATGTTTCCTAACCTTCCTATAATATACCTAAAAACCCATATACATGTATTGTTAATAAGATGTTTAAAAAAAACACTTTGTATAAAAAGAACTAAATTATTTTTTTAATAAACAAATATATAAAATTTAAACCGACTCTAAAAGCAAATAATTGAAACATCAATATCGAGTGCCCCATACAAATTCTACCTATCATCAACCGAGAGATCAAATACGATATGTATTTGATCTCTCGGATTTTTTCTCGTATTGTTAATAAGATGTTTCGAAAATAAAACTTTGCACAAAAATATCATCGAAATATATAAAATTGAATAAATATAGTTTATTATAACTGTTTCTAAAAGCAAATAACCGAAACATCAATATCGAGAGTGCCATACAAACAGTACCTGTGATATTTGATTCCTCGGATTTTTCCTAACCTTCCCATAATATTCCTAGAAACCCATATGTATTGGATTTAAGCTGAATCTGATTTATCGCTCTGCTTGCGGTGGCATGGCATTGCTTCTGTGTGTACAATAACAAAAGCGAAATAAATAAGATTATTTATTCCTTTGATTTCTCTCGTTATGACTTTAGATGCTTATATTTGGAAATGTCGGCGGTCTACGAAACGTAAGCGGATTTTACTAACCGATCTTAATCAGATTAGAAAGGGCGGATACGGTTGGCTGTTTAATAATTTATATTCAGAAGGGTTCCTCAAGCTGTAAACATGTATGTTTTCATACATTAAAAACAAATTAGAAAATTTGTATGATGTAGGTAATATATTTTCTTTTAAACTTGTACCGAAACCAGTTACCGCAGTTTGTAGTATTTTGTAGTACTTACCTAAAATGTATAAGTTTTCGAAAGTTACTTGTGTGATTGATATTATAAAGAAACTTACGGACAGACGATGCATCATTCCCCATCAAAGATCGCAACTATTGTTTTTGATTTGACGATCATAAATCATATACAAAGCACAAACTAAAGCTAACAAGTTCTCTTGATAGTTGGGAGATAAGAGGTCCATCCGACTTATCTCGGTAAATATCTGGTACAGGGGTCGCAAACAGTCTGCCGAATGGAGGCGAAATAATTTTCCAAGTTGATTACTAAAGATTTGATCGCACCGAGATAGTAAAAATTGTTTGTGGCAAATGTAGTGGAAAGGGAGCTTTGTTTTATAACAGTACCAAGAGCATCTCGCTCTCCTAATAAGAAAAGTTAAGTATGCTCAAATTGCAAATTATTTTGGTATTATGTTTGTATGGAAAGCTCACTGTTCGCCGGACACTTAAATTGATAATTTGATTATTATATAATTTAAAAAGATCGATTTAAAAGAATGCAATTTAATTTTTTGTACACTTTTGAACTCCGAATAATGTCTGACCCACATAGTAATTAGTAATCATGTTATCTTTATATTAAGGCTAAGATATGAATTCTCCTTTGTTTTAGGACATTACATAAAGTTACAAAACAAAATACCATCCTTATTAGAATATAACAATTTTTTTTAGTATTTAATTTTTTATTTTATTTAGTTTTTTATAGTATTTGGAAACATCTTTGGCAAAGCATAAAAATAGCATTTCTACCGTGAAAGACTTTGTTTACCCGTAAAAGAAAACCTTGAGAGCATCCTTATGTGTGTAGCCAGAAGTCTTCAATAACAATAACAACGCCAGTAACAATAACAACAATGGTAGAAACAAGCTTATTAATGAACGAGCCAAATCATCAAAGCGCTCTCCAAGTGACCATTACCAACAGGCACTTCTAAAAGGACCCTCAAAAATAATGACAGAAATTGTTATAAGCACGATTCTTAAGAAAAAGTCGCGCCTTACAAAGGGAGAAATTATTTTTAACGCGTTACAGCCGTTATTCCTACGAGCTCCTTGGGCGCCAAAAAGCGTTAAGACGCCCTTTCTTTAAGCCTCTGACGTGTTTTTTTATTATTTTTCTTTGTCACAACGCCTGTGTAGCCCGTTAAATAAAATATTCGACCCGTAAAATAATTGCTTTTGTAATTTTAGGCCCTCATTTCGCACTTTGAAACAAATGCTGAGTGAGAATACGTTAGGTAATGGGTTCCCTTGAGCGACTTCAGCCAAGTTGAAGACAACTTTTCAGGAATTAAATTGAATATTGTAGGCCAAAGTTTGAATCTCTTTTAATTTAACTATGCAAATTAATTTCGTGAGTGTGTGTAATGTAATGTATATGACTGTTATTTTTGAGATAGGAAGGACTTAACACTATTTACATAAATAAGGCAAAGGAAAAACCGTTCAGTACCTATGCCTTTTTCCACTGATTTTTTTGTTAAGAAGGTTTTATCGAGCTTTAGTTTCATAAATAAAAAGTTGGAAAGATCCGATTAGAAGTTTGAAAATAATACATTAGTACCCATTCTGCATTGTTGGGCAGATTCGCGATTACGGCAGAAGCTAGTTTAGGCAGAATCGTGTTTGGGCTGAAATAGTACAGTCAATCAAAACCTATTAAGTAAATTTATTTTAAATACTTACTTACCTGTAAATGAAAATTAAACTGTAAAAAAAATAATTAAAAAAAAATACTTACAAATGAAAGTCTATTAATATTGATAAACCCTTTAATATGCTGTATTTGCTACATTAGTAAGTATATTACAGAAATTCATTTTTCTTATCCTTCCACGCCCTACTTTAGAGGTACTACTATAAATATTTCAGCGTGTATCTACGTGATGTGAGAAACCAAATGATTAACTTCCCTCGCCTCAACATACTTCAGCTTCACCATCTACCGCACAAGCAATTCGTACTTGGAAATCTAAGAAGAAACTAGCAAAATTTAAATGAAGTTACTATACAATTCATTCACTCACAAAAGCAGTTATTATTTTGTAACAGTCTAGATATTGAAATTTTTGGATCTTTCGCATTCACAATACTTTTATTTAGTCAAGATACTTAGATAATAATTCAATATACAACTATTTCAATCAACAGCTAGATTAGATTTCATAGTTATAATGAAAAAGGAAAAAAAGAAATTGTGTCCCAAAATAGAATGCGAGTATTCATATAATACAAAACCTGGAAATTCTTACCTCTCGGTGGCTCAGCTAAAGTGTATTCGTAAATTTCACTTTCATCCACAGACTTAACATGCCAAGTGTCGACACTCCTAAAAATTTCGTTTCTCCACGACCCACCGGATTTTATTAAATCAAAACATTTACCCGGAAATTTCCGCTTTATTCCGAATGAGATTCGTGAATGAAGTTCTTCATCATAAGTTCATTAGAAGCCAAGGATGCCTGCTTTTGAGCTTAGCAAAGATGTTTTCTTTTTAACACCTAAATATTATTTCCGGGATATGAAGATGTTGCATTTCTATTAAAATAGGGTGCTTTATTTCATTTGGGTTCTTTTCGAATTCCATTTCTTTGCTGTAACTATTGGTATTATAAAGAACTATAAAGAAATAGCAAGTCACTTCAATAAAAACATAATGTTTCATTATGTTTTTTTAAATAATGATATAGGTTATCAAGCACTTGTAAAATTTTAATGATCTAACTTAAGTTTTATGTATTCAAATTGAATTTTGAATTTTATTTACATAATTATATTTTGTATAAGTACTTTCAAATATAATTATTTAAGGCTAAAAAAGGGGTCGGTTATTATAGATTGCTTTCATCTAATCTAACTCATTTTGACCCTTCAATGCCCGGAGAATGAGACACAATAGATATTTCATTGTTATCCGGCCACATGCGTCCGCTCGGGCGTTGATGAATTAAGCAACTTAAACAGATAAAAAAGTATTTAATGGAATTCTTTATATTCCTTTGGGCAAGATTAATATCACCATCTCGGAAGCTCTGAAGAAAAGAACTTTTAATTTTAAAATCTGGCGAGAAATTACGAAGGATTAATGACATTCCGAAAGTTTCACAAATATCTCGTAAGACTACGAGAAAGTTGCAAAAATGTTCTGCAAGGTGCAATGAATCTAAAAAGAACCGTTATTAGAAAGTTCTTCAACTTATTCACGCTCTAGGGGATTATTTTAAAGTTGTACATCCTTGTTGTTTACTACTTTCCTCCCAGTATATTATATCAACTAGAAATGGTAACGATGGATGAGCACAAACTATGTTAAAATTTAAAAGTTAGTGTTACATTTTTCAATTTCTTACTTAAGCTTTTAGCTTCGTAAAAAGTGTTTTAGCGTATAGGTTTCAAAGAATTTACTCTTATTTCTAAGTATTATTTTCTAAGTATGTGGAAAAAAGATAATATCATAACAAAGTATCTAATTTGCAGCCAAGTATATAATTCTGCGTTAACCCATTTTTCTGTAGGTCTCAGTCACCATTTATTTCCTGCGTAGCTCGTGCATGTGAAATGGGCATGTATCTCCTTGAGAAATGGACCAAGGAAATGGTACCGTATGTAGATGCGACGACAAAGAACGCTGAGACAAATAGTTTTGTGTGTCTAGCGACATCCATGATGTCAGGCTTAGGTGGGACGGACTTGGAAGTTGATTTTTAATTATTCAGTTTTCTTCACATTCATATGTAAATGGCATAATATTTATTATTCAGTGTTTTTATAAAACTAATATTGCGATGCTTAGAGGAGGAGAGCTTTATTATTCCTTAATTTTTTTTATGAAAAAGATAAGCTTTTGTTTTCGATTTATAAAATTAATTTTGCAGTAAGTTACGAACAAAACGTTTAAAAAATTAAATTGCTTCCGAAAGGAATAATAAAGGTTTTTGCAGTTGCTTTTAATTGCTTATTGATATATTATGTTGAACATTTGGTCTAGCCATCAATTTATAAATAATTGTAGAGATGGTACTTTTTTTATCAATAAAACTATGAAGGGAGCGTGTGTTTCTTGATTATTGTATGAAAATAACGTGGTGCTCATTTTTCATTGCGGCCCAGTGTATTAGTTGCTCGGCTGGGTATAGGCCTTCCCCAAGGATCTTTACGTCGATCGGTGATGAACTGTCCGCATCCAGCGGCTTCAAGCGTCCATCTTGATGAGGACTTTTTTTTTGCCGAAGAAAATCCCACCCCCCCGCAGGTGAGCGGGGGGTTCATATGTGGGACTCGCCTGGAGGGGACCATCTCTTTGAGGACCTATACACGGAACGTAGTCCAGCCAAAAAAAATTTTTCACATTCTTTAACATTTTTAAATATGTCCATAAAATACGGCACTGGTCAGCGAATACAAAGACCGCATCTCAAATCACGACGCTAATACGAAAAGTTAAACGACTCTTGTTTTACGGTTGTCAAAAAAGGAAATTTTATTCCCCTTGCTCCCGGTTTGAGGGACTTTGCGTCCCAAGAGACAAATGAAGTATAGCGAACTTTGTAAAAATATAACGATTTATTTTTACGGTGATTTTGTTAGCTGTTAAAATGTTCTTTGTAAACTTTGTTAGAAACAATATTGAAACAAACTTATAAGGAGACTTGAATTTCCGTACAGATCTTCATAAAATAGAATAAATTATACAAGTGTCTGCAACTTTGTGAAGGGTTTTTATTTTTTTACCTGTTTTAGTTGAATCATGTGTCCTAAACAAAAAAAATAAAAGCGTGTATGAAAACATTATTTTCTGACATTTGGAAAAGCTTTGTAATATCTTTTCGTTGTTCAAGTATGAACTTGTCTCCATTATGATATGGAGATTTTCGATATATCCGGTATATTTCCGGGCTTGATTCCCAGGGGGAATATTTTGAACTCGATTTGATTGGTGGTAGGGCTTATTTCAAGTCCACTTGGCTAGCTACCACCATCTTCCCTAAGTCTGATGCCATAACAACAAATTAACATCATTGTTGTGTTTCGGCAGTTATAGGTAAGATAGTCAGTTCCACAGTGGTAGTGAGGATTCAGAGTCTAGTGCGCTTCCACCATCGGCCTTGTCATTAATTAACATCATGTGAGATGAAGGCAAAACACTGACCCATTGTTGGTAAAAAAAACCCTCAGAAAATATTAAAACAGCAGCGGTCGTGTAAGTACACCGTGACATGGCAACATAATTCATTTAAAGCAGGTTACAATCTAATTTGCCGTTTAAATCGATACCAGGGCTCGGCGACGTAAAATTGTATTATTTTGTGCTGCAAATTGGATTCCGTGATCAGTTGGGACGTGACCGAAATGCGACACGTTGGTATTGTACGGACAGGCTAAATGTTTCATGTCGTATATTCGGTTTTGTCCACTGTGCAAGTTAAATTCTAAGGGAAAATCTTGCAAGAAAATAACCAACCAGTAAATTCTATTTTGTTGTATAAAAAACATGGATATAGTTTAGAAGATGTTCTTGGTTTATCTTCATTTTTCATTTCATTCAAACATTTGGTTATTTTTTCATTTAAACATTTTTTTGCTGGAAAATAACCAAACAGTAAATTCTGTTTCTTTGTATTCAAAACATGGATATAGTTTAGAAGATGTTCTTGGTTCATCTTCATTTTTCATTTCATTCAAACAGTTGGTTTTTTTATTCATTTAAACATTTTGTTTTAGTTTGTGACTCTGTTTAATCAAGTTTAATGTAGATAATAACTCACTCCATACTGCTCTTGAAGTGTCGACCAAACGTTGGTAGGTTTCAAGTCGTGCTCTTATTTTACAGCAATTGATTGAGCTTTGATTAACACAAAACTACCTCTATTAAAGTTTTCTAACGTATCTTTTAAGTTAAAACAAACACACGTAGATATAACATGTTAGTACTAGAACACATTAAAATAAAATCTAAAAGTAGCCTATGGTAACTAAAACAACATGACGACGTACATTATGCTGTTGGTGTGTCAATAAATGAAAATTACACACGAAGCGTCTTCGTTTCAGCTTGGGCAAAAATGCTTTCGTTTGTCTGTCCGGCTATCGAGCTGTCCGTCCGTTCTCCTCTACAGGTCGCATTTCCCAACCGATTCTCGTGAAATTTTGTGAGTAAGTTTGATAATTATAATATAATTTCTTATCGATTCATTTTTCGAAGAAATCAATATTTTAGCTTTTTCGCAAAAAGATCTCAAATGTCACAAACGCGAGGTCTGCAGCTCACAGAGCCACTGGTTTATAAATGACCGAGCGAGCGCGAAGCATCTCCGTTTCAGCTCGGGCAAAAATGCTCGTATGTTCGGATGTCCGGCTGCATTTCTCCTCCACTTGTCGCATTTCTCAGCCGATTCTCGTGACGTGAACAGGTTCGACATATATATATATATTTTTAATCAGTTTTTTTGAAATATATCATTTTTCAGCCATTTCGAAAATGTCACAAACGTGAGGTCTACAGCTCACAGAGCCACAAGTATAGATATGTGATATCAAATAGATGAAATTTGGGTCTTCATGATTTAAAAAAAAAGTTACTATGATTATGATTGATATGAAATTATAGCTTTTAATGTAAGCCCATTAATGCAATCCGATGTGAGCAATTTCCTCTCTCAATAATTGAGAGTTCAAAATATCTACGCTACAAATACTTGATCACAGAATTCAATTACGCGACTCCGCTATAGAGTAACGAAGGAGCAGATAAGGGCAATACTAATAAAGCAAGTTTGTTTGTTTTTCTAACAAATTTCGCTCATTAATCAGCCATGGTGTGCCCGGATCGGAGGATTTATGGCACAGATAACAGAAACTTTGCAAATACAATTTCATGGCAACATTTTGCTTCTCGATTTATTTTAATTAGACCGTTCATCACTTTAGCATGCTAAAGTATTTTCATAAATCCATCAAGTCGCGAACAGCTTGAGAAAATATTAATCTTACTCACGCTTACGTACTAAGCTAAATCAATTTAATGACATTACATGTACTTTAATCTTTTTATGTCAGAGAGGTTTATCATATTTATAAAAGCATCAATAAAATAATTAATTAATCAAAGTGTAGTAACCTCAAATCCATTAAAATGATAAATAATATTAGAAAAATACTAGAAAAAATCGACTCACGCGTAGCACCTCAGACGGGTGAGCCGATTTTTTCTAGTATTTTTCTAAATATAAAAATAACATTGTGAATGCGAAAAATCTAAATTTAATAATACATTAAAATGGTTTTTTTATTCATGTATTTGAAGTTTCTAAGTACTTACTAACAAACTTGTCTGAATTCATTTAAGTTCGTTGGCAGGAAAATATGTACAGAGATTTATTAATATTTTTAGCGCAGTAACAGATAAAGTAATTCGCTTATTTTTGCGTCAGCTAACTAAAATTATAATGTGAACTTTATAAGATTATTCGCTTTCGTGTATAACATTATTTTACTATGTAATTCTTTAAATATTATTTAAAATATACTGATCTCTCGTCGTAATTAACAGGAACATAAAATTCTACGGTACTAATTTAACAAATTAGTATTGTTTACTCGAAACAATCACTTGGGAATGTGTACGTTTTCACACCTACGATTTAAGGCCTAGCGCGTGTTTAAACGAACCCTACGAGGGAGTCCTTAACAGGCACCTTTTAACAATGTTTGTTTTGCCTCCACTTAGTTTATTCTTCATTAAGGTAGTCTAAAGAGTGGCAACCGATGGTTAGATGGAGTTAAACATAATCCTTAAGAGACCAGCGAACAGTGAGCTTCCCATTCAAACGTAATACCAAAGTGATTTGCAATTTGGGCATAATTAACCCTTCATGTGATGTTATTCGGACTAAGATAATATTTGTCTAGGGTTCTAAAAATCCAAAATACTAATCCAATTCAAAATAAAGGCCCATTACATTTTTTCATACAAAACTGTAAATTGCATTTATATTTATTTGGTTTGGTATTCTGGATTTTTTATTTAATAGAACCTTAGATAAATACTGTCTTAATCCGAATTACATCTCAAAAAGAGTCAATTATGCTCAAATTGCAAATCATTTTCGTATTACGTTTGTATGGGAAGTTCGCTTTTTGCCGGACTCTTTAAGTTCATTTATGTGCTAATTAAACCTTAGCAGTAAAACTTCTAAAATAAAGTTTATATTGGGACCACTGAAAATTATCAGAAGATATAAGTAGTATGTTTTTATGCTTATGAACCAGCAACTTGATTTAAGCACATTTACTCAAATACAATGACAATACATAAATGTGACTACACATTAATGCAACAATAATACACCCAAAAATGTCTTTACATTATACGATAACAGGGAAGGGACGAAAATCAAAACTGCATTTCTGAATGCTTACGAAAAAATAGCCAATTTCCTTTGCCACAAACAAATAGACCATGAGGCAGTTTTCCATAAATCCCACTTACTTTCCTGCTATCCAGCGATTTAGAACTAACTCGTAGTTATAAATTTTCGGATACGCTACCGAAAATAGCTCTGCGGCAAGGCCTGGTCTGCAGCCAAACAGATGAAATGTTGCCGCGCCGCTCCATTAGGAATTAATGGGCCGATTCCAGAAATGTCATCTTCTCGTAAATACTTGCTATAATTCATTCGGTGGTGACAGCCTCCCGACTCAAGGGTTCGGTTTCCACCGATTTCCCACAAAAACAACGAACAACCTTAGCCTGCAAATGAATGCCATTCATTCCGCAAATTAACCTCGGAAAAGACTTTTTGCAACTAAACTCTCTTTCCCTGTGAACCGGTTGGATAATTCTATTGTAGAATAAGTTGGATTTAGTCCTGTCTTTAAAGTAGAATTATTGTTTGCCTTCAAATTATTGCCAGAGAATAACTCCTTTGCAATGTGATTCCGAATGAACTGAGTCATAAATATATTAATCTTACATTTCTGAAATTTATTTGAATTAATGTTTATTATGATCAAATTTTTTAAACAGGTAAAACAGCTATATTCTGAAAGATGAAGTTTTTATTATAAAAATAATAAAAAACATCAATACGACGCATAAACAGTATTTTCTTGGTAATACCATAGTCCACCATAGTCTCCACCATAGCCTCACCATAGTCTCTAGTTTTCCTATATTTTTATTAAGTTTTTTGTTGAGTAATAATTTCAATGAAACATTAATACTTGTGAACAATTTTGACTGTTTTAAAATTCATAACTACCTACCTACTTGTTTAATAACCTAACTCGTATAACTTACTTATATTTATTTTAGTATCTATTGAAATGTTATGTCAGCAAACTCCAAATTGATTGGGCTTTGTTTACATTCTTCATAGCACATAAACCATCACGCATTGTTAGTTCATGTCTGATTAATAGACGATAATTGCTCCGGACACGCGTTCTTACTCAAAACATGAATAGTTAATGCGCGCGATAGCAGCAGCAAGGCAGGAATGAAGCTTCAATAATGTAATACATTCTTGTTCAGTAATTCAGCGTATAATTGTAAAACACATTTTACAGGCAGACTATAAATTAGAAACCAGTAAATGTAGGTAGTTTTAACCATTTTATGTAGTTTCCTAATAAATATTCTATCGGATTTTAACGTGTAACTAGATCGGTCGTATCGATTTTTGACTGTAACAGCAGTTTTTGGTTCCAACTTTTCTTAATTTTTCGAATAAAGATTGCGCAACCGTGTTTTTGCATAAAAGGTCTTTAGTGTAAGTATCGCAAATTATTTCTCGTTCATCGCACTAGTGTTTGAACTTTAGTTACACACGCATGTCAGCATAAAATCCGAAAGTCATAAAATGCTGAAATGATATTGCATTTCAATCTTAAATTTTTTACTAAGATATAAAACACAACCTTGACTGTGTCTTAATTTGATAAATGCGTAATTGAAAAGACTAATTAATAACTACAACATATCTTCCACGGCCAAACGCTTCCATTAAGACCTTTAATTAAAGTAATAAATTCACGAGACAAAGACAATTTTCTCATTACTAAACCCTGCGATTACACAGATTGTACTGCAAATGCAATCTAAAGATAAAAGATTCGAGAAAGGAAAATTCTCATTAAAAGGTGTCGGGAGCCAAAGTCCGCTATGTAAAGCCTTTTTGTTACTTTTCCCCGTTTTATCAGAGAGCGATTGCTGATATAAGAAATAGTTCTTTGTAATAATGTCGAGTAGTCCCTTTCAAAAGGCAACTACTGAAACCCGCGATCCGAAGAGCAATTTCATTTTCTTTTGATTGATTCATCGTGCCTTTAACGAGATCTGTCAGAATCATGTCTTTTGGTTTGGTAAATTACTAAGCTTAGTCAACGATCTTTATTATTGATATGTTTTTATTACGTTTTTCTTTACAGAGCATTCATTTTATCTGGGATCATAAAAAGCATTCTATAAGAAATACTCAATTTAAAAAATCTTGTTAAAAAATCGTCCAAAGAAATAAATATTGTTTTCTCTTTATTTATTCAAAAGAGCGTTTGTACATTTTACGTGTCAGCCCCATCGTTATTATACTCGTACATGTGTTACCCATCTAATTATTTATTTCTAATCTTACTTAAATACTTTGGCCTGTGAAACTGTAAATCAACAAGAAAAATAATGATTCAAAAGAACTATTTTCTAAGTCTCAAGAGAGTAAAAAAAACCGGACAAGTGCGAGTCGGGCTCGCCCTCCGAGGGTTCCGTACCTACATTATAAATAGTTCAGTAATCGAGTCTCAGTTTTTTCCGAGCTACACCCAAAATTCAGTACCCAAAACGGACGGATCGGTGCATTACGCAAACCGATCGCTAAGTCATCGACCACCACAGTATACGTTTGTACAAAGTACAAGTCACTTAAGTAGGTAGGTACCTATTTAGAATTGTGTTTAAATGCATCACAAAATTATAAAAATAGGGCTAAGGGGCGGGGTTTATCTGTGCTACTCGTTTGACCGCAAAATTAAGCTGGTTTGTAATAGGAAAATGAGGGAATTTAAAAGAAAAAAAATATAATTATCAATGTATTGGTATTTCTTGGTAAAATACACGTAATAATAAACATAATCACCAAATTTCAAGTTTATAGCTCAATTAGAAGTTAAATTATGACCGCGCATACCGTCGTTTAACCTCGATGATTGAGTACGTACTTTAAAGCCAATTTTTTTATGATATTATTATAAATGTATAGTTTTCAGATTTTTCCCTGTACTTGTAGTAAAAGACGATATTACTTGCCAAATTTCATAGTTCTAAGTCAACGGGAAGTACCCTATGAATTTTGATTCCCTTGAGGGTGTCGAAATGCGTTGCCGTATGCGTATTTTGAGGCATTAATGGCCGTATCTTTTTTTTACGTTAACCTACAAGTTTGATATTTTCACAGCTGCAAGTTCCCATAGACTTGAGTATATGGTTCTAATTTCAACTCGATACCTCCACGCGTTCTTGAGATAAGGGTCTTGATAGACGGATGGACAGACAGACAGACAGTTAATGATTTAACTTTTGAGGTACGGAACCCTAAAAAAGAAGTATAGACTTTTTTATTTAATTTCAGTAACATACCTTTTTTACTTTATCTATTAGGGTAAGCCCGGGTAGATGGCTGTATGGGAGAGTGGGCCAGTTCAATTACTTTCGGAACTTATTAGTTCCGCTAGCTATTGCTAGATGACGCTAGTTTACGCTTAGTTCGTTTCCGTCAGCAGAGGCTATTTAGCAGCTCGTGCAATGCTCTTATCGCTGAGCTACCGAGTCAGCGGTAAGAGCATTGGACCGGACATACAAAGGTCGCGGGTTCGATTCCCGTCCGAGAATACGATCGGGTGCGAGTCGTATTTTTTCTAGTATATTATTTAGTATTGTATAAAAATAGCATTGTGAATGCTAAAATAATAAATTAAAAAATCAACGAACATGCCAGGCATTGTACCTCTACTCTTTAGTAACAGCTTAGATAATGTAAACCAGCCCATGTGGAATTGCACACAGATAGTTTTCAGTCTGGGTTATAACTTAGGATACTTTTTATCCCGGTCAATGGTTTCCTTGGGATTTTCCGAACGTCCACGTGCACAAAGTTGTGCGCAAAAGCTAGTACTTAATATGCAGACTGAAAATCCGTACAAAGTTCCACGAACTGCATAAATCCCTTTGTAAAATAATAATCTGTAATCCTCTCTTACCGTGCTGTATACGCTGAAATATCCACTCAAATATCGGAATGGACTGCGAATCCAATCTGAAACTAAAAGTTTTTAGAACAAAAGGTTGATGTAAAGATAAAAGAATGGATGGGTAGGAACCGCCGTGAAACATTGGCGCGTCGGTAACCGCGACAGGGCTTCCCTCACCGCGCACTCCAATATCAATTTCACAGATTGAACTTCGAAGTGATGATTCTCGTATTTCTAACGGAACTTGATATTTATATCTTGATCCGTCGCGCTGGCGTTTCTGGAATATTGACAGGCTATTATTTTCGATAATCACAGCATTATTTTGGACGTATTTTTATCTTTATTTTTTTTCCAAACTTGTTTGTAACTCTAATAAAGTTACAGTCTTAAAGTATACCTTGTCAGGTAGATCAATAACAAGATTTTGGTGTTCTTATTGTCGTTCGAGTGTAGATGACGTTCCCTATCAATATTTTATTAATTTACTAAAAAGTCAGACTGAAATTAAAGTAACCCTTATTTAATTTAGATTTTCGCTTTTGCAATGCTATTTTTATATTAAGATAAATAATATTAGAAAATTTCGCCGCTCTCACTAGCGACTCGGTAGCATAATTGGTCAGTGCATTGGGCCGGAATCACAAGGGTGCGGGTTCGAGTCCCGTCTGAGGTGCTACGGGTGAGTCGATTTTTTCTAGTATTTTTTCTAATATTATTTATCTTAAAGTAACCCTGATAAAGTTTCTTGTTTAGCTCCGAACCGAACACAAAACAAATTAAAACACTTAGAGTTTGAAACTGCAATTATAATACACGCAAATTTGCCTCATGTCACAGTCGGAGAGTTTCACAACTTAAACAGGAAGTAAAATTTTAAATTTAATTTCAAATTTATGTATCAAGTTGAGACATCAGAGCCGCAATAACAAGTTTTGTTGCGAGCAAATTTCGAGCCCGCAATATGGATTAGGTCAATTTAAAGTGATTTCCATAATTTCTTATTAAAAACTTTCGAGAGGGTTCCCGTCATGAATATTCAGTTGATTATATTTTGGCTGTTCCTGGCATTTTGCGCTTAAAAGGCGCCAGAGCACGGATTAATTCCGCGAAATAAAATCTAATTACATGAGTCATCAAAGAAGAGAATCTGTTAAAAATTTGTAATGATAATTGAGTATTATTAACACTTTAGTTTGATTTTGCTTTTTTTACTAACATCCTATTGTATTTATATAATAATTATAAACAATACCATACTGCACAATAGGCCAAATCGAAAAACTGCTTCTTGAGCATTACGTTAAAGTGTATGTACTCAAAAGTTTATTTAATGTTTAGCTTTAAACAAAAGCAAAGTTATCAAACTAGACTAAGCACTCTATAGAAGCTTATATGAAAAGTCTGAACAACCAACAACTTTAAATATAATGTATCGACCTCTCTCAATATTCAAGCGTTATTATTTATTGCTGAACAGTGCGCAGAAAGTTTGCCGCCGCTGCTAGCATAAAATTTTGCTGTAACATTCAGGAACATAGCCCGAAGCTAAATACCTACTACCCACTACCTGTAGGTCAACGAATAAAGTTTTATCTCAAGCTATAAACTAGAAACACCGATTTTTTTCGTTTTTGTTTTCATTTCCTAACCACGAATCATAGTAAAATCTTTTTTGGGTTTTTTATTACCGTGTATACAACATGTTACAAAAATACCCCTAAAGTCGAACATGGTATATAGGGATCAAACTGAACAACTTTTACTATGGGGCCAACTCTGAAATCGCGAAAAAAATTCAGCTGTTTCATTCAAAAATAATCGAAAATATGAAAATCGTGATGACTTACGTATTCACATGCATAGTAGATTATTTTATATAGGAACATGAATCGATGCCGCCTGAGACAATTCTGGTGACGAGTCGATAATTTCTAGTATATTATTTAGTATTGTATAAATCTCATTTTTTTAATTATAAGGCTGTTTCATCTGGTAAGATATTTAAATTGAATGTAAAGGTAACTCTCATTCCTCACTTTAATGAAATAACGCTGGTTTGCAGCGTGAGTGGGATATACTAGAGGAGTTTCGACGAAGCCACTAGTGACTCGGTAGCTCAGTGGTAAGAGCATTGGACCGGACTTCCAAAAGATGTGGGTTCGATTCCCGCCTGACACAATCCTGGTGACGAGTCGAATTTTTCTAGTAAGTACTTATATTGTTTAGAATTCTATGAAAGATACAGTCAAATGCAAAACAAAAGAATGTGTTTAACATTGGAAGGTAGTAGAAAAGTTAATTTCATAGCATTTTTACTTTGTTCAAGCATTTCTATGTTAATAGATAAGCAGTTACAAATGGCACAAAATTATATTTTTTTATTTAATTTCGAATTCGATAAAAAAAATATTATTAGAGGTATCATACCTAACTAATAACAACTAACCTAAATAATGAAATTGCATATTATTGCCTACCATAAAATAGGCCTCAACCTAATAATTGCCTAAAGAGCGATAATAATTTAGAAGTAACGAACATACGTTAATATGCAAATATGAACCAATGCTTTTACGAATTTACATATTTATGAACTTTCGTCGTAGCGTTACTTATAATTGTTCCAATTTGACTCTATATATTCCAGCCCATATTGCCACAACATAATAATTTACAAGACTGTTAAATATTAGCTGTGGATGCGTAGAATCATTACAGTAATCAGCAATCTTAGCACGAACTTTTATCGAGAAAAAAACGCGCGTGAAAAAACATGATAGAGTAATCTTGTATGGCAAATGTGTACCGTGCCATCTACCGCCGAAAAGCGAAATGAGATTTCTCATAGACAATCCTCTATTGAGTACTTATACACACGTTTTTTTATCGATAGATGTTCGTGTTAGAAGGCACACACTGAGCACACAGATTATAAGTACAGTAAAAAATAAAAATTATGAATAAAATAAAATAAATTGAAATGATATATAATAATCCGACTTTTTCTAAATCCGACCAAGTGCTAACCAAGTTCATATTAAAAGATTTTCTTTTTTACTATCTTCCGGTGAAATGAGAATCCGACCTTTTGCGAATCCGGCCAAGTGCGAATAATTGAGATCACCTAACCTTCTGAATTAAATATGATATTAACTTGTAGTAGCATAGAATATTCAAAGAATAAATGAATTCAGCGAGGTAAAGCTAAAGAGCTTTAATAAAAAAAATATTTCAATAGAATTTGGTATTTACTTATTGAGTTTTTAAGGGTAAAAATAAAATAAGTGACCGAAACTAGTATGAGAAGAAAGTATCGCACAAAATGTTAGAACATGGTAGGTGTGTTAGAAACCCGACTATATGCAGTAGATAAATACTTAAAATTCAAAGTGGATATCTTCTTCGCCATTTCTGCTTCGCTACGGATCGTGACCTTATTTAGGTGTCCTTTTGTGTAACTTTCCATACCTTAGCCGAGGGAAGACGTTTCTTGAAAAAAGTAAATTGAGTCAACCCTATCCCTAAATAACTTTCCAACGTCCTCGTCTCTCAATTTACCAGAAAGGGTACTTTACAATATTCTAAGAAAGTTGGATTATGTTTTAGTCACGCCAAAATATTCACCCACAAAAATAGCAACGAATACAAAAAAATGACTAAATAACATTCGGATAAAATGACTTTCTGGTGACTTTTCAAATTACACACTCATTTTTATTTTTCAACAAATACTACAACGGACTAATATAATCTTAAATTAAGCAACTCCATTTGTAAAATGGTTATTTCATTCCAGAAAAACGTTTCATCTCTGTCGGACATCTTGTCTGAGAGCTGGAAAGTGTAATTGTAAAACTTCACTAAGTCGGCGCCAAATAGCCTATTTTAATTAAAAAAGCTTGCTCCCAGGGCCTTGTGGTGGATAACAATTTAATGAAATGGCGACACTCAAAGAACTCTTTTATGGGACATCCGGTTGGAACCTGCATAATTAATGAGGATCACTTTATACAGTCTTAATTCCCGACGACCTTAAATGACCTTATAATGTGTATTTTAAATTCTGAACAAAGCTTTTCCGAGAGGTAATAGAGCAATTATTACACGGAAGGATCCCTATTGATCCTACTTGATCTGTTAAAAAGATAAAACTGTGATCTCACGTATCCCGAATTTCCAAGTCACTTCTTCAAGACACAATATAACCCGATTTACATACGATTCCGAGTTTCTTTCTTACCTTTTGTTTACCATTTGTAAAGAAAGCAAGGAGAGGTCCCTCCACAATGTACTCTACAGAGTCCCACAGTAAGGCCAATTTGTGCGGGCTCCGAATTTGCCTAAACCCTAAAAGAATGGGACAGAGACAAAAGGTCGAGTTGGTTGAGATTTATTGAAGATTGCGGCCCCCCACAGATGCGTACGTTGACTCAGTGGATGAAAAAGTTGCGGAATTTTGCGCAATTTACTAAAGAGCAACGCTGGTTAATGAAATCGTACTGTCTACGCACCGTAGCAGACAAAAGTAGATTCCTCGTATGTGCATTCAGAAAATTGAATGAGAATGCAAGCTTGTAAAACACAAAACGTGTGAATGTATATTTAAAGCCAAAACCATCCGTCGATTATTATGATTTGTGCTTTTTCATGTAAATATTGCGTTGTCATCTTTAATCGACAACAACGATGACGATTCGACGGTTTTCAATGTTTCACCGTCTCTGAGATCCTTGGTCCGATTCCCGGTTGTATCAATTTAGAAAACCAGCTTTTCATTGTTGTCTCAGATCTAGGTGTTTGTGGTATCGTCTTTGTTTCTGATTTTCAAAACACGAGTGCTTTAGCTATAATGGAATAGAAGCAATGTATGTGATTTTATCTAAATTAAAAAAACTGGCCTTTTTGTGGTTAATAAATTGACGTTCTCGCATAGCGTTATGCAATCTAAATTCTGCACAAGAGTTGCATGTGACGTATAGGAAATTTTCCGGTTTGGTTGACAAGTAAGACTCAATTATCGATGGCAGTCCTATCCATGAATATTAATAGAATTATTTGCATAGACAGCGGAAACTCGTACGTTGTGAAGAAAAATAACGAGGTCCATACACGAACTGTTGCTTAACAACAAGCATTCCATTATGCTCATGTGTCTTAATTTATTCATCCTGAAAGCAAGATGCTTCTGAACTTTATAACAAGGTAATACATTTTTATTCTGCTTTTCATGTTTCATTAAATTAACTAAGTTAATTTAAATTAAATTGGTAGCCAGAGCTTAAAGTGTTATCGAAATTACATTAAACGCATCCATTATGATTAGATGATTGCAGATGTTAAAAAAAAATCTAATAAATGTTCAATAGAATTATTAAGAATTCGTGAATAAATCCAGTTCGTTTAAAGTATTTAATAGCAGAAATTGAAATTGAAATTGAAAAATTCTTTATTCAAATAAGCTCACATAACAAGCATTTTTAAATCGTCAATTCTTTTATCCTACCACCCATTATGACGTCTTTTAGCTGACAAGAAAAATGGGCGCAAAAAACTTATCAGCTTTATTAGAAGGAACGATATTTACAAATATGTATATCGTTTCCAGACATTACATTCAAAGTATTCATACATGTTACCATTAACATAGATTCATAAATAAATAACATTATTTAATTAGCTCATTTCTACTGAATCAAATTACAGGTGTCAAGCTTAATTCAAAATTTAAGGCTCAGCCTAGGCTATTACAAAAAAATTATATATATATCTATTCATACAATTCAATAAACGTTAAGACAAGTAGGCAGAAGCAGACCCATTCCCACTGGCAGCACCCGTTCACGAGCATGACGCATGAACCAGCCATCGCTTCGCTCAACCATATTTGAGGGAACGTAACGACCCGCCTCACACGACACCACCATAGAAATGATTAAAGAGAGCATGACATACTTAGGCTACCCGTGTTAAGGCATCGAATTGAAAACTAATATCCAAAAGCTTTTCATAGGCCTATAGAAAGTGAAAGATTGCAATAAAAAAAAAATCCAAAACAAGGTAGTAGTTATGAATTTTATCTTTTAGGTAAGAAGTGCCATACATATAGATAATATTAAACATTTATATATATATATGTATGCGACGTCCTTAATACAAGTAGTCAGAAGCAGACCCATTCCCACTGGCAGCACCCGTTCACGAGCATGACGCATGAACCAGCCATCGCTTCGCTCAACCATATTTGGGAACCAGAGCTGGGAGCCAGCGTTATGAACTTCTCAGAATAAAAATGGAAACGAACAAAAGACAAACGCGCCTTGAAATGGAGAGATTATGTGGTCGGAAATACGAAATAAGATTTTTCATAACAAAAGTCATTACGTACTGCAATCGTTCACCGAACATGGAGATGAATTTCGCTCGAAATACAGGAGACAATTCGGCGAGAATTACTCCCATCGCGGAACTGGATAAACTGATTCTCTTATTATGAAAATTAAATTACGCCACAGACAACTTACGCAGTCGCAAGTGGAAATAAGTATTCGTTTCATGCATTCTCTTCGTTTTGATTAAATCATTTACGCCGCCAAAATTTCACCGTTGAAGCTTAAATTCAGCTCGTTTTATTAAAAAAAAAAAAAATCTTATTTAAATTAAAAGGTTAAAAGGCTAATGTTTCTTGTAGTTATTGTAAGATTACATTTTATTTGTGATATTTTCGTTTAAACGCGTCTTTATTTGAATTAAACTGTTTTGTGGGGTTATAATAATAAATAGAAGTTAATATTTTTTAAAGTGTGACCCCATAAATAGAACTTGCAAATACTAAAAATTAAAAATGCAATCTGTTACAGTAAATTTCAGAGGTTCAAAATAAGTAGGGAGCAGCACAAAAGACTGTATAAGATTAAATTCTGAAACGTCACGTCCCAATGAAAAAAAAAATATGATGTGATTCCTATAGAAAATCCACTTCATGGTTAATGGGGTTTCGCTAGAAAATCTATTCAATTCCTAATTGTTTACATAAAATACTGCACCATTTTCCAAAATGCTTTTAGTAGTTATCTAGTTACAGAAAACTATGTTGGTTTTCAAGTTTTTAAACTCAAACCGGACTGGAAAATTATAAACCTTTCTGAAAAATGAATATTATGTTTTAACGACTGCAACTTTCAGATTTATGTCCGTATAAACTTATAAAGTCTCACCTTTTCTTGCTGTTCATAAAAAGTTGTAGAGATGTAGGAGTTCAGAAATTCAAAGCAACAGAATATTCAACAACTTTCTTTTCAACATGATTTATTCTGATTTGATCTTCATTTTAAGGCAACAACTTTACTTTTAACATGATATATTTTTGATTAAAATAAAAACAAATAAGATGTTTGATAGTGGGAAGTGGAAGTGGATGTAGGAAAAATATTTACAGATGAGAATATTTGTACTATTAAGCAATATTTAACAATCAAAATGACCGAGTTTATGCTTGAAGCTCTAAAGAACTAAGTCCTACTAGTAGAACTATACTTAACCATTTATTACCCAATTTAATATTATATAGAATACTCACTCAAAATATAAAACTCTTTTTTTAGGACAGCAACACAGGATATTAAAGTGTTATGAATTTACATATCAATGTTTACGGCCCCCTCATTGTCTCCGAAACAACGTAACAAAAGAATCCTGATTTTCAATTCATTGCTCCCTCGTAAACTCTATGAGCCGAGTGCAACATTACAAAGTCTACCACATATATAAACGTTTTTTTTAATACAATCAATTTTGAATAATATCATTTCATGTGTGCTGCGATGATCATATGTTGATCATCATCATCATCCCTTTTGATGATCAAAATATGATCATCGCAGAAAATTAGTATTAACACTCAATTTTGAATAATATTACTTCATGTGTGCTGCGATAATCATAATTATGTTGATCATCATCATCATCCCGACAACCCATTATAAGCCACTGCAGCACTCCGGCGGGAGAGTTTTACCATAATCTCCATGCTTGGGACGCGGGTTGAAGATCGTAGTGTTGGATCCCTTTCATCGGAAAACGCTACACTGTACATTTTTTGGTCCACGGTAGTGATAATGTATTACCTCTAACCCCTCCGCCACGACATAACTGCACATGCGTCCTGCGTCCTGCGTCTGTCTCGTGACAGCGCGCAGTGGTTGCCAAGACGCAAGACTCAGTCTCTCAGCTCGTCATCGCGATCGCGCAGTGGTGGCCAGAGGCGTATGACATCAGTCACCTTTTACAACACCTCTCTGGAAAGGTTTGTTGCTATTCTCCACTACTGGACACCACACGAAATTATTTATAATTATAAACCGAAAATGTAGTGTAAATGGAACAAAAACACCTTTTTCATCCTATAACTTTGCAACTTTTTTGTTTTAATCACATTATGGTAAACAGAAAAGCGCCACCTTCCTATCCAGATAATATTGTTGCTTTCAAAACTTTTATCATAACATTTTCATATTTTGTGTGAAAGTTTCCGAGCTGTGTTTTTTATCGTACCTTTCACCAATATTCTGTGCGAGTTAGCAACTCACACATTCTAAACAGGATAGTACCATAACGCTTTCAGAATTCATAAAAATGGTTGCTCAACAGAATGAAACATTGTGTATATTTCATTTCACAACCAGTTTTTTAGAACAGCTTTTCTATTTGTTCAATAATAATTCCTTGTTCACCAATCTTTTGGCAAAGCAAATTCAATACAGGTTTTGGTAAAAGTTTAATAGAAAAACCTTGTACCTTTAATGTAACAAAACATACCATGATATTTTTCTGCTACTAATCTAAAAAGCATTGCTTTATCGCAACAACCATGGTGTAGGTAACGCGCGGCGCTGTTATATTTTCATCAAACAGATGTAAGTAAACGTGTGAGGGGAAGAGTTATAAAACTGAGACGTCAGATATAAAACCAGCATTCGCTTTTAGTGCTTTCAGGTTACGTCCGATTTAACAATTCACCGGACATGAGAAGTTATAGCCCTTTCGTATGCACCTGTAGTTCTGTTTCTGACAAGCTCTGTCGGGAGAGTTTCGAAATAGAAAGGTAATGTTGAATTTAAAATAATTTCAGAACACGATAGTTAAAGGTTTATGTTTTAAATAACTGCCTTTTGCATCTTACGAGATACTCACAGGTATGGAGTTAAATTAATATCAATGCCCATAATCAAATGTATAAATATGTTTTGGCCAATAAAGATTTGTATATTTTTTTTATCCAACCAAAGATTATTAGAGATAATCAAACCAATCGAGAGAAAACAAATATTTCATAAGAAAAAAACAGAGCGATAACTTCACGATGATAATCTCGACATTACCGAGCTTTCAGCGGAGCATGTTGTCGATGGAAAGGCAGATAGCGCCCTTGTGCGACTAAAAGGCCCCGCCATCGCGCCACCACCGCCGCGCCGCGCCGCTATCAATATTGATAGGTAAAAACTTCACATTGTTAATTCATACCTGATTTTATATTAAGGCGACTATATCCATCAAGCGGCGCCCTCATCTTAATTAAATATATTGGTCGCTAAGTACATAATGTATCGAAAATTCAAATTTACAGATTAAAGTTAAGGTTCTACAGTTTAAAAAAAAGAGCAAAAAGTGTCCACTTATTGCATGCTAATTACTACTACAACTAACTATATTTTACTGTTTATTGTTTGTAAATAAACTACAGAACCTTAGCTTCAATCTGTACATGTGAATTTTCGATACATTATGTACTTAGCGAGCAATAAATCTATTTAACATGAGGGTGCCACTTTAATTAATAATAATAATAAATAAATATAAGACAACATCACAAACATTGCTCCGATTCCAAAGTAAGTAGCTGAAGTACTAGTGTTATGGAAATCAGACACAACGGTGGAACTACAAACACCCAGACCTGAGCCAATATAGAAAAGTTAGTTTTTCTAGATTGACCCAGCCGGGGATCGAACCCGGGACCTCGGAGATGGCGACACCTTGAAAATCGGCGAACCACTCGCCCACGGAGGTCGCTTTGAGGCATATATTAGTAAACATTCTTTGGTTGGGTTTAGATAGACATACGAAAGTAAAAGTTCAATTTTATGACACCATCACAGTCCCTTTAAAAATGTAGTTTAACAAAGACAGTTTTTTTAATTATTTACAGACAAAGCGGGTTTTAAATTAATTGAGGAAAATTTATACTTAATAATTAATCTGAATTTTAACAAGGTAAAATTTTATAATCATATAATTGAGCCAATTAAAAACGAATGTTTTTATTTCCAAATATTTTGAATTAATTCGAAATTGATTCTACAGCACAGTTGGTACTTCAATAATTTGGTCAAGCGGTCCATGAACTTTGCTTTGAACACTATAAAGTGCACACAAATCAAGCAAATGGCAAATGTTTGTGAATGTATAATGCATATTACCTAATAAGGCATTTATGTGAGCAATTACGATGCAAGTTCTATTTGTTAGTAAGCTAATTAATCGACTTCTCTGTGTATTAGTTTATATGGATCGCTGTTATAGAATAAACGTAACATAAATTAGTCTAGTAAATACGAATAGTGCGATTACACTTAGCCGTTTTCCCGAATTCAGATGCAGAAATTCGGGTTCCCCCAATCTTATAACCCCAATTCAAACAGCTTCGTGGCCGTTCGTTATCACGAAGATCAGAATAAATTCAGATTTGTTAACAAATTATACTGTCGGGTACTCGAATCTGTGTTACGTTTAGCTTTAAATGATAATGATCTTTTACCCGAATCGGGTTTCCAATTCAAGTAAACGATTTAGAATGCGTGTGCATTGCATTGCAGCACAGCGCTTTGCGTTGCGTAAGTCACACCGAACACGCGACTGATGCACAGCAGCCGCGCAGCATTCGGTGTGACATAAATATACTGTCATAATATTATATGTCAACGCAACGCTACGCGCTGTGCTGCATCCGGTTCTCATCACTTTTTTAGGGTTCCATACCTCAAAAGGTAAAAAACTGATCCCTTATAAAATCACTTTGTTGTCCGTCTGTCTGTCTGTCCGTCTGTCTGTCTGTCCGTCGAGACCCTTTATCTCGGAAAGGCGGGCAGGTATCGAGTTGAAATTTAAACCATACACTCAGCTCTAAAGTCCCTTGAAGCTGTGAAAAAATCAAACTTCTAAGTTAACGCAAAAAAAAATACGGCCGTTTATGCCGCAACAAAAACACATATTTCGACATTCTCAAGGGAATCAAAATTGATGGGGTATCTACCTACTTTCCGTTGACCTAGAACTAAGAAATTTGGAAAGTAATATCGACTTATACTACAATACAGGGAAAAATCTGAAAACTATACAATAATTTGCAATTAAATCATAAAAAATATAGTCTTTATTTAAAGTACATACGTAAAGTAACGTAATCAATCATTGAGATTAAACAACGGTATGCGCGGTCATAATTTAAATTACAATGACCTATGAACTTGAAGTGATAATGTTAGTAAACATTATAGGTACGAATATTTTACCAACAAATTCCAATATATAGATAAATCAGATTTTTTTACTCCGTCATATTCCTATTACAAAACAGCTTTGCCCTAATTAGTACAGAACTCTAAATGTGCGAAGTCCGACACGCACTTGGCCGGTTTTATCGCCAAAAGCACGCTTTCTATCCTTTTCATATACAAGCTGAACATTTAAGCCTATGAGGAAAAAAGTAGTGAAAGAAATCTCACATCAACGTGAACTCTGAAAATTAAAACAGAAATATGAGGACAGCATGTTCCGATTACACCGCTATCTGCAGTTTCCTACTTTTTTTCCTTTTAAAGGTGTCCGACGCAGTGTGAAATTTAGAAATGTGGCAAGTTTATCCTGGTTTTTGGAAAAATCGTATCGAGATATCAACGGTATAAAAAGTGTTTTGTTATAATCATTTAGTTTGACATTAATACTCTTATTACAATTTAGAAAAAACTGATTTTTAAATTTGAGATTTTTGCATTCTCCTTTTAATAATAATGAATCAAAAGACCCTTTTAGAGTTTTTAACAAAACGGGTCAGTTTTAAGGGTTCTAAATAGCACCTATCTTCTAATTTAATTTAAAAATGAAATTAAAAATTATGTTAGTTAAAATAACAAGAATCAAACGCGTAAGTAACTAAAGATAGGTATTTTCACATCTATCTACCTATTTTCAAATGCAACTCGGTTGAAACGTCGGGAAAATAGGTAGATAGGTGTGAAAATACCTATCATTAGTTACGTACGCTTTTGATTCCTGTTATTTTTACTAAGTACAATGCAACGAGAAAGTTTAAAAGTGTATAAAAAATATCTGTTCGTTAAGATATCTAGAACAAATCCGGAACATGTGAAACTGGCTCTAAAACTAGTGTTTCAAATCTCACAAGCACAACTTGCTGTATACAATTTCGACTATAATTGAATTTAACACAGACAATTGGGTACACGTTAATTACTATAGAATCTATAGTATACATTAGTATCATCTATTATAGTATAGATCATACTAATGTTATTTAAACATAAAAATATAGTTTAAGCAAAGTATAAGTAAACAACCTTTGAATAAGCAAAATCGAACGTGAATTTTACGAAACCATTTAGGTACCACTCAATTCGTATTTATCGGATCCAATCCGAATTAAAGGAATGAAAAAAATTTCAGTAAGCCCATTTACGTTGAAGGAGATCTGATGAACACCAATTTGCGAAACGAATTTTTTGACAAGTTTACAAAATAATACGCTACAGAAAAAGGGGAGACTAATTTAATTTTGTAACGCAGCAGTTTTATTGTTACGAAAATAAAAAGTAAGATAAAAAGTGTCCTGAGTATCATCTTAATAAAAATAAACAAAAGGCGATAAAAATTAGATGGGTTATTTATCTAGCTAGAGATAAAAGGTATCAAGCGGCATCCAAATAAAAATAAACAAAACATGATTATATTTGCATAAAGTCCTTGTCGAGGCGTCTAGATCTAAGCGGCTATTACTTTGAGTCGTAAACAGCCAAAGTTGGCTTCATCTAACCCTAATCCTTTTAGCTCGGGTTCCGCACAGTAAATGTTGTAGATTATTTCAGCACAATTAAATTCTTCTCCGCTGTCAGCTCGCGAAAATAAAAAGGAACGGTTTAAGAAATTGCTAAAATTAAATATTCATGTTAAACGATTCATAAAGTCTCCATTTAGAATTCTTTTCCGTGTTTCAGGAATCAGGAAAAAGGTGGTCATTTTTTATTGTTATGCCGGCCGTTGGCCGCAATATAGGCAAATTCATCGTACGTTGCTGGTTTTGTAACAAATGCTTCAAAGAGTTTATTTCAAAACCATCAACGAACGTTACATTAGCCAAGGTATGGGCCAACGTGTGGAGCCGGACATTACAGTTTATTATTGTTGTGACTTAGCTTTAAAAAGAGGGAAAATATCCAAAGTTTATATTTTGTGGCAAATTCATCCACTTATCTCCAAAAAGATTAGTGAATTAATTTGCCACAAGCCTCAAATAATGTTTTCTGAAAAGACAACATAAATACATTATTATAAAACAACATAGACTGGTCCTATTTTCTGACCACTGAGCTACTGAGTCACAAGTGGCATCGTCGAAACTTTTTTCGACGGACTTCCAAAGGTTTGATTCCCGCCTGCGACAATTCAAGTGACGAGTCGATTTTTTCTAGTGTATTATTTACTTTTGTATAAATATAGCATTGTGAATGCGAAAATCTCAAACAAAAAAAAGACTACAGTCAGCCCATGAAAATGTCAGTTAGCTAGTTTAACTTAGACCCTTGTCATATTGAAACTTCTGTTGTATTAATATGTCACTGTCCTTATATGTTATTTAATTTGGCACAGTACTAAAGTGCCAACATTCATGGGCCGACTGTACAATGCTGAAGCTAATAAAGAATGTGATAAGGAAGTCATAATAGTAGTTTGTTTGTTATACAAGGGTCGAAAGGAAGCAATGCCCGTACAAGATATTAAAATTCTATAGTTCGAGTATGAAATTGATGACTTTCACCCGTGTTACAAACTCTATACTTTTCAGGAAAGTAAAAATAATGAAAAAAAAATCTACCGCTATCTAAAATTTACCGCTCACAGCGTCAGTATCTTGCCAAATTATATATTTTTTTTTTTTTTTTTGAACACGCAGCAGCTGGCCGTCCAAATAGAGTTTTTAATTCACACTGGCTGTTAAGACACACACAAATATAACAAGGCAGTCCACATCATTGTTTTTAACCCAGAACCATTTTTTTTAATTATGTAAACTTTTTTGTTGCCAATAAGCTATGACTGACAATTAAAAATGCATCAATATCTGAGTATGAGAAATAAAAACAAATTCGTTATCAAACGATTATTTAGAAATAATAAGTCTTACTACTACATTCTATTCATAGAGCCAGACAGATTTTGGACAAAATACTATGAAACTGTAACGGTAATAAAAATAATTTTGCTTTAATCTACGCAGCATTATCAGCACATCCTCGTATGCCATATAAACACAATATTTGACCTTATTTATAATTTATTGTTATTTCTGTTATAGCATTACAGAACCGGCGAACCGTACTGACCGAGCAGTGCCACACTGACAATCGGTTTGTGGCAACGACACATCAATGGGATCATGGCCGCTGACTGCCAACGAAATAATGTTTTAGCAGATACGAAAATAATATTATACCAAAACCAGATTAAAGCGTACATTTACTTTTAGATGACAGTTGACATACAGATATGAATATTAAATTTAGATTTTTCGCATTCACAATGCTATTTTTATATTAAGATAAATAGTCTGAGGTGCTGCGGGTGACTCGATTTTTTCTAGATTTTTCTAATATTATTTATCTTAATACAGATATGAAATTTTGTACTAGCATTCAATCTGTGGTCAAAATTCAATTAAAAATCATTATTGAGAGGTACACATCAATGAATTACCATGTTTTAAAATTATTTGAAGATGCCTAACACTAATACTCGTCAATAGTTAATAAACAAAAGGAATAAAAATAGTCAGCAAGCAGGGGGAGGAAAAAGTGATGAACTGTTTGGACTTTACCTATTTATTTAGAATTATATTGATTGATAGACTACGGCTATAACTTATGACACCTTAAGGCTGTATAAGTCTGCACACTAGCGCCGCCATTGGAAAAAAAATCATAGTGCTTAAATAAAGACGAAATTGTGAATTATCTCTCTGTAGTGCACTCCGTAGAAGCTCTGTGGTTCTTTTTATCGCTTAAACAATATTTTCTATCCTGTCGTTTAGTTTAATGGAGATTTTTTGCGATAAGTGGAAAATCGTTGTAAAAAGTGTACAACGATTTTCCAATGGCGGCGCTAGTGTGAAATGTTGAATGTGAAAACTTTAATATGGCTTAAAATGGCGTAAAAAAGGCTACGTGACAAACATGTTGAAATTAAACATAACTCAGTAAGCTTTAAATAACATTATAATTGTCATCATTTACGTAAACAAAAGAAAACATAATATTGTATTCCGTTCTAAACAGCAATTTCCAAAACCGCAACGTCTGAATGCCGTCGCTCCGGCAAATAAAAATAAATAAGAAAGGCAGGCTCGGCCATCTTTTCTTGGCAATTTCCGTCCACTGAGGTACGAGCGAGTAGGAGGCAGGGATACGTGAAATCACGAGTCAACCCCCTATATCTATGGAAGTCGACAGACTGATTTAGTAGCTTAATCGAAAGAGGCTTTATTTCGTGGGACCGTCCGGACCCGGCCTGTGATCGGGATTATCAATCAGATGGTACCATTGTGAGAGACGAATTAGCTTTCGGTTCATAGTGAAGTTACAATGACGTAGGGAGGACATAATTTAACCTCTTGGTACTTCTAGTAGTAACCCTTTTTTATTTTCGGGTTAGGACCTTTTATAATGAAAGTATTATCTTGTCATGAATACAAAATAAATTTTATTGGTAGAAACAGAAATTAAAGAAGAAAACATCATGCCCCATACTCAAATGCAGGCCATCACTCTTTTCGTTTGAGCAACAGACGATTAAATCACATGTCACAAACTTATGAAAATCACAGACTTTGATATATTGTATGCAATTGACAAGCTTACGGCACGTTTTTTTGTAGTTTAGTGCTTATTTTAAAATGTTAATAGTAGCGTAGCGTTCAAACACTCAGAATGTTGGCCATTTGATTCTGTAGCGAACAATTAATTACTCTTAATTACAATATTAATTATTTTCAAACAGTTAAATTCGAAATCGTGTTCAAAACATTTAAAGTATGAGTTTATTGAAAAATGAAAATTATACTTATAGATTTTCAAATGTTAGTATGTGATAAATTTCCTATGTACATTAATGATAATTTTCCAAACAACTTTAGCAAATAAATAACTAAGCAATAAGCAATTTTTATCGTTCCATCTATTTTATTGATTTTATCTTTACATTTCTAACAATTATCTACATCCAACATTCTGACCTTAAATGTTATGAAAAATATTGAAGGAAAAAGTTAATTTTATATTTAAATATTCCACAATTTCCACTCGTTTTATTTTCAAGGGATCTTGAATAATTGCGCCAAATGTAAACATATCACCGCTGGGCACACACATATGTACAAATCCTTACATACATAATCTTGTTTACGTTTGGGTTACGCGGTACAAGCACATCTCATAAATAATACCTGTTCACACACAGAGATTAATCTTATGTAAGCTCACCTACGCAGCACTACGGTAATTATACCCCTTCTTTGGTATATATCCAAGACATTATCTCGAAGCATGACATGAGCCTTGCTAAGTAAGACAATTTTACCTCGAAATGTGGGAAATGCGAATTACTATTTTCGTAGTAAATTCGCCTGCCTGATTATAATTAATCCGGTGATTATCTTAAACAAATGTGTAGTACAATATAAATTAGTATTTATGATATTATTGGTTGTCACTGGTCAACTAAACCTGCCTTTCTATTGTCTAATTTCAAAATCTATCGCAATCGCTTTCTGGATGAAACACATTGATGCTTCTTTTTGGTACAAATAAAAACTTACCAAAGAAATGCAGCAATGTGTCGGATCCAACTGTCAAATGAAAGCGATTGCGATAGATTTTTAAATTAGACAATTAGCCCCCTGGTTTTGTCTTTCCCATATTTTTTTCATAATTGTAGAAAGCAAATAAAGAAGAAAAATATTATAATATGTAATTTCATACTGAAAAATTTTAGTACATAGGCCGTTTCTCTCACCGTTTACTTACAGACTAATGGCGTAGCTTATTGACTTCCATGAGCGCTCGTACAGCATAAGTTCAAGCAGTTGTGCCCTGTCAGCTTAGACTGAATAAGTTATGATGATTTTACTAATGACCGACTTCGATTGCACCGCCGCGCCGTCCACATACGCAATTTGACCATAAACATTATAAAAATATGAGAAAGCATTTTATGAATTTGCATGTTTCCTATTTTTTTATTGGAACTATAAAACTACTTATTTAAGAAACACTGTTTTTATTTACTTATGTTATAAACCATATTTAAACTCTAGTAGCCAGCTAACTGACTGAAACATCTTGACGTGGACAAGCCAGGTAATTGCAAGTCTTACACGATTGTGCTGCTCCCAAAGCTTTTATCCCACACAAAAGTCTGTTGAACTTGCGGCTTACGTCTGCTCCGGACTGCGCTTAAGAAATTTTAATGTTCCAGCTAAAGTTCCCCTTTGCAGCTTAGTTCCCTTGCGTTTAACTCGGGGCGTTTGAAAAAATAGTGTGTAATCTTCACTGGAGTGGATGAGTCTTGTTTAATTTGTTCTTGTGTTCTTTTTTTGAAAATTTTAGAATTTCTTTATAAATTTTTTTTTGTGCAAATAGTATAGAAACTATTTTGTAACCTCACATTTCGAATTATCTTATGGAAAGTCTGTGCCGCAGCTGTAAGACCATTAAAAATGGCTGACCACAACGCTGATGATGCTGATAGCAAATTGTTGAGAAAAGATCGCGTAATCCATTAGTGTAATGTTCAAATTAGATTTTCGCTTTTAGCACCTAAAAATTTAGTCTATTCACTCTTAGCGCTACTTTTGCTCTACACAAAAGCTCAGAGCACAAAATAATTTCGACACTGTAACTAGTTAAGTGGTATACCAAAAAGTGGCTGTCAACACGACACGATAAATGCATCGTATATTGTCATTTTTAAAGAATTTTCCGACGGTTATACGAGGTAAGTGACTCGGGGGACTCATAAAGAGAACACGGAGGGGACGTCGACCTCTCTTGAAACGTAGGTACCTATGTAAACACGTGAATTTACAGCTTTCAGTTCATTCACTGTATAAACATGATTCTTAACGAAAAAAAATATTATTTTGAGTGTGAAAATGTGAGTACTGAAATTACACATCTACTTGCGAAAAAACATAAAATAATGTTTTCAAATTTGAGATTTACAATGCTATTTTTATACAATACTAAATAATATACTGCAATCCTCCACTACTCCTAAAATCCGGTCCAATGCTCTTACCAACTGAGCTATCGAGTCACTCAGTTGGTAAGAGCATTGGACCAGACTTACAAAGGTCTAAAAATAATATTCTTTTACATTTAAAATGAAAATACGAATACCTCTTTTGCTGAAATTACATTATTTTCAATTAAACGTATTTGATAAATTCCGTTAAAGTCTTATAGTGAACATATAACATTTATAACTTTCAGCTATCTTCGTAATTTCATTAACACTTCTGCGTGCCTTCAGAACATTTTGAATAATGTTATCTTTTGCTCTAAAGGTGCATCCCATACTGAAAGTGGCGCCCTCAGAGAGAAGTTGATAAGAGGAAATTTGTTGAAAATGATTTTAATAAAACTTTACGTGGTATTTTTAATACCAATAGTCTAGTATTTTTAGAAGATATCATTACATTACCTTGTATTCATTCGTTGGTATATATAAGTTGTTGGTGAACAAATAAATAAAAAAATAAAAATAGCGAATGTGTCATAGACGGCCACTTTTAGAAGTTTAGCTATCTAGATACTTCTAGACATAACTACGAGGGAATGTAAGTACCTTCTAAAAATAAACTAAACTATGGGTGTTCAAAATTTCCACGTAAAATTTTATTCTAAATTGATTATAATTTATTATTTAATATTATAATTTGTTTATAACAATCACCGATAGAAATAAGCTTCGCTCAAAATGATTATTTAAAACGCGCCTATTACCAAATAGGTGGATACAAAACTAACAAGAGTAAAATGCCACCGCCAGTTTTTCATGTTTTTCCACGAGCTAAAATAAAATACAAGTGACAGAGTGATTTGTGCAGCGGAAACTGCCGTTCCGGCGGCAGTAGGTACCGGAAACGTACGGCGACCGCGTCCTCCATGTTTGACTTGCGACGCTGGCGCCATCTATCCAACGGAATGCTAATACTTTTCCGGCTTCTTAAGTGGGTTAAGTCTTCGTGAAAAGTTTTGTAAATACAAACGAGAAAGGATGGTATGTAGATACATTTATATATGTTTAAAGTTACGGGATTATTTATTTAAAAAAAACTATGAGGATTTTTGGCTTGTAGCGTGGAAGATGAATCAAACATACAAACCGTTAAAATCACAACTTTATTTGAAAAAAAAATCTATGATAAAAGCAGTTTGCTTTTAGCTTTAGTGCTAAAACTATAGTTGTTTTTATTTAAGTTTCTATAAGAACTCATTATTTTTTACTCTAATTCAAAAAAATAAATCAATGTCTTAAAGCAAGGATTACAAAATATTACATTACAAACTATGTCAATTGCATTTTGCTTAATCACTAGAGAGAAAACTCCTTTTCTACAAGCGGACACAATCATGTCTCCGAAACATTTCAAAGAAAAATCACAAGTCATTGCTTTCGAATAAGCAGCGTACTTTGACAAATTGACCGTACCTTCACAAAGCTTCTTTGTACTTACAAATCTTCGACAAAAGCGATTCATTTGGTAATTAACAATGTTTCCTTAAAATACCGTCACAACAGCTCATTCATTTCCGGTTTGTTTATTTGACGTCTTAAACTTTTTTATGAAAAACATAAAAGCAGTCTAGCGTGATTTACTCCTAGTGCCTTTCTTCTATTTAACTTAATGGCCCATTAAAAGGCACATATAAAGAGGTTTATTGCGTAGACCGTTTAGTTACTGAACGGTTCACATCAGATGCCCTTAATTATCTTAAGTATTTAGGCCATCTGGTTATAATTTTTGGTTGAACACTTTAGTACTTTGTCATAGCAATTTTAATGAATTATGTTTTAAACTGTGAGACATTTGTCAAAAAAGTTGCTATGACAAAGTATTTTAGTACTTTAGTTAAACGTTAATCTTTTTTAATCAGTTATTCTCGTTTTAAAACGTTCCTATACCTACACAAATAATAAAAACAATATTTTAAAACAGATTTTATTTTTGAACCATCGCATTTTTAAAAGCTGAAATTTGTGACATCACAGAGTACCATTTTAACGCTGTCTGTCATATCATATCCCTCTTGTAGCAGCTCAATCCATAATAAAAAAGTTTTTAATATTTTATGGTCATTTTTAGGGTTCCTTACCTCGAAAGGAAAAACGGAACCCTTATTGGATCACTTTTATTGTCCTTCTGTCTGTCTGTCAGTTTGTCAAGACCCTTTATCTCGGGAACGCGTGGAGGTATCGAGTTGAAATGAAAAACCATATACATACTTAGGTCTACAGTCCCTTGAAGCTGTGAAAAAAACAAACTTCTAAGTTAACGTTAAAAAAGATACAGCCGTTTATGCCACAAAAAACGCCTCTCCAAATATTTGGACTTTCTCAAGGGAATCAGAAATTTATGGGGTACTTTCCGTTGACCTAGAACTATGAAGTTTGGCAAGTAATATCGTCTTACGCTACAAGTACAGAGGAAAATCTGAAAACTATACATTTGTTATAATATCATAAAAATATAGTCTTTATTTAGAGTACGTAATTAATCCCCGAGTTTGTACTGAACCCTCGGTGGGCGAGTCTCATCCGCACTTGTCCGGTTTTTATATTTCATTTTAGCTGGCAAATGCCTACGATATAAATACGATACGGTTTTTACTCAATCAATGGGTGCATCCAAAAAGGCTCAACATTTATAAAACCCAATTTTGGATTTTGAAACATAATTTTATTCCCTACACTTTACTTCACTTCACAAATAAGATGATATACAAAGTTTCAATATTGTATCCTTATCTGTAACTTCGGCTTTTATATTTATATCTCTAAGCTAACTTGAAGACATAGAATTTACACTGTGTGAAAATACGGTGATTCCTCTTCTATTATAATACAAATTTTACATAATTAAACTATTACCTATTTCATCAAAAGAACTAAACCAACTATTTATGTTATTGACTTCCGCCAACTAATACCTGATTCTATAAAATAAAATAACGGTTTCTTTCTTTTTATTTATATTACAAAAATATTGTACTGCATAATCCACTGAACTAAATTAATAAAACAAACATTAAAAAAATACCGTCGACTTGAGAACCTCCCTTTTTTTGAAGTCGGTTAAAAAGAAAGAAAAAGAAAAAATTAAAATATCTTTAATTTCGTTAGAAATCTAATACGCCTCTAACCAATAACGTGAAATACTTAACTTAAATAAACTCTACAGAACAGAAGCGCAGTCAATACTGCTGCCAGTGACGTTCCATCGAAGCTTCATTTCTGAACAAAGAGGACGAAAAAATAATCGCGGTAGTCGGACGATTTTTGTCGTACAATTTATTTGATTTTAAACCATACATGAGTAAATAGTGTCATGGAGTTTGACGAAAATCGTCCGATATCGTGATTCTTTTTATTTATGTAATAGGCTACGAGCCGTATAATAAAAAGGGCACACCAATCACCTCAAATAATAATTTACGCCCAACTCGAGCGCGGCTTTGCATGTCGTATAAAGTACGATTTTATCGCGTTCACTCCACAACAACTGTATTTGGTGGGCGGACTCAGGTGTGAAGGGGATTTAAAGTTCATTGCGCAGTTAGAGGGCGGCACCTACGCTCGTATATCTTAGAAAATGCTCTGATAAACTCTCTACAACAATGTGCCCCTGAAGATACGAATTTAATCTTAAAGAACTTATCAACGCAGTTCTCGAAGTTCTAATTTCAGCTGCTTTTGTTTTCAACTCATTATTATCAGGTTACGGATGAGCTCGCTTTGTAATACTTTTGTATCTCAAAGCTTTGTTTATAAAAAGTGACGTTTCACTTATTATGACTACGAGAGTTAAAGTTTAAAAATCTAGTAAGTTACAGATACTCTGAAAACATGGAAACAGTGTATTAATAAATATTTAACGAAGACTCAATCACAACTTTGTCAATTTCTTGCAATAAAACAAGACGCGAGTATGACACGTAGAAAATAAGCTCTAATTGCATTTCATGCTACAGATCGCTTCTGTTTAGAACCAACATAATATTATAGGTTCGTAGAATCAATACGGGAGATAGAATGGAAACCAATTTACGAGTACTTATAGGTACCCACTCATGCCTCCTACCGTCTGTGATGGGTTCAATTTAGTTATTTGTGCCTGTGCATATTCACCAGAATTTCATTAGTTAGGCAAACTGCTGATTATCAATCGAACATTAGAATTATGCAAGCCATCGTAAAGAATAGGTACCTTTTTAAATTTTGAGATTTTAGTATTCACAATGCTATTTTTATACAATAGTAAATAATAATACAGAAAAAAAATCGCACCAGATCATATTCTCGGACGGGAATAGAACCCGCGACCTTTGGAAGTTTGGTCCAACGCTCTTACCACTGAGCTACCGAGCCACTATGTCGAGTTCCTATACCGAGTGATTCGGTAGATCAGTAGAAAGAGCATTGGACTTCCAAAGGTCGCGGGCTCGATTCCCGTCCGAGAATATGATTGAGTGCGACTCGAATTTTTTCTATTATTTTATTTATTATTTAGTATAATAGGGTAGCTTTTAAAAATATATAAGTAGGGGTGATATATTTTTCTCTTTTGCGTGCTTTTACGTTGGTTGTGTTTTTATCGGAATAACAGGAATATATAACAAAAAATAAATGATAAGTATACTCGTAGAAAACTAAGGTAGACTTTATTTTATTATCCCAATAAACAGATCTATAGTGGCATAAAAATCGCGAATCTATCTGCGAATAATACCAAATAATATACTAGAAAAAATACGACTCGCACCAGATCATGTTCTCGGACGGGAATTGAACCCGTGACCTTTGGATATCCGGTCCAATGCTCTGACCGCTGAGCTACCGAGTCACTAGTGGGAACGTCGAATTTCTCCTAGTATATCAACTCTTACGCTGCAAGCCAGCGCCATCTCACCATTGTACAAGGAATTACCTCGACATCAACTGAATACCTTTCCAGATATTTTTAAACAATTGATTAAGATGAGAAAGCTTTATAATTTTTAAATTTTTGAGATTTAAGCATTCACTGCGAATAATGCTTAATTGCCGTCGAAATTTTAATGATATATCGAAATAAAGTGTACATTATGTTAAAACTACTTACTTGATGCGACATTTGCGTGCAAACTATGCTATTGAAATTTGCAACGTATTATATGCAAACTCAAGTTGTTATTATGCAGATCGTTTGCAACAGTCTCAATGCAAGTAATCATACTTTGATATTGTAAGTTAAAGCTTCTTAATAAGTACCTACCTTCTGCCTCTATAGCTCAAACGAATCCAAACTAATTTTATGTAAAGTTTTAAACCTATAAAAACTATTTAATGGTTCGAATTTTTTATTGATAATTTAATTTGTTATAACTTCTGACACTTCTTATTTATAATCTTCAATTTGCACGGGTGGCGCCATCTATTAGTTATACTGTGAACTAAAATGACGGAAAAGAGAAAATTTGTTTTTTTACGTCTTTCCGTACATTTTTTGAAAAATTTCTTTAATTCAAACCAAACACAACAAAAAAAGAAAATTATCTAATTTGGTGCAGTCGTTCTTCTTAAGTTATGCGCTTACATATATTTCGGCGATTCATTTTCTATAACGGAAATAAGAAAAATTGTTTTTTTACATCTTTCCGTACAATTTTTAGAAAATTTTCTTTTATAAAAACCTTGAAAGAATAATCGGTGTGTTTATTATCTACGCAACAATGCTCACCCAAAGTATTCTATTAATTTGATTATTTCTCACTTAACAGGATCAATGGTTAATTCTACCAATATAATTCTATGAACTGCCGAAATAGACCGTAACAATTTCCAGCAATCCTGTAATTTACAGCCTAACATTTTCCTGGAACGTCTTAGAATTGTATACAAAGGTACATTTACTTAGTCGCTAATCTGTCAACATTCACTCTAGAGAAATGTTTCCACAAATGATTTATAAACGTCGCCGAGTCTCGTGGAATTGTGCTGACAGGGCAATCTCATTAGGCTAACAATGGAGTAGGCAGGCTATAAATCAATGTATTGTGTGTAACTATTGGTTAGCTTGTGCGGCGGCGGCTCATTATCGTCCTGCAATTATGTCGCGCAAACATGATGTATCATCGTCGTTTCCTAGACGATGGCGTATTAGATGTAGCTAATGCCTAATTATACCGTAACGATGCCCTTCCAATCGTATTATTACGTCATAAGTAGCGCTCACGGTTACATTTTTAACAACCCGGAAACAGTTATAGATTTCAAGAAAAAAAAACATAGTTAATTTATTTTTGTTAATCCTGAAAGCAGTCCTAAGCCCATTAAAGTAGAAAGGGAAAATTTGTATCAACTGATATCATGCGATGCGACGCTGCCATTTTGTAGTCATTCATCGATTTATTACGAAGTGTCCGTGAAAGTGGAGTGTCTATAGGATTTTTTGTGATAAGATTTCCGGATTTCCTCTGGCCGCGTGGTCCGATTGCTTTATCCGATTAATCGGATTACCCTGGTGAGTTAATTTTATTTTTTTATTTTCATCCCACTTAATATTGAGACGGAAATGATTGACCCTGTAAGTTTCCCGAGTGATAAAAAATAACCGTGTAATAGAACCATGGACTTAGAAAAATTTTCGCATTTCTATGAATAGAACACATGTGATAAGTTCTGTTCAACAATGTATTGTACTTACAATTAATTATATGTAACGCAATGATTTGCTTACAAACCTAGCGTTTTCCAATTCCACATTGTAGAAAGGAAAAAAAATAACAGAAAAGAAAATGCAGGAATAAAAAATTAACAGAATTTGAACCTGTGTCTTTTCAATTCAGCCACTATTAGGTATTATTTGTCAGAGATCATTCAGCTTGTCGAGAGGCATAATTTCCAATTTGCCCCTTTTGAAACCATTGAAAGGCGCAAGCAAATTGACATTTTGGATATGTCAAATAATGCTACCTGTAGATATAGGCTCGAGTGAAAATATGACATGGGATAGACCTCTGTCTGTTGCGTGTCAAATTTGAAAACACAATATCCGAAATTTCCACGTAACGCTCTCGGACTTACACACGTCAGTCTCAATCAGTCGAACCGATGGGGAAATACACATGGCAAGGGACAAAAAAAAGCACCATTTGGGGTAGTGTATTTCTGGAAATCAACAACGTGACATCAATTATTACTAGAAACCAATAATGTTAAAATGGAAAAATGTATAACTTCTTTAAATTACAGCTTGCGAGGTGATAACGGGGTGCGCAGATGACACTATCTATTAGTTCTCTTACCAAAGACTTTAAATTTGATTAAAAACTCACTTAGAAATCACATCCTTCCCGTTTTTCAAAAAGTTGAAATTGAAGAAAGTTTAAGCGAATAATATAGACCATCTCCTCTCTTTATATAGTCCATTAGAATCCAGAAGGCATGCAATAAAGCTTATGGCGGCTGCAATCTCTGCATCGAGTGATTTATGAATTTAATTTCAGTTGGAACAAGCGCCTCCTTTTTTTACAACTAAATGGAGGTAACAAGCATCTTGCCTTAATAATGAAGACGGAAGAGAAAAGTTTTAACTTGCATACAAAATAGGTAGCACTGGAAATTGATACTCGAGAAAAGTTTTCATCTCTCATCTTTCAGTGAGTTGTAGACCTCGCTCAAATTGTATGCTGTTTAAAAATTAACCTAATAGATGTCTGAAATTTTGAGATTTAAGCATTCACAATGCTATTTTTATATAATACTAAATAATATACTAGAAAAAATAGGACTCGCTAATAGATGTCGCCACATGGTTGACACTGCTTTTGAAAAGCAGTACTATGTGCTGTTTGGCAGGTTAGGTATTCTTTTATTATATCTATTCTAATCTAGATGGCGCTAAGAACATTTTTCGAATGGGTCAGACCATAGACTTAACAAAATTTTCGCTGCGCTCAAGAAGACCAATAGCAGACGGATAACCGGAATGACATATGACAGAATTTTTGCACAAACTGAAGCAGAGACGCTTAATCTTTTGTCGATTTGTTAAGAATACTTTTTTCTAGTTTGTAGAATTTAATTTTGATAAAGAGTTTTCAATTATTTAAATAGATTTATATTTTGCTTGACTTAACTTTTTAGAGTATCTACTAAAGTTTCAGTTTTAAAAATAACCTTTTTTCCCTGAGGCGGAAGTTTTAAACTTGCATACAAAATAGCACTGGAAATTGATAGCGAAGAAAAGTTTTCAGAGATGGAAGAAAGATCTTAATTATTCTATCTGGCTGTAATTATCGATTTGTTGGGTACTTTAATACTACTAATACTTTAGTACTAGAATACTTTAATTTCTAGTTTGTAGCTTTTAATTTTGATATAGAGTTTTCATTATTACCAAAATTAAGTTATATTTTGCTTCACTTTACTTTTTAGGGTACTAAAGTTTAAGTTTCAAAATAACCTTTTACACATTTTAACTTTCACTTCGCATTTTATTTGATCAAAATCACAGACGTATTAACCCCTCAAGGCCCGAAAAATGAGAGACAATAGATATTCCATTGTTATCCCGCCGCATGCGGACGTTCGGGCGTTGATGAATTAAACGCGTTTAAACAAACATAGGTGTTTAAGCTCCTACCTTTTTCCGACGTTTCGACCGAGTCGCATCGGCCGTGGTCACGGGCTTTAAACACCTATGTTAAACGCGTTTAATACCTGAGAAGTTAATCGAATAACCTTTTCCATTCAAATCACACTGAATGTTGAAAATACAAATGGCAAATGATAAGTCCTTACAATAAAGCTTTAAAGAACTCTATGTTCGAGACAAATTATCTCTATTAGTATTCAAGTCTGTCGTACAGGTTCGTTTTACAACATCATTATTTCTATTGTGTGGAATAAAATAAGATTCCAAGAATTCTGATATTTTACTCCTCTTTTCTTGTACCGTTATCTCGCTAATACAATACGAAAACCTAATACCTACTAGTAGAAAAGTAATGGCTATTAGTAACGTATTTTCTTACGAAATGATTGAATCAGAAGGGAATATTGGAGTGTGAAACATAATGCCTTCTTTTCGTTGGGTCGTAAAATTGTAAAAAAATATGAAAATATATTAGTGAAGGAAGTAACGTGAGCTCAAATGCAATGAATATAACGAACTTTATGCGAAAACTAAAACGCATGTTTTTGTCGCAGATATTTTTGCACTGTGTTGACCCTTCAACGCCCGGAAAATAAGACTCAATAGATATTCCATTGTTTTCCGGCTACATGCGGCCGCTCGGGCGTTAATGAAATAAAAAACAATAGGTAGTTACGACCTATTATCTCTGTTCAAAGAATGAAATAAAATATATACTTATACGTCAATAAATTACGTATTCACTTCCAGATAAATAATTTTTGAGCCTTTTGATAGAAAGACTGCGGAGATCCTCTATATTTTTGGCTTACAAAGCTGGAAATAAATACGAAAAGGGAAATTCAATTAGACAATCGACGTTGACAGTGCCTGTTTCAAGTTTGCTCCGCTGATTCAACTAAGAAGATTGTCAGACTTCACCCTTAAATATTTTATATTACACAGCAATTTCAGCACTGCGTAATAGACACAATTCTGAGAAACAACTTTTTATTACTTACTACCTAATTGAATTGAGGCAAAATACAGTAATATTATGAAGGATGATTTCTTTGGACAAGCAAAATAAAATTATCATTACTATTTATTAGAAAAAGTTTATGTTCTTTGGTGACAAAGTTTACTATAGTACTTTAAAGTTTTATTTAATGAACCGTCTATTGACCATCAGCCATTTTTACTGTCCTCACTGCTGGGGCACAGGCCTTCCTTATGGATGTATAAGGAGGATGGGCTATAACCCACCATGTGGGCCCAATGCGGATTTGTGAGTTAACGGCTGCAAATGCAGCCTGGACCAATGGCTTAACGTGCCTTCTGAAGTACGGGGGAGCTCGAGATAATCAATTTTTTGTCACCCATCCCATGACCGACCCTTGCGAAAGTTGCTTCACCACCACAATCGCCAAGCCAAGCGCTAAACCACTGCGCCACAGCGCTCCTCAAACCATCTATTACCTATAATAAAACAGGTAAAACGAGCAGCACTTCAAGAGCACCGGACTTGGATTCGTTCCATCTACTTCAATTTACGTAACGTCACGTGAAGGCTATGCTGTATTGAGATCGCTAACGATATACTTTCTGATTTCAATTTCATATATATGTCGTGGGCCAATCGTTGAACTGGGCCGATTGAGATCTGCCTGGTCAGATCACGATGTGCCGACATTTCATGATCTGGCCAATAATTTCATGATGTACCCAATCAAAAATGAGGCAGATCGATAAAAGCAACATATTCGTCGATTTGCCCTACTAGTACTTGGGCACATCGAGATATGGCTGGGCGCATCATAATATACTTCCGTTTCGCTTTGCTTGTGGCGCTGTAACGCTGTTTGCGCTCTGTCAGTTGTGTGTTTACGTGCGAGCTAGATATTTTGGTCACCCTACAGACTATTTATCCCAGCATGGCTGGTTACATCTTCATTATTTAGTAAAATATTTTTTAACAAACTTCATTTTATTTGCTTGTACTTTGGTCACCCTACAGAATCGATTTGCCCAAGCATGGCCGGACAAATCATCAAACGTTATGCTTTGAACGATATGGCGGGTTTTGAAAAGGCAAATCAAGAAATGCCGGCGTATCTTGATCTGACCAGGCAGATCTCGATCAGCCCAGTTCAACGATTGGCCCACGACATCTACATTATAATAAAATTGTAAATTCTAAATGTTTGTACGATAGCTATGAACCCTGGTGAAAGATTTTTTGAAATCCGTTTAGAAATAGTAAAGTTATAGTATAGTTATATTATAATTGTTAGGCTTTAAAGGAAATGCCAAGCTCAATGCAATATTATTATGTGCTTTATCACTTGCGACGTAAGGTTCGCGTATGTCGCGGATGACGTGTTTTTATATCATAACAACAAAAGTTTAGGATTCAAACCTGTTACTGATCCTAATTGTTTCTCCATTAACATATCAATTATTTTTTATTTTGAGATTAATCGACTTATTATTTTCATATTTCAAACTATTATTATTATCAAAGTAACTCAATGATACAATATCTTAAAATACCTTCTACCTACACAGATAAAGAATACAAGTTATTTTACTTTATGGCAAAACAAGTTTTTATGATTATTTTTCATTATGGATTAGGTTTTTTAAAGTATATAAGCATGACAGCCACAGTACGAATTTACTTCTAAACTAAACTCAATTATTTTCTACACAACGCTAAAAAATAATTGTAAAGAATTCCTTTGCAGTTTTGCATTAAACAAACGAACCAAAGCCTTGTAACGCGTCCACTTGCAAAACATTCTCGTAACATTTTCATAGAAACTATTGAGAAATGTTATTTTAGTAAAGTACTATAAATATACAAACGGCCGGCAGGCATAAAAAACAAAATTTGCTTTACACCGTGGTAACAAAAAATATTAGTCTTATTTTTAAACATTTTACAAAACGGCCGAAATATGTTTTTTTTCATATTTCCGCCAATTTTAAAAAAATCGAAAAACCAAATAATTACTTATAATTTTCAAACCTGCTCACAAAATTTCACGAGAATCGGAGAAATGCGACCTGTAGACGAGAACAAACGGACATCCGGATACCGGAAGGACATGCGAAAGCATCTTTGCCCAAGCTGGACCAGAGACGCTTCGCGCTCGCTCAGTCAATTAAATAAAATATTTAAAGGGTAATCTAGTATCTACACTGTAGCACCATAATTTCGAATAAACTAGTTAAACTTTGAATTATTAACTGAAGATAATACTTCAAAACTAAGGTTCTTAATCTGCTAAGTTTGACCGTCCTCTAAACTGGTTGACCCCCGTTTATCTTGGGCTTCTCATTTAGTTATCTGTAATTTAATTTAGAGCCGCTTTAAAGGACGGAACATAATCATAAACAATGGGAGCAGTTTCGTGACTGATGAGATTATGAAATAATGTGTATTGTTTTTTTTTAATAGTGCTAGACTTTCGGCGTAATAGAGGTTGTAAATTAATTTTTTTTTTAAATGTGAGTTAGATTTATTAGCTTTACTGTATTGTTAATCGACTTTTTTTAGGAATCTAGGAAGTTTAAATAAAACGCTCGACTTTAAGCCATTTTTATTATGCTAATTATATTATAATATCTAGTTTATAAATGTAGTTTATTATGCAATGTTTGGATATAGATGGTGAATGTCAGTGTTCAGTAAAATCTATGCTGATTTTTGTAACACTGTACAGTCTAAATTATGTTCTGCCTCATTGTAATTATTAAATAAATAAAAAAAAAATGCAAAACCACTCATTTCTACGAAATGAATCATCGTTAATAGGATCAAAGGCTAGAAATATCTAACCCTGTATATCCTAAACAAACAGATTAATATGTCGGATTCTGTGACCACACAGTGTAACTAATATTCGCATTAGTGACGTCATCGGATTGCGTTCAGCATCCGCCGATTGCGCCGTTACTTCGTCCCCGACGGAAATGGCAAGGGATGCGTCCTATCTACTAGCTACTCTCGAATGTGCAAATGAGATGCGGTAGGTATATACGAAAGTGGAAACACTGCATAAACATTATATCTTAATAAAATAAAATTTATGGTACATACTTACCTAAAATTATGTCTAGATAGAATCATTGGACACAACTATGACTCTAACACTATTATGAGAATTATAACAGACTGTTCTTTTTTTTTATAAAAGCTATTGTATATATACAAAAGAGTGAGGCATATACGATTCGAAATTTCACACACACACGCGCACGTACGCACACTTAAACAGACTACCTATACTGTTAATTTAACATAATATATTCTTAGGTGATCCGCGGGTCCCTGTATTTCAGGTCTCCAGGACCTGGAGGCCTGAAATACAGGGCCGCCCTAGTTTAGGCTCCAGCTCGCACACTCGGAGCAGTTAATGTTGTTATTGTTTATTATATTTATCCAGTATATAATATATACTGTACCGATTTGTGTGTGATAAAATAAATGTCTTTTTATTATTTACAAGACCATTGTTTAAGATTTTCCCTAATTTATTACGAAAACAATCTTTCAACTCCATACTCACACTTAGTCACCACCGACGGAAATAGCAAGCGATGTAGGTAGACTATGTATATCTACCTTTTGGAGACCACCGAATGTGCTAATGTGACTTAGTAGATATTTACCAAACTGAATGTACTGAATGGTAATTGGCTTTGGCAATCTACTAAGCTAAGTATGTAATCTATCTAGAGACTAACTTGACACCAAACTTTCTCGAAATGCTATTGACATAGGAAAACTCATTTACAACCCGTGGTACTTTGGGCCGAGTATCGTATAAACTTTGACTTATGTTTATAGTGCACGTTTGATGAGGACATGTTTAATGACTTAACTAAACACAGGTGAGATTCGCAAGGAACTAGGTAGTAATAATCTAAAGTAGTAGCTTAGACGAAATAAACCCGTGTGAGATTTACTTTCCTTATTATAGTTTTAGTGTCCAGGTCACAGTGAACTATTTTCAGTTTTAGGATACAAATTTCATCATTTTGACTATCCCTATCGAGCGCAAAACTCATTCATTTGGGACAATTATAGAAAGACTCGCTAACTTTCTTTTTTACTTGCACCCAAATAAAAAGTCTATCACATGCCACCGCATTCAATCCCTTTCTATAAACTAGTGAGTTATACACAACAATTACTCACCGAGCTAAATACGGTTAACTTAACACATAACTAAGTTTGGTTATTAAGAGTTGAAAATCCAACAATAGTTTACCTTAACTGGGCTGCTCATAACTTTGAAACCCTCTTCATGGTTGCCTTATGAACCTTCTACACGATGATTTAAAGAGGTCGAATTACCTCCCTAAAAGAAAGGACGAATAAGACTTTAAGTGCTGTTTCACTCATAACTTACAATGCTCGCACACGTTCCTCAGCTTCCTACTGCTATGAATCCTGGTTGCAAAGTAATAACTCATATCTGTAATAAAGTTTGAAAAATGAAAAAGTTTCAAACGTGCAAAGAAACTTTTGCTAATATTGTTAGTAGAATTACGGCCAAATACTCAAACGAATCTTAAAATTAAGGCTACCTTAAGTTAAAAAAAGTTGTCAGATTTGACAGAAACTCTATGAAACTGACAGCTTCCTTAAAGTTAAGGAGACATTAACTAAAAATTTTGGCTAAGAAGCCTTTGAGTATTCGGCCGTTACTAACTCTATTTGGTTTACCGCTGAAGGCTAGAAAACTACAATGCCTTATAATATTATTAATAAATTCTATAGCAGCAAGTGATTTTTGAATATTATAATAATATATACTTTATTATCAAAAATGTGGGTTTTACAAGACGTTACTTCTTATGATAAAGGGCCTTACAAATTTATCTTCAAAAGTATGTCACTTTGTGATTCTAAGATAAGTACTTTACACATAATAATTTTAAAAAAACAAACATGTAAGTAGTTCAATAAATAGGACATAAGGACTCAAAATATTCCACTGCTATCTCAATCGACGAACCATATAAATTAATAATATATGGAAACCACACTAAGTCTAAGTAGGTTCTAAAAGATTTTCTATTTTTTTAACAGGAATTATTCAAAAGCCTTCACTGTTCAACTAGAAATTATTATTAACTACTTTTTGCCATATTCAACAAATCCAAACATTGTCAGTACTACAGTTACTATTTTCGTACGAAAAGCGGTGAAAACATAATCATGATTAAGGTCAAGATGGTACTCCCATAGCGAAGACGTAGCATCGAGTCCCATACAAAAAGGTCGCATATTCGTACTTCGCACATGTGACTCTCCATAAATACTTACATATTTGAACAATTTTCTCTTATGCGCGATATTTTTACGTTACTGTCAACAACGTTCCCATTCCCAGTAAATAGAATTCCTTTGGAGTTTACGCATAAAGAAAGTAATAACTGTCAAGTGAACGATACGCCACCCTCACACCTACCGCCATAGATCTTTCAAGCGATAACTTAACAATATTTATGCCTAGCAGCCATTGTGCTTATCGCCTTCAATAACGCGAAATAATGGAGAAAAATTATTTTGTAGGCATAAATATATTTCCATTGTTAGTGAAACCACGCATTGTTAAAGCCTGAATGTTAATCCAATTACTTTCAGGGATTGTAGGTAGCAGTTTTGGCAGAAAACGATTCATGATAGGTATTGCTGAAATTGAAAATAAGCATCTGATGCTAACTTAGTACCATAGCCAAATTCGAGAAAGTTATATCAGTATCTGGAAATTTTTTCGTCGTGTCTTGAATAAATCATTGGGAATAGGAATAAGGGAACACAAAAAACTAGTCTGGGAAAATAAAATTCAATGTAGGTACTTTCACTTCATGAAAATTCATCGATTAAAATTAACATCATTTTGTCGAAAAAAAATATTAAAAAAATATGTTTCTTTTATATTTAAAATACCACGCTCGAGAGTAATAAAAAAATCCTATAAAAAGTTGACAAAATCAACGTTTCGTAGTCCCCTGTTTTCTCCTCCAAAACTAGACCGATTTCAATATTTTTCATCAAAAAATGTTTTGCGTTTTATTTTATATAACCTCGTCAAATTTGATTGCTGGATATCTAAACAATGCCAATTTTTTTAAGTTTTTGATTAAGTAAATCTCTTTTAATTTTTAATTTATGAATTAAGGGAAAACATAAGAACACAGCCAAATCATTTCTTTAAATTTTTATGGAAAAAATATTTAAATCGGTCTAGTTTTGGAGGAGGAAACAGGGGACTACGAAACGTTAATTTTGTCAACTTTATAAAAAAAAATCAATTCTCTCGATCGTGGTGTGTCCTATTAAGGTAGTTTTGGGTGCCTACTGGCTAATTATTCGAACTTTGGCGAGTCTGCCGAGCTTCAACTTAAAACAGATACAACGAAGTAAGGAGTTTCGTATTGTACTGTTCGCCGAAGATATTTAGAAGATATCGATGTTCGTGTGACATCTTGAACTGGGATTCGACATTTTGGCCCGATTGGGGCTCGATTTATCTGTTTTAATTTGAAGTTTGGCAGTCTTTCCGAAGTTCGATGCGTTAGCCGGTACGGCTCCTGAAAAGCACGTTCTTCTTAACATACTACGAGCTTTGGTGCAGGGTACAGTCAAGCTGATTTTCACTACCACTTTATCTGCACACACAAGATCTATTCATATTCTCCAATAGGTAGCATTGTGAGTATGTATTACATCGTACTAAAAGGCCAGTAATGCATACAAGCTTATTTGACCACTCAGTATTGATGCGAGAATCTTGCAGTAACAATGTTTCCTTGACCATAGTTGGTTTGTGCGTACACAATTTCACAGTAATCGCAAGACGGTACGTAGTCAATATTTGCTCGGCAGGGAAGGCCGGGCTTCCCGCCCCGTTCGCTGTTTGCTCAGTTTTGAAACGTGTAGGTTGTGTTCGCTTACTGACTTATTGTCTAGTGGACGTTGGAATGTTTGTACGGGATATTGCATTCTTCTACCGCCTGTACCTTTATTGTCTCTCCGGTTTGTACGGATGTTTGTATTTTGCTTATAATCTTTATGAATAGAAAAAATAAAGATTTATTTGTTATAAGAAAACTGTTATTTAAAATGCATTTTTTTAAATTCAAAATTGTAATCAAAGAATTGGATCCATCTTGATTTATTAACGAATATAATTAAGAAAAATATTCACCCCTTCTATGCTTCATAAATTCACATCCTTATAAAATAACTTCTTCCGTACATTGTCAAAACTCACATGGTCGTTCTACATCGATATTATTAATTTTCCGTAAGTGTATCTTGAAAGACAACAACTTGAAAGAACCTATGTTTCCCTCATTAAAACAACGGTTGAGTATACAATTAGCATGGTCTTGCAGCGGCAGTTGGATAACGAAGCACGACTCCACTTATCACATGCAACTTGACTTCAGCTCCATGAGTTATTATTACAAAATTATCTCTAATCCATTAGAAATATTCATGGGAATTTCAGCTTTATCGCAACATGCTAAAGTCTGTAATAGATAAAACGGAACGGAGTTGTAAGGCTGATTTCTTGTTGGCTCAAAATTTGTGGATGCACCTCTTACCGCACGATAGTGGATACAGAGGAGTGCTCTTGTGTTTTGAGTACACGCGAAAGAGGAAAAATTTCATGCCTTACCATGATTCAAAGTTTGAGGCTGGATTAATCCTATTTTACGCTTTTGCGTTTTTACTTCGTTTTGCATGACCACGGATTTATTCAGCTTAGGATTTTATATTAAAAGTTTCACAGAAAAGTTACTAGTGGCTCCAGTGAGCTGTAGAACTCGCTTAAATGTTGTTATTTAAAAATTAATCTAATAGATGTCGCCATGATCTTGACACTGCTTTTGAAAAGCAGTACTATGTGCTGTTTGGTAGGTTAGGTATTGTTTTACTATATCTATTCGAAGCTAGATGACGCAAAAAGATTCGCGAAATTTCGAAAAACTTGTTTGACAAAAGAAATCTATATAATTGTTGAACCTGCTCACAAAATTTCACGAGAATCGGTTGAAAAATGCGGAGAACAGACAGTCGGACAGACATACGAAAGCATTTTTACCCAAGCTGAAACAGAGATGCTTCGCACTCGCTCGGCCAATTAAGAGAATCTTTCGAGATAGTTCCATTTTTAATATTAAACATAATTAACTATTTAGTGTTAACCATCCTGCTTTTTACGAGCATCACGCCTCCTATTTCCAAACGAAGGATGTAAGAAAATATATTAAAAAAAAGGAGGATTTGATGTTCACTTTTTAGAATTCTTTCGCAGTCGTTCCGCGTTAGAGTCCCGTCACAAAGGCAGTGCACGGACCCCAGCATTTTAATGCAAATTTCATTGAAATGCGCGCCATTGTTATCACTTCCAGTCTCCAGGAACACTTGGTATTCATATATATGCGCTCCTTTATAATGTAATTTACTATATTATTAAAATAATGAAAAAGTGAACAGGCTCCTCGTTTTTAGGGCTGTTTTGAAGCATACGAATGTAGTGGATTTTATATTGATTAACTAGCTGTGATGCCCAGCTTCACTCAGGGAGTTGATATGAGATTGTGTGGTAAGTAGTTGGAATAAAAAATATAAGAGGTATTTTTTATTGAAAACATATTGTGAGGGAACTGGGTTACGGGATTGGAAGGAAACGCCGGGGCTGAATAGACGACGCTTTATTTCACCACTCTGGTGACGCAGTATTTATTATTATCTTCAAAAGCACGCCATTCAGGTAAAAACGAGTACCTTACCAAATAATAGTATAAATAGCATATTATTTGGTATTATATAAAATAGCATTGTGAATGCTAAAATCTCAACAATTTAAAAACGAGTACCTTCTTCGTGGATGGGGGAAAGAGGGCTACCACACCATATAACTCCCTAGATCGTACCGGAACTCGTTTCTGAGTTTTAGCGGCACGCACATTTTGTAGACTTTCTTTTACTATATTATGTTACCGCTTAAGTACGGAATACAGTAATATACAAATTAACAAGTTAATTTGCAGATTAACTGCTCGAGTCCGTTAAAGTGCGAATTTTTTTTAAAGTAATAGATTTCCGCAATTTACCTTGTTAATCTGCACATTAACGAATGCTACACCGTTAGAGTGAGCAAAACAATCTGCAGATTACCTAGTTAATAAACGAAATGAAATTTTCGCACTTTAATGAACTCGACTAGGTAATCTGCAGATAAACTAGTTAATCTGCACTGGTTTACGCACTTTAACGGTGATATAATAATATGTATTGATTAATATCCGAAAAAATAATAATATTAAAACAATGTTGAGATATTACTAATATTGTGTTTTGGTGACCTTGTTTAATTTAGCCGTTTTCACAATTATGCAGTCACTCGAACATTTATATAAGTTCAAACAATAGAGACACACTATTTTAATGTATGTGACTTCTTTGTACTTCAGCAACTTCAGCCCACCTAATGAATTTACAACTTGCGTAATCATTTAAGTAAGTAACTTACAATTTACGACTGAAGTATGTGAATTTAAAGTTCAAATTGAGCTTATTTAAGTTACTGGTAAAGTTAGGCTCAAGTTGCCTACGTTTCGGAATAATTTGTTTCGCGAAACAAAAGTTTTATACAAAGTTATCAGTGAATTAATTTAGTTATATGTTGTTAAAAAGAAGTAGTCTAAGTTGTTATTGTTATTGGTTGAGTAATTAAAACAATACTAATTATAATTAAGTATTTTGCAATATATATCTTGAATACCAACTAAATTAGATAATTAGAGGAATGTTGATGACATATTGACACAAAATTATCACTAATGTATCAAATAATCTTATTTAATTAGAAATTGAAAACGGCATTTGCCCCTGTTTCTTTTTTATATATTTCTTTTAAAGTTACGCTTATCTTTTTTCCGAGCCAACAGCTTATTTCTGTAGCATGAAAGAAAGGTGGCCTTTTTAATTAAGGAGAAAACGTTAATTAGGGTAGGGACGTTTTAAAAACTCGCTTAAAAAAATTTAAATAATTTCTAATTCCAACACAAAATAATAATATCTACACAGATAAAAAAAATACAAATTTCACCTCATCATGTAAATTTAATTTGATGATTTAAAAAACCATTCTACTTGTCACTAATACACCAATATATTCAGTCTAAAAGCTACGAAACCTCAGTTGCAAGATCGGTTGGTGAACTAGTTGGAATAATGAAAATTGTACCTATTATGAGTAATTTCTCAGCTTCCAATCAACAAGCAGGCTTACTGAAAAAAATCAGACTGCAAAAATAGCTTCAAAATTATTGGTGCACTAGTTGGAATTATAAAAATTTAACTAAAAAGTTCATTAGATCCGGTACAGCCACGTACAGCGTTGCCTAACAGTCTGATTAAACTCATAAATCGGCACGCCAGATGGCGCGCGCCGCGCTGTAAATCGCAACCGATACGACATTTGTCTCTATTCCCCAACTCTGGATCATTACGCTGTCTGAATGTACAGATTGTAATAAAATTAAAAATATTATTTGATGAGTTCTGCTACTACTTAGTCTTGTTATTTTACTAGATAAATGAACCATAATGGATAATAATTTACACTCACATAATTCTAATTTAAAGCAAAGTAAACAGGCTAAAGCAGCAATAAAGTTTTCAGATAAAAACTGCAAAGTAATCATTTTTGACGACCTCCGTGGTCGAGTGGCTTTGTACACCGGTTTTCAAGGTGTCGCCATCTCTGAGGTCCCGGGTTCGATCCCCGGTTGGGTCAATTTAGAAAACGAACTTTTCTATATTGGCTCAGGTCTGGGTGTTTGTGATACCACCGTTGTCTTCGATTTACATAACACAAGTGCTTTAGCTACTTACTTTGGAATCGGAGCAATGTATGTGATGCTGTCAAATATTTATTTATTATCATTTCACAGTTGGTAAAAATATACGATCGAAAAGAAAAACGCTACGCCCTATCGGAGTCAGGCGAACGTCTCGGCAATATTGACATCGAGAGCATCTTGCAACTAATCTTATAGAAAACACATTCACGGTTTTTAAACAAATTACATTGGATTCAATATTGTAAAAGAAATATCTAAATGTAAGATTAATATATTTAAAAATATTTGACTACATCACATACATTGCTCCGATTCCAAAGTAAGTAGCTAAAGCACTTGTCTTATGGAAATCAGAGACAACGGTGGTATCACAAACACCCAGACCTGAGCCAATATAGAAAAGTTAATTTTCTAAATTGACCCAACCGGGGATCGAACCCGGAACCTCAGAGATGGCGACACTTTGAAAACCGGTGTACAATGCCACTCGACCACGGAGGTCGTGTGAAAATGTAGTATGAAAAGGTAAAACTAACAGTTGGTCAAAAATATACGATAGAAAAGAAAAACGCCACGCTCTGTTGGAGTCAGGCGAACGTCTCGACTGAGTCAATATTGACACTGAGGAGCATCTTGCGACTAATCTTATAGAAACTGTTTGCGTTCGCGATTGAAGGTTCGCCGCTCTTGTGGAAACTTTCCGCATTTCAAATAGAATTTGCATATAGGCTACGTGGCAATATTTCCGCCGTGGACCGCATTTGAATATTGCTGAGGAAACGAAAAAACCGCCACCAATAGATTGGTCTCTATGGTGAACGGAAGGTCTCTTTGCAATTGTGACGGAATAATATCTATTCAGTTGGTCCTTTTGCTAAGTTTTTATTGAACTCAATTAAGAATGAAAGTATCTACTAGATGGTACTTACAAAAGTTTCAATCATAGTGAAAATAAAACCTAAAAGGTCTGGGTGTTTGTGATACCACTGTTGTCTCTGATTTCCATAAAACAAGTGCTTTAGCTACTTACTTTGGAATCGGAGCAATGTATGTGATGTAGTCATATTTATTTATTATTTATGTAGTTTTTCAGTAAATCATTACACAATTTTTTCAGTAAATAATTACAAATTCATGTACATGAATTATTTGTGTGTGTTACAATTTACGTTACATAATTTAACGGGTATTATTAATTAACATTCATTCATACATATCATAAAAAAACTTATATTTTTTATCTGTCAGACAAAATGAAAAACCTTCCACATGTCCAAAAGTGTTCAACAACCACCGCAGTTATCTGAAATGGTGTCACTGGATGATGGGTCCGCGGCGCATAATTTTAATGTTATCAACATCTGTCCGCCACACCGATCGACCACTATTAAACGTTATATTTCACCAAGCCAACACAATTTGCATCCATAATAAATTGTCGTTTTAAACTGCTATCCGCGCTATCATACATTTACTTTGCATTGAAATTTTCGAAATTAAAATTAGCTTCTGCAGCTCATAAATTCAACTTAATTTACCGAGTGCATTACCGCACTATCTATATTGAACAACTTTTGTAATAAATGTTTTTAATATCAACCCGGGAAAAGTTTTTTAATCAACGTAAGCAACAAAACATGTACTGTAATGAAAATGTCACTGAAGCTGTAACTTTTTAGAACTAAGTTCAACTACTTTACTTATAAAATATCCAATACCAGTGGCTGCCCGCGACTTCAAACTAATTAAATTTTGTTAATTCTTATAGAATAATAATAATAAACAAAATTAATTACACAATAGACAAAATTACGGAGGATAATTACAAATAACAATAGTCTTTAAATTAATATCGTTTAGCTTCAAAAATCAAATTACATTGAAGTAATTAGTTCTAAGAGATTCAAATGCATACGTTTAGTCTTTGACATCTTAAGAGCTTTGTTTCGTCACGGCATGTCATACAAACTTTCAAGTCGTTTTTTTCCAAATGAATGAACCTATTTTAATGAAACTTCATTCACTGAAGCAGAATACATTGATCTAAAAAGTTAATCGAAAACATTTTTCGATAAATACTGTTACAGCTAAATTAGACCGATTTTAAATTTTCTATAGAAGATGATATTTTCAATTATCTTTTTTTTTAAATAAGACATTTCAAAAATGTTTGTTGCGCACCTCTTTTCTGTGCTGGATTTATAAGTTTTCTTTTTAATACTCGTAGTTTGAATCCAAATTCTTTGTGTCTGTCCCTTTTTACTCTTCATTGAAGTCTGTAAAAAACTGCTGCTGTCTGCGTTTGCTTGTTTGTGTTTAATTAAAATACTGGTTACATTAATAAATAAATAATAAATAAATAAATATTTGACAACATCACATACATTGCTCCGATTCCATAGTAAGTAGCTAAAGCACTTGTGTTATGGAAATCAGAGACAACGGTGGTATCACAAACACCCAGACCTGAGCTAATATAGAAAAGTTCATTTTCTAAATTGACCCAACCGGGGATCGAACCCGGGACCTCAGAGATGGCGACACCTTGAAAACCGGTGTACAAAGCCACTCGACCACGGAGGTCGTCAAAACAATATATAGTATTGTGATATAATATTAATAATTATATCACAATATTATATACAGTCCTCTTGTTCTCATTTCATCCCTGTCTTCAATGTTCTTAACTTACTTTTTAGACCTATGTATCCTGTTTATGCGTATGAAGTTTCATTAAAATCAGTTCATTCATTTCGAAAAATAAGGATCAGAATATTTTTATGAAATGCCGTGATTAATCAACGATTTTAAATATTTTTTTGCTGTGTGAAAAGATTGAAGAAGTCTAGCATTTATTAGTGGAGTGTGTCAGGATTCAAGCTTTGCGTGAGGACTTGACTGCGAAGCTGAAAGTTAACCGGCTGGATATTGGCGTTTTCCTAAGTGCGCTTTCGGACCCTACGTCTGAAGCAGCAGTGTTGACTTACAGGTTCGCAGCACAAAGCATCACTCTAAGGTCAAATACCTAATGTTACTTAGGATATTATAATATTAGTGCATAAGCCCACATTACTAATTATAGTTACGATGGGCTGACATGTAATTTGATACAAAAACTCCTTTAACAATAAAAATAAAAAAAGTAAACTTTGTAATCGAAAACATGCTTAAGTATTTGTTTCATCAACTTGATTTTAGCCTAAAGGACTCCCAAAATATTTATAATTTAGGCCGCACGATTTAATGCTCGAAGACATCAAAATTCATGAGACTTACCATCAAATCAGAATGCGGGTGATCTTATATAGGGCTGTCGATAGTTTCGAAGATTTATCAAATAAATAATATGCCATCTATGCACAACAAACAAACACATAAGAATATATTTTACATTCGAATGAATTTCCACTATCTACTCATCAACCCGTATTAATTATGTTTCTGAAATCAAGACTTTAACTTCAAGATCTTCTCGTATTGTTTTTATCATTGTGTATCATTAATACTAATACCAATCTAAAGAGGTATCATCTTTGAAAAATTAGGATAATTCTGCTGTTTCTAAATTAATAAGAACATGGTATTATTTTCTTTATACTTTGCTACCTTTGACGTACAGTCACGTCTAAAAATATGTATACAGTTTAGGACTCTGTCACTTTGTTGTAGTTGTCATTGATTATCATTGATTTCTGTTCAAAAAAGTAATGACTTTTAGATAGACAAAGTTCTAAGCTGTATACATATTTATAGACGTGACTGTACATACCACAACAAGACTATAAAAAAAATAAGTACAACATGTCTGTGAGTACAACGTAAAACCATCAGATTTTCTTTTCCAAATTAATAAGGTGCAAACATTATCTCTCAGTACTTATTTATCGGGCATTGGCAAATTCGGCAACCTTGTAGGGATTGAAGCTTTATCCCAGATTATGTAATTCAGTAAGAGAAATAAGTAATGAAACGGTTCGCTTGATCTCTTTGTTAGAACATGTTCATTAATTTCTCAAAGCCTCAGGCTGTTTTATTTAAGCCCACGCTGTGGATGAAATACGAATTTATAATTGCTAAGATGTACTGGAACGAAAAGAGCATTGAACTTGGGTTTAATGGCAGTGTAAGAACTTAGTTTTATGTTACTCCAAGTTTCTGCGTGTTGTAAATTTTATTTGAGTTTAAACTTATGTTGTGGGGTGATAATTATAATAGACTGAATGGTTGCGGTACCGATGTACTGTGTCATAGAATAATTCAAAGAGAAAATTGTGCTTTTGTACGTACATACAACTCCTCCTTTTGTTGTTATCATTAAAATAGTCGGCGCTATGTGACGTCTTGTATACTAACTAGTACATTACTACTGCCACTTGAATGTTCACATTGCCAGTGACGCATCGCTATCGCGTCCTCACCAACAGTTTTGAGAGCTTTTCCGAAAACTAATTATGTCTGATTTAATATAAAGTTCATATAATTAATCCTTTGAAATATTAAAATAAAACACAGCGCCTGCCTCTCTTGTTTTACCTACCTCTATCAGTAGTGTACTTATAAACTTTTATTAAATTACTCGTTTTAGGGTGAACTATATTACAAACTTTTGATATTCAATAAAAACTATTCAATATTATTATAGTGCTACTGACTTTGCCCTTACAAATCCACTTTTATATAGATTAAAAATAAGGAGTTCGTACACTCAAATACGAAAACTTTTCTTTCCAAAATGATAAAATGGAACATGTAGAGGCATATAATTTGGTTGTTAAGCTGGTTTAAATCAGGACCCGCCCTGTCGTTTGTTTGAGTAGTTACTTCGCTGTCCAACTTGGCTAAGACAAACAGCTAACTGTGAAACTTCAAGTTCCCGATAGGGTACCACAGAATTCCGCACCACTAAGGACATTATCTTAATAAAGGCTTCGGTCAGAACTTTGGTGACGTATTTATTAAGGCATATAGTTTCCGAAGACTTCAATAATGGGCGGTGGCTATATATTTAGCGACAGCCTTTAACTAAAAGCTTGTTAGGTTTAGAATGTAATACAAATACAACTTGTCATGTACTGTCACGTCTATAATATGTAAACAGTTTAGAACTTTGTCCCTCTTTAAGCTTTTACATTTTTGAACAGAAATCAATGACAAATGATAACTACAACAAAGTGATAAAGTTCTAAACAGTATACATATTTTTAGACGTGGCTAGATGGCGAGTGAGAAAAATAGGGGTTCTAGTTTTGTTGTATGATTTGGTTTATCGTAAATTAATTTTCCTAGCAATTTCCCTTTACCGCATATGCGTTACATAAACAAGCACTAACACGAATAGATTTAGCTGTAAGTAACGATTTTCTTTTGACAGTATCATTATGGTCGCCAATACCTTCAGTAAGCTATTACGGTAAACGCGCGTTACGACGGATATTGTAAGTTGTTACGTAAGGGTCTTTAACACAGTAATAACCAAGTTATATTTCAAAATAAATCCGACATTCCATGTTAAACGATCTAACGCAGTTGGTTGGGCGCTTGCGGCAATATGGATGGTGACCATTAATTCTTCTTTGCAACGTCGACAACGCAAATATGATTGGTAGGGTTCTACGTTCTGAGAAAGTCAAGGAATCGCCTGAAACCATTGTGGTTATAATTTTACTAAAGATTTTTTAACAGGATGAAGGTATAATATATTAGGGCCATGACATTCTTACACGTTATGAGAATAAAACAAAACGATTGACAAAAGCTCACCAATCATTCCTGAGGGTATCTATGAAACTGTTGATTGAAGACCTCCATAACTTAGGTGCCACTATACAATGTTTGGCTGTGGTTGGTTTCCACATCCTATCTGTGAGATGTTCACCTCAAATTGTAGCTTATCTTAATCATGTTGGCAGAGCAACATTGTTACAATCGGCACTCTAACAATGCCGGTGTGTTTGACGTTGAATTCATTATCTTCCGCTATCACTCGGCTGATAGTTTCGTTGTTACGAACTTTCGGGATACATTTTCCAACTTCGTCTTAGCTTAGAAAGTTGGTCAAAATCTTCATTTATTGAAACTTCTGAAACTCTGCTGTTGAATCGATTTGCGAAGTTTGTGAATACATTATAACTGCCACTACTTATTGTATACGTTATTTAATTTAGTCGGTAATTATGATGATTTTTTTAAACTTCTTTAATGTACGATGAAATCGTAAATGATACTTGTCATCAAAGGAAAAACAAGAGTGTATTTTTACATATCGTAACGTGTGCAAGGCAAATCTACGGACGGGAACAGCGAGCCTACTCTGTACACGAGCATAGTGTAAAACTAGGAGAGTAACCACTAGGTTACTCTCCGAAGAGTGCGCGCGATGCTAACATTGCCGACACGTACAACCACTGCGCGCTGTCTCGATGTCGGCCTCTCAGCTCATCGTCGCGACTGCGTAATGCAGCGCATGTCCCTCAATGAGAAATAACGTTGAGGGACGCCCCGCAGCAGCTGCCGAGCGCGCCTTCCACGTACTTACCACGCGACCGCTGAGAGACGTAGTATTTGTTTGTATGGTCTGTGGCCGAGAGTAACCACTAATTAGTTTCCTTACACTTTGCCACTATTATATTTTCTTTACTCTATGACACGAGTCATGCCCTATTACGGCCGATTTCAATAATCTATCTTCAGTGAGAGATAGGCTCACTATAGATCTGTTACTAAGTAACTGTTGTTATTTCCCGTCATTTAACAGAAATATCTTGCCAACATATTTATAGTAAGGTTATCTCTTACTGATGATAGGTTGTTGAAATCGGCCGTTAATCTGTCGTGGACAAACAGCGGTAACTGACTACACATTTCTATAAGTATATTCTATAAAATAAGTACTGTTATAATTACATTGTACGTATAACGATTAATCGCCGTTACATCCGATCGTGTTAGAAATGACCCAAAATAATAATATGTAATTGCGAGTAGTTCGCTAAGTCGCTATCAGATGGTTCCGTTGCCGGCCGCTGAAGGACCGCTTCCGCAGGAAACCGGACGCAGGGTGGGGGGACAAGCTAGTACGGGTGCCCACTGTGCAGTTTTAGCGAGCGTGTTCATAGCACCGGAGTTCGTCAAAACTGGACTGAAACCAGACAAAAACCTACACAAGACAAAGACAGACGCCGGACTAATACAGGATAGCCCCGCCCGTTACCATCGTAACAAATACGAGTTAAAAAAATTTAAGTGCTTCGGTCACATTCTTGCTTGGCTCCTCTCCGGATTTGGTTTGAACCCGGTCCGTTTTCAGTCAAACTCTAGTGCCAGTGCCATGTGAATTGTTGTTTCCGTGAAACAGTAGACACAACTGAACACAAGCTGTCACTTTAGACAGGTAGTCTGAAGAACAATGGCAACTGGCTAATGATTTTTTTTTAATATGATCACAAATAACATAGACCGCTCGTCATTTCCCCGATCGGTGTCATGGAAACAAATTCTATATAGTCGAACAGTGGGCTAAGTACAGCAGCAGCGGTCGGAACTCTAAGCGGATTCCAAACAATCGCGCTATGAAACGTTTTCGCATTTCCTAAGTAATTACTTAAATTCGACTTTAATGTGGTTCGCTCTAAATCTCGTTCCGTTATTTTATGAATAATGTTAGTTTTATCGCTCTTGTTCGGAAAGTACGTGGTGAAATTCAAGTAGTCGTTTGATTACTATTGTTTTATGACGTACAAATAAGACTGTTAAATATGTTATGACTTTTTAAATCACATAGATTTTTTATACGGCATTCATTGCGTTTGCTCTGATAAATTTTATTATACATGAATCAATTAAGTCCTAAAAATTGATGCAAAAGCATTATACGTGTAATAAAAAAACCGCTAAAACCGAATATGGTAGATAGGGACTATTATACTGAACAACTTTTACTATGGTTCCAACTCTGAAATCGCGAATTCATAAAAAAATTAATAACGAAAATATCAAAATGTATGAAACAGCTGTTTTATTTTTCGCGATTACAGAGTTAGTCCGCAGTAAAAGTTGTTCAGTTTGATGGTCTCTATCTAATAGTAACACGTAATAGAATAATTCCTTTCAAAATATTAATATAATATAATATAAAATGTGCAATTACTTAATAGACTTTAAAAGTAAAGGTAATTAAAGTAGCTCAAATATTATTAATTTCTGACATGTATGAAAATATTGAAAATATTATTCGTTTCCAAAAAAGAATTAATTAAACAGCAGAAAAGTCACTTCGTCTCCGCAACTTAGTTGCGTTAACTAAAAGGCTTCTAAATTGATAAACAGTTGATAAATTTAATAATACTTCCTTAAAATTCACGATGAAACTTGAGCTATAAAGTTCAAAGTACAATTAATCTGAGCTGCAAGTTAATCTTAGTACTTCAAGCAGGGTACATAACCAACTGATGATACACTAAAGGACGCATTTAATTAGGAAGCTAGCTACACATACGATTTCTGTCTCTGTAATCATAGTTCAAGTATAAAGCCAGTAATGCAACTTCCGAAAAAATGACAAAGAAGAAAAAGAGTCAATGGATGTTACGACAGTACTCCTCATAAAATTATTATGGCCCCAAACGTATTAGATATTTAGATTTCTAGGTAAAATTGACTTCTTTGAATGTCAGAAATATGTCTTTTGTTTTGATTGATGCCAAAGTTTATAGTTTTATAAAACAATCAATTACCTATAGTAATTATTAAATTTACAGTTTCATTTGAATCTTTAAGATAGAGTAAATATTAAATTGTTGAAATAATTACTACTAGGTTACATAATATTATACTTGATGAAATTGAAATGTAAAATAACTGTGGCATACAAGTGGCTCCGTTTCAACGCAGTTAAACTTACAGCATTGGCTAGCCAATGTAGACTACGGTTGAAAGCAAACATACTGTAGCTACGACACATTGTCATGTCTACTGTGCCAAGTTTCCTGCAGCTAAGTTTTGCAAACTACTAAAGTACCTTCAGCAAATATTAATTGGGGATAAGTTTAAAGCAGTGTGTTCTAACTCCATTCAAAGACAAATACCCCCTACCAGATGAGTTGTAGTTTGAGTTTTAGGGAACGTTAGAATTAGGAGTTAGGAATACTAAACTTAGCAGACTCAGGCGCGCCAGGAACGTGAACAACTGTTCTTAGTTTCGCTTCTGCGGATCTTTAGAATTAACGAACTAGACAGTTGAGTTATCGTATCTCATTATTCTTTGAGTATCTTTACCACTTTGAAATTCATCACATCAAACTCCATTCGTTTAATTTTCACAAGTCGGTTAATGTGATTCATGTGTAAGTACCTACGCTTCTTATTACTGTTGTTTCATTGATAAGTTGAACTTGAAATCAAACTTTAAATTTGAGATTTTAGCATTCACAATGCTATTGTTATACCTACGCTTCTTATTTCTGTTGTTTCATTGATAAGTTGAACTTGAAATCAAACTTTAAATTTGAGGTTTTTTGCATTCACAATGCTATTGTTATACATTACTAAAAATATACTAGAAAAAAATTCGACTTGTCACCAGAATTGTCTCCAATCCAAAGGTCACGGGTTTGACCGGGCTTCCAAAGGTTCGATTCCCGCCTGAGATAATTCTGGTGATGAGTCGAATTTTTTCTAGTATAATATTTAGTATTTTATAAAAATAGCATTATGAATGCTTAAATTTGTCAAAATATTTGGAAATTCAATTGAATGTCGAGGTAATTCCTCACGTTGATGAAATAACGCTGGCTTGCAGCGTAAGAGTGGGATATACTAGAAAAGTTTCGACGATGTCACTAGGGAAACGGTAGCTCAGTGGTCAGAGCATTGGACCGGGCTTCCAATTGTCGATTCCCGCCTGAGACAATTCTGGTGACAAGTCGAATTTTTTCTCGTATATTAAAATCAAATTCTTTATGAAACATAATTCTTATGAAACGGTAGACTAAGTAACTAGGTATTAAGTTAATTAATCTTCATCCAAGATTTTTTTGTCATTTATGCATAAGTCTATGCAATCTCATTTCAAATATTCCTTTATTCAAAAAGGTGCAGCTCCTGGTTACCTTTTAATTTTTCATGTTTCATGTGAACTAACTGCAACTTTATCATCAAACCGTATTTTAAAATACCCTCCAGAGTTCAAAGAAGAGATACAACTTTTCATTTCATTTCCTCTTCCTTTAAATTCTCGAAGAAAGTATATATAAGTATTTGTTCAAAATTTCCAAGATGGGGTGCAATCAAGAACTCGGTTCGATCGCAACAAGTACGAACTTTCTGTGTGGAGTCCAACTTGTGACCCGTGGAGAGGTTTTATCTTCATTTCGAGACTTTGATGAAATTTCGAAACTTTTCAAGACGATTGAATTTGATACTAACTACCCCAACGTAGATTTAATAAAGAGAAATGAAGTTTCTAAGAAATCTAATATTAGACTTGGAACAGAATATGAATTCCATTTAAGAAAATTGTTGGTCCTCGCCAAGCTAGTGGGTAATCTTTTTGTAAGCTAAAAACTTGTTCGCCTTTTCGAAGTGGTGATTTCGTGAATTTATGTAATGCATATAAACTAGGGACGTATCCAAAGGAGAAGATAGTTATCACCCCCGTAACACACAGAACGGGACTAATCCAAAGACGTTTAGTTAACACTTAAGGGGTTTACAACGTCAAATACACATTTTTGAACAACGATTTCTTACAGTATTGCTTAATTTATCGGTCCCAAAAAATAATGAAAGATGAGATACTAAGTAATATACTAGAAAAAATACGACTCGCACCAGATCATGTTTTCGGACGGGAATCGAGCTGGCTTGCAGCGTAAGAGTTGATATACTAGAAGAAATTCGACGTTCCCACTAGTGACTCGGTAGCTTAGCGGTCAGAGCAATGGACCGTATATCCAAAGGTCGTGGGTTCGATTCTCGTCCGAGAACATGATCTGGTGCCAGTCGTATTTTTTCTAGTTTATTATTTAGTATTATATAAAATATATATATATATATATATATATTTAGTATTATATAAAATATAGCACTGTGAATGCTAAAATCTCAAAATTAGAAAGATTAGATTATAGTACTCTGATCGCAAAATTCAAATTTTGTTAGACTCAAGTGTCCCCCTCTGTTGCTTTTCTAGTATATTATTTAGTATTTTATAAAAATAGCACTATGAATGCTAAAATCTCAAAATTAGAAAATTTAGATTATAGTACTTTGATCGCAAAATTCAAATTTTGTTAGAGTCAAGTGTCCCCCTCTGTTGCTTTTGGATACGTGAAAAAATTCAGGACAGTAGTACATAATAATAAACATCACTGCTATGTAGGTTTTGCGCGTGTCCCGACACGCACTTAAAACAACGTTACAGCACAACTAACCACTCATAACTGTACGCCTAAGTGTCAAGTTATTAAAACCAAAAGTTATTTTAAGAAAGAACCTATATTTTAAGATTACGTTGTTGAATATATAAAGTCCCCTTGTCTTTGTAGTGCCTCAATTGGAGTCCTATTTCGTTAGCCATGCGAGAGAATGGCGTGCCATTGGGAATAACCCCGCTGCCTTTCATCCATTTACCAATGAGTGGAGGAAAACTAGCAAAGTGTGGGTCGGATTTAGCTAAGAGTTACACCGACTTAACAAATTCATAACGAAATTCAAAGAAACAAAGATGTTTTTGATGGAGAAGGAATAGGTAGCGATAAATGTATATGAACTTGATTAAATATTTAAAGGATCTTCATTGTTAAAAAAAAATTAATAATGATATGGGTTCCATACTATGTTATGGTTGATTGATCCATTTTTATCATCCTGTGCCAATCGAACTCAACGAACAATCACGCCATTAAACCCAATAATCGACCTAAGCCTTGGATTTTTATTAAGTCTGAAAAGTTTAAATAAGTACCAAACCTACTTAGTTGCTAATAATTGAATAACCTGATAATTATCATATTTGTTTCACTGCTGCAGAACCCCAGAGCGAGCCATCGTCAGGTGCACCGAACTAACACAATTGAGTTCGTTATTCCGAGCGCATTGTTCGCGCAATGGAGACTTACGCCAATCCGCGATCGTGCCAACATTAAAGAGCTTAGAACACAACGAAAAACCGCGTCTTTTGCTGGAACTTACTGCTATAAAGTATGGGGTGTGTTATGGTGATAAATAACGTTGTAAATAAACAAGCGACGAAGCAACGTCATAATTGAAAGCGAATTGTAATAAATGTTGTACAAATATGACTTTCTTTATGGGGGAAGCCCCCCTATATGGACATTTTAAGTTTTACAAAAACTTTAGGAAAGCTAATTTTTTTATTGCAAAATGAAATGCTACCAAATAATGTGTATCATTGGGCCCGACCAATCCGCTTTGGCCCCGCGTGGTGGGTTTAAATCCATTCTCCTTATCCACCCATAAGGAAGGGTTGTGCCCCAGCAGTGGGGACTTTGAAAAATGGCTGATGGTTAATGTGTATCATTGATACAATCATTAGAATAGTATCTAATGACCACCCGTATAGTAATTTGAAGACTGTTGTTAAACAACAGTTCGTCCGTTCAGTAATAAATAACCATCATTGAATTTTACACTAATTTAAATTCAAAATTAATTAAAAGTAATCCGACTAGACAAAGGAAATCACGGCTGCCATATAAATCTTCATAGTTTCCGCCCACAGGAGAAATATCGCTTCATCGCCGGCTTAACGCGTAAACGCGTTTTGTTTCCATTTTCAATTTTATGTAAAGCGATTCTATAAATTTTAAAATCGCTGCCCAGACGGGAAGTCAGATCGAAATCGTGGCAGTACGGAGGAAATTGCTCATTCTCACGCCAACCGCCTCACTCCAGGGAATCCGTTCTAATGGAAAAAGTTAAAAAAATGTACAAAACTTCTTTATTACGAGAGCTTCGTTGGACTTGTCGCTGGCAAAGATATTGCTAAGCTGTTGAGCTGTAGCGGAACTAAAATTTAAATCAAAGTTTTACCGCACCACCTTTATACTGAGGAAAGTTAATTGTTGTTGGTTCAGATATAAAGAGTAGTGTGGTATTTACTTTATTTGTTTCATTCAGTTTTACCTGATACTGTTTTAGGTGTCAAGCACAATAACTTTTGCCAGTCTTTTGGAAAACTTATTATAAAGGGATTTTTTTACTATTTAATGTAAGAGTGCATAGTTTACACACTAGCGCCGCTATTAGAAAAAAAAAGTGCTTAAATAAAGACGAATTTGTGAATTAACTCTTTGAAGTGCACTCCGAATAAGCTTTTTGGTACTTTTTATAGCTTAAACAATATTTAATTTTCTAGTCTGTCGTTTATTTTAATGGAGTTTTTTTGCGAAAAGTGTCCACTTTTAGCAATAAAACTCCATCAAACTAAACGACAGTCTAGAAAATAGTGTGTAAGTGATAAAAAGTACCACGAAGCTTCTTCGGAGTGCACTACAGAGAGATAATTTACAATTTCGTTTTTATTTAAGTACTATGTTTTTTTCCCAATGGCAGCGCTAGTGTGCAGACTACGCACTCTTAACCGTCATATCACTCTTATTAATATAACGCTTTGTATGAGCGTCACTGTGAGCACAGTGTTGTCGTTTATTTTACTAACCGACTTCAAAAAAGGAGGAGGTTCTCAATTCAATTGTATATTTCTTTCATTCTATAGGAAATCTTCTTGCTCCCCATCAAGATAATTGTGCATATAAAAATTATAATTTACTTCATGTAAGAATTTATCAGTACAATAAATCTTAAGATTTTGTCTTACTTTAAGCACAATTTGAGGAGCTCGGTGGCGCAGTGCTTTAGCGCCTGGCCCTGTAATTGCGGTGGTTTAGCAACTTTCGCAAGGGCGGTCATGGGATCAGTGACCAAAAATTTATTATATCAAGTACTTCCATGCTTCGGAAGGCACGTTAAGCCGTTGGACCTGGCTACATTTGCAGTCGTTAACACCCACCAACCAATCAGCATTGAGCCTGCGTGGTGGGTTATGGCCCATCCTCCTTATCCAACCATAAGGAAGGCCAGTGCCCCTGCAGTGGGGATATGCCTTCTAAAATGACTGATGTCAAGCACAATTGCCAGAATATTAACTCACAAATAATATCCGATGACTCATAAAAACCTATCCTGATACAAGTAATCAGTGTGCCAGATAACAGATAGCTAAAATACTTTTATCAACTTTATATCGACATCTAGTAATAAAATAACCATACATAGAGAGTGTTGTGTGATCATTGGAAACTTTATTATTAAAGCTCTCTTATAAGGACAGAAAACTACAATATGTGGTAAATATCTAGATCTTTTTTTATCCAAAAAAATCATCAAGTTTTCCAAAGACACGAAAGTAAAAACAAGAAAACAATGAAACTTTTTTTTTTAATTGACTTTTTCACTGGGAAAAAAAAGGTTTGACTGCGTGGCATTCTGCTCTGTTGAATTCTGTACAGCAGCCTTTGTCCTTCTTCAAACTCAATACTAAAATCCATCAGAATTGGCTCATTGGTTTAGGTGTGAAAAAACTTTTTTTTTTATCTGAACAATTTAGATCATTTCATAAGAAATTAAACAATGTACAGACGATGGCCCTTCAGACGTAACATGTTTACCTTGAGACTGCCTTTAAGCCCTACGTAAGAACAGTTGGTTTTTCAGTACAACTGTTACATCTGACATGCCGTCGTGTGTACTTACGTGTGATTTTCTAGTCTAACAATCATTTATGATGTTCTAAAAGCGATAAGTCTGAATGTCTACTAAAGAATTTTACTTTTGCTAAATTTTATTTAAAAAACCGTTCAAGAGCAAGTCGGACTCGCGCACCGAGGGTTCCGTACCATCATTTATACAGGGTATCCGAAAACTTTGCCACACGGAGGGAAAATACCTTAAATATTGAAGATAGGAAATTTTACTGATCTTCCTTTATTAAATTTATATCACATAAAATAATATCAGATTTTTGTCAATGCAAACTTTGGAGATGGAGGGGGCGGTTGGTTTTTACATTTTTCATCAAAAGTCTATGCGGCCCAAAAAAATAAAAAAATAATTATGAAATATGAATCAGAAAAAAAAATTTCTTTCTTCGGGCAAACGTCATTAAACGTTACCATTTTGGTACAGAACCCTAAAAGTCCCCTAAAAGTTCTTCCACTTATTACCAAAACGTATTCATTTCACTTAATAACTTGTTATCTTGTGATGATAAATCACAAAATCCAATCATTTCATCGATTATCATGTTAATCATAATTAATATTATCCGAGCGAGTCGTGTCTATGACTCGTTAGAAACTTATGTAGGTAATTACACGTCACAACATTATTTTAAGTCCATTTATTTTTTAAACAAATAACAGCTCATGAACAAATATAGAGTACCTACCTAAGTACTTACTTGCAGCTGCCAGTGGTTTTACTCGCTTGCTCATTAGTTTAATACAAGAAAAAAATAACAGTTCAATTTGCTGGGACTAAAAGAAGAAACAGAATTTCGTATTCATGGTAAAAAATATATAATGATTTTCAGTCAAACAAAAAAATATTTTCGGATATATCTATCTTTCTCACACTAAGCAATCTATCTTGTAAAATCACCACCTAGGACTGTAGAAATATTATAACATGATACTTTACATGACTGTAGAAATATTATAACAATACACAATCATCAATCAAACTCCTATCTTTACAATCAAAATTGAAAAAAAACAACTGTTCATACAGATCTTGACTGTATCCAGACTCAGATACGGTTTAACCACAACGAAAAAAAAAGTTTGTAATTCCTGTGGTTTAACAATACTCGTTGGTGTACCTATTGGCCGGCTAAAATACATTACTTCTTTTGTACTAGTAATCAATTTTATTATTCAAATCATTACTGAAATAAATTTTACTTTATTTCACGTTTGAATTTTTCTTTTCGATATTAACAGTTAGGGCCTGTCCACACGGCACGTTGCGACGACGCTGTGTGACCCATAGACTTATTTATACTAGCGTAAGTGTGGCCGGGACTCGCTCTATTTTGTGACAGCTCTGCGTCGACGCAACTCTGACGCAACGCGTCATGTGCGTTAAGATCTCTCAAAACTCTACGGCTCATAGTGAAAACCCTGATTGCCTTCTTTACTAACCTATTTATGTTTTATTTTCAGTTGCATCTGTAATCTTATAACCAAGGTGATAAGTGGCATAGTTTCGCTACTGATCCTCATCGGTATTGTGGTGTTCTTCCTATGGCTCTTCATTTGGCGACACAACGATGACAACGGCGGCGACGTCAACATAGTCGATACAGCGGAAAATCATGTTCAATCTTTGTTCAATCATTAAATTATAAATGTTGAGAAAAAGCATCCGATGTATTAAATAAATACAGTTGTTGAAACAGTGTCTAAGAAATCGACTCGACTATGTTTCTCTTAATTTTTTCCGGCATAGAATTTACTACCCAGATCGACAAATGAGTCAATGTAACTATTAAAATACTAAGATAGGTACTATTTATGTTCTATTAACATGTTACAAAAATACCCCTAATGCCGAATATGGTATATATTACCGGAATGTCTAGTCGGTCCATTACGTCTATTTTTCGTACAAAAATTAAAATCGAAAATATCAAAATGTATGAAACAGCTGTTTTTTTTCGCGATTTCAGAGTTGGTACCATAGTAAAAGTTGTTCAGTTTGATGGTCCCTATATACCAAATTCGGCATTAGGGATATTTTTGTAACATGTTGTATATTCTGTGCTATTATTTTACAAAAATGTGTGAACTTGAAAAACACTTCTAAAACGACTTTTTACTCGTGCCCAATTAACTGACGATTACCGGACTCTGGTAAAAACACTAAAAAATTAAACAGGAAATGGTTACGTAAAACATGATTTCAAGATAACAATTACGCCCAATTCTGATAATTTGAGGTTCAATATTCGCGGTTTTAATATATGATAATGTTTTATTTATCTAAAGCGGTGATGATTCACAATTCTTATCGCTATCTCAGTCAGTATCAGCTGATATAGCTATACTATCCTGCAAATTCTCAGTGGTTCTATACAAGCCAACAGTTTTGTGTTTTAATATTGTCAACGTTTTTTTGCTCTCTATTTCGGATTTTGATTGGATTTTGCCGAAATGTGGTAAATATATTTTTATTCAATTATCTAACATTTACAAACTGATGACATGATTTTTAATGTTCCGTGAATTTTAATTCATTAACGCCCGAGCGGACGCAGGCGGCCGTAAAACAATAGAATATCAATTGTCTCATTTTCCGGGCGGAAGGGTTAAAGTTCATTCTAGACTAGAATAAGTTAAATAAAAAACTAGTCTGAATAAATTACCGCTTTTCATTAGAGCATATAAAAAAGTAACAATTTTGAAAACATTTACCGTTTCATATTTCTGATGTTTCTAAACCTTGAATAATTTGCATTCCGCTAAGTTAGTAGTATGCAAATTAATCATTAAATCACAACATAGCAGTACTAAATATGTTGTTATTGTTAGTGTTACGTCGAGTGTGGTAGTGGTTCTAATATGTAGGTACTTATAAAATGTCTAGCCATACTATTGTGAAGAAGTACAAAACAAATAAGAGACAATCCAACCAATAGCTTCATTCCAAGGAATATTTACTTAATACCTTGCAAAATTATTTGTCTTGGAATATCCACCTATTATCGAAGCGTTTTAGATATCAAAAGCAATAATTCGATAACCATGTAAATGCTGATTGCAGAAAATAAAGTACCTATGCCTTTTATAGTCATATTATTTATAATGATTCCAAATCTTATCATTAACTGGTAAAACTGTTTGAAAGACTGAAAGACAACTAAAGCATACTAATACTATCAATAACATTTTTAATTGTAACCTCTGTGAAAGAAATTGAATAATGAACACTTGTTTAAATATTGAATAATTCAATAATATTATCGTTAACCACTTAGCTCCATGACTACACTGACATTTTGTAGTCCTTTTAATTAACTTAATTCACCAACGCCCGAGCGGCCGAATGCGGCCAGACAATAATAGAATATCTATTGTGTCCCATTTTCCGGGCCTCGAAGGGTTAAGGGAGCGTTTTACCAATGAAACTAAACAATTTTGCCAAATAATTATGGATCGAAAAACGAAAATAAAAGACCGCTATTATAAAACATTGTATTAGCACCTGTAGGAAAGTAAAAAAAATCGTTTTTCGGCCCATGTTTCTTTGCCAAAAATTTTTGGTTTCGTTGGTAGAACACTCAAATTAATTAAAACGACTACAAAATTACGGTGTTATAATACAGAAAGAATAAAAGTGTTTAACTTTCCGTAATCTAACTCTACAATTAAATAAATAGTAGATCTCTCTCTCTACTATAGCTGTATTCAATATTTAATCAAAAGTACTACTCATATGAAGCTCAGGTGAGCCAGAAAAACCAACATATTGCCGGAAAAGTCTATGGATTGTATTTTATTAAAATTATATGTATTTTACTTCAGAAGTTGTGTGTTATTTTTCATAATATTCTGAGCAAACATTATTCTACTCAATCCAAATATCAAACAAACATTATGTGAAATCAATTTGTTTTTATTCTTATTGGATTTTATTTCATCCCTTTTTTCTTCGAATAATAACAAAATCACTTTTCCTACTTCCAGTTGTATCTGTGATCTCATATGCAAGGTGATCAGTGGCATAGTATCACTAATAATACTAATTGGAATCGTGATGCTTCTCTTATGGTTGTTCGTATGGAGACATGATTAGACCACAGGGTCGGATTTGTCATTACCCCTACTGCCCATAACACTATCCTTATTACCCTCATGGAATCAACTCTGTAAGAACAAGACAAAATATCTCGACGTATAGCCATCTTGAAGTGGCTTCAGTAAAGCGGATGGAGATAAACCACGTACAATGAGAGACGAGAGGCATTGACGCCGAAAAAATGACTCTTCATTTACACCTAACTTCATGTTCAACATTGAAGTAGAATTTACATTGGACATAATTGTATAAAATGGCAAATTATATCATTTGGACATTTTTATAAATTAATAAATAAAATAAAAATATTTAAATGACCTAATGCCATTTTAGGACAATATTTTTTTTTGAAGATAGTGTCACTCAATCTTTAAAGGCTTTTTTATATTTGTAGATAAATATAAAATTGTAAATCATCTGAAGGAAGATTTCAAAAATGGTATTTATTGAGATTGCTGATGTGCGATTCTCGAACACCCTACAGGTGGAACTCTAGGTTTAGCATTTCTAAAATAATTCCTCAAATTACAATCATATTAACGACGATGTTTGCGATTTTGAACCATAAAATTAGGCGTAGTAATTATTTGTCTTTTATCTGTTAAAAGTCTTACTGATGTTTCGATGAGTGATAAAAGTGGTTTAAAGGTAAGACGATCAAAACATGACGATTATGACTTAATGACTTAGCACGGACCTGAAAAAAAGTCGGACGTAATATCACACTAAAACGAAGTGAAGAATGCAAGGTCCTACAATTTCGTATGTTGTACAATGACCTACACTCAATCAAATACATCGGTCTTTTCTTTCCCTTTGTATTTCTGTGAGTGTAGGTCATGTACGAAATTGTAGGACCTTGCATGCTACACTTCTTTTTAGTGTGGTATTACGTCCGTCTTTTTTTCAGGTCCGTGTGACTTAGATGTTTTCTATTATTGAAGATATATTTATTGATTTGTTATAAAGACATCTACCCAATACTACCTACATAATATTATTTTCATAAACGAATACTTTGGTAAAGCTTTCAGCGTAAACTCTGGGGGGGATGGGTATTTATGTAAATACGAAAATTGTTTTTGCTTTTTGTTAGTTAAAGTAAATTCAAATTTTACTTACGTGATATAAATCTGGCCAGTGGGAAAAATATCCCTTTGGCCAGACAAGTCTGACAATCAATCTGACTACAGGGAAAAACTGAAATATCAATGTTTATTATTATATAAGATTCTTTATCATACAAATTATTTTGTAATTAACTGTTACTTTTAAGTGCTTAACATAAATTAATATATTGTATTTTGAAAATTTAGATTTGCCTTTTATTAGACGAGTGACTTGCATCAAATAATATTTAAAACATGTTTTAGATCATATAAATCTTCGCATAGGTTTTTCCACAGTAATAGTTTACTTAAATCCAAAAAAGCTTAAATTGATGAATAACTGAAAAAACCGCAGCGAAAATGTTTATAAGTCTATATAAAAAAACTCTATGACTTTTAGAGTTGATAGAAAATAATAAATGACAGTGATTACATTATCTTTAATTTAATAAGTCTGTATTTGCCTACTCCATTATTTGTATTCTTGACAATTTCACTGTCAAATGTTATACAGTTATATAAAATAAGGAAGTAAAAGTAGTAATATTTAATTTAAATATCAACGAGACCGTATCCTGCATGCCTACATAATATTTTTTTGCTTTGTTACAAACTGAAATATTTTAAAACACAGGGTTTTACCACGTGGCAGTAAATATAGCAATAATACTGTCGATATCTCGCTCTATAAACTACCGCTCAATCTACAATGGGGTAAGCAAAGATTTATAATTATTTTTCGATCATTTAAGTATTTTACCACTGTTATGGTTATGGCTTTTTCTTCCGCGCATGTACCCGGAATGTACATGCGTGGAAGAAAAAGCCATAACCTACAAAGATCATCTGGTAGGATGGTTACTGCAAAAGCAGCAAAGGACTTCTGTTGACTTTCATGAAAGCGGCATGGCCATCAGAATCCCCTAGCTCAGGGGATCCTCTTTACCTTCAGTTCATTAGGATCCTCTATTAATGTAAGTAAGTATATAGATGACCATCAGCCATTTTTAATGGCCCCACTGCTGGGGTGTGCCCCACGTGGCCTTCCTTATAGGTGGAAAAGGAGGATGGGCCATGGCCCACCACGCGGGCCCAATGCGGATTTGTGGGTTCTAACGACTTCGTTTCGCATCAACCATTTTTAGTGTCACTGTTGAGACTGGAATACAAGCCTTACTTATGGGCTAATGAATAGGATGGACCATAACCCACCGCGCAGGCCCAATGCGGATTGGTGGGTGTTAATGAGTGCAAATGCAGATGAGACCAACGGCTTAACGTGCGGAAGCATGGAGGAGCTCGAGATAATCAATTTTTTGGTCATCTCATGACCGACCCTTGCGAAAGTTGCTCAACCTCCGCAATCACTGAGCCAGGCGCTATACCACTGTACCACCGAGCTCCTCTATTGTATGCAGATACATTTCATAAGCTTAATAATTGCAAACTAATCTCAGAAGAAGAAAGTACTAAACTCGGCGCAGAATTAAAAAAAACCCTACGAATAATGAGGATATGGAACAGCATTGACGATGCTTAGCTCTAATTAGCTTTAAATTAGTTAAAAATAAAAGAATCGAAAAGAAAAATGAAGATACATATATTTCTTATCTTTTTTTACAGTTGCTTATTTCGCAGCAGTACTTTAGTCAAAGTGATGACTATCATAATCCTGGTGACCATCGTGCTCGCCATAATTATCTTACTAGTTTGGATCTTTGCGTTTCAACCTGGTTATGTTCTCCCATCGTCGAGATACACTGAAGAAGTCGTGAATCTCGAAGCTCCATTATTAAAAGAACTTATTAAAAAATAAAATTTAATTGTCGCGATCGCAATTGCAAATAATATAATGTATAAAAAATATAATCTAAAGGTATAAACATTTTATAATATTATAAAAAGCAGATAACTTTAAAAATGTTTCATTGATTTTACTTAATTGTCATCTTGTATTTTTAGTAATGTGTAGAATTATATTTATTTTCATTAAATTTCATCTGAAATAAGGAAAAATCATGTATGGAGACGCACGCACGTCTCCTAATAGTCTTAATTTTGTCAATAATACCAAAAAAATATAGTAAATAAACAATAAAAAAATTGAAGTATAGTTATGAATGTATTGTAAATATAAGAAGATGTTACATTTTTGTTGTTGTTTTCTTTGAGTGTATAGTGTGGTATAGTTAATGAATATTATATTTAGCTTACTTGACAGATGATTTGACATAATTTTCATATCACAACCGTCAAATCATCTGTCAAGTAAGCTACTCAGAACTTACTTTTACATTGTGAAACAGACCCTAAAGTCCACTTGCAGCAACATTTACTAAATCGCGATTTTGTCAAAACTAGACTTTACTCAAACGAATATGTCAAATTTTTAAATCGTCATTTATAAAAGTTTTATAAGGGATACATCTAGGTTTAACAAAATCGAGATTTAGTATGTTACTGCAAGTGGGCCGAAGTGTCGAATCGACACAAATAAGCACAACTGCTACATAGTTTCCGGTGGCAACCGTGAAGGTACCAACTGTATTGTACAAGTAGCTAATATGTACTACTAACTTCAAATAGTAATAAATGATGTAGTAAACGAAGAAGAAGTAGTAAATGGCATCAATGAATAAATAAAAGGGGTTCGAATCCTGCCCTTCATGAAAGTATATACAAGGTGTTACAAAATACCCCTAATGCCGAATATGGTATATGGGGACCATCAAACTGAACAACTTTTACTATGTGACCAACTCTGAAATCGCGAAAAAAAAATCAGCTCTTTCGTACATTTTGATATTTACGATTTTAATTTTTGTATGAAACAGCTGATTTTTTTTTGGGATATCAGAGTTGGTCCCATAGTAAAAAGTTGATCAGTTTGATGGTCCCTATATACCATATTCGGCATTAGGGGTATTTTTGTAACACCTTGTATAACATTAATCTATGGTGCTAGTGTACCAACTGCATTGCACAAATAATTGTGCTAAAGGTATGTATTTTTGGATAATTTATCGCCGTGACACAAACACAACCAATTTATTGTGTAATCTAATGTATTGTCAAAAAATATTTGGTTTTGATTACCCACACTACATAATATATACATACACATAGTTTCATATATTTTACCAGGACCCAAGGTTTCCAAACTTGTTGTAGTACTTACCTACAAAAAAAGATTGTCTTTTCTTGACCTCCATAAATTTAAGAAAAAAAAATTAAGGTGCTTTTTTTCGTCGTGTCGTAGACTTCAAGATTATCAAGAACTTTATAAACATATATTATTCTTCTTGAAAATTGTATACCTACATTATATTATGCTCTCTCAAAAATATCACTATCACTGTCATAAGAATTGATTTACTGAAAAAGAAGAATTATCTTAAAATTATTAATACAATATTCTTCTAAGAATCGAATTGTTATCAAAACTGGTAAAAAATCGTATAAGAAAACTCTACTTGGCAAATACTTGGGATATAATTGGAAACCACAATGTATCTAGTTAATTTCATTCCCACTATTTGTGGTTGCATGGAATAAAATGTGGTATGTACTCAGTCATAACCATACAGGTGGCTCAACTCTGGGCGCAACAAAGATTTAAATCACAGTAAACAGAATCCACCAACTACAACCAGGTTAGGTCGGTTTCTTAGGTAGACTGTGAGTGAGTGAGTGAATCGGGGAAAAAAAGTTACCCTAGATGAGCTTTTTGCAGGTTGTTCTCGTTACAAAGTCTCCCGCTTAGGGCTTGCGTACTGATGGCGTAGCTTCTTTGACATTCACAAGTGCTTGTAACGATCTAGACGAGCCTTTAAGATCGGTGTACCTAATGCATGTCGCGTTATGACTAGTCATAGTGCGAAGTATCACATGTAACACGTAAAACAAACGAACCAATCACAGAGCTATATTTCAACGCAGTGCATTTGCACAGGCAAAGGTCGTTTGAGTATTGTTAACCAACTTCAAAAAAAGGAGGAGGTTATCAAGTCGTCTGTATTTTTTTTTTTTTTTATGTATGTTTTAACATAACCTCACCAGTTGTTAACCGATTTCAATTATTCTTTTTTTATTTGAAAGAACACAGTTCGTGTGTGGTCCCGTAAAAAAATTACAGGGAACTGGCCAGTAGTTTTTTCATAATCCTGAAAAATAACAATTATTTGGCTTACCATCGCACGAATTTTTGCTGATTTTCAGGTATAACTTCTTTGTTTATGAACCGATTTCGATGATTCTTTTTTTGTTTGAAAGGGTATACTTCAAGAGTGGTCACATTTAAATTTCATTGGTATTGGACCTTGGACTTCGAAGATACACAAGGGAACTCCTCAAAGTCAAATAGGATATGTATAGTGATTGAGATATTGGTAGGTTTAAGACAATCCAAAACAAACCGAGCTATGGTCTGCGACGTTTAGGACTAGACTTGGACTACGAAGTACAAAGGCACAACGGAACTCCTTAAAACAAAGAGCGTGAATTTTGAAATTGAGTTATGGGCGTTGTACCATAGAAAATATCAGATGAAGTTAAAAAATATTTACACGCTTACATACCTTACCAAAAATTACTATATAAAGTAAAACATATTTACACGCGTACATACCTACCACTAAAAGTTGAAAATAAAAAAGCTTTTTTTTAAAAAAGAAAAACCTTCATAAAACCCGAAAACAAAAACAGCTTTAAAATAAAATACCTTTAAAAAGCAAGAAATAATATTCAAATTATTAGTTACGCATATATATATATAACACGTCTATATATCTATATATATAAAAGGGAAAATCACTCACTCACTCACTCACTCACTGATCACGAAATCTCAGAAACTACAAGTGCTAGGAGTCTCAAATTTTGCATGGGGGCTCCTTTTAGGGCGTAGGTGCTCACTAAGACGGGATTTTGCGAAATTCAATCCCTAAAGGGGTGAAACAGGGTGGCAAAGTTTGTATGGGAGGACGCGATTCCTTGGCCCGATTGACTTGAAATTTGGCATAGACATTCTTTCACAAAATTAATTGAACACGTGTTTCGTATTTTTTAAATATTTATCACCTAACAGGGATAAAAAGTGATGTAAAGCTAATTTTGCTGTGATTGACTTCGACGTCGGAATTGAAACTTTTTTGTGCATTTGATTGATTAATTAAGAAAATTAAATGTCATTTGTCATCTCAACGTAGTATTACATTCTCTTTGGTCATTTCCCCTGAGAGTAGGTAGAATGCATTTCATTGAATAGTACCTATGGCGTTATGTTGGCAGTGCTGTCATTTTTTCCTTCCTCGCGTTGTAATAAGGTGCAAAATTATTCCATCTAATTATCAGTTTAATTTTAAAAGAATACAATACTCGGTCAAGTCACCTATGCTATGACAATTAATAAAGCACAGGGACAAAGTTTAAGAGCGGCTGGTGTAGATCTGTAGTGATTGTTTCTCCCATGGCCAGCTCTAATGTCGCCTGCTCGAGAGTCAGCTCGCCGAATAGCCTTTATATTTTGCAACCGGATAACATGACAAGAAATGTGGTAGGTATAGAACATGTTACAAAAATACCCCTAATGCCGAATATGGTATATAGGGACCATCAAACTGAACAACTTTTACTTTTGGGACCAACTCTCAAATCGCGAAAAATTAATCAGCGAAAATATCAAAACGTATGAAACACATTTTGATATTTTCGATTTGAATTTTTGTATGAAACAGCTGATTTTTATTATAGAGAAGTGTTGGATGATCGAGATTAAGAATCCTGTTAATGCACAACATATGTATTTTTATTTAGAACTAGCTGCACCCGGCATGCGTATATTGCAATGCTCCGTTTTTTTAGCCAGGGACTTTCTCGGTCGTAAGCAGAACAACTCGCCAAAGTTTCATCATAATCGGATCAATGGTTTAGGAGTCCCGCCGTCTGTACACTTAGATCTTTTAGACTATGCATAAAAAACCGCATCAAAATCGGTCCATAAGTTTGGGAGCTAGGTTGCCTCAGACAGACAGACACACACAAGTCTAACTTATAACACCCCTTGCGTATGTTATGTACGTCGTATATACATACTAGTGGACCCTGTGAACTTCGTATCACCTACAATTAAATTATTATCAATTTTACTTTTATTTTTTATTAGTAAGTTAATAATAAAGCAGCCGAATACTAAAACGAAAGCAACACTACGACCCTTTTATCATTACTAAGATCATTATTCAGACTAAAACCTCTATATCAAAAGTTAGTTGTCAAAAGTAACCCGAAATGGCGATTCCATACAAAATAACCAATGTTCATAGTAATACGTTTCATTCACGGGCCTGAAAAAATTTTTGTAGGTTTCATTGAATATTCGCTATTCAATGAAACTCATTCTACCTACTCTCAGGGGAAATGACCAAAGAGAATGTAATACTACGTTGAGATGACAAATGATGTTTATTTTTCTTAATTAATCAATCAAATGCACTAAGAAGTTTCAATTCCGACATCGAAGTCAATCAACCCAAAAGTAGCTTTCTACCACTTTTTAACCCTGTGAGAAGATAAATATAAAAAAAATACGAAACACGTGTTCAATTAATTTTGTCAAAGAATGTCTATGCCAAATTTCAAGTCAATCGGACCAAGGAATCGCGTTCTCCCATACAAACTTTGCCATCCCGTTTCACCCCTTTAGAGGTTGAATTTCGCAAAATCCCGTCTTAGTGAGCACCTACGCCCTAAAAGAAGCCCCCACGCAAAATTTGAGATTTCTAGCACTTGTAGTTTCTGAGATTTCGTGATCAGTGAGTGAGTGATTTTCCCTTTTATATATATAGATAGTGGTGGCCACATAATTAAGGACACAAGTCGATTTTCATACAAACGAGGTAATTTTGAAGTCTTGGTTTTCCGCTAGGGATTGAACTAGCTGTGATCTGATGATGGCCATCCAGGGAGTGAATGGAGAAGATTCAGATAGCAATACACACCCAACTGATCTGGTCAGTTTCATACATACATTTCTATACTATATTCGCGGTTTTTTTAAACATATCCTTACATCTCTTAAAATGCTGGTCAGATCACTTGGGTGTGTATAGAAATCTGGATCTCCTCCATTCACTCCCTGGATGGCCATCACCAGATCACCGCTCGGTCAATCCCTGGCGGAGAAGCAATGCTTAAAAGTTACTTCGTTTGTATGAAAATCGACTGGCGTCCTTAATTTTGTGGCCACTACTATACCTATATAGATATCCTGTAGTATAGTCTAATAACTTCACACTCACCACATTAGTAACTACATTGTACCCGTGCGAAGCCGGGGCGGGCCACTAGTCATATTAATATAACACGTCTAATGAAGTCGGGTGGGGCTTTTAGAATTAGAAATAAAAAGAAAAGCAGTTGTCCTCCCACTCCACCCGACTTCAATAGACGCGTTATATTAATATGATATACCTAATACTAATTAATAAATAACCTTTTTGAAACAGGTTTTTCTTTTTTTTTAAAAAGCTTTTTCTTGAATAAGGATGTGAATTTTATGTCGTGTCTATTACGCTTTGTGCTAGTACTAAAGTCTAACATTTATGTAAATACATGTTAGACAACAACACAAACATTGATCTGATTCCAAAGTAAGTAGCTAAAGCACTTGTGTTTTGGAAATCAGAGACAGCGGTGGAACTACAAACACCCAGACCTAAGCCAATATAGAAAAGTTCGTTTTCTATATTGACCCAGCAGGGGATCGAACCCGGGACCTCAGAGATGGCGACACCTTGAAAACCGGTGTACAAACCACTCGACTACGGAGGTCGTTAAATGTGCTCTATTTCTTTCAGGAGCTTTTGTGTGTATACTTAATAATACTTAATGCCAATTAATGTCACTTAATTTCTTTTTTCAGTTGTTGTTTCGGCCTGATATGCCAACTATTAAGCTTTGCATTAACGCTAGCATCTATACTTATTTTTTGCGCTCTTTGTGTGTGGGCACATAATTACGTGAAGGCAAATGTAAAATAAACATAGTAAGTTTTTATATTACCTACCATTATTTTATTAAAAATCCGTCGTGGGTATAAAATAATAGTCATTATAACCGCGTCTTCAATATTTGTGACCCTCTCTTTCTTTGTGCCTATCGTGTAATATTAATATTTACTCAATTTTACTTGTTATAGACCAGAAAAAACGCAATTTCTTACTGAGAGCAGTAAAGATAAGATCCACGCATTACGCAACCTTATTACATGACAAACTAAGGTTATTAAGGTTTACTAAATCACTACTCATGTGACAGTTGTGTACAGGTTAACTTAAATTATTAGAGCACACCTTGAAATGAATTTTGAAAAAAAAAGATGTGGTAAGTAATGAAGTTATTAATTAATATTGGATAACATCATCGTGCATGGCTTCGACTCTAAATTATGTAGCTATAGCACTTGTGTTATGAAAATCAGAGACAACGGTGGTAACACAAGCACCCAGATTTGAAACAATACAGAATAAATAGTTTTCTTAATTGATTCAGCCGAGGATCGAACCCAGAACCTCAGAGATGAGAAGAAGTTTGGAATAATGAAAAGGAAAAGAGTAAAACATGTATGATCTCTGGCGAAGGTTGTATGTATATTGGTAATTCTCTAAGCTGTAAATAATGTGAAAGACAAAAAAGAATCATTGAAATCGGTTCATAAAGAAGATAAGATCTCTGTAATTTTTTATGGGACTACACATGAACTATTTTTTTTTTTCAAATAAAAAGAGAATAATTGAAATCGTTTAACAGCTGGTGAAGTTATGTTAAAACATACATAAAAAATAGTAATAATAAAAAAAAACCGTCGACTTGATAACCTCCTCCTTTTTTTGAAGTCGGTTAAAAAATCTAAACACCGCAGGTTACAATTACATATCAACAAAGGCAACGCCATCTGACACATGAAATGCGAACAACTAAATTAACTGATAGCACGAAAGATTTGCTTTCAGCATTGGCCTCTTAACAAGGCGACACCATGATTGCCACTAGCTTTTAACCCTTCAACGCCCGGAAAAAGAGACACAATAGATATTCCATTGTTATGCGGCCGCATGCGTCCGCTCGGGCGTTGATGAATTAAGGCCGGTATATTCGAAATTATCGAAATTAACCTATTTTTTATTCAACGGTAAACAATCAAATGTTCTTTATTTTGAGCAGATAAAAATATATGTTGTAGTTTCATAAACGATCTTAATTATTTTACGGTAAAATACACGATATTCGTATTTTCACTCGACTATAAAAATATGCAAAAACAATATTATTTTTATATTTTTTGCTAATACTTAATGTTTATTAATCTCTAACTCACGAATTATATACAAAAAAATAGGTATTGACATATAGAAGAATATTCAACGGTTACTTTTTAAAAATCAAAAGTACAACAAAAACATTGAAAAATGATGAAGTGAGATTATTTTCATTACTCTTCACACATAAATAAAAAGACAGTGACAGAGTTTTTTAATATACAGGCTTTAACACCAAATTGGTTAGTTTTAGAAAAGTGACCTATTTTTGTGAAGGAAGATTAAGAATGTTAATATTTTTGTCTCTTTTCAGTTGTGTGTGTGGCCTGATATGCCAAGCAATCAATATTGTATTATTAGTAATAGTTATAATTATTTTTGTCATACTTTGTGTGTGGGCCATAAACTTTGTAAATGAAAACATAAAATAAACTCGGTAAGAACTTTTGAAAATTAATTTAATGCCCGAATTTTTTTTGTTATTATTCAAAGTTTCATTGCATACGTCTAATTCAGGGTTCCGTGCCTCAAAAGGAAAAAACTGAACCCTTAATAGAATCACTTTGTTGTCCGTCCGTCTGGCTGTCTGTCTAAACCCTTTATCTCGGGAATGCGTGGAGGTATCCAGTTGAAATAAAAACCATATATTCAGGTTTACAGTTCCTTTGAAACTGTGAAAAAATCAAACTTCTAAGTTCAAGTAAAAAAAAGATACAGCTGTTTATACGCATATTTCGACACTCAAGGGAATCAAAATTTATAAATATTTCCCGTTGACCTAGAACTATGAAGTTTGGCAAGTAATATCGCCTTATACTATAAGTATAGATAAAAGTCTGAAAACTATACATTTATTTTCCCCCGGTTTTCTTTTATACAAATTTTAGCTTGAATAAAATAGAATCTATAAATTGTGTATCTGCATAATTTTTCATCAAAATTTTCAAGATCGTTGAGTATCGTAGAAAAAGTAAAACATACTTACATAGAAGTTTTTCTTTCTTTCAGGAGTTTGGTATACTCTTGTAACATACGTACGTATACATACTACTTAGTAACGTTCAAACTAACATTATAATTATAGAAATGTGGTCATTTCTAACGTTACGATTATAGAAACGTGGTCATTTCTAACATTACGATTATAGAAACGTGGTCATTTCTAACATTACGATTATAGAAACGTGATCATTTCTAACATTGGATTATATTGACCGAGTATTATTAATACGTAAAATAGAAAATGTGGTACGTATATTTTGTTGATTCGTTTTGTAATTTCCATAAGACTGCTTGTGTGCACATGAAAAAAAAATATGGGTTATTTTTCAGTTGCTTGTGCGGTCTAATTTGTCAAATGATGCATATTGCGATTGCAATTTGTTTAATATTGTCCCTTATTGTGGTAATTCTCATATCATTCAAGGTTATGAAAAACGATATCTCGTGATTAGTTTCACTGTGGGTAAGTTAATGTATCAGCTACAGCTAATAATTACTTTGGGTAATACCTAATAGTGGATAATAATAGTATCTCTTTATAGTCAAATATTATGTTACAGCGATAAAAAAAGGCTAGGTGAATTTAGAAAAACGAACTTTTGTATGTTGTCTCAGATGAGATCAGGGTGTTTGTGGTACTGCTGTGTCTCTGAAATTCAAAATTAGAGCAATGTTGTCCTTGATTGAAAGGAGACTGGTCACAGCTCATCAAAATTACTTCCCTTAGGCCGCGTGGTCCGACTAACAGGATTTTAAAATCTTCGTGGTCTGATCGATTCCTAAGGGAATTACCCTTTTGTGTCTATTCACATTAGGACTAATTCGGTAAAAAACATGTCGTCTGTAATACGCCTTAATAAAAATGTGAAAAACACGGTGCTGATTTGATTAATTTATTCCTTAAAATATCTACGCTAATCTCACGTTTCATTCTATTAAAAAAAATTGATATGGAAAATACGTGTTCAGATGGTATCTTCATCAATTTAATTACTTTTCGTATAAATTCAATTCGAATACGCAAGGTGAGCTTTTATAACAGTCAGCTACAAACATCGCTGAGTGGAGTCATAAACGTGACATGAAAATGGATTTTTTGAGCGTAATATTTAACAAACGCAGAGACTTTTCTTTTACAATAAGCCAAAATAAACGATTCAAAGCAAGTCTAAATCAATACTCGATAGCGAATTCTGCAAAACCTTTAACATATTTCTCGTCTCTTTTTGGACTTCAGTTGATAAGATACTCAAAAGCAAACGTGTTAAAAGTGAATTTTAGCAGAAAATTGTATAGCTTACTCATTGTGGCAACAATAATATCTCTGATTATCTTCGTCCGGCCATTCAGTTGGCGTTACACTAAAGCAGATGTACCTCTTAATATACTTACAAAAAGTTACAGCGTGTTCCACACCATTGAAGTAATTCATTCAATCACCGTTACTTCTTTCGGAAATAGCTACAACTATGTAGAATTATTCAAAATCCTTGACAACATAGACGAACATTTTGGATTATCAAAGAAAATGTTTAAGAAAAGAATTATATTAAGTATCGTCTTAATATTATTGCCTGTCACTCAAACGTCCTACACATTCTGGCTAAGGAAATTCAATGTAAATAACATTGGAGCCCATTTCACTTTTTTCCTTGTAATGATACAAGGAGCGATTATATTTTTTTTCTCTTTAAACATATATCTTAAACAGATGATGTTTAACAAATTACTGATGTTTAAAACACTCAGTACGATACCAAAACATAAAAGCCAAATATTTAAAGAATCAATATGTAATAAAGTTCTGAAAGTAAGTGAAGACGATCTAACAAATCTCTATAATTAAACTCATTCAGTATGTGTGAAAGAAATTTAAAGCTACTATTGACAGATTCTATTACATTCCATTTCGATCGATTAGGTGTGTCTTCAAACTCAAAAAAGATAAAGATACAATGCGATTATTTTAACAATGTACAACAGAAGTGACCAACTTCAAAGCGCTTGCAGTACAAAACGACGTATTTTAATTTGTATTTTTTTCATACATTCTCGAGTGAATTTACTGTGGATCACTGTCTATTGACAATTTGGGATCTCATTGTACTCCTGTTCTTTTCAAATTCGACACATTTCAGAATGTCTTGAGAGAACCTCTATTGATGGAGAAGAACAACCGCCGATATAGTTGGCTAGAACTAATGCAAATATACGATAAAGTTTCCGATTCAATCTCCGTGTTTAATAAAATATATTCTGGGCAGGTAACTACTTATTGTGTACTGCCATCAAAGTTTTGATTCTGTTTGCTACTTACAAATAATTTCCACCTCGCAGGTTTTTATCATGTTCAGTTCCTGGCTCCTGTGTACATTGTTAACTATATGTAGATCTTTATCTCCAACGGTGAAGGTAAAATTTTCAATTAATAAGTTTATTTCGTGGTTTTGTTCTTCTTTGGTTTCTTGGAACGTTATTTCTCTTATTTTCAGTATTTGGAGGTAATAGCGAGCGACATGTTTATGTATTTATCACTGAATGGTCGACCTATTTTCTTAACGAAAATATGCGAAATGTTCATGGAGGAAAGAAATAGGACTCTGACGATACTAATGAATCATCTGATACGAGGAGACTTGGGTAAGTTACTTTTATAGATATAATAAGTGGTATGGTTAGTGATCCTACTTTCTGCAATTAAGGTTCTAAGTTCGATTCGTGGCAGAAGCTTTTGGAAAACATATGGGATAAGCATTATATTTCTTCGGAATTTTGAACTTTAAATACTAAAGATATGTAGATTTAATAAGCCTCAGCTGCTTTATTAATTTTAACTACTTATTTGTAGTCTACCTGTAAGTTTCAGATCTTATTCTTATAAATTTTTACATAATTTCAGATGACGATTACTCTGAACAAGTACAGATAATTATCGACTTGGTGAACACGAGGAAGTTGGAGATTAATGGAAACGTCTTCACAGTGAATGCTTTAACGGTCATGAACTTTTCTGGAAGAGTCATCTCCTATGCCATCCTCATGATACAGTACTTCTATATATATGTGTTTACAAAGTAAAAGTTACTGGAGCAGAGATGGGCAGATTACGGCCTGCGGGCCATCTCCGGCCCACGAATGGTTGAAATCCGGCCCGCGGTCATAAAAAAAAACAACTGCAGTCTTCGTTTATTAATAGAAATTTTTCACATTAACACATATCCTCACAAGGACCATCGCTGCCGAACCTGATACTTTGAAGCGAACATAAAAGATGATTTCCTTACTTTAACTAAAATCTCTTTTCTATTGCAATAGTAGTAACTAATATAGTTTCATAATGCTTTCATAATACATTAGTGCAGGGGTCTCCAAACTACGGCCCGCGGGCCAGCTCCGGCCCGCGAGCACCAACAATGCGGCCCGCGGAAACGGTCCGGATCGTACCAACATACTGTTATTTACTGTATATTGGTACAATAAGCTAGCTAGGTTCTGGCCCTTGGGGCTTCGTGGAGGAGTTAGTCTGGCCCTTAGGCTAAAAAGTTTGGCGACCCATGCATTAGTGTTTCAGAAAACACATACCAACTTTATATAATACTAAATAATATACTAGAAAAAATAGGACTCGCACCAGATCATGTTCTCGGACGGGAATCGAACCCGTGACCTTTGGATATCCGGTCCAATGCTCTGACCGCTGAGCTACCGAGTCACTGGTGAGAACGTCGAATTTCTTCTAGTATTATCAACTCTTACGCTGCAAGCCAGCGCCATCTCACCAATGTAGAAGGAATTAACCTGCTACATTCAACTGAACATCTTTCCAGATATTTTTAAACAGTTGATTAAGATGAGAAAGCTATATAACTATTTGAAATTTTGAGATTTAAGCATTCACAATGCTATTTTTATATAATACTAAATAATATACTAGAAAAAATAGGACTCGCACCAGATCATGTTCTCGGACGGGAATCGAACCCGTGACCTTTGGATATCCGGTCCAATGCTCTGACCGCTGAGCTACCGAGTCACTGGTGAGAACGTCGAATTTCTTCTAGTATATCAACTCTTACGCTGCAAGCCAGCGCCATCTCACCAATGTAGAAGGAATTAACCTGCTACATTCAACTGAACATCTTTCCAGATATTTTTAAACAGTTGATTAAGATGAGAAAGCTATATAACTATTTGAAATTTTGAGATTTAAGCATTCACAATGCTATTTTTATATAATACTAAATAATATACTAGAAAAAATAGGACTCGCACCAGATCATGTTCTCGGACGGGAATCGAACCCGTGACCTTTGGAACCCGTGACCTTTGGATTCCCGTCCGAGAACATGATCTGGTGCGAGTCCTATTTTTTCTAGTATATTATTTAGTATTATATAAAAATAGCATTGTGAATGCTTAAATCTCAAAATTTCAAATCCATACCAACTTTTTTATATCAATAAAAAAATTAAGCAAAAAAATTCAATGACATGGCACGCGAAGGAAAAAGTTTACCCATCTACTAGAGACTAGGCGAATATAAAACATCAAGTCTTAGTGCTTAACATTATGTTAAAATAACAGGTCGTTGTACATTTAACAATGTGTTATAATTCTTTATATTCTTAGATAAAAGGGGTGATCCAAAAAGGTTAAGGCAAGAGATTTGTCTTATTCTTATAGCTAGTATAGATAGTTGAATAGTACTCAATACTACTCATATAAATAGGTATGAGGGTGAGAGGGGAGGAGCACATTTGACGATTTGTACCTTCCACAACTAATGTAAAAAGTTAAGTCACGATAACATGACCAAGATATTTTAAGTACATTTTGTTTATAAGTAATCTGTCCCTTTTGTTTAGTTATATTATTAAACTTATTATCTCTATTATATGTTTTTTTATTTCAGATTTTAATTCTACTTCCTATATATTTACATCGGAACCTTATACAATACACAATACGGCTGACGCTAAACTGACTAATTTATTTAAGTAAAGCCTACTACTTACTAACTGTAACTCATCCTTCAGTCAGTAAATTTTTCATTTTATCTTACGTCAAAAAGTTCACCTTATGATCAAAGATTCTTATGATTCACTTTAGAGGTCTCTTATTGCTTAATGGAGCTTTTGTACAAACAAATTACACATAGATATTGTTACACTATGGCTATACACTAATTATAATTGTAATTGTCTGACTATTTTGTGCTGCATACTTGTAAGATGACACTGCTGCTTCGACACGGAGTTTGAAAGCGCACTTATGTATTAAAAAGTAATTATGCTACTTACTGGAAATTGAAAATAGATACATACATATTCCACTCAAATCATAACATGGTATAAATAACATTAATTACATACATAGTTCCCACTACACAAAGTTTAATCCTACAAGCCCGGCGAGGTTAGTGCCTCAGTATTTCCCTTGAGTGCTGTATCAAATCCGCTACAAAAATATGGAGTGCCCTCGCATGTCACAAAAATGCAACAATGTATAGGTTGATTGCTTTTTTATTATTGTACAGGTGACATTTTATTACTATTCCTACATGAATAGGGTCATAAAAATGTCGTTCACAGAACTACAAACAGGCGCCGAGTCACAGAATATATAATAGTACTAAAGTAGAGTTCTTCTGATGCTGAGACCTTAAATTTTAGCTACATCTTTGAACTGGTTTAGAGAAGGTATAGTCTAGTGGAGCACAGTGTAACAGGAGGCTCAGTATAAATGAAGGATAACTCTGTCATTTTTTCATTTATTAGTAAAGTTTGGATTAACATGTTTTGTAGGTATCACACGTTGCCATCTTTACAGCTGTCATTAAACTCAAATTGCTGGGTGTTTGCGCAAAAATGCTCGAATTTATGTTTTTTTGTAAGAGAGTGAAGTTTCGTTCTTGTTGAAAAACTAATAATTTCTGGTGAGTAAATATATGTTTCCTTCAATTTTCAATTCGTTTGTGTTTAAATAGTGAAGAAAGTTTATTATAATTTCTTACCTATAATATTTTAAGAACTTTTTGTTTTAAACAGTAAGGCGTGGGGTACAGTGTAACTGGGTAAAGTGTAATATTATTATTATTCTTTTTTCTAGGTGTATTACGTCGGAAATGAATCGGAATCAAAAAACTAAGACGGAAATTGACCTAAACACGGCTACATTATATTATTATGAAATAGAGCTGGTTGAAAAGGGAGTAGAGAAAAGCAGCTGATAGAATGAACATAAATGAATTACTGTACTTTATATTGTTTATAAGACTTTTTAAGATTCATATAAAGGTTGACCATCAGCCATTTTTTTTGATTGTCCCAGCTGCTGGGATACAGGTCTTCCTTATGGGTGGATAAGGAGGTTTAGCCATAACCCACCACGCGATTGGTGGGTGTTAATGACTGCAAATTCAACCGGGACCAACAGCTTAACGTGCCTTCCGAAGCACGGAGTAGCTCGAGATAATAATTTTTTGGTCACCTTTCCTATGACCGACCCTTGCGAAAGTTGCTTCACCTCCGCAATCGCAAGGGCCAGGCGCTAAACCACTTCGCCATCGAGCTCCCTATACTTTAAAGGTTAAGGACTGCTGATTCTATTTTAAATAATTAGAAGACAAGATAATAAACAGCGAGTTTTTTCTTTAAAATCAAAATGTATTTTTGTCACACTGTGCGCTACTTGACCCTACTTTATAAGTTATTACAAAAAGCTACAAGACCGAAGCTCATCACTGGTTCGAGTTTAAGCTGTGAGTAAACGTGCGTTCACACAGCAGGTTCGTATATTTACAGGACCCTTTTAACGAATCCGTCGCTACTGAATGTGATGTTCACACCGCTTTTACAGAACCGTTTAATCGTATCCGTTGCCATAGATATAGCACACATACGGATCCGATATACTGTGTTGTGTGTGAACACGCTCGTACAACTATATACCTATATGCCATCGACGAATAATAACGTATTCTAGAAACGGACCTGTAAAACAGATCGGTATTTTTACCAGACCCGATATACTGTATTGTAAGTGAACAGGCTACTACAACGACATACCTACGCCATAGCCAAAAAACTGATCAGATAAAACGGGCACTAAGTATGAACAAAAATGAAGATAACAAATCACATCTTATCTATACAAGGTCGGCTACAAATCAATGCATTGGGTATGCTTACTATTAAAATATGTGCAGAAAAGTACACCTTTTTTCATGAATATATACCTACCACAAAAAAAAAATAGAAAATCCTCCGTGATCATGCCAGGAATCATCACACAATAAAATAAAATAAAAAGGTTTTTTATTAATTACCCGATTGGAGCACATAAGATAAGTGAAATTATAAAAGAAGTTATTTCAATTTATAATAATAAAGTAATTTCAGGATAAGTCTTTTTTTTGATGGAAGCTGTGTAAAAAAAAGTAGGAAATATTTATGTCATTTTCACAAGTCGAGAATAAACTGCCCTAGAAACTATTTCCACGCGAACGAAGTCGCGGGCAAAAGCTAGTAATGTAATATATTTAGAAAGTATCATTATATTCCCTCTTAGTCATTACTAGAAATGATACCTAGCAAAGCTGTTAAAAGTTGCCGTTTTTGACATTTTTGCCATCTACTTCTACAAATAACAACGACTGAATGTTACCTAAATCTTTTTTTGATAAAAACCTCTGAGGGTGCCACTTTTGGTGGAGTATCTAAGTCTATTCTTCTAAGATCTAAATTAAGCGACATCTTTTCCAGAATGTATTCTCTACGCACCTGCCTCATCTCTGGCAGCATGCTAATTTAAAAAGTGCCGGACGGACGTTCACTTTTAACGGCGTTTGTTAACCTCGGCGATAGAGGTCACTATTCTGTAAAATCTCTTATGTAAAGTAAAAAAATATCAGTGTTGTTGTCCAATTATAGCAAAAAGTATTTCTCTGTATTTCTGAAATAGATTCTGTGAGCTGTAGACCTCGTCTTTGTGACGTTTTTGATCATTCATGAATACGGCTGAATTGTTTTTTCGAAAAATTGCGAAAAACCGATTCTACAAAAAAAACTATATATTTACCAAACCTATTCACAAAATTTTACGAAAATCGGTTGAGAAATGCCGGACAGCGGGATAGACATACGAAAGCATTTTAAGAAAAGTGCTAATATTTTTTTTGCCTCATTTACAAAAACACCCTGAAAGTCTTCCGGGAAAACATTTCACCGCGCTCATATTTTAAAGATTTCCCACATTTTCTTACGATATGCACGTCCATTTTCAGAGTAAATAGGTACAAGTACTACTCATCCTTGACACAACTGGTAATGACTTTAATTTACATAATGAGTCATTTTTACGTTACACTTACGTATACTTTCTATAATAATGAGTAATGACATGTCAATAGTTAGTTAATTTAGGTTATTATAGATACATAAAAGAACTTTAGAAATACAGTCATAAAGATTATATGTACCTACCGCTATCGGATATTCAATGCCTATATAATTTGGTAAAACATTCATGCCGTGATTTGTGATGACATCTGACGATCAAATAAATATAGGGTTTTAATTGAGCACTTAAAACACTGTTTAACAAGTGTTTAACTTAGACACTGTTTAAATGTGATCCTGACACTTTTTGACAATATTGTTTGAAAGAGCCTGCATCACATTTAAACAGTGTCTGAATTAAACAGTGTTTTAATATCTTTTGTGGTAAGGCCGTAACTGTCTGCTAGCAACCAAATAAGTAATTTATGTATGCTGTCTTTTGTTCAACGCCATCTTTAAATTCTATGCTCCTTCACATCGAATGTTTAAAAAAATGAATGAATGGTTAGATCGGCCACAGCAGCACTAGCCGGGTAGGGAGACGAAGTTTCAATGCCACGTCATTTATTACACCATGCTGTGGGTATTTGCGTAGTGGACACCGGCGTTTTATAAAATGACTAAAAAATGACGTGTCTTAAATAACTTGACTTATTATAGGCCACAATTAGTTGAATTTCTCTTTAAGGTTTTATGTAAGTTTTTGCATAATTTAATAATCAAAAATAAAAATAAAAAATACTTGTTTTTTATTTTTATTTTGCTAATATTATTAGGTATTTTAGTACCAAAGTAATTTTCATAAGGTAATAAACATATGGAAAATAATATTATTAACAAATACCATCATTTTAAGTAGTACTAAATCAATTCCCACTAGGAATCCTGAGATTGTCAAGTCTTCAACAGTGACTGCAACAACATGACGTAAATTAGAGAGCATAGACTATGCCATGATGTTGTGACGCGTCAGTCAGCCGAGTTAGCGTCGTCACGTCAGTTCGTTTTCGCTAGCCGAGAACAGTGGTCCAACCCTATTTCACGTCTGTTTATTCAACTACTGCGTTCACAAAAATGTCTCAATGTAAGTATTTCTCTTTATTATTATATAACTATATATTTGATAATGGTTTATTGCACTAGAAGTCATATTAAGAAACTTCAATTGGAAAAGAAACGTGAAAACTAGATAAATCATTGCTCTCCACCGACCGCCGCTGCGTCCAACCAATGTGTGTTATGTTTTGATAAAACTTTCTCATACATTAGGCATATTATTATGTTGTACGAGATACTTCTAGAAATAGACTATTTGAATAACTTACATTTTTCAATGGTTTTGAAAGAGAATTTGTAATAACATAACTTTTCGTACATTTTCTAGTAAAAAAACTTTTTGCTGTGTGTTTTCCACTTTTTCAATAAATTGACTTTTACAGCCCTATTCAGGCACATTAATTATAAATTAATTGATGCTTCATTGTTTGGAAAAGAGAGAGAGCACCAACTTCAATAAAGCATGCATTAAAATTAATGTCTTTTTACCAAAACACATGAATGACTGTCTGCACTAGAATAAATATTAAACAGAAGCTAATGAGTAACTACTATTGTTAAATACACAAAGAAAATCTACGAAATCGTTAATGAAACAGACAATTAACTTATGACTGTTTATTAATTATACTACATTTTATTTTAATTTTTCCACAGATTAATAAATAACAAATGACGTGACCGTGAAAATAATTATTTCAATGGAAAATCCTAACTTGGGACTAAAATATTTTTTTAAGAACAAGAATTAAACGAATGTGTTTACTATACTAACCTAATTTATAATGATTCATAGCTCAGTTCAGTTATTTTACATACTTTTATATTTTTTCTTCAACCGGGTTTGCTTTAACTAATATAAACAAGAATCGTCGTGCCTATAACAGACAGAGTTTATATGATTTTTGAGTGATACCTACTTACTTATATTAAGTGTGACGGATTATTAAGAAATTCAATATAGAAACACACAGAGGATTGAATAAAATAATATACATAAAGGAGTGTCGAACCATAGAACGGCAAATGCGCGGCATTCGCAGGATATAATTTTGCCGCGCTTGTCGCTTTATATTTGGACCCGTCTTAATATGTCAATAATATATGTATTGTGTGTCTGTGCGTCACGAGGAACTTCTAGGAATCAAAAACCTACTAGCCGCATAAATGGAACCTCTGGGAAGAAAAATTCCATTAGTCCCTTCAATTAAACTTCTGAGAAAAAAAATCTAGAAATCCTATAACGGGAAACCTCAACGGGACTTCTGCAGATACACGCAATTAAGTTTTCAATATAAGCTGATGAATCTTTCATTTCAGAATTTTGCATTCTTTCTAATCTTGAATAAAACCCAAATACAGGTATTTTCCTGGATTTATCTGGGAAAACTGTATTTTAAAATGGAAACCGCTTGCTGTCTCAACATTTAACTTACTTCAGGATATGATTAAAAGTTAACATCAAATGTATGAATAGAGGTATATTTGGAAAAAGCTAATCTACTGTGGACAGTATTTTTGTACAAACGACAAAACAACACTGTGTTCCGGTATTTTAAATTGTTATCAAGAGTATTATAAATTACAAGTAGATTTTTTTCGCATAATACGTAAAAAAATAACAGTTTTTTTTCGTTAATAAGTAGCACTCATTGTACGGCGGTATGCGGTGTAGTTTTAATGAAAAAAACTAAATGACGTAATCCAAAGCTATTGTTATATCATAGTATAGGTTACCATAGATATTATTTTATCTACTGCTTTTATTATAAAAAAACATCCACATATTCTAACTTAATTTGTCTTACATTTCAGATCCGAACAACAACTCCCAATACCCTCAATATTCCCCACAGTATCCTCCGCCCCCCGGATACCCGCAACAACCGTACATGCCCCCGGGCGCACCGGTTCCCCAACAGTTCCCCAGCCAACTCTACCCGCAAGTTCCGCAACCCGGGTTCAATTTTGACCACAACCCGGCAGCGATGTCGTACCCTGGGGGGCCAACGGTTCCATCAGCGCCGTTACCCGCGTTTGCTCCAGGAGTGGCTCCCACACCTGTGTACCCAGGAGCTGGATGTGAGTATCAACCTGTACCTTTAAGATAATCCAAATAATATGTTTATTAGACAAGATCCCATGTTAAATTTTAACCGGAATCCGATAGTAATGTTGGCCTGTTTATCAAACCTTACAAGACCTTGTATTCCAAGCATTTTTCTTATGAACATTTATATGATTTAATAAAAATTATATACACCTGTAAATTACAGACTGGCCACAATGTAAATGTTTATTTTACAAGTAGGTATGTTGCCACATTTTGATTCGTAACTTTGTAAATGAAACATATTCTTAACTTACCAACTTGTAGAAAACCATGGAAAATACTCTCCGTTCCGTCTTACAGTTTTCACAAAGTGCCATGCATTGTCCTGGGTCCCGCTAATCACATCATTGCTTGCATTGTACATTCAGATAACGTTCATTGATAGTGTGACACAAAAAACTAAGATATATCTAAAACAAAAAATTATGTAGTAAAAAAAGCTTTTTTTAAAAAAAGAAAAACCTTCAAAAAACCCGAAAACAAAAACAAAAACAGCTTTAAAATAAAATGGGTGGGGCTTTTAGAATTAGAAATAAAAAGAAAAGCAGTTGTCCTCCCGCTCCACCCGACTTCATTAGACGTGTTATATTAATATGATATAATAGGATATGCGTAGCTAATAATTTGAATATTATTTCTTGCTTTTTAAAGGTAATTTATTTTAAAGCTGTTTTTGTTTTTGTTTTCAAGTTTTTTGAAAGTTTTTCTTTTTTTAAAAAAGCTTTTTTATTTTCAACTTTTTAGTGGTAGACATACCTACGCGTGTAAATATTTTTTTACTTTATATAGTATTTGTGGTAAGGTATGTAAGCGTGTAAATATTTTTTAACTTCATATAATATTTTCTATGGTACAACGCCCATAACTCAATTTCCAAATTCACGCTGTTTGTTTTTAAGGAGTTCCGTTGTGCCTTCGTACTTCGTAGTCTAGTCCTAAACGTCGCAGACCATAGCTCGGTTTGTTTTGGATTGTCATAAACCTACCAATATCTCAATCACTATACATATCCTATTTGACTTTGAGGAGTTCCCTTGTGTATCTTCGAAGTCCAAGATCCAATACCAATGAAATTTAAATGTGACCACTCTTGAGGTATACCCTTTCAAACAAATAAAGAATCATCGAAATTGGTTCATAAACAAAGAAGTTATACCTGAAAATCAGCAAAAACTCGTGCGATGGTGAACGGTCACAAAAATATTTTAATGGAATTTCCAATTACTTAATCAACCATGTTCTTGATATAAGTATTCAAGTCCCATTAGAGAACGGAGAATGTGTTAAAAAAGTTTGTTTTGTATAAATTCAGTCTTCGAATGTTCTAGTTTAGCTTTAATTATAAGTTTTTTTTGCTGCTGAGGTACAGGCTTTGCTTCTAGATGGATAAGATGGATAGTGTGAAAAGAGAAATATATGTAGCTTACTCGCGCACAAAATATATGCATGATGCACCGCCCGCCCGCCCGCAATAAAATGCACATGCACACCACAATAATATCAGTGCTTAATACTTGCGTTTAGCATGACAGTGACACACCTTGCACCTTCACCAATTAGACTACTCTACACGTGTTTCGCACCAACCCGGAGCATCCTCAGGAGTTAGATCGTGCGTGAACCAACATCGAATGAGTAACTACGCCTCCCGACACCGTATTTATCGTCTCTTCCTCCCCACTCCGCACCAAATGACTGACAACATTTGAAGAATGTTACCAGCTTCAAATAAAAAGAAAAAAAAAAAACGACGTTCACGTGACTTTTTGTACCGTCCGGCGTGCCATTTGCAATGGCAAAGAAAAAACAGACGTTAGCAGGAAGTCGGGGATATATAAGTTAACATGTAACCAATGTAATTCAGTATACGTTGGTCAAACTGGCCGTAGTTTTGATATACGTTATAAAGAACATATTTCTGCCTATAGGAATGGCCGACCGGAACGATCTCATTTCGCGGAACATTTATTAATTTTTTTGCGGGCGGTGCATCCTGCATATATTTTTTTGCGGGAGTAAGCTACATATATTTCTCTTTTCACAATGGTTTGGGACTTCCGCCATGTAATGCCTGATTCAATCAAATACCTAAGAAGGATAGGTCATAACATAACCCACTGTTGCATTTTCTACACTAGCTGTATAGTTAAGTACATAATGATTTCGCCGTTATGAATATTCATTGTTTTATTATAATACGAATTCAAATATCAAGGTGTTAGAAGTTTACTAATGTAACAAAACTAATACTACCTATAAAAAGTATTCTGCATTTTCCAGACCCATCTGCGTCGCCGTCGCAAGTGGAATGGGTGCCTACAAACTGTTCGTCTGCTGAAATACTTACGCAAAGAGCAGTTGTCGCTGGATACGAGGGTCATGATGGTAGTCCTCTATGGGTCATAAGGGCCCAATACGAAGGCGACCTCATACCAGGCAAGCTGGCCATCAAACATAAATCTGCTTACATACCTTGGGGAGGCAAAGAAAACAGGATTGATCACTTTCAGGTGTGTATGAGCCAGCGAAATAGAATTTATGGAGGAGTAATTGCAAACAAATATTGCTTAAAAAATTGCACCACGGGGCTAAAAAATTACAACCTGCACAGCATTTAATTGGGCCAGCCACGCGCCCGGTGATAGACGTTAGCGTTCTTTACAGTAATTGCAGTTTATATATCAAACAAAGAGAGAGTTATTCATCTCCCAGGCTTACGCGCTCACTAGACATACTAGTGCGATTTTATTGAAAATACTTTCAACTTTCAAAAGTGTTTTATTTCATGTCTAGTGAGTACTTTCAATAAAACCGCGCTAGTATCCGTTAAAAGGTATTTTATTTCAAAGAGAGAGTTATAAATGATGCCCAGTGTAGTCAGATGGTGTAAAAGAAGCAAAGAAAGTAAAAAGATGCAGAGATAACGTATCATAAGTACTAAAGGCTCTGTGAGCTATTGGCATATATTTTTATAATTTTTCGAAATGGCTGATATATTATGTTTTATCACTTAAATATTTTTTCGTTTATGTATAGAAAATATTTATGAGTATCCAGATTATGGTCGCTATTATGCAACCAGTGTTCAGTCGCTTTGTGCTGCATAAATAATGCATAACAAAAAACACTTGGTTGTAATTTGTATGTGGTGCTATTTATTGAGCGGAATGCTTGTTCCATAGATTTTAGTTCGCTGGTACGAGCGAACTAGCGCTGCCGATATCCTAATCGAGCTTATTTTCAACGATAAAATCAAAACCATTTATTTATGTTGAATTTTTTTAAATCTATGCCTAGAGAGCCTAGAAAGCAAATCTTGGAGAGTTCCAATCGGAATACCAAAGATTTTCCTAAATTAAATGACAACATAGCGGTTTTGGTTTTAATAATTCAGAATTAGCGCGATCAGGGTCCAGGTCGATTCATGATGTGCTCAAAAATATTAAGTAGGTAGTCGGAAAACGCGGCCTTTTTGTACTAAAAATAATAAAGATATGTGGTATCTTATGTCGTATCTTGTAGCGAGAAACATCTTCATCGTTAAAATTACAAGACCTCTGCTGAGTAATTTGTTTTGCAGTTGTATTCGACAAAGCATCTTCTCTATTAACATTACAAACCATTTTTTGAGCACTAGCAGCATTCATTCTTTTTTGGTAAAGGTTAAGTTAAATTTTTTCGATAAGAGTTTACCTTATCGAAAAAAAATTGCAAAACGTAATAATAAAAATTATTGAAAATATGAAAAAGCAAGACAATTATCAATTTGTTTTAATTTTACCGCTATTACCAAAAAATCAGATGTCAAACAATATATTACATCTCCGCCCTTGTTTAATATTACCAGAAATATAACACGCAAAATGAATGCTTCAAAAAGGCCGCGAACTTTGGCGACTACCTATTATTATGTTTGTTATGATGTCGTAAAATTGTAAGATATCACTACAGGCTTAGATAACGCTGTGTTTCAATCCAACGTCATAGCGGACTATGCATTAACTTTTACTTATAACGAAAGTCTTATGTAAACAATCTTGATGGCGTTCCTTTATAGCCTACAACCTATTTTAAATAATAAAGATAACGTTTTCTAACGTTAACTAATTTCTAAGTTTTTTAGATAATCTTGACGTTTATTTGCTTTGAAAACATAACTTACATTTTCAAAATCATGATCCGATTGAAAAGTATGTCAAGACATTTCTCACGTTTAAACTAATACTTACGTAGTTCATACTACTAGTAATAGTAAGTAATATTAGCATTATTACTTTAGCATTGAACAATCTATTAAAAATTTCACGTAAAGTGCTTAAGTAATATTTTCAGTGATTCAAAAATTCTACTTGATAATTTCAGGTATGCTGTGCTCCCCCTACAAGAGTGAAATGGATAGAAGGCCGTAACGGTTCAGTTCCACCCAATGCAGTCCCTGGAGGTAGAACGAGCGCTGGTGAACCCCTTTACATTGGCAGAGCGAAGGAGCAAGGCTCGCTGACCCCTGGCAAGGTATGATATATCAAGTATAGCAATGATTATGCTTCCTATGAAAGAGTTGGTTACCAAGAAGTATTTTCCAGAACTACCGGAATATACTTCTGATCTACTTCTTGTATCACAAAATGTATTGTTTGTATGCTTGCCAAATCAGAAAAATATATTTGTAAATGAGATTAAATAAAGTACTGCAAGACCTGGCTCGACCTTAGATCTCATATATTTTCACGGGAGAGTCACGAGACTTGACAAATTTTTACATTTAAATGTTTTTGATGAGGTTTGTGTTTTTGAGGATGATTTAAATTTATTTAGACGAGTGGTTCCTACCTTTTCAATATTGTTACCCATATGACCTATGTAGGGAAACAGACTTCACCCCCAACTTGCCTGCATACACATCACGCTACGTTTTGTGAATATACACGCACACTAACGCAACGCGCTATACCACGTACTTAGTGTCATTTTATTTAAGTACGAAAATAATAATAATTAAATTGTTTAATCTCTAATCTATTCATTCGTACTAGGTATCAACTCTGTTGCCCCCATAAAATAGCTGTTTTACCCTCGCGGGCGTAATTACCCCCAGGTTCGGAACCAATGATTTAGACAAACCGTATCTTTAAAAAAATATAAATTTAATGTAATATTTAGGCTTAAATTTAATGAAAAACATCTACAAGAAATCGTTACCAATTAAAAACATATTTTATATTTCAGATTCACCCGAGCCACAAAACTTGTTACATTTCATTTGGTGGAGATGAAATCAGCCGTCCAGTCTATGAAGTACTATGTATTATATGAAAACTTCAAGTTAACTACACAAAAACTCATTACATACAAGGGAGATGACATTTCTATGCATATTCATCGATTAAGTAAGGAAAATGTAATAATATGTTTTAAAGTTAGTAGCTCTAAGTAAGCGCTATAATTTTGTAATCTCATACATTCTGAAATTATTACACCAAGAATCTTATTGTTATTGTTGATATTTTAAACAATAGTATTTTATCAATACCTCAATTATTTTAGAAATATATTTTTGTAAGGAATAATTTATTCTTTTATTTATATTTTTTGGTACAAAAGAAGTATACATATCTTGGCCTTAAACTGCGTAGAAATGTCTGTGTGAAATGAAACAAACTCGTCAAACATTCATTTATTTTTATTTATATCAAACCTAAGTACTTTCACACGTTAAATTAATCTACAATAAATCACTCCCTGTGTGTAATCAAAATTCTTAAGTACTATTTATAAACATATGAATATTATTATTTATATCTATCTATAGTCCAACAATCACATATTTCAACATATCCAAAGATCAATAGAATCAAGAAATATCACAGTTTTACATTCATACTATTCAGGCTGTAAATATAATAGACGCTCTAACACACTGTATAAAATGTCATTGGTGGCATATTAATGCCAAAGTAATTCTAATACAGTAAAATAAAACAATAGTCCAAATCAAAAAATCCCTAGAAATAGTAGTCAAAATATTTAACATTAATCTATTTGCATCTCATAATATGCGTAGTTTTTTAAACAACTGCCCTCCTACTCGAATTGCCAACTTTCTATGCGTTTGAACGCTAGGTTAAAAGCTTAAATATGAGCAATAGACGATTAAATCACATGTTGCAAACTTATGTAAACCACAGACTTTTATGTATTGTATGGAATTGACAAGATTACGGCACGTAATTTTATAGTTCACTGCTTACAACTTGGTGTTCTTTTATTAACAAAAATATTCGGTAGTACCAGGGAAAAAAATAATTGCCCGTAGTAGTTACCAGTCACGTGAGTAGTACCACGACCAAAAAAATACCCGTAGTACTACTGGTAGCACCAACGGTAGTACCAACGGTAGTACCAGGGGCAAGAACAGACTGCTTATTTAGCGTTCAAACGCATAGCATGTTGACCATTTTAGTAGGGGGACCAAAGGAGCCCCCAATGCGAGAAACCCAAAATGTTTGCATATTAAAGTATAATTTACGCCAGCATGTTATGCTTGCTATCAATAAATACCGAATCTTACGCAGGTACCTAATTAACACATGTCATGTTTTGTTTGTTTTTATTGAATCATGTCTTTTATCTAATGAAGGGCGTAAACTCAACCTACCAATAATGGAATGTTTCATTTTTAAATAATAAGTAGTTATTATTTATTAAATTAAACTAAATAAAGGACAGACAGTTTTAGCTGCCTCAATTTTGTAACATAAACATAATTATTTTATTATTTAATATTTTACACCCTGTCAAAGTCCTTAAACATATTGCAACGGACAGCGCGATTTTAAGTAAATTCAATAAATATTCATCTTACAATTTACTAGTACACAACATACTTTCAGTGAATCCCATTTCTATTTGTGATTGGTTAACATTATCTTTACTGCTATCATTGTCATTATTTCGTAATGCATCTTCTGTAAATTTCTTCTCATCTGTTTCGTATGCTTTATTATCGATTCCCATTTTATCAAGTTTATTTTCAATTATGCTATCTTCCTTCATTTTTTTTTCGCTTTCTGCTTGAATATGTTTCTTATTCGCGAGATACAGCCACCTGCAATTTAATGTTTGTTTGATTAATTCGTTAACTGAGCCAAAACAGTGACCTCATGATTATGATGGCTTCCCTCAAGAATCTCCACGACGCGACCATCAATCCTTTCATGTCAAACTAAAAGAAAGAGATGATTTCGGATACTCACAAGAAAATGACAACAGCAGGCACAGTAAGAGCTCCTCCGAGTAAGAAGAAGGCGCCAGGGAAATTCTTGATTGTGGCAGTATACACGCTTGTATACATTGGAGCGTAGACTAGGGGCATCATAGCTTCTGCCACCCCGAAAAAGGAGTTCACCTTACCTGGTATCATTGGAAAAGTTATAACTAAACTATAGTCTCGCTACACAAGGGCGGGTCGCTAGTTTTTCATAAAAGCAATAAAAAATATTAAAAACAAAAACGAACTAAAAAGTAAAATAACATGCTGTCATTCCAGTCGGGAACCATTATGTGGAACAATTATTAATCAAAGACCGAATAGTCGTGTTTTAATATTTAATAAAAATACACATTTTAGTGACATTGTTTTGGAATATGCTCATCAACGCCTTTCATTTGATGCCCATTTTGTAATAATTGAAGTATTTTTTTTTACATTTGAAAGTGGCACAAGCACATTTTTTTTTCAAAATAGAATATACTTAACCAGTGTCTAAGGATTTTAAAGATATGCCAGACATCCAAATCCGTTAAGGCATTAAACAGTTATAGTGGAATAAAGAAACTCACATACCCACGTACAAACATACATGAACCCTGAACACATTACACTCTCTATTTTTTTGGGCAGTCATAAATAATTGTTTTCCTATATTTTAGTCTCCGAGCCGTTTTTTACTAAGGTACGTACCATTCGGATTTGTAAACAAGAGCTTGTTATGACCAATTATGAGTTTTCAAACCACACTAGGTATGCTAAATGCGGATTTTTATTTTGCTAAAAGGGGTTTTTCAGTTTGCGATCAAAAACAAGCAAAGTTAGCTGGCCATCCGCATGATCTTTCTCCCACGATATACTCATTAAATTAAGTATTTTCTAGGATTTCAAGCATCATTACCCACTGTTAAACATGTGTTTAAAAACATTTTTTGTCCTAAATGGTAATAAGTACTTAACAAGTCACTTGGTGACTGATTTTAAAACAGACATTTTGTTGTTACGTGGTTAGTAATTTTGAAAATTAAATAACTCACCCAATTCATCTTTATCCACTAACTTGGAAACCATAGATCTCATTGCAATGAAAGATGTCCCGTTGAATATCTCAATTAATGGAGCTGAAACATGTAAAATACTTATAAATAGAGTCGGGGATTTTATCACTGTTTGTACCTATACAGGGTCATTTTTAATTCATTTAAAACCTCTCGTGGGGTTGATCAGACCATCAAACTGAACAACTTTCATTATGAGACCAACCTTGAATTCGCGAAAAAAAAAACAGCTGTTTCATACATTTCGATGGAGTAGGCATTGTACTTTTGTATGAAACAGCTGTTTTTTTTTCGCGATTTCAAGTTTGGTCCCATAATGAAAGTTGTTCAGTTTGATGGTCTGATCAACCCCACTAGAGGTTTTAAATGAATTAAAAATGACCCTGTATGTAAATAGCATATCATACCTATGTAAATATGCCAAGTTTTTGTAGCAAAAGCATACATGAATCCGGATAAAATTTTGCTAGTACACGATATCACTCCGATGATTGCGTCATCGTACTTAAGAAGGTGACTGAATACTCCAACTGAGAATAAAGTCCCTGAAAAATTAGGTAAAATTTTAGTTAATAAACACATAAAAGTATGATCCGCACTAGTCCGCATCTATTTTATTATGGTGACGTCTCACCCTTTTCGCTATCGTAAATTGACACTAGTTAGAAGTTTGCAAGCATCTTAAGATCTTACAGTTCTTGCTTGCAAAGTTGTAACCTCACTGGTGCGAAAAAACATTTGATTTAAAAGAAAAATCACTTTTGAGGAAGTTTTTATGTACTCAAGTGAAGATGGAAGTGCACGTGAATCAATCACTGGTTGATTCAACTGTACCGAATATGAATGGTTTGCTTAGTTACCTACTAATGATGTACACATAGCGTATGTTGAGAACATACTGAAGTCCACTTCGTTCCAATTGAAGCGATATCTGGTGAACAGATACATCACCGACATCTCACCTGAAAAATTAACAAAGAAATCATCAATTTTAAGCCTGAAATATAAAAGGTTATATATACAACTTTTACACCCTCTCTAATTAAGTGTTTTACTAATGAAACGTAGTATTTTTAAGTAATAGACGAAACGACAAACATTTTTAGCTTCCCATACTTACTAACTTCGATAGCTGAACGTGTTATTATGAAAAGGTTTCATGCATTTTTTTTTTCAAATACTGCACTTTCGCTCTATGCTGGATATAAACTAAGTATCTTCTCAATGTTAGCATTAGAGACAGTTGGGAAATACTGTTCTGCAATGATGATATAATTCTGATAATCTGTCATATGCTTCATTTTCTATGAATGTTTGTAATACGTCAGGCCAGCTGCATAGTGCGCCTTGTGATCGTGTTTTTAAGTCAAAATTTGGCTTCGCTAGTCACATTCGAGCACATCACAAAAACCATCTCAACTATTAAGAGTCGCCGTCCAATACGGTAGGAAGGATATGATTATAATAATAATATGAATATAAAATTCTTGGGTAAAATGTACTATTTGATGATCGATTAGTCTGCTGAAATGCACTTAATGGAAAAGGTATTTATGAAATATTAAGATGTGTTTTAGATTTAAAAGTAGTGATTGCTTGACCGGCTTAGATGATGATAGAAATCTATATAACTATCATCACCTAAACCACTGGACTCAAGTGGACTCTGGTTTTATTTGTAAAATAAATTTTGGTATATAACGGAAAGTATGTAAACCACGAAGTCTACTAAATTTATTTCATGCATGTAACTTTAATATCATACGGTTATTAAAATTTAATCAATTTTATTCCATTGACTTTGAATATGACAAATATTATGAATATAAATCTTTTCAGAGCATAACCAGTTTAACTATTTTATTTGATATCACTGTGGTTTTGAAATAATTACTTAATTTTTAGTTGTCCACGCGGACGAAGTTGCGGGCAACAGCTGGTTTCAAATAGAAATGGAAGATGTATGAGCGCTATTTGATGATATCATGGAAAACCGCACATGTAGTTACTGGACTCCCGGTGGGAGTGTACAGAAAGCGAAACTTGCATAGAAAGTGGCCGCAACCAGCACGTAATTCGCCTGGTAGCGACCGTCCAATGCCAAGGTCGAGTATTGTTTGCATTCTATATCTGAACTTGGGCGAAAATGCAATAAACAACTTAACGTCTGACGTCAAGCCATTGTCACCTTTCCCCAAATAGGAAGGTGGGTGATTTGAGTTCATGTATTCTAATGGCAGTAACTGCCAAACATTTTATACTTTAGATATTTATTTTAAATAGCGCCTACAAGTTCTTTGGATTTTAAGATTCATTGGAAGTCACATGTTTCTGAGGTGTTACGAAATTGGTAGATACAAGTCTTCTGACAATCATTAAAAATTTTGATTCATATGTGTAAAGGTGCGAATCGGTCTACTTTCCATGGAAAGTAAATAACCTATAATCGGGTCCTGAATGTGATTACTCTTTCTAAATTCTTATATGTTTATTTAATTAGTTTTTTTTTTACGGAATAGAATATACTTAGAATAATAATTGTGTTTTGTGATTGTGCCGATTTAAAATTAATTCACTTGTAGTCAAGAAACAGCAAATGTACCATAAATAGGCCCAATGACAACACACAGCTCCACAACGAGCATGATGACTCGAAGCCTCCTATTTTTAAGGCCACGTTTCAAGTTATAAGCGCTTTATTCATAAATATTGCTTGTAGAGTTGTAGTATAAAAACACCAAACGGACCATAAATAGGCCCAATGACAAACCTCAGCACCACGACGAGCATGATGACCCTAAGCCTCCTATTTTTAAGACCACGTTTTAAGTTATAAGCGCTTTATTCGTAAATTTTGCTTGTAGAGTTGTAGTATAAAAACACCAAACGTACCATAAATAGGCCCAATGACAACACACAGCACCACGACGAGCATGATGACCCGAAGCCTCCTATTGTTCGGTCCCTGTTTAAAGGCCACCGTTAAAGTCTCCTTCACAAGGCGAATATCGAAGAACATACGGATCCATTCACAACAGTTTTTCGGTGGTTTCTGTAATTGAAGAGGGTCAAAGTTTAATTTAATTAAATTAAGATGTTGATAAAGGTGCTTAAACCTTGGTGATTGTTCAGTAAGCATTTAATGAACAATGTAATAGGTAGTTACCATGTCGCATCAAAAATTTAGTTCATTTAGTACAGTGAGTTGCAGCTTACGGAACATATAGTTGGCTTAGACAAAGTACTAAAGTGTAAATGAATTTTCTTTTATGAGTTCCTAAATACCATTCATCCGCTTGTGATAAGCTTGTGACTTCTTATGCCATGGATGAATATCCGTACTTGGCAATGAAAAGCATGTCGCATCTAGTTTAAGATAAAATCGAAAGTAGTCAGACGTTGCATAAACCTTAAATAATCATTTTGCTAGGTCTTCAACTGTCTGTAAATCATAAATAATGTAAGAGTACTGAGTCATAAGTTTCTCATTCAAAATTAAACTAATGATTAAGAGATCTCGTACTTCCCATTACTTTGTTTGATAACACAAATGTGATCATAATATTATTGGCTTATTGTTCATTGTAATCCGTGCACATATTACGTGCGGTTACGAACCTCTATCATCGTCATCAGTCATTTCAATATCCTCATCGCTGGGCCAAGGGCCTTGTGGATGGATAAAGTGGAGTTGGAATAGAATGCAATGAACGACCATACCCCAATGGTGAGGGAATTGACGAGGGCTAACAACTGCAAATGCAGCCGGGTTGAACAACTTAACGTGCCTTCCGAAGCACGAAGGAGCTCGAGATAATAACGGCCTTACCACAAAATATTTTAAAACCTTGTATAACAAGTGTTTAACTTAGACACTGTCCAAATGTGATGCTGTCACTTTTTTGACAATATTGCTTGAAAGAGACGGCATCACATTTAAACAGTGTCTAAATTAAACAGTGTTTTAAAATCTTTTGTGGTAAGGCCGTTAATGTTTAGTCAACCAACCAATGACTTAGCGATAGCTAGTTAACCGCCACAATTGCAAGCCAAATACATTACAATACTGATCGAGCTCCACAGTGAGAAAATACATTTCCAAATTCCGCCTAATTATACACTATATACCCTAAAAAGTACCCGAAGGCTCTTCCTCTCAACCGAGTGTGACACCAATCTGGGTCAAATTGATGGCCTTTTTTTATTGTTCCGCTCAAATAATCGTCGGATTAGTCTTTGAACTTGAGGCCTATTACATAATAATTAGTGATGTTCGGTTAATTCGACCATTTCACGGCTACAACTTTTTGCTTACATCCTATTACTGCGTGAGCGTCGTTTGTTTTTAATTTGTTTAGACTATTTTTATAGTTATGCCACAGGGTAAAAAAATCTTGGTTTTTCCTCTAGTTACACCTTTTTGCTTACTTATTTATGCTTTCTATTACTTGCCAGTGTAATCTGTTAAATTGCACTGAAAAAGCTGAAAAAGGTGCGAGTTAAATCCTAATCGTTGGTTTTTAACCCACAAATGAAACGGTCTCATAATTATTTCCGAACCAAAAAGGTAATACATAATTTTGTGAGGAATGTTTGGTTTAACAACATATGGCAATATTACGCACCGGCCACGCCAACAACAGCAACACGGAAATATGACGTCGCCTAATGTTACAACTCAATATGCATTGTTTGCCGGCATCATCAATGATTTCAATAGCATGGTGGGATCTATCAAAGGCTTAAAGGGCCCTATAGCCCTCAAAGTGGCGCCCTCATCTTAATTCAATTTATTGCTCAATGAAAAATCACTTGTACATAAAGATTGAAGAACGTTCTATAGTTCATTTACAAACGAAAACCTCCGTAAAATATAGTTCGTTGTAGTAGTAATAGACAAAAGAACAGAACAGAAAGAACAAAAAGTGTCCATATTTAAGAGCCATATGAATCAAAATTTTGATGGTGGTGGTGAATATCGTAAAAAGAGGATGCATATTGAAAGAAAAAAAACGCACTTCAGCGGTATAAATAAACACTTTCTTTTACGTCAATGCACTTTATTGGTGGAACGGACAATTTGCTATGATATGTTCCATTACCTCCTTAATTTCTAAGAAAGGAATAAACAATAAAAGCTTGAAATCACAGTAGATATTATTGCTTGACTGTATGAGCCAAGTGAATTTGGCAATGTCTACCTTCACTTGAACATCATCCGACCAAATAAAGAAAATCGATAAGTAGAAATAAACATACCTACATACGATATTTTTAATATTCAAGTCGCTCGGAGGGAAAACATAGTATTTGTATTTTTTTGACCGATAAAAATAAAAAAATATCACAACCTAGCTATTTCCATTTTTAACCGACTTCAAAAAAAGAGGAGGTTATCAAGTCAACGGTATTTTTTTTTTATTTTTTTTTTATGTATGTTTTAACATAACTTCACCAGTTGTTAACCGCTTTCAATTATTCTTTTTTTATTTGAAAGAACACAGTTCGTGTGTGGTCCCATAAAAAAAATACAGAGATCTGGCTAGTAGTTTTTTCATAATCCTTTAGAATTAGAAGAAAGAAAAAGAAAAGCTGTTGTCCTCCCGCTCCACCCGACTTCAATAGACGTGTTTTATTAATATTGATATAATAGGATATGCGTAACTAATCATTTGAATATTATTTCTAGCTTTTTAAAGGCATTTAATTATAAAGTAGTTTTTGTTTTTATTTTTAGATTTTTTGAAAGAGTTTTTTCTTTTTTAAATGTAAATTATTCTAAATTCCAATAAGTTATAGTAATTATTCTGTTTAATGGAAGTCAGGCATCGTAAAACTTGACTGATGTCAATCAGAAGTCCTACAATCCCTCCCACGGATGTAACATGTAACCTCCCCCTCGACCTGCCTAGTTACTTACTAGTTACTCACTGTTTATTATTTATTTATTTATTGCTATTTGTTTTGCTTCGAATAAATGTTTAATCCTACAACCTACTAAGTTTATTTTCGTTTATCCTATTCTACCTAACATTGAAATATAAGTTTACTAATTTGCTTTTGTATAGTTTGAAAGGGCCCGTGATATCTAGTGGATTTCCCTGGTTGTGAATTGTAGTATACCCAAATACTTTTCAGCATAGTGACTGGCGACCTATCCCTATGTTCTAACAATGGATACTAACTTTCCCTATTATTTCCTAACTAAACCTGCTATTATAACTAATACTTCATGATATGATATGATATGATGATATTCTCACAGAAAAATAAAAGTTACTCTATTAGATTGATCGAGATAATTGATATTAAGTTATTGCTTTTCGTTATATGATTCTAACTTTACTTTTACATTTCCCTGAATGTTATTATAGTACTATGGAACTTCTAATACTATTGAATGACCTAGATTTCAGAATAACTTTAGAAAGAGTATAAAATGAACTATTCATCTACCCGCTGAATTAATATAAAAAGCCAAAGTTAAATCTATTTCTTTAGAGGAGTTGTTCATGATGAATTTATGAGTTAGATGATGGTATGCTATAAGATACTACAGTAATAAGAAGTAAATTGAGAAATAAGAAGATATAACCACTATAGAGTTAATTGTGAAGAATCATTTACCGCTACTAATTGTGATTTAATTTTCTTTCTTTGATTTTATTTAAAGTACACAATTTAGCTGTTCCGGCTAAGTTTAAAGCCCCGCCGCCGCTTTAAAAGTAAACCTCGACTACCAGACCTGGACAGTTTTCCTCCGGCTCAGCTAAATCAATTTATTGTAAATTTATAGCTTACAAATACTTTAAAGTATTCAGTCTTTGTTTGTCTGTTTTGGTGTAATAAAATTACAAGAGGACAAGCAGAGTGCTTTCAAGCGATCTACCAGTCTTCACAATAAGGAAATATCTTCCATTGTGGCAGCTGAGATTCAAGATTAAATTAAATTTTAATATCTTTTATTCCACTTTTGGTTTGATTAACATTATATCAAATGGATTCAACAATACAATCCACACACTCTAGGGATACTGATAGATCTAGTTTCTGAAGGAAAGGCAGTTCAATTCTAAGTAATACTACCCGGTATAAGATTCTCCACACCTCACTCTCAGTAAAGATCATGAATTGGTTCACTAATAACCCGTAGGGATTTCAGGTTATCCTACAAAAATATCTACACAGTACACTAATTGTGTTGAATAGACTTGTCTTTAATTGGATTCAATCGTTAAATAAAATTCTTTCTATGCATCTTCTAATTGAGTTGGTTGGTGAAACCAAGATGTTATATTTATACTGAGATAGTACATTAGTTCCACTATTTGTGAATTCAAATATTCACTAAATAAGTTGGTACTTTTATAGTACATAATTAAGGTCATAAACTCCATTCTGTTAATTGGAAAGGTCCACTCAAGACTATGATCTAGCGCTCTATAGCTGTGATTCAACATTAGCTTAAATAGAAACGCGGGCTTATTCAATACACCCAGATCCAGATTTTAGTAAACCTTCAAGATTACTAGAATAGATTATTTCAGTTGTAATCAAAAGTCTGTACCAAGGTTTCTCATAAAACCAACCCAATACAAAGATAAATAAACTTTCTTTTAAATAATAGTTCAACATTTACTATCCACTCATAATAGTGATTATTTAATAGGTTCTCATTGGAACTTGTAATATCAACACAATTAAGCACATCACAATAATTATTCACAACACTAAAATAACCCTTGAGTTTGTTGAAACACTACTAGTGGAAATATGGTCCAATCCCATTAAACCACCCCAATAGTTCTATGGTGGACTTTTAACCACATATTTAAATTTTCCCAATGCCGCCATTTTGTCGACGCTGACCTAATTGTCGTGCTACCTAGTATCCTAATTGTCTAACCTAATTGTTGTACTACCTAGTGGCCTGCGGCGACCATTTTGTCGACACAAAACTATTCACGTCTGCCTAGTTCTCCTAATCTCGCCTACATAAATCGCTACTCACGCCTACATAAATCGCTACTCACGCATACCTAAATCGCTACTGGTGGAAAACCTATACAAACTAATGTTCCTACCGTCACCTTGCTAACCACACGACCATTCTGAAACACCAGCATCCAAGATTACCCCCCCATCTTGCAATGCTCACCTAACTTTCGCACTAACGTTACTAACTATGATTTTTACCTGCCTAACAACGACTAAATATCGATTTCCTACGTTTGCAACCATGATTCTTACCACAATCATCGACGCCCCATTATCTGTACAGATCGAGCAAGCATACTCTGTCCTACCTAACTCCCTAGCAGCTTGGCCGTTGCCAGATTTGAGTGGGAAGGATCAAATCGGCCCCTAACAGAGGACTAGCAATACCACCCGAACGCCTACAGCAATAAACGAGGGACATCCCAACAACGCCTTCGGACCGGGGCTTTTATTGCATGCATGCACGAATGGTAAAGCTAAGTGGCTTAACTGAGCAATCGTCGACGGATGCCCGCTTAACACGCCACATGCTAAGCTATTGACCTAACCCCCCCTCGAGGTTCTGACAAAACCGCCCCAAAAGACACTACTATTACTACAATACTAGACTAAACAAAACTTATCTAAAGACAAAGCCTCCTTCCTTTAAATACTCATATCAAATCCTGACAAATCTAACAAAATCAGTTCAAAATCTGTTGGGAATAACTACGTTACTTTATGGGTTTTCGCAAACAAAATCTACATACTTTAATATTGAACTTAGTTATACCAGATAAGCTCAAATTAAAGCATTTATGCAAAAGACTCGCAACCGACTGCGAAACCTATCGTCAGACGCCTCAACTTCACTAACTTGCTGACTTCTTGAAATTTGCTTGAGTTAAAAATATACTTCTTCAAACGCTTTCTTACAGAGGGTAATGATGGCTTCTACTTCTTCCTTGTTGCTTCGCTGCTCCCGGAGGGAAAATAAAAGAGGACGCTTCCCTCAAGCCTCCCTCTTATATACCCTTCCTTCCTCCTTTTCCAAAACCGACGTACGCATCTTATCTGCCTAACTTCACTCTCTTATTTTCTTTTGTGCGCTACTATGAAATTTTCCCCTCTCCCTTAAAATTGGGAGATGGTAGAATCACCTAATAAAAATCTATTTACACATTACTTTACGACCAGTAGTCAATTCTATCGCCGTATTCATTAATTGAGCCTTACTACGTTTGTAAAGACAATATTTATAATTTTAGTTCTTACAAAACAATCCTTTACACTACTAGATAATCTTAAAGTACGTAATAACTAAAGTATTAGACCTCGATTTCTTAACCCTCAATTTACTAATAAATTCGTAATTATAATATTATAATAATTTGATTTTTTATAATCTTCACATAAACAAATAATCCTCACATCTACTTCAACTAAAATCTAACTAATTAATCATTTCACGTTGCTTTTCCCAAAATGACGTAAATCTATTTAGTTCTATTTGCTAAAGTGCATATTACTGAATTTCGATTAAAATTTACAATACATAATAAACTATTATATCCAACCAATCCAACATATAAATATTGGTACTTTGGAATTCTAGCTGGCAATACTCAATCAGCTACTTATTTCGTTCCAAAGCTTACCTACCCTTCTTTATCTTTAAAACTGAAGTACGCAACTACACTAATGGTTAACTAACTTCAGACCAGTCATCTAACAATCAAACGCCCAACGACAACGTTAGTCTATTAAGCCCCCTATACATCTTTCAAGCCCCCTATACATCCTTTAAAGAATGCTTTTCAAACAATGCTTTCCTATGACATTCGTAATAATTATCGTTTATGTTTATTATTTGTTTATTATACTATACAATGATTTATCTGTTGATTATTATCACTAACCAATGATATACTTTTTTTTCTTTTTATTATCCCATGTTTTGTATTCATTATAATCTGTTCAACTCTACTTTTATGGTGAATGGCTGCGTCTCGTTTCACGCGACGATTCTGCCAATGTCCGAGTTAAAAGACACAGTGAATTACGATACGATACTGTTCGGTTTTCTTTTTTATAATCTGTTAAGTAACATCATCTGTGACAATGAAAATAGTTCCGACTTTCGCCACTAGATGTCAAATCTGTGTTTTTATTGTTTATAACCTATAACAATAATATTATGAATTTCTTTTCAATATCAGTTTTGTCAAATAAATCGTTTTGTGTAACAAACTACAAAACATGAACAATGCTCAAGATCCCTTGTAAAATAATTACACCGTAATTACTCCGTTTTCATTATTGAAGAATATTTGAATCACTATGACTCGCATTTAACTACAGAATCTAGATATTGTCTAAAATTTCCTGAAGATGATAGCCAAGGTTAGTTACAACCTTTATACTATATGTTTTAGTATATAATTTGATTAATATTTGAGATAAAATAACGATGTTCAGTTTTGAACCGTTACAAACATTTGCATGTTATTTTATAATTTCTAAATAAGAATAAACAATACAAGCTTGAATTTTTTTATGTGTATATAATGGCTTACAAGCGAATTTGGCAAAGTTCTAATTCATCACATCAATCACAATGATTAGAACTCATGATTATTACTTATAAGTGTGTTTTAGTATTTAAGCACTAAGTAGCGATAAAGGCTGAACATAATAAAAAAAATTAAAAACTCCTACAAAGTCCTGGAATCAAAACAAAAACAGCTTCAAAATTACGGTATTTTTTTAATACATTTTTCAACAAAAGTCGAAAACTATGCAGCCTAAAAAGTTTATTTTTAGAATGTGTAGGCAACGTTCTTTCACATGATACCCCATAATATGCCCTAGTAGCCTAACTATTTTGAATTTGTAAGACTTTTTTTCCCTTTTTTTACCCCTTTCAGTCCCTGTTGCAAAGAATTAGAAGTATTTTTATTTCTCTCTTATTTGCAAAATAGTTGGGTAAACATGATCTAAAACTATTCAAATTTTCAAGTTGATAGCATTAGTAGTTCTCAAGATATCCAGCTGTGACAGACAAACAGACTGACTCGCACCATTCTATTCGTTTGGTCATTCTTATCAGACTCACAGTTCCCAGGTGCTCGATAGAAATACTCTAATGCTGAATTTAGTTTACAAAGAGCAACTTGTTTTAAATTTCACTAACCATAGGGACCTACCAAATTTTCATTCATTCCATTTCTTCCTGCCCCTATTTCGATAACAACAATATTTCCATGTTTATTTTCAGTCAGATTTTCCGGCATTTCTTTACATAGCTACTTCCTCAATGGCTGTGGATTTAAATAGAAGGACGCTCTCACCTTGGCTGAACATCAACATAGGCAAAGGTCGAATGTTTATAAAAACATCGAAACAACAAGAATTTATTATTTAGTTCCAAGTTTTACTGGGACAAACACAAATACCTTGATTCATTGATGAATAAAGAAGGTTCGAGATTTTTATTTTATAAGACCAAACTTGATTGCCCAAAATCTAGTAAGTATAATAATATGTAATTAGTCTTAAAGCTCATTATTACGAAAATTTTGTCAATTTCTGTGAAATATTAATTGCTGTGTTTGCAAAAATAAGAAACGAACTACTGAATAACTTATTTTAATTGCACACAATAATAAATTATTGATGTTTGAATTTAACAATATTATCGATTGTTTTATTAGTTAAGTACATCGTGAGATAATTATCATTCCATTATAGCGAAGATGTCAGTTTCTTCCTGATAGAAACAGAACGGCGTTTAATATTTATCTCAGAATATTCTTAGCTTAGCATCACCGTTATATTTAATTAGATGGAAGACATGAAATGGACCGTAAATGTCATCTTATCGATCTAGTAATCGCAATAAAGACAGACAGCCTCTTATTTAGTTCAACGAACCGTTTAATTCTGTCTTTTTGTCAAGGTATTGCCTTTGCATTTATTCTAATGCAGTATGATCAAAGAGATTATCGATCTTTATTATGTAACAAAATCTATAGATGTTTTGAGTAAGTATGTTAGTTTTGGGAAACAGCTCATTATTAAAATAATTTTCACAGTTTCGAATTCTTCTAGCATAGAAATGTTTTTGTGTCAAAGGAAAAAGTGCAATTAGCATATTTGTGACGATATACCTACATACATGATGAATGATCTGACCTAAAAATACTAATGAAATAATATTAAGGCCACCGTTACTCACCGTATTCAATTCAGGTCGTTTTACTTCCTTTATCCTGTAAAATCCATAAAAGAAACTCAAGATATACAGAGATGCACTCAATGAAAACACTCCATATAAGCCTATCTTTCGCACTAATATTCCACTTAAAGCGGCACCGACTGGCACTCCTACTGAGTAAAAAAGGTTCACTACACCAATCCTCAACGTCCTCTGTTCTTCAGTTGTGACATCGGCAATATAACTAAACACTCCCATGAACATCGTAAACCAGCCTCCAGTTAGTGCAGGAAATATCGCTTCAGTCACAGCAGCCACTTCAACTGGTAATTCATGAAAGAAGTATGTGTTAGCAATCAAACCAATACTCGTTAAAAATTCCCCAATGATTGGCAAAAGCATGCAAAACTTTCTTTGACCAACCCTATCGCTGTAAGCTCCCAAAAATATCAATATTCCACATGGCAAAAATGATTGCAACACCGTTTTCCAGCCAGTGACGGATGCTACTAATGTCTGTACAGCTTCTTCTTCGAAAGTATAATTTGTAGTTTCTCTTCTAGTTAAAGCATCACACACATGGTGATCAAAACCTAAATTAACTCGACAAGCCTTTTCTAGATATAAATTTTGTGTCGCTAAAGCTGATAACACAGAAGGCATAACATAGCATGCCAAAATAGGTTCCACTGTTATCATAGAAATCATCCGCCGCGTTTTTTCAAAGAAGTTCAACTCATTCCAATTATCATCGTGTTTCTCTGTTTCTGGCTCTTTATGTAGTTTTTTATTTTTAAAACTATTATTAATTACTTTCATTCCATTTAAGTCATTGCCGTTTAATTTCTTATCAAGAGGTTTGTTTATTTCCAAGGTTTTCACATCAGCTGTCATGGCTGCTTCGTTACCTGAAACAAATTATTACGTCATTCACTTATTATAATTTGAAAAATTTATCCAAATCACCAAATCCTATCTTTCACTTCCTCAAATAAAGTCTTGCAATTTTTGGTCTGAATAATGTTTCCGTAATTCTATGTTATGTTCATATTTCGCTCAATGAGCTTTGAAAATACCTTTGATTAGTAAAACACTATAACCGGACGCTGTAATCATTTCATGATTGCCTACGTACTTAGGATAATCGTCGTTGACGGTTAGTCGGAATTAACTTTACCTAGACACAAAAGTTTATCACTTTTGTCACAAAGTCACGGACTATTATGTCGTTCCAAGACATTGTTTAATTTAAAGATATTCGCAATAGAAATTAATCTTAAAATATACTTTAAGCTTATAATAAAAAAGAGACCACAGTAAGATATATCACGAAACAGACATTAGTGCTTGAAGATTTCTAACAACACCTGTTTAAACCATTAAGAAAATCATGCATCGTGATTAAAATTTGAAGACAAAGTAGCAAATCCAATTTAGATTAAGTGAACCTTTCTTGCACCGCACAATGTAAGAAAATTTTATTTTTTTACTATTTGTAGATAACTACCAACAACCATAGGATAATAATACACGTGTCACAGGATAACCCTTTGTATATAGTGTTTTAAAGTAGTAAATCACATACAAGTTCTATAAACATGAGATCTGGAATTCTTTTTGTTATGAACCGCAAATATTTGAAACGAAAAACAAAGGAAATTGAATCGAAAACTGTGCGATAACGGCAAAGGCTAAAGGTATTATAAGTTTTTTTACAATTTTCACGAGAAATATTGAATTTGAGTTTCAAAATGTTACAAAATTATTGTAAAAGTCCGAATAGACACAGAATCAGCCCTGTTGATCTATCTATATCTTACTTATCCGTTATTAATTCACCATAAAGTACTTATTACTTTTTGTGATTAATTAATGGTGCGATTTGTCCAGAAAAAAAAATAGTACACACGACGGCACCTCAGACTATACATGTTGACCTTGAGACCGCCTTTATGCCCTATGTAATAAAAGCTGTTTTCGCAGTTTAACTGTATAACCTGACGTGCTGTCGTGTGAACAAAAGCAACTTCTTTTTACCCGACTATGGCGAAGCAAAAAAGAGGGTTATGATTTTGACCGGCATGTATGTATGCATGATCGTATGTTTATGAGCATAATATATGTATACAACATACATATATATTCAACTGTTCCCCTAATAACTTCTAAACTACTTATCCTAATTTCACAAATGAGGTATCGTTAGAAACGTCTTGATCGTTCACTGGTTACAGACTATGTGACGTCATATTAAATTGAATATGGCGCCCTCAAGAGGACATATAAAGTTATGAACTATAAAAATATTTCCTAATGATGCCGTGTTGGGTATCAAATGGCAATTAAGGGCTTAATTAGCACTTATCAAAAATATATGTATTGTCAGCAAAATTTAATATAAAATAGTAGTTTAAAAACTAAAACCCAACTACGAAAAAAACGCGCTCTAGGATAGCCGTAGTCGCATGCCACTTTGTCCAAGACACGACACTAACGACTATAAGCTAGGGTGGTGGCATGCGACTACGGTTATCTTTTTTATTGAATTTCAGACTCGAATATTTTCTTGTTTCGTACTTTTTAGTGCGCGATTTTTCTGTAGTTTGGTATTTCATATTTAAGGTCATTATTATAATAATAACATATGAAACGAATGACAGCTAATTATATATAGCGTTTAAGTTTTATTTTAAGTCGTCACTTGTGATGTAAATATGAACGTATGCTTTATTTTTTGCTCGTTAAGAACTTCAGACTAGAAACAACGCAGAACAAAAGCGTGCGACAAACGTGCACAACACGTTCATGAGATTGTACTGAATAAAAACATGTTTAAAATTGTCGTTTTAAACTCATTGTCATGACTCGACATAAATTGACCCGATGATTCCGGTCTGCCGGATAGACTTGCGTCAAGTGACGTCAAAGCTTTGTGAGGGCATGTACACAATACTACTAATGCTTACAAAATTAGCAGCATTAACAACACAGCAGCATAGCACAGTACCTACATAAAAGCAGTTGCCTGAAGTTTGAGATTATTCAGCTCCAAGTGGCAGTGATTTTTGATTTCTTACCTATAATCACAAAGTACATAGCGATGGCGCACCGCATTTTCTGCTAAAATTGTTGCTAGCATACCCCGCGTACGGCATTTTGACAACCTGGCTGACACATTGTGAAAAGAGAAAAAACTTTTCTTTTTGCGGGAGTAAGCTACATATATTTCTCTTTTCACAATGGTTTGGGACTTCCGCCAAGTAATGCCTGATTCAATCAAATACTGGCTGACACACTTTTCATGTAAAACAGTTTTCAGATTTCACTTCTCGCAACTATCAGAGGACATTTAAAATAAACATCTAAAATAAAATAAAAAATATTGAATTAGTACAATACTTTGAAATCACAGCAAACCCATGAACATAATTATCTATTTTTCTGTATCTATTCGTGTATGTGTATGAATTTTTATATAAAGAAAATATTTCATTGTCATTAACATTACTATTTTATTGTAAGGTATTACTATAACCTAAGACTTCTAAAAAGACTTCTAGATTAGTTTATTCGTATTAACCTCCACCAAATGCAATTGCAAACCTACAATAATTTCCAAAATTAAAATTCAATAAGATGTGGTTTTTTTTTCAAAATGTAGCCCAAAGTCATATTTCTGGGGTTTTTTTCATCTGATAATCATTCAATGAAAAGGGCAACTGCCCAGTCCACGGGTTTTGACCGGTTCCAAAATGTCTTTTTTCAAACAGTAGACAATCTATCTGCCTCGGGAGCTTTTTTCGTTTTCAGTATAATTTACTTGTTGTCCGAAAAAACAGGAAATTTTGTCTTTTTTCTCCACCATTTTAAATTTTCCCCGCAAGCTCCATCTTTTGACACATTTTTCATAAGCCTTGAATTATTGACCAACCCTGGTGGTTCAGTCAACAATTCGCTTTTAGTACCCCCATTGAAATAGTGATGTATCTCAACAAGCAAGCAACAAGTTACTTCGGCTGTCTCGAACAAAATGTCATGTGTTATACCTTGATTTATTTTCGTTTTTCTGGTGCGTAATATTAATCAAGTTTTCCTACTTATCATTGACTGATTGGTCAACTATGTATACTGTCGTTATCCAAGTCCTCGCAATACTGTCTAAGCTAAATATAGCTTCAGAGTTCATTATCAAAAAGCCGCAAAACCGTTCACTTTTATATTCTTCGTGATTCCAACAGACGACCTTGTCACAAATCTGTTCAATGTGAGATAAACTATTTTATATACAGGTTGTAGCTTAATGGCTATAATACTTTACTAATAATAGTACCTTGCCGAAGTACTTGATACTCTACCCTTATGAGGGCACTATAAAATTGAAAATATAAGTCAAACTGCTATTTCGCTTCCTCATTAATAATTGTGACAGAGTAAATACCATCAAGAGGTCCCAGAACTAAGGAAAATTGGATGAGGTTTTATTATAATATGTTCCGAGTTTTTGTTGGGGATAGGAGATTAAATGTTCAGGAATTTCGGTTTGCCTACATCTCTTGAATTCAAACTTTTTTTATTGTAATATCATTTAGATTTTAAATTGAATTGTGTGTGACGTAATTACTGTTGGTTTGTTTACATTAAGGTAATTCTGAGAACAGCTCGATGCTGTGGGACAAAAATTAATTGAACAAGGATCCTTTGCTCTACAGTTAATGTTATTATTTCTTGGAGTTGTGATGACGGAATTTTAATCCCTAAAATAAAACTATTGTTTAATTCAGTCAGTCTCCCGCAGGCCTCCATGGTGTGAAATCATTTTCGTATCATCCGTTCCTTGTGGACTTTAAAAGTGAATATACGGGTTTATTTCATCACAGTTAAATAGTGAAGTTTTATTTGAAGACCCATTTCCAATAGGTTATGGGCCCAGAACGTTTGTAAACTGCGAAGTTGAACATTTCATTGTGATGGACTGTATCATTATCATAAAACTAAATTAAATACAGGGTGTTTTCTGTAAATAGTGTATACACGGTGTTTTTCGTATAAAAATAACTTATGCAGTGTATTAAATAAGTTGATATTATATATTTAACAAAATGGACAATCTTAAAGTAAAAAGGAATATTAAACCTTTCGAAGGAGCAAAATATAGTGTATGGAAAATGCGAATACATGCTTTATTGACTGAAATAGATGTAATTAAAGTTATTTACGAGGAACCTGCCGAGAGAACTGAAGAATGGCTAAAAGCGGAACGCATTGCCAAAAGCGTTATTGTCGAATATTTATCTGACACATTTCTTGGTTTCGCAAAAGATGAATATACTGCGAAGCAGATTATTGACAATTTGGATTCAATATATCAGCGCAAAAGTCTTGCCACCCAACTGACTCTACGGAAACAACTTTTGGGTTTAAAATTGAAAGGAGACTCATCATTAATCAAACATTTTACTGTCTTTGATGACTTGATTACGGAGTTAACTGCAGCAGGCGCCAAAATTAGAAGAACCTGACAAGGTGTGTCACTTATTATTAACGTTACCAAAAGCGTACGATGGCATAATTACTGCAATATATATCAGAAGATAACTTAACTTTATCTTTTGTTAAGACAAGACTTCTTGATTATGAAATAAAATTAATAAGAGAAAATCAAGACACAAGTGCAAAATTGCTTCAAGTCACTTCAAATAGATATGACACAACAAATAATAATTTTGAGACACAGACATCATTGAAAAATACCTACCAGGGTCACTACAAAAGGCAATTTCCTAAAAACATAAAGGTACTGAATACTAAATGTCATCATTGCGGGAGAAAAGGTCATTTTAAGAAAAATTGTTTTTACAACAAAAAGTCACTTCAAAATCAATCGAAGCATACTGCAAAGAACAGAACTGTTCAAACTGTTCAAATGATTCAACCCTCAACATCAAGAAATGATACCTCTGGTTTTGCCTTTATGCTTGGAAGTTATGAATATACAGCTCGGATCATATTATTAATAGAGCTGATCTTGCTGAAGGCTTTATTGAACTTCAGATGCCAATGAAAATATCTGTGGCGAAGAATGGGAGCTTTATAAATGCTACAAAAAGGGGAACATTGAGTGTAACCAGTAACATGGATATCCAAGGAGAGCTAATGGATGTACTCTATTGCAAAGATGTTCCATACAATTTACTGTCCGTAATGAGAATGCAACAGGCTGGTATGACCATCATTTTTAATCCACAGGGTGTTGAGATCATTAAAGAAGACAAAGTCGTCATGACTGGTAAGTCTTTGAACAATTTAATTGGTGTTGATTTCATTGTCAATGTAAATGTATGCAATGATGTTGGCCAAATACATAGTTCTATGAAAAATTATTATAAATTATGGCATCAGCGTCTAGGCCATATTGGGAAATCGAAATTCCTGGAATTAAAACATAATCATATGATTGATGACATAGGGCAGATTGAGCATGTTACGCCTAATGATGATTTATGTGAAGCTTGTGTTAAAGGTAAACAAGCAAGACTGCCTTTCAAAAAATCTAAAAACAAAAGCCATGTAAAACGACCTCTGTTTATAGTACATTCTGATGTTTGTGGTCCTATTACACCTTCTACTATAAATAGCAAAAATTATTTTGTTATTTTTGTGGACCAGTATACTCATTATTGTGTGACATATTTGATTTCACATAAATCAGATGTATTCTTGATGTTTCAGGATTTTGTTGCAAAAGCAGAGGCTCATTTTAATTTAAAAGTTGTTAATTTGTATAGTGATAATGGCGGAGAATACTTGTCAAACGAAATGAAAGAATATTGTGTACAAAAAGGCATTAGTTCTCACTTGACAGTTCCACGAACCCCACAGTTAAATGGTGTGTCTGAACGCATGATAAGAATAATAACTGAAAGAGCTCGTGCAATGATGGTTGGTGCTGATTTGCAAAAGGTATTTTGGGGTGAAGCAGTTTTCACTGCAACATTGTTAATTAATTTGACCCCTACTAAAGCTCTAAAATATTGTACAAAAACACCATATGAATTGTGGCATGGTAAAAAGCCGCAAGTTAAATATTTAAAAGTTTTTGGTTCTACTGTATTTGTACATAATAAAACTAGTAAAACTAAATTTGATGAAAAATCTTGGAAAGGAATACTAGTAGGATTTGAACCAAATGGATATAAAGTGTGGGATGTGGAAGCTGAAAAGTTTGTGTATGTTAGAGACGTTATTGTAGATGAGACCAATTTTTTGGTATCCAGGCCATTGGTTGGACCTGAAGAGTTTAAGTCTAAAAACTCGTGTAATGAAACTGATGAACCTAAAATAAGGTCGAAATCAGTAGTTTGGTCTCATAAATCTGATGATGGTAAATCAGATGCATTGGTAGTTGGACCTGAAGAGTTTAAGTCTAAAAACTCGTGTAATGAAACTGATGAACCTAAAATAAGGTCGAAATCAGTAGTTTGGTCTCATAAATCTGATGATGGTAAATCAGATGCATTGGTACAAGATGGTACTGATGGTAGTGACTACAATAACGAAAATGTCGAATTAGGACTAGATCCTAAGGAAAGTACACATGAATATTCTGAACTAAGACGGAGTGAAAGAATTAAAAACCGTTCTTCTGTATCTTATAATGAAGATAATGATTATCTTCTGTGTGCTCAGTCGATAATATGTAAATTACCTACTTCTTTTCAGGAAATTCAAAGTAGGGTTGATAGAATACAATGGGAGCAAGCAGTTAGAGAAGAAATTAATTCTCTTTTAATTAATAATACTTGGTGTTTAGTATCAAAGCCTGAAAATAAAAATATTGTTGATTGCAAATGGGTGTTTTCCATGAAAAATGATGAATATGGAAATCCAGTAAAATATAAAGCACGACTTGTTGCTCGAGGTTTTAGTCAAGAATATTTAATGGATTATAATGAAACTTTCGCACCAGTTGCTAGAATTGCAAGTTTCCGATTTATTTTAGCTTTTGCAAATCAAAATAACTTGATGATCCATCATATGGATGTTAAAACTGCTTTCCTTAATGGTACATTAAAGGAAGAAATTTATATGACTGTTCCTGAGGGAGTACCATGTAAAAGTAACCAAGTGTGTAAATTAAATAAAGCTTTATATGGATTAAAGCAAGCAGCGAGGTGCTGGTTGAGGTATTTGATGAAGCTCTAAAAACAAAGGGTTTTAAAAATTCACCAGTTGATCGTTGTATGTACTTGTTAGATAATGGGGACATATTTAAAAACATTTATGTAGTCCTATATGTAGATGACCTAATAATTGCTACTAGTGATGTAGCAAGAATGAACAGTTTTAAAGACTATTTAATGAATAAATTTCGTATGGTAGATCTCAAGGATATTAAAGTTTTTGTGGGAATAAGAATTCGAAGAAGTAATAACCAGATAACTTTAGATCAAAGTGCATACATAAAAACAGTTCTACATAAATTTAATATGCACGATTGTAAACCTGTTAGTACACCACTTGAAAATAAACTGAATTATGAAGCTTTAAATTCAGATGAAAAATATAATGCTCCATGTCGAAATTTAATTGGTTGCTTAATGTATATAATGCTGTGCACTCGACCTGATATAAGCATAGCTGTTAACATTTTAAGTAGATATACAAACAAAAATAATAAATACCTCTGGCAATGTCTAAAAAGGGTATTAAGATATCTAAATGGTTCAAAAGATATCAAGCTAATCTACACAAGGGGTGATTATATTCATATATTGAGTGGCTATGTTGACTCCGATTGGTGAGGTAATGATCAAAATAACAGGAAAAGTACAACTGGTTATGTATTCGTATTATTCGAAAAATGTACTATATGCTGGAATACAAAACGACAAACATCAGTGGCTACCTCATCCACTGAAGCTGAATATATGGCACTTTATGAAGCTGTCAAAGAAACATTGTGGTTAAAGTCGTTAGCAACCAGTATTAATGTAAATATTACCAGTCCTATTGTCATATTTGAAGACAATAATGGTTGCATAAGTATAGCTAATAATCCCACGTCTCATAAGAGATCTAAGCATATAGACATTAAATACCATTTTTCAAGGGAGCAAATTGAGAAAAATGTAATTGTATTGAAATACATTCCTACTGGTGCTCAACTGGCTGATATGTTAACAAAGCCTTTACCTACAGCCAGATTTTTAGAACTAAGAAATGGTTTAAACTTAGAATAGCATTGATTGTAACAATGTTGTTGTGACTTTGTTTTGATGGTCTGATTAGGTTTTCCTGGGTTTCCCTAATCCTTGCAACAAATGTTGGGCCATATGTATTTCCCAGGGAAACACAAGGAACGGACGTTTATTTTTTTTATTTTTCAATTATTTTTTGAGGGGGCGTGTTGGTTTGTTTACATTAAGGTAATTCTGAGAACAGCTCGATGCTGTGGGACAAAAATTAATTGAACAAGGATCCTTTGCTCTACAGTTAATGTTATTATTTCTTGGAGTTGTGATGACGGAATTTTAATCCCTAAAATAAAACTATTGTTTAATTCAGTCAGTCTCCCGCAGGCCTCCATGGTGTGAAATCATTTTCGTATCATCCGTTCCTTGTGGACTTTAAAAGTGAATATACGGGTTTATTTCATCACAGTTAAATAGTGAAGTTTTATTTGAAGACCCATTTCCAATAATTACCATCAGCAGGAAGAAAAAGGGGTGAGATTATTTTATAATATCTTCAAGTTTTTGTTGGTTTAGCATAGGGGATTAAAAGTAAAGAACCAAAACCGGCTCTCTGTCATTTATGTCAAAATTGACTTATTGATATTGCAACACTGCAAATTTAAAACGTCATCGACCGCGAAGCGGCCATTTCTCGTGGTAAATTGAATTGTAATGCATATTAGAATCAAAGACTTTATTATCGTACAAATTCCACCACATTTCGCCATCTTGTTTTTTTTTTATCATTTTAGCACTTTGGCTGGTTTTGATTCTATACGACTCTATAATCGAGTTTTTGTTGAATTAGCTTAGCATAGTGGACTGAAACTGAACTAACTGAAGGCTTAGCTTAGCATACGGAAGCTCAGGAATTCCAATATCTTTTGACTCGTATATAATTCTTTCGTAACATCCTTTAGAGCTGAGATAGGTACCTATGGTACAATAACTATAATAAAGCTATTTAAATGGACGGGGTTTATTTTATTATATTTTGTTTTATACTCTATAATTTATTGTGAGTCTTGCACTTCAAAGCTTTATATTATTACTATAAAAAGTAGTAGTGGTGTTGCAATGACTATCGAAGGCAAAGCATGGATACACTGAACCAACAGTAATAATGACCATCTGAAACTTGAAAAATAACCTCAATATTGTTTCCCTGAGGACCTCAACGTTACAGTGGCTTTGGATTCGGACTGCGATTGCGGTAGTGAGCACTTTTCGCAAGGGTCGGCGTAATGGGGTGTGGGCGATCAATTTTTTATCTCGAGATTCTCCATACATTTTAGGTTGCCCATCCCACGATAGACCCTAGCGAAAGTAGTTTGACTGTTGCATTCGCAGGCTGCATACGCTAAGCCACTGCTCCATCCAGCTCGCTATATCTAGGTATGTGAAAATACGAAAAAACTGTGCTAACATTTTCAATATTTTCCTTCCACCCGTTGTGTATGTTCCATGAATCAACGCGATAAAGAATAGTTGTTATTGAATCATTTCTAATAAGCATCTTTCATTGTTTTACCGTTTAACAACACATTGTAAGTCATAGTTTGCAAACAATCCTATGATTGTTTGTGTATTGTACTACTATTAGAACAATACACTAAAAAGAGATAATAATTGTTATATTATGATAAATAGTAAGACTTTTTATTGTTTTACGAAAGGATTCTTGTGAAAATCTATTATTTTTGAACAGTATTAGTATTATTGCCACTGAATTACATAATAACTAAAAACAGAGCCGGGTAATGTTTCAAAACCGTGAGAGATTTTTTTTCATAAATTCAGCATAAAAATATTCAAAAAAGTCTGGTAAGTAATTTAGAAGTTCTAATTCGATAAATCTTTTTTATGAGGATCTACATTCTCACAATCAAAATTAAATAGAGTTCATAACAAATGATAGTCGATTATATATCCTGACAAATATTAAAACAGAACTTCAGTACTTACTAAGTTAACAAAGAAAAAGGAGGAAAACCAAGTTAAAAATGAAGGTACATTTTAATGCACATCGCTACGACATAAGGTATAGTAAACCGGACAAAGAGATACACAATTATCATCCGACTAGTATGTTAAGTTGGGCAACAATAGAATGACAGCCTTGCAAGGCCGTTGAAGGATTATTAAACAGATACCATCAACTGCGGCTCCGGCGCATCCTATGGCATTTGGATCGTTAATTGTTCATAGGCACACAGAATGTTCAGATACCTACTGTCGTTTAATCATTGTTACTATAAGCTCTGAAAAATAAAATTCATTAATTAATTTAATTTATAGAATTAAAAAAGAAATAAATTGTGTACTTGACAATTTTTTTCTGCCATCAATATTTATTGAGATATATTTACTTTGAATGTTGACATCATGGCGGCCTCGTGAAAACGCCCCCTACAAAAAGTATCAGACAAGAGACGTCAAATTTCTAACCGCGCGGCCCATATTGTATGGTGTGCAAAAGAAATATGTGATTATCTAAGCTATTAATCAACACTATTTTTTCTCTGAAGCATTTTTATTTTTTACCATTTTTACCAACTTTGGAGTCTTAGAAATCATAGTAAAATTTATCAAATCGATCCAAAATTTCGCGTTGGGGTATATTTTGCTTCCCTTTTTGCTCTATTATACCTAAAAAGTTGAATCCATTCCCAAGTCAAATGCACAACGACCAAGTAGTAGTGTATTAGTAGATGTAGTAGATACTTTTCGTTCATTTTATTAGTATGTAGTTTATTCTTCAAGCCCAGTACTTGTGGGGCACTTTTTGCACAGCCGGCGACCAGGGGCCGTACCAGCTAACGCATCGAACTTCAGAAAGTCTGCCGGGCTTCAAATTAAAACAGATAAATCGAGCCCCAATCGGGCTAAAATGGCGAACCTCAATTCATGATGTCACACGAACATCGATATCTTCTAAATAACTTCGGCGAATAGTACAATACGGAACTCCTTGCTTCGATTTATCTGTTTTAAGTTGAAGCTCGGCAGAACCGCCGAGGTTCAAAAAGTTAGCCGGTAGGGCCCCAGAGGGCTGATTACGTAACTCTGTTGCTAACAATTCTCGATTGAAATCGATTGAAACCGCAGTTACATTTCTGCTTTAAGTAAGATAGTTATCACATTGGTTCTTACTAAAGCAGCAGTTTAACTGCGATTTCTGTAAGAGTTGATTGCAACAAAGTTACATAATCAGGGAATGTCAATATAAGTGTCGGAGAGGTTGCCGGCACCACGATTTATATAAGTTAAGTACATTGTTGTTGTGTTATTTGGAATGATTGATTTAAAATATTATAAAATAATGTGTGTGGCTAAATTATTATTAGAGGCTATCCGCTGTTAAATTTCATATTAAATTTAATGAATTTTCTGATTACTTGTAATATTAATACGTAAAGTACTAGATCCGATTTCTTTTTTTTTATTTGATTGGTAAATTATGTGATAGAAGTTTATGTGAAGATTACAGGACAAATAAAACGATGTTTCTAAAGAGTAAACTTTTTCAGTATGATGGTACGGAACCCGCGGTACGCGAGTCCGACTCGCTCTAGAGTTTTTTCTCTTCGTTATGCTTTCCAATAATCTAACACAAGCATTTAACTAACTAAACACAATTCTTCGAGGTCGAGAGATACTTTGATTATTCAAATAATCAAAGGTGAAATATTGATATCAGACTTATTGATTTCTTTTTCATTCAACAACTTTACGTCGGTTTTTTGGGATTTTGTCAGTACCGATTTCAGCGATAGTGAAAATGTAGGATAAGCTACTATGCTATTGTGCCATACTTCAAAAGTCATAAGGTGATATATGTAAAAAATCCTATGCCATTAAATTACGACGAAGAAACTGAATGGTCAGATGTACAATGCATGTTTCAAATACCACCGGTATCTTCCATCATTAAACCTCAAAATTGCGCTAGTATTAAGGTAATAAAACTATTAGATAAAAAACCTTCAAACAAAATATTTTTGCAATCGTGAGAACTTCCTTGACACCAGATTCAATAAAAATATACTGTGTTTAAGAAGACTCTCGACTTCAAAGATTAAAATGTAGTTAAAACTTCGAAGAAGAATTTTCATCCGACAGCATCTAATTGAAAACTAAGATAGATGTACCTAAGTGACTGACTAGCAGATACTAGAACAAAAGTACATATAGTACAAATTTTTTAATTAGTTTATTAAGTCTAGGCTGTCTTGTGAATGTCAAAGAAGACGCCATCAGTTCGGAAGCCCTAAGCGGGAGACTTTGTAACGTACAGTCGAGTTCAATAATGTGTACGCACCGCAGTTCATCAACCTTATGCCTTTGTAATAAAAGTCAACATCTGTCAAAAGTGCTTACATATTTATGAACTCGACTGTATGTAGTACGCAACAGGTACACTTCATTTTGACCACTGATATGTACTAATATTTATAATTGCAGTCGCTTCAATTTTGAAAGAAAACGTAAAGAAACATTTTTTAAATTTTGAGATTTAAGCATTCACAATGCTATTTTTATAGTAACTAGTGACTCGGTAGCTCAGCGGTCAGAGCATTGGACCGGATATCCAAAGGTCGCGGGTTCGATTCCCGTCCGAGAACATGATCTGGTGCGAGTCCTATTTTTTCTAGTATATTATTTAGTATTACGTAAGGAAACACATAGCGGCACTTCGGCTACTTACTTTAAATTGTAAGTAATTCCTTTTTGCTAATCAAAACGTTATTACTATTACCTAATGGATTTTTGTTATCTCATATCGTTTGAAATGTACATTCAATTCTAATCAACGTCACCTTTCAGCGTTGAATAACAATCGTGTACGAAACCTCTAGTTGAAGGTTATGCGTATACGTTGAAAATTGCAAGTCACAAGACAGATATTATACAAATAAAATAAAATTTTAACATGTCTATATTTATCTATAATTATGTTAGGTATGGTTGTTGTTTTTATTTTTTTATCCTTATCACTTCTGTTGCACTCTTTTAAAATAAAGCCCGCCTCGGGTATTGTTTTTTAATGTCTCTAACTGAATAGATCGACATCACATACGTTGCTCAGATTCCAAAGTAGATTATTTTACTTTAATAAAAAACTGTTTTCAAAAATTTCAACAGGTTGATAACGAGGAAATTGTGGTATTTTATTAAATACACTATAATAAGTCTACTTAATAGCCGTAAACGAAAAAAATAGGAAATCTCAAGACCAACAAAAAAAATACATATTGTTTCATAAATTGCTTGCGGTCGTTAAATTATCAAATTGCTTTGTACTCACAAAGGTGAAGTCATGGAATTTTTGGATTCTTCGGATTTTGGTGACAACGAAAAATCAACTAACGGTCGTTTGATTTTATGACTAGTGGCTCTGCGAGCTGTAGACCTCGCGTTCGTGATATGTTTTGAAACGGCTCCACATATCTCCGCCATTTTGAAAAATTGCAAAAAACTAAATAGACTAAAAGTCAATTTATTTATCGAACCTGCACACCAAATTTCACGTGAATCGGTTCTGAAATACAGGTCGCATTAGGTTGCGTAGAGGAAAACAGACGGACAGCTGGAAAGCCGGACAGCCGGACGGATATACGAAAGCATTTTTGCCCAAAAAGGTGACGCTTCGCGCTCACTCGTTTAGGTACTCAGTGTTGAGACTCATCGCGGCTTTTCATCAAACCAGTAGGCCATTAAGAAGTTGCGATTAATCAATGTAAATCTTTACAGTGTAATATTCCAATGGGACTATAATAATTCTTCTACGACAAGAAAACGTGGAAAAAAAATCTATTCTAACTTGTCTAGCTTAGCGCGTGCCGTAAACAATAGAACGATCTTTTTTTATTATTTCACAGTAAAATGTATTAGGTATTTATCGCAGACAAAAAAACGAAGTTATTGAAAGACAATTGAAAGGGAAATAATTATACCTAATTACTGGTTAGCTACTAGCCCTCAATTTTTCTATCAAGAGACAAAACAATTTTATAATTAGGAATTATTTCAGAATTAATAATAATAATAATTAACTTAATCAACTGTTTAAAAATATCTGAAAAGATGTTCAGTTGAATGTAGAGGTTAATTCCTTCTACATTGGTGAGATGGCGCTGGCTTGCAGCGTAAGAGTTGATGTACTAGAAGAAATTCGACGTTCTCACTAGTGACTCGGTAGCTCAGCGGTCAGAGCATTGGACCGGATATTCAAAGGTCGCGGGTTCGATTCCCGTCCGAGAACATGATCTGGTGCGAGTCCTATTTTTTCTAGTATATTATTTAGTATTATATAAAAATAGCATTGTGAATGCTTAAATCTCAAAATTTCAAATAATAATAATAGTTCATTCATTTTGACCACAAACAAGTAACAAAATAAAATATTTTTTTATAATAATGTGACAATTCTGAGGACTATAATTATGCGCACAACACTTGTTTGTGAAGACTGGTGAACCATAGTAAATAGGATACTTGTGTTACAGACTTGACAATATTTTAATGGAGTATGCTTTTAAATAAAAAAATTCAGTGATAAGGAAGTAATTACAGATCTAACTTTACTACCTACTCTATAATAAACGAAATGACTTTTTTATAGCTTTTAAATTAAAGCTGTATGATACAGTAAACCTTATTTATGTCGCGAAAAAATGCTGTCGCATCCCGCAGCCGCAGGTGAGCAGGTGGTTAGTATATTTGAGGAGGGGGCTTGTCCCACCCAGCGGAGCAGCTCGCGATTGACATTTTAAAGCTTAATCACGAAAAAAGTTATTGAATGAAACTGGATAGTAATTTTATCACATAATGCACTAACTGGTTGAAAACCTGTCACCTGGCTTTATCATAAAATCTGATCTTATGACCTTTGCGTTAAGACTTGGCAATAGGCTATTACTTACAATAAGTAGGTCAACATTTGACACTGTATTCAATTTACACTTGTATGATATTGACAATTTTCTTTAGCGAAATAATTTAGAGATATACACGCGGGAAAATTACTAAAAAACAAATTTTGTCCCCAGTAATAAAATTAATAAAAACGCTTCTTTTATATTCAAATTACTTTTCATATTCGTCACAACTCTAATTACATCCATAAACAGTTCACAAAGCTTCTATTGAATTTATTCTTAAAAGACTAAAAAAAAAAATAAGGAAAAGGAGGGGGAAGGTAATCGTTTCATACACTTTTTACTCGACTGCAAGGAAAGGGTTATGTTTTTCGCGCGTATCTTGTATGTATGTTTGTTTTTTTGTTTTCCAATAACCCTATAGGCTCAATAACTTCAAACCAATCAAAATAAGGAGAAAGTTTTCATCTTTTCAGTAAACATCTAGTTAACAATGATACAAATAAATATTAGTTACAGCTGCGTTGGCTTAAGACATTAGCAAATATTGTGGCACCGCATCGGATAAGCTTTCTCTTCTACTGTTTAACTTTGTTTTGAAATCACTGCGGAAACAATACACGGTGAAATAAGTACCTAGCACTGCGATTTCAGTAATTCTGTGAACTTTAAATTACAAGTAACATTTCGATGTGAAATATTTATTTATTCCACTATGTTCACTTGTAACTTTTTGCAGCTTTCCATTTTTTTGCTAACTTTGGCCCAATCTTAATAGACGGATAAAGCGTTATCGATATTATTATTGCTTTGTGCTTTTCATTTTACTTTTCTTTTTTTACTATCTTGTTAAAAAATCGTGGTAATCGGACCAAGTTTCGGGACAAAAATATAATTCAGAACACTTCAGACTTTTGTGAAAAACCTATGAGACCAGAATTTCTTTATATAACAAGGTAACTTATCAGGTGAAGTAAGTATCAGTCTAGAATACCAAAACATTTCGTATTTTTATCCTATCATATCTTTATTGCAAAGCTCTTTATTTGCAAACAATTTTAAAAATATTAAATCATTCGCATAAAAACTCACACTCACCTTTATTTTATTAAGAACTTATTCACAACCAAAGGTGCATCACTCACAATCGTCGTAATTCAACACGTAATTCCTTATTCGATTAATCGTTCCATTCAGTCGAGTAGTCGATATCGCGGTCGTGCGCGGGAGTGGAATAGTTGGTGCGCGCGCGCTCGTCTCAGGCGCCTATGTGATTGCGGTTAGTTTGCACCGGCGTACGCTCTTAACCATTTCGACAAGTCGGCTAATACCGGATGGCTATAGACGCGGACATTGTCAATATAAGTCCATAAAGGATGATAAATCATATGGCCTTTTTGCTATACCAACAGTTTGTTTATAATTTGCAAAACTACTTTGATAACGTGAATCGATAGAGGGAGCAAGAGCAGTCATTTTCAGCTAAGTTGTTAAGTAAATGCCTAAAATATATCGCTGAGATGAACGAAAGCATATGCCTACCTTTTGAAGTATCTTTTATGATTCAAGCACTTCACTCTCCCTCAACTTATTATTGTCTTTGATGAAAAGAAGTAATTAAAATCTTTCGTATAACTTCCTTCTTTTGTTTATTCCACCTTTCTCCAGTTTTCGTTTTGTGAGTTACTTAGCCTTCGATCGTAATGATGTCTTTTTTTTCTGGGTTCGTGGAGTTTCAGTAACAACTCTGTTACCGAAGTCGACGCTTGCTATCTTGTAGCTTGTGAGCAATGTCGTATCTTGTCGAGTCGACACTCCACATAAGTAATCCATACGACCTTATTCCGGCACCACACTAGGTCTTAGCCGGAGCCCGTGGCAACATTCCAAGTTTACTTATATCATTTATTTAGTATTTACACTTGCACTATTAATTTAAAAAACATCTAAATCAAAATAACACAAATATTATCTCCAAATATGACATGCTAGTTCATCATCCACTTCGACACGAAGGTCTTCACCGTAATAATATAATTTCGTTTATGGACACTAGATTTTAGAAAATAGTTGTTGTACATATACTAAATGTAATTTTCTTTAGTTGCAGTTTGTATCGCTACACTGTTTTAGAGCTGCTTTAGTAATAGCTTTACCAAGTATTTTGAGATCGCTTACAAAATACCAAATTAGCGACTCAGTCGTGATGGTCACGCGACCATTTTACAACTGGTTACTAGTTGCTCTTTTATGAAATAAGCCTTCCACCTTTATCTTCATTAGCATCACCACCAGTCGGTACGAAAAATGTGAAATTATGCCAAAATGGCATACATCTTTAAAACGGGGTAAGAACATAATTATTATGTATGAGCTAATTATGTTTTTTTTAAATATGGTGGATATGTCATATCGTTAATTTGCGTAAATTAGTTAAGAGTGCAGATTAACTAGTTAAAATTGTTCACCAGTTAATCTGCAGATTAACTGTAATATTTAGCAATGACTAGGTATATGGCAGGCATTGAAGAGCGTGATGACATAGTGGCATATTGAATCAGGCCTGCGATGGCTGAGGATACGCAACTTTCGCCTTTCGCATTGGATGGGTGACTTTTAATTAATTATCTCGATTTCAGCTTCAGAAGGCATGGTAATCCGTTGGTCCCGGCTGCATTTGCAGTCGTTAACACCCAACAATCCGCATTGGGCCCGCGAGGTCTATGCTCCTCATCCATCAATAGGGAATAAGGCATGTTCCCCAGCTGTGGGGACGTTAAAATACCTAATGATGATAATAAACTCCATTGAAGTGTGATGCAATCTCGAATCTTGTTTGAAGATCATTGAATATACTCGTACAATTGTTTACGAAAATACAAAAGATATATAAAAACCGGCCAAGTGCATGTCGGGCCACGCGCAGTGTAGGGTTCCGTAGCCCATCTTGGTTCATATACTTAAATACCTTCTTACATATATTAAACTACCGTAAGTTTTTCCACGTATTAAAAAACGACCATTTGGCTGACGGGGGGGGGGGGGCACTTGACTCTAACAAAATTTTGCAGTTTAAAGCTTAATAATTCACAAACGGATGCCTCAATCAAAAAATTTTTTCCACAAACCCGCAATATTTTACAACTCACACTATGGGATAGACTAAAAAAATATACATCCTCACTTCACGTGTAGGGGAGGTAACCTAAAAATATATATTATTTTTCAAAATTTTACTTCACCACTCTGCCGGCGTGATTAATATGTATATACGTGCCAAATTACAGCTTTCCAGTACTAAGGGTCTATGAACTAGGCTGGGGACGGACAGAAGGACAACAGTCAGACAGACAGACGGACATGGCGAAACTATAAGGGTTCCTTGTTGACTACGGGACCCTAAAATATAAGTTAATATTTCTCTATATTTTTTTATTCAATATAGAGAAAGCTTAAACCATGAGGCTGGGCGAGCATGGACTTAGGAAACTTAACATATGAAAAATTTAGTACTTCCTACATAGGATTAATAAAATCCGTCTACCTACCTAAACAGTTACCTACGCAACAACTTTATAGCTACCGATTTTCGAGTTTATAGCTACTGTTGTGACCATCGATCGTATTCTCGAACGATAAAAACATAAGAATTCAAATGAAAAACAAATTCAATATTTCTTTGTTTTATTTCAATGTTCAATAGATACATACATACTCACGCAAATAAGAAAATGCCCTTGTCCTTTATATCTAGCTATTGTGAAATACTTACTTAGAAATAATTAATTCAAAAACACATGGCGGAAATAACTTTAGTTAATAGTAAATAAGTGTTCAAGTATATTATAATGATTAAATAGAAAGTTTATTAAGGTAATATTATAATTAGCAAGTAAGTTAAGTATTTGTATATTCTTCTAATTAATAGGTACAGAAAAAAAACACCTTTAGCAATTCACAAAACCAATATTGAAACACAAAAAAGAACCAATTATTATTCAACTATTAAGATATGCTCAATTTTGATCAACTTCCTCTTATTATTGCATTCTTGCTTTAAGTCATTCGCTGAACATCCATTGCCGGGGCAACAGAAATAACTTCCACGACTGTTTTTTAAGCAAGTAATGTACACAGATTGTCATATTAACATCAATCGTAATAGATATAAGTCATACTAATAAGTAGTTGGTTTTCAATTGAGCCTGACTAAATTAATAAAAGTCAAAAAGTAAAAACATGTATAAACTTAAAAGGACTATACATAAGGTAAATCTAAAGGATTTATGCTTATTTTTTTATTATCATATATTTGAAAATAACAAAAGAAATCTTTTTGGACTTTTAATTAATTTATAATCATAATTTGAATATCGAATCAACTAAATCGAAGACTTTATATAAATACGATTCTCTAATGTAATAAACGGAAACCAAAGGATGTTACTAACTTATACATATAAATACTTTTTAGAAAGGTGGGCAATTTCGTTGACATATAACACTATTCACAAATAACGGCTGATAAACCTATGCTAAATACAAAGCTTTGTATTTATTCAGATCTCTTTACCCGAGTAAAATTACTGTATGTGAACTCCTATTTCCAAGACACACTAGCTTTGGCTGTATTTGGATTAATATTTGGATTGAAGAAAAAACATTCAAATGCATTTATGTTTCTTTAGAACTGTCTTGGAAAGCTATGTTTTAATTTTTGTAAAAATTGTTTAAAGAAGATAGTTATAATAAAACTTTAATATCACAATATTTTAAAGACATTTACGAAATTCAGACAAGGTATCATACTTTATCTTCACCAATACCCTCAACTTCAATCCTCTTGCTTTGAGGGAGTTCATTTGTAGCTATATCTAATGAACCATTTTTGCTCAAACCACAAATGGAGAGAACTTTGCTACCCACGCTATATTTCTTTACACAATATAGTATTATAATAAGTAACGTTAGTAACACAACAACAGCACCAACAATAATAGGTGCACTTTGGTCCATATCATCCACATCTTTTTTCACAATTTTAGCATTTTCTGCTTTTAGGAATTCTTCTAAAGTTGCAAAGTATTCTAATATGCCAGCAGTAGACAATTCTGTTTCACCAGTCATCGCCTGAAGAACATCTCTCCAATTTTCACTTGCTCCCATAGACATCCCATCACTATAAAAGTAAGATTTATTAGCATCGAGATAATTTTGAAGGTATAAAAAAAGAAAAATATTGATCTAGATAAGTGACTTTGCTTCTGATGTGTGTTCAACACATCGGCCTTCGCCTTGTCCTTTGTATCGCATTTGCATTAAATGCACTTATCATGATACTTAAAAAGTTAATGTATGCATATTTTTTCTGTAATACTATAGGTGTACTGACTATTTTGTTTGTTGCTCAACCATCATTTAAGTCTATGTTGAAATAGTATGTCCTGTTTAGCTTATTAAGAAAATTAGCCTTTCCGTAGTCTATAAATAGAAAAGTTTAATTCCAAGGTATTTTGTACGGAATCGTATTAAACATGTAAAGAAATTCTGATAACTGGAAATTATAATATTATTTGATGAGACCATCAAAACAACCACTTATAAGTTTTTGTCAGTACCGAGACGGAAAAAAGTTTATGATAATGTTTGTTGTTTGACGTTGTTGATGAGAATGATACAACATATTTATTTCTGCTGTTGCTAAGTGTACAACAGTACGTACACTAATGCAAGATTGATTTTAAGCCTAGCGTGGCTGATATTTAGTCTTAGAATCAATTGTGGAATCTGGTAAGATTTTGAAGTAACCCAGTATACTTGCATCGTCGTGTTTAATTATAAGGTTAGTACCTGAGGAGTTTTCCTGCTTCCTGGACGCCGTAAATGGAGCATTCATGCAAAGGTCCTGTGTGGTTGGCCCTCTTGCACAGAGAACGAAGAATTTGAAACTCCAGGACATGTGATACTAGATACCTGATTAATACAACAACTAATTAACAACTAACTAAAACGGGATGAAATTCAATTTAGTCCATTTATATTCTATATCATTGAAACTTTTGAACCTCATATATTTGTACACAATATATGCATTGAGGGGTTTTTTATTTATTTATTTATTTTTATAAACATACATGCAGGCTTACAGACTAGGAAATCCAAAAATTGAATGTTTTACTAATTATCTAATTGCATCTGCTTCTTCTATGAACCTCGACGAAGGAATTAAAATGGCCTTTCATACTAATGACCTTATGGTCAGCAAGGTAGCCTAGGAGATGTTGCAATAACTTATTAATTATATTATAATAACATACATAAAAGATTTGCAATTACATCTGTGAATCGTCGTTTGTATGTTGGTGTACTTAGTACTTATAATTACTTACGTTATGTACTGTACATGGGAGACAACATGGTATTTTGCTGCTGGGTCCAAATCACTTTCATTTCTTGGTAGTGGAGGAGACACGCCAGTTTCATTAATCCTAAGTTAAATAATAAAAAATATACTATGAATAAAAATGTTTGATTCAACAATTGTACCTAATTTTCTTTTACGCAATTTAACTCCGCAATCAAGTAATATTTTACCAGGATTTTCGGTACTCTTTCTCATTTTATTTTAATGAATGCTTGAAAAATTTTTGTGAAGTATCATAATAATTGTCAATTATATACATAATGTTTAAAGCTACTAAAAAGGTCATCTCCAAACTAATCTCACTATTACGTGCCTTAAACATTTACAAGCAATGCGAAGTTAATGAGGATACAACCGATAAGTTCACAAGGTCTGCATTAACGGACCTCCAGAATCTTGATCAACAAGGAACTGCAATTCACGGCATCAAAGATCAAGGCAACAGTTACAATACAATTCGGCCAAAAATTCCTACTAAAGCATCATGCATCTAAAAAATTACGCCTTCCTTTTTATTTACTGTTCGTTTTTGCCAATTTACCTAGATTTTCTTGTAAGCAAACAGCATAAATTAACAGGCTGACGTAATTACAAGTTGGACGTTTTTTTATATTGTTTGTACTCAAATGGTAACTGCATAAATAGGGAAACAACGAAATGGAATTAGAATTATCTATCTTACATACATAATGAAGGTATATCAGTTTTTATAACAATATTTTCTTACCGTAAATCCCACCAATGCTGATTCCAATTTTCTATAGTACTATTGCCGAAAACATCCCATCTCCATTTGTCTAAGACGTAAGCATATGCCATAAGTGGGAACTTTTCTAAAGCAACCCATAGGAGATGATTCAGATTCACTTCTGGGCCTATATCAATTTTGAGTAGTTTCAAATCCTTTAGATGAGCTGGTGATGTTAGCTGCACAGCGACGATGTCTGATATCGCGTCGTGGAAGGCTGTTAAAGAAACAATTATTTATTCGTAAGGAGCTCAGTGGCGCAGTGGTATAGCGCCTGGTCCATCGATTACGGAGGTTAAGCAACTGTCGCAAGGGTCGGTCAAGGAATAAGTGACCAAAAAAACTGTATTATCTCGAGCTCCTCCGTGCTTCGGAAGGCACGTTAAGCCGTTGGTCCCAGCTGCATTTGCAGTCGTTAGCAACCTCCAATCCGCATTGAGCCCGCGTGGTGCGTCATATATGGGATTTATAATATTAATAAAATGTAAGGATTTTTTTAACCGAGACCCTTTTTTAAAAGACGAGTAAATGATAACACACTTTATAGATTGCCTAGCCTAGCCCTAGACCTTTGCACATTGTTTTTTGTAATACTAGCTAAATCTTACAGGAAATATTTTTCTCTGTTATTTGTAAATGTCTTTTCACTTCGCTTCAAACACAGAACACCTATCATTAAATTGTATATTTTATATAGATATCAAAATATATTGAATACTTGAAATTTGCTTTGTAAAATGGTTAATTATTTACCTGGATTAGGCCCATCTCTATACAACGGAGGCAGGTTCCGGTAGTGCTTGAAATATTGAACATGGCCGAGCAACCGTGCTGCTCTCGACAGCCCCACCACGATGTCTGTTACCTTTTCTCCACACCATTTTATTCTGGAATGAAAGACATAAAAAGTTGATACCTACGAAGTTTACATAATTTTCTAGAGAGGTATTATTGTTTTACGCAAGGCCTGTTAAATTGACTCCGGTTAGCACTTTTCTAGTTAGTGGTTCAGTTTAAAAATGGTACAGCACTTGCATGAAATTATATGAAAGAAGTTAACTGGAATCTGTGAAACGGATCCTTTAGTCTTGTTCGATGTGCTCCATCTGACAGGAAAAATCTTAATATAGGATTTAAACAACGGTAAGTAGTCATTTACTAGTGGCTCTGTGGTCTTTAGCCCACGCGTTTGTGACATTTTTGGACATTTTTTAAATGGCTGAAATATGTTTTTATTTCGAAAAATTTCGCAAAACTGGCTCGACAAAAACAAATATGTAATTATCGAACCTGCTCACAAAATTTCACGAGAATCGGTTGAGAAATGCGACTTGCAGAGGAGCGCAGAAGTCGGAAAGACAAATATACGAAATATTTTTTACCCAAGCTGAAACGCTCGGCCAATTACTTATGGTTCTGTGAACTGTAGACTTCACTTTAACAAATCTTTTGGGTTTTCCGAGTAATTATTTTTCGCATAAAATTACATACAAAACATAGTTTGAACCCGACTTAAACATCTTGACCTACACCTTTATAATTAGCGACTTACTTGTAATGTACTCCATCACACATATCATGACTGGAAGGTAAACAATTTGCCGTTGCCATTGTTTCTTTAATGTCTTCATACGAATCTTTGGCACTTTGAAAGCCAAGTGACTGGTGAAATTCATCAACAGTGTCAAAAAGATCTTTGGAACGTATATTTTCACTAGCTTCAATTCTCTGACGGGTAAACTCGGTATACCCAGCAACTTTAGGATAAATAGCTTGCCACTCTTGAGCCCAAAGATTTCCTGCAAGAAATAAGTGCTAGGAACTAAACTTTGCTATTGAAATTTTGTAGGCAAAAGTTTAACGGCTACCTACAATGAAATTATTTTTGAGGAGAGAGCTCCTCAATCATAGAGACATAAAAAATCAAATAAAAAAGGCAAACTTTACCAATTTTCTTATAGATTGTTTACTAAAAATACTGCAGTATTATGTTTCGTCAATTCAACAGAGTAGAGTTGGACTTTAGTCGTATCGTGTCAAAAGAGATAGCAGTTACTAATATCAGACTAGGCGAAACACATTGCTTTGGAGTCTTAAAAGTTTAAAAGGTGAACAACTAACCTAATAGATGCGCCGGTATCAAATTATCGCCACTCTGCAAGTCGTCACTATAATATATTTTCAGTTTATTTCTTACATAATCGTGTAATAAATCGTAAAACGGTTTAATCTCACTCCACAGTCTATCAACTGTTTCTACAAAATTATCATCTTCGAAGGCATAACGCCACATGTCTCCGGCGTCAGTGAAGTTCTCAGATTCAGCCACCCTGTTCATTCTTGTAACGTAATCCTTAAAGATCGGACGTATTTTCTTTCCAGTTGTATCTCGATATGCTTTCCAATAGTAAGCTAGCTCTTTTGTGTCGTTGCTGGTTTTAAAAACTGTTATTATATCTGAAAAAAAAAATCTGCCTTAGCACCACCGAATTTTACAAAAATAATGCATATGTTACGATAACTCGGAAACTAAATTCGCTTTAACTGATCACACAAACTTAAGCCTAAAAAATATTAAAATGTGCCCCAAAATAATTTTAGAGATGTCAATTAGTTACTGACCGAGATTAATTAAAATAATACTAACCACTCATTGTCCTAACTGAATCTTCTGTGTTGCAAGACGTGACATTATAAGCACAAACAGTCACTCTACTCCAAATTCTTTGCATCGTATCAATCTCTTCCCGTTGCTGAAACAGTTTTGAACAATAATCAATAGTTTTGTTTATATCAGTTACTAGCTATAAGTATTTTGATAGCTAAAATCTAACCATTAGCTGAGAAATCTATCTAAAATAAATATATCTCCGCTTTTGAATTCAACAATCATTTCCTTTATCTGAATTCCATCGAATATTGCTCATAATAAACATGATTTTGACTTAAAACAATGACATAAGTAATTATTATTTATATTTATTACGCGCATAATAATAACCAATAATTACTAAATGACGAATTTGTTACTATAATTGATTTTCCTTTTGATTTAAAGCAGAGCCTGTCTCGGTATTTACAAACAGTAACTGCATGCAGCAGAAAATGAGACATCTATAAATTAATATGAATTATCAATCAACATTGACATTGACTGTCGCTGATGTAAGTTTATAAAGACAAATAGATTGTGTATGAGTACCTTGCTCTGAGGCATCTGCACATTGGTTCCTCGTTCTTTTATAATTCTTAGTTTTCTCTGTAACTTAGGGTCACTGATAATCTGGTCATCATTTAAATATTTCTTCTTCAAAGTATTCCAGTACTGTTTCTTAATTTCGTCCTCTTCAGCAGCTATCCTAACCTGAAATGAACAAAATTGTATTTACAATTTCACTTATTAAATCAATGTTGTCACTCAACGATAAGCAGTCTTATTCAGAATATCACTCTTACCATACGATTCTTCTTAATTTCGCTATTAATGTCAGTAACGTAAGACCATAAAGCTTGCTGTGATGTTTTGCAAACATCTAAACTAAGCTTATCCATTTCCTCCATAAAAACATCTAATGTGACATTTTCTCTATCAAGATCATTCAATTTAATCCTAAAATTTTCAATTTCATCATCATTTTTTACAATTATAGAATCCGGATCTAAAATGGTTTTCATTGCATCGTCCAAAAACTTTTTATCTTTTTCCTCTAGCTCGGTTTCTACTTCGTGGCCGCTTTCATCTGATTGATCCATTGTTTTGTTTCCTTTAACAACATTTTTTTCATCGGCTGACATCTCTGAAGTCGGATTAACAGAAAATTGCACTGCCTCTGCTACAACAGCTATGCCCACGATAAACACTATTTGCTGAAAAGAACGACTCTTAAATTAGGCTCAATATCAATTAACTCTTATTTTGCTCACAGGCCTTTAAATATACTTACTCAAATATTGCTTGCTATGAATCAGTAGTATAAATCCATTACATACATATATCAATGATAACAAATATAAAACCCTTAAGATACGAAATTCTTTAAAAACATATTAACAAAACACAATTGATTTTCTATTTAATGGAATTGCAGTCACTAGCTGGGGATAGTTAGACTAATAATATTAGCATTCAGCTTGCCCTCAACTGTAAGTTCAATTATTTTAGGTAACTTAGGATTATAGTTGAATGTTAAAGCACTCACCCAGTGATAGGTAAGTATCAATAAAGTAATTTCTGCTTATCTCATGAATGTCTTTGTAATAAAAGACGTATTAAATACAGGATGTAACATAGAACCTTATTATAATATTCTCGATGCAGTACGTGATAAGAAAAGGACAATGATGCCATACATAAGATCAAGTGTCGTACTAACAGTTTAACAATGGTCCAAGCGCAGTTAGTTAATGACTACATCCTTTTCTAGCTGTATATTAAATTGTAGCCACATAATAGTGGTAGTACCCTCTCTATGGCAGACTTTTAATGCTCAGCATGTGATATTCAATCAAATACATTGTTCACTTCTTTCCACCTTCAGATGTTATTAGGATATTGAAGTGTGAAAATCCCAAACAAATGATTGTTATCAAAATATTTCACAAAAGCTAATTGGTTCTAGCTCGTTATCGCTGGGTACAGCTATTTCAGTCAGTTCTAAACCAAGAATCCGTAAATGGAACAATAATTCTACATTACGATCAGCAACTTTATCGGTAACTAGTACTTCTGTTATAACAATGTTTTCGGTTAAGCAGTTGTGTGAACGTGAATGATAAACAGTAAATAACTTGAATGTTTACAATAGATAGCATGACTATTTTAGTTACTTACTTTTTTATTATTTAAATCCTTTAATTTATTTTTGAAAAATAATTTAAAATGTTTTATGTTCAACTGAAATGTCTTCAAATTTTTTGATATTTGGTCATTCACCAAGTATAAACAAAAATATTTAAATCGTGTTTTTAAATAATTGTGTGGCCTTCAAGTTTCTCCAAGTAAGGAAAACTAACAAGTATGTTATGTGAACGTAATCGTAGTATCAATTTACATTCTGATGATCAAGCCGCTAGTAATATTAGATGTCTGATTCAAAATACCAATGTACACGACTATTTCAAATAAATAGATATCAAAAATACCTACACAGATCATCATTGTTATTCAGGAACTGTCCAAAAGTAGCTTGAACACAATCGACACAGCACCCACTACATCTTTAAAATAATTCACGGCAAAAACACGATCGAGTTACACAAACGTTCCTTAGATTGATGTGATGTTGAACTGTTTGTGAATACTGGTTACTGTTTGGTCGTTTTGTGGTGGATTTTTCAAATTGCAACAATCGAACGTGGATAATGTTTTGAAAACGTGTTACGGTCCGCGCGACCAGCCGCAGTGCGCCGGCGCATTGTTGTGCGATCGAAATGCCTAACTCAATTCAATAGCCACACGTTCTCGTGCGACCGGACGCCACTCCTGACACCTTACCATCATCCTTTGTTATCAATTAGCTTACAAACGATTAACGAAATTTAAACACCACATTATGCGTCCGTCCATTAGTAGAGTCCCGTTCCATTGAAACTGTTCCAAGAATGCGACTTTGATTGTGCACCTTAATTTTTACGTGGTAAGTCTTGGGAGATAAGACCAATGACACGCATACTTACGCGATTAGGACTTCCTAAGTCTTTTTTTGTTTATATAAAAATATTAAAAATGCTACTTTGACTCGATGTTGCAGATTGACCTGTACGAGTCAGGGCTATTTTTATTATACAGAAGCAAATTGTGGATAACTTCACATATTTAAGGAAAATTTTGTGTTATCATTATTGCCTTTAACGTAATTTTACCATATTAATCAGAATATACGTCCTTTGGTCAATCTGACTATAACTTTTCACAGTTACAAAAAAACTGATAAGACAAAAATTGGTTTAGTTTCGTGGAAGAACTGCAAAAATTAGGGTTTAGGACTTATAAGGATTCTCAAAATAAAAATATGTTAATTCTTCGATTGTATTTAATTGTGTTGTGTAGTGAAACAAAATCTAATGATCGAACTAAAATGATATATTATGATTTCAATGATTCTTCAAAAACGAAGCTAACATATCTGCACCAGCTTTGTCGATTTCAGAGTAACCGAATGGCTCCAAGGCCTTTTTTGTGTTTGTAAACCACTTGGCAACGTTTTCGTATTCGCTGAAGTCGTATTCGAAAGCCTAGAAAAAAAGTCATCAAGTTAAACAAGTAACCATCAAGTTATTAACTAAGATATAGTTTTCAATTACATCCTCCTAATCCGACAATTTGCTTAATGCGATTATTGGGGTTATTAATTTGAAACTAATTTGCACAAGGTCTATGCTTACTTGCACGTTAATAGATTTTGCAGCACAATGAATTAAGGCTGTTAATACTCATGAGTCATGACTTAAACTAATATAATGACTCAAAATTTAATCAAAGTATGTGAAATATCTGTACTTTTCTCTCATTTAGTTACTTATCATCATTATACCAGCCATAAGCAATTGCACCAATGTGCATACTGCCTACAGAGACGTTAGTTAAGTTTAATACTTCATTAAAGTTGTTGCTATCTCTTTCTTATCCATAGTGATAGTATAAGACAACACGACACTTAATTAATTCAACTTAATTGACGTTTCTGAGTGCAAATAGAGTTATTGTTAAGGTTAAAGATTTATTACTTCTAGATTCGTAAACGTGACAATAATCGAAATGTCTGCTATGGTGAGGTTATCTCCAGCAACAAAGGCTCTTCCTTCGAGCATGGTGTTGAGCCAGCCAATAGCTTCGTTCAATTTTGCAGCGAGACCTTCGTCCATTGGCTCCCCTTTGAAAATCATAGGACCCTGAAATAAATTCACGTCTTTGCTTTTTTTCTTTAACTACATGAAGGATCACATAGTAAATAATATTCTCAAATCCTAAATTTTTTTCTTCTTCTTTGTACATGTGTAGTAGTATCTTAGAATTAAGTGTCTTAAGTTTTGGTTTTTGCATAGAATATTATATGTATAACTATTTTATTTATTATTATTATATTTTTTTGACTTTTCGATTCCAATTTTTTAAATAATTATATCACTTCCATAAGCGACGACCTCCGTGGTCCAGGTGTTTTTAAGGCGTCACCATCTATTGAGGTCCCAGATTCAATCCCCGGCTGGGTCAATATAGAAAATTTACTTTTCTATATTGTCTCAGGTCTAGGTGTTTGTAATACCACTTGTCTACTTATTTTGGAATCAGAGCAATGTATATGATGTTGTCAAATATTTATTTATATTTATATAAGTATAAAAAACTTATTTAAAGTCTAAAGTAAATCGCTTTTTAGTGATAAAGCCGTCAATTGTATGTCTCCTTTGTATTTGTGATTTTCTTTTTATTCTTTTGTGTGTACAATAAAGTTTAAATAAATAAATTTAGTAAGAATTTTATCAAACCTAACGTAAGTGCTCAGCTGATAAAAAACATGACAGGTAGCTATAAAAATAGTTTCAGGATGAACGATTATACATATTTCCTATTAGTCACGTTCCTCAATCAGAGTCGTGTGGAGTGGCGAACGCATTGACCCCTCACTCCTCATTGTGGAATTGAATGAGTGGTTGCAATTTATCGCATAGTTTTTTTGACTGCTTCAAGAATTCAGTTAGCAACAAAGTTAAGCAAATACAATACTAAATAATATACTAGAAAAATACGACTCGCACCAGATCATGTTCTCTGACGGGAATAATTGAATTAAGCAAATACTCTAAAATGAAATGCTACTGTTTCACACTTAAAATGGAATAATTATAGCAAAAATATATTTGTTCCAAAACAAGACGCAATCTATCAAGTTAACTGATATCAATGGAGTTTCAATGTCAACCAAAAATGTTGTTCTTTATTCAAGTATTGAAACTGGCGACTTAGTTTTTTTTTTGCTTAACCAACATTAGGTGACAAATGAAATCCCATTTCAATTAGTTCTGGACAAGGCTCAATCCTAGGGTTGCCAACTGTATAGTCGTATACGTCCTAGGGTTGAAAACAGTATAATACTGTTTTTAACAATACTGTTGAAACAGTACTATACTGTTTTCCACTACATAATACTTTTTACTGTTGAACAAAAAAAAAGTATACGAAAATACTGTTTTCAGCAAGCATCACTGGTATCCAAAAATTACACAAAATTGATAAGTTGTGCAAGAAGCACTAAGAAATATGTAATCAAAACATAAAAAAATAAATAACTACTGTTCATTTATCTAAAACACTGTTTATTTTTCTTTTCCGACCTTAATATACTTTTTATTTTGTAAAAAAAGTTGGCAACCCTACTCAATCCACTCCATTTTCTCAAAATGATGCTACTGAGTTTTCGTTTCAGCCTTTTCCGTAAACTGAAAACACTATTCAGATTTTCACTATAACATTGTGTGTGACATATACCAAAAAAAATACTTACATAGAGAGTGATATATCTGTTATATAAGGTGCCAACGTCGAAATTTAACCGTTGATCTACTACCGCGCGCAGACGAGGGTTTTTGGGGTACAGGGTGTCGTCTCGACCATACGCATTCACAAGGTAGGCCAAGATGGCTCGGCTAAAAAAAAGCAGGAATTAGATTAAATTATAACTCTCACTTTTATCAAAAAACTACTTAGCTTAAGATAAATAATATTAGAAAAAATACTAGAAAATATCGACTCACCCGTAGCACCTCAGACGGGACTCGAACCCGCATCCTTAGGATTCCGGCCCAATGCACTGACCAATTATGCTACCGAGTCGCTCATTATTGGTCAGTGCATAATAAATTGGTCAGTGCATTGGGCCGGAATCCGAAGGAAGGGTGAGTCGACTTTTTCTAATATTATTTATCTTAATATAAAAATAGCATTGTGAATGCGAAAAATCTTAATTTAATAACTACTTAGCTGTTTTAATAGTGACGCTAATTTTGTATTAACTAATGAAGAATCGAAGATTCGTTAGTAGAAATATGTAAATATGTTTACATACATACATACATATACTCACGCCTGTTTCCCATGGGGGTAGGCAGAGACTATGGATCGCCACCTGCTACGATCCTTGCACACTTCTTTCGCTTCATTTACATCCATCAACCTTTTCATACATGCCCGGCGGTTTTTCTCACTGCGTACACCCGCCTTTTTTATTAAAAATGTTTGTCTTATTAAATTCACAGTAAAATACATACCTCTCCCATAAGATAAATCCACTGTCATCTATGGTAGGAATAGTGTGTTGGGGGTTCATCTGCAAGAAAATAATGAAATAAAAAAGTGAACAATATCAAATAATTATATTACTATACTGCACTCCGATTAAAACCTTTTCGATGATGTTAAAAGTTAACATAATAATAAACACTTGCGTAATAGTAGGACCTAGGTCAAATTACCTAGAAACAAAGTAACTGAAATCGGAATGAGTATTCCACTTGAAAATGGAGTCTACTTTTAATTTATCAACGCCCGAGCGGACGCATGCGGCCAGATTACAATGGAATATCTGTTTGTGTCTCATTTTTCGTTAAAGGGTTAAGGTATAATAAAGCAAAAAGGGAAGCAAAATAAACCACTACGCGAAATTTTGGCTCGCTTTGAAGTATTTTACTATGATTTAAAAGACTCCAAAGTTAGTAAAAAATCAAAATGCTTCATTGACAAAATAGTGTTAATTACTAGAATCCATATGTAATTACAAAAAAATGTTGTTATGGAAACATTATAGAAAAAATATTTTTTGCTTAATAAATACGAATTTCTTTTGCGCGCCATACATTATGGGCCGCTCGGTGTGAAATGTGACGTCACTATTCTGATAATTTTTATATGGGGCGTTTTCACGCGGCCGCCATGATGTCAACATTCAAAGCATCTATAATTAATAATAAATATTGATCGCAGAAAAAAAAAACACTGATATTTCTTTTACGATGCACTAATTTAATCAATGGAATAAAAAAGATTGTCAAGTACCCAATTCTAGTTTAGTCAGCTTCATAAAGCTAGACACTTTAAGTAGTGCTTTGTCACAACAACTATTCTTCAGCAATTTTGTATGAAATTTGGCACAGCGCCTCTGACGGTAACTACACTAAACTAAAAGTTGTCATACAAATGTCGACTACAGTCGATATCGAGTATAGCAAGCGTAAACTCATAATACGCCTACAGTTCTAAATAAAAAAAAGTGACGATTAGTGAAGTGACTTCTAAAGGCGTAGCTCTAGTATTATCTAGTTTTGTACAGTCAGCATCAAAATGACTAAGCGATTCAGGTGTAATATTCATCTATGAACCAAAATTTTCAGAATTTTGTGTTCACCCTGTTTTTCAATAAATTGCAGAATTATTAAAAACACATTGTATGCTCTTTAGCATAAGCAGGGTACTCACTAGCGACCCGTAACCGTAGCGTGACAAGTAAAGCTCGTATAGTGAGTACGCACGATGAGGCCTCTCAGTGGACGTCGTGAGTGAAGACTCGTTACTGTATCGTTACTGTTCGTTAAATACACGGCTTTGTACATACTATATCTGCTTTTTACTGTTCCACCATAACGGAGTAAAATTAAAACCAGAATTAAAATATAAAGCACATATTGTCACAGCAAAATATCAACAACAAAAAAAAGAGCACAATGTAGCCTCTACAGAACTGACAAATTATAAATCTAGAATTCACCGGCCCTGAACACCATAGTTTTGCCGCATCGCTAACACGCCCCATTATAACAGCACCTTAACAAATTCTGGTTTCAGATGCGCTCCCTCCAACAGGTTGGTGACCTCCAGGTCTAGTTCCAAGTCCAATGCCTTGGCAGCCATCATGACCGCCCTGCACGGCGGCGACGGAGGCAGGAAGTACAGCTTGATGGGCTGCGTCGGCATCTTACTGCTCTTCGAACGAGCTACGGCGTTGCTGAATAATACGTAAAGATGTTTATTATGAATGTTCAGAATTTACTTACACTTAAGTAAGTAGGTAATTTATCTATAAACAAATATTGGACAACTTGACACATGATTCCAAAGTAAATAGCTAAAGCAGTTGGGTTATAGAAATCAGAGACAATAGTGGAGGTAGGGACCATACCACATACACCCAAACCTATAATAATTAAATTAATTAAAACAATATTATAAAAGTTCGTTTTTAGCCCAGACATCCAGTAAAAACATTCTAGGTCGCAAATAATTGCAAGGTTCTGAATTATTGGGATGTTGTTAGGATAGATAACAATAGTGTAAAACCAAGTTTGCAACCTTGAAATAACTGTGCTAACTTCGTGGTGCTCGAAAAACCTAGACATTTTTAGACGTTTTTTCAGTTTTTGGCTTACAACTTCTAAAAATGCATTTAACGGCAAAGCCATCTATGTCATTTTTAAAGAAGATAAAATCAACAACAATTTGAACGCAATTTTAACTCTATATGTCATGCGATACAACACTCAAAAATAGGCCTTTTTTCAAAAAGTTAGGTAGAAAGCTAGTCTTGTGAATAAAATACCGTCTAAAATACTAATTCTACGAAGAAAGTCGTGACAAATAAAGTTGTAGAGCTTTAATTAAATATTAAGAAAAACGCATAAGGACCAATACTAGTTATCTTGCTATCATCACGTAAACAAAAATTAGGGAATCGGATTTTTTCAAAAAATTAAGCTAGATGAATTGTAGACTCTTTTAAAGGATAAGAAAGTCATCAATCAGGGAAAAAAATTAATCATGCAAAATAAAACTGAACACAATTAATAATAATGTGTAATTTCTTAATAATGAAGTCACAGTGGCGAAGTGATGGAGGCAGCTTGCACCTGCGAGAGAAACACGCAACATGGCAATCACCTTATCGCTAACAGCGATATCTCCAGTTAATTATTTGCGACCTAGCGCGATTTTTGTGTCTACGGGGACTGGCCTATTTTCGAAATTGTCCTATCCGGGGATGGAAACTGTGACCTCTGTGGTGCAAACAACAAAGGTCCACAATATTGTTCTAAAAGGCAAAGGAACAAGGTTAAATTTCGGCTGCGCTTTTGTGGCACAGAATAAAAAATAATACTATATTACAGCACTGCTGTACGATATACAGATCTTGTATGCTGTAAAAAAACTTTTTCATACTGTACCTAGGTATACTAAGAACCCTAACCTAAAGTTCCAACCTCAAAATTTTACCTAGATATTGACCTAAAAATAGAACAAAGCATGAAATTGGCGAAATCTTGCGTAGAGTAAAGGCAATGTTAAGAAATACCACCATCAAACAACCAACGGAACCCACCACCAATAATAGAAACACTTTCATACAATCATTCAGATTTAGTTTAGTCATTCAGCAACACCAAATTCCCAGTTCCATTTTTATGCCAAAAAACCATATTTTATATTAAAGTTAGAATATTTTAAATATTATCATGTTTTTAAACACTCAAAGTAAAAAACTATGAACCTTGTTATGGAATAAATAGGGAGAGAACTCAGGTCAAATATTTTTTTCTCTTAAGTTAAAACTTAATTGAAAAATCTTTCCTATTAGGTATTAGTAAAGCTGCCGCTTTTCAGGATCAAGTGTGATTATCACAGAACAAAAAAATTCCTGGGGTGGAACTTTTTTCTTTGTTCTGTGATATTATCCGCAAATATTATGATGAACTAGCAAAAGTTGACAAAACAAAAGGCAGAAGTAGGTAGAGTCGCCTTTATGAATTTCATGATCGAAATTAATACATTGCTACTCTATGAATTGAAGGCGTTAACTTAATGTACATATTAAACACTAGCTACTTAACGCTCTCCCGAAACTAAATCTGACGTAAAGGTACATAACTTACCTTAACGAAGATATTTTTCAAGGAATTTTATAAGTCAGGCGTGCGCCGTGAGAAAAAACCTTTCATTTACATCACATGCTAAGAGGTACTAATTCATTCAAATTGAAGGAACCTTCGATACATTACTTAATAATTTACGAGTATGATGGAGAACTTTAGCATTCGTCATACCCCAAAGAAAAATGTAAGTTTAAAAAAAAGTATATAGCTAAATTATTAATATTATCAATGATAATCATAATGATTATAAAACTATAGACAAATAGCACTGCTTATTTTTATATAGGCGGTACCTAAATTATATTGCGTTAAAAAGAAAATATTTCACATTTTTTACGCAGGATACATCAATAACTGATAGCAACAAAAAAGATCAATTAATGACGTATTAGATTAGATGATAGATCAACCATTCGAGACCTATTTATTATAACGATAAAATTAAGAAACAAAACTGTGGTATTTTGTGCCTCATTTTGTAGTTAGTCCTGTTAGTAATTTGAGTATTATTTCAGTGTTAGCGCAAATCAAGCATTTACAAACGCACCCTTCACCAAATAAACACACCGTTGTTATGCAAACCAATTGTTTCACTGTAAGCTAAACTATAAACTCACCCTACGCTATTTACTACTACCAAAATAGCAACGAGATATCCATATAGAACCATTCTTGGTCATCAGCAAGCGACTCTATAAAATATTAAATAAGATTATAACTAAATAATAATAATAATAATAAATAAATATTTGACAACATCACATACATTGCTCCGATTCCAAAGTAAGTAGCTAAAGCACTTGTGTTATGGAAATCGGAGACAACGGTGGTATCACAAACACCCCGACCTGAGCCAATATAGAAAAGTTCGTTTTTTCAACCGGGGATCGAACCCGGGACCTCAAAGATGGCGACACTTTGAAAACCGGTGTACAAAGCCACTCGACCAAGGAAGTCGTCGTCAAAATCAAACCAATACCATCTAATTACCAAAGTACTTTCAATAAAACCTCGCTAGTATCCGTTAAAAAGAGTTCTATTTCATGTCTAGCTTGAGAGGTAAATAATTAAATTAGGTCAAAGTTTTGCACTTAATTGTATCTACTTACCCGTAAAAATTAATAAAATCACTAGCGAACGCCCGCGACTTTGTCTGCGTGGAAAGTTTTTTTGCTATCCCTCGGGATCAAGTATTTTTTTCGGGATGAAGGGTACCCTATGTCCCCTATGTCCTTCTCTGTACCCCTGACAACGTGTATGAAAAATTTCATGGTGATCGGTTCAGTAATTAAGACGTGAAGGCGTAACAAACAAACAAACGGACTTTCGCATTTACAATATTAGTAAGGATATCGACAAAGGTCATTTTTTTAATAATAAATAATTTAATGCACTTTTAGATATCTTTTATCAAAAACTGAACCGATTATCTTTTTAAAACTATTCAACTTAACATTTTTTAAACGAGTTATTGGGAGCTCTCTGAATTATTTTTTTTATATTTTTGCACAATTGTTTTCTACTGTATGGCCAAATACTTATTCGCCAAATATTATAAAAAAGCTGTGCGCTAGGAAAATGTTTGTGTTGTGTTTAAACTCCGAAGCCTTATGCAATTACAAAGATAAATCTATTAATAATGAGAATAGGAAGTGAACTATTACCAACGTTCAACTCGTGTTGTACGAGTAAAATACTCTTTTATTGTGGTACACTTTAATGATAGGTTGGCGATATAATGTGAAACTCCTTATTCATAGAAAAAAAATATTTTACTGGTATGACCAACTGACCCCTATAAAATAAATACAAATACAAATATTAGTTCTGAAAGATTTTCCTTCAACAATTCCAATAAACTCTATTAGTTTCTGGAAAAATAAAAAAATATGATTTGCTCTTATTTTTTTACACTCTCGTCTCGCGTGAATGACAATAATCCAAAATCCTCAATATCCGAGGTACGCTTTCTTAACTGCTGAGACGCTCCGATCTCATCATTGTTGTTTTATCGATAGATTTAGAACGGACGACCAAAACATTACTATTTTCTCCTGGGAATCGAACCCGGAGCTACCGGGGAACTACTAGACCACAAAAGCGGTCAAGATGTCTTGACAAAATTATCTAAGACATTCTAAATAATTATCCTAAAAAAATGCTGTGATTTCCTTAAAACATGCTAAAGATGCGCAAATGAAAACAAAGCTAAGATTGAAGAATATTTTTTTTAAATATGCTTTTTAAGAAACATAATACACCACAGTACTTGTTTATTTAAAATGCTTAAAAAGGCAAGCGATATCTTTAAAACAAGCGAATTGCACATTTACTACGATTCCTGCAAACTCACTTAGCAGATTGAATTTTTTCGGCAACAGTTTTGTCCATACATTGACCCAGTTTGAAATAGCGGCACTAATCACAAACCTAATAAATCTGCTTGCAAATTGTTGTTTAAAAATATACTTTAAGCTTAAAGTTATAAAATGATGTTTACTTTAAATAAAAATCACGTTCAGACAGTTGTCATCAAGCTGTGAACTATATTGAAACTGAAAACTTATTATTGTGAACAAGCCTGTTATGGTTATGGTGCCTATGGCAACGATGGGCGGGATACATAACAAATCCAAGTCATTGTGACAACGCAATCATATCCACGAAGCAGGCTAACTGTTCCACTACCAGCGAAACAGAAGCGATACTGGTTTTCTAGAGAGAAGCTTCTCGATCATAGACAGAAGCGATACTGGTTTTCAAGAAAGAAGCTTCTCGATCGTAGACAGAAGCGATACTGGTTTTCTAGAAAGAAGCTTCTCGATTATAGACAGAAGCGATACTGGTTTTCTAGAAAGAAGCTTCTCGATTATAGACAGAAGCGATACTGGTTTTCTAGAAAGAAGCTTCTCGATCATAGGCAGAAGCGATACTGGTTTTCCAGAAAGAAGCTTCTCGATCGTAGACAGAAGCGATACTGGTTTTCTAGAAAGAAGCTTCTCGATTATAGACAGAAGCGATACTGGTTTTCTAGAAAGAAGCTTCTCGATCATAGGCAGAAGCGATACTGGTTTTCCAGAAAGAAGCTTCTCGATCGTAGACAGAAGCGATACTGGTTTTCTAGAAAGAAGCTTCTCGATTATAGACAGAAGCGATACTGGTTTTCTAGAAAGAAGCTACTCGATCATAGACAGAAGCGATACTGGTTTTCCAGAAAGAAGCTTCTCGATCGTAGACAGAAGCGATACTGGTTTTCTAGAAAGAAGTTTCTCAATTATAGACAGAAGCAATATTGGTTTTCTAGAAAGAAGCTACTCGATCATAGACAGAAGCGATACGGTTTTCTAGAAAGAAGCTTCTCGATCATAGACTTACTGAGTATAATAAGTTTATGTTCTCGATAACGAAAATAAGACGACGATACGATACACACTAATTAATCAAGAAAAACAAATTAGCTTTTTATGTCTATGTTTGTTCGCCTTGTTCTTTTAAACTACGCAACAGATTTTGATACGGTTTTTACTATCATTAAGATATTGCTTATGTGTACCTAAGTATATTAAAAAATATTCAATTAGGTAATAGATTATTTAGGAGAATGAATACATTCGTTTATTATATGATACAAAAAATATACCTTAGTATAAAACTACGATTTTTTCTTTAACGGCACAATTTTTATATGGTTTTAAAAGCACGTGTAGCTTGCAGTGGCAATACGGCTTGTAATTAATATCTTGCGTGTACCGGTTCTAGAAAGAAAATTGTCGATTGCAGTAATAATTTTCCTAAAGACCGCTGAACATAATTTCAGTTAAAACATGTAGTGCACTTAGCTAATCAGGATAAATTGGTCATTCTCAAGGTACATTAATGTACATTTATATGGTCTGTCATTCATTAGTAATAGCTTTCTGTTGTACTTCCTTTTATTAGAAAAAGATAAACAGGAGAGACGATACTTAAGTATCGCCCGCACTTTAAAAAATACTAGTTATTACTAGATTTAGGTACCTACCAAAAATTAAGGAAAAGTGATATTTCCATCTTACTTCAGTTCTTATGCGTATTTTTCTAAAAATCATGTAAGTAGGTACTTAGCGAATTTTATTTTTTTAATATGGAGAGCCACTTGGAATCACTCGTCTATATGATAAACATCACAGACTATTGATTTCTAAGCTTATTGATGTGATATAATAACCTTCGTGCAGTACTGCTGTGTGACCTTCAGGCTGCGTCTGACTGTCTCTATTTACGACAATCTCATGCAAGTAAGGGCCCGTTCCTACTTAGACGGACCGTCTGTTTTAACGGTCCGACTACAATTTATATGACAATGTTTACATTTAGACGGATCCGAGAAAAAGAACAGATCAGGGTTATTAGTCGGACGTTTTGCAACTGCGCAGAGCCATCTAAACGCCCGGATCGGATATAGAGTGAACGAATTTTCTGACGAGACGGCACTAATGTATCTCCCTCCCCCGTGGCAACCCACGCCGCGCCCCGTGGATCCCCTCGCAAATATAATTCCGGTTTCGGTGCTCGTGCAAAATGGACATCGATGCTTGTGCTTTGATATCGCTTGTCGAAAATAAAGTTGTCTTGTGGGACAAAACGTTGAAGGAATGCATCCAATGTTTTCTTATACTTCTTTTTCTTCAATACCACCACAACACTGGGATGTCACCGTCGTCCATCGTGTACGACGTTCCTGAATTCGTTAGTACCAGCTAATGAATTCAGGAATAATAATTTTGAGAGCCTTTTCCAGAAAGGAAAAGTACTTTTCTTTCAATCGTTGCATTTGTGCGTCCTTTTCGGGACTGGTAAAGGTTTTTTGATAAGTACTTCGTTTCGATATATCAAGCTTTTTTTCGATATCAATATATCGATATCGGCGTATCTTCGATATCGATAAATATCGATATTTTTAGTCGTCGATATATCGATATATATCGGTTTTGCGATATATTGTTGCAACCCTAGCCACCGTCTTCCGTTTAAACAGACGGTCCGTCTAAGTGGGAACGGGCCCTTAGTTTAGTTTCAATGAACCGGCAGTTCACAAATCATAGAGGTAGGATAAAATAAAAATACGATTCGCTTTTTTGATGATCGGCTTCCCCCATGTACTTTTAACTTTGACGGATGAGATGATAGCCAATTTCTCGTTCAAGTAAGTTTCATTACACGTAAAATGCTTCTTACTACTAATAAACATAACTTCAATCGTACTTTTATAAATACTAATTTTATTTAAAATTATGACAGCAAAAGGTAAGTATTAATAACTTTTAATAGTAGAAGTAAATCTTCTGACCTTGTTACGCAAAGATATTGTGAATTACCATTTTGATGTTACCATCAAATCAAATAGTACCTATTACAACGAATTTAGAAATTTCATCAAATAGAATTACAACCTAACCAACTAGCGTATACATTATGTATCATCAAAGGTTACGTAGGTAGGTCCAGTAAACACAGTTGACAACATATATTTTTCTGATTGCGTGCCATATAATTCTGTTCAAGGTCTCCATTTTCCATCATGACTAGCTAGCTACTCGTTGTGACAGCAATTGTTTATTATAATATAGACTCATATTGAGGTTAAAAAATACAGATTTCGCGCTACTCATCGGAGGACATTGAAAATGAACATCAAAAATAAAAAGTACTACTAATAGTATCTAGTTCAGCTCTGCTTGTACATTGAAATCGGAAAAAGTTCAAATTTATTCAATTTTATTATTACAATAATACGATCGCACTTGAAATCACAACAAACCCATGAGCATAATTATTTTGGATCTACTTTTCTGTATCTATTCGTGTGTGTGTATGAATTTCATATAAATAAAATATTGCATTGTAGTAATAGTAATGTTTATAAAATTATATATATTTATAACAATTTATTGAAAGGTAGTACTATAACCTAATACTTCTAAAAACTTCGCCCTCTTTCCTCTTCAACTTTCGCTCAAGATTTAAAAACCTACCTATTCTTCTTCTTGTCAACTAAAAAAAGTCTGTAGGAAAATATATAGAAAATTCAAAAAAAATCCAAAAAAAGTTACAGGCCGATTTTCAAACATTTGCTACCATACGATACCCCGCGAGTTTTGACACCACTTTTGACAGCCTTTGGAAATATAACTGAATTACACTCCCAAACGAAAACGATCTGATAAACATTTTCCATCTTAAAACCAAGTCTCATCATTAGGGTCCTTTAAAATTAATACTTATATTATAAATGTTAAAGAATGTCTGTAATTACAATCTGAATTAATAAACTAATATGATGCAATTTAGTATAGAGACAGATTTCACCAAGGGGAAGGACAAAGGCACAGAATACATAATAGTTCAAGTACAAAGGCTACCATTAATTTGTCAAGAAAATTAATAATGGGGAAAGAAATTTCGTTTGGGACCTGGAACTAAAACCACGTGGATGGAATCGCAATAATAAATAACAGAATTGCGATCCCTACTAAACAGAATAATTTTGACACTAAGATGTATCAGACAATTTCATACATTGGTGTCATTTGCACCTGAAATAATTATATTTTCATTGGTTTCTTTTTTATTAAAATATCCGTAGTACTTGAATTCAAATATTGAAGATCTCGAATGGGGAACAATGCATCAGCAATTACGAGGAAATTGTTTGATACATTATAACTGGATGCTAAATATAAACTTATCCTTTATTACTCACCGCCTGTGAATGTTATAGAACTACGTCATGCTGGCTTACAGCTGACAAAGACAGTATAAATCTACATAAAACTACAGTAACAAAATCATGTATGTAGGTACTATCATGGTTTCTATAATACCTTTAAACATTAGAATAGATAGAGAATCAAATAAAAAAGAATGTCAAAATAAAATAAATAATTTAATGAGTAATTCCATGAACTACTAGTACCTTAAATTCAACTTTGTTTGATTGTACAAACATTTAAATATGGCTTTTTTCTAAACAGAGACTAGCGTACATTTGGCCGTTTACTTAACTTACCCAAACTTACTTCTACTTACATTCACAAACGATTAACTTAAACTTTTACGTTTTCTTTTTAGGATGTTCATGTTTCATTTATGAAACAAAGTTTTAACTTTTGCTTCACTAAATCACTTGTCATCAAGCACTTCCACAGTAGACGCGCTGCTCGCATTGTCCGCATCCTTCTCTTTCTGTTGTTCATTATCTTCTTCTTTCTCTTTCTTCACTACAGGAACAGCATCAGAAATGTCCGTCTTCAATGAATTTATCCGTCCACGATCCTCTTCAGCATTCTCCACCCCACCAACCAATTTCATTTTCCTACTCTTCGAATTGCCCATCTCGTCGCAAATCTCGCATAGAACTGCCTCAATCCACTCAAACAGATAAATCTGATAACAGAAACGAGTAATTATGACAACAATATCGGGCGATAGGAGCCGTGATAACCGGGCGTCGAAGTGAAAGCTAAACAACAACTGGCGTGAAGATAGCCAGTCAAAACATATAAAAGCAGTCACCTACATGATAAGACGGCAATGACACATTTGCCCGTATGAATGTTACATTGACCGGATGCAAGTTCGTCACTCCGCATACTGCGCTGGCGTGTTATTAATATAACCCTTGATGGGTCATGCCCTGTACGCGAATAGTGATGTCAGAAGTCAAAGGTATCGAAATTATTAGTAATATGCTCAACTCATAATATTTCATAATGTAAAGGTGAGTTCAAGTGTCCATTCATTGTTACTGAAACAAAATTCCCAGAAAACAACGAAGATAAATTTAAACAGTGACATCATTATCTTCGTTGTTGCTCATCCTATGTTATCCATCTGTTCAAACATTATATTTTATTATGACTTTGTTGTGGCTGTTACATTAGGGATCTTCTAATTAATAATATCTTAAACTCCACTGTAAATGTTGTTGACTTATTTTTTTAATGCATTGATGATATTTGATTGGTTGCAGTTTCTATCTACCGCTAACCAAATTATCTTCATTCAGATTACTTATAATAAATCATGATACCATTGATAAAACTATTTATTGGTGACAAGTTTCAATAAATACCAACTATGTCCTTCAGAAGTCATTGCTTAAACACTATAAAGGTTTACAAATTAAATATTCCAAGATCCGTTTTTTTATATTTATGCGATTCTGATTCTTCGCATCACTTTACCAAAAAATGGATTATGATCATACATCTTGCAAACTGAAACATGCTTGAGAGTGTCTACATACTGAAATGTGAACGTGATAATGAGATGGAGACGAAGGCCACATGAAAATGACTCACATTTTTACATATTGAAGATAACTTCACTGACTTTAAGTGCAGATCCATCTCTTTACAGTAAAGTAAAAATAAAAGGATTCATTAAGGATCGGCATTAGGCAACTGAGAATGTCTCAGGTAACTTTATAAGAGTTTGACTAGTCGTCGATATAATCGAATTGAAGATAAACCTTGTAGGTGAAGGTGAAAAAATGAGAAAAAATGCAAAAAGCATTGTCGTATTGTCATAACTTTGGCGTAAATAAGAACAAATACCTAATAAGTTTTATTTATTTATAGACTACAAAGATCAAAGTGGCCGAATTTATCTATAACAATACTTCTGTTTTGCGAAAAAAAAATTGCAATAATGCTGAATTTTTTAAAGTATAAAGATTTGGGCAAAAAATTGCGAATTTTTTACTTAAAACAGAAAAAGTAAACATTTGAAATTACATGACATTCATTTATGTTCAAAAAACTTAAAGCTTAAACTTAAGGAAAAAGGCAGTACTTTTTGCACGTTTTTAATGAAGCTCAAGTAATTTTAAGTACTGAACATACATTCAATATAATAAATAAGTTCAATTTCAATATGGATACTCGAAGATTAAGCTACTGTTATACTTTATGTAAATATTGATAGTTGAATTAAAACATTGCACGTCATGTCGTTAAAAGGTTTTCAAGGTCAGCTCTTGATAACGACTTTCCAACCAAAGTAAACACTCTTTCTTTTATTTAACAACATGCGATCTGATATTAAAAATTCAATTTGTTTTGCTTTAAGGTCACTGACATTTTCGTTAGAACGACCGTGTCAAAAAAGGTAGAGTATTAAAATGAAACAAAGGAAATAGATTATTAGTAGTAGTTTATTAGGTAACTTAAAATCTTATTAGTCATTGGTATCTATGTACTTCTTTTTTCTGCATATTTCTCGACTGCACTGATTAGAAACCTCTCAGCTGTATCAATATGCTCTGGAGTGACGTATGTCGCAAGCTGAGGTACCGGTATCACCTCCTCGTAACCCAAGGAGCATTTGCCAGTCAGCTTGCAGACACCAAGTGCTGTGACAGCTCCGATCACGATGACTAAAGCGTTTGACACTAACCAATTGATGGCTGAAACAGCTAGGCTGAGAGCGTCCTGAAAAAGAAAAAATAACAAATAAAGTTTTAATATAACCTAAGTTGAAAAAACACACAAAAACAATAAATCTTTAGGAATGAAGGAAGTAAAGTCTAGGCCAGTCTTCTACAAGAAGTTCTGATGAGACTAGGCAGATCTTGTGAGATGATGTAACCATCGACACAGAATAATTTTTTAGAGCCAATGAAAATAAAAAATTGAAAAAAAACAAAGTTTCCAAGTTTAAAAATTACTTTCGAAAAGATTTAAAATCTGGACCATATTATGCCCATAAGTAGAGGGCGTTATCGTGCGACGAACAATGATTAAAAATTTAAAAATATTGAAATTTAAATACTCACAAACTTCTTCCCTAGCACAGCTTTTATGACGTCACAGATTAGTGTGGTGAGGACGGGCACCAGCACCAACCGTGGGACTCGTTTACTCCCATCACTTCTTACAACCTCATGCGCCGATGATGCATCTAAATCCTGACAAAAAATCTTAATTATGGTAATTGCAAAAAAAATTGAATAAGAACATCAAAGAGTTATAAGTTTGAGTTTGAGGATTTTAAGCTTTATAGTATAAAGCTTAAAATCCTCAAAGCTTAATTAAATGTAAGTAAGTTGACGCTTGAGTACATAGTTACTTTGACCGGACAAATACTCACGTCGATTGACGAAGAAATCCTAGCCACTGGATCCGCGAGCACTATTCCGAGGCAAACACTTAAAACAATCAATTTGTGCATCATCTGTAAAAAAGAAAACATAATTTTATTTCAAAGAATGCCATGTTTTGGTATTATAAATAAATTACAAGATGCTGCGTATAAAGAATTGTAGAGTTCATGAATACTTAAAAAACCACTGAAAAAATAATTCATATTTCATGTTCAGTAAACTATAATTTAAAAAGTAATGGTACACAATTATGTAAACTAATAAATTCTCACCTTGAAATTGAAGATTATTTGCTGGTTACCAATAAGTTCCCTTTATACTTTCTATTCAAAGTCAGGATAGTGTCTGATATAGTTCACTTGTCACAAGTAACTTTTATACACCAATGCATTTCATTAAGAGTTAACTTAAAAGGATCGTTAAATAATGGAACGCAATTACTAAATTTATAAAATTATGAAATTGACACGTTTATTAGTTAATGAAAATATTTTTAAACTTTCATTGCATCAATTAGATAAGTTGCATAAAATATTTTTTATTATTATTTTGATCTGCATAACGAAGCATTATTGTAGATAATTATAGACAAATAGTAATATCAAGTTATGTTTTCTAACTCATGACTTTGCTATGAATATTAATGTCCTCTAACATTGTATGAACGATAATAAATATAAAATAAGAAAAATTAATAAAATATGATAACAAACTAGTTTTTTATGATTGTAAATAAATAAGTAAGATTGGATATTAATAAATATGAGAAAACAAAATGTAATTTAAAACAAAACGACGGGAATGTATTATATTCTTAGCTTTCTTAGCTGCAAGCTTACTCTTAAGCCCAATTTATATTTCAATAAGCCTACAGTGGCGAGTTAACTTGCGACAACAGCGAGTTAAGTTTTATCGTTTGAACGGCGTTTAAACGACAGTAACAACTTAACTCGCCGTTGTCGCAAGTTAACTCGCTACTGTACTTATTAATATGTAAATCGGGCTTAACGCATCCAATTAATTTTATATTTGTTTTAATTTAATTATTTTTTGTTTTGTATTTATTATTATTATTATTGTTTCTTTCACTGTGTGTATGGGTGCAAGCATGGAATAAATTGTTCTTATTTTATTATCAATTATTATAAATAAATTATCTTAATCCTACTATCCCACTAATATTAGAAATGTGAAAGTTTGTGAGTTTGGATGTTCGTTACTTAATCACGCACGCATGCAAAAATGGCTAAACGGATAAGGATGAAAGGCACACAGACAGTTTAAAGCCCGGATTGAAACAAAGAAAAGGTCATTTTTATCCCGGTCATAGGTTCCCTAGGGATTTTCCTGATATACACGCGGACGAAATCGCGGGCGGAAGCTAGTAATGAATAAAAAAATACGTTGTCAGAGGTACAGAAAAATAACTGTCCCCAATGTCTTAGGAAGCTAGGAGAGTCGGACGTCCGCCAACTCCGATCTTTCGACCGACCGACCGACACAGCCCTACACATTGTCCGATCTTATCGGACAGAATTAGGAAGTGTGTTACATCTTGGCAAGGACCACTTTGAAAACCATAATTCTGACTAAATGGTCAATTATTATTAGTCCCAATTCGTACTATATTTGTCGGAATTCGTCCCAAAGGGGACGAAAAGATATAAGCGATTTAAATGGTCCATGCCAAAGCAAAACTTCATTTTGGCAGGGACAAGCTATATATAGTGAACCATAACACCTAGCCAGGATCTGATTATTAAAACATTTTGACCCTTTTTTATGAAACCCGCAATGCCTAGAATCAAAACGAAATGAAGCGCCGTTTAAAAAATATAAAGGAATGATTTGGTCCATGCCAAAATTAACCTACATCATGGCGAGGACTTTTGAACCAGGTCATCTAGAGAAAATCTGCTTATTGGAAACGATTCGTGTACATTCGTCCCAATTCGTTTTAAAGCCACAGAATTCGTCCTTTCTTTAGTTTAGGAGATATTCGTAATTAAAATTAAGTTTTTATAATACAGGAGTTGACTTCCTATTTAGTGACAATGTTTGTAACTTGTTCTTTTTTTGCGTGTTTGTGTTAGAATAATAAAGTATATTAGTAACACAAAAGTATAACTTAAAGTAATACGTAACTTTAATTCATTTTCGAAACTCAAAACCTTCTTTTTTAAGTCGTAAAACAAAAATGTTTTCTTAAATGTAGTTTGATCCTGGTGCTCCTGGACTATGTCGAAAACATGTACAGTCGTGTACAATGTATTGGTGGTCTATCCTATCGTTTCTTACACCCGTATTCAAGAACAATACTCAACGACCCTTTGCCTATGCGAACGCACTGCATTAAAATAGATCTCTGTGATTGGTTCGTTTGTTTTACTTATTACGTGTGATTGGAGGTTGGGACGCTGTGCGTCCGCGAGCACTGTGAGACCTCATAGTAATGTTGGTGAATACAGGTGTTAGTTTAGTACCTAGTATGCAAATAAATTTTTACGTTACCTTACCACAAAATATTTTAAAACACTGTTTAATTTACACACTGTTTAAATGTGATGCCGTCTCTTTCAAATCATACTGTCAAAAAAGTAACAGCATCATATTTAAACAGTGTCTAAATTAAACAGTGTTTTAATAGTACATTATGATATAAGTGCGGTAAGTTGAAAATTACAGCCGAGGCGATATTGCTAGCCCGAGCCGTAGGCGAGGGCTACAAGAAAGCAGAGGCTGTAATTATCAAAGCGCACGTATGTCATACGACGTTTTATAACATACTAGTGGCCCGCCCCGGCTTCGCACGGGTACAATGTAGTTACTAATGTGATGAGTGTGAAGTTATTAGACTATACTACAGGATAACTATATATAGTGGTGGCCACAAAATTAAGGACGCTGGTCGATTTTCTTACAAACGAAGTAACTTTTAAGCATTGCTTCTCCGCCAGGGATTGACCGAGCGGTGATCTGATGATGGCCATCCAAGGAGTGAATAGAGGAGATCCAGATGTCTACACACACCAAAGTGATCTGACCAGCATTTTAAGAGATGTAAGGATATGTTTAAAAAAACCGCGAATATAGTATAGAAATGTATGAAAACTTGCAACTGAAAATTCTTATGCTTACATCTCTTAGAATGCTGACCAGATCAGTTGGGTGTGTATTGCTATCATAATCTTCTCCATTCACTCCCTGAATGGCCATCATCAGATCATAGCTAGTTCAATCCCTAGCGGAAAACCAAGACTTCAAAATTACCTCGTTTGTATGAAAATCGACTTGAGTCCTTAATTATGTGGCCACCACTTTATGTATATACGACGTACACAACATACGCAAGGGGTGTTATAAGTTTGACTTATGTGTGTCTGTCTGTCTGAGACAACCTAGCTCCCAAACTTATGGACCAATTTGGTTGGGGTTTTTTAAGCATAGTTTAAAAGATCAAAGTGTACAGACAACGGGACTCCTAAACCATTGATCCGATTATGATGAAACTTTGGTGAGTTGTTCTGCTTACGACCGGGAAAGTCCCTGGCTAAAAAAACGGAGCATTGCAATACGCATGCCGGGTGCAGCTAGTTCTAAATAAAATATGTCGTGCATTATCAGGATTATCAATCTCGATCATCCAACACTTCTCTATAATATACAACATGTAACAAAAATACCCTTAATGCCGAATACGGTATATACATTTTGATATTGTATCAAACAGCTGATTTTTATTTCGCGATTTCAGAGTTGGTCCCTATATACCATATTCAGCATTAAGGGTATTTTTGTAACATGTTGTATACCTACCACATTTCTTATCATGTTATCCGGTTGCAAAATAAAAAGGCTATTCGGCGAGCTGACTTTCGAGCAGGCTACATTAGAGCTGGCCATGGGAGAAACAATCACTGCGCAGATCTACACCAGCCGCTCTTAAACTTTGTCCCTGTGCTTTATTAATTGTCATAGCATAGGCGACTTGACCGAATATTGTATTCTTTTAAAATTAAACTGATAATTAGAGGGAATAATTTTGCACGTTGGTTACAACGCAATAAGGAGCACTGTCAACATAACACCATAGGTACTATTCAATGCCTATGGCGATAATGCATTTTACCTACTCTCAGGGGAAATGACCACTACGTTGATATGACAAATGATATTTATTTTTCTTATTTAATCAATCAAATGCACAAAAAAGTTTCAATTCCGACGTCGAAGTCAATCACAGCAAAAGTAGCTTTTTATCACTTTTAACCCTGTTAGGTAATAAATATTTAAAAAATACGGAACACGTGTTCAATTAATTTTGTGAAAGTATGTCTATGCCAAATTCCAAGTCAATCGGGCCAAGGAATCGCGTTCTCCCATACAAACTTTACCACCCTGTTTCACCCCTTTAGGGGTTGAATTTCGCAAAATCCCGTCTTAGTGAGCACCTACGCCTTAAAAGGAGCCCCCATGCAAAATTTGAGACTCCTAGCACTTGCAGTTTCTGAGATTTCGTGATCAGTGAGTGAGTGATTTTCCCTTTTATATATATAGACTAGCGGCCCGCCCCGGCTTCGCACGGGTACAATATAGTTACTAATGTGGTGAGTGTGAAGTTATTAGACTATACTACAGGATATCTTATACATCATGTTACAAAAATACCCCTTATGCCGAATATGGTACATAGGGACTATTAACTTGATCAACTTTTACTATCGGACCAACTCTGAAATCGCGAAAATTAAATCATTTGTTTCATACAAAAACTTAAAAACGAAAATATCAAAATGTATGAAACAGCTGATTTTTTTTCGCTATTTGAGAGTTGGTCCTATAGTAAAAGTTGTTCAGTTTGATGGTCCTTATACCATGTTCGGCATTAGGGGTACTTTTGTAACATATAGTGGCCACATAATTAAGGACGCCAGTCGATTTTCATACAAACGAAGTAACTTCTAAGCATTGCTTCTCCGCCTGGGATTGACCGAGCGGTGATCTGGTGATGGCCACCCAAGTGATCTGACCAGCATTTTAAGAGATGTAAGGATATGTTAAAAAAAACCGCGAATATAGCATTAAAATGTATGAAAATCTTGCAACTGACAATTCTGATGCTACATCTCTTAGAATGCAGACTAGATCAGTTGGGTGTGTATTGCGATATTATACGAAATAGGTTTTTTATTCCTCCTGCAGAAACTTTGAAGCCTTGGTTCTCAGATCAACATTTTATGAGCATTTGGATGAATATGTTCAAAAAGCCCGCGAAAACTGCATTAAAATGTATGGAAATCCTGAAACTGAGAATTCTGATCTTAGAATGCTGACCAGGGGCCGTACCGGCTAACGCAACAAACTTCAAAAAGTCTGCCGGGCTTCAAATTAAAACAGATAAATCGAGCCCCAATCGGGCCAAAATAGCAAACCTCAATTCATGATATCACACGAACATATATCTTCTAAATAACTTTGGCAAATAGTACAATACAAAACTCCTTACTTCGATTTCACTGTTTTAATTTGAAGCTTGGAGACCCGCGAGACCCGCCGAAGCTCGAAAAGTTAGCCGGTAGGGGCCCAGATCAGTTTAGGTGTGAACAGCGATCCGAATCTTCTCCATTCACTTCCTGGATGGCCATCATCAGATCACAGCTAGTTCAATCCCTAGTGAAAAACCAAGACTTCAAAATTACCTCATTTGTATGAAAATCGACTTGTGTCCATAATTAAGTGGCCACCACTATATGTATATGTATATACGACGTACACAACTAACGCAAGCGGTGTTATAAGTTTGACCTGTGTGGGTGTCTGTCTGTCTGAGGCAACCTAGCTCCCAAACTTATGGACCGATTTTGATGCGGTTTTTTATGCATAGTTTAAAAGATCTAAGTGTACACACGGCGGTACTCCTTAAACATTTATCCGATTATGATGAAACTTTGGTGAGTTGTTCTGCTTACGACCGAGAAGGTCCCTGGCTAAAAAAACGGAGCATTGCAATACGCATGCCGAGAGCAGTTCTAAATAAAAATATGTTATGCATTATCAGGATTATCAATCTCGATCGATCATCCAACACTTCTCTAAATACCTACCACATTTCTTGTCATTTCATCCGGTTGCAAAATAAAAAGGCTATTTGGCGAGCTGACTCTCGAGCAGGCGACATTAGAGCTGGCCATGGGAGAAACAATCACTGCGCAGATCTTCACCAAACGCTCTTAAACTTTGTCCCTGTGCTTTATTAATTGTCATAGCATAGGCGACTTGACCGGATATTGTATTCTATTAAAATTAATCTGATGATCAGATGGAATAATTTTGCACCTTATTGTTGTAGTTTCTGAGATTTCGTGATCAGCGAGTGAGTGATTTACCCTTTTATATATATAGATTTGCAAGGATATGAATAAAACTCGGACTTTCTTAAACGAATAAATTTTTTATCACTTGTTAAAGCAGTTATAAAAATTTGCACAATTTGTAAAATTGATTATTACGTTATCAGTTGGGATTGCCACATGGCCACTTGAGCGTCTTTTTAGAAATCGGTACAACTCATCAGCTAGCATTATTTTTATAAAACTCTATAGTTGCATGACTAAAAATTTATTTCCTTGCATTTCTTGAGTAAAGCACTAGAGCCTTGTACTGGAAGCTAACTTCCCGTCCTCAACTGTAATGTACTAATTGTAACATAGACAAAAATTAAAAAAAGCTGTTAATAATTTAAATGTTTTTGAAGCTGTGTTGCTGCTGTCTGTTTTGCTTGTTTTTATTTATGTTGAAACATAAGTGAATATATTATAAAGAAATAATGAGGTACTTTTCATGAAATGAATTTTTAAGCAATAAATTATAAAAAAGAGGTGAAAATTATTAACTATTAATTGACTCGGGCAACTGTATCTTATTTTATTTGAATAATTTACTATTGTTGGAATTAACTGCATTTGTTAACAACAGAGGTCTAATATTTTTTTTATTTCGTTACAAGATATAAAGATGATGACTTCTAATAATAAAAATCATTATTAATTATTCTTTATTGGTAAAATTGATAATTTCAATAAATAATAAAACCTATCACTGCCCAACAATTAGTTGAATCTTCTATTTCTTTTGTAGAAATTGGTACTTCTTAATGGCTTCCTTGACAAATTCCGAGGCTCTTTTTATTCTGTCAGGTGTTGCGAATGACCTGAATTCCCTGGTTGCTTCGCTGAAGGAACTGAAGGCCAGCTTATCGCAGATGGGAGTGTATTTGCAGAGACCGATGGCAGATAGAGAACCGAAGATGAGCGCGTGGATATTGTTGAAGATGAAGGAGATCGCTGACTTTGCCACAGATGCGATGCTCTGAAATAAAAAAAGTATAAGTTAATAAACAGAAGCACAGAATACATTATAACAGAAGTAAGATCTAATTCTAAGTTAAATGTTGATGTTACAACACTAGTAGATATTTATTGAGACTAGTAGACTTAATTGAAGTATTTATGTAGTAAATTGGAATTCTAGATAATTGATGGGTCATTGATTTTTAAAACTATAGATCCAATCTGATTTAATCAAAATAACTCGACTTCAAAGTTACAATAAAGTTTTTTTTTCATTTAAAAATAGGCTGGTACTTACAACACTATTTACTAATGTACATAGTGTATTTTTTAGTACGAATAATAAATGTTACCGAGTGTTTCCACTAGTCAACTAACAATGTTTTTAAGAATGTTTAAACCATAGACTTCGAAAAATTTTCGCTGCGCGTTTAAACTATTTCAAAGAATTAATGAAAGTCTTAATTCATCAACGCTCGAGCGGCCAAATGCGGCCGGACAACAATAGAATATCTATTGTGTATCATTTTCGGGGTCTTGAAGGGTTAAATCTTTATAATACTTACAGAAGCAATCGATGAAACAATACCAGTCTTCGATGCTACCACAGCAGTCACTGGAACTTCTGGTATATGCACCCTAACTGGTTCATATCTGCTGACTTCATCCGATTCCACCAAATGAACTCTGTTATCTTGGTAAGGGTAAGGCATTATTCTCTGAAAAAATAAAAAAATGTTTACCGCACACAATGCTATCGGCTGCATCCATTTTGCCCGTCTTAAAATAGTAAGTACTTGCATTCTGAGTCATCAGCCATGACTAATACAAAGATAAGTTTGTACGATTTTATGTTTATTTACATTGTGAGAACGTGAGAAAACTAAATAGATACTTTTTAAATCTTTTTTATAATATAAAACTATACAAGGTGTTACAAAAATACTGGTATGGTATTTTTGTAAGTTGTATAAGGATATGTGCAGAGAAATTAATGAAAATCAAAGTGGTAAGCCAGAAAAGCTTATTTAAAAAGTACTTTAAAACTTCTAAGCACAATTATTTACATTTGCGAAATCATTTATACTTACTCGTATCGGCATATCTTCATATTCTATAAGATTATCCAATTCATAAACATTCAATGCCGAAGCGACAGCTAGTACTATAGCTCCAATGAACACAGATTTAAACATCTTGAAAAAAGAAAGAAAAACAAGTTTGCCGAACTTAGATTATGGCGCTACCCTTTTCGTAGAGTTACTTCTTCCACTACTTATTAGTCCTATTACTTATTATAGAGTAGTTCTCACGAAGTTTAAGGGATGAATATGCTGATTCTTTAACTACACCAACTTTTATACACATTGGTTAACTTATTAACTAATGAAAACAATTATCTAATACTGTCCCGATTTCAAAATTAACACAGTTTACGCAAGATATACCATTATACGGTTTCTCAGTAATTCACGTGATATTTTTATTGTTTTATATTTTGTTATAAAATTAAACTTTAGTAAGTATTTAGGGTATGATAGATTAAGAATCTCTAAAGTCTGCAAACAAATAAATAATTACAATGAGTGTTCTTTCGTCCACATTGAAACTTCAAAACGAAAAATGTGAACTCGGAAACAACAACAAATGACTGAAAAATCATTGCATATGTTCATTCAGCATGCCAATTGCCCACGTCCATTTTCAGTATTCTTTCATACTTAGGTATTATTTTGGTATTTACTGTGAGTCTTACATGTATTTTTTTCAATTTTAGCTAATTTATTTGAAATTTAATTTTTTTAAGTTATTTGAAAACTAACAGGGTTACTAATTGTTTTAACTACTAATAATTCTAACCACTATTTTAACACTGTGCAGCTAGTAAGGCCATTAGGGTTTCGATAAAATAAACTTTCGTAGTAAAATGAAACAAGAAACGACAAATATGAACAGTGTCAGTGAGTAAGTCTGCTTTGGCCATACCATAAACTTATTATACTACGCTAGTATAAATAAGTCTATGGGCCATACTATTATTAATTAACACAACAACAATATGCTATAATAAGAAATCAGTTACAAAGTTTTAATCAACACTCTTTACATAGGTATTACTATCAATCAATGCCAAGTTTTCGTGATTGATGAAGTTACCTACGTTTTAATCCATCAAACATCCACCAAATTTTCAGCAAATACCTGTTCAATAAACAAATCAAAACATTTCATTGGTCGTTAAGTGATAATGAACCTTATTAGCGCAATGAAAGTTATATCGATTAACTAATTCGGTATCATACCCTTATAAAGTAAAATTTTGCACGGCAGTGTACTATTCTCAATCAAGTTACCGGAGGATCGCCATCAGTTAAACAACTATATAGGACACATTATTCAATTTCATCTAAACGGTATTTTTTTCTAATAAGACATTATAATCATTGATTATAGGACTCATTTCGTTACTTCATTATTTTTTTGCCGTAGGTATAGATAGGTGTTCCATTTATTTATTCTCCAGCTTATAGTAGGTAGGTACATTTATGTAAAAAAAATTGACATTGACAAATGAATAATCTTTTCTCTCCAATCTTTTCAGATGGCCCGACTACTATTGTCTTTTGCTATAATCTGCTATGCTGGTTTAGTATCAGCTGGACCACAATATTCCACTTATTTGGTACCTGAACACAGAACTAATTTAACACCACGCAAACTTATTGAAGAACTATCGTTAAATAACTATGAGTAAGTATCGTTACCTGCTGCTTTTGTCTCATTGTAGTCATTGTTATTAAGAGAAAACACCACGGTCGAGAGAATTGATAAATTCCTATCTAGACAAAATTGACAAAATTAACGTTTGGTAGTCCCCATCCCTGTTTCCTCCTCCAAAACTAGACCGATTTAAAAATTTTTTTATTAAAATTTAAAGGAATTAATTAGCTGTGTTCCTATGTTTTCTTATTTTTCATAAAATAAGTATTAAAAGAGATATTAATCTCCAAAAGCCTAAAAAAAATTGCCATTGTTTAGACATCCAGCAATGAAAGACGAGATTATATAAAAAATCAAAACATAGGAACACAGCCAAATCCTTTCTTTATTTTTTGATGTTAAAAAGTACTTAAATTGGTCTAGTTTTGGAGGAGAAAACAGGGGACTACGAAACATTGATTTTGTCAACTATCTATAGGAATCTTTCAATTCTCTTGACCGTGGTGTTTTTTCTTAACGTGGTTATTTTGTTTCTCAATAAAGAGAACCAAATGACCTTAAATTTTGCTTATTGTTAACTTTATTCTCATTAAATTGTTTTCAGGTTGCAAATTGTACCCAGAGATCAGTATGAATTAGCAGAATTCGTTGACCCAAAGGACTCTTTATCTCTTTTTGATATAATTCCTCTACCTACTCCAATTGTAAGTAGCAACAATTGTCAACGGATATTCCATTTAGTATAAAATGTATAGAAAGAATTAATCTTTACATACTTTTTTGTTTTCAGACGGCTCTTGTCAGCGTTGCTTCCAAAGCTTTATCAATAAGCAAGTGGGTATTAACAAACTCTGGATTCATTATTTTGGGAGCAGCTTTGCTCTTCGGATTTTGTGCTTTCACTCCTTTCTGTACCCTTACCATTGAAGCACCTTTGACTGCAAAACTACGATCTCTCAACCACTTCATACCCTACCTCGATGATGTAGAATGTCTCTTTAAGCAAGCTTATGAGAAATATCATAAGTGATTTAGTAGTAAGCTAATGTCCTAGTGAAGTGATAGTGTATTAAGATTAGGAATAAATAATTTTATTTTCATTTATATCTTGTTATTGAAAAACATCACCTATTTATGAAATCTTATTTTGAATATCTTCATTTTTTTATTTGATATGTATAAATAAAAGGCCCCTTTTTATGAAAAAGTATTTATTGGAGACTGATTTAATATATTAAAATAAACTTTATAATTTAAAAATCAAGTAGAGCGACGACGTCTTTTAACAGCCACATCAGCCACTGTTTGAATCTTCTGGTACTTGTCAATTGCAGTGTTAACAAAATTTGCAGCATTTTTAATCTTCTCCAATCGCTCAGGAGTTATCATGGACCTCATCTCTTCATGAATGGGCCCAACACCATTGAAAGTAATAGAGCAAAGGTTCGTATAAGTACAAACTCCAATGGTAATAATAGAACCAAGAAAGAGCACGAACAGCTTACTGAAGATCCAGGAGATCGTTAAGCCGATGACGCTCACGATAGTCTGCAATATAAGAAGTTATTTAAATAAAGAAACCTACTTAAATAATTACATTTTCAAAAAGTACTAAAATAAATAACTTTTACTAAACAATCTAAAACTAAATTAAGTATATTACCGTCTCTTTACTTATAAGTAGAATTTTAATATGTAGGAATAAACATAAAAAATATCAAAGTATCCAAATATAAAATTATGCAAAGCACATTGTTAGAGATAAATTACGATAACATGCCACGCCTCGCCAAATTACTTTGACTTATTTGAATTATTAATTTGACGATAATAAGTCCATCCAAGCACTCACACATAATACACAATACATACAACCGCTTAGTAATCTGGAGGGACGTGCCATGCTATCGTAGTTTATCTCTAACAACAAATTGCTAAAAAATTTTTTGAAAATATTACAATATTATTATATTAAAATATTATAATATTATTATATACCCCAAATAAGAAGCAGCAAAAAACTTTGCAATAAACAGAAACACTTACCCTAGAATTGGGAACTTGACTCCATAGCAAACTGAAAGGGGACATGTCGGGTTCTTCATAGTAAGGGCTCGGACTGTTGCCATAAATATTGTAGCTGAAAACAATAATAATAATTACGACACATGTGAAAATAACTATGTTAAATATGTTCCGTACGTTCATACTACAGTTCGCGTGGTTTGAGAATGAATGCTATTGTGCTATCTGCTTCATGTATACGAATTAGGTATGTCAAAAGTAGCTGGATACTTAAAAAACTCTATCTTTTACTTGTTCAGTAACATACAAAGAAGAGCTCAATAATTGGTATAACAAGGTACTCTATAACAAGAATGATCAACTTCTCCTGAGACCATCGGTCAAAAAAGAAAAAATACAAAAAAAGGTAGTTAATTCACATAAAATAATATATTACCTGTTCCTATCAGCGTATCCAGTATCATAGCCGTATCCAGGAGCATAAGGAATATCAGGATAAACAACGTCTTCGGTATTTGGCACGTAAACAGGGTTTCCAACGATGTCCTGAAAACAAAATTAACACGTCATAATGGTATTTTTCCATATTGACCCTAAAAAGACACTTTTAATTTCATTAAAGGAGACTGCTTTAAAATTTTGAAAACAATTCTGCAAAAAGGAATAAGTACCGTAAACTGGGGCGATTAGCAACTTGCGTGGTGAATAACAACAACGACATTTTCGATAGAAAAAAATAACAATAATTCAAAATGAACCGCTTGGGCCTGTTCAAGGAACATTTTTCTATAAAACTAAAAAGGTCCTTTGATATATTTTTTTTTTATCGAAAATGTCTCTGATGTTAATCACCACGCAAGTTGCTAATCACCCCAGTTTACCGGTACTATATTTTATGTTAATGTACTCACGATTCTGTTTACCTCTGTCGAAGCGCCAGGTTGGTCAGACAACATCCTATCATGTTTGACAACAGGCCCTATCGGTCTCACCGGTTCGATTCTTGCTCGTCTTTCATGATCAGCTCTGTACACGGGATGCTTTTCTGGTTCTGATCCATCATCTTCCACTGGTTTGACTATAGGTTCAGTTTTCAAATCAGGCTGAAAATTGGCTTGTTTTAACAACGCGTATGAGGATGAGACTTCAGCCGCATTTGCCGTAATTACCACTGCCAATAGAAGAATTAATGTTCTTATCATCTGCAATAATAAACAAATATTAATACATTCTAACGGCAATTAATTATCTATGAAACTATTTTAAGAGTTAACGACTAAAGGGTGTACTTACCCTGAAAGTTTTAACTTCACCTTCCCTTAGAAAGTCACCCCAAGAACTGATGCCGTTTGGAAATTAGTAATCCTATTTATAGTATGTGCCATTTTTCTAAACAGTCATCCTTGTTTTGTTATCTCCGTGCTTTGTTTTGGAAATAATACAAACGATAGTCAAATACCGTAGATATGATTTCTTTAGAAACATGTGAAAAAAGTTTTTAAAGTTTCGTTGATTATTAAGTAGATACTTACCTACCTAGTTAAATATTGTATCTATATAATGAACAAGTTGGCGTGAATGTAAAATATTGAATTTGAGTACTTTCTTAAAGTCGGTCATATTGCGAGAATAGCTTTCAATCGATATGCATGAATATTTAACTACTAAAGAAGTGAAGACAAGGTTTTCAGGTGGGATTTTAAAAGTAGGTAAGTAAGACCTATTTCTAAAATACATTTCCAGCGAGAGTTATGCTTTTAAAGATTGTTAATTATTACTTTTATATTTCAACATTAATGAGATTTAAAAAATGATTAAAAATAGAAATAATTTATATAAAAGGTTTTTTATACTTTTAATTAGATAAGTTCTTCTGGAAATTTAAAGTAGTGTCACACTACCTTATCAATTTTATTATTCCATCAATATCAACCCTCATGTCATCAAAGACAGATTTTTCCCATTTGTTCTATTGGACAGTTCTACCATAGAACTAATTAGACTTTTTATCTCATTAGTGCTATGATTTAGAACTTTGAAGAAGCGCTAATAAGAAAAAGTCTCATTAGTTCTACGGTATTTTTTAAATTATTTTTAACAATAATCTGCGTTTAGCATATAAACTAGGTTTTATTTTCAAAAAACATCTTAGGATATAATTAAATTTTATTTTATTTTTTTCCATAGACAATATTAAAAACTACCTATCACTGACGTTAGGTTTATTAAAAGTAAATCTGTAGGGATTATGTAATGTAAATTAATTATCTAAACAGTACTCATAATTTACACATTAATGACAACCCGTAATAGAAAGATAATTAAAACATTCCAGAATTCCAGGTAGGCAGTAATTGCTCCTGGAATGCGTCATTAATGTTTCCAAACAAAATGATTATAAGAACCTAAGTACAATGCATTAGTATCGACCCCCGATAGCGCTCCTATCTAGTAGAACAGATGGCCATAAAAAGGTTTGCAACCACTTAACTGCTTTCAAACTGCACAGGCTCAACGAATTTGCTATGTCAGTCGTAAATTAACCACTGATAAAAGCTCCCGTCATTTCAGTAAAATTGCAAGAGTACATTATTAGTCACCACTTTTTTTAATGCTTTTAACACTCAAAAATTCTTTAGAAACTTACCAAAAGTGTCACGTAACGTAACTACGATTAGATTAATAGTCTAATCAAGGTAAATGATTAATTAAATGTAGTTTAATTTGCAATAATAATCAATTTTAGAAATAAAATATTTAATAAATGTAAAAAAAACTTTGTTCACTGTGCGTTACCTAAGAGCAGATAAAGAGGATTCATTTTCTAACTAAACAATAATATTTTTTACAATTTGAAGAGAGCTTAAAAACTTCAGTGTTCCATTTTGAAAGAAAAAATATCTAACCAATTATTAGGATAGGTATAGGTAGGTACTTATCCTACCAAAAACATCCTGTAAAAAAGTAGACGAGTCTCAATGAAACTGCTTATTTCTCTATAAAAATCGGAAATAAATTAGCTACAAACTTGAAAATTTGGTGTCCTGGTGTGTGCATACAGTTTATTATTGGTAAGACGATAATTTCAGCGTTCTAAACCTATTCAAAGGTCTTCAAATAGAGGCTCGAAAAGTACGCTGAAATGGTTCCAGTAAAGAATGGTACGGCAGTGTTTGCTTCGCGTCCGACTCGGCGGGGGCACTGACGTGCCCCCAGATATAAAAATCGCATCCAACCTACCAAAACATTTTGAATGAGTCGAAAGTACTGAAACAACTGGTAGGTAAGTAGGTAGATCTGTCTGAAACATCATCTATCTATACAAAAGTAAAAGTCAAAATCAAAATAATCTGTATTCAATAAGTAGAAGCACTTTTGAATCGTCAATACTTATTTTAAGTTCTTATTCAAAAGTGCAAGAGACTGATTTAGCTGACAAGACCCGCCAATTGCTCAGTACCTAGGTGCAGACCTAGATAAATGTAGACAATTATGACTTAGATATCACAAGATAATTACTTACCTAGATAAATGCCCTTACCTTTTCACATACTCCCAGAACAGCTTTATCTCTTCCTCTAATAGATTAGTCATAACTTGAAAGTTTTTAAAACTTTTTGGTGAAACTTTATTTAATTTTATCATAGCATCGCTTTATTATTATTCATGCAATATTTATATCACATAGGTAACAAACTGTAAAAAGTTTCAGTTAATGTTTTTGTTGCTCGAATCTTATAACGACACGCGATCGAAACAAACGGTGGGTTGTTATATGACTGTTAGATTACTACTGTTCCATGATAGGAAACGTATGAGTTCAGGGTTAAATAATAAATCGATTTTCATTCATTAATACCTGCAATCTAGTTTATGAATAAGTTATTTTAACAATGGATTACCATTGGGTGGACATGAACAATCATTTCGATACATAGTAAAAATAATTTATTAGCGAACCATCAAATCTATAAAAAACGATAACTTTTAAAACCGTCAACAGTAAGTTTGTCGAATGTCGAAGGGAAGTAGTTTTTTCGCAAGCTTTAGTATCATGAAAATGGATGGTCAAAAGCACTTTGTGTTGTTGTGAGTTAGTTGTGACCAGTTTGACGATGGTAATACAGGCCAACCGATATAGGTACTCGGCATGGGCGTAGCGAGAACCCGAAATAAAGACTATTAAGTAAAATCCTTTTTTCTGTCAAGCGGTTTTATTTAGCATGGACCGACCAACCCCGGATCGGGTCTGGGCGACGGAACTGGGAACTCCGTGCGTTATGTGTGTGTTCCGAAGCGCTATGCGCCATACCGTAGAGGAGACGCGCTCAGCGGAAGGGTTGGAATCCGCGGGCGGTGCAGGCTGGGGACGCGGAGATTAACACAACTGTCCCCGTCCAACGTGTATGAGGGGGGAACGCCGAGGAGTTCATCGATTTCGTCAATCAAGATGATTACAGGCAGTCATTGATCACGTGACCGATTTGGTACTAGTCTAGTTATATTTATTATAAGTAATTCGATGCATTCTGCTGAACGCATTTTTTGTGTAGTTTTTCTAGGTTACCTACCTATTAATGTTGTTTTTACACTACCTGCTCGTCAATGGCATATTGTGTGACATGTAAACCTTTCCTAAAGTAAGTCATTTTTCCCATGGGAATAATGTGATTTGAATTAGGAATGCAACTCATGTAGTCATGCTTGATTGAGGTTGGTTTCAAAAATGTTTAGGTGCAATGAGATTTTATTCTGAGTTAGGCTGCATGTTATGTTATGTACAAATTATAAAAAAAATCATGAAAACTTTTTACGAAATTCATTTTCACCCGCGCATCAAGAAGGATTTATTCGAATGTCGAACTGACCACTACAGAATAGACGACAAAAAAAATTGAATAAATACTTAAGTACTCTCTTTATAAATTAAATTAAATTAAAAATTAAATTAAATATTTGACAACATCACATACATTGCTCCGATTCCAAAGTAAGTAGCTAAAGTACTTGTGTTATGGAAATCAGAGACAACGGTGGTATCACAAACACCCAGACCTGAGCCAATATAGAAAAGTTCGTTTTCTAAATTATTGACCCAACCGGGGATCGAACCCGGGACCTCAGAGATGGCGACACCTTGAAAACCGGTGTACAAAGCCACTCGACCACGGAGGTCGTCAATAACAATCATTGGTTTCAATTGCCTCGCAGAAAGTATAAAAAGTAGAGTATGCATCGCGGGCTTAAATGTGTATTTGTCTTTGGCGATCTTGAACACCTCGTACTCGGGGTTCAATATAGCGCTCGGGACATAATACACTACTTTAAGCCCTGATTGCATAATCTACTATTTGGTTTCCATTAATTTCAGCATTGCATAGCAGATAATGACTTAGTCGATGACTTAGCCTTAGCGATTAGACTGCTGCTCCTGGAATGCAGCCATCATGATACAAAGTAAAACGTCATTTTGACACTTGACTGACACTGACATTTCAGTTCAGTCAACGGAGTCAACCTAACCAACTGTCTCAAGAACTGGCAGTATGGCTTAGACCTTCGCCTGTCCTGAAAAGGACGAATATAACTACTACTACTACTACTACCAACTGTAGTGATGGACACTGAAAAAAAAGATCGATGTTTTTTTTGATGCAATACATCGGTTAGTTGTATCGATGTTATATCGATATATAAAAAAATACATCGATGTATTCCATACATCGATTGTTTTTCTGTAAGTTTGATATGAATGAAAAAAACCTTTCGTATTTTTTCCACCTTTTTGTGTGAAAAAAACCTTTCTTATTTTTTCCGTTAGTAACACAGATTGGTAAGGTATTAAAAGATGATAAAATAAATTTAAGTAATATTAACTTACAGAAATATTGGTCGGGACGCACTTAAAACCTGTGTAAACACGGTTTTTTTTATGTTGGCTAGCTTGGGACTTCGGAGTGATGTAAGATAAAAAAAAAATATTAATGTTTTTAGTAGGTTTGCCAGTTTGATGCATCGAACAAAAAAACATCGATGTATACTCGATGTTTAAGAATTAACAATACATCGGTTTGATTCGATGAATCGATACAATACATCGAGTGTTTTTAAAACATCGATGTAAATCGTCCACTCCTACCCAACTGTCACCTTCTCGTGATGTGATGTGAGTGAGAGATTGTGAGTTTTTTTTGTTTTGGTTTGTTTGTTAGTTATTATTGGTCTGTATTGTAGGCAATCATTATTGTAAGTAATTTTAATTTCATAAATAAATATGGTTCTTCTTGAGGGTCAGAGTGTTGAGCTGTTCTTTAAAATCCGTATAATTTGGTAAGTATTCTTGTTTCTACTAAGCGTTTTTAATTTATTGTAAAAAAATAGCTTATTATATCCTTCAACTAGCAAACAGTTGAAGGAAACCTCTTTTGAAACAATTGAATTAATTCACACCTATATTCTCTATAAACAATAATGTGAAGCCTTCAAATATCTACAACTTTACTGACTTATGGAATAAGTTCTCGCTTTTAACACTTTATTATAAAGTTTTAAAGAAAATACACTATCTTATAATGTCAGTTAAGAAGCTCTCTGATGAAATTCAATCAATTATTTGTTCTTCCAGTAACATATCTAACTATAAAAGAACCATTGAAGAATTGGTAAAATGCTATTAAACTGCATTTTATTTTTTACAATAAAATTACTTATTGCACATCTATGACTACACTTTTGACTATTTTCAGGTTTATAACTCACTGGATGCTAAATCAACATCAATTGCGATCAGAATTCACATACAAGAAAATAAAATTCAAGTTGTTGATAATGGCTGTGGTATTGCAAGAAAAGACTTTAAGCTGCTTGGGCAAAGGTATGCAACAAGCAAATATGTTAACTTATTCAACTTTAAATCCATCCCCAACACATATGGCTTTCGTGGGCAAGCACTTTCAAGTATAGTGGATGTTTCAAAACATGTTAAAATAACATCAAGAATGGAAAGCTCTGAAAATACATGGAGTAAGTCATTTTATGCTGGGAAAGAACAGAACTTCCTTGAAGTTGCCACAAGACCTTCTAAGGGCACTACTGTAAGTAAAACATTAGTTATCCTATTAAATAAATTTTAAGGTATCATTTTTTCCTTTCAAATCAAGTCTCACTGTATTAACAAAATTATTTATTGTATTATCTTATAAATTTCAACCCTTCAACGCCCGGAAAATGAGACACAATAGATATTCCATTGCTATCCGGCCGCATGTGGCCGCTAGGGTATTGATGAATAAAACCATATTCATATAATTCAAATGGTTTTACTTTGTAGACTGAATTTTTAATAGCCTTCACTTATCATTTTTCAGGTAGAGATAAGTGGATTCCTGCATAACTCAAAAATTCAAAGTAAGACTATAAATGCCCTTCAAGAACTAAATGAGATCAAAACATTCTTGAAACAGTTATCATTAGTTCATAGTAACATATCATTGACTCTAAGAGACGATAGCACAAATGAAATAGTTTTCAAAATGCACAAGAATAGAGATATTTACCAAAAAATAAAAACTTTGTTTAATATTGATAAAATTGATATACAGGAACTGCAAGTCGAGAAAAATGAATACAAATCTCTTGCTTATATAGGAAAAAAATGTGATGAAATGACCAGTCAGCATTGGATATTTTTGAATAACAAGATTATCAAAAATAGCAAGCTCAACAAGCTGGTTCAGCAGTATTTTACCAAAAATTTAAATATATCCAGTAAAATTAAAAAGATTAAATCAAAGGTAGGTATTAGAGTACCAATAAATATGTTTCAAATATATTATTATGCTTGTTTATATTATGCCAGAACAGATATTTGAAAACCTTTTGTTTTTTAGTTTTCTGGTGACAAAGCTGCAACAAAAAAATATTTACCATTTTATATTATATTTCTATCATGTCCATATTATGACTATGATATTAGTTCAACACCAAAGCATTCAGTATTGGAATTTAAAAATTGGAAACCAATCACTACACTGCTAGAGAAATTAATAAAATTTTACATTGGTGACATAAGCCTCAAAGAAACTAAGGTACAAGAAAAACCTAACATCTCACCGGAAATGGATATAAGAGAAAAAGTACGAGAAATCACAAGAAAGTTCTTAGGCAGTAATTCTAAAAAAGTTGGAATATCACAAATGCAAAATGGCATCAAAGGTAAAGTAAAATTAATTTGAGATAAATTATAATATTATAGTCTATTTATCCTTACTTGTCTTATTTGGTAAACAATCTTCACCCAACTCTTTATTGAAAAAGGTAATTATAAAATACAACAAATGGTTTTCCACACTTATTCAATTATTAGTGACAATTTGTTTAAATAAGACAACATATTTTTTATAAGTATTTAACAATTTAAAAAAAGATATATGACAACTGTCAAAAGTTGTTTTCAAAAGTAAATAGGACAAGTAAGGATAAATAGACTAAATATACCTATTTATGATTAATGTAGATTAGTTAGATATTTAACTTATTACCTGCCAGTAATATTAAACTGTGTAAAGTAGCTATAGGTATTTCCTAACAAAGACGAAGAAATAAATATTTGATTTAATCAGGTGTTACTTGGCGGAAGTCCCAAACCATTGTGAAAAGAGAAATATATGTAGCTTACTCCCGCAAAAAATATATGCAGGATGCACCGCCCGCAAAAAATCGGTGTTGGTTCACGCACGAGCTAACTCCTGAGGATGCTCCGGGTTGGGGCGAAACACCTGTAGAGTAGTCTAATTGGTGAAGGTGCAAGGTGTGTCGATGTCATGCTAAATGCAGGTATTGTTCACTGATATTTTTGTGGTGTGCATGTGCATTTTTTGCGGGCGGGCGGGCTGTGCATCCTGTATATATTTTTTGCGGGAGTAAGCTACATATATTTCTCTTTTCACAATGAAAAATAAATGATAGAACTATTATTTAAATAAATAATATAATTCTATCAGTCACTTTGATATGAGTCAGTAGGTATCATTTATTTATGAAAAATATCTTTTAGGAAAGTTGATTAAAAGAAGAAAGAAGAAACCAAAAAATGTTGTGACTACAAAAGTACCATTACAAGTAGCATCTATTAATTTAAAAAAGTCTATGAATAATGTCATATCTTCTATTGGGTGCGAAAATATAGTAACAAAGTCTAAACCAAAACATACACATAAATCAAAGCTAATAAGGCCCTGTAATGAAAAAGACAGTGTACATTTTAATGAAATCCAGAAAAGTTACAAAATATGGAACAGTCAGATAGTTAAAGATGCAGTTAAAATCAAACCAAGAATAACGTCTAAACCCAATTATGAAGCTGGTACCATCAAGAAAGCGACAAAACGCAAAGCAGATCCGCTAATCAAAATTTTTGAAAATCAACCAGAAGAAGTAAAGAAGCGATGCGAAATTTTAGCCAAAAGAGCCGAAGATACTTTACATAACCAGAAAATGAAACAAACAGTTACCATTAATGAAACTGTAAATTATAGTAATTTTGTCAAAGATAACAAAAACATCTCAATTCGTAAAAGAGTCGGAGAAATTATAATCCATGATATTATACCACTCCAAAAGAATTTTAAAGATGGAAAACCTTACGCTAATCGCCAGGATCCCTTCAAATCTTCACGTGATTTGTTAAAAACCATTTTAGACAGTCAAGAAGTACAGCATTACTCCCCAAACATTAAAGTCAGAAATAACCATCGTAGTAAACACTTTCCGGAATTCAATAATCATGAAGAGATTAAAGGACTTACTTACCAAAGTCATAATTATAATAAAAACAGAGATGAAGCCATGAGTCACCATCTTAATAGGAATGGAGTTAGAACTGATCAATTCGTGGTTGAAACACCACTCTCTCCTTTGAATATATCATTCAACTGTAATAAGGAACATAAAAATATCCATTTTATTAGTAAACAATCAAGAGATAATTTTGCAGTGCCAAAAACCTTTACTCTTAAGTTACATAATAATAAGACAGAGACCTCTCAAAGAGGCTGTTTTAATTTTAAGAATGTGAATATGAATATTTTCAATGAGGATGTGAATATTAATGACTCCATAAGTAATACTAATAGAAAATCTTATACTGTAGACGAAGATAATAACTTGAGTTCTAAAGAAAATCATGCGCATTTAGACAATATGTTGGAAAATACAAATGAAAATCAAATATCATATGAAAATGTTATTCAACATGATGAAATGAGACATTCTGTGACGTCGTCAAATTTCGGTTTTACTTACACAATCACTTCTTCAAATGTGGTAATGAATGTCGGCGATTGCAGTTTCAGAAACTTTGAATGTGAAACAGATTTACGAAATGATAATGTTGGTATAAATACTCCATTTAATTTCGAAAACTGTAAAGGGGAAAACAGTTGTAAACAGAACCAGAAAAACATTACTTTTGTATCAAAATCGCAAAATTCAAATGATGCCGTAAATTGCAGTGGTAATTTGGAACCAATAGATGTGTGTGAAGCAGTTGTACACAGTGTTGATACTGATTATGAAAATGAGTTACATTTCGATTGTAACTATAATGAGTATAATGATTCACTGCAAAATTTTAGTCCACCTGTTAATGAACAAATTCAAAATCTGTCTTTGCCAGATCAAGTTGCTTATGTTGGTGATAACATACAACGTTTATCAAACATTCAGTCACCACCAAAAAACGACGTACTTACTGAAAATAATGTTAGCCCAGAAAATAATATTGTTTATAATCAAGAAAACCCAATATATAATCTGGGAATAAATTCCAAAGCAATCAATAATGAAAATATTGAAAATAACGAAATCGATGATAATGATCCTTTTACTGAGAGTAACTATTTTAATGAACAAAATATAGAAAAAGATAAAAAGTCTCTTTATAAAAACGTGTTTAATATAAAGAACAGATCTCGTTATCTACCTAAGGGTATTGTATATTGTTTATTAAATGTATTACTCAGAGTAAAGATACATGTATGATTTTATATATATTCTATTTTGTTGCAGGTATGTCTCCTATATTTGAAAATTGTAATTCTAAGAACATTTGTGATTATAACTTTGATAAAGAATACTTCGAAAATGTTGGTATTAACTTCTTATTGATTGCATTGCATAATTAACGACTTTAATTTCAATAAAATAATTGAAACATTTCAGGCTCTATATGATAATTTCAACAATGACGTACAGACTAACATTGAAGTATACGAAGCGAAAGTACAGAATACCAAAGATGTCACTACAAAAGACATAGAAAAGTTCAATAGTCGCTTAGAAAAAGATAATTCCACTTTAACCTTCAGTACAAAATCTCTAAAAGAAGCTAATGTGTTGAAACAAGTTGACAATAAGTTTATTACTGCTGTTCTTAAAGGAGATTTAGATTCAACTAAATATTTAGTACTCTTCGATCAGCATGCAGTGCATGAAAGAATAAGACTGGAAGCAAACTTATCGGGTAAGAATAGTGACATTATTTTTATTATCAAAAGCTTTAATTTTTATTCAGCTTTATATCTTATAGATTACTTCGACGGCAATAAATGGAGCCGAGTAAACGTCGATGATGTATCACTGAAAATGAACAAAGAAGAAATAATGTATCTTCATAATTATAGAGACAAATTAAATCAGTATGGTTTGCAGTGGACGATTATTGACGACAATGAAATAAAAGTTCATTCCATACCATTAGCTGTACTTGGAAAAAATCTCAGAGAGGTGATAATTGCTTAATTTATTATACTATTGTATGGCTCAATCCACTTTACCGAGGAACGGATGCACCAGTTTCGCCTTTATCTCACACTGCAACGTATCATGCACGACTACCTATTTATAGATTTTAACATTTTGAATGTACACCTGCCGAAATCTTGATGACGAAGCGTGATGTGTGGCAGGCAGTGATCCGTATCTTCCTTACTGTTTCCCTAAGCATCGCTGAAGGTAGCTAACGAATTCTCTAGAAGGCGTGCGTGAGAATTCCGAGGAAGACGCGGTCCATGTTTTGCTCTTATCTCACACACTTATACACAGTTGGCAGACAGTTTTATATTTATAGGCGTCATGTAAAAAGAGCGCTGAGAAGTGCCTCAAAGGTGAGCGAAAATGTAGAAGTATGTTGTCTTTGAAAAACAGCATAGATTTTTCCATCATTTGCTTGTTGTTCAGCGCTCTTTTTACGTGACACGATATATATTAACCCCCTTAGTAATAAAGATTGTATAGCAGATGTATAGTTACACAGTGTTTTGTCCCTTTCTTTTTATTGCCAAACTTAAATAGTTTCACAGAGTTGTTTCACCATTGTGTAACTACACATCTGCTATACAATCTTTATTAGTAAGGGGGTATATGTGTACAGTCAACGGCTTTGGTGTGTTGCGCATTAGGTTGCCGCTGTATGACAAATCTCAATCCATTTTGAACTTAACGTTTAAAGACTTAAGGTCAAAATCAATTAGAGATTTTTGACAGTTTTGTATAACCTAATGTGTATGCTGCTGACTGCACATACCGTTCCCCTTCTTCATAAGTATATGCCGATTCAAACTTTATGACTTCTGTGAACATCGCGCGAGAAGATGCGCAGAACACAAATTCGACGTGTGTGAGAGAGACGTATGGTGGGGCACGGCTACCCGCATAGTGGCTAACTTCACACTACTTCACAGAAGTCATAAAGATTGAATCAGGCTGTACAAACTCTAATTACATAATAATAAATTCCATTTTAGGTGGATAAGGTAATGAAAACAGTGAAGAATTTAATATCTGAAGAAATAAGTAATATTATATCACAAAAAGGATGTGTTTCCGTTTATCCAAAATCGATTATGGATTTAGTCAATAATGAGGTAAGTAAAGAATAAAAAAAAATATTATGGAATTCATGCTTCAGCTACATGCGTGCATGGGCAACTAATTTGAATGCGGTATTCGTACACATGTGCCACCAGTACGCCAGTGTAAAAAAGCCATAGGGTGCCTGAATCTCTTTGCCATATCAGATGTATACACGAATGTGGAAATATAAATCGTTTTTCTAAAAAAAAAATCTAATTAGGTACTTAACCTTAATGTTTTCGTTCATAAGTTTAAAATGTTGTGTTCTATCACTCTTTTTTATCACACACACACATTTATGATAGTTTTATTCAATTTTAAACTTAACGCAAAGATATTAAGGTTAAAAATTAGTTATAGGTTTTTAAATACCTGTTTCCCACTTGGTGAACGTCAACAGAATTTGTATGAAAATAATGATCAGTGATTAATACATTTCGGAATCTGTGTAAAACTTACCTTAATAACTTAAAAATTAATTCCTTACAGGCATGCAGATATGCAATAATGTTTGGAGATGCTCTGTCCAAGAAGGAATGTGTTGAACTCCTTGAATCTCTATCTACCTGCAAGGCGCCATTCCAATGTGCACACGGGCGGCCAGTGATGGCTGTTGTCATGGAATTCAAACCTGAACCTCACGATTATAAGGTAAGATATTAAGTACCTAGTAGTACTATAATTTGATTGTTTTAATTTGCAGTATTTTGCTTTAATTTTGATTGAGCTTTTTTTTGTTACAGATAAACATGAAGAATGTTCTAAAGTTCAAAACAAAATGTATTACAAATTAATAAAGATTTACTCTCCTGCTCCTTTTGTTATCATTATCATTATTTTAAATAATTCCACGTACGTACTACGGTCGGCAACTAAAGTCGCTTAACACTTTAGTTTAGTACTATGTCAAAGCAACATATTTTGACAGCTGAAGCTGAAAGCTGTGCAGTTGAATGGAATTGGTGTATCCCACCCTTAGAGCATTCTTAATGCTCTAAGATCCCACCCAACGGTCCCCTCGTGGGGGCGTGTGGTCGGTTGAGAATAATTCAAACTTAGAATATTTAGTTGTATAGAGCCTTGCGACTGCAACAAGCTTTTTTGCGCTGCACTTGTTTCTATAATAATTATCAAAATTCCATAAACCATTCCCGTGCTACACCAAATCTGCATTAGAATATTCAGAATGGAGTCGACAAAAAAATGTTTGTTGGATGAAAGAAAAAGGATGCCTTGGCTTTGTATGCTCTAAGGCTTAAGTGCCTCCCAATACGGTCAAACGGTTTGATTCAAGATTTAGTCACTTTGGTTTGGCTCAAACCATTTTGATAGTTTTCAAAGGTAGTTTACGGGTTTGAAGCGCGTTTGATGAAATTTCCATATTTTTGTAGTTTGACGCGTTGCCGTTTGATCGTCTTCACGACACGTTTGATCAAATGCTTTAGTTTTAGACTGAATTGAGTGACGTGATGTTGTGTGCGTTGATCTAAAAGGGCAGATGAAGTTTTTAATTATATAAAATATATTTATTTATAAACAGCAAATGCAAAAAAATCTTGACGCTTATTCGTAGTCATACTACATCACATCACAGCGTACCGAATCAAACTGCGCAATACCGTTTGACGGAGCCATCCAATTCAAAAAACGGGCATCAACGGTTTGAACAAACACGTCGAGTTTGGTCTTTTAGGAGCCCTTAAGGCCTTTGTCTCCCTCTCCCTTTATTAAGCTGGCCACATAGAGACGGAATCTGATTCAGATTAAATTCCGAAACGGAATATCGATACGATAAATTCGTACAGAAAATTACCGCATGATGTGGTACTGACACTGAGCCAGTAATCTGGTTTGTGGTAGGTAAGTAGGTAGGATTTGCTACGTTCGAAATGATTCTGTTTTAGAATTCCGAATCAAAATAATTCTGTCTGTATGTGGCGGGCCTTTTATATATAACGAGAAAACTTTATAAAAGTATCAGAAAATAGGGATGCGCGATGACCGTTGTACGATATCGATTAACAAAAAATGAGACTAAGTAATTCAAAGTATAATTTTATTTATTTAATTAATCAAATCAACAATATCTGTAGTTGATGTATTTTTTTATCCAACCAACATACGGAGCTATTCTAGTATGTACATCTGGAAAACCTGTGGCGCATGGAATACCCCATGACACCAATCCTACTAGCTGATTATCTTTCACCAGTGGTCCACCTGAATCACCCTGTAAATGTTCAAATTCGAATGTAAGTAATGTATTATTATAATGAGTGAGTGGCTTAGTGCATTCGGCCAGCGATTGCGGTAAATAAGATACTTTCGGTAACGTCATTGATCGCATGAGATGTGTCACCAAAAATATACAATCTGAAGCTCCTCCATCCTTCAGAAGGCACGTCAAGCAGATTGTTCCTCTCGACTGCAGTTTGCAGTTGTCACCAATTCATCCGCATTTATCCATCCATAAGGAAGGACTTTGCCCCACCAGTTAAGTTAGAACGTTTAAGGTGACTGATAATGTAATGAATTGACGTTAATGAAAAATATACAGATATAAATTAAGTATCTTTTTTTTACTTACGTGGCACGTTCCTTCACCAATGCGTGTAAAAGTACAAAACATGCTGCCAAAAACTTTTCTATTGTATCTCATCGCATAGCGACATATTTCTTGTGAAAAAACTGGTAGTTTCAGCATATGCATTATTCGGCTAGATTCCCCATTTGGCTGTGACAATAAATTCGTTTTATTGGTTAGGTATACATAAAGTATGACAAACGCAAAAGAACGTATAAAATGGAACGACGGATGAGACGACGTCATTGGTTTTAAATATTTAAAAACTAGAAACTTGGGCTCTTATTCACAGCTAGGGTAGAAATATTCCGTGATCGATGCTATACTTTTCATATGTTAAACTATAATATGGTTTCCGTATCGAACCTTCAAAAGGACAGTGCAATTCGCAACGAAGACTGATTTGTGGATTCAGTGCCGACAGCTATTCAGTGTCGGAAGAATTAGATATCCATCGGGAAGAGAAAATTTACATTTCGAATGGCCCTTATTCACAAACGTCCGAAACTTTCCGTAAGTATCCGATGCTATGCTTTCCATATTATTTACTCTTTGATTTCCGTATTCGAAATGACAATTTTCTTCCCGACGACGGATACTAACTCCTCCGACACCAATTAATAGCTGTCGAAATCGGAAATAAATCCGCAACAGTCTTTATTTCAAATCGAACTGTCAAAAGTTACGGAAACCACAGAGTAAATATAATTTTAGAAAGCATAGAATCGGCTATGGATAGTTTCGGACGTTTGTAAATATGGAACTCTTACATCGGTGATCCATTCACGGGGGTAGCTGGATGAAAAATAGGTAGTTGCTCATCACTTGCACCACCGCTTCTAACTAGGTATGCTACTTTATGTCCGCTCCACATGTTGACCCAAACCTTGGCTAATGTATCGTTTGTTGATGCTTTTGAAAGAAACTCTTTGAAGCATTTGTTACAAAACCAGCTACGTACGATGAATTTGCTAATATTGTGGCCAACGTGTAGAGCCGGCTTCAGAAAGATGTAGGTAAGTACTTGTAGCAGTTTTTTTGGGGATGGTAAAAGGAGATAAGCTAAATTGAATTTTATTAAATAGAGAACTCACCTTTTTAGCTCCAAAGCCCGTTAAAGTTACCTCATCTCCTTCAACAAGTTCTTTTTCATATAGTTTTAGAATTTCAACACAGTTCAAATCAAAAGGTCTTGTTACAGTTATTATTGCTATATCACTAATTCTTGATGTAAAGTTGTACTTATCGTGAATCATAATAGAAATAACGTCATACTGTTTCCCTCCATGGTCTAAATTTGTTGTTCCCACTACTGCTTTGATATAATGAGGTTGAGCTCTGTAGGCAGGTTCAGAAAATACAGAATAACTAAAATATATTGTATCCTTTTACATGGTAAATGTAGGGGCGTGTACTCACCCGTATACACAATGAGCAGCAGTGACTACATGAAATCTTGAAATAACTGCACCGCCACATACATGATGACCGGTTAAGTTTTGAAGAGACGCATGAAACTTTCCAAAGTAAAGAGGTGCTTCATAACCACCAACTATACGTGATCCAGCCGCTGTTAGAAAAGTAATATGTATAAGTACCTGTATATATTTTCTAATCCACTGTATAAACAAAACATTAATAAGGTAATCACCTTCAAGTTGTACAAAGTAAATAGCTAGTAAAATATATAATGATAAAATTAACTTGTCAAACATTTTATTACTTAACTTAGAAGCATTAAAAGAACATTTGAACAATAATGAAATACCACTAAAATATCTATGATAATGTTTTATTTTATCTTATTTCATTTATCAACGGATAACAATCAGTGTAATCATGATTTTATCATTGAATTGGCTACTACGCAGGTAATACTTCATATAGTCCACTCCTAAATTTACTAGGCATCGAACATAATTTAGAGCTAAAATAAGAAAAAAAATGATTTATCTGAGGAAGACTATAATCTTTCTCCAAAATTAAATTAAAGTCAAATATAACCGAATCTCATTTTAAGATGTTTTACCATTCCATTCATTCAAAATTTAAAAAATAGTAATAGTTCTGATTTCAAACAGATTCGAGTCTCATTTGAGCTATCACAGACAAATTTATTTTCTCCCATTAATAAATTGTAAATACGGTGCCGTTACTGCCTACAGGCAGTACCATTACAATGGTGCTAATAAAAAACATAGCTAGGTGTGTTGATGTTTTCATCGATAACTATCGTTTTCTCTCTTTCACTCGCATTGACTATGAGCAGTATATCCGATAGTTTTTGATAGCAAAAACTAAAAACATCAACTCACTTGCACTAGGCCCTCCGAGTCCTACAAATAGACATACTTACTTCAAGCCCATGACGGACGTTTAGCCATTATCGATATGAAGACAGTGCATCACTAAAAACTCATTTTGACAGGTGAGGACCAACGACAAACAAAAAAAAAACAAATCCTGACTGATTATTACTTGTTGATTGATTTGATTCCTTTAGTTATTTTTCTGAGATTGATTCAGTCCTCAGAAGAATAAAGATTCAGTCAAATCAGATCAAAGCTTGTTTGTTTGTTTTTGTGGTAAGTGTGTGCGTCCACTGAGGAGTGACGAAGTAATTGCGTCCTTCTTTATTTATTTTTTACATTAGAAATAACAATTATCTTAAAACATATTTACAGCTAAATACTTGATAACAATATTATAAATACGCCCTAAAAACATAATAACTTATGGATATATTGAAAGCAGAAATCGCAAGAAAAAGAAAATTGCTTGAAGAAAAAAATGTGTTGGTCAGTATATGTTACATTGTTCTAATAACCAATAACTCAAGAGTTTCTATAGTATTTGCTCTAAGTCTCTCATCCATTCAGTCAGTGTTAGCCAATACCAAATATTTCAGGATCCAAACAAAAAGTACTTCAAACGTGGGGAATTACTAGCCAAGGAGCAAGAAGAGTACTTCAAGAAGTATGGTCAACAAAATCAAGAAACAGAAAATGAAAATACCCAGGAAGTTAAATCTGAAATAGGTAAGCAAGGTTTATCAATGCTTAGAATAATAACAACTGCACTGAGTTTTAAAATTGAAGTTATATTGATAGACAATTAATGTTGGTTCTTTCAGTGAAGAAACAAGAACAAACTGAGTCTGAACAGACTGATTCAGTGACTCTACCAAGAGCGGAAGTGATAAAAAGATTAAGAGAAAGAGGACATCCTATATTGGTATTTGGTGAAAATGAAGGACAGTCTTTTAGAAGACTCAGGAGGATAGAAATACAAGAACCGGAAGCTAACAGGGTATTTTTATTACAAACATCACTTTTATAGTATGATTTGATAGTCATCTCTTTTATGGTCACAACAACTAGAAATTTATGGCAATATTATATTTTGTTCTTTGTGCTACTGTTGATGAAATGAGAGAAATTGAAATAATCTAGTTTTATTCGATTTCAAGTGATTTTGTACTTAGCTTAAGACTTGATTCAAAGGTGCCAAATTACTGAATAAGCCGAATAGCAAATCTATCTTACAGCATTCAGCTACCCGACAGCAGTTGAAAATTCTAAAGCTATCACCCTGTTTTGTTATAAAATAATGCTTGTGAATGTATATTGATACTGGAAATATTTGAACCAACTAATGATTTCTTCTTTTTCAGGGCTTACGCAATGACTTCCAAGAAGCTATGGATAAAGTGGATCAGGCATATCTCAATGAAATACTTTCTCTAGGCACTCAGGTATATTTGCTTTTAAAATATCTTGAGTTTTATTAAAGCTAGTTCTTAATAATTAGATTAGATTCGAATATTACTAGATTTTATAATATAATTTTAAAATTAGATCTATGGTAGTTTTGTCCCATCATTTATAATAAAATAATTATTTTAATTAACATCTACTTTCAGAGTGAAACTGAAATGGCTGCAAAGGAAGAAGCATTAGATGACTCTATCACATATGAATTTATACAAGAAATGGCCAAGACTATGGGACAAGGTGACAGAAACTATGATATGAATGTCATTATGGCTTTGTTACAAGTAAGGAATTTTATTAAAATTTATATAAAACCCTTAAAGGTTTCTGAGACACTGTCCTTGACGCCTTGTATGAAATTAAATTGTAAATGTGTTTTTTTTCTAATATAAAAATATATATGATGTCCTTCAAAAAACCTGTTCTTTTTTAGTTTCTTCTTAACATGTGGGGGCAACAACTAAACTCTGCAACAGCTGCTGAGAAGACTGCAGTAAAACATAAAATGACACGAGCCACATACACACAGACTCAAGTATACTTGAGGCCTTTAATGAGAAAACTTAAAAAGAAGTCTTTACCAGAAGATATCTGTGACAGCCTTATGGAAATAACAAAACACTTGCTGGAACGAAACTACATTATGGTATATTTTTAGTACCTAAAGCTGTATAAGATTCTGCATAGACTTTTTCTAATTTAATTTTTTTCAGGCAAGTGATTCATATCTTCAAATGGCAATAGGAAATGCCCCATGGCCTATTGGCGTAACCATGGTGGGTATTCACGCCCGTACTGGAAGAGAGAAAATTTTCTCTAAAAATGTGGCACATGTGATGAATGATGAAACACAGAGAAAGTATATTCAAGCACTAAAAAGACTTATGACAAAATGCCAGGAATATTTCCCTACAGATCCTTCCCGATGTGTAGAATATAGTACAACAAATGTATGATATTATTTTAAATATAAATTTATTTTCATGAAATGTCAGTAAAAGTACTTTAGTTTAAATAAAAACCTAAGTTAAGCTATAAATAATATTTTATTAGTTCAAAATATACCTACTTCAACAAAACTTACCTTTACCTGCATAAAAAGTAGGTAGGTAGATTGTGTCACAAAAAAATATAAGGTTTATTTTAATGTAGGCTGTATATAGATAATATCCTTTGCCTTTCCAATCGTGGGAGACAACATTTTCGTGGAGAAACAAGAAAAGAAATACAAATGCGGTTAAATTGAAAATAGACAGTGATCTGCAGCAACTTCAAAGCGCTTGTGGTATTGACAATTTAATCGCCTTGTGTAGGTACCACTGTCCTCCATAATTTCTGAAAGAGAAAACCAATGTTGGAAGCCGCGCGATGAGAATGGGATGGAACCTTGTCAAACTGAGACGCGTTTGTTCGTCGGCCAGCCATATCCAAAAATACGTTATCCGACGTGGGTGAGGGATCTTTTGCTGCAGCAACTTCAAGTAAAATAACAAGTTGATTGATAAAATTAAAATTAACTATGTAATTTTTTCTTTAACAAGGTTTCATCCATCCCATTCTCATCGCGCGCGGATTATACCTACACATTTACTATGAAAACTGATGTCATCTGACGGGCCGGGCGTGATAACACCTACAACTTCGTGGGAGCAAGCTAGAGAAACATGTTTCAGAAACAAAGTTTTGTGTAGGTACCTATGTGTTTTTGTTGAATGTTTAAACTTCGCTATGGACCCGCCTTTAAAGCAACAACCGAACATGCACGATAAATACTGTGATCCAACTGTGTGATATGGAATGATGGATCACATTCCGGCGATGGAATAAAAACACTCATACGCTCATTATTTATCACCAGATCCAGATCGTGCCTTTTATTACAATTTACGTAGTATTTGAGCATGTGTCGTACCTTTGTCGTATCCTGGTTCATATTCGCATCGTACCCCAAAATGCAAGAATAGGCATAATTATGTTGCCCGAAACACGGTAAAAATTCAGGTGCGAGCGATTTTAGACCTTTTGACATTTGAAATTTGGTTGTTTTTTCCAACATTCTCGTGCACCAACTTCGTTATTTTGATAAATATCAATAAGGTCGAAAATAGCTTGCACCTATTTTTAACTAGTGATAATAAATATTTTCCAGCCTTCACTTTTTTCCCCGACTTCATTTGTTCTTCCGGCCATTGCCGATTATTATTATTTTATTTTAATCTATAAAGGCTTTGTGTAGGCATGCAGGGCCGATATCACAGTTTTTTTTTTAATTTTAATGTATAATATAGCCTGCAAGCAGGGCCTTGTAGTAGCTCGGTTCAACAGACTTGAATTTTTGTTTGACCTTTTTTGCCACTTTCCACTTCCCACTTCCCACTCGTATTTCAGGAGCCTGGACGCTTTTTTTGAGAAACGACTACTGGCAACACTTGTAGTGTTGCCAGTAGTCGTTTCTGGAATTTTTATTCCGGAATTCAGATATCAAGAAAAATATATAAATAAATACTGAAATCCATCAATTAGCCTACCTACATAGTCTACATACGCACGCAGAGTAAATATCATTGGAATTTGATAAATACTGTTGGATCACAGTATTTATCGTGCGTCTACGGTTCGCCTATTAAAGTATTGTCTACAAAAGCACTTAAAGCACTCTGTTCTGCTTCAAAAAAAAAATGTGATGAGTGTTGACTTTGTTTCGTGGTTTGTTTGTTTTGTGTCTGTTTTTTAAGTTTAATAACATGACTTATTCAAGATGATATTAGAATATATCTTGAAATATCATTTACATGATTGTCTAAACATCCTTGCCGAAGAAGATAACCTAGGTTACTTTAGTATAAAGATTGAGTAAGTAAATGAAGTAGGTAATAAGTTATTATATTGCACTATCAGCCATCGAAATTATAAACTTAAATTATATTTTTATGCACAGCTTTCTAAAACTATTTGAATCACACCCTGATATTGGTGATAAAGTGCTCTGCAATCCAGTTGAAAGTCTACCGGCCTGTAGCAGAGATATTATCAAAGCTCAACAAAATATACTAGAACAAACCCTCTATAAAGATAAAATAACAGGTCTGCAATACTGCTTTTTGAAAAGAAATGTTCAAGCTAGATTTTTTGGGCTTCCTGTCTGCCCCGAGCTACACAGAACTATTTTTCCTAAAAATGTTGACTTGGGATGTTTCATAAAAGTTACTGGTGAGTAGAAAAGTTCTATACATTTTTTTTAAACGTTAGGTCATGCCAAGTTTTCAATAATTAAAAAATATTTTTATAGGTACAGTGGTGAGAGTAACACAAGCCAAAATGCTTGAATATCAAAGAAATTATGTATGTATGAAGTGTAAATTTGAAAATAATGTGGAGGCAGACTTTGAAAACAGATACATACTGAAAGCACCAACAAAATGTGGTAATGTGGATGCAAGATGTAAGTGTGCCACTTTCTCGCAAGTCCATTTAGTTTCAAGAGAACATTGTAAAGATTATCAGGAAATAAAAATACAGGTAAATTAAATAGTTAGGTACCTAGGGTATCAAACATTACATTATCAACATTTAATGGCTGATTCCTATCTTCTTACTGGGACGATTAAAAAAACAAGACTATCTCAATCTCTTAAAGATAACATTATTGTGTGAAATGTGTGACAGGGTCTTTAATTCATCAACACTGAAGTGGCCGAATGCAGTGGGATAACAATGGAATATCTATTGTTTCTCATTTTCCAGGCCTTCATGGGTAAAGGTTAAAATTTAAAGTAAATGATCTGATTGCAGGAACAAGTAAACAAACTAAGCATAGGAACAATACCTGGATCAATGTGGGTGGTGCTGGAGAACGACCTAGTAGACAGCTGTAAGCCTGGAGATGATGTTAATATTTGGTATGCATGACTAAACACAATTTTAGACACATTTTTTATTATCCAAGTTTAATAAATCTAAAACAGGAGTGGCTTTTTATCATGGCAGGGTAGCCCTGAGTTTGTGGAATTTTGTAGTTTCATTCATACAATGATTGGATTAGTGATTATTCTGTTCTATCATGTAGAATTTGTTCGCTTTACTATTATTTTAGTGGGACTGTACGCCGGCGTTGGCGGCCTACAGCACAGAACAAAAAATCTGAAGTGGAACTTGTCCTACAAGCAAACTATGTAGAAGTATGCAATTCTCTAAGGTCAGATGTTGTATCATCTGCACCAGATATTAAGGAGTGCTTCAATGAATTCTGGAGTACATTTGAAACTTGTCCATTAAAAGGAAGAGACAATATCTTGGCAGCTGTCTGTCCTCAGGTAAAAACATTTGTAATTATTCTTACATCTCTTACAAGAAACTTCATAATTTATCTGAAAAGATGGCATCCTACTAATATTATAATTAATGTGATAGTATGGTATGCCTCTTTCACACCTAACTAAACGGCTGGACGGATTTAGCGCACTGATAGTTTATAATCTGGATTAAAACAGGGCACTTTTGATCTTTGCCAAAGGCCCCCAGGGACCAGGGTCCACGTGGACCTAATCGTAGGCGGCCGTTAGTAGAAAACCATTTTTTTTTCTTCTCTTTATTAGGGTCAACTAACAACCACATATTAAAAATCATAAAATAGAATATTTTCTTATGAAATTTAAACAAATATGCACTCAAACCTGTTCACCACAGTCATGCTACTAAAGAGTTAACAAGACAGTGGGATGCTAAGCAACAACAAAGATAAACATTATACATAAACAACAAAATTAACAAGATATAAAACCTTACAAGATAACTTACAATAAAATTAATCAAGGAATTTTAATGCAATTCGGATGGAACTATTTGAATGGCACATCAGAGTGTAAATATGTCAGCGTTCAGAAATAACGTGTTATAATTTTCAGTTATTTGTCGCAGAGGTCAACGTTTACTGAGTTCTGCTGATATGTCGTATTTCTAGGTCTATGGATTACACTTGGTGAAACTAGCAGTGCTGCTCACTGTTATTACGGGTTCTGATCATGTAGCTGAAAGTGAAGAGAGTAAGGTGTCATTGGAGGATAGGCACACCACTAGAGTCCGTGGTCAATGCCACTTATTGTTGGTGGGTGATCCAGGTCAGTAACAAGTATATAATAAATTACCATTTACTAATATAAAAGGGCTTAACATGAAATTTAGATCATCACTGGACCGTCACGTGAGGTAGTGCTATGATGCCATTAAGTGGTTATTATAGGTACTAACTAACTAGTGGCTCAGTGACCTGTAGACTTCGCGTTTGTGTAATTGTATGTTGCTTAAAATTTAGTCTAATAGATGTCGCCGCGAGGTTTTCAAAAGCAGAACTATGTGGTGTTTGGTAGATACCTATATTATTTTATTATATCTATTGGAAGCTAGATAGCGCTTCTTATTTTGAAAATTTTTCAAACATGGTGAATTTTATTTTTGAAAAATTTCGCGCAATAATCGACAATAAAAATCTAAATAATTATTTAACCTGCTCACAAAATTTCACGAGAATCGGTTGGTAAATGCGACGAAAGCATTTTTACCCAAGCTGAAGCAGAGATGCTTAGCGCTTGGAGACCAAGTCAACCTAAAAGAACCGGCGATTTTCCCAGTGGGAGCATCTAATTTTGCCGTACCGCTGTGAGCTACCTCATTTGCCCCTACATTGTTACGAAAACTTATGTCAGTCTCGTACATGTTTGCTAAGTTCGCTGTCTTTGCAATAATGACTTGCAAGTTGCAGATCTCCCCTGATTACTCAATGGTATTTTCAGGAACCGGCAAGTCGCAGCTGTTGAGAACGGGCGCTGACTTGACGGCGCGGTCGGTGTTCACGTCCGGCGCGGGCAGCACTCGAGCCGGACTCACTTGTGCCGCTCTTAGGGTAATATATCATTAGACAACCTATGTACGTACTATTTATGTACCTATACGTACAGTAGAACGGCGTTGATGAAGAAACAAGTCTAAAGGCCTCTTTCACAGGTTCTGGATAGCACTTATCTCATAGAAATGGAACAGAATTTGTATGAAATTATCTGTCAGGTTTGATATCTGGAAAATATTCAAACTGATCCTAACATACTCATTTAAACTTATTTTGATAAAAAAACTGGGTTAAATCAGCGAAAGAAAGAGTAGGTATTTATTTCACAGCTCACAAAAAATTGTTTAGTCATGTTTCACACGTTTTGATTAAGTGCCAACTAACTTACTTGACGGATAAATTCAGTTCCATTTTTTAAGTTTAACCAGAATACTTATATTTATTCTGTGCCAGAAGTTGTCCCTCAATATTGACTAAAATTTCAACCCATTGGGGTATCGTAAATTAATAACGTGATGTTTTTTTTGCAACTTTTTAACCACCTCCCCTGGTGATACTTGGTGACTGTTTTAAACTAACCTCCCCTCCTCCCAAAGTCATGTGTATTTTTTTAGTACCTACTTAAAAATGTATTTTGGTTTAAAAATCGCGCGTTTATTTACAAAAATTAATTTCCTCAATATCAAAATGTATGAAACAGCTGATTTCTTTTTCGCGATTTCAGAGTTGAGCCCATAGTAAAAGTTGTTCAGTTTGATGGTCCCTATCTACCATATTCGGCATTAGGGGTATTTTTGTAACACCTTGTATAGCTGCACTCTCCTCCCCCTTATTATCATTTCGTGATTTTTTCTGGACCCCCGCCCCACTTTCGAAACCTCACATGATTAATGGATGACCCCATAACTGGATAGGAGTAGGGTCAAGGGTTGCCACAGAATAAATAAAAGTACGTTACACGTACACATATTGCGCAAATTAAAGACGACTTTTTGCTGTGAACAATTGTTTTTAACACATTCTCTATAGGAAGAAGGTGAATGGCAGCTCGAAGCGGGTGCATTAGTGTTGTCAGACGGCGGCGTGTGTTGCATCGACGAGATCTCCCAGCTTCGCGAGCACGACCGCACGGCCATACACGAGGCGATGGAGCAGCAAACCATTTCTATAGCCAAGGTGACTTATACATAATAATGTCGTTATAGAGAAAATTAAAGTTTTTAGGGTTCCGTACCAAAATGGTAAAAACCCTTATGGTGCGATTCAGTCTGTTTGTCTGTCTGTCACAGCTGGATATCTCGAGAACTACTAATGCTATCAACTTGAAATTTGTAATAGTTTTAGATGACGTTTGCCCAACTATTTTTCAAATAAGAGAGAAATAAAAATATTTATAGTTTTTTTGCAACTTTGGACTGAAAGGGGGTCTTAAAAATTCGAAGTGAGGCTACTAGGGCATATGGGGTATCATATGAAAGAACGCTGCTTGCACATTCTCAATATTGTTTTAAATTTTTTAGATGGCATACTTTTAGACTTTTGATGAAAAATTTAAAAAATATACCGTCCCCCCCTTATCTCCGCAGTTTGCATAGAGAAATATCTGAAACTAGTTTTATGTAATAGAAGTTTATGTAAAGATTACAGGAAAAATAAAACGCTGTCTCTAAATAGTAAACTTTTTCAGTATGATGGTACGGAACCCTCGGTGCACGAGTCCGACTCGCTCTTGACGACCGTTTTTTTCCTATTCAATTTGAAATTAAATAATGCTTAAAACTATGAACTGTTTATGTGGAAAACTGTCTGCTCCGCAAATTAAACTGAATCAGTACGGCGCTTATAGATTATTGTACACACGAAAGCACGTCAGGTTATACAGTTAAACTGCGAAAACAGCTTTTAATAGGTTGGCCATAAAGGCGGTCTCAAGGTCAGTCTCAAGGTCAAGATGTATAGTCTGAGGTGCCGTCGTGTGTACCTACTTGGAGTGGTGGATTTGTCTTATCTTGTACCTCACATTGTTTCTCTTCTCCAGGCTGGTATAGTTTGCAAATTGAACACTCGTTGCGCCATCATTGCTGCTTGCAACCCGAAAGGTCACTACCAAACTGATGAACCGCTCAGCGTCAATGTGTCGCTCGGGACGCCTTTGTTAAGTAGGTAATACACAACTTGCTAAATAAAATACGACCTCCGTGGTAGAGTGGTTGGTAGTGTTGGTACGCCAGTTTTCAAGGTGTAACCATCTATGAGTCCCGAGCTGAGTCAATTTAACAAACGAACTTTTCTATACTGGATCAGGTCTGGGTGTTTGTAGTTTCACCGTTGTCTCTGATTTCCATAACACAAGTGCTTTAGCTACTTAGGAAGCGAAGCAATATTTGTAATGTTGTCTAATATATTAGAAAGTGCGAAAATGTTATCAGAGATGTCATTTGTAACTGTATCAGATGAGCTACTCACTTGTTGCGTTTGCCATCTACCATTTTTAAAGTACTTACTGCTGGGTGGGGCGTAGGCATTTCTTATGGTCGAATAAGAATGGGCTTTAACTTACCACACAGGCCCAATGCGGATTGTTGGTGTTAACGACTGCAAATGCAGCTGGGACCAACAGCTTAACGTGCCTTCCGGAGGAGCTCGAGATAATAAATTGTAGAGTAGCTCTAAAGATTCTAACATACATAGATGCGTAATTAACATTACGTACATAAACAAATCATTAAATTTAATTATTTTTTCACAGATTTGATTTGATATTTATTCTTTTGGATGCAAAGAACAAAGCTTGGGATAAGCTTGTTTCATCATACATTTTATTTGGGGGATCCAATGCAGACTCGAAGAAACAATGGAGTTTAGAAAAACTACAGGTGCCTATTCATATTAAATTATGTATGTAAAGTCATATTATATTATTTTGTGTAATTAGGCTAAGAGAATAATCTCAAGCAATAATAATTAATTATGTTTACCAGCTAGCCTAGTGGCCACAAAACATCAATATTTCTGTTGTATTTGTTTCGAATGTTTTTTTTTAAATTACAGATCTACATAAGTCTCGTAGGACCAAGATCAACCACAATGACAAAGTCAGCTAATGTGATATTGAGAGCTTATTACATGATGCAAAGGAAATCTGAACACAGAGACCCATCTCGGACTACTGTTAGAATGCTTGACAGTCTTGTGAGGTACTTTGGAAATGTATATCTGCATTAATACATACTTACGTTAAGTTCATTTTTGGATTACGAGCTTTTAAGCTGTATTGGCAAGTACATTCTACTTTGGACTTAATGTCGTTAGACATAAGTAACATTTTGCTGCGTATGTCTTTATAATGTAATGGTGTGATTTCGATTATTTCATTAGAACACTTCCATTGATCTTTAAACACTTCCATTGATCTGCAATACGTAAACGCAGCATGCATGTCTAGTCTAGTTTAAACACTTTTTTTTTCTGTAGCATATTATTATTTATATTTCCAGATTGTCCCAAGCCCATTGTCGCCTTATGTACCGCACGACGATATTACCAATGGATGCGGTGATAGCAGTATCTTTGGTGGACCTTTCAATGCAGGACTGCACTCTGGACGATACTGCAGATGCATTACATTCAACATTTCAGAAGTATCCTGACTTTGAATATTTATCTACAGCAAAAAAACTTCTCACAAAATTGAATTTGTATGAAATCTGGCAAGAAGAGTTACTGTATTATGGTAAATTGTTACAAGTGGATCATAAAACATTGGAAAATTGTTTAAATAGAAGTGATTATAAATTATTTGCTAAATACGATGATGTAGCTGATGATAACATTCCTCTCTCAGCAGCTGTAGTGACAAGTTCATATTTCAATGATAAGAAAAACAATCAGTGTGGTGAATCTGAAGCCAATGATTTGAAAGACAAAGAAGGTATCAGTAATAATGTAGATAAAGATATCCAAGATAAAAGAGTAAACCAGAAGCTAGCTGCGACATTAAAAAAGCATTCAACATTGAATAAACAGGAAATGAAACCACCAAATCAGAAAAAGAAAACAAACATAAGAAAACGAAAAGAAATCACAATTGATGTTAAATCCTTAAATAATAAGACTAAGAAACTAAAAAAGTCTAGTGATATAGAGAATGACATCATTTCTACTGATGACAATGACGATTGTGATGATTTAGCAGTAAATGAAAATGTTTTAGATGCTGTCCCGAGTGTTAATGATTTTTTTACAGACTTGGGAATAGATTTAAAATTTGGTAAAAATGATAGTTTTAATAGTGATGTTGATAATTCAGTGATAGTGGCAAAAACTAACACTAATGATGTTAAAGATATACCTAAAGTGAAATCAGAAGAAGTAATTTCAAACACAGATAATTGTAAAAGTGCAAATAGGACATTGGATAAGTTAAAACAATTTAAGTTTGTTGAAAAACATGATCTTAATAAGTTTTATGAAAAAACAGAGAAATCTCCATCCAAAACAGAGCCTCTGGTAACAGTTGTGAAATTAGAAAAGGTGAATAGCAATACAAGTCAGTCAAAATCAGGTATATCTAGTTCACAAATATCTATTTTTGAGAGTTCAGACTGTGATATTGATTTGGATTTATAATTATCATGAAGTGAAATAAACTTAGATATTAAAATATGTAAAATAAAAATATATTTTTATACTATCTTTGTGTATTAATATTTACAATTTAAACTACAATTTATATATATTATTGCTCATCAGATGGCACAGATGATTTGTGTGGGTCCTTATCATAATTTTCAATAAGCAAGGTCTTAAATCTCCGTGCTGTGACTGATATTGAATCTTCATTTGCCACTACATTTAGGATTTCCACTCTAGATACATAAATGTGATCAGGGTTTTTGGGACTTGCAGCTTTTATAACATCAATTTCATCACCAACTTTAGCCTGTAAATAATAAAAGCACTGTTTTCCCATTTCGGTTAACTGAACTGATCAACTGGAAATTGACTAACTATTTTACTTCTCAACAGCTCAACTATTTGGTTAATCAGGTGGGAAGTAAACAAATCAACTATTAAAGTAACTTGATAAGTATGTGTGAACAACAAAATAGAATATATTTATTGATGACCTCCATGGTCGAATACCTTCTACACTTTTCAAGGTGTCGCCATCTCTTGAGGTACCGGGTTCGAACCCCAGCTGGGTCAATTTAGAAAATTAACTTTCTATATTGGCTCAGGTCGGGTGTTTGTAGTTCCACCGTTGTCTCTGATTTCTATAACACAAGTGCTTTAGCTACTGGTACTTTGAAATCAAAGCAATGTTTTAATATGGCCTCATTACATTCTTGTAAAGAGAATACTTACAGAAGCACTTTTTTTTAGAATCTTCTTTCCATTCAACCTTATTTTACTTTCATAGAACACTTGCTCAATTTTGCTGAAATAAATAACATTAGTTTATTACATTAATAAAATTGATTCACGATATCAGTTGTAAACATAACGGTTTTAGCCACAATCCAGAAACCTAGATTATTTTTAAAGGCTATTTCAGTTTGTTTACTTTCTAGCTACTCCTAATGCAGATTTTAATATGACATCTGTTCTCATAGATGTTGTACTGAACTTGACGACTTTCGAGTCTTTATTCAATGAAGAGTCATCGTTAAAGTTATCTTCATCATCAGAATCTGCTGCAGCTGCACTTTGCTAAAATAGAAGAACATATTTGGTCAGATTTTTTTTAGCTTATTTGCTTAATGAAAATCAAGATCAAGTTCATTTTAATCTCAGATTTCAGGTAGAAATAAATTTAGGTCAAACGTTGAGAAAAGCAAATACTTACAAACCTTTTTAGACTTAAATCTAGTATTAATAAAAGAACTGCTTGGAGGAAGATTGTGTGTTAAGGTTATAATATTTAATTTTTCACAGATTACATGAAGATATCGAGGGGTATTTAAAAATCCATGTTTAGTGCTACGACACAACAAAAATGGTAAAGCACCACGCTTCCAGATATTGTTCATTTTATTTCACGATACAAGATCAGCTGTTTTTATTTATTTCGTTCATATAAAATAAATGTCAATGGGTTCATTCCAGCAAACCAATCGCTAAGTCACCGATCACCACAGTATACATTTTAACCAAGGAATACCTTGTTTATTCGTAATATTTTTTTTTCTTTCTATGATTAAAATGTACTCTATGGCGATCGTTGACTCAGTGATTAGTCTGCTGGAATCAGTGTTGCCAATGGCAGATAGTCAAATGTAACATGAGACAGCTCAAAAAGTAACATTTTCACGGGAGAGTTTATGGCGCCTTTTTTCGAGTTCAGTTTGGTGTCTATTTTAATTATTTTCAAATTGATTCATAGTGGATATTGTGTCTTAAAATTGGTGCAGTTATATGGTACAAGTGTCTACGCAACTGAACAATATGTGGGATAATTGAAATAGGCGCGATCTTGGTTGTGTGAAGCTGAGACTTTTATTGAAGTGGTGGCTTCCTCGGCAGAACTAACCGAGTAAACTGTCTTGATATACTTGGTGCCAAATGCTCCAAGCAGCATTGGAATGCGATGCACCCGCATTCTAATGAAAAATTAAACCTATTTAACACTTGACACTGGCAAAAATTACTTCCAAGAGGAAAGTGGATTGCCATAACAAAAAAAGAAGAAGAAGAATATTTTCACGAGAAAAGTAACATTACCTACCTTGTTTATTGTGAAAAACGACTCAATACTGTAATATGGCATTTTATTACAAAAAACCAAAGTCAGTTTCCTGTCCCATTTGTTAAACATCGAAATAATCGTATAAATTTGTTGATCGAATAATCGACTGGCGATGCTGAAAAATTCCTGATGTGGGCCTCTACCCACTAGTAAACTAATTAGTAAAGGTCTTAAAAAAAATTTTAGTTCGTTTTTTTATATTATAAGTTCTACATAGGTGGGTTGTGTTTGAAAGATGGCTATATCTTTGTTTATACCCATTAGTGTACAAGCCTAGTCGCGCGCTCCGGGCCCTGCGGTGATGACGGTTTGGTCAAAAAATCATTACAATCAACCTGTACCTACCTAATAATTTTGTTTATGCATTTAAAATTTTAAAATCGGTTGTAATCATTCGCTGCTAGTCACCACTCGCCTCACTTGCGCATGCTTAAGTAAGCGGGATGGAAAATTGAGAAATACAGGCGAGTGAGTGAATATGTAGAATATACTGGCTGAATAGTCAAGTCAGTCTACAAACACAAAATCAAGTGCGCCAAGATGATGAACAAAAAAATCTTGAATGCTGGAAAATCTAAAAAGTAACACAAAGTAACATATTGAGTCGTGTAACATGAAGCTAACATGAGAGGGTCAAAAGTAACGTAAAATGTTACTTTTGTAACATTCTGGCAACGCTAGCTGGAATGTACCCACTGTCATATACAATGTCAGTCAGTGTCAGGGTTGCATGCTGAATAAAAAAGAAAAAATAAAACTTACCAAAGAAAAGTAGCAATGTATCACATATATCTGTCAAAACACAGTTAACATGAACTTCAATGTTTTTTTAGCTGCTCTAAGTTTTTAGCCGATACCGCCGCTAATAAGTTTATTTTTTTTAAAGTATGTAGGCACCTACTTTAGAATGGAAATTAAGTAGGTACGGTAGCTACTTTGTTCATATTATATATATTATAGTATTTTGGAATTTTTATTTAATAGAGACCTACTGTCTTAATCCGAATAAAATCACAATATTAGTTAATTATGCTCAAATTGCAAATCATTTTGGTATTACGTTGGTATGGAAGCTCACTCTCATTAAGTGAGTGTCTTTTGTTACAACAAAACATAAAGAATAAAAAAAATAGTTCTCTTTTAAGAATACAATCACGGCTGCAAGGAACACTCACCACCCTGAGATCGTTTAAAAATACAGCTCTCGCTTTCAAGGCAATAATTAAGGAGTTTGTCATTTAATGTGAAGAACATCTGAGATGTAGAATCTCATCTTTTTCTGTTTTATTTGATCAAGTTTGTAGTTACATCTATGTCTGATAAAACTTCTTTGTTGGTATCAGATCCAATTGCCAAAATTGGCTAACATTGCTAAATATATTTTTTACTATTAGATTTTTGTAAACATACATAAGAGGGCCGAGCGACGGCAGTGACGGTCACTGAGTGATTGGCCACCATGAACAAGCTGAACAAAAAGAGATCGAGCGCCGAGCAATCGGGTGCATCGACTGTGATAGAGAAGATATTTTTATGTAATTGCTCTAAGTGAAATTCCATACCGCTCTTCGTAAAGCTGTTCAATTAAAATAAAATTAAATGAATTACCTAGTCAACAAAACTTTAAAGTCGTTGTAACATTAAAATTTAATTATAGAAAAATGGCCTTATTAAAAACTTTGCCGCCGAACTTCGGTCGCGCAACTTCGGCATAGTGTGTCTAGACACTTATAATCGTGAAAAAAATATCAGCTGTTTCATACAAAAATTAATAACAAAAATATGAAAATGTATGCAGCAGCTGATTTTTTTTCGCGGTTTCAGAGTTGGTCCCATAGTAAAAGTTGTTCAGTTTGATGGACCCAATTCCCCATCTACCATATTGGGCATTACGGGTTTTTGTAACACGTTGTATTAAGATTTGGGACGATTTGGGTCTAGGCTTGCCAACTTTTTTTGCAGTAAATATAATATTTTCAAGTTTATTACTTACATGTAAAAATAGTTAAGATAACAAAAAATTTAAAAAAATATAATAGGTTTAAATTAATTTGTATAGGGGTTTAAGTATGAAATTGCCGTGTTGTGTGGATAATTTTTTGGGGTGATGATACCTGTTTCAAATGCAGGAAGATAATGAGACAAAGTTCTCATAAAATCAGAGTTACCTACTGTTTCAACATGAAGTGCGGCAGGCGGCGTTCACACTCTATCACATTATACACGGTTCTTCTCTTAGCCTGTGGACACATGTCTTCCATTCGGAACGATCTTTTTATTTTCGTATTACGATTATGTTTACGGCGAGTTCAAAGGGTTTTTAATTTGACACAGTTTATGGCTGTCCTGTGTTGATGGGTGTACGGAATAGATGCAAGAGGCCCGGTTTAATTAAATAATTAAGTGGTGCTACAAGTAGTAGGGATACGAGAATTATAACACAGGCCCCACCCCTCCGATGCATAGCCATGTGGTGACACCAAACCTAAAAAAAAAAAAAAAAAAAAAAAAAGTGAACCCCCCCCATTTGAATCGATTGCGCTGGGTCCCGGAGCGATATCTTTAACCGTTTCCGAGATACGGTTTTGCTAAATTCACTCCTAGTTGATTAACTAATGAACCTCTGTTAATGACACCTCGACGCTAATGACACACTCGACTTCATGTTTTGATGTTTCTCCTTAATTACATTATCCTAATCACCTTCCCCGATGCTTCTCATTCATTCATAATCATCTATGACTATGCGTTTGTACGTATGCTCTATGCCTATCTAACATCACCAATTCTTTTTTATTTATAAATACGTACCTATGATTTTTGTCTTCGCTGTATTTCAACCAAGTTAAACCACATGAACTTTTTATAACTTATTTTTTTATCATACAATTACTCGTTATCATGCGAATACCATATTTTCTAAACTACAATCGTCCACTGCGGGGCGAGCAGCAAATGATGATGTCTTACATGTTTGCAAATACAGATGATAGGTCAACAGCAACTCATCTGACAAAAATCGACATCTATGACCTAAAAAAATTAACAATCGTCCCACCATCAGATAACTGGAAACATGCGGAAGTAAGAGTGAAGTACTACAACAAACCAAAAGACTAACCGCCAAAATACAAAGCATGTCAGTGATTTATTTCATTTTCAAGCGATGATGAATAGTTAAATGAAATATGTGAAAAAGTGGAAACTGATGAAACTTTTGACTCATTTTTTGACAAGCCACTTATTGAGCTATTTGAAAAAATTGAAAACACGTAAGTCTCATTTTTTTAAAGAATTTAATGTTTTAAAATATGTTTTTGTTCTTATATTTTATTTATGTCAACAGTGTTAACATACACTATGGTGGAGGATCAAAACGACGAGCTGACAATATCATCAAAAACAATGAGAAGAGACGATGTATTGATGAACCATCTACTTCTAGAGGAGATGACGAGGTTTCGACTGCTGATAAGAGCGAAATGGTAATGTGTTCAATTTGCAACATCTCCGTTGAAAAAATGTATTTATTCAATCACTATGAAAGTAATACTCACAAAAATCTACGACAGCAACCAGATTGTCAAAACCTTAACTTCAGCTCTAGTGATTGGTGTGCAAGCTAAACACTTGGATTAAGAAAGATTTTATTTCTTTTTAAAGTAATTAGTTTTACAAAATGAAAATCCAAAAAGCAATCTTGATGTGGGGTTTTTATTTTAGAAGTAATAAAAAAAAAAGAATCGTGTTTTTATCAAATAATTTCAAATCGTTTAAAAAGTCAACGTTTATTGATATGAAAATACAATTTCTTATTTTCTAATTCATGTTTTGAATTAGAAGACTCAAGTGATGATTCCTGAAATGTACCATTTTGTTAAAATATAAAACTAAAAATTTTATAGTTATGCTTTTGTTGTTACATTATGCAAAATAATATGTTATACATTTTAGAAATCTTTTATAAAACTAGGAGATGGGTTGAAATATTACTAAAGTGCATAGAAAGTCTGTGGTTAAAAATAAAAATACATCGATTTAAACATAGAATTCCGTTCATAAGAAACATCAGACTTGAAAAAGATTTATATAAATTAATAAATAAGGTAATTTTCGGTTAGATTATAGAAAATATTGAAAAAAGAGTAAACGTTAAACTAAATTATTAAGTAATTTTTTTAAATTGAGGTAAACCGAAAGGTGCATTTCCAATCCTGAATTTCATAAATTATTAGTTTTATCTGAGAGCTTATTAGCAGTTAAATTACAAAAGATTATACTTTTGTTCAATAAACCCATCTTTTTCTTCCTAGTATATTAGATTTATCAAAAAAACTTTGATGTACAATATGATTTTCAATAAAAATACTTACATTAAGTGTTTAAACACCCTTAATTTATCATGTGAACACCATATGCATTGTCTTAAACCAATACTCATTTCAATATTTTTATCATAGAAATGTTCCGGATGTGTTTATTGTTCACTTATCACTTAATAAAAAAAAATATTATATAATTTATCTGTTTTTTTAACCATTTTTTCTATACACCACTTGTTTAGGGAACAATCTTTTTAAAGCACACATATTATCATGATGCATACAACTAACAATATCGGGTGAATACAGATACTTATCATACAATGACATCAAACTTGGACAATTTATGTCTTCTAAATTATGAATATTATTAATTTGTAACATATTTTTTAACCTAACCACCTTTTCACTTCCTTTACTAAATATACATGTTTTATGCTCTAAAATTTCGTTTATAATATTCTTATAATTCATCTAATTTAGTTCACTTTTGAATCCTTGAACATCTACTACAGCATGGATGCACAGACTTATTAAGACTAGGGGCCACTCGGGCAAATTATGAACTGATGGTGGGCCACCAGAAGTATAGGTAATTAAAGACAATGAAAAATTGATAATAATGTATTCAAATTGAAAAAGAATTTATTAATTTGAAGCGTGGCACTGCATAGTGCTTACAATCTTTTTTATATTTGGCTCAAATTTACTTGTAGCAACACGTAAAACTGCTTCCAAACTTTCATTTGCAAGGCGGTTTCGATTTTTTGTTTTATTATTATTTAGGATTGAAAAGGTTTGTTCACATATATAGGTAGAACCAAATAAGCTTGCACATTTCAGAGCGTTTATGCGCAACTCTTTGTACGTATTTTTATCAATGCAGCGGTAAAAGTTCAGCAAGTCTCCTTCGTTGAATTTGTTGCGTAAATCTTGGTCGTTCTGAATGTCGATAATTTCTAACTGCATTAACTCTGGCGCATTTTCAACTGAAATCGTGAAAGGATTGCTAAATATGTCCAACAGAGGTTTCACTGTTTTAAACTCCGAAAATCTGTCTTGAAAAGATTGAATCAAAATATCTAGCTTTTTTACATAACTGAAATTAATAGCAGTTTTTTTGAATTTTTCAGCCATTTTCTTATAATTCGGAAAATGATTGTAATTTCCAGAATTCAATTGCGATCTGAAAAGTGTCAGCTTGCATTGAAAGGATGATACATGTGCGTAGAGCTGGGATATCAGTTGATTTTTGCCTTGAAGCCGTGTGTTCAAGACATTCAAATGATTTGTAATGTCAACTAAAAAAGCCAAATCACACAACCAATCAGGACTTTTAAGTTCCGGGACGTCCCTTTGCTTTTCCGCCAGAAAAATATCAATTTCTTCTATTAAATTTAAAAATCGTTCCAGTGTCAATCCACGACTTAGCCACCTTACTTCTGTATAATACAGTAAATCTCCATGTTCGCATTCAATGTCATCAAGGAATTGTTTGAATTGCCTGTGATTGAGTCCTCGTGATTTTATGAAATTCACAGTCGAAACTACCACTTTCATGACATTTTCAAATTCAATTTTTTTAGAACAGAGGGCTTCTTGGTGTATAATGCAGTGAAACTGCATGAGATCTTCAGCGTTTAAGTTTTTTTCTTGCAAATGCTTTTTCAACAAAGTAACTAGCCCAGAATTGACACCAATCATCGAAGGAGCACCGTCAGTCGAAACTCCCGATAATTTCGATAAGTCCAAATCAGTTTTTGAACACTCGTCCAAAAGTACATTGAGTATATCAACTCCTCTGGTTTGACCTTTCAATGAACACATTCCTAATAACTCTTCGAAGACTTCAAAATCTTGAGTAACACCTCGTATGAATATAAGAAGTTGAGCTGTGGAACTAATATCAGTGGATTCGTCGAGTGCTAATGAAAAAAAATCAATTATCTTAGTTTTTTCATTTAATTGTTCCGCAATATTATCTGACAAAGACATAATTCGTCTTTGGATGGTCATACGATTCAGTTGAATTTTCTCAAACTTTTTTGCTGCTTCTGGACACATTTTCTTAGCGGCAATTTCTATGCATTCTTTTACAAAATCCCCATCATTGAAGGGGCGACTCCGCTTTGCTATCATTCGAGAAATTTCATAACTAACTTCTGTAGCTGTTTCTGTATCTTGAATGGGTTTTGTAAACATAGCTTGTTGACCAATAAGCTCCCGTTTTAAAGACAAAACTTTTTGCTTTCTTAATTCGCCTGTAAACTTCGTAAAAGTAGGATGCTGCGTTTCATAGTGCCTTTTTACATTATATTCCTTTGCAATCGCAACAGAATTCTTGCAAATTAAACAAACGACTTTGTTATGCGACCATACAAAAAAGTATTTCTCAGTCCAAATTTCTTGAAACTGCCGATTTTCATCTTTAACCTTACGTTTTTTACTAGTTCCTGGCATGTCCATGTTGCGTTTTAATCCTGACTAGGATTACCACAGCACCTAAAACCAATTACAGTTCCTAATTAATTACCAAAAATAATTGATAAAATATGTAGATAAAATTAATAACAGTTTTACTTACGATTTCACAACACAATTATACACGGCACTTGACGGGAAATCTACGTTGAATGTGGATCAAAATATATTATAATTATGACACCGGCTAGTCGAGTTAAAATCTACACTAGAACTAACGACACTTTACTCAAATTAAAACCGAACTGTCGGTCGCTGCGGTTAGCGTGGCTTTTATACCACGCGCATAGAGTCGAAAACTGTCTGGAGAAATCTCGAAACCGACTCTGGAAGCTTCGTGTATCTACCTACGCGAGCTATCGGGAATTTGGGACTATTGCTATCTCGCTCGCTCGAACAGTATAACGCGGCGCGCTTCCTCAAGAAAACGAATTTAACCGAGATCAGCACGAACATTACCGACCGCTGTTACCGACGCATGCACGGCGCACCGATAAGATTGATAGAGCGCGCGCGCGAGATTCAAATTACTTTTCGAACATTTGTTATTGGTTTTATTCTGGAATAGAACTCAATATTTTCGAATGTACGAGAGTATTATTTTTGCTGTCGGCGGGCCACCAGTATTCGACCGGCGGGCCGCATGCGGCCCGCGGGCCGTAGTCTGTGCATCCCTGTACTACAGCATTCATGATTGTTTTCAGACCAATGAGGATCATTTATAATCAGACAGGAGCAGTTGTTAATTCTTCTAAGCATTCAATTTCTCATCACACTGGACAAGTTTATGGATGTTGAAAAAGAATCATGTTAAAAACGTGTACACTCTGTTAAAGTAGGTAACAAAATTAATAAAACTTTCAATGTGTAGATTTTTTAATGAGTAACTAAATCAATTAATAAATACAAAAAACTTAAGTATAATTTAAATAATACAAAAACAGTTTTAAAATCAAATATAATAAATACACAGATGTTAGCTAAAGTAGCTAACTTAAAATCTTATAATTAGTTTATTATTATAAGTTATAATGACCCCAAAAGCTAATATCTCAGTGAAATTTGATATAATGAATTATTGTGAGACTAACAAATTTTATTTATCTTTTGAGTAAAGTTTACATGCTTTATGAATCTAAAACGGTACATTTCAGCAAGCTCTACATTTTTAGTAAACAAACAAGTTTTATAACTATCTAATTTCAATTTTCTAGATACACATTTGTTTACACCTTTGGATTTACACCGTTATAGTTTTATTGTTTACATGCAAAGCATACATTTTTGAACGTAACCCATCAAATTAAGAAAAAAACTTATAACAGATTTTATAAAAGTAATTTTATCAAAGTCTGTCATAACTCAATTTCAACTTTGATTAACTTTGACATAGTGTTTCAGCTTAAACCAGGCGCATAAAATATCATAAGGTAATTCAATAAAAGATAATTTATTGATAATAAGGAATCGAAAAATATATTGAGTTCATTGGATTCATTAAGAATATAGTTTTCAGTCTGGAAGTCGAAAACGTTGTGTACATTTTTATTTTGGTGCACGAAGTTAGCACACAGTATGAAGTTTACTTTAAAAAATTTCAAATGTACTATATTATTAAGGATCAAAGTCTTTAGATCATCTTTTATTGAATTAATAAATGTTTCAACTGTTTTTAGTTCTTTAGACTCCGCTAAAGAAGTTATTCTATATGTTTGGATTCTCTTACCAAAGGTAGTTTCGACTAAAGTTACATTTGGTAAGTTACAATGAGAATGAAACGCATTATTTTTGTGAGTATTACTTTCATAGTGATTGAATAAATACATTTTTTCAACGGAGATTTTGCAAATTGAACACATTACCATTTCGCTCTTATCAGCAGTCGAAACCTCGTCATCTCCTCTAGAAGTAGATGGTTCATCAATACATCGTCTCTTCTCATTGTTTTTGATGATATTGTCAGCTCGTCGTTTTGATCCTCCACCATAGTGTATGTTAACACTGTTGACATAAATAAAATATAAGAACAAAAACATATTTTAAAACATTAAATTCTTTAAAAAAATGAGACTTACGTGTTTTCAATTTTTTCAAATAGCTCAATAAGTGGCTTGTCAAAAAATGAGTCAAAAGTTTCATCAGTTTCCACTTTTTCACATATTTCATTTAACTATTCATCATCGCTTGAAAATGAAATAAATCACTGACATGCTTTGTATTTTGGCGGTTAGTCTTTTGGTTTGTTGTAGTACTTCACTCTTACTTCCGCATGTTTCCAGTTATCTGATGGTGGGACGATTGTTAATTTTTTTAGGTCATAGATGTCGATTTTTGTCAGATGAGTTGCTGTTGACCTATCATCTGTATTTGCAAACATGTAAGACATCATCATTTGCTGCTCGCCCCGCAGTGGACGATTGTAGTTTAGAAAATATGGTATTCGCATGATAACGAGTAATTGTATGATAAAAAAATAAGTTATAAAAAGTTCATGTGGTTTAACTTGGTTGAAATACAGCGAAGACAAAAATCATAGGTACGTATTTATAAATAAAAAAGAATTGGTGATGTTAGATAGGCATAGAGCATACGTACAAACGCATAGTCATAGATGATTATGAATGAATGAGAAGCATCGGGGAAGGTGATTAGGATAATGTAATTAAGGAGAAACATCAAAACATGAAGTCGAGTGTGTCATTAGCGTCGAGGTGTCATTAACAGAGGTTCATTAGTTAATCAACTAGGAGTGAATTTAGCAAAACCGTATCTCGGAAACGGTTAAAGATATCGCTCCGGGACCCAGCGCAATCGATTCAAATGGGGGGGTTCACTTTTTTTTTTTTTTTTTTTTTTTTTAGGTTTGGTGTCACCACATGGCTATGCATCGGAGGGGTGGGGCCTGTGTTATAATTCTCGTATCCCTACTACTGCTACATGCCTTAGAATGCTACCGGGTGAGATGTTATTTAAATATTTTAGATGTCACCAGTTGGCAGTGATGATTTCTCCAACGGTTTAAGGCGTTTATTCAACAAATTAGTAACCGACGTATTAAAATAATTTAAAAAAGAGGTTATCTATTAATCGCCTAGGTACCTAGTAGTATCTACATTTTTATGTAGGTATATTCACCGATTAACCGGTCGTTTCGTAATTCAATGGGAATATTGAGACTGATTTGAAAAAAAAGTGCAGTCTCAGTATTACCATTGCAATGGGTAATAGGAATAGTGAGACCCACCCAGGCACCCGTTTGCCAAATATTTAGTTAGATTTCTCTCTTATACTCGTATCTCGAAAAGCTACAGATGACATTAGGGACTTTCTATAATGTATTTTAGTTCTCGAAGTTTAGTGGACCACTGTTTAGGCTGGCCCCAGACCTACTGGTTTCATTTTTTTGCTTTGCCGTTCTAGTAGAACAGGGGCCCTACCGGCTAACGCATCGAACTTCGGAAAGTTTGCCGGGCTTTAACTTAAAACAGATAAATCGAAGTAAGAAGTTTCGTATTGTAGTTATTTAGAAGATATCGATGTTCGTGTGACATCATAAATTGAGATTCGCCATTTTGGCCCGATTGTGGCTCGATTTATTTGTTTTAATTTGAAGCCCGGCAGACTTTCCGAAGTTCAATGCGTTAGCTGGTAGCCCCTGTTCAACTAAAACAGCAAAGCAAAGAAATGAAACCGGTAGGTCTGGGGCCAGCCTTAGATTATTAACAACAACATTCTAAAAATAAACCGTCGTAATAGTAGCATAGGTGTATATAGGAAAGGTAGGTACTTATAAGTACTTTGCATCTATCAGAGAAATACCTACGTAGCTCACTTCCGTATAAATTTACTATTTGTTGCTTATACGCACCACACCGGTATTGGTAACTTAAAATTTGCTATGCATGATCATTGATCACCGATTGTCAAAGTTGTGACGATTTCCAGTTTGCACTTTTAATACAGAGAGATCATTATTTCTTATTTTGTGGTTTAGTTACAAGTTCAGTAATAGACGTTTACTGTTTTGTTAAAAAACTGGTCAAATACTAGAGTAAAGTTTTAGCACGTCTTTTTGCAATAAGCACTTATTACTTTTGCATTTCCTTCCCTCCTACTTTTTGATTTTTTTTAAATAAATCTTTTTTTCTTTCTTCTCTTAATTTTAATGAGAAATACTACTTACTTAATGATAGAATGGTATATGTCACAAGCGACAATTAAAACACAGAAATTAACTAAGGTGGATTACTTTTCTATAAAATTCACTGTAAAGTTTGAGAAAGCGCAGTGTACCGATAAAGTTACTTTATTATAATCACACTCTCGAACAATGGAAGTTTACGAGGCCGTCGGCGACGGAAGTTATGAATACATAGCTTCTCAAGTTCCCACCGATGTTTACATGGCAACACTTAGTATAATCTGTGGTAGTAACAACAGCCATCCGTGATAAATCATATTTCACCATGTTATTAAAAGCTCCAAGCTACCGTGAGCTATTGAAAGAATATGTGTAGCGTTTGACATAAAACGCAAATTTTTCTAGTATATTATTTAGTATTATAAAACGCAAAGCTATCAAGTTGGGAAACTGGGAAACCATTTATTTCTAATGGGATATCTTGATGCTAGTTAGTATGACGTCGATTGCAGTCCAACCAAACAGTTTAAATATCTATGCATATGTATTTATGAATTATTGTTTTGTAGTCTTTTACTTTATGTTTTTACATCAATGTATTCGACCGCATTGAAAGTTCCACTATATTTTTTTAATTAAAAATAATAACGTAACATAAGTAAGCTGTATTTTATAATTTACTAATTCACAAATCATTTAGCTCTATTTCTAAGATATACCTATTGCTAAAAACAAAATCATGATCATTTCTTCAAATTTTTTTACAATATGTTGTTAAACAACACTTACAGCATTTTCAATTTATAAGTTCACGAATTTATACAGTAAACTTTAAAAAAAGATCAAAAAAAAATCTACATCAAAAAGGCTGTCATCCATTAAAAGGGAAAATAATAAAATATTATTATCAGCGTAGTACCGACCGACGCGACGTACCGAGCGCCCCCTGCCGTGTTTGAATGAATAACCGTGAAATTACTCGTAAACTTACATTAGTGAGGCTGTTAATAAAACCCTTAAGACCCTTAGCCCATGTGGTGCACCCATAAACTGGGCACAGTTGCTTCAAAACAATCTGTCATACTTGACATGTGTTTTAGCCACAAGATTCCTTACAATTTTAGCGAAGTTTAAATTTGGGCATTAACAGTTTGAATAATTAGTTTGAAGTGGACCGAGATTTCGTTTTTTTTAATATTTCAGATGACGAGTAGGCCTTGTGCCTATAAATACTAGTAATATTATTATACTTACCACTTACCTTACGATGGCTGAAATTCGATTCTAACTGTTAGATATTTAAGGCTTACCTATATTGTGTTAGATTGTAACACAATCAGGGTTGCCAACTATACTGTTAAAAACAGTATGATACTGTTTTTCACTACTTTATACTTTTTACTGTTGAACAAAAAAAGTAAACTAATTACTGTTTTCAGCCCTGCGATTCTGTAAAATCAGACGACAACTCGCAACTCCCTTCGCAATTCACTCTCACTTCGCATCTCACCTCGCTTGACCTTGACCTTGACTTGCGTTGTACCTAGTGACAACCACACTCAACAAAATGTTAGTCGAGTTTTATCGATTCCAGTTTAGCTAATATGTGAGTTTTAAATTAAAATTTCTTATTTTAAGGAATTTGATGCAGCAAAAATAAAAAAAATAAAAAACTCTTAATTCGTGCCATGAATATAATCCCTATGCCTTAAACTGTATGTCCACGGCGTCCGTCTCCTCGGAGAGAAAAAACCGGACCGAATAGCGGCCTATATATTATATTTGTATGAACTTTTGTCAACTCGACATCCGGCGTCCGAAATCCGTCATCCGTTCTTTTGACGGGCTCCGAAGATTTTGCTTGATCGGATGAACCGCTAAACCGGAGCCTCGATTCGAAGTACCCCATTAGAATATAAAATACATATGGACTTGTCCACGGCGCAGCCACCCGACGTCCGTCTTCGTCAACCGTCATCTTTTGCGACTTGCCGAACTTGCTTATTGCGACAAGCACTTGCGCTGCGACTTTATTTTGTTCACACAATAAAGTTTTTAGGGCAAGTTAATATTAGGGGTTAAAGTATGAAATTGCCGTTTTGTATGGAGAATTTTAAAGAATTTGAATTTTCCATACTAACATTTTCTTAATTTATTTAACAACCATGAACGCTAACGTTTTAAAACATTTTGCACTAATGTTTACACACTAATATAACGTATGCCACTTAGGTTATGCGAAAAAAATAAGTATCGGCTAAGTCACAACGAAATAAAAGGTCATTTCTGCTAACCAAAAAGGAGTTACTAATAAAAACAAATGTTAAAAAAATATCTTCACGTTTTTAAATTTGAGATTTTAGCATTCACAATGCTATTTTTATATAATACCAAATAATAAACTAGAAAAAATACGACTCGCACCTGATCATGTTCTCGGACGGGAATCGAACCTGCGACCTTTGGATATCCGGTCCAATGCTCTGACCGCTGCGCTACTGAGTCACTAGTGGAAATGTCGAATTTCTCCTAGTATATCAACTCTTACGCTGCAAGCCAGCGCCATCTCACCAATTACAAGGAATTACCTCGACATCAACTGAATACCTTTCCAGATATTTTTAAACAATTGATTAAGATAAGAAAGCTACATCATTTTTAAATTTGAGATTTTAGCATTTACAATGCTCCCGTCCCGTTCGATTTCCGTCCGAGAACATAATCTGGTGCGAGTCGTATTTTTTCTAGTTTATTATTTGGTATTATATATCTTCACGTTGTTGTAATTTATCGTATAGTGTATTAAATGCCCCATCGAGGTATCTCTCTTGCAGGAGAGGGTGAAACCCAAAACTTTTTTGTCTTCTGCGTCTTTGTACGTATATTGCAAGAAGTTGTCGGCATTCTAACGTAAAAAAAGGCACGTGCACATGACATCTCAGTGAGATATGTGGTTCGGGATTGGATCGGATCCGGACGCAATAGACAAACGTGATCCGTCTCCGTCATCCGTCTCCGTCGAAACGCCCGGATCCGTCATCCAAGAAAAAACCGGACCGTGGACAGACCTATAATATTTTGTTAAGAATCCTGCTTTGTATAGTTACCTATATTAAGGCCCACTTGCAGTAACATTTACTAAATCTCGACTTTGTTAAACTTAGATGTAGCCCTTATGAAACTGTGAAAATTTTAAATATCGATTTAAAAATTTTACATATTCGTATGAGTAAAGTCTAGGTTTAACAAAATCGAGATTTAGTAAATGTTGCTGCAAATCGACCTAAGTACTCTTTTTGTATATATTGCTCATTGAATATAATGTCAATGTCTTGTTTGTCAATATTCTTCCTTGCGTTTTTTAATGCAGTTTTTACAGTTTAATTTTATTATTTTCTTTCCCAAGATCCTATAATATCAAAAAGTATGTACTTTAATATGGTAGCAGAGCGTTAAGTTACCGGAAATAAAATTCAGATAGAATTTACGTCGAGAGTTGATGGAAAAGTCTATCGTTGAATCAGCAACAATCCAAGTGGGAGACACGAGAGCTTCATGAGGCGAACTTATTACTACGAATTTGTCACAAGACAACTGTGAGAAAGTTTTGCGATATTCTACAGCGAGGGAAGTATGGCTAGAACTACACCGCCTGTATGATGGCTTGCAAAAGAGTAAAGCCTGTGCATGAAGTTCTTCAGCTACACAGTGCAATCCAGTGGTGAAGTGTCACTACATATTAGCAAATTGAAGAACATCTGGTCTGAACTTACCAGGGAACTCCAGAAGGAACACCTGAAGGAAGAGCTACCAGAACTACTCGAAGACGGCTGAACCGATTGAAAGGATTAACTGTCGTTTAAATATTAATAAAATATATTTATATCATCGCTTACATTTTTATTACATATATTTACATATGCCTAGCCCCAAAAATGTTAAAAATAAATAAAGCTTTTTAAATTTTGAGATTTTAGCATTCACAATGCTATTTTTATATAATACCAAATCATATACTAGAAAAGAGTGGCTCGGTAGCTCAGCGGTCAGAGCATTGGACCGGATATCCAAAGGTCGCGGGTTCGATTCCCGTCCGAGAACATGATCTGGTGCAAGTCTTATTTTTTCTAGTATATTATTTGGTATTAAATAAATAAAGCTTTAAAAAAAATAAGCTGTTTTTATAGCAGTTTTTTTAGGTTTTCTGTTAGCACATCATGTTAAAAATGTATAAATCTACTGAATCTACTACCATTTCACAAATTGGAAGGCCTATCCAAGAATGAAATGACGAAAGAAAACTTGTAAAGGGTTTTTGACCACCGATAAATTAAATATGACGTGAACGCCATAGGCTATTTACTATATTTCGTCTACGTTATTGCCCTAGAGCTAAATCGGCGTAAGATGGCAAATCCCTAGTTTGCCTCCTTTGAACTTCAGCAATTGTTTGTAGCTCTTCTAGTCTCTCTTCTTCTGAAATTGTGAAAGCCGGTATTTCTGCGCGATTGCACATGTTGTGCAAAACACAGCATGCAATAACTATTTTTGCAACTATGTCTGGATGATAATTGAGCATTCTGTGTACTAACAAGCACCTAAATCCCTCTATTCCCAGGAGTCTTACAAACCAGTATAATAAGTTTTACCTAACAATATAAAAAATTTTTTTATCAAATTTTATACAATAACATGTAAAAAAAAATTGACATTAAATTAAAAATGTTTTCTGAAATAACATCCTTGTAGGTGGTGGTGGTGGAAGGCTTGTGGCTCATGAACATCTTTGCTTGCACAACAATAATAGCAATGCAATTGTCCAGAAATTCAAACCGTTGACAGACACACCTATCTGTTATTCTGATTATTGAGAATAAATACAAGTCATCTGGATATATAAACTCAAAGCTTTTCTCACCATCCTTTACATCTCTTACAAAGCATTACAGAAAGTAATATTAAAACTGGACGATCACCGCAGGTAAATTGTTTACTAGTGACCTATTTTATAATATGTTGTTGTTACCATAAATATATAATAATGTTAGTGTATAAGTCTAGCATTCCGGACAAACCGCCGTGGTTTTTGGTTTGTTACGATGAAAAATTTTTGTTTTTGTAAAGTTAAATAATAAAAAAAAAATTGTTTTTCACAAATTAAATAGCTATATAATTTGTGGTTAAAAACTACTTGTCAGTGTTAAAAAATAAAAAAATATTCACTTCTAAGACTTTCGCTCGTATACAGTTCATTAGAAATAAAACACTTTTTAAACACTTTTAGTCCTCCCGTGACCACGGTCCCTGGAAAGGTGTCGAAACGTCGGGAATTCTAAAAACCAATAAATACAAACTAAATAATTCTAAAACAACACCTGAATTAATAATATACGCGCTGTAATCCGTAAAAAGTGTTTTATTTCTAAAAAAAATATTATTTTAACATTGTTTGTAGAGGACTTCTTCTATTTTCACTCGTAAAATAGATACTTTTTATTTGACACTTTGAATCGGGTTCACTTGCGAGGTGAGCATCGAAGTGAGGGCGGAATTTCCTTACAGAATGCCACTTCTTATGTCATCTCATATTTCATCTGTCAAAATCTCACGGTCAATTTTAATTCAACACGCAGACTATTAGCTGCCTCAAATTCCTTAAAATAAGAAATTTTAATTAAAAAAACGCATATTTGCTATAAAGTTCTGTACCAAAAACTCAACAATTGTATCAAAAAACTGCAATCAATAAATCTCGACTAACATTTTTTTGAGTGTGGCAGTCACTACAATACAGAACTCACTTCACTTCGCAAGTAAATAGGTGATGCTTACAGAATGCAAATTTAAGTGAGAGTGAAGGGAGTAGCGAAGTGAGATCTGATGCGAGAGGTTGTTTAATTCGAGAGGTGGACGGATAATTAGAATTGTGAAAAGAGAAATATATGTAGCTTACTCCCGCAAAAAATATATATGCAGGATGCACCGCCCGCCTGCCCGCAAAAAAATGCACATGCACACCACAAAAATATCAGTGCACAATACCTGCATTTAGCAAGACAGCGACACACCTTGCACCTTCACCTTAGATAATTAGAAGCACCAGATAATTTTCATACCAACGAGATAACTTTGAAGCCTTGGTTCTCTGCCGATCTGAAGATAGCTACCCAGGGAGTGAATGGATGAGATCCAGATTGCAATACACACAACTGATCTATCAGGATTCTAAGAGCTGTTTTGATATGCCAAAAAATCGCGAAAATAGCATTATATTGTATGGAAATTCATCATTCACATTAGGGGACATTCTACAACCACTCTACACCCCATAAAAGTAAATGTAATCGTTTCCTTGATCGTTACGAAAAATCCTGTCACCTCTCGGTCTATACCTTACAGAATGCCACTTTTTACATCATCTCATACTTTATCTGTCAAAATCGGTAACCTATCCCAAAGTCAAAATTTTTTTGATCGAATTTCATTTTACTGAAATCTTTTCGACTGTTTTCGTTTCGCCTTTTTTGACTTCGTCGAAATTACGTTTTTTTCGTTACTCCGATGTCTTATTTGGTCGAAAAACTTTTTACCGAAGTTATGCGCGGTCGAAAGAACATTTCGTCGAAGTATTATATTCCCGAACATTCATTACACCACTGATTTATTTGTCATATTTTCAGTTCACCAAATGAAAAACTTTGAATACATTAAGTAGGTTAGGTTAGGTTAGTGTTTTGACCATTCGCAGCTCTATAATGCTTGCATGCATGGTGCATGCTTGCTTAATAAAACATGTATTATTATAACAAATATCGATTATGTCAAATGTTACCTACATAATATAAATATACCATAGTTGCGGTTGCGGCCAAATAGTATTCGGTAAAATGTTGTTCTGGTGGTGCCAATACTAAAAAATCATTTTGAAAATCGGTGAAACGTAGTTCGGTAAAATGAGACATATGCCAAATGATATTTCGATGGTTTAAAAATATGGCAAACAATACATATAGCAACAAAAACTTTGGTCAACCGTTTCCGTTAAATGAAATTAGGACAAGTAAATTTCGGACAAGTTATCGGTTCCCGTCAAAATTCTCGCGGTCAATTTAGTTCAACTCGCTGACACGCTCGCAAGTGCAGCGCTAGTGCACATGCGAATTATCAAGCGAGTTTTGAGAATACCAATCAAGAAACTCACAGCGGATTCAGATGCGAGGTTACGAATGATGTCTTACAGAATCGCAATGCAGCTGTAGTAAAATACTCTTTTAATGAGGCTTACGAAAAGCTTTAAAAAATGACACAAAATTGATAAATTGTGCGAGAAGCACTAAGAAATATGTAATCAAAACATAAAAAAATACTGTTCATTTATCTAAAGTACTGTTTATTTTTATTTGAAAAAAAATTTGACAACCATAAACACAATGTAGGTAAGCCTAATGCGCCGAGAGGAAATATAAACACGTTTTTTTATTAATTTACTTGTACAGTTAGCTCCAAACATTTAAATATTTTATACCTATCCTATTAGTAAAAAGCCGAACTATTGATTCCTGAAAATATACTACTTACCTCAGTTCATAGTCTTAAAGTTGTAAAAGTTAAATTGAAATTATTATTGACAACGACAATTTAAACATTGTCATTAAGTTTATAGATATTTTAGTGGTGCTTCATCCGGGAGGCCTTTCCGTATGATTCATTCCTATTACTTAAACTTTATAGAATATCTATACCAAGAACAGTGTACTTAAAATATGTGTTAACGATTGTATTGCTTTTTCTCAAACGATTGTCACGTTAAACCAAACAAAAAATCTGCATTTTCACGTTCAAGTTTTGGACGTGAGTTTCCAGATCATGTAATAGATTGAAGAGTAACAATAAAAATTTAGGGAAATATTTATGGTGTACCGTAGTTGAACTAACAATTAAGTTGCTAGTTTATCCTATGTATAGTCCTATTTAAAAGCAAACCTTCATCTTATTAAAAGTCTAATATTCAGATTACACGACGACTACTTCTGTTCCATTAGTCGACGCAAGTGTAGCGTACAAAATTTAATAGCCACATGAAACTCCTTTGCTTTCTAAACTCCATCGGTGTCCATCCTTCACTAGTCTGACACGATCATAATTGGGGACTCAAAAGTTTGGCTTCTCACGTCACCTTTCATAGTCGAATAACCTCTCAAAGGAACCTGGTGACATGATGAAGTGTCACTTCCATAGTGATAAACGATATGTTATCTCGAGCGACAAATGAGAAATCTAATTTCTCGCTCCCGTTGCTCGGATATCGAGTGCCTGAGGCAATGCGGGGCTCCATCTTGGATTTACGCTGAGATGTTGCAGATACCTGATACTGAATAAGAGAAATGATCTGAAATATCTGCTCAAACGACACCGAAATTAGTTAGCTGTTTCTTAAATTGTATCAGGTATTCAATTCAGTTCAATTCTGAATAGGTACCTAAATAAACATTAGAATGAAATCACTACTAGCTTATTATAGATTCATATTTTTATATTATTTGTCATATTGTAGGAGAAATGGTTGCTAAAACAAAAAGCTCAATTTTACGAGAGCGGAGAAAAAATATGCGCCGCTCGCAAAAGTCGATTGATCGTTTTGGTTTTGTGTCCTATGTGATCAAAACAAATTTTGCAAATGATTTTATTGTGTCAATTACCTGTCTAATTATTTATTTATGTCTTTTAATAATTTAATTTCTGTTGATTTTATTTTTATTATTGATGATGTTAATTGAATTCAGTAATTTTATTGTAATGGATTTTTAAATAATCTTAATTTTAATATATTTAGTTATAGTTTTATTTATTATTTATTTAAATCATTTTAACTCGGACAGTTTGTAGCTGTGATAATTTTTATTCCTAATTTTAATAAAATTTGTTATTGATTTGTAATAATCTGAAATACGACTTAAAAATATATCAAACTAACATATATTTTTAAGTCGTTAGTAACAATAATGGTTTACTTTCTATTTAAAAGTAAGCAATATGAGCTCTTATCCTATTGAATGGGTGAAAATAATCACATCTCTGATAGTAAAATAAGCTGTGAAAATTATTTCTTCGTCCGCAATAAATAATGCATTTGAAGAGGCTACTTGCGTCTACACACGCCAGTTATGAGTACGTGTAGGCCATTATAAGCTCATTTTGTCAGCTAACAGGTTGATGGGACTTTAATTAAAATTCAGCACCATCCATCACGGGTTTATTGATTTTGTGTCACATGCATTTGGCATACCGCCCGCTCATCCGTTATCAATTAGCCTTTGAACGGTTGACGCCGGTATTCCTGGTGAACAAACAAGGCACATCTCTCGGGAATATTCAAATGGAATACATATTGATGGAAGCAATTAGGGGTTTCAAATAAAGGCTTGGTTTCGGCAATATTTTTATTATTCCCGATTCCCGAGGAACTTGTTTGATAACGAAAGTACCTACCTAAGTAGGTAAATGAGCATACCTAAAATACGACATCGGAGGCTTAAAGAGTAGTTTATTCAGCAGGCTGTTTTCCGATCTCAACTATCTAACAATGGAAGACGCAAAAGCAAGAAGATTATGATTAAATAGGTACGAAAAAAAATTAATGAAGTCTCTCTTCGACGGAAAAAGCGAATAGTTGTTTGTTCCAATTTTTAAGAGTTATACAACGATTGGTAAAATTATTAACTATATAAATACAACGTGTTACAAAAGTACCCCTAATGCCGAATATGGTAGATAGAGACCATCAAACTGAACAACTTTTACTATGGGACAAATCTGATATCGCGAAAAAAAACAGCTGTTCCATACACAAATTAATATCAAAATGTATGAAACTGCTGATTTTTTTTCGCGATTTCAGAGTTGGTCCCATAGTAAAAGTTGTTCATACTATATTCGGCATTAGGGGTACTTTTGTAACACGTTGTATAAATAAACCAATTGCTCCTTTATGTCTCATTCAAACTTAAGCATTACTGGTACAGTAAAGATCCCAATAGGAAGTATCAACAATGGAAATTGGACAGTTCATCCAAACGCCCCACGTAAAGCGAGATAATGTACCAACAGGCCTGTCTTAATACGATAAACGGCTTAAGACCAATAAAACTAAACAAGTTAAACGACCCCGGCCAATAAACTTTCCGCCTTAAGATGCATCAGGATGACTTTATCTAGGGCTGTCCTTTGAAACTTCGAATCTCCTGTGGTTATTCTAATTCCGATATCGGACATCACATTTGGCTACAAGACGTCTACAACGACAAATCCTTTAGTTCTTTAAAAAAAAATCTGAAGCAATTTTGCAGAATCCATATCAGACTGCAATTTTAAAGATGCTTGCTTTGATTGAACATGTTTTAAATAAATAAATAAAATAAAAATAAAAATTATTTATTTCAGACAAAGTAGCCCATATTCACAAATAACATACAGTAAAGTCAAATAATAATAAAAATAAAATACAATACGATAAATAAACTAATCAGGTCAATATTTGCTGTTAGGCAGCACATTCACCATGCAGCAATGACGCATGATCTGGCAGTCAAATCTGCTCGCGAACACGCTCAAAATGCTGTTAGAGCTGGCCCGAACCCTGCGCACCAGGGATGAACATCGTTTCCGCATAATGGTGTAGAAACAGTCGACCTGTGCATCGGCGAACATCCCTGACGCGCTGCAGAATCGGGGCAGCCCCATCAGCACCCTGAACGCGTTGTTATACTGAACACGTAGGGCGCCGTACTGTTTTTGCGTACGATTTACCCAAAGGCTGCTCGTGTAGAAACTGGTACAGTATGCCCGAAATAGGGTTCGTTTAACTTCTGCCGAGCTACGAGCAAACCTTCGGGCCACCATGTTCGCTCTTACAGACAGCGCCCTACGCGCTCTTTCTATATCAGCGTCATCGTTCAGGTCAGAGGTAATGATATGACCCAGGTATTTAAATTGGTCCACCCATCGGAGCGGTGCTCCATATAGTTTAATAGGAGGGATGGTGGTCAGACATTTCCCTCTAACCCGAAAGACCATGCATTCACTCTTAAGGCCATTATATCTTAAGCCGTGTTCGAGGGTATACCTTTCACAAATTTTGAGGAGCTTTAAGATACCACAGACTGATGCACTCAGCAACACCATGTCATCGGCATAATTTATATTGTTGACCGGTACACCGTCTATATGACAGCCGACACGGCTGCCGCTGAGCTCACCTATCAGTGCATCAACGTACAAATTGAATAGACTGGGCGAGGTCAATCCTCCCTGCCTCACCCCACATTCCATCTTATATGGCTCCGAAAAGGCACTCGACCATCTCACAACATTGACCTGATTTTGATACCAATATTTAAAGATATTACAAAGCTCCGATGGCATATTGATATCTCTTAATTTTTGCCATAAGGTCTCATAGCAGACCAGGTCAAATGCTTTGGAGAGGTCGAGAAAACAGGCATATACGGGTGTTTGACGGTCTGTGTAGTACTTGACAGTCTGCTTCAAACTCAAGATGGCTGTATCAGTGGAAAGTCCTGGCCTAAAGCCGAATTGATTATCATGTAAACTTAGATAACGGCCTAGCTGAACATTAAGCAAACTGTCAAGCACTTTCGCTATAACAGTGGCCAGCGAAATAGGCCTAAAATTAGATTTATCGCTTACATCACCGGTTTTATTTTTAACAATTGGTACTACCACTGTTTTAGTCATATCAGCCGGCAGGTACGAGTGCCCAACACAAAAAGTATAGAACATCGAAAGCACCCTGGGTAGATGGGGGCCCGCATGCTTCAGGTGCTCCACGCTAAGTCCATCATGACCCGGAGACTTGCCGCGCGACATAGATTGTATAACCTCCTTAACGTCTTTAGCTAAAAATCTAGTACTTAGCTCCTGGCCATTCGGACACGCGTCATCCACCGACTGATAGGGGCCCAGTGGTGATTTGATAGTGAAGTGCTCTCTGAACATATCAGCTATACCCTTGATGTCATTGACCCCATCAACACTCACAGGGAGGGTCGGTTTACCATTTAGTTTATTAGTGGCCTTCCAAAAGCTCTTAAAGTCTTGTTTTGAATGCTTAGATGTTAAGATGTCCATTTTGAGTTTTTCTCTATGGTTTTGACACCACTTTAGACGAGATTTGAAAACTTTTCTACTTTCAAACATTTCATTATAAACGCGACCTGTTTCGGGTTTGCCGTATAACAACCACATTTGGAACTTACACCTAGCCTCCGTGTGCGCATCCCGCACATGCCTATTCCACCCCAGTACAGGCTTTCGGGCCTTTTTTCGATTTAAATTCAAGTCACTATTACTATCAGCAGCGGCCTGCGTCAGTGCGTTTACAATATCTTTATACATCATGTCAATAACTAATCTATGGTCTAAATTGTTACATACATGGTCAGCACAATACGACATTTCATTAGGAAAATCTATTAACCTCAAGTTTTCATTACATAATTTATTATATATGTCAACTTGTTCGGGCTTACGCTCACCCCACAGCACTTTATTAATAACATTAAATTGGTCAAATAGCATTTTAGGTTTTATAATGTCAAAGTTACACTGTAAAATTAAAGGAAAATGATCCGACCATAGAACGTCATAATCGATAGTTACACTCTGAATGGATTGCACAGTGGACTTAGTAACTACACAGTGGTCTAACCACCTTTTACACCCATGTGCTTCACTTAAGTAAGTGTAAACACCAGAGTTCAGTCCTAACATATTTACATCCGCACATACCCATTCTTGCTCGCTACAAAAACATGTTAGTTCGTCAAAAAATTGTTCAGTCGGATGTGCATTAAAGTCTCCAAGTATATACACTGACTCGGTACTCTCACTGCTTATTACCGCACTTACCAAACTCAGACAATCCGTAAATTCAGTTAAATTTTCCACTGTGTCCGTAGGCATATAGACACTAAACACTAAGAATGACCTTTGACCCATACACATCTTAACTGCACATATTCTCGGGTTATCACATTTCACTACAGACACATTTTGGAATATGCGTTTGTCCCACAGTAGTGCAACTCCGCCGAAGGGCCTACCGCGCAACATACCGGCCTCCGTGTCCACAGCTGACGTACCTGTCCACCCGAAGTTGTCGTCAATACCGCTCAGAAACTGAATGTCATCCGGTAGTAGCCAGGTTTCTTGCAGCGCTATTATACATGAGGTTAGGCATAGTGATTTCACATAATCGGTTGAGCGTTTAAGACTCTTACAGTTGAAACTGACTAATGTGTGAGTTGATCTACTGGTCATTATTATTACATGCAGGGCCACGTACAGTATTACCTCTGTTCGTATTCTTTGGCTTAAAATGCACAAATCGTCTAAAGATTACAATAGTAAAAACAACTTCAATAAATGTATCATGCTTATCCAATTTAATTCAGTTAGTAATTTGTAGATAAATCTTAATATACATGTAACCAAAAATTTTATAACCCTATCACACTTTGACTTTTTACCCTAGGAACGAAACAAAGTGGTTATAATGTGCGATGAGTAATGTTCATTTACCATATGTAACCAAACTAATGGATATAAACAGACGTGTTGGCAATAAATTTCAGTCATGTTACATCGTTTGCCTTTGAATTATTGGCAAGAGTAACTTGTGCTTCATGCTGTATCAGATTGTGAGAAAATGAAACAGCAAGCATTTATTTTATTTCTAGAGACGGTGCAATTTGTTCGAAGAGGTTTTCTATACTATCGTGTTTTTTATTTGAATGTCTTTTATTAGCAGTTTTAAATTCAAAATGGTTACTTTACATAGAAATTCTTAAAGCGGGATTTGCCCCGTCGTCCTGTTTCTTGCGATATGCAAGGTTTTCTTACTTGGATTAAGCTTACAAGATGCGGGTATAATTTCTGAAACAATCTTGAATCTGGACTGTGGCCAGCTTATACGATTGGTGCATTGCGGGATAGTAAAATGAAGTTTTTAATCTCGAACCAAAGATAATATAATAAAAACGGAAGTTTAATCTTTTCTCGCCTAATTTTCAAAATTTTTCTACCATAAAATATGAAGAAGTCTTTTTAAGCATAATATTTAGGAGCATCTCAATTTCTGAACACCTGAAATGATTTATTAAAAACAACATGAAAAATGGTTTAATATCAAATTAATGGGTCAATACTTTTTTTTAATAAAGCATATCTGTTTTTAATTTCCAAGACGTAAACTGAATAACAGTATCCGTTGTTGTACACGGAACTGGCAGCAATCATTTAAGGACACGCATCTCGTCTATGACATTTCGTATTGGAGGGCAGAGGGCACAATATCATGAGTATTATATCGTGTGGGTGGGTTTTACGGGACATTTTAGTGGGAACAGTAAAATAAACTTGGTGGGAATGTCCCGGGTCGTCCGCCGTCATTGTTATGCTTCTTCGACTTCTTTATAGCCTCTTCGGTTAAACTGTTTGACGCTGCACTCTTTCTAGTTTATGCCAAGGGTCTCGCTTTGTAGGATCCCGATGTTGATTTTGTTTTACATTGTCGTATTTAAATGGAAATGTGCGAAAGCTTTTTATGGGATGAAATGCAAGAATGTGGCTTAAAATGGCTTTACACTCTTCGTATTTGTGGTATAACCGCATGTTGGGCAAATTATTTCGTGGTATAAGATTTGTTTGTTTAAAAACGGTTAATACTTTACTAACCGTTTCTGGAACATCATAATTCAAAGTTGTTGCATCATTGACCCAAACTACATGGGGCTTATTGGATTAGCACGGTTATTTCAGTTTCTAAATCCATTAAAACTTTAAATTGGATCAATTTATCAACGATGAGGGCTGTCCCTTAAATTTTAACGTATCACTTCCTCTATTAGTTACAATGATTAGTGGTTGTGCTAATTCAATTTTTGCTGTGGAAATAGAGGCACTTACTCATTTTGTCACATTTGGGGGACAGCCGTGCGGGTCCCGAGGGCTGAAGATCTTTATCACGAACTATAATTTATTCCTTGGGGATTTGCCACCAGTTTTATGTGTCGTTATTGGAAAAAGATTGCATGTGGTAAGTTTTTTTGCTTCTAGGAAACTGGCTGTTTGTCGCGTTTTATCAGTGTGAATCTTGACTCTTTTGTGGAAATACTTTTTTGTGAGCTTTTTTCGTTGAACCGTTAAATGTTTTATGGTATTTCAGACAATTTGATGTTAGGGTGATGTTGTAAGTTTTAACGGTTGTTTTTATTTGATTTTCATAAGTAGCTTACTTAAAAAAGTCATCAATAGGTACATAAAAAGGGAGCCTATTGTGCCTATTTCTCAGGTTTCTTAATAAACGCCGTAATTTCATAAAAGTGCTAATAAAAAAACAAAAGAGAGCCGCAAAAGAGTCTTAAGCCGATTTCCAAAACAAAAGAAGAGCGACGATAACTCAATTATAGTTCCCGTATGGTCCCGTGCGTGGGTGTAGCTGTTAATTACCACGCCCGGCCCGCATGCAGTTCAGTAATGGACAAAGTCGTTTTTGCGGTGAGTTTATGCGGACAAACCTTGAGGGTGCTGATCTTGGGGATAGTGGCTTGATTTACAAGTCAATTCTATACTAGGGGTGGACAATATTTATTGTTCAGAACAGATGCAACGAACATGGTTTTTTAAAACAATTTCCATGTTGCAGAATGGTGCATTAATAAGCTTATGATACGTCTGCAAACGGATTTAAGTAGAGTTTGTGTTAAGGATATGGAACTGTTAATATTTACGATGAACCAGGATTTCATTGTATCTGCGTCATGGTTGACAATTATCACATCGAGTACATTGCGTCCGTACATAATCGGTTAAGAGTATGGCCGTAGTCGGAGATTTTCAGGGTTGACCAAAAGTCATGCCAACTAGTTGACAATCAGCTGATTTAGATTTGCAGATTTGCACCTACTTTGCATATGTGATTACATATTACAGATTTATATGTGATGTTTAGCGTCTGTGCTGTCATCTGATCTTAGATTTATGATGCTAGGGCGGCGGGTTAGGAAGTCCATCGCCTAATGAAGTGAAGTCTCTTAATGAATAATGGTATAAACATCCATTTGGTTCTTATGAATGAACCAAATGGATGTCGCATATTGTTAGTAGATTACTATAATTATAGTCACCATTGTTCACATTAAATTTTGGTTTCATGTTCTATGTTGTCATTGAAATGGAATCAAATTACCGCTCCGTCACGATTCTTGCATCAAACTCCCCCATATGTTTATTGATGCAAGTATTTTTTTAATCATTTTTGTAAGTTGCGGTCTCACATACCAATTTTTTCTCGATAAGAAATCTAATCTTTTCCACCCCTTGGTTTCTAGTATTGTAGAGTCCATTAAAGAAGTCCCCTGGTTTTAGCTAAATAATACCACCGGTACTATTAGCGGGGGGCAAAACAAAGACCGGTAGAGTACCGGAACTAAACCGCATGGGCCCTTGGGAGTGGTGCGGAGCTTATTTGTATGTAGCTGGGTTACACGATAGTTATTAAAGCAAAGTTATGTTTAGTTTCTTTGCCGTAAAGGTGGTGAAACAAGAGCATAGATAAACTGTGCAGCCTACTGATTATCTTGCGCGAGTTAATAATCTTCGATTCTGCCTTTGAATGTTTTTGAACTTAGAAAATTAACTTAGTGTTAAAAGGACGTTAAACTTATATATTTCTGAAATTTCCATAGAAATAAATACCTATTGAAAAAAAATCGATTGAATTGAAAATGTAATGATATTTTTTTTCAGCGCATACGTGATCGTTTTCAAAATAAAGTGCACCTTGTCAGAATTTATCTCATATTTTTGACTATTGATTTAATTAAACTATTGAATTAAACTATTGATGTTTTATTTTATTTTGATAATATATGGATACATAAACTAAAATACATAAAATACAAAAACTATTGTTTATGAAATGATATTTAATTTCTTGCAGATTTATATATTTTTAGAGAAATCATCAATTTTAATTGTTACTATGGAAAAAAATACACAAAACCAACGCGACGTTCTCTTCCCATTTCATATTCCAAATTACATTCTGACGAAAACTTTTACCAACATCTGTTATCAAATATTAATAAAGTTACATTAGGATATTGTTCATCTTCTGAAAACTGTTAAAGATGCAAAGAAGAAGCACATAATGTGTGTCAATCCCAACAGAAGAAATTCTGTTTACTTGATATACTTATTTTAACAATAAACTTTTTTAAAATGGTGATCGGTATTGTCAAGGATAATGTTGCCATTTCAAAAACTAAAATAGTCTTCGTCAATTTCCGAATGATAGTTTTAGCTGAGACAAAACCATCATGTCTGGTCGTTACCACTTTTTACGATTTTATTGAAAGTCAATCTGTACTTAAATCAATATAAGACTTAAATAAACTACCGGTGACGATAGATGACACAAAGTACATTCGAACGATATTAAAAACTCATGCTATCTTAGTACTTTCAGAATAGCTTCTAACATCGAGGAACTTTGGTGGGGGACACAACAAAAACGAACACTTTGTCATTATTTCAATATTACGCAAAGTATTATAAAAATACTATTTGAATTAATTTAGTTCGAGTGTATAATGCTTTTCAATCTTTTTAAAATAATTTCGCCAGATCTCATTTAAACTTGTTATTATTATTAGACTTCAAACGCGGGAGACAGCCCAAAAGTGGGAGGATGCACTTTATTTTGAAAACGCTCACGTACTCGTATATGTATTCCGAACTACTCGTATTTATGACCAATAATTTGAGCATAATAAAATAAGCCATATTTTTTTTGTTTTTTTAATAATTAAAATTTGTCAGTAGCATACCTCACTGCACCCAGGCGCATTTTACAGCAGATGTGCTGGTGACTCACGACGACTCAATTACGTATTCGATCGTTTTTGTGTCGGTGGCAGGACTGATCCGAATACTATTCAGTTTTATGAGGACGACGAACTAGGTATTCGCTGGGTTAACAATTTTTTTCTCGCAATTCGCCTCGCTTGCAATGTTTTCATAAGAACACTGTTGTGTTTTGCTTCGCCTTGTATTTAAAAACAGAGTGATTCGTTTTGTGGAGGATTAAGGATCAAAATCCTCCAGCAGTTTGGAGATTGCACGTCCAATAACAATTTCACAATCTTATGAGGCTTTGTTTGGCGTGTCATAGTTAGTTTTAATTATAACAAATAACGATACTCCCTCCATAATATAGCACCTCATAATTTAATATTAAGGCGCTATACGACTAAAGCGAGATGGCAATGAGAAAACAACGCGCGCGGGAGCAAAACCGATTCGGAAGATTTGACGAAAAAATCTCGAAATCACGATTGTGAATACTTATGAAATATATTGCTTAAAGCAATCTCTACTTGAATACCTATGTTGTTTCTTTATAATTTTAAACTTAAGAATTTCTAAGAGGTGTTTTCAAAATTAAAATGTATCGAGCCAAAAACATTGAATCGTATTTCTGGTTCAATACATGAATAAAGAAATATACAAGGTGTTACAAAAGTACCCCTAATGCCGAATATGGTAGATAGGGGCCGTAAAATGAACAACTTTTACTATGCGACAAACTCTGAAATCGCGATAAAAAAATCAGCTGTTTCATAAATTTTGATATTTTCGATTTTAATTTTTGTATGAAACAGCTGATTTTGATTCGCGATCTCAGAGTTGGTTTTATAGCAATTTTTTTAGGTTTTTTGAAGTAGGTTTTTTCATTTTTTTAATCATTTCAATCGGTTCAGCCGTCTTCGAGCAATCGGTGGACATACACAAAAAAATAATTAACAGACGAACATAGAACCTCTTCCTTTTCTGAAGTCGGTTAGAAAGGGAACTTCATTAGCGATCCCGGAAATCAAAAGACGTACTTAAATCAAGCTTAAACCATGCCATATATTAAGAGATAAAGCTCTAATTTAATATATCCTGTACAACAACTATGCGCCTTTCCGTTCTAAAGTGATGTTATTAACGTAATATAGCACGCCTTGTCTCAAAGCGGCGAACAACACTTATCTAGAGATTCCTTGTTTTGTCTTGCATCTCGTCGCTAAAAGGAAATACTTGTACAAAATAAATATACAGCGTTCTTAAACGCTTGTCATTGTCAGAGAGTGCAGTGATCCAGCGCTTTTTATAGCTGGACGAATGCACTGCAAGCCGTTTTCTCGAAATTGACCCTTATCTTTGGTAATTTTTTTGTCACATATGGTACGGATTAGCACTTCACAGAACGAGCGTTCCGATTTGTTCTCACTCGCTAAGAGGCGCTTTCGCGTCTGTCAAAATTATTCACACGATTGTTAACGCTATCTGTGATGTAAATAAAGGTTACTTTGCTACAAAATACGGAGTGTAGTATGGTAAGAAGCTGCGTTGAAATGTGTTCGACCTACCGCAGAACAAATAATAACTTTCGGCTAAATCCCGTGTAATTTACTCAATATTTTATGAGATCCATCCGAAAGCATTGTATTTGAAGAGATAAAGTTTAATGGAGCGTGAAATATTGAGCATTCATTTTCAAAGAATTTTAAATCCTTGACACTTGTTTTAGGATAAATTACGATAATAGTAATAGCATGTTTCAGATATAAAAGTTAATGAACCTTCGTTTAGTAATAAATACAGACTACAAGCTCTTTATAAGTAGATAGCTACAAATATTACGAACTAGAGAAAAGACATCATGGTAAAGCACGAACGCTTAAGACGCCGGCGAATTGTGAGCTTCCCATACAAACGTAATACCAAAATAATTTGCAATTTGAGCATAATAAACTAATCTTGTGATGTTATTCGGATTAAGACAGTATATTTCTAGGTTTCTATTAAATTAAAATTACAAAATACTAACCCAATTCAAAATAAATGCCAATTTTTTTTCAAACAAAACTGTAAAACGCTTTAATTTTTATTTGGTTTAGTATTTTGGATTTTTTATTTAATACAAATCTAGACAAATACTGTCTGAATCCGAATAACATCACAAGAATAGTTAATTATGCTCAAATTGCAAATCATTTTGGTATTACGTTTGTATGAGAGGCTCACTGTTCGCCGGCGTCTTAAGATCTCAAAATATGTCTCGAGCTTAAGATTGCTGTAAATTATCACCTGTTGAAAGTGTCAACGTTTTGTCTCTAGAATGTCTAACACTCGTCAACCTAGGAACGTAAATAATTTCGCAAATATGTTGGCGGTGTAAGATTACTATTATGTCACTTTACTGTGTGCGATGTAGTTCAAAATATTTATTAATTAAATAAAGACAAGGTTCTTTTTATGGAATAAAAAATCACGAATATTAAGCATCAAATCGAGTGAGCACAAGCGTCCTAATGTAATTTATGGGTCCTTATCTATGAAATTGGTGTTTTTTTCTCACACATAAAAAACCTTATACTTGTGTGATTTAAAAATATTTATCAGTTGCTGGACATTACATCAAATTATGACCATAGCCGTCAACTATCAGCATCATTAATTCTTCAATGCCCGAGCGGCCGCATGCGGGGGGATAACAATGGAATATCTATTGTGTCTCATTTTCCGGGCCTTGAAGGGTTAGTCTATTTATTTTGTTTTCTTAGCATTAAAAATATATACACTTCTAAGACTTTCGCGCGTACAGTTAATTAGAAAATAAAACACTTTTTACGGATTCCATCGCGTATATTATTAATTCAGGGGTTGTTTTAGAATTATTTAGTTTGTATTTATTGTTTTTTTTAGAATTCCCGACGTTTCGACACCTTTTCAGGGGCCGTGGTCACGGGAGGACTAAAGCAAAAAGGCTGCTCATATTTTTATGAAATTACTTGCTCGAAACTTTGTAAAAATGTATTCAAGTTTATTAAATTATTTTATAGCTGCTTTCTGATTTTATTCATTATTACTGAATGAAATCCTCCCGTGACCACGGCCCCTGGAAAGGTGTCGAAACGTCGGGAATTCCAAAAATTAATAAATACAAACTAAATAATTCTAAAACAACACCTGAATTAATAATATAAGCGCTGTAGGTAATCCGTAAAAAGTGTTTTATTTCTAATTAAAAATATACCTTGAAAGTGACTTCTTTTTTGTTAGCGAAAATAACCACTTTTTCCGTTCTAAAGCCGAAACTTATATTTTTTCGCTTAAGGTATGTTGCCTAAGTTAGCTTAACGTTCAATCGTTTGTATATAAGTATAAGTTTTGTTACTATAGCGTTCACGGTTGTTAAATAAATTATGAAAATGCTAGTATGAAAAATGCAATTTGTTAAAAATTCTCCATACAAAATGTCAATTTCTCGGACCTAATATTTACTAAACTACTCAAATAAAAGTACTGGGATGTGTTTTAAACACACCTGGCATAAAGATAAAAGCTAACTATTCTAACTTTTCATTAAACTGATAGTCGGTGTTTGGTGACATTTCCCATGTAGTTCATTACATTTGCTTGTCGTGTCGTCATTAATGTCCGTCATTTGTCTAGAGTAGAACGCGTGTTTAGTTGTTTCCTTATCGCTCATGTGGAATGCCATTATCTATTCTCACGTGTAAGCCATGACGGTAACTTATTTGTACTCGTTACCATCACCTGTTACCGTTTGTTTGATGATAATTTCTTGCAGAATTTGCTAGCGTTGGTTGTTAGATGGTAAATGTGAATTCTTAGTGGTTGTAAAATTGGAAGATTGTTTTTCATTCTTATGTTATTTGATGTTTAGATAAAGTGTTGCACTTTTGACGCACTAAACCAAACAGGCCCAACTTTTTTCAGATTTTTTTAGTATAGTCCAAAGATTATTGTAATCAAAACTATGGCCGCGTCACACTCTTACAATGTGTGCGTGTTTCTATCGCCCAACAGTTGGGTGATTTCTTTTTCGACGCGATCGTAGCTTCGACTGTCTATAGATATATAAATCAAAGCTTTTACTACATTATATTCAGAAAGTTACATAACTGAATGGGTATATGATTGTATATAAGAAGTTGAATGAAACATGTGCTAAGGAGATATTTACACGGGTCGATTTGGCAGGCAATGTTGGTCAATCAGCGCTTTTTATCAACAATCTCTTGTAAAATCGAATCTCTACTTCATTGAAATTAGGTGGGCGATTAGATTTTACAAGCGATTGTCGATAAAAAAGCGCTAATTGACTTAAATCGCCTGCCAAGTCGACACGTGTAAATACCACATAAACAGACTTGGTGATAAATATTGATAACTTATCATAGAAATGTTATGAAATTAATATCTACTTTAAAATATTTAGCTTTTCTTTGTTAAAAAGCTGTTAATGCTTAAATATACTTTGCATCAAATAAAACATCTAATACCTAACTAAACTAAAACTGAACAAACAATGCCTACCTTATAGACTTTAAAGACTTTGACAGAATAGGAATAGAGGTACAAACGCAATAAATTGTAATGATCGGTAGTTACGAGTATGTTCATAAATACAACGATAGCAAAGACCCCAAAGACATACGTAACACACGACGACTAAATATGAAAGCAAAGAAAGCCCAATGCACACAATAACAAACAAAAGACATGCTCCGATGTTTTTCCATGCTCATTCATCAAACCGCTTGGCCAAATATTTGTCGATACAGAGCAAACTATACACGGCTAAACAATGCATATATTAGAGACATTCTGTTTGTTCTCTGTGTATTTCTTCTGGTGGTTTGTGACGAGACACAGCTGGCAACACAGCTGTTGAGCTCTTGAGACTCACTCAACTTAGTCAAGAGTAGGGCCGGCGGGTATGAAAGCACTTTTATTAATTTTTAAACAAAACATGATTGCCTTATTGAAGCCACGATAACCCTATTTGTTGAGTTCAACTATAAAACCAAAGATTTTTTATATGAAACGAATAAAGCTTCAATGCAATTAAATGTTTATTTATGTTTTTTGTTAACTCTGATGTATCTGAAGTAAATAAAAGTGGTCAAAACATTAGTTTGTAACTGTAACATACAACGTTACAACACGTTCCACAGAAGTAACAACCCTGCTTAACTACTAATTAAAGCAAAATTAAATCATCAACTTTATGATGATAACAATAGAAGTTATTTTTAATTAAAAACCTATTATTTATATGCTTGTCACAGAGTATCGTTACTTTGAAAACTCGTGAGCGTTTATCTGACGTGACGTGAAATGCTTTTCTTTTGTAATATCAATGGAACTTAGTGAAGAGTTTGTAGGCCACGAATTTTCAAGTATGTGCTTATGTTTACAAGTTTCGAATGTGTTTTGACAATCTGGTGGACATTTTGTATTATATTTATTGGTTTGGTTGTGACGTCTGAGGAAGTGTTAGATTTTAATCACGTTGATTTTTTTATTAGATTTGCATGTAAAGAAAATGTTGAGAGTTAAGAAATAAGTGGGGTAGCCGCAATATTAAAAAGTAGATTGTACAACAAGTGCATAAAATGCACCATTCTGCTTTTTACTTTGCTTGTGAAGTTTATTTAACGAAGTTTAATTGCGTGTGTGACCACCTTTGTCTTAGAGTCTGAGACTTAGACGAAGATTTTACTTTATGCACTAAAGCATAAAAATAAATTTTATGCAGCCTTTACCCAACATACAGACGAACTTTACGAGCATGAGAAGTGAGTTGTTTAGCAGTGCTAATGGTTAAAAGTTATACCTGACATCTCTTCATTTTGCATTCATTTTTTAAATCATTCGACAAAATTATTTTGGAACAAATTGGATGCATTATCATACAATTTTTAAGTTTAGAGCAAGACAGACAGACGAGTTGTTTTCTTTACTTTTCTCTTGTTATTAGAGCCGAGATATTGTGCACAAAAGGGCACAGAAAAGAAACTGCAAACAGCAAGCAAGAAGAAATCTATTTTGTTTTGTTTAGATCTCAAACTGTACAGAATATCTGTTCAGTACATAATGTTTATTTCTGAATTTCATGATACTTTCTAGACCGTAAAACGGATTTCATGTTTCAAGCGCTTCTATGCAATATGCATTAAACATTTCATAGAGTACGCTTCATTCCGCCATTCGTATACGCCCTACGTAAACTTTATAATATCTGCTGATGCCATGCCAGTATTGACGAGCACAGCGGTTTGGTTTTACTGCGCTATACGCTAGCGAGGATTTTTTGAGAGCCATGAATAAAGTCATACATTAATATTATTATTATACGATTAGGTTAGTATGACTTATCTGTGATATTGAATTATCTTGTTTAGGCACTAATATCAATGGGATTTTTTTTTAGTCACTCGTATGCGCATGATAAAGTAGGATGTGGATTAGATCAACAATATATCTTCTATAAGATATTTCTTTAAGATTAAAATTTATTTTAGAAATTAGGAATACCTATATTAAGCGATTTCGATGCTCAAGGGACGATGACAGTTTGTAATTTTGAATAACCCAATACGACATTCGTGACGCTATCGATCCATTTTTTAATTCGAGCATATAATGAAATGACTATTTTACGGACTTATCTTCGTCGCAAAATGTGCCATAAAAAGGATTTCGCTGGATACTTCCCGGCCTCAAGTGGCCATTAAGTTGCAACCATTGAAATCCAATTCACTCGGTTATAGCATGGATTTAGAGATCACACATATCATCCATATATCAATAACAATTCGCTTGATGCGTATTGCTATCGTTGTCGGTATATGGTATATATTTTCCAACCCCCCGCCTCGTCTGTCCCGCCACGGTCCATGAACTTTAACGAGCAATTACCGTCCCTTGTTTCCTATATCACTTCAGTGCTTTTGGTGTCCTGGTGCACCGCAGGTTAGATTAAAGGCCTACCGGATTGACGTTGATGGACCCTGTTTTTATTACACGCGATAACTAAACCCCTTGTGTTTATGGGTGCCTGGTAGTTTAGAGATTGTTTTGAGCTACTTTTAATACTATTATTTTAGGAAAACATTTCTATTTTTAAATTGGAATGTCAAAACAAAATGAAACTCGTCCAAAACATCGCGTCGTCGGTACGTCGTTTTATTGTTATACAAGAACATTTCATTTTGATAGCAGTAGCGCTCTGCCAATGTTTCGTATATTGAGTTATTTTATTGCTTTTAACATGAGATTAAGCAGTAGGCTCTGTCGGAAATTCCAAAACAATTCCAACTGCAGGGCTTAACCGCAGAGGGTGTTACCATGGCGACCGGCGAATTTTGACGGCAAAGGTGTGTTTACAAATTGCGATACAACTCGGCACATCACACACGGAATTTCCACATACGGCGATACCTTATGCAAAGATATGGAGATAGAGGCTATTCAAGTGACGCGCGTTGTGAACAGAGATATACTTTATGAACGTATAACATACGAACACTCGCGTGGGGTCGAAGGGTTAAAAATTATGAGTCTTTATTTAAATTTTTATTCTTCCCCACGTAATGTGCGCTGTGCCTGAGGCAGTTTGCGACCATTTAACAAACGTGTAACGAATGACGCTCGAGTTTGTTTTGACTGAGTGAGAAGTTTATGTTAATTTTGTTTTAGGAGAATGCGCAGTCACCATAAATACTTATCTGAATTGTGGTTCTAAGAAGTGCATGCCGTTGGGGGACAAAAAGATTAACGGGAACGATTCGCGATTGCACCAGCGAGCGGCTTTAACTCAGCGGTAATGGGTTCGATTCTCGACCGCTTAATTCGAGTGCTCTCGACTAAAGTAAGAGCAATCGAATGACAACTTGGCGAGCACTAAAGCAGATAGACATTTTATTTGTTTGGATAAGGTGTGGCTACGCTTTTACAAGAAAGGAATTTCTTTATCGTCAAATTGCATTATGGTGTTTATTGAAGTTTATAAAAAACCGTTTCGCAATATTTTGACACGGGATGCCGACGACACGGTCCGAAACGTTGCAGGCGTGGTTATGTTTTTATAGTATTCATCATAATAAATAGCTCTTTATATTTATATTACTTGTATTACGATATACTTAGATTAATAAATCTTACTTTCGACGCCTGATTGAAAACATAATAAAATATAACATTATATTTTCATGAACAGTTTCAATAAAATACTGGTAGCTGTTAAAAAAAACCATTGTGCCAAATAACATATCTATACAATACGTCCAAAAGTACCTTCTTCTCTTTTGATGAGATTGAAAAAATCTTGATTTCCATTTCATTATTGCTAGAAATGTTAACTCTGTTCATAAAAATCTGAGACAGCTAGCTATTGAATCCAATAAAACAGTTGTAACCAAAGAGGTTCTTTTCGAATAAAAATAAGAAAGTTTAAATAGGAAAAAGTGAGTGCAGTAGGAAGATAGTGAAAAAAAGAAGCCAACAATTTAAACTTTGCGAACCGGGGCCAACATTTTATAAGTTGGCCTAGAGGAAAATTACACGGGATAACTTTGGGGGGAGAAAGTTACTGAATCATGTAGCTAATTTTGTGCTCGAGCCCATGGGAGGAGATTAAATTTTACAGTATTTATGTCATAATCTTTAACGAAGTGAGATGTCACTCTTAAAGGCTGAATAGATGTCAAGTACGAAGAATTGGGAAGCGTGATTCAGCGAATAAAGGTTGGAAGTTGTTTGGACTGTTCCGTAATATTATTAAAACTTATAGCTTTATAAGACATTGCGTTTGCGCTTATAGTTAACAGAGTTGGATGTTTTTATCATTTACTGTAACACTGTAGAAGAATGTATTGAATCTTGCTTATCTAGGTGATTATCGGTACCATGAAAATGAAAGACTAATATTGAAGATGACATATAATTTAATGTTTTTAGTAGTTTATCTTTCCATAAGTGTATGCTTGTATGAAACTTTACGACAAAGAGCCAAATGACGATAAAACGCAAATGAGCTTAAAACTCAATAAAACTACTGGATTAGGATAAAAAAAACCATATAAGTAATCTATTAAAGACAAACAGCGTAATCGTTCGTGCTCCTAACCTTAATAGGTAACTTGTTAGGATATCGAATGGTAAATAGAACTTTCTAAGGCGTTAGTATCATCCTCATAGAACAATACCCCTTTCCAGGCATGCGAGGGCAGACAATACTGCATTTTAATTTCCTACAAGCCTCGACAATGGATCGTAATAGGTGCGCAGATGAGACGGGAACCAACCTTTGTTCGTTCTGGCAACACTAAACAATACCTGACAGCTTATTCTTATATCGGTAGAAAATTAAAATGTACACACACAAGTGACATTAATTAATTGCTGCACATTTGTCATTTCAGTTGAAGACTTTGAAAATATGGCTGTTGTATATTTTGCTTGTATGATGCAAAAATGCAAGGTCATAACTTACAAAATAACAAATGCTACACGCTATTTTAATATATTTTGGTATTAAGAAACTAATACTTACAATACATAATGTTAATCGTAACAAAGAGTTTATATTTCACTTATGTCTTAAAAAAATATACCCATTTAGCCTTTCGTCGATTGTCAATCAATCTCTATTTAACCTGACTTCAAAAAAAGGAGGAGGATGTCAGTTCGGTTGAATTCTTTAAATATTGCAAAATCATTGTAATAATAACAAAAAAATATCGCTAGAAATCATATCATTGAAGTTTCAATGTCCCAAATACAAATTCTATCGGTTCACCAATAGGTCCCCATAGCTGGCAACACAAAACAATACCTGGGCGAAGTGCATTATCACTGGCCTAATGGGTTTTGTCTGTCCGTGTGGGGTTCTAAAATGAAAAGTTGCGCCAAACGACGATCATTCACGGTTTTCCCACGACGCTAATTGTATTAGTTTATGTTGTTAGTGAAATGGATGAATTAATGCGAAATAGTAACAACTTTACGTGAAACAAAAAGCTTTCGGAAACTCTTTGTTTGTTTATTTAATCATTTGTACTGAATTCAGGACAAAACTAGGTATGTTAAAACGTTATATCTATAAATGTATGTATAGGTAACTTCGCTTTCAAATAAGGAAAATTGCAAAATTGCTAAACCTGTGTTTGAACGCCGCACACCTGAATTTTTTACCTTGCTTTCTGGACTTAGAAAAGCTTTTTACTCAATGAAGAAACGTGCTTTTTATTCGAGGCACGTACGTTTCTATGCGGCAACATATTTCTATAGACTTCTTTGTATGAATTGACCCGCAATTTTTGAGATTATTTTGTTAAAAGTAAATAATGTTTACTATGGGCATGGGTAACAGGGGCGCTTTACCAGTTAGCAACGAAATTGGCCGCTGTTGTCAAATAGTACAAGTGAGGAGATAGAACGTTTGCCTAAGACTAAGTTAAACCAATATATTGTGTTTTGAGCTTTGTGACTGCGACTTTAATTGAAATGATTGGACTAAGTATACATTTAGAACACCTGAATTAATAATATACGCGCTGTAATCCGTAAAAAGTGTTTTATTTCTAATACATTTAGAAGATTCGGAAAATTTGATGACGTTAGGAAAATCTTGACAAATAACACACCTAGAAATATATTCACTTCGAATTCTTATTTGTAAGTAGACTATACAAAAGATGGGCTACAACGATACGAAAAACGATTTCTCACAGCAATTCATTTGCTTATCTTTGTTTTAATGGAATACTAAAAAGTCTCGTCCGTCAGTGATTTATTATAACTACAAAAAAGTTTGTTTTCTTTCCGACCCTCGATAACAAAGTAATAGAGGAAGCGGTTCAAAATTATCTTCTTGAAGTAAATTATATTCCCATAAACTACTGGCTGACGTGAAAAGGCGTATTGTTATTTTTATTATTATTCGAAAGTACAGCGTTCCGACAATATTTACGGTTGAGATAAGAAAATGATCTAGTATTGACATTTTTATTTCACTCTCTGTGAAGTTAAGATAAGCTTATTGAAGCTTTGGGAAACATTGTTCTTTGTTGATCTGTCGTGTGTTAAAATAATTGATAAATAAATCATTTTAAAATTACAGAGCCCATTCATTTTATTTCAGTTCTTCTTTGTCTACCAAAATATCTACTACGGGGTTAAGAGTCATCAATGATAGGGCATGATAGGGCTTGGGGTAAAATAAGAAATAAAAAATGAGTTCTGCCTCGGCCACCTTATGAATATGAAAGGAGATGCAATAATTACAGCTGTGAAGCAACCATTATTGGCACCTCGCCTAAAAATAAACGTTAAGCATAGCGACGACGCAATGAATCATGCGCACACCCCCGCACTTCCTTACATTCACACGGTTCAAGGATGCCATCAGGTTATTAAATAAAATAAAATCACATACTCGTAATACTGATAAAACGTATTAGATATTAAATGAAACGCCTTGAGATCAATTAAAAAGACGTATTTATATGCACGAAAAATATTTTTATACATATAAACTATGATACGTTGACTAACAATATAATGATTTCATTTCAGTCATTTGACTGACAAGCAATAAGTAAATCAGTGGAGTGATTGTTTTCATTATGAAGAAACAATAATTAAGCCAAGCACATCGTTTGTCTTTAAAAATCGTTTTACTAAAACTGGGTACTATTAAAACATGGCGCCCAGGACAACGACTGCAAAACAAGACATCTTTTTACGTCTGAAAAATGACAGGGAGTGTTTTAAGTATCTAAAAAGTGTAATTCATAAAAGCAGTCACATACTACTCTACTAAAAATCGTCTTCACCAACCCTATAGCGCGCTAATGAAACCGACAGACGCAAGCGCAGCGGCCGGCGCGTCACTCGCGCCATAAACTTCGGGAACACGCCCCCGATGACACACCGACAACTCTGCAGGATTTTATTTATGTCGGGATTGAGACAAAATATGTCGGGGAATTTCGGGAAAAAGGTTTGCAGTGAAAGTACTGATTGTGCCACTGTTTGATGAGTCTGATTCAATTCTAATTTAATGATACTAAAGGCCAGTTTTTACAATGTAAAAGCAAGTTCTGAGAAGTTTACTTGACAGATGATTTGACATATTTTTCATATAACAACTGTCAAATCAAAAGCTACTCAGAACTTACTTTTACATAATACTAAATAATATACTAGAAAAAATAGGACTCGCACCAGATCATGTTCTCGGACGGGAATCGAACCCGCGACCTTTGGATAACCGGTCCAATGCTCTGACCGCTGAGCTACCGAGTGACTCGGTAGCTCAGCGGTCAGAGCATTGGACCGGTTATCCAAAGGTCGCGGGTTCGATTCCCGTCCGAGAACATGATCTGGTGCGAGTCCTATTTTTTCTAGTATATTATTTAGTATTATATAAAAATAGCATTGTGAATGCTTAAATCTCAAAATTTCAAATACTTACTTTTACGTTGTGAAACAGGCCGTAAGTGCCAGTTTTACTGATTCTGGACAAGTACTAATTAATTTCCAATAAGAACCTATTTATTGCTTTAAAAATTCCGAATCAATCAAAACAAACAATCATCTCTTCTTATTTATTTTTATTTTCCAATTGCAGTTTAGTACACTTATTGTAATTAATTACACATTATACGTCAGGAAAAGCGATAAAGCAACATCCACACAAAATAGATTGGTTGGTACATAGGTAGTTTAATAACGTTGACTTGATTAATGCAAATATTCTTCTAATAATGTACTAGCGTGAAGGCCGTAAAACAACAAAGAGTTTCTAAGTGTGGGTTGAAAGCATAGGAATTCCACTTCGCAGATTGATAGCGTTAATTCCTTAACACGTTATTACCTTGCGTTTAAACTGACAAAACATCTAAGGAGTCGATGTGTAGGCGGGGGACTCACTAAGTGGTACTTCAAACACCGGCAGAAGACACAATTGGCGTTTGCGCAAGTCTCACGTGAAAGTTTAAATCAGTGGTATTACTGATAACTTGCACTTAAAAGCTGAGATAAAATGCCAGCACATTTAGGTAAACAGTCGTTTGTAAAGATATCCCACTTTCTCTTTGTGTATTAGGCACGATAGCTCGCCAGTTAACACCAATTGTTTTGTAAAATGTGATAAGTAATCACTTATCTAAAAAATCCATAAGTATTGTAATCTTAAATGTGTTTGCTCCTAAATATACTTTTGTACTTCTTCAATGTTTAATATCGCGTATAAACCATATCGAATGCTTTTTGATTGGGGTAAAGAAACGAAACAAAACTATGAATTTCAAGCCACTCATAAAATTGAAAGTCACCATTCAAATCAGGATTTAAAGAATGAAGAAAACCAAAGAACAAAGCAGTTTATCAAAAAGTAATGGCAAAACTGTACCTTTCTTAAAATGACTATAAAATCGAACAATGGAAAACAAAGCACAATCCAACTTTAATTGCGACTACTAAATAACACGTTCAAAAGTTAAATCAGATAATTTAGCCACAACTGAAGGAATTAAACCGTAACTCACTCGGTACAAAGGCCATGTTTAGTCTTGTTCACTCGAAACTGCGCGTTCCTGCGAATACGTCCGACATAAATAAAGCAAAGAGATGTTTAGTTTTCTGGTTGGAAACATGTGTATTTTTTGTGTGAAAACGCGAACTGTGTACTGGATTATTTCAACATAATCACACACAATGGTGTATTTTACTATGAGACTTAAGATATTGCATTAGAAGGCAGCAAAAAGACTAGGTTGTCGTGTAGTTTCAATTTTTCAACGAAAAATATGATAAATTAAGTTTAACTTATCATATTTTTTTTATTAAAATATAAATAAATATAAATATTTGACAACATCGCATACATTGCTCCGATTCCAAAGTAAGTAGCTAAAGCACTTGTGTTATGGAAATCAGAGACAACGGTGGTATCACAAATACCTAGACCAGAGCCAATATAGGAGAAAAGTTCGTTTTTCTAAATTGACCCTACCGGGGATCGAACCCGGGACCTCAGAGATGGCGACACCTTGAAAACCGGTGTACAAAGCCACTCAATCACGGAGGTCGTCAATTGCATTGAAAAAAAAAATACATATTATTTTAAAGTTCCAGGCAAGGCAAGGGCACTTACATACAGCCTTACGATTTTTAGCACCAGTGAATTTTGATGTGATAGTATTATAATCGTATACAACTGAAAAGTTTTTCTAAAACTATAACCTCTATTGCATTATCAAATTGCCACATAACGCCAGAACTTTGTGCGAAAAATTTAAAAATTTGCATTCACTCCATCATCCCGTGTGAAAATTCAGCAAATTGGATGCTTCAACCACATTTCAAGATGGCAGACCAGACGGTTGGTACAAATTGACGGCTTTGCTTAGTAACGGTTACTTGTTACCCAAGAAAACGCCAAATCAGACAGACCACAATTACAGACTGCTAGACAGCGACTGATTCAGTACAGAACTAGCAAGCAATTAAACCCAGACTTAGACTAACTAAACAACGGCAACCGTTCGAATAATTGCACGTTTATTTGTGACTTACTGTTTGTGCAAATTGTTTTAGAGAACTTCAATTTATGCTGGTTAATTGCAGTTGGCGGTTGCTGCTGTGTTATTTACATCACGATAGTAATATTTTGTTAAATTGTAGTCGCATAAAATTTCAGTTTATTGCAATTTTCAATTATTGCTTAATACGGTGTACGTACTAAGCTAAGCAATTAGTTTTCTACTGCAGTTACTGCAGCTTGCAGTGCTCAAATCTTGTTTGTTTAAAATGTCCAAATATTACAAGAGTTCTTTAATTTCTAGAGTCCACTCCTCGTGTTGAAATAGATTTATGACTCTGCATATCGTAGTAAAATAAAAAAGAATTTAAAAAATACTTTTGGTATTTTTTTTTAATTATCTACACGTAATTCATGCATTGTTTCGTTACAATAACAAAAGTTTATACCAACTTCGAAATTGTATAGAAAACTTCTTACCCTAAGCAATCTATAATAACTTGGATATGTCACCGTAGAAAAGTGGCGACTGGTTGCGTGACAATCGACCTGAAGACTATAACCCTGGTAATTTATGTACGCCACTAGTTGCACCACCCCTTAACAATTATACGTATACACAACTCGGCTGAGTTATAGATAAATAACACGCTTTCCTCGAAAGCAATAGGGGTGTAAGTAATTGGATTTAGATTGGTAAGAATTAGAAATTTTCTTGATGCTTTTGTTTTCATGGAAAATGAGTTTTTGATGGGACGTATCAAAATCTAATTTCGAGGGTTACTCTTGTTTTGAATTTATATCTCTGAGGCTTTACGAAAAAAGGTTGTTTCTAACTCTGTGTAAGCGGTTTCTTATATAAAAAGGATTTGGGACAGAACAATGTCGATGGCTAAAATTTTTGCCCTAATTCGTATTAGCTTCTGACGAGTGATTGACTCAATGACCTAGCGCTGCGCATGACCCGTTTCTAGGTCAGCTGTCGCTCGCCTGTATTACATAATCAACAATTAATTTTAGTGCATATTTTATCACGTTATCGATCTGATGTACTCATCAACATTATCTCATCAACATAAACATTTTTATATATTTTAACAGTAACATTTTAGTGTAAACATTTTGATAGTTTCTAGTAAACTCGTGTATTGACTTAATTATTAATGTGACTTTACTTTGAAGTACCATCTTTCTCTAAACATTCCTTGATTCACAACACTCATCTCCGAACAGTAATGATTTAGCCTTTTACCATATTTTTGCATTTCAACATAAACAAAGAAAGTATTATGTGCTCAAAATGTATTTCATTACAATTGTGGCTTATAAAGCGACGTTTCAGGTTAATTTAACTAATTAATGAGGGTACGAGTGAAATTAGGCTGTTTCTTTTATTTATATGGGGAAAATGGCGGTTTTATTAATTGTATAGCTCTTTAGCCCGTGAGTTAAAGGTCACAATAACTCTTATCAAATTACCTTTTATTACAACATGCAGTTTAAGTAAACAGCTGAACTTAATTTATAATGTATTGAGATTATGTTACGCTTTAATAATAATTGATGTGTAAAATGTAGAATGTTAATAAAAACGTATGGAGGTAGGTAAGTAGTTCTTATATCGACTTTTACCTTTGATTATTTAAAGGAGTTTTATTTTATATTTAATACTCACACTCACTGATCAGTGATGGTTTAGGACGCAAATCACAAAAACTCTCGCCCGCGCCCGAGTTCCACACTAAAAATATTAGTCAGTATTATGTTAGTATATTGTGGTTCCAGTTGAGAACTTTCAAAATGCCGACCTCATTTTTCAAATTTTGACGACTCTGTATGAAATATACAGGGAGAAAAAAGCAGCCCTTGACGGTTTCTTGCCGGTTCTTCTCGTTACAAGGTCTCCCGCTTAGGGTTTGCGAACCGATGGCGTAGCTTTTTTGACATTCACAAGTGCTTGTAACAGCCTAGTCTGAATAAATGAGTTTTGAACTTTCAATAACGTCCTTTTTTCAGTGGCGTCAACCGACATCGAACAAATCTTTAGTCTGCATTTATTTCCTAGCGGGAGGGTATAATATCAAAACAGGTAAATATTTGATGCGCTCCGTAGTTCCCGAGCGGTAAGCCCAGTGCATTACGCGGCCATGTTTTATTTATTCGTCTGGCTTTGAAGTGGCTGCATTAGACTAGAATTTCCGCCTCTCGTCCGCTTTTCCGTGTTGGACTTTTGACGAAGTTAATCTTTTTGGTTATTTATTTTACGTTAAGGCGACTATATCCCTCAAGTGGCACCCTCACCTTAATTAAATTTGTTGCTCGCTAAGTACATAATGTATCGAAAATTCACATGTACAATTTGGTTAAGGTTCCACAGTCTATTTATAAACAATAACCTCTGTAAAATATAGTTCATTGTAGTAGTAGTAGGCAAAAGTGCTTAAGTGGCCACTATTTGCGCTTTTGCTTATGACTACTACAACGAACTATATTTTATTCAGGTTATAGATTGTAGATAAACTATAAAGCCTTAGCTTCAATAAATAGATAAAAAATTTCGATGAATTATGTATTTAGATAGTAATCAATTAAATTAAGATGAGGGCGCCACTTTAAGACCCGAGTTCACCAACTACTTACCTAACCAGCCGATTAATTTTTAATCATCTGTTTTTGTCATTTTCTCCATACATAAAAACATCAAAAACAGACGGTTAAAACTTAATCAGCTGTTTATTAGTTGGTGAATTTCAGCTTATGTATATAGGGGCCTTAATACGTGTGTGCAAAGTGCAATTTGCTTTTGATGTTTAATCATGATATGACATTTTAATTTTAGAATAAGTATGGTTTTGAACAGTGCAATGAAAATTCAAGTAGGTGCTGTGGAGACCTTTGTTAGGTCTCCCTATTAAATTAAACAGAAGATAGAATAAAACCGAATTTATTGTATTTCACTTTATCTTTAATAATATTCCCTATTTATCTCGCATGACCTGGCTCGATGCCGGTCCAAATTAGACTCTGTCAAAAACTACATCGCAAGCCTTCTTTCTTAATTTACTTTTCAAATAATCATATCTATTCTAAAAATGCTTATCTACTTACAGAGTAAACATTATCAGCTAATCATAGCCTACAAATTAACTATCCTTATAGTACCATGCTGACGACTTAGTACTGCTATCTGAAAAAAGCTCAGATCTACAAAACATGATAAATGAACTACACAGAGCCAGTATGAGAGTGGGCCTCGAAATTAACTTTTCTAAAACTATGATTATGACTAATAGTATAAAGCAACAGATTTGTGTAGAAAATAAACCAATTAATTATACTGAACATTATGTGTACCTGGGCAAACAAATTGGATTTAACAGGAATAGAAATAACTTAGAAATTGAGAGGAGAATCCAAAGCACATGGAACAAGTACTGGAGCCTTAAAGAAATTTTCAAAAGTAATATCCAAATAGAAACTAAAACAAATGTAATGCAATCGTGTCTTATTCCATGTTTAACATATGCGTGCCAGACTTGGTAATTCACATCCAAAGCAAAAAGCAAAATTATCTCTTGTCAAAGAGCAATGGAACGTAGTATGTTGAACATAAGAAAAATCCAGAAAGTAAATCACTCAAAAATAAGCGCCATTACAAAGTCGACTAATGTTTTACACTACGCTCAAAAGTTAAAATGGAAGTGGGCCGGACACATTGCGAGGCTCCAAGATGCAAGATGGACTTCAAAAGTAACATCATGGAAAGGACCACAGGGCAAACGCAGAAGAGGCAGACTAGCGGCAAGGTGGGAAGACGACATAATAAAAACAGCCGGGCCCAATTGGATGGAACTGGCAAGAGACCGTGACAAATGGCATTCTTTGGAGGAGGCCTTCACCTGCGGAGGGGTTCTTGCAAAATAATAAATTTAATTTATTTAATATATTCTCAAAAATATGCATGATTAAATTATTAATATAAATTAAATTACTGTTCAAATAATATTATTGATAACAAAAGAATTTAAAAATTAAATTATATCAACAAAATTAATATATGTATTAGAATAAGTATTATGCATGCAATATTTTATTTATTTAAATTTATTTTTATTTATTATAGTACCTAGCATTTTAGAGAGCAATGATTATTCTGTTCGTAGTTAATAAGACATAAAATCAGTGAATGTTGCAACCAACTGAATTTGAATGCTACGTACTACTACTACGTACTCTTACCTATAGTCTTAATTAAGATTAAAAAAGAAACAACACGCACATGAATTTAAATTGCTTAATAAAATATTATTCATTAATCTGACGAATTAAATAGGTTTACACTTTGATCCACGGATAAAGAGGAAAAGGCGTTTGGATGAGCGAGAGGCCCCCTTGGATTTTGTCACCAATCTAATTTGTTACTGGATGTCGCATTTTTGAGCTAATTTAATTTTATATTATATTCAGAATTTTAGAAATTTTTTCACAGTCACAATAGACTCGTGTAGGTATTATGATGCTGTTCACGTAGAGACCATTGAACAATTTGAAAAAAAAAACAGTTCGACAGGAATTATAAAAAATACATTTTGGGTGGGCCCGTGCTCATGTTGAACCAAAAATAAAACGTTGTCATTTCTATTATACTTATTCGTAAAGATAATTATTTTCTGTAAACATAAACCGTCACATCTCGCTTCGGCCACAGGTCTAAACTAATAAGGTCCCCCTGCTTGTGTTAATGTTGTCGCAGCATGCGGCGTTCTTTAAAGCAATTAGAAAAACTGAAAAAAAGACAATCCAAGTTATTTTTTATTCTAAAAATGTCACTTCCATTAAGTTAGCTAAGCCGTCACATCTCGCTTCGGCCACAGGTCTAAACTAATTAAGTCCCCCTGCTTGTGTCAATGTTGTCGCAGCACGCGGTGCAGTTTAATGCATGTGTCTCCATTAGTCGACCCCCAGTTTAAACACAACTTGTGTAAAGACAAATCGCTAAAATTGATTTGTCCAGTCCGATGTCTGTACCTTTTTTAGTTTTAAGAATACTTTGGAAAGTTCAGGGTTCAGTTATCTTTTTGTGTAGCATCTAACTTCTGGTTTACTTAATTTAAAAAAAAAACACAATTGGTATGCAATTATTTAACGAGTAGTTTATCAGGAACTTCTCCGGAACATGTAAAACAGGCCCTTAATAGGGCGCTTATTTATTGCTAAAATCATTATACAGTTACAATACTAAAGTGCAAGAAAGTCTTGATTTAAGCTAGCGAATAAAGCTGTAATGTTTGCATGAATTAAATTAACTTTTGTACAGTTTAAATGGTAATTAGGCAAAATTATTGTGGATTATGAACATGTCAAAAGCTCGCCTGCTGACATTAATGAGTAAAGATATTTAACGTGTTTATTGACCTTAAATTACTGCAGCCCTTCCCACGTTTAAGTTAATATCGACACGAATTGACTTATGTCATTTATAAACATCAAATAGGATAGGGACAAGACTTGTTAGCAATCTTGTCTTGTTAGTTATTCGACTGACGTCACAGACATTTGAAAGTAAATTATATTGATAATTTTTTGTTTTATGTTTTATTCGTCATAATTATCAGTTAAGCATAGACCTCATTACAATCATAATGATTAATTAAAACAACATTATGAAAATGTTGGAAAACTGCAATAATAAAAATATTAAAACACTACGTCAAAAACAAACTTACCTGAAGCTTTATTTCGGCTACTGATGAGATTAAAATCATATTTATTATGCTGGAATCCAGTAGCATTCTGAGCGACACAATCTTAAACGCTATTTAATATGGAATTAAACAAATTTATCAGATGTATCTCAAGTATTTTATTGCTTAATTACGGAATTCTAACATAATCTGATTGTTTATTACGGATTTATCCATTAAAATTCAAATGATGATATCTGTAATACTTATGCATTATGTTTTCCATAAAGCACAAACACTTTTTCGGAGATAACGATAAAAATCTTAGTAAGTTTTTTGGTTAAAACTTTTTGATATTTTAGGAAGCTTTCACAGATTCGCCAAAGCTTTCTTAAACTTTTATAGTCGAAATGTTTTGTTAGACCCAGAAAGTTTTTAAAAGAGCAAATTATTATAAAATAGCATCCCATAGTGCTGTTATTCACATATTCCAATCTCAGCTGCGCACAGAATGACTTTGAATATTAATTTCAACTTAGGCGTTCATGCTGAAAAATGAAAAATCTCGTTATTATTATCCGGCATCGATATTTGCAATATTTATAATATCCTAATTTTAATACAGTATTGTTACAGTATATTATTATGTTTAATTTAAAACATCAAGAAACTTTTCACTCACTGTTATTATTAGCACTTAACTAAAAAATAAATTTCTTTTGTAGAAATAACTTTTATTGTTCACCAACGTAGTGCAGTGATTAATGATTTTCTATTAAAGTTTAATGAAGCTTTGAATGCAGCAAGTATTGTAAGTGTCTGTCTGCGTCTAACGCCGGGGTCCAAACAGAGACGGTCGGCAAAAGAATGCGAAATGACTCGGCACTTTCACATAAACGATATTTAACCCTCGCATTGTCTCGTATTGTGCATGCTAACTGTACAGTCGCCATTAAATTTTAAGTCTGCTATATTAATAAAGCGGTTTCTAAGAGTCATACGTAAAGCTATATTAATTTATACTGTGTTTTAATATTCGGTTTAGATTAGAAGTTATTAAAAGTTTGGAAAATTTTACTACGTAACACTGCTAAGGATAACACTCACATACGTTGGAGTGAATAATGAACGAAGTTTGGTTTTAATATTTCAAGAAAAAGGAATATCTTTTCTTTGAAAACTATCCGTGGGTACAATTTAAATAAATTTTGTAAATTAAATTGCATTACAATAGGAAAATAAATAGCTGATATTATTATTATTTGCATTTACTTAAGGTAATATTTTAATAAAGTGTATTTATATTATTTTTGTTTGTATTTGCGTTACATTGAGTGGGATGTAACTAGAAGAGACATTGTTTGTAGATAGGCAGGCAGACATGGTATACCGAACTGACGATTGGAAGTAAATATCGTTTGTGCCGTGCAGTATTGTGCATTTGCTGGCACGTATTTTACATTGCAGAGTTGTTAATGATATTATTATGTAAAATTATAAAAAAAAGAAAAAAATATAAAAAAGGAAAAAAAAAATTGCTTAAAAGAAATGTTTTCAATCGCTATTTATTTTGAATGAAATGAATGAGAGTATGAATAATTTTGTATGTGAGAAAGGGTTGTTAATGATATATAAAATTATTATAAAAAAAAACCAAAACAACAGGAAAAAGCTAAACAATAAAACTACTATGGTTCAGAAATTTTCTTTAACTTTAAAAATATTTTTTGCTTAGAAAGAAACTTTTTTATATCGCTATTTTGTATGAAATCAAAATATTCGAGAATGAAAAGATAGGTAAAAAACAGTCATGAATTGACTTCTATAAATAGGTATAGCAAACTGTAAACATTTGATAAATTAGTCACATTAATAACTTTGCCATACCTTATGCTCACACACATTAAAGTTGGTACTAAAACCATCTTAAAGAGTGCGGATTGTCAGCCCTACAAGGAGTGTTATTTCAGTATCACACGACACGTCATCCTTTGATCTCAGCTCGACTTTTTGCCAAGCACTCGTTTAATGTGACGACAAATAACTCAAACAGATCCGCGTGGTCCTTTTTGATTTCATCAAAGTATGATGTTTTCGCATTTCGAATGCGCGCACTTCATTAGTGAGATCACTCGTAGTCATGTTTGCAGACGATTGTTCAAGCTGGTTAAACGAAAGTTTACTTAGCCGAGAGCTTTCTGCGAGATCTCTTTAAATATTTGCGGAAGTATTACGATGGGATCCGATATCTTTGATATTTTACCGAATGAAAAAAGTTTCGCCATTTGCGTAATGGAAGAGTAGTTTTGCCATTACCTCATCCATTACGATGAGTATTACTTACTGGGTGGTTTCGAGATGATATTGTCAATTAGTAGAGATGCTTTTACATTGTATGTGAAAAAAAACCAGAAAAACGGACCCGGTAAATGTAGGTAAAACGAAACTATGACCCTTCGGATGAAACAGAAAAAGTTTTGAGGGATTCTAACTATATAGTAGATATTACATGTTGGACATCGGACATACTTATAGTAATGCAGTGGTTTTTAACGTCATTCAATCCACCACATCAATTATTAGTTACAAGTTAACATGAAAATGGGGTGAGAGCCTGGAGATCTGTAATACAGGCCCCTCGGGGACTCCAGTCTCACACAAAGGTTTTATTTGTAAGCTTCAGCTTATAGTATAGTTACGTATTATATCAACCTTTGTGAAGAGTAAATAAAGAATATTTATTTTTATTCATATCAGTAAACAATGTTTATTAGCATTAGCGTTAATTTGGACGGTCACCGTTTGCAAGGAGGAAATAATGTCATTACCATTTGAATCAGAACAATTTAATTTGTTCGGATGGAATGTGAATACTGATCGTATTCATTGCCATAATAACTTAATACAGGAAGGCAATAATAATATGAATATGTAGCGGCTATAATGAAACGATAGAGCTTTAAACCGAACCATTGAGCTGTGTGAGTTAATTTGTTTATTTTCGGTCATGCGAACATAACTGCCTCAATGTACGCAATTTACATGCATAACTAGCGTGCACGGAGCTATTTCCGAACTCTATATCTCTATCAGAATGGAATCGAAATGTGAAACCGACTAAATGCATCATTGGTTGTTCACATATAGCTAACTCTACCACTCGATAGCAGACCTTTTGAAAGAGTTTTTAGGATTGAAAATGGTTAGCTATTGGGAGTATTTTCGGGCGCCTATTTGACATGATTGAGCCAACACAATAGACCGGTGCCCGTCACTGCGAGACGAGATATCGGATAAATTGCGGATATGTATCGGATAAATTGACGGAGATTTTCCGAAGCTCGAACGGATTACGTACGGCGTAGTCGGTGAAACGTCGCCAAGGAAAATTGGCGAGATTTGGGAAGCGGCCGAATGTCAAGGAGAATTTCTGTTTGGTTCTCTTTGGATTCAGTTAGACGTGCTCGTTTTACGGAATACATTTGGAAATAAAGAGCCGTATTTGTTTGCAGAGTTTCCAACCTAAACAGCATGGAGCAGCCAAGTTTGAATTCAATTGTTTTTATCTGTAAGGCGGTATTTGCAGGGTCGACTTATCATTGAACTTAGGTTTGCAATTAGATTTTACAAGTGATTGTCGATAAAAAGCGTTAATTGATTAAAGTCGCCTATCAAGTTGCCTATTAAACAAAAATTGAGATAACTTGTAAATCAGTAAATAAAAACAAAATCGTCGTTTTTGTAATCATCACTTGCGTTAATTTGTAAACTATAAGTGAAATGACAATAATTACTAACATATCTAGTCTAAGCTCAATCTGTTTGAATTGTAAGTAAATGCAACTGTAGTAACTGCACATTGTACAAGAATATGAATTTAACCAATTTGGTTAACTTCGAGTCCGGAAATACAGAGACTTTAATTTTAATATTGTACGATAAAGACTATCAAATACTTATTTGAGTAGGAAGATAGGTAGGTGTAGGTACTCATAAGTATCTATGCTCAATGGTGCAGTGGGTTAGCGCATCGCCCTGCGCAATGGTTGGTCATGGGATGGGTGACCAAACATTAAATATCGCGAGCTCCTCCGTTCTTTAGAGGTCACGTTAAGCCGTTGGTGCCGGCTGCATTTGCAGTTGTTACCACCCACCAATCTGCATTAGGACCACGTGGTGTATTAAAGCCCTCCTCCTTATCCACCTATAAGGAAGGACTGCTCTCCAGCAGTTGGGACATTAAAAATGGCTGATGTGCAAGTATTAAGCGCTCCCCTTTCTATGTATCGTATGATATTGACATACTCATAATTGAGTAAGTCAAGTCCGGTGGATACTAGCCGTTCCCCTCTCCAAGCGAATTGATATTTCCTCTTCCCGACAGATATACTCGTATACATAGTTAATTGCATTTCCTGGCGTCACTCATTGTTTGAACTAATCGAACGGTGGTTGTGCATTATTAAACGGAAGGTTTTGATTGCTTGAATGCGTGATGCTGTCAAAAGCTGTCACGTTTTTATTGATGGATCGTGTAGGTACGCTTTTGATTAGGGTAGCATATTAGATAAAACACTTCAGAATTGGTAGTCAGCAGTGGCGAAGGGTCCATACAAGCTGATTCCCATCGGCTTATCTTTTAAAAATAATAATAATAATGAATTTATGTGAGACAGTGCTATTTGCAGATGATACCTCCTTAGTCTTCAAAGTCGATAGAGGTAATAATTGTTCTGACGATGTAAATAGTGCTCTCTCTAAAGTTTTGAATTGGTTTAACATTAATAATTTAGCATTAAACCCGAAGAAAACAAAATGTGTAAAATTCACTTTACCTAATGTAAGGCAGGTAGACGTGCATATTAATTTGAATGCAGAAGTAGTCGAGTGTGTTGAGAGCACAAAATTTCTAGGTATTACAGTAGATTCACGACTACAATGGGATCCACATATTGATGCCTTGTCGAGTAGACTCAGTTCTGCGGCATTCGCAGTTAAACAAATAAGGCTCTTAACTGACATTGAAACGGCAAGGCTGGTCTATTTTAGTTATTTTCATAGTGTAATGTCCTACGGAATGTTGTTGTGGGGCTCAGCAGCTAATATTGGAAATATTTTTGTGCTCCAAAAAAGAGCTGTTCGCGCCATATACAACCTTCGGCCGCGAGATTCTTTAAGAGAATTGTTTAAAGAAATTAATATTTTAACAGTGGCAGGCCAATACATCTATGATAATTTAGTTAATGTAAGGAAACATTATTGCTCACTTGCTAAAAATAGTGATGTACACCGTTTTAATACAAGAAATAAAGACAAACTTGCCGTTCCTAGTTTTAGACTAGCAAAAACTAGGGGCTCATTTATGGGGAAAGGAATTGCCCTTTTTAATAAAGTTCCACAAAATGTAATTGAACTGCCTTTGCATGAATTCAAAATACATGTTAAAAAGACGCTCATGAGCAAAGGTTATTACAAAGTAGAAGATTATTTAAAAGACAGCAATGCATGGATGTAACATTATAAGTAACTATCCTAATTTTCAGTTTTTAATAACTTTATTGTTTTATTTATTATGTTGTTTTAAATTAAGGTATTTGGTAACGATATAATTTCTTTGTAAATATCGTTACTCTGATTTCTGACAAAGCTGATAAGTTTCTTGCGCCCATTCTTCTTGTCAGCTAAAAAAGTCTCGAATGGGTGGTAGGAAAATATAGACCATTCAAAAGCACTTAATATCTAAGTTTATTTTGAATAAAGAATATTTCATTTCATTTCATTTCATTTCATGAATAATTTAATCCTCACCATAATCCTCTCAATCACCTTTAGCAATAACATTCAGTAAACAGATTATGGTGGACTGATACCTGAACTTAGGTAGTACCTGTATCTCAGGTTCTCAGCTGTCCACCTCGTAAGAAGTATAATAAAATCCCACCCCACCTATCCACTATTAAGATCATAACATTTTTTTAGAACGGCTTACCTTCGCCAAAATTTCACCCCTCGCCACTGGTAGTCAGCTTATATCAAAATTATCATATTACCTACTCTTTAAGGGCATTGCAATATACATAGTTAAGTACCTAATTCTAAAAAATATACAAAAGTATAGGATTTAGGATTTTAACACATATTTTTATTTTGAAGAGCCCTAGGGGTTTTTGGGGTTATAGGTTAGGTTATAGGTTATAACCTAATAATAATCTATAGTTATAGATTATTAGTATAGTTATAGGTTATTTAATATACCAAATGATATGGGTTACATTATTAAGGCACGTCTTGGATTATTTTCATGATGCAATGTAAAAAGGATCATGCTTTTATTAGTACAAAACTTAAAAAGAACTATGGGTCTGATAAACGTTATAAAGGTTAAGACCGAGCTTTATAAGGGAGTTTAAAATTCAAGCACCTACTTACCACACCTAATAACAGCAGTATTTAAAATGTTTTTACGTAAGGAATCAGAAAAGTCTTCAAATTACAAGCCCACGTGTGAAGTGGGCAGTAATAAACAATACGCTCGAAAATTTTACTCGAATACAGCTGTATTATTTTACGATACTACCGTTTTACTCGCAAATGTAGGCAATATACCGCCATTATACCGACCAGCGGCAGTAGTATTCCATACACTATAATTTACAAAATAGAAGCTTTAAAATGTTAGTCATACTGCGATTAAGCCTGACAGTCAGACTATGACTTAGATTATTCATTTGTGGATAATTGATATTTGATTAATATGATTCTGCGTCTGTAACTGGTATAAGTAAATTTTTATTTAGATGATTTTTTTCAACTGAATTAACTTTAAATGAGCATAAAGAGTATGTATCTTTTTATGGTAATTTTGTACAAAGCAAGAAGAGGCAAGAAAACTATTTTTTTAATCAGGATTCGTAGGTTAGAAATGGGTTAGTGTGTTTTTTGAAGAACACAGTTCTTGTGTCCTTTTATTATTGTGCGTAAATAAATACACATGATTGAAACTCTTCTATTAAGAATTTAAACTTCGAACTATGAAAGGAAATCTCAGTAGAAATTGTGTTGGGCATAACGTCCGTAGATGTAATTTTTCTGACATATTATCAAACGTTCATGCAAAAACAATTACACAGTACTTAGTTTCACATAACCACAGTATTAAAGTCGTAACCTTTTTCGTTGTCTCATTATCAAGCTCGTAACGGTTAGCCAAATTGCTGACGTGTAAATGTAAACAAAACAATGAGTTGCTAATTCCCATCGCGCCATGACGTCATCTAGGTGTGGTCGCGGACTTCACCGTATATTGTGTTTGTGGTAAATGTATCATTAGTAGGACAGTTTGTGTCCATAATAAGGGATAGTGCGATACGTAGGTACAATGGTATTTACAATCTCTAGCAACGAAAATTACCAATATCTTAGCTTGGCTGAAAAAATCTCTGTTTCTGCGAAGGGTAAGGTTTTGATGCCGGTTATCGTATGCTCGCCTCAACCCTTACCTGTTACCCTAATCACTTTCTTAATTTATCGTAACATATTATCCTCAAAGTACTAGATACCCTTTACTAGTTAAACAACCCTTTGTATGTACTATACTGACACACATACACCACACTACAGGCAGATTTTTGTCTGTATAGCAGATGAAGTCTGCATATAAATTGGTTTCATGAAATTTAAGTATCTTCTTTTTTCTTGACTCTTTTCATTTATCACCTATAAAGTGTTACCATAAATGTTGGAATAATAAAATAGTCTACTCATTTGTACTCATAATATTGGACAGCTTCACAGCGTTAGACCTGTGAAGTATTATAGCTGCTAGTATAGTTATACTACACTAAAACTTCAGAGAGACACGGTATAATCCGCGCGCGATTAGAATGGGATGGGACCTTGTCAACGTTAATAAAAAATGACAGTTAAGTAGTCAAGTAGCGTTAGCAATAAATTCTAAATCTATTTAAATAAAAATGAATTAAAAAAAGTAAAAAGTTTTACCCATTTTTCCACTCATTATTAATTAAACACTAAATATAATCACAATAATATATAAATCTAGCATTTAAAATAAAACTCGAGCAGATATCCGCGCGCACAGTTCTACACAACTATGCATTATGCTAGTATCTACGCGAGTTTGCCGACGCCACGGCTGGCCGACGGACCGTGCGCGTCTCAGTTCCAAAAGGTATCATCCCATTCTCATCGCTGTAGTACCGAGTCGCATTGTGTAGATAGTATTTGGCTGTAAATTACTAAAGGAGCAATTTTAGATGGTGCTATAAAGTGTAATAGTGCTGAGTTTCTTTTGAGGCCGTTGTTGTTTGGTAAAGCATAGGTAACTGCAGATTTAAATATTTCAGTAAACTGAATTATTACGCACTTACACTTCCTTTTATATTTCTTTGCAGACACTACTAGTACAAAGCGACGAGACCTAACATTCTGCGAAGCTTTATTTGCCGTGTTCCGACAGATTCTGTAATTACAATAATACTGAGAACAAAGGAAGGGAAATACGGATTTAGGGATACACAATGCCTTGATAAGGCACAAATGAAGCGAACATTACTAAGCCCGTTGTCGTGAAGAGACGGCAAAATTGTGTGTGTGAATAAAAAAAGTGTTATTTATTTAAGGTTGATTTTGGCACATTTTTATGAACACTAGTATTAGGTTCTTTAGTCCTGCATTATACAAACGAGTGAGTGTTTTGTCAACTTTGTTTGAATTATGTGAAAGAAACATGGCAAATTGTACAGATAAAATTAAAATCACAATTGTTGAAATAAAATTGAGCATATTTAAATATGATTATTAAATGTGTAAAAACTGATTTAAAGTGGGAAATACTATTTCCCTTTTAAGAGGCTGTTTGCGATTTGCCGCTCTCTCGCTTGCGCATTTAATGTTTTCTCAAGATTTCTTAAATCTGAGTGCGTAATTAAAAATGTATTCCGGCCACTTTTCGCAATATAAGATTACGGACATTTTAACACATATTTCAGTTTCTTGTTGCTGAAGTACAAAAGGTTGTCGTTTTTGAAAGTTATTGAAATGTGTGAGTGACAAAATGTATATGGCCTCTTAACTGAAAATAAATTATTTCTGAAATGAAAATTTTTTTACGACTAATAAAAAAATATTAAATTACCACGTGAAACTTTTCCTAAAAGGAAAAAATAAAAATATATATTTTCACAATCGCGTGTCGTCCGGTCTGTCGTGGTCGCGATCGGCATCAAACCACCGGTAGGTACTTCGCGTGTCGTTCATTGTAATGCGATTTTATAACAAAGCCATAATGTTATTACAATAGGCTTAAATCTGGCTGAAACTGAAACGTGTGTCGACGGTGTGACATTAACAGCTGTTCCTACCTATGATTTATTTGAAAACTATAGCTGGCGATGACGAAGTATTATTACGAGTTTTTAAAAGGGTCTTTATGGAAGAAAAGACCACAGAAAAAATGGTGTTACAAAATTCACATGGTTTTTCATAGGTTCTTGAGACTGGTAAATAGGAAAAATAATGGTAAAAAAATTGTTCTCTAGCAAAATACTAAAAAACTACGAAGCGTAGGGTAAGAGTAATTTTAAATAAAGAGCCCATTAAAGATTTCAAAATAGCTTACTAGGAAAAATGAATTTCATGAATGTAACTAAATTGTTATTTTTCTAGCCAAATACACAAATAAAATATTTTTTTACAACAACGACTCCGTTTTATATATTTCCATAATTTAATAACGCTTTTAAATTTACGCGCTCATAATAATTAAAACAACATTGTCCAAAAAAGCTATGGGCTATTTTTCATCCCAATATGTGATTAACGACAATTATTACCACTTTGCGCGCGAACCTGGGACTTTATGTCGCAGTATTGATTACCACTGCACCCGTACTTTATAGTTCGTTAAAATGAAACACTGCTTGCTACATAATTAGGGTATAATTTACAGCAGTCAACTCGTATCGCGAACAAGGCGTTTTATTGAATATAAAATTTCCTACTTTCCGTGTTAACTCTGGCCACGCAACGCAGTTAATTATAGTTTTTATTGTTACTTTTAATATTGTCAAATTAAAACCACTCTAGGTAAGATTAATTAAAAATGATACTTTTAAAAGACCTTAAGCGAGCGCGAACCGTCTCTGCTTCAGCTTGGGCAAAAATGCTTATGTATATAATAATAAATAAATAAATAAATATTTGACAACATTACATACATTGCTCCGATTCCAAAGTAAGTAGCTAAGGCACTTGTGTTATGGAAATCAGAGACAACGGTGGTATCACAAACACCCAAATCTAATAATATTGAAAAATTCGTTTCCTAAATTGGCCCAACCGGGATCGAACCCGGGACCTCAAAGATGGCGACACCTTGAAAACCGGTGTCGGTTTTTGGGTTAAACATAAATTTTAACATTGATATTTTTTTACTAATGTTTGTCTCTTTTCTTTAATTCAACATAGTAGGATGTGTTAAAGAATTAAAAGTAGAATGAATAAATTATTTGTCAATAATTATTAACATTCCCATTCGCTCTTTGCCTTGCCATTATCGATTAATGTTTAAATTGTCTGTAGAGTTGGCCATTAATACATTTTAGTATAAAGTTATATGTATTATGTGGTAATGGGAAAAATGTTTAATAACCTTTGCTTTTAAAAAACCTACCGAAGAATGAATATTCAGCAAAAATAATGTTTGAATTATCAAAATATTTTTTTATTTAAGTAAGCGTAATGGCCAAATTCCATTAGGCCGGCTACGCCAGAAAGTGGGGCCTCGTAAAGTAGGTTATATTTTCATTTACGCTTATTCCTTTTTCCTTTTTCAGTAGGTACTTATCTATACGTGACCACTGCCCATCAATTTTTCCTTACTGGTGTTAAGTGAAGATCCTTTATCCCTTAGTGTAAGAAATATTGGCGTATCTTCGGAAAGCACCAATATGATGTAGAGACCTTTATCGGGTACAAGTGGTGGTTCGATCAGACGAGGGTAGATAAGTACCAAAAGCAGGGAGGGCTTAAGGGAAGTGGGCACCTAAGATAGTAAGCAAAAGTGGAGCGATTTAATAAAAATCAGTAAATCAAAAGTTCGTGCCCAAAAAGAGCTCAGGTTGCGTAGTTTGGAAAATCACTAAAAATTAAGCATGTCATGTCAAGTGTATGAGTTTCATTTACATAGAAATATGATTCTGAAGTGAGAATATTCTGACACCAATAATGGTTATAAAAAACCTAAAATATCACAGTATGTGAGGTACTTCTACTCTGTAGAAAATTATAGCGTCGTATTTCTTCACCAGCTTAAAAACAAACAAGGTCGGTTTGTAGAGAGAATTCAAATAAGTACTATTAATTTCTATGTAAAGTCACAGAATACTTATTGAAATTGAAATTGAAAAATTCTTTATTCAAATAAGCTCACATAACAAGCATTTTTAAATCGTCAATTCTTTTATCCTACCACCCATTATGACGTCTTTTAGCTGACAAGAAAATTAGGCGCAAAAAACTTATCAGCTTTATTAGAAGGAACGATATTTACAAATATGTATATCGTTTCCAGACATTACATTCAAAGTATTCATACATGTTACCATTAACATAGATTCATAAATAAATAACATTATTTAATTAGCTCATTTCTACTGAATCAAATTACAGGTGTCAAGCTTAATTCAAAATTTAAGGCTCAGCCTAGGCTATTACAAAAAAATTATATATATATCTATTCATACAATTCAATAAACGTTAAGACAAGTAGGCAGAAGCAGACCCATTCCCACTGGCAGCACCCGTTCACGAGCATGACGCATAATAGTATGATAAAGTTACGTTTAAATTAATACCCTTAGTTCGATTCTGTGTTCCGCACATATATTAGTATAAAGGGTACGTGAAATTTTGCAGATGCGTGCACGCAGTGGGCAGGGATCATTGATGACGTAGACTCCAAATATTTCTGCACGTTTGGCAGGATAAACGAATTTCAATGAGAATTTCTTTCCCTACTTTCTATCCTCTATAATATTGATAAGTTGTACTCAGTAATATGCGTAAAATAATGTAGATATTTTTGCTGATATAAGTTCAGTAATGAAATGAAATCAAAGTAATACTCACTACATTTTGATGCGTTGCACGTATTCATTTCAACCGAATAAATTGACATTGAAAAAGTCGTGTTTGTATCGTATTTTCCCTAGGGACCCGCTGGGTTTCAAATCCACCCTCAAAATGCACCAATTAGAGGCAAAGTAAAAATGTGCAGCGGAACCACGCGTTACCTAGCCCCAGGGGGTTAGGTTATGGTCCCACGTGGATCCTAATGGTGTATCTTTACTTAGAGGGTGGTTAGTCCTACTTGCATATGGATTCCTCGTTATGCCAATAAGCAGCGCAAATAAAAACAGGCCTCTCTCTAAAGGGATTCTGTTAGCTCAATCCAATAATTCATTAAATAACACGGAACGGCCATTAGAGTTCATAAAAATGTGTTCCCAAGATTAATTGGTGTTACGACAGATTACATTTCACGGCGCAGGTACTTAAGTAAATAATTTTGGTATCTATCATAAATCTTTTGAATTTATAGCCTAGGAGTTGGTTGGGAATTTACTATAGACGCGTGCGAGGGCGGCGGCGGATATATTTATTGCCTACAAAGATAAAAAACAAACGAAAGTGTGACTAGTTTTTTACGTTTCGGGAAAGCTATCCGAATGGTCGCTTTTTATTAGTTACTTTAAACCAAGATGTTGAAAGAGACGCTGTTATCCTGTCGACAGGTCGTGTAATATTTTTATTAGATGTGTTTGGTGTTGTTGTTTTATTTTATATCAAAGAAGCATAAAAATAAATTTGGATTGTGGTAAGCAATGGGTCTTTCTGAGGTAACATCCTTTAATTTTGTGAATTTTGATAAGCAGTGCAGTTCACAATAAAGTTTTACAAGTTATGGAACTGGTTCTAAGTTTTCATCTTCATTTTAATTAAAGCGCCAGAAGCTAGGGTGCGAGTAGATTGCTATCATTGACGTTTCTTATTAGTCATTTTCTTTCGTTGCCGATGGGAGAGAGGAAAACTTCGCAATACTTGACCGAACAAGAAAGGGGGAGCTGCGCCGTAAAGTAAAAAAGATCTTGCGAAAGTAATGAGAATATTTCGAAATGAGGCCGTTTGCCTGAGCATCCCTTTACCGGGGAAAGCGGAGCGAATAATCCCGATATTGATATTTTCGGTATTGTTGATCCTGCTGTAGAAGTTGGGTTTGTACATAAAAGGAGGGAGTTATTCGGATTTGCCCGGATCGACTCGTCCGAGACATCAACTGCGAACTGAACTGCCGATATAGTGTCGCCTGACAGACAGCTTTTTATAGCACTCTGGGGAAATTCAGCGATTCGCCGTAAAGTCGCGTTCACATGGACACAGCACAATGGCGTCAGCAAACAATACACTTTTTGCTTAATGTTCAACTATGCGCATTTCGAAGCTTAGCTTTCCAAGTTGAGTCAGACACAGTCGTAAAGTAAGCTAGAAAATTACTTCTTGTATACGCCTGTACCGCCGACATGCTACAACTGTTTTCTACTTTATGTTCATGTTTTATCAGTCTGTGATCAACTTTTGAATTTTAATGACGACCTGAGTGGTGCAGTGGTCAACATGCTGGTCTACCACGCAAGAGGTCCCGGGTTCGATTCCCGGCCGGGCAGAAATTGAAATGATGAATTTTAATTTCTGTGACGGGTCTGGGAGTTACTATGTTTAATAAATATAATATTAAAAGAGTAATCAGTTGTCTAGCACCCATATTACAAGATTTGCTTATTTTGGGGCTAGATGGCGCTGTGTGAAATTGTCCAAGCATTTATTTATTTATTTAATCTCTGGTCATTGTCGATATTTTTGTTATGTCTGTTAGGTTTGAATACAATTTCAGTTATCTTAACCCACTGCACCTGCGTTGGCGTTAATTGCTACATTCATTTTTATGGATCTGTTACATATACATTTTTTTTTGACGAATCTCAATGAAATTGTACTGTTATCTTCTGTATGTCATTATAACACCTACTTTAATGAGTACCTATTTTATACTATAGTAACGATATCTCTCCAATCTTTATTTGTTGAAAAATTGAGTTCTGTGAATCATTGCTGAACAAAAGAGAGATATTTTTTTTCCGAACTAATTGTAAAGATATAATATTTTCCGAGCTAAGTTTTGAGGGCTTGGAGTCGATAAACAAAATCGCCAATAACGTATATTTCAAAGAACTTTTAGAATAACTTGTCCAAGTCTCCACAGCACAGACTGCAGTAACATATCGCGACAAATATTTTACTCACGAAAATATCTTTAAAGAGAGAGCCCCAAACAATCACGGAGACAGATATCGGGCGCAGACCGTGGTGCTGTGACAGCCGAAATTTTTCATTCTTTTTAACTTTTGTGCCGCGCGACGGGAGTTTACACTACCATTTTATATTCCGGCTCCGATTCAATCTGTTTTTTCAACGGATACGTATCTATAACCATAAGTTTCTGTCGGTATTGGCACACCGGTGTATTATTGTTTATTTAACATATTGTCCCGGACTTTGTCATTCCATCTTTTGGGTGTTTGTCGTAATTTATTTACGAAATCTTGACTTCAGTGTGGTCTTTTTTTGTGTTTTATTTACTGATTGCTTTGTAAGATGCATGGGCATCTGTAGTGTATAATCTTTGTATAAGGAAATGGCGATTCACACACTATTACGCATCACACTTTGTCATACCGATTTTGGTACAAAACTCACACACATGGATGCTTCGTTGGTGTGAATCAGACTAAGCGTGATTTATTTTTATACAAACTTGGCACTTTACGTTTGTACAATGTCAAAATCTGCAGTCTCATTATGGAATTTTGCACTGGAATGTCTGCACTGGAAATTTTACCTTTAAAAATTATTTGATTCCTAACCTGTTTTTTTCAGGATTGCTGTTTTTGCAAGCTTACTATTTGACGTATGTATAAGACTTCAAATAGTGAGATTGCAATATACGAGTCTCGGTCACGGTTTCCTTTTTATGTTTGGCGGGTATTTTGAATTCGTTTCCAAAGTTGAATAAAGTGAATTTGTATCTACCACTGAACTATTGAACACTTGACACTGGCAAAAATTACTTCCAAGAGGAAAGTAGGTTGCCAAAACAAAAAAGAAGAAGAAGAAAGTGAATTTGATAGCTTTTAGAGATTCATTTAGTTCAAGGTACATCGCCAGAAGAACGGGTCAATAACAGTTTTAAAAGTATATTGACTTTATGTGACATTTTAAAACTAGGTAGCTCAACTGTACACAATCAATTCAATGTCTGCTCCACATGTGGTAAGTTGTGTCACTGAATTATGCTCGAAACTGGTTGCATCGACTCTATTTATTTTATTGTCCGCTTACTGTATTTCTTTTAGTGATGCTTTTTTAAATAAAATATTTTTTACTTTTGGGCATGCTACGCGTCAATAATTGTCATCTAGATTTACGTGACTTTATGAACATCGGAAGCTGTATTTTTTATCTTTTTACTTTATTTACTGTACCATAGTGAACAGGTATAATGTTTGAGCTTATTTTTTCAATTTATGAATATTGCGCACAAGAATGAATGTATCTATGAAATATTGTTTTTTTGTGATTTGATTCTATGATTTATTATAAAAATCTAAAGGTCAGATAGAAATGAAACTTAAAGAAAAAACAAGTTTCTGTTGAAAAATATCTTCATTGTATGCAAACAAGAAACATTAGAGTGCTTTATCATTTCTTTAATTTTATGAAACACGCTATAAATGGTTGTTTTGTAATTAATTCGTTAGTGAAACGATGTTAATCTGTGGGGGTCCTTTGTCGCGGACAGTGGCGCCCCGCAGCGGCGACTCAGTCAAACTCGTTGTCTCATTATATGCCTTCAAATAGCTTTATTAACATATGATTGAAGACATCTGCTGGATATTTCCATTTTAAATATTCGTGGATTGGTCATTGGATGTAATTATAAAGATGTTTAAATATTACCCCATTATGTGGTATTTACACGGGGCGACTTGGCAGGCGACTTGCTAGTCTATTTTAGTCAACTAGCGCTTTTTATCGATAATCACATGTAAAATCGAATCGCCATCACATTGAAAATAGGTTTGCGATTAGATTTTACAAGCGATTGTTGATATAAAGCGCTAATTCACTAAAATCGACCAGCAAGTTTCCTCCCAAGTCGACCCGTGTAAATACCACATTAACTTTATGATAGACTGTAGGTAGTTGTCACGTAATAGCAGAAAGTTATAATAACTACTTCACCATTGAGATTTGAGTTCTCTATAAAATCATCTTTAATGCTTTAATGGTGATGTCTACCTATTCGTTAAAATAAAGGAACATTCATAATAATGAAGAACCACATGCATCGTGAATAATATATGTAAGTAGTATGAGTAACTGGTCGTTAAACCTCATCTTTTATAATAAAGTAATAATATTTTTTATTTCTGTGTGGTGTCGTGTAGTTGGAAAAGTTCGCGGCCTTTTTTGAAGCATGAACTTTGCGTGTTCTATTTCTGGCAATACTAAACTTAGGCGGAAATGTAATATATTGTTTGACAGCAAAAATTTAAACAAATTGATAATTGTCTAGCTTTTTCATATTTTTAATATTTTTTTATTATACTAGGTGTTACAAAAATACCCCTAATGCCGAATATGGCATATAGGGACCATCAAACTGAACAACTTTTACTATGGGGCCAACTCTGAAATCGCGAAAAAAAAAATCAGCTGTTTCATACATTTTGATATTTTCGATATTATTTTTTGTATGGAACAGCTGATTTTTTTTTCGCGATTTCAGAGTTGGTCCCATAGTAAAAGTTGTTCAGTTTGATGGTCCCTATATACCATATTCGGCATTAGGGGTATTTTTGTAACACCTTGTATACGTTTTGCATTTTTTTTTTCGATAAGATTTCAAACCCTAATAAAAAAAGAATGGTGCAGTGCTCTAAGAAAGATTTTAGTGCTTTAAGAAACATTACTGCAAAATGGATCAGCAGCTTCAGGTCTGACAATTTTGATGATAAAGATGTTCCTCGCTGTGGTAACTTTATTACTTTTAGTACAAAAAGGCCGCGAACTTTTCTGACTACCTAATATATATTTTAAATTGTTTAACGGTATTTGAATCTAAGTATACACTAACCTTATTGTTGAAAACCACGGCTCATTATTCAAAATAACATGGTTTGTACAGCCACTATGTTTAACTCTGTATTTTTTTTTGCGAAACGCTTCGCAACGGTGCTACAGACTGCAAGAACTAAAATTAAACCTAAACAGCACATGCACTATCATTTAGCCACATCTACACTGATGATGATATTATGCATTTGATTGGCACTTCATGCATAATCCGATTTAGTTAATTAGACTAGTGATATAGTAATTATTCCAGTCAGTTAAAAGCCGGCTGCTTTAATTAGTTTTGTGCCTCAGATACGTGGAAATGCAATCGCAATTCAATTCTATTAATTATTGGCTTCATTACTCATTTGTCTCTTCGATAATTTCTGAAATAAACCATATTTATCTTTTTCAAAACTACCAACTATAAAGAGACTATTCTTTGTTATTAAAAGTGTAAGAAGAAGGAAAAAGAAGGAGAAAGAAAAGGTTGAGAGAACACCCCCCCCTCAATGTTAATATTTTGTGAAAGCGGTACTGAACTTCACAAAGTAGGTACCTAAATATGCATGAATTTTGAATTTTAAGGTTAACAAAAACTTATATCAATACTATACAATACACCTGAACTGGTAACTAGTGTTTTTTCAGTTTGTGGGTAGAGTAGATGGTTGCCGTTCTTTTTATAAGGAACTCGTCGATTAAACGATTGCGTGTGCTTTTGTCTGGTCGTATGATTATAATATTTCACTGAACTGAAATAGATAGTATTTCACGGAATAAATAATAGTACTAGTGCGTATCTATCTCCCACCTTTTGTTTTATATTGAAAACAGGAGCATCAACTGCGGGCTTAAATCCTAAAACAAAACTTGATCCTGCTAGTTTGTTTCTCAAAGCTTCAGCTTTAGAGCTTAATGCTGATACAACAACAGAGCAGCTGCGCTTTCGATGGCAGACGTATTCAATGCGACTAAAATTCTGCAGTACTTAACTAGTTTTATAACTTTACCTTAGTCTCATCTGTGAAACGAGCAAGTACGCTGGATGCACACTAAAAAGTCGTATTTCCTTCGCATTCAGTGCTCTCATCCTCAGCTTTGTTAGTCCGTCGGAAACAACGGACCTCTATCACGAGGCGAGAATTCCACAGTCGCAAACGAGGCGGTAGGGATGATACTTCACAAATTTGTCGAGGTCTATGTTTTTTTTTCTTAAATTTGATTCGATAAGATGGTCTGTAAAATGATAAATGGCTAAAACGTGGTCCCCATTATTAAAATAAACAACAATACATTATACTTTAATCACCTCGAGGTATTGTATTGCATTTTAGAGAATATTTTACCAAATTTAAAGGATTCCTTGGTGGTCGAAGGTAAAGGTGGTCTGGTGGTAAAACATTAATAAGCCGCTGTTACTTTGTACTGTAACGTACCGTTATTACAGTCTATTGTAGGACGTATGACTCTTTGAGAGGGTGTTGCTATTCGACTCTGCTGGACACCACACGACTGAAAAGTACATTTGTGCTTACTGATTGACAACACTTCGACATCAGAGGCTGTCACATCACTAGAAGAGCTATTATTCTGCTTCGTTGGCCCGCACTACACTAAAATTTTCGAGGAAACTGCGATGTTATAAGGGTAGGTGGCGCGGCTGAACCAGCTACGGTATGAATTCAACTAGGCAGGCAATTTCCTCTTTATGACGCGCCGTGGAGAGAGACGAATATTAGGAGAGTAGGGACGCCATGATTCCGAATTGCAGTTTGTCTAATGAAGTGGTCTTAGGAATCGGTGAACAGACTTTCTGTTTCAAATTTATATGCAAAGTAAAAATTACAAATGTAGTATGATGCTTTGATGCACTATAATAATGTCCAAATTCAAACTTTTGTTAACCTATTTCTTTTTAGCATTGTGTATTTTTAATAGTTGGTAGTAGCAATCACAAATTTTACAGAATTATATTATTTTCATGACAAGGATCAAATTATGCACATGAATATAATTATCTAACCTAACCTATCATTAAATTTTCGGTTCACACATGGACCATTTTTATAAAAATTAGAACTACTTTAATTTTAAACAATGTTATTTTAATAAGTACAATTGAAGTGTGGAATTCGAAAATTCTCAAGTTAAAAAAAATAACTTATACTGTGGCGTAAATCTGATCGGGAAAATTATTTTAACACGAACTAGATGTATGATATTAATATATAATAACACTTTGTTTCTGTGCTCATACGTAACAACGAACCAAAACAACATAATACAATTCAAATGTAATAAATTAATTTTATGCTACTACTACATTCAAATGATGTAAGATTACAGATAGAGTTTTATTTTAATAATGCTATAGGGTATGAAATGACGCAGTGCAATTATGGAAAAAGAGTGAAATCTTCTCTGCTACTTTCACGAAGATTTCTTCGACTCATTTCGGTTTTAAGAACATACATTAAGGAGCTTTCCGAATTCTGGATCCCGACGTTCGATCTCCATTCCCATTTCCCTTAAGAGCACCATTCAATTTCAATCTAATCCCGACACCAGGGAAAGTATGACATAACGACCTCGTTCACTCCTTGCTACTCCGGAGCGTTTCAACGAATCACCCGACACAATGTTGCTTTAGATCTTAGCCCCTACCAATTTATAATTCCAACTGTATTTTCAAATAATTATAAGATGAAATAAAGTTGTTAAAAATATTCAGGCTATATCATCTAGTATTGTATTTAACTTAACTAATGGCAAACAAACATATTTGCCACTAGGAAGGCAGGCAGCGGTTTTTTGAAGAGTAAGGAGTAAATTACCTCAGTGTTTCTCAGTTGAGGTCTATTTACTTATGTAAAATAATCAATAAAAAATATTAATTACAATTGCTCTCAATCAATATTTAAGTTTGAATTCTCAAACAAATAGGAGCTCATAGAAGTTAAACTTGACCATAGACAGCGCTTTCGTAGTTTACTATTTACAGTTAATAATAAATTCGTGAAACTTTGGTAGGGGTTGTAATGACACCAATTTCGTGAGCGATTTCTTTGATTGCCCGCGCATCTGAGTGCGTCATATTTGCATAATTGTGCCAGGAAAGCGGAAGACCTTTGATCAATATCAATTACCATGAAAAGTGGAGCAAATCGTTTGCAGTTAGACGAGGTAAGGAATGAATGGGAATTATAAATCTTCACTACTAAATGCCCTAGTAGCATGTCAGCATTTCTCCAGAGAAATGTCAAATATGAAATCCCGATGCCGACAAAACATTTGTTTATATTCCAAAAATGTAATTTTCACTTAAGAATTTATTTGGCGAGTACTTTTAGCTGTGTTTGCCGAAAAATTGGAAGGCAAGTGTTGATAGCCAAGGCGACACATTTTGTGGTTTTACAAAAGTAAGCGTAAACTTTTATAAATATGTGTTAGTACACCATGGACCCCGTTGGATAACGCCATTGTAAGATATTAACTGACATTCTGGTAAACATATGGTGCAATAAAACATTGTCATTCTGATCGTAATATGAGACAAAATATATCGGAGATGAACGAATGATTTTACGAAGACTAATGTACCTACTGATACTGACCTATTTACAACAATTACAACACAATACAAGTACTTATATAGGTACTTTAATACCCTGACACAAATGATAAACACAGCTTTTAATTAAGTATCACGAAATTAAGGCGTATCTTTATTCATCTCGTACATTCTCCCCTCTTAATATTTGCCAGGTGTCGTCATATCCCCTTTATTGCTAGACTTGTAATAATCCCGGGCCTCGTCTGGAGAAGTTAATAATGCTTTGTATAAACACGCTTTTGTGCTATCTATTTGGTAAGCATGATATTAAAAATGTCTAGCGTTAGGGTGTATGAGTATGAAACATTTGTCAGGTTGCTGTAAATTCCTTCAAGGTTTAGATACAAACAAACAGTAAATGCTACCATATGAATAATTTAATTTGTTATTGCGGTGAGTATAAATCTTTTTTTTATACGAAATCTTCGTCACAGTTGAGGTTATTAAATTACTATCTAAAATAAGAAATAATTTAAGAAAGTAGTTTTATACAAGGTGTTACAAAAATACCCCTAATGACAAATATGGTATATAGGGACCATCAAACTGATCAACTTTTACTATGGGACCAACTCTGAAATCGCGAAAAAAAAAATCAGCTGTTTCATACAAAAATTAAAATCGAAAATATCAAAATGTATGAAACAGCTGATTTTTTTTTCGCGATTTCAGAGTTGGCCCCATAGTAAAAGTTGGTCAGTTTGATGGTCCCTATATAGTATACCATATGCGGCATTAGGGGTATTTTTGTAACACCTTGTATATCACTTTAATTTTGTATAGTTTTTAACATACTATTTGGGACTAAGTTACTTTCCGAATTTACTAAATAACTTTTGGCAGATTTAAGAAAACGGACGACCTGAGTGGTGCAGTGGTCATTATGCCGGTCTACCACGCAAGAAATCCCGGGTTCGATACCTGGTCGGGCAGAAATTGAAATGATGAATTTAATTCCGTGACGGGTCTGGGTGTTACTATGTATAATAAAATAAGTATATATTTTAAAAGTATATATCAGTTGTCTAGCACCCATATTACAAGCTTTGCTTAGTTTGGGGCTAGTTGGCGCTGTTTGAAATTGTCCAAGCATTTATTTATTATAATTAAATGTAATGAAATGTAATCGAATAAAATCACAGAATAAACACACATGCAGGCTATAATTGTCAGTAACAAAAACAATACGTAACACAAAATCCCCAAAACAAAATAACGATCGACAGAATCCCGGGAAAGCGAAAAGATTCTCATTTTTCCTCTGCCAGCGGCAAGTTGGTAATGTAAGGACCCTTTCTATCGACTCCGTGTTAGTACGCGTGCGCTACCTGACAAATAGTAGGGATTTACTTTCATTATGTTGGTATTGGTTGGCAAATGTTGGATCAAACATTTGAATTGGTTGGACGAAACGCTTTCGTATCCTTTTCCACTTGTTTAAACATAATATGTGTGACTCAAACTACGTTGTTATTATGAGGTTGCGTAATTAGACATGCTTCGGTTTCTTTGCAACTTATGGAAGGAATTTAGGAAGTTGAAAATTATTAAGATATCAAAAACAATATAAATTGATTGTCAAGTTAAGGCTGATTTCTTAAGATTGGAGCTACGTCATTAGGTTTGGAAAGCCCTATGACGAGTTAACTTATACCTGAAGACAGTTATTATATGCTATCTACGTAGTCACTTTCCCTTGAATTCACCAATATTATAATTTTATTTAAGCATTATCATTATCATCAACATAAATAAAAAGTATAAATATTTGGTATTTTCAAAAAACATAATCTCTTAGTCCAATATCACGCAGATTGACGCAAATGTTGGCCAAACTTGGCCAGAACATTATTCTCGAAGAACACACATATTACCTGATATTGCCGCGTCGACAGTGACAATACGGTTAAAGTGAGGCTCACGGTGAAATATTGGAGTGGGTTTGAGTAAATTGTGCCTACACTTGGACGAATGTTACTTTTGTTACATGGAAAGAGTTTCTAAAATATGACAATATCATTAAGGCTATACTTTTTATGGAAATTACTTTTTGCAAGGAATGAAAATAATTAAGCTATTTAGAGTACTCAATGTAAGCACAGTTGTGAAAAAAGAAATATAATATGTAGCTTTCTTCCGCAAAAAATGCACATGCACAAACATTAAAATGAAATCAATTAATTATACCGATTTGGCATTAATATTATTACTGACTTGTATATTTATTTTGTTTAGATAATTGTGACCAATGCTTTTGTAATCTTTTCCATTTTTTTTTGTATTCATTATTTTTCGAGACTGTGTAATGGTTATAATAATACATAGGACATTCATAAAAGTATTTGCATATCGAACCATTTGATAGAATATGCGGAAATCATGTAATCTGTATTGTACGTATCATATTCGAGGAAATAAATAATTTATCTATTTTCATGGGAGCTTTCGGGTGTATTATTTTCATTGCTATTGGGTGACATCGGGAGAAGAAAAACATGATAATATGTAAACGTAGAATATGTATGGGTTGTTTAAGGAAATTCAAATTTTGAAATCACTTTGTGAATAAAAGACTGAATTGGAAATCTTTTATTTTAATTACGATCATAGTAAAAACGTATAACAATAATTTATGAATAAATTTTGATTATAAATATTAGATAACATCACAAACACTGCTCTGATCCCAAAGTAAGTAGCTAAAGCACTTGTGCTATGGTAATCAGAGACAACGGTGGAACTACAAATACCCAGACCTGAGCCAATATAGAAAAGTTCATTTTCTAAATAATTGACCCAGCCGGGAATCGAACCCGGGACCTCAGAGATGGCGACACCTTGAAAACCGGCGTACAAACCACTCGACCATGGAGGTCGTCAAAATCAGATTAATTGGTGTTATTAGTCTAACTAATTATATTTCAACTGTCAAACGCGAACATCCAAAACAAAGGACAATTAAACGATATTAGCAGTTAGCCAAACAATAACAAAATTAGCAATAAATAAAGGCCGGCTCACACCTGCGCGTCGCCCGGCCACAAAGGGGGTGACCGACAATAACTCAGCGTAACCGGCCCCAGAGGCGAGCATAACGTAAACAATAATGCTAACCCTTGTATGGAATAAAATGTTGGACCCATATAACAAACAACCGAAAATGTGTATTGAATTATGGTGCCCCAAAGCGGTTTTCATGGGCAAATTTTATCCACTTATGTTTATGCCCGTTATCGTGAGTAATATTTCATGAAAAATAGAAGGTGTTTTTTACTATCTAGCAGCCTTTTATGTCGACGTGGAATTAGTCGACCATTACGTATTGTGGTCGAGCGTTAAAAAAATAAGAGTCAAACATAATAAAGTAAATGATTTACTTATCATCATACTCTTGCGTGATTTATCATTTTTAGGGTTCCATACTCAAGTTATCAAGGAACCCTTATTCATAGTTTCGCCATGTTCGTCTGTCCGTCTGTCTGTCCGCGGCTTAGCTTAGAAGCCCTTAGTACTAAAAAGCTGTAAGCACAAATACCAATACTGACATTTGTGATCAATACGAATTCTATTCAATAATTTTCGTGTTACGGGTGGATACACAGAATCGATGTTATCTTTTGTCCAGACTGCTAGTTGGATGAGCATAAAAGGGTGGAAATAACTGCCGGCGGGGTAGCGGTGGCGGTGGCGGTAGGATTGCGCAGTTATCGAGTACCTACCTACAAAGCAATGAATGCACAGATATGAAGCTTTCATTTTCTTTGTAATGTATCTGACATCTGGCTTTTGTTTCGCGGAATGAAAGGTGAACAAAAGAGTATTTAAGCTGCATTTTTTCATCTATGGTCATAGTTTGCTTTTATTAGCACTTTTAAATAGGAAGAATTTTGGTTGTTTCATCAGGTAATGAATTTAAAGTTCTTGGGTATACCAAATGAAACTGCCTTTTTGACAAGCATTACCACATAAACAGCTTACTTCTGGCTTACGTTATAGTTATAGCTCCAATATAATAAAAGCAGCATCGAAAAGCACTTTCGACACCTTCAGAAGCAAAACCTTAGGGTTGGCGATACACAAAGTAGACCTCATGAACATTCAAAAATCTAAATACTCTAACAATTAAATAGATACTAAATAATATACTAGAAAAAATACGCCTCGCACCAGATCATGTTCTCGGACGGGAATCGAACCCACGACCTTTGGATATCCGGTCCAATGCTCTGACCGCTGAGCAATGTACAAGGAACTACCTCGACATTCAACTGAACATCTTTTCAGATATTTTTAAACCGTTGATTAAGATGAGAAAGCTATATAAGTTCCTACTAGAAAAAAATCGACTCGCTATCAAAATTGTCTCAGGCGGGAATGGAACCCGCGACCTTTGGAAGTCCGGTTAAATGCTCTGACCGCTGTGCTATCGAATCACTATTAGTGGCATCGTCAAAACTCTTCTAGTAAATCCCACTCGTACGCTAGCAGTCAGCGTTATTTCATCAATGTGAGGAATTACCTCTACATTCAATTGAATTATCTTTCACAATAATAATTGGTTAAGATGAAATAGCTATATATTTTTTTCGAGATTTTAGCCGATTCACCGAGTCACTAGTGGTTTAGACGATGCCACTAGTGACTCGGTAGCTCAGCGGTCAAAGCATTGCACCGGACTTCAAAGGTCGCGGGTTCGATTCCAGCCTGAGACAATTCTGGTGACAAGTCGAATTTTTTCTAGTTATTTTGGGACTTTTTGAGGCTTTACTAATATATTATTTTACCTATATTTTAATTAAATACAAGTGTAACATGGTATTATTTTGATAAAAACTGCCAACAAGTTTTAATGGCATGGGATTCTTAATTCGATTTCGAAACTAAAAAGCGAAAGTAAATCGGTGTTTTCGTCAACCCTAGGACTAGGTCCGATATTTACGAGCGTAAGATAAAGGACCAAAACTTGTTCATTGGTTTCCCATTATCCTAAATAAGTATGGATTAGCTAGGGAGAGCCTCTACACCGCCATAAATACCCAGGAAGAGGTCTTTATAATGCCTTCATTATCTTACTAAACCCGTCGTTTCTTGTGTATTTTACGATAAAATAAGTTTTACGGTTTTCTAGTTCACATATTATATCGTTAATTACTCTTTTACGATATTTAACCAATGCTAAAACTATGTAAGTACATGATGAACTTTGTTTTATACTGCGCAGTAAACGTGAGTCTTTAAGTATTATTTTTAACCTTACAGGTTTTATTATGAATACCATGGTAATCTTAAGTTTTTTTGTGCAATTTTGAATTAACACCATTGAGGTAATAAATACAATTTAGATACTATGGATGTAAGATCTGAAATTGTATGTATGTAACTATAGAAACTACTCAATTCTTAAAAATGAAATGTTGTGGATAACGTGGTAGTTTACAAAATTAGTAAGCTCTTATGTAAGTGTAATATGTATAACCTCATTTTGTAAATGTTTGTTGTTCTTAATAAAAATAAAAAACTTGGTAAAAAAAAGTGCAATTTGAAGTCACTGAATATTAATACATAGCCTAAAGAAAGAAAGTTTGTGTCAAGCTGTGAGGGAGTAATTAATTTCAATAGTATAATGATTTATCTAAGAATGCATATCAAATTGGTTACTAAAACTCTACATCATCCGTGCAATATAACGAAACTTATAAAATTCCTCTTATATTACAATTATCTTTGTCAAACGCCAGGACATATATCTTAGACGACACATTTTTGCTGCGTAGCAACAAAAAGGAATATCCCGACAAGTCGCTAATTCAATCAAGGAAAATCCAATTATTTCCACGTAGGGTCGTGTAGCAGACTCATCTTGTGTGATATTAGATTTAATTACGAGACAAAGGGATGTGATATAAAGGTAGTGATGTGGTTTTCTTTTTTTAATGCTTTTTTTAATGTATTATTTTCAAAAATAAAACGGTTCTTTAAGGCCCGTATTTGTAAACCGTTCTCAACGTTGAGAGCTATCTTGAGATCATACCTGAGATGCTGTTCCTATAAGAAGAGCATACCTTATGTGTGTACGTGACTATAGTTGGTAAAATATTTTGTACGTCCATTTTTCTGAGTCCATAAACAGCAGTAGATAGGTAATTTTATTCGGGAAACTTTATTGGAAGCATTCCAAAATATTCCATGCGAGATTGTATTGAAAAATAACAACTTACTTAGTATTATCATAATTAAAATATTGATAAATCGTTTATGGTTAGGAACTACAAATAGTTTATAATAAAAGCATAATAAATATAGAAATACGTTAATAAATCCTAACCTTCGTACATTTTATATGAACATCGCTCACTGCAGCAGCAGCGGGCCGTACCACAACGTACTGCGATATTACAATAATGGGCTATTTACATGGGCCGATATTCACCGGATGTACCGTCACCTGTGACGGTCGACTTTAGTCACCTAGCAAGTCGCTTGTAAAATTGAATCGCAGGTGACATATCGGTGACGGCGTCGCTCTATCGTCTATGTAGTCGATGGCGTAACTTAGATAACAAAATGTTATAACACTTAGTTTCAATTTTGGTCACCGGATGATAAGCTTGTTCAGTCACCTGCGGCCTAGGCTGAATTGCCATTTACACATACACAGTCGATTTTCGCCGTGCAGCAAAAGTCGTGCGGCTGTCACTCGTGTAAATACCACATTAGAGCTCAAACACACAGGATACGTTACGGTCATGCGATCTGATCTCAGATCGCTGCGACTTATGTGATGTATAGAACCGGGACGCAACCAGTGTGGAATGGATAAGAGAACCCCATACATCGCACAGATCGCAGCGATCTGTGGATCAGATCGCATGACCTGAACGCATCCTGTGTGATTGAGCTCTTACAGACGCTGTCGATGCGATCCGCCGCTGTCTATAGATTGTATGAAGCTTAGTCTGATTCTCAAACTGTTAATTCTAGACCATTCAAAAGAAACAATTTAGAATCATTCAAAAGTGACCCAGTCTCTAATGAACAGTGAGGGTCACGCCAGTTATTATTGTGACACAAACAGCTACAAAAGCCTTTGCCAAAAAGATATTCATCATTTAGGCGTGTCTTGACCCTAATAAGAAAAAGCTATTATTAATATCAGTAATTGCGAAAGCGGATCTGTGACGGGTGGACCCTTATTACGACTGTCAGTTATCATTAGCCCGTTAAAATAAATGGTATGGTTGGCGAAGAGGAAGAGCAAAAGTCAACTAGGGTGAAGAATATTCGTACTTACAGCTTTTTTTTTATTCGTAATTTTCAGGGCGTTTGCTAAAACACTTTTAGATGCTCCCGTCCTGGATGAGAGATGCTTAATGTTTTGTGTATTTTTTTGCTGCAGTTTTTTTATTTTTTTAAGTTTTATATTATTAAAAAATTACTAATGTGTATAAAACATATTCAGTTCTCAAGCTTACGCTCGCATTATACATTGAAATAAAACACTGTTAACAGATACTAGCGTGGTTTTATTGAAAGTACTTTGGTAATTAGTTGGTGTTTGGTTTTAATTTTGATTTTCCCGACGTTTCGTCACCTTTGTTGTTTCGTCACCAGCTACCGTGGTCACGGGGGACTGAAGCCGCTTGTGAGCCTACCCTCAAGCTATGATTTTATAAAGACGTTCAGAAATTTATATTGAATTTATATTAACAAAGTACTTGCAATAAAACCTCGCCAGTATCCATTAAAAGTGTTTTATTTCAATGTATAAAACATGTTTATATTTTTGTACATGAGTTTGGCTCATTATTATAAGGGTTACCCCTCTATAAAATAAGGCTGGTATTGAATCCCTTTAGCATACAAGCTCAAAAGCATGGAATCATAATTTTACAAAATATTGTATTCTCACGTAGATAAAGTAATTTCATTTATATTTCATAAAAACAGTTTATTATAAATTCCTATGGTTGTTTATAATTTATGGCTCAGCACCCGCACGGTACACCAAAACCGCTATCAGAGCGATATGTCAGAAACATCCGCTGGGGAAACCGCACACACGTCACCTGCAGATATTAGTCAAAACTCAAGAACAGTTTTAAATATGCGGCTTTTAAAGCCATTTTAAACCTTATTCACATGAAGTCAAAAGCTTTAAAATCATAACGACTAGCACGAAGTTTTGCCTAAATTCGGACTAAACAATTTACTGTCTGTTGTGCTCCTCGTAATGGCTGTTCAAATACCGACTTTATTGCTAACGACGGACATTCCTAGTTGTCTTTTGATCTGAAGAAGTCATCGTTTGATATCTCAGATAACATATCAATACGCAGAGGTTGTTGGGAACTTTGATTTATTGCCCATCTCCGTATGAGAACTCCATTGAATGTGTACTTTTATCGATTTATTTGATGTTGGTAGCAAAAGCAATATGTTATTTGGAAACGGACGATGTTTTATGACAAGTAACTTCATAAAAATTTGAGGAATCCATTCATAATTCATAAAAGTTGAACTTTTTTAATAGATTGGAAAATACAGCAGAACAATATTACAATGTGTGCTGTTATGTTTAATATTGTTCGCATGCGGTAGGTAAGTTGATTTACAAAAAATGTCGTGTTGACAAAAATGTCAGTCAAGTTCTCGTGTCAATTCTGATACGTTTCCTAACCCAAACAAATGCACCTTAAATCGCAATTGGATCACGTAGTCTCTTCATTTCCCGGAATTCTCACAGTATTTCCAAGTACCCCGCACGGGGGCCAGGTATACCCCCCGAGGGTGCCGGGGTAATTTATGACCCCAGATAACGAGGGCTCACACTGGCCTTATCGACTTCCTTGCTCTTTTTACTCGGCTCTCTCTAGTGCTTTTTCGTTGGCAAATCGGCTATTACAAGAACGTTATCGAGCGCAGACAATCGAGCCACCGCTGATTAGATGTGTCTGGTTTATTTTCCGTCGAGTTTGTGTATTTTAAAGCGTCTGTATGCTTCAGCTTCATTTCAGTTATGGCTCAGTGCTTAAGATCCTTAGATAGGACTTTGGTTGATTACATTATCAACATTTATTTTGAAACTTTCGTAGTTAGCTTTGTGCCGCCTACGATTTAAGGACGTCCTTAAAACAAGCAACTGAAGAAAAATATTAGGATAAAATTTGCCGACTAGCGAATCAAAATTGCACATCGAATGTCTGATTACGATTATCATAGATTTTTTTAGAATTTCTCACTTTAAAAAGTCCATAACTTTTAAAACTTTATGATGTAAATGAGATCAAAAATTAATTTCCTAGGATCACCCAGTCTTCTCAAAGTTTTCTTAAAATATTAAGATGTGGTACCCGCATACGTCACGTACGGAGCATTGCGCACACCTGCCGCTGAACTGTTTTATGGCATCTTCATCTTGAGAGCACGCTTCCTCGCGTTAACTCAAATGCTCTCTTATTTTACTGCTGAAATTCATGACAGACAGTCTTTTGTTTGCATTAGGAATAAATAATAAACGAGAGTTGAATGGAAAGCAGTTTCTTATGGCCACCAGTGTTTAGGACTAACCGAGGGTTGAAGAAAACCACTAGTCCTTATATAATGTATCAAACAGAACATTTTGTGACAAAATTATGGCTTATCTCACTTTGGAAATGTGTGGTTTAATTTGTATTCTGAGGGTGGTGAATTTAAGTTTTTATTAGCATTAAAATGCACTGTAATTTTTGTATTTCTGTGCTACGATTGCTAGTTGCTTTTTTTTTCTTAAAATAAGTAGGCTGGATTATATGAATCTATAATCGCCTAAGATTTGATGTGTTCTTACTTCCTATTTAAATAAACCCACAATACGAAGTGCTCGAAAAATCTTGAGGGCCCAGAATACATAAAAGTCAAGGGTATCACACTGGATACAACTGCATCAAAATTATTAAAGCAATTCGGCAATATACTAAAGAAAATATAATTTTGTTTCGCATTAAAAACGAAACAAGATAAGCTCAACTATTTGGCACGTTGTTCAGCCATAAGGAAACGGGTAACCGGCGCCAATCACACCCGCCTGAAGAATGGCGGTCATTTCCTGAACGGGAAAGCTTTCACACCTTCTCAGTATTTTTTGAGACTGAAGGAAATATAATCTATCAATAACGTCTTGTTACCTTAGTGCCGATTTGTAGCCGTATTTGATTAGGTGTGTAACTAGCTTTCTTATTAAAAGTATTTTATAAAATTTTATAAAGATTTCCCAATTGATTCATGTAATGAAAGTGTCTTTCGCCCTAATTTTTCACGTAAAGAAACAAAACAAGTGTTTTTTCTGCTGCATGGCTCCGATGATAATAAGACTGTGTATGTAATGGAGCTTATTAGTCATAAGAACTGACTCCAAAATTACACTTTATCGCGTTATTAAGAGTATTTTCATCGTCACGAGATGATAGTGTTAAACGCGATATTAAAGTTCTCACCTCATTATCCTGTCACAACACAACATCTTGGTATCTACCTACACGTCATTATAAAGTGGTAAGCCGATTAAACTTCTTTTATCCTTATTGAATTTTAAAAGATGGCGTTCGGAACTCTTGATGAGATTTGAGTCCTGAGGGCACAACTCCGACGATAGGGCCATAAACGGCAGCTGGGTAGCGATTGGGTCTCATTACGAATAGATCTGCAAAGTGATTACTCAGAAAAAGATGTTTGATAAACAGGCCATTATCAATTTGCTAGAGGCGCCGTTGTGAGTGCGAAACCAATATACATTTTCTTACCGCGTACCAGTGAGATGTCGGATCTAGATGTTTATCATTGAATAGTAATGATTAAAGTGCAGTAGAAACACCCACATTGACTTAATAGTTTTATCATACGATTCTTAGGCAATGCTTTCTATTAAGAGCGTTTGAGTAAATTGAATAAACTGGTGCGTTTATTTAGATAGTTGGTCATCGAAAGAATAAGGGGAAGAAATTATATGTGAGTGTTTATTTGGCTTTGCTTTTTTATATGGGTTAAATTCTTATCTCATGAACATTTTTTTCATAAGATAAGGATGACAAAGACTATAGAGTACTATAGACAATCTAATTTAAGCAATCTATAGACATTAACAAAAGTTTTATTTTAAATTATATTTTATGTAAAGTTTTGTTGTAGTTTTATCCTCAAGAGAATTAAACCACCGTATACTATTTTAAAATATATACAACAGCTTTTGTTTATTTCGTATATTAGGTTATAGTAAAACTGTTATCACCCAATTTAAAACGAACAACAGATAAATCATAAACTCCACCACAAACGGGTTTACGAATATATTCCCTTTGAAACAGGAAATTTTAAATGTTATTGGATTTTGAATTACGGTCTGAATAAATGCAGGAGATGCGAATAATTCTGGCATGTGTTAAATTTTCATTGAATTGATAAGCCAACGTGACATGTTTACTGCATTGCGTATTACGAATCAAATATTTCGTAAAATAAATTTATGATTCAATTGAACATGACAAAGGAATATAACTTTTTTTATATACTCGTTCAATATATCTCAAAAGAAATAATAAACAAACGAGAAATATTCCATTCAAAATCACATTAAAAACTTTGAAATTGTAGTCAAGTTTAGGATCGTCAGATGTTTTTTTTGTAACTCCACTTAAAAGAAATCACTTTTTGTTAATGGCAAAATGTATTGCAAAAGATTGCAACAGAGAAGGAAAAGTTTTTACTTGATTATGCCCTTTAATGAAGAAATGTGCGCCCAAGAAAGGGTTGTAAATTATTCCAACACTTTTAGCTTAATTATGAACAAAAAACTTGGGGAACTTTTCAAAATTAGCTTTCCTGATTTCTTTAAGGGTTGGTCATTAATCATTTGGCTTCCACGCGAAATGCCTTCTATAAAAAATATATTAAACTTTCTCGCTCGTCACTCCCCAGTTTTGGCTGTATGTTAATTCGCTATCGTTAAAATTGGATATTTTTATGACAAAAGGCCAATTCGAAACGCGCTCGTAAAAAGGAGATTTTGAATTTTATTGTGGTCTTTCTGATTGAAGCGTTATAGCTATTGCTTAATCTTGAGATCTTGAATGGTTCGGAAATAGATTACAGATTTTGAATATCACTATTACATTGCGTTGAAATAATCTTCTCCTACTCGTTTCACACTCCTACGTAGATATAATAAAAGATAAAGATCTTTTCTTAAGTAAAAAAATATTCATGGGCTTTGTTCCTAATAAAAAAAAGATGCACGTTAAAATACGCTCACTAAATTATTTTTTATTTTCATAGATAACTTATCTCTCGCTAGCAGAACAACCTACTTATTCTTACAATTATCAAAATATTATTCATACTTACATTAATAAAATAACAATTTTAAGGATCTCTTTTGGTCTAATCGTTAACCAGCTACGAAATAAAGTGTCTTTCTTCACTTTTTCATTATTTCTGAAATGAGTTTACACATTTCGTAGTTGTTAATATAAACAAATGTAAACTATTAATTAGAATAAATTACAATATTAAGCTCTATACTATATATTTATATTAAGAATCAGAACACGAATAAGCATCTCTATGGTGGCATAAATGTACATTAGTTGCCCTTGGGAGCGCAGTTCCGTCTGCGGGCAAATTAATTTGTCCCGAGGGAATATTAAAAACCACCTATCAATTTGATCTAGTGTTGAAGGACTCCCTTGATGTTAGAGCTCTGCTGGGATTTAATAGAATTGGCTTTATCTGTGATTTTGTTGTGATCGTGCTTTACAATTTAAAACTTGTAATATGAGAATTGAGTTTATCTACATTAAACTAAAAGGTAACTTAAAATGTACAAAAGACTTTTTTTTAAAGTAAGAAAAGAACTTTTTGTAAAAGTAAGAAAATATTGTTACTTCACTATACTACGGATAACTGTTACTACTTCACGATGCGTAAAAACTTAATTGAGAATTTTAAGTTATACCTATATTATTTATCAAAATAGAATTTTTAATCTTTTTTAAAATAATTTCTGCGTAATGTCAAATTATTAAGACACTCATTGTTATCTCATCACTCATTTGTCCTCTCATTTGATCTCAACGTGAACTCGAAGCGACGCGGTGCGGCGCGGTACACGTAAATTCAACGCGATGCGGTGCAACGCATCCGCCGCGCACTCTACTTGCGTTTGGTCTAGTAGGACACTTCAATAGGCATATTATTATTAGGCACCGACTGATTATTGTTTTCGCGCCGCGCCGCTTCGCGTTCGAGTCCAAGATCGCTCACGTAAGACGGCGCCTTAGGGTTATTTAAGAAAATTATCAAAATAAAACAATGTAATGTTTTCCTAAAAGCAGCGGTCATTTTGCCAAAGTTAATACGGTAATTAACATCCACTCTTCTCACTAAAGCACAACAAAAGCTACATTACCAAAACTTATCACATCTAGTGTAACTAATGAATCCATATATCGTTCCCAAAGACATAAAGCTAACCGGGAGAAAGAAAAAGTTTATTTATTACTATTGTTGAGTAAAAACAAGGTAATGCTGCGCATAGCTCATGTGGCACACCTACGCACATTCGGACGAAGGATTTATTGGAATCATTAATCGTGTGGCAAATATCACGGGACCCAGGGAATCAAGTCAGGACACATATTTGGACGATTTTTCTTTGTCTCGTTTGTTACTTGTCCGAACTTTCTTCGTGCGAGGGTAAGGTCGGTAACACAAATGATATACCTATTGACCAAAATTTCACTGAAAAGTTGAAACAGATTTTTATGTACCTACCTTACTTAGTTTAAATACTTAGCTAAGCTTTTAAGCAAATATAGATGATACTTGCTTGTAACATGGAATTTACAACACCTTAAGAACATATTTATCACCTTCGTTTGTCTATAAATAAGTCGAAGAAAAGCATGTAAGTATAAATGAAATTGTTTTTTGTGTTTACAAAATGTTCGGTTCGTGGTCGCTTCTTGAAAGCAAAACTTTTGGTTGCGTGTTCGGTTATTGCTAGTGTTTGCATTCGAGTTACAACTGCAATGCTTTGTTAATTAGTATTTAAAATACAATGAGTAGTTCACAATTTTGTAGCTAACTATTTTTTAGGTAAGTTTAATTTCGACCACCAAGTGTAAAACCATCCTTAGTAGAGTATTTGTGTTTTCATGCAGTGTAGTGAATGAGATCGCCAGTACAGATACCGCCAACTTTGGAACATTTCCATTTAATTATAAGGCGAGGTCTGAAGTGAGGTTTTAAAATTCACCGGTGCTGAAACAAGCAAGGAAATGCGATAGCAGAAGATTGGGAATACCAATTGCTATGAAGGAAAATGAGACAGAGTGATTCAACTTTTGCAATTGGATAGAAGTGAAATTAGAATGTTACACTATATTATTAAGTAAAGGAATCGAATACATAATGTACCTACCTTGCGTAAAGCATTAGTAAGTATTGAGCTTATCAAAGATATTGCAAAATTAATAAACAGACGAACATAGAACCTCCTCCTTTTTTTAAAGTCGGTTAAAAAAGAGAGACCTTTTTTAATATTTTATTGGGAGTTTGCATTATTGTTGAGATTCGAGGTCGTTGTGTTATGGAAATCAGAGACCACGGTGGAACTACAAACAGGTCTGGGACCTGAGACAATATAGAAAAGTTCATTTTCTAAATTGAACCAGCCGGGGATCGAACCCGGGACCTCAGAGATGGTGACACCTTGAGTATAACAAGTTACAATATTGTGTAACTTACCTTCAATATAACAGAATAACGATTATAATTAGGAACCAATTATTGCGTTTTATCTCCAGCAATATCCAAAGTTCTTTGTAAATCCTTCTAAAACCTAGGAAGCATTACCATTTATTCGAGAGTCCACTCATTGTGCGAGCTATCGGGTTCCATTTACGACTCGTCCCGTCCCATCCTGTCCCATTGTCCCATCTGGAGAGAGCTTCGATTATTACCGCTGTTATGCGATAAGAATTCCCAACAATCGAATAAAACACGAATCAATTCGGAAAATAACAAAGGCTATTGAATTCAGTAATAACGACTCGATTCCGTTTCGAATAAATTGTTTTTTAAATAAGAATCTCTTTAGCTGGATTAGATTGGGAAATGTGTATTTGTTGTTATTGAACTGAAGAGCTGTATGTTAATTTAAGTATTGGAAAATGAGTAATTTTTCAATACCAATATTTTTACTTCTTTTTGTGTAGTTACTTAGTTGGTCTTGGATTATAGCACGTTGCAGCTTTATTTCGACTGGAAGGCCTCTGCCTCGAATTTTGCGAGCAGCGGGGCATCAAGTGAGGTGAAGGCCAAGCACTATCCCGTCGTGAATAAAAATAAAATAAAAAAAAGTAATATTATCTCAATATTATTACTATTGAGACCCATCTCCCTAACTTAATTAATTTAATTTGCTATTTTCTTCGGGAAGTTGAAGATAAATTAATTTCGCCTATTTTAAAGTTACAGTCACGCATCAGAGTAATTAATTTGAAATCTCCAGAGTCCATAAAATAGGTTTAATTAAAAAGAAAACGCGGAAGAGACTAGCCGACTTGCAAATCCGGCTTAGTATGCAGCGACAGTAGGAGTACCATTCAATACTTAATATATTCAGGATTTTTCTAGGATCCGAAGTTGAATTTATTTTCTCTTATTGTGACAATGAATAGCTTGTGGCTTATTAAATCTAAACTAAACATACAGTAAAAAAAACTGCAATTAGGTGAGGTATTTGCACTGATAGACAATGATAGAGATTTAGTTTCCTATGTTAAAATGGAAACAATTGTGTCACTGCTAATAATATATTATTAATAGTTGTTGTCTCTCACTATCTTTCCTATTACTTAATATCCAAATTATCTAAACTGAAAGAAAAAAGGATTTTTCCAGTTGCAATCCAAAAACTTACAGAAATTGTTCTTGGATCAAAAGAGGTCAACAAAATGTATCTGTATCAAAATGGCTTTAGCAGTTGAGTAATGTAACTTCTAACCAACTAGCTAGACCGTCTAAATATCAAGTCTTCGAAGTCCTATTAAGACATTTCCATTATTTTTCCAATAGTATTCCACTAAGAAAGCACTTACAGCAACTTTGTCCGCAAAATCAGTCTTAAAGGAGGTCAGCAAAACTTATCAAAAAGTACTTATCCTCTTTTGGGATTCCGGCAGGGTAATCCTAGCCAGATATTGCCGCAAAACTTTCTGTACGAGAAATTCGTTTTTCATGTTACGCGGAGATGTTAAGCCGATATTAAAATTTGGGTTTACGATACGGTTTTTTCCGCTGAAAGACGATTAAAGCCCATGATACCTACTAAGTAAGGATGAGAAAACTCGTATATACGTAAATGTAATTTTAACGGCGAAAGTAGGTTAGGGAAATGTTTTTTACTGGTTTTATTATTTTTTGGCGTTTATTTTTTGGGTGAATGACATTTGGCTTATGAAGTGAAGTCATATTTTAGAATAAATTATTTATTTCCGCATAAATTCACATAATAAGTATATCTAAGAACGATTTGTTATTTGACATTAGCGTACCAGCGTACCAAACTCAACTGGCTCCCTTTTAGCCGGCGCAGAGACAGATTACAAACTTTTTACGCTTTTTTACTCTTTTCCTACCAATTTCGACCTATTTTTATTTCAGTAAAGAACACTTAACTTTACGATTGTTGTACGTTTGATATTTTTTAGGTTTCAACATAAAAAAGTCTCATAAGCAAAAAAAGACACTGACAATCTTACAGCAAACAAAGAAGAGTATCTGTCGTTTACGATTTACTATGGTACCTCTACATGCCAGATACGACACAGTCCGTATGCAGGGTTAATAAATAGCTCATTCCACCGGTGCTTCTTACCGCCACCCATTGTTTTCTAACTACGCCCAGTTGTTACGGTAAACGCTGTATCTGTACACATGCACCCGATGATTTATGTCGGTATCAGTTTTTGGATTTTATGCTATTGCGAAATTACGGCATAATGGTATTAGTAGCCGACTGCTGGCAACAGCATCAGGTAACATTTTAAATGCGAATTAATGTTTTTTTTATTGAATTGGGACTTAATAATTGTGACATCGCATTAGGTCAAATTAATATTTTCAAAATGCTTATACAACCTAACTTTGTTTGTAATTTTGAGCTACTTTAATACGTAGTACATACAAAAAAAGGCTTTAATATTATGTATTTTTTTTTAATCTTAATTCAACAGTATACCTTCTGCAGCTACGCTACGGTGGTATTAACGAAATGAAATGAAATGAAATGAAATTAAATATTCTTTATTCAAATAAACTTAGATATTAAGTGCTTTTGAATTGTCTATATTTTCCTACCACCCATTCGAGACTTTTTTAGCTGACAAGAAAAATGGGCGCAAGAAACTTATCAGCTTTGTCAGAAATCAGAGTAACGATATTTACAAAGAAATTATATCGTTACCAAATACCAAAACAACATAATAAAAAAAAACAATAAAGTTATTAAAAACTGAAAATTAGGATAGTTATTTATAATGTTACATCCATGCATTGCTGTCTTTTAAATAATCTTCTACTTTGTAATAACCTTTGCTCATGAGCGTCTTTTTAACATGTATTTTGAATTCATGCAAAGGCAGTTCAATTACATTTTGTGGAACTTTATTAAAAAGGGCAATTCCTTTCCCCATAAATGAGCCCCTAGTTTTTGCTAGTCTAAAACTAGGAACGGCAAGTTTGTCTTTATTTCTTGTATTAAAACGGTGTACATCACTATTTTTAGCAAATGAGCAATAATGTTTCCTAACATTAACTAAATTATCATAGATGTAATGGCCTGCCACTGTTAAAATATTAATTTCTTTAAACAATTCTCTTAAAGAATCTCGCGGCCGAAGGTTGTATATGGCGCGAACAGCTCTTTTTTGGAGCACAAAAATATTTCCAATATTAGCTGCTGAGCCCCACAACAACATTCCGTAGGACATTACACTATGAAAATAACTAAAATAGACCAGCCTTGCCGTTTCAATGTCAGTTAAGAGCCTTATTTGTTTAACTGCGAATGCCGCAGAACTGAGTCTACTCGACAAGGCATCAATATGTGGATCCCATTGTAGTCGTGAATCTACTGTCATACCTAGAAATTTTGTGCTCTCAACACACTCGACTACTTCTGCATTCAAATTAATATGCACGTCTACCTGCCTTACATTAGGTAAAGTGAATTTTACACATTTTGTTTTCTTCGGGTTTAATGCTAAATTATTAATGTTAAACCAATTCAAAACTTTAGAGAGAGCACTATTTACATCGTCAGAACAATTATTACCTCTATCGACTTTGAAGACTAAGGAGGTATCATCTGCAAATAGCACTGTCTCACATAAATTCTCCGCGTAGTAAGGTAGGTCATTAATATAGATTAAGAACAGTAAAGGTCCCAATATCGATCCTTGGGGCACGCCCATGCTAATGGGGGCTCCAGTAGATGCTGCTTTATTAATAATTACTTGTTGTGTTCTACCACACAGATAAGATTGCATAAGGCTAACTGATTTATTAGAGACACCATAATGTTCTAACTTTTTTAAGAGAGTTATGTGATCAACACAATCGAACGCTTTAGAAAGGTCACAAAAAATGCCAATTACATCTTGCTTAGCCTCCCAAGCGTCAAAGATATGCTTCAAAAGTGCAATTCCAGCATCAGTAGTGCTTTTGCCTTTAGAAAAACCAAACTGATTCTTATGTAGTATATTATTCTTTGTAAAGTATTCTAATAATTGAAGATATATAATTTTTTCAAATAGTTTACTTAGTGCAGGTAAAATAGATATTGGTCAAAAATTGGTTGGATCACTTTTATCTCCTGCTTAAAACAGAGGAATTAATTTACTGTATTTCATTAAGTCAGGAAAGGTACCTTCGTCAATGCATTTGTTAAAAATAAACGCTAAATAAGGAGCTATTACATCAATAATTGATTTAATAATATTGGTAGAAATGCCCCATAGATCCTCTGTTTTTTTAACATTAATTATTTTAAAAGCTTTTATGATATCATCACTGTTAATATATTTAAAATTGAATACTTCATTACACTTATCAACACTTGACTCAAGGAGGGCGATAGCAATGTTAGGACAGGAATTTAGATTACCAGTAGTTTCCAGGGGAATCCGAGTGAAAAAATCCTCAAAAACACCCGCAACTTCAATATCGGCATCTACAGTCTTATTTCCAAGTCTAAGAGAGAAAGAATTTATTTTATCTTTTGGTTTCCCTGTTTCTTGATTAATAATATTCCATGTAGCCTTTATTTTATTCGCTGATGATTTAATTTTATTTGTGATAGACATGGATTTTGCAAGAATACACACATTTCTAAATGTTTTGGAATACTTCCTGACATATTCAATGAAATTAGGGTCACAGGAAGTAGCTTTTAAAGCATACAGTTCATATAATTTATTTCTACTCTGATAAATACCTGGTGTGGCCCAATCACTAAATTCCTTTTTATTGCTATATTTGATTACTCTTTGTTTAAAATTTTTATTAAATTCAATTTGGACCACACTAAATAAATGATTGTAAAGGATATTGGGTTCCATAGAAGGTACTGGTAAATTTTCAAGTTTATCCATAATGTTATTCCTAAATTTATCTACACAATGTTTATTTATTGGCCTACAAACTATTTCGCGTTTAGGACAGACATGATGGTGCTCTATAGAGACAAATTGTCCGCTATGGTCGGATCTAATACAATTTAATATATATTTTTTAAGGATATTACAATTTGAAAAAATGTTATCCAAACAAGTAGCTGATGTGGGCGTTATTCGAGTCGGCTCTTCAAAAGTGTGAAACAAATTAAAAGATTTAAATAAGTTAATGAACCTACTCGAGAGGTGGTTAGATTCTAGAATATCAACATTAAAATCCCCACATACCACCACTTTTTTATTGCTTCTACATGTTTTTATTAAAACTTCCTCCATAGCGGACTCAAACGCTGGGTAGTTCCCAGATGGGGGTCTATATACACAAATTATAATCATTTGTTCCAGTTCCACACAAGAGAGCTCAATAATTTGTTCAATTGTATGAGATATTACATCTTTGCGCTCTTTATATTGTATTGAATTATGCAATAATATAAGCGTTCCACCTCTTATAGCAAAATTCCTACTAAACGAACTTGCATTACTATAATTATCTATATTTATGATCAGTTCATAATTTTTTAACCAATGCTCAGTAACACATAACACATCAATATTCTCAGAATTTAAAAACAAACTAACTTCTAAATCTTTGCCAGAAAAGCCTTGCATGTTTTGATGAACTATATTTAAGCATTTTGACTTTTCTTTTGTCATCACTGAGCTAGAGTGCACCTCTATTGTCTCAATAAATCTCAAGTTTGTAATATTAAGTAGATAACAAAATTGAACATTCGGCTTACAACTTGTTACGAATTACCAGAATGCGGCTTTACGTAATTACTTTGCAGTTATCTGGTTTAGGTAATAACAGTCCGTAAGACAAGCTTCAGTCGTAAATAAACAAAAACAGATGGAGATCGCGCCAAATCAGTAATTTAGTGTTAACTTTCACGCGATCTTTGCGGAACGAATAGCGACTTTAAAGCAATGGATTTAACGTCTAACTCCTAGTTTTATTTTGGATGGTTGGTAATGAAATCGTGCCGTGTTCATATTCCTCTCCTACCCACCAAGTTTCCAAGACAAATTACTCAACTTGCCAGACTAAGTAAAAAGTTATCACATGCAAAAATAACTTAGGCAAAAACGTGATTCTCTAATGAGGACAAAGACTCTTCCTTTTAGTGGTTTTTTGAAAAAAGCCTAAATTAAAATTTTTTGAAGAAAAAATAATTTCTTATAAACTGTCAGACCATGTAATCAAATAACATTTTGTTACACTATTATCCCAACTAAGCCAATATTGAGTTACTGATAACTACATTACCATATATCAGTCATATTCCACCCACAGCCAAGTCGATGTTGACACAAAACATAAAAAGCCGAGTTTATTTCGTAGATACGAAACTAATAAGTGTGATATTATTTATTGAAGTCTGTGGAGCTTTTACGTTAAATTAGTCTGTGTATCTGTCTTTTCAGTTGAGAATATTTTATAATATAATTGTTTTTGGGTACAGAAAACATTTAGTATTTATAAAATATGAACGTTGAGTGAATTCTGGTGTACACAGATTGCGATACACCTACATAGGTTCTTTACTATATAAGCTCAATAACTTTGCAACCAATATCTAGAATAACTCAGTAATGTATGCAATAATGTATCCTTCACTTAACGGATGCACTTATTCAGCTGTTCCCTTAATTAAGTTATTTATAAGTTTTGCTCGAAAAAAAACCATAGAAGCATGTAAATACTATATTGAAGAAATACTTTTATCTTGAAATACTCTATCCATTCACCTGAGCCATGAAATATTACACAAATTAATTTTGAAGAGACGGCAGCAAAGTATCATATTTTATTTCCAGCACGTGCCGAATAGTTAAGCATTTTTTTCCTGTGCAAAACCGGGCAGCGTGTGCTCAGAAAATTAAAATAAAGATTTAAACTTGTTCGCAACTTTAGTACGTCTGCGTACTTGACGCTCATAAAAACCCCCCCGACAATCTTACGTATTGCCAGACAGTTTTATTCTCGGGAAAACTGGGAAAAAATAGCACCTTTGTTTTGTTTAAGCAAAAGTTTCCTTATTGTTATAGCGCTGTAGACGGGCAAGTGATTTGCTACAGAAAAAGTTTTTCGTAAACGTAAACGAATTGTTTTCTGTTCTTCTTTTTACTAAATATATTTTTTATGCAAACTCAAGTAAAATCAGTTTTAGCCAAATTTAATGGATTTGAAGGAATTAAAAGAAAAGCTGGTTATTTGAACACATGTTACTTAACATTTTTTTTTTTCTACGAGTACACTATTAACTATCTGTATCTGGTAGATATCAGGTACAGATAAATATGTAGATATAGGTAGACACGTAAAAACTTTAATTGATAGGAATTGTACTATCTGAAATGTATAACTGTTCTGTTTGATAAACAAACTTTTCAATTTACAAACCTTCAAGAGAGAAAGTTTTCGTAAATAAGCAATTTAAGATCATCTTACTTACCAGATCATGTAATAAATAATGCAATGTTGATCTTAAATCATGATCACTGACAGTTAAATTACTAAAATTGTAACGTATTCTCATAAAAACGAATCCGTTACATCAAATAAGTTTTGGCTACCCACGCCCTTTCGATGCCATACAAAGTTGTGGGCAAAGCGGTTACATCAAAGGTGTTTATTTGTAAAGTGTTAGAAAACTATCCAATGCTACTCTAGGTATGTATCGATATGTGAAAGAATATTAACTTTTCAAAATAAATACAATCAAGTTATACAAGGTGTCACAAAAATACCCCTAATGCCGAACAACTTTTACTATGGGGCCAACTCTGAAATCGCGAAAAATAATCAGCTGTTTCATACATTTTGATATTTTCGATTTTAATTTTTGTATGAAACAGCTGATTTTTTTTCGCGATTTCAGAGTTGGTCCCATAGTAAAAGTTGTTCAGTTTGATGGTCCCTATATACCATATTCGGCTTTAGGGGTATTTTTGTAACACCTTGTATTTAAAACCTTCAAAAAATTGGGTAATAAAAACAAAAGTCACGTAAACCTGATAAACTATTTAAAACGAAACTTTAATGATTTACAAGTATTTCAGTTCATAGTGACAACATTTTTTATGTCGTATGTTATAGCAACGGTATTATTCTTTGTTATGAAAGTAAAGAAACCTAAATATAATAAAGCATAATAATATCACAACGTCGTTTCCCTTTTTTACATGTATTTATAATGTATTTTTATTATTATTACAATACAAAGTGGTTCACATTAATCCTTGTAATAAATTGGTATATACCATCAAGGTAAGACGTTTAATTCCACGAAAGATATTAGCAGGTTGCGAGTTATGCGAGGTAAAGCTCGCGTGGGCGTAGGCGCCGATGCGTTAACGGCAAGCCTTTCATAAAGGTCTGTTTAGACAGCGAGCGAATGCTGGCGCAATTTGAGCAGTTCCAATGTAGTTACTAAATTAATATAGAAGTCGCCGGGTGCGACAGCGGGCTAGTGCTGTATAACAACACAATATGGACATCAGCTCTATGAGTATAAAGCCCAATTCAAGGTAGACTGGGCTGTGCCGTGCCGTCAACGTTCTGTATGAGACACCGTGTTCGTTGAGCGTCGGTTGCCGCTCGGCTTCTGAAGCCACAGCATAAATCGGTCTTCGGTAGTATGTTTTTTAGTATAAATGCTGTATACACCAAGCTTTAATGTTTGTGTTGAGAACATTTTAAAAACTCAAGCATTTAATTTACTAAAGACAATCATCATATTATTTGCAAATCTAAAACGGTACTGCAAGGATCTTAAACATCTGCAACTAGCTCCTAGATTGCACCTGCTTTGTTTACAGCGTGCGCGCCAGACGACGACGTGGCCCCGCTAGCTGTCTGAGCAGACCTTAACGACGCAGCCTTTCATTAGCAAATAATTGTTACCTGTGGAGTTTGAGGTCGTGTTTCGCACTATTGAAGCTGACCGACTAGGTTCAAGAATGTAAATACATTGGGCGTCTATTTAGCAATATTATCGAACTATTTGGTAGCTAAAATACATTCAGATCAACAAACTTACAATGTGTGTGTTTAGTAGCAACAGAAGCAAATTCAGGGTAATTGTTAGAGGATGCGAGGACTGGTTGGCTAGGACTCGCTGGTACTGGCCAGCAAGTGTCAGGCATGTAATCTGCCACATTGGCTGATGTCACTCCTTGATTGAAAAGCTAATGAAAATATGTCTGCAAACCGTTGTTTATAGTATTTAAATAGTATTTGGGTGAAGCGCCTCTCAGCTGATAGGTGAATTTACAATAGTAATAAATACTGTGTAAAATATTATATGAGTAGGATAAAAAACAAATTATTTCCAGACATCCAACAAGCTACGTCATCAGTGTAAAATTACAGCGCAAATTTTTCATATTTGCGACACATGATTGAAAGATGAAACAAATGACTTTTATCTCCTGGTAGCTTATTTTTATGTCATTTGTAACTGCTTAAATTAATATCATTTAGCTTTGTTATTTAACTAGTACAGCCTACATAACTTTTTGTTGAAACTGCAACCAAAGCTCTAGTACGTGCAATTCATGATGACTATTATAAGGTTTCAAATTATGTAGCCATGTTTACGTGGGCGCAGCGCTCCGGCGCATCTCTGCTCGCAATTACGGACGTTCAATTATGAAATTATTGCAATAATGAAAATAAGGTTTTTTTTTATATTAAAGTACATATGCTGATAGTTATTATGTAAAATCATTATTAAATGTTAATACCTATGCGTTTCGCCATGTGTCATCCCAACATTTTTTTACTCTGTGGCCATGTGATGGCGCGCAAAGTCGAATAGTATCAACCCTTCACACTTGGTGTTGTAAAACGCAACTTATGGCATAACGAAAGGTTGTACATTTATTGGACACCTTCACGGACCAGCAAATGGAAATGGCGTTTCCCGATGAGTTTGATCCATGACTGCGATTTCCAAACCGCCTAATAATAAGCTTCGAATAATTTATTTCTTTGATCTATGACTTTAATTTTAACCGCTGTTTAAAAATAATAAGACGACCTTCGTGGTGGCTGAGCGCCTAGAACCACAAGATTACTCTCTCTAACCTAGAGTCTAGTGTTAATTCTACCATATTTTATCCCATTTTTAATCAATCCTTGAAATCAATAAATCCGAGCAATATTATAGTTATTACGTGGCATGATAATAGTATGTTAAAGTTGTATCCATATGCCGATGTTATAATGGCAGTATCCTCAGGCAGGACAGCTGAAGTTTATGGTTTGTGTAAAATATTATCTATTGTCAGTTACATGTGGGTTTTTTTAGGTTACAGGTGTAATTAATGGGACAATATTCAAGTTCTTTTAACAAAGTTATTTAGCATAAGTTATTTTTATACAATTTTAAAATGAAAAAAATAAAAACACCCACATTATGTTGTAATTTGTACGTTGTTTTGCCAGAAGGAAGTATATCTCCGCTACCAATTCCAGCATCTTTCAAGTCATTTCCACGGTCTACGGCGCGTGTATCCAGCGTAATAGACGCCGGTGTGGCAGCATCGGTGGCCTCCATTAATCACCTGCCAGCGGACGGGTTAAGCGGAGGAAATTCCCGTAAATAGCTGAATGCAAAACATGCCTGTCCGCTCATCAATCAAGCTTCGAACTAAGAAAGACTCCGTAAACACGTGATTGAAGGTGCACCCAGAAAGTCAACTTTATTTTAGGAATGCAATTGAAAGAAATAAAAAAAAATCTTTAAAATATAAATATTTATGGACAAAAAGAGTGCGTGCTACTCACACACAGAGAGGTTGCTGTTCTTAGTAGTTAGCTGTGATTGGGTATTTGACTTAGGAATGGATTTTACTTTTAAGGTATAATAGAGCAAAAAGGGAAGCAAAATAAACCCTTATGCGAAATTTTGGCTCGATTTGACGAATTTTACCATTTTCTAAGACTCAAAAGTTGGTAGAAAACGGAAAAAACCTAAAATGCTCCAGAGACTTCATGGAATTGGATGGGCCGCGCGGTTATAAATGTGACGTCACTTTTCTAGTACTTTTTGTATGGGGCGTTTTCACGAGGCCATTCAAAAACATTCAAAGCATCATACTCAATAAATATTGATCGCCAAAAAAAAGGTTTTCACTGATATTTCTTTTACGATGCACAAATTTATCAACAATCAACTGTCCACAGCTTATTTTTATTTTCACAATCCAATGGGTTCTCATGTAATTTTGATGTAGGTAAGTAATAATTATAATGAAGACCGTGTTTTTCAATCTGTGCTTTTAAGACTTGAGTATATAGTAAGTAATAAGTAACTAAGTAATATCGAAACTCAACATAGGGTACGGAACCTTTTATGCTCCAAGTTCACTCTAAGTAAAGGCGAAAGAAATGGGTTGGTGTTCTATTAAATCACATTTTTTGTTTAATTAAACGTCTTTGGGCAGACAAGGCCTTTATGAAATTTATTGCATAGTGTCACTAATGATATTTTATTGTGCGTCTAGTAAATGTTTTGATACTAATAAATTGAAGAGTTTTATTGCCTCGTTGCGTTTATATGAGACAGATACTGAATTTTCTATTCCAGTATAAGTTTTAATTTAACGTGTTTTACTGTTCTATTGCTTTAGTAAAAAACGATAATTCTACCTTTTATAGCAAGGCCTAAAGAAAATAAGGAGTCGTTGAATGTCATTTAGAACAAACCAACATTATATATATGGAGATATTTCCAAGATATGATATGAGTCAGCGTTTTAAGTGTCAGTGACTGTAGTACGAAAAGGCAGATTAAATTTGAAAAAAGAAACATCATTTTTCTTGATAATCTGATCGTCATTTTGTTCGCACTTTGTTTTGTTCTAACAAAAATCAGTGTTGACAAAACGAATTCCGCGAAAGTCTCGTATATCTTTCTCGGTATCGAACTCTATATCTGGGGGTGTGCTCCCGAATACACTTTTCTGTAGCTTCGAGCAAAATTTCGGACTTTTCCTACTCTCGGTTTTTTTGCTCTAGCTAGAGCAACATTAATATCCTCCGTAAATTATTGTCTTTGATCCGTCTGAAAGTAATCGAAAGTAAGGTTAAGTGTTGAAATGAGGTTTTACTACCTGTCAAACTCATTGAGGCTATTTATTTCCAATCAAGCTGCACATGCGCAATTGTGCAGATGTTTAAAGAAACAATGTCAACTCACTTGAGTTTCATCTTTCAATGAAGTAACTGTTTAATATGAGTTTATATATAGTATTTATCATTCGTGTTCTCCATAAATGATACCAAAGCCCACCTAGTGTTTCTCTACATTAAGCCCAAAGTTTTGAGTACATTTCGTACGGTCCGAAACTACGGACGAGTGCAGTCGGGAGTAGGCCTGGCATGGGTGACGGGCATTCGCGTTGGGAAACAGTGAAGTAACTGTCTTAGCCACGGTCGATTAACGACTGACGGCGGACCACCTTCGCGGGTTCCTGGAAGAATACTAACAACACCATTTTTGTAGTTAGTTTCTTGCTCTGTGGGACACTATGTTGTTGGCGTTTAATGTCAAGTGGTCAATACCTCAGTCAATACAATTTATGACTCAGGAATAATAGTGCATATGACGGTGACGTCTTCCTCGTATCAGTTGTTTTGTTCAAAGTTTGTCTTCTTTTCTTTTATGTCGTGATAAATATTTTTCTTATACTTTAACATTAGTTTATTACAAATTGTCTTGATTTCCATTCTTAAAACTTGGCAAATCGTTTCTTTGGTATTATTTTACATAATATTTCGCAATATAATCAAACAAATCATAATAATAAATATACAAATAAATAATTGTAAATAGTTTTTAGTCTTAAAATTAATAATATTAGAAAAAATACTAGAAAAAATCGACTCACCCGTAACACCTCAAGCGGAATATTTTTTCTAATATTATTTATCTTAATATAAAAACAGCATTGTGAATGCGGAAAATCTTAAATTAAATAGTTTTTAATCTTATAATTTATTTTATATTTATAATTAAATCTGTTAATTCGTTGCCTGTAGTGAACGGTTAAATTAAAATGACACGAGCTATTCATTTAATTTCGTATTAATTCTATCATAAAGCTATCGCATACTAAAATCCGGCGAATGCTAATTTACTTAACAAATGCCCCTAATGCTATTTGTCAACTACAATATGAGGTAAATTGCTATTGAAATTCGCGCAGCTGCCTACTTAACATCTCAATGAGTTTAAACAGGTAATGTGAAATGAAATGGTGTCATTGGTGATTGAGAAATAAAAAAGAAGTCGGCTTAAAATAATCTTAAAATGACTCCTAGGGATGGTACATTTGCGCTCCTTCAAGCTTTAGCTTGTTCTAAATTAAAAAAAAACATAATTACTTAGTGTACCTACGAATATATAGGATGGATTTAGTTACATCTATTTGTAACATTCTGAGCTGAAATCGCTTGAAATATCAAGTTTGATATTAAGAAGAGTGCTCGGAAAAGAATTTACCAATACAAGAGCCGCTAAGTATTTCATTAGATCGACATCAATTAGAAACTACTTGGTATTATTTAGAAGTTATGTTTTCATTGTCTTTAGATACATTTTACATTTCCAGTGTAAGAATATGGGCGTTGAAATAAAAATGTTGAATTGATTCAAAACTCCATACTGATACTGTTTACTTATGCTAAGTCGGTCCACTTTATAGACTTCTGTTGGTGGCAATAAAATTTGTAATATCCATTGTAAGGTGGTCTCTACTATCTTAGAACAATGGGACTGAATGGTTTTCTTCTATAACATTAAAGGTTCATTTTAAACTGGTGGGTTCAGGGTTTCATCCCATTCTGAAGTGCGTGCACGTAAACTGTAGGCGACATCCGTATGGCTACTGTTTCCTTTGGATTACAAATGCACGGAATTTTGTTCTTATGTCGAAATCAAATAGTAAATCAGGGCGTGATCTGATTTACGTAGTACAAGATGCGAATGTTAAAAAGTCATACGGTCTTGTACACAAATAGGTTTTAAAACTTTTTATGTGATTTTGGTTTAGTGTTTTTCATTTTCGGCCTCTTTTATAGGGTCGTGGTTAAGAAGACACTAATTACAAAAGGTCTTATTAGTAGGTCGCGTTATTTTTTGTTAAGCAGTCTTTTGGCTCTTTCACTTAAGTCCCATAATTTATTTTGAACACTATGCGCAAGGTAAAGGATAATACGTATTGTAAATATTGTGATAATGTGCACGATTTAAGCAATTATCAACAATATTTTAAACTTAAAAATAAGCGTTTAAAATATAATTAACATGTAACTATGTCACAGAACCAGATTGTCGACGATTTTGTCAAATTTATCGACTGCAACGAATCAAACGATTTGCATGTAAATGTGAAGTTAAAAGCTCGGTAATGCAATGAAATGAAACTTTGCAAAACCTGTTGGTCAATTAAAGGATACGTTTAATTAAAGAGGCAAGTTTCAGGTAGGTAGGTGGCGCTTAATTTTCTGGTCTCACTACTTTAAATACGCAACTTAAAACGCGTTTGTCTTTATATGTAGCTTACTCCCGCAAAAACTTACTTTGCGGGAGTAAGCTACATATATTTCTCTTTTCACAATGGTTTGGGACTTCCGCTAAGTGACGCCTGATTTAATCAAATTGCATTAACGTTTGTTATTGAAAAGTTATTTTTTAAACATATTTTGACAAAAATCAGCAAATGTGTATTTAAACCACCAGTGTGCATTATTAACCCCCGACGCAAAAAGGGGGGTGTTATAATTTTTTTTTTATTATTTAAAACCTTTTAGCTTATCGTTTCCTTTGGTGTCTGTTATATTGTATTTGTTCGTAATATTCAAGTTAGGTATATAATATACAAAATACAAAAATTTAATGTAATGTTAATTTCTCACAGATTTTTAGTAGAAATAGGTTTAAAAGGTTGTAGGCACTTTGTTATTTTAAAGAGTCTAAGGAACTTTCTTGTTAAGCGATAACTGATAAGCAAACCCGATTCGGTCAAATCTTATTAATTAAAATACCACCAATATCTTTAATACCGCGGCTTCAATACAATATCTCTTCATTTCAATATCCTTTCAAAATGTTGAATTGATTCAAAACTCCATACTGATACTGTTTACTTATGCTAAGTCGGTCCACTTTATAGACTTCTGTTGGTGGCAATAAAATTTGTAGTATCTGTTGAATTTTCTTACACTAGTCACTCAATTTCCAATCCAATGTACGTACGTTTCAATTTCCATCTAAACACTTTGAGAAGTTGTTTTGCCAGATTAAATAGCTAAGTTCTTGTCAACATTTCGCAATATACACAGTGTAGAAGGAAAAACATTGTCAATGGCAATTTCAAAAGTCCTATTTGTATCTAATGCACAAGCTATTTGTGCCAAAAAGAAAAATAAACAAATATAAGTAAATACATGATCTGGTACGAGTCGTATTTTTTCTAGTATATTATTTGGTATTATATAAAAATAGCATTGTGAATGCTAAAATCTCAAAATTTAAAAATATAAGTACCTACTATTTTGAAAATTGAACATCAAAATATGCTACTGCTTATCCATTGGTACAACAACGGTACCAAGAGGTTTTTCTCACTCCATCTGTAGGTACTTAAGGAAAAAGTACAAAAAGAACTCTGTGAATAATGATTTTAAACTTCAAAGCTTTTAAAAAGTTTCTAAAAAAGGGGGTCTATTAGCAGTTGGGCCGTGAACGGTCGGTATTGTGCGAACTGTGAATGACCTCTTCAGGATAATAATGGGCGAAGGGATGCGCAGGAGCGCGTGCGGAGGGGCGACCGGTTTGAATTTAGAACGTTTTTTAACTGAGATTAGGATTACCAAGCGTTTTAAAATATTATTTGGCAAAAAATTTTATTTAATGAAAAATAATAAATAAATGAATCAAAGAAAAAGTAAGTACACACGACGGCACCTCAGACTACACATGTTGACCTTGAGACCGCTTTTATGCCCTACGTAATAAAAGCTGTTTTCGCAGTTTAACTGTATAACCTGACGTGCTGTCCTGTGTACCTAGTTCCAATTATTTTTTAAGTTTATGAAATTTTGTGTTACTAAGCAATAAACTTTCACATTAACTTATATACTAGAATCTAGATGCGATTTAGATTGAAAAGAATTAACACTCAAATATTTAACCATCAAAACGATCGTAAAATGTAATTTATCTTTTAAATTTTGAGATTTTAGCATTCACAATGCTATTTTATATAATACCAAGTAAAATACTAGAAAAAATACGACTCGCACCAGATCATGTTCTCGGACGGGAATCGAACCCGCGACCTTTGGATATCCGGTCCAATGCTCTGACCGCTGAGCTACCGAGTCACTAGTGGGAACGTCGAATTTCTCCTAGTATATCAACTCTTACGCTGCAAGCCAGCGCCATCTCACCATTGTACAAGGAATTACCTCGACATCAACTGAATACCTTTCCAGATATTTTTAAACAATTGATTAAGATGAGACAGCTATATAACTTTTTAATTTTGAGATTTTAGCATTCACAATGCTATTTTATATAATTTCCGTCCGAGAACATGATCTGGTGCGAGTCGTATTTTTTCTAGTATATTACATGGTATTATGTAATTTATAATTTAAAGCCGAGTTTGAATGAATTAGCTAGTTATTACAAAAAAGTTGTCCTCAGAAATCATAATACCTTTGTCACCCTTACCCGAAGCTTTTGTCGGCGCCCGCCCGGTGCGCGCGCGCTAACTCGACAAATGCGTCAAATGAAATAAGCCGTATTTTGTTTCCTTTCCTTTTTACTTGGCCTCAGATTATAGGGGGTTATATAAAAAAACTTATTATTGATTTCGGGCTGGGTGCTTGTAGTTGTGAAAGGCACACGTGTTCTGATATGAGCTTTTGGGTTGTTTTTGTGTTCAGTTATTTATAATTTTAGGGGTTATTATTTCAATTGATTTTAGCTTTTAATATAAATAACCTTTAAGTAACATTCTAAGCATTTTTTGTGACCTATTAGTTTTTTATGCTTATTTAATGGAAAGCTTGAGGCACGAATTTGTATCACAGTTTTTTGGAAAAATATGAAGAAATATATTAATTATGTGAATCATAGTTAATTTCTCCCTTAAATTGTTAACTTTACCAATTCAATATTGAAATATATAAAACGACAAGCTGAATAAAGTTTTCAAACTCTCTGGCTGAATTTAATAAAGCCCGGGACAGTATGCGCCTTCGTCATGAAAAGCTCACACATTCTTACTTTGTCGGAATTATATCTCCATATCTCACAATTGGTACATCTGTTTACAATGTATGTACCAAAGACTGGCGAAGCGCCTTCGTATCCCCCCATTTTGGTTTGGGCGAGAGTAAACAGATGAGGGAGGGAGCGATAGTACGACGTAAGACTCCAAACCGGTTGGTCGTGCGTAGTGACGGCCGGTCCCTTGGCGCGATGCCGCGTCTGTTTACCAAACTTTTTGGATTCCAATTTCGAATTCTCAAATGACAATTGACAAAAAGGTGGCAAATGACAATCGTGCACGACTTTTAATCAGACAAATGACAATCGAGTAGTCTCAGTGAACGGAAAGTCAAGCGCGCTAAAAACTTTTAGTGGTTGAGTAAACAAAGTTGTAAACATGTAAATTGTCGATGTTGTGAAAATTAAGTTTGATTCGGTGGCAGTATGGTGGATGTTGGTGTTAATGAGTGCAGTAACACCATAAATGGGAGAACCCAATTTGTGTGTCTTGTGCTCGTGCATTTACTTCTTATTGGACTGAACGGAACGAATGGTAATTACTGTTTTTACTATAAAAACTTCGCTTTCAGGAATTATTTATTAACTACTTTTTTCGAATTGATAAATAAAATACTGTGATATTTTGTTATAATTTCATGAAGGTACTGTAAGGATAGTTATTTTGTAGGCTGTGATTAGCTGATAATAAATGTTTACTCTGTTAGTAGGTAAGCCTTTTTAGAATGGATATGATTATTTGAAAAGTAAATTAAGAAAGAAGGCTTGCGATGTAGTTTTTGACGGATTCTGATTCGGACCGGCATCGAGCCAGGTCATGCGAGATCAGTAGGAAATATTATAAAAATAAACTGAAATAAACTATTTTATCCTATCTTCTGTTTAATTTAATAGGAAGACCTAATAAAGGTCTTCACAGTACTTACTTAATGTTATCTATTCTCCATGTTTTGTATTTTTAAGTACACGTCTTGGACATATAAACTACGAACTTACAGATATTCAAATAGCGTAGAAAATAAAATAGAATACACTTTACGTGATTCTTCGTGTAAGCAAAACAACTGCATTTTAACGTTAAAACCGTACAGCGTCCATTGTGAATAGTAGATAATCGTTCGTAAAACTATATAATTAAAAGACTTTTTTAAATTCATCCATTACACAAGATAGTGTAGTTCGGTGGCGCATCGAGTAATTAAACCTACATACGGCCAATTAACGAAATGTGTTTTCGTGGTATGAAACAATGACGACTTTTTTCGGAGTCGGTTAATTGAAGTTAATGGCAGAACGGGAGTCGTAATAAATTTTGGAAGTACAATCAGCCTCAAATAGTATGAAGCAGTCAAAATATACATTCATTTGTTAACATTCGTAGTGGGTATAGTATTATTTATCTGTGGTAGTGGTCAATATTGTACAACCTAAATGTTATCATGCGTTATTAGAACCAAAAAAAGTTCAAATTTTTAACAATTACTTACGAAGTTTACTGTATTTTAACGTTGTATGAAGTTTACATGCATACTATTTGGCTACCTATTCCAATATCTTTTATCACTTTTTGACGATCTCCGTGGTCGAATGGTTTTGTACACAGGTTTTCAAGGTGTCGCTATCTCTGAGGTCCTGGGTTCGATCCCCGGTTGGGTCGATTTAGAAAATGAACTTTTCTATATTGGCTCCGGTCTGGGTGTTTGTGATACCACCGTTGTCTCTGATTTCCGTAATACAAGTGCTTTAGCTACTTACTTTGGGATCGGAGCAATGTATGTGATGTTGTCATAAATTTAATTTAAATTTAATTTATTTACTTTAGATGTCTCTTTACGTGTATTGGCTGACTCCAAATATTTGACACTGACTGTACAGTATCTTTTGTGTTTATATTGTGAGTTTGTTTGGGCGGAAATTTGAATGTTCCCATTGACTTCCCGATCGTAAATTTAATTTATTGCACTCGATAGCATTGGACATAGAAGGAATAACAAATACAACGAATATATTAATGGTCATATACAAAAACGTTACAGCGATTGGTATTTGTTTAAATAATAATATGGTGACGACCTCCGTGGTCGAGTGGCTTTGTACCCCGGTTTTCAAGGTGTCGCCATCTCTGAGGTCTCGGGTTCGATCCCCGGTTGGGTCAATTTAGAAAACAAACTTTTCTATATTGGCTCAGGTCTGGGTTTTTGTGATACCACCGTTGTCTCTGATTTCCATAACACAAGTGCTTTAGCTACTTACTTTGGAATTGGAGCAATGTATGTGATGTTGTCAAATATTTATTTATTTATTATATATATTTATTTACAAAAACGTTAGAGCGATTAGTATTTGTTTTAATATGGATATGATTAGGTACTTGTTAAAACAATGAACTATGCTTAGATTAAAGTATTTATTTAGGTAAGTTTGTATTATTTGATTGAATATACATTATGACAAATTTCATATTTGCAACTCTTTGCTATTGAAAGATGTAAGATGTTTGTGTATAAAGATGAACCATCGATTTTAAATCTATACAGAAGCCATAGCGAATATTTGTAAATAATATGATTTTGTCTAGAAGGGCTTGAAAAGCCAGATTCTAAGATAAAATAGCATTGTGAATGCGAAAAATCTCAATTTAATAATGAATGATTTAATTAAAACAATTAGATACAATTTTAGCTTATTTCCAGTTTTGCATAAAAATGAGCTTCAGAGCCTCTTTTGACCATGAGAAATATATTGTGATTATTATTTATTATTATATTATTAAAAGAAAAGATCGTAAGTTGTTCATATTCACTTAACATTCAAGTTAGTAAGAATGGTGTTATTGCGAAGTTAAATTTAAGCTTAATACAATCATCGCTGTATCATAATATTATCAACTATTTTATTATTTTTCTATTTTCAATTAAAAGGATGAAGAAGATAACAGAATACTAACAAATTGATGAAAGTTGAATACCTACAACTATAATGTTTTTTTACAAAACTGAAAGATAATTTTATTCTCGTTTAGCAGAGTGAAATATATTATGGTTTACACTCATCAAAGCCCGGAAAATGAGACACAATAATATTCCATTGGTACCCTGCCACATTCGTCCGCTCGAGCGTTAATGAATTAAGAATTGAAATGTAAAACTATACTATGAAACTTATTATTTTGAATTCAGTAGTAAGTACCTAATTTTTTTTAATAAGTCAATGAGCCGCATCCATTTATTTATGACGTCTACTGTGTTCGAGTAATATAAAAAGACAAACATGTCAAGATAAGGACATTGTAATGCGTTATCACTGACAGTGGCGTGTTATTAATAAAATATTACTACTGTGGGGACAAGGGTGTGTTGTCTTTTTTATTTTTTTACTTTTTGATTAGACTAAGATGCATCTTGTTTTCGAGAATCACCGACAGGTGGCTTACTTAGCCCTTAGCGCCGAGATATGTATAAAAGGAACGTTCGCGAATGTTCGCAACCGGCCGCACTGCGAGCTTGGCGCATCGCTAGGCTAGTCGCCTACTAAATACATATCTAGGAGCTAGGCGCTAAGCACCCCTGCTTCTACCACCTGTCGGTGCGTACGCGGCCTAAGTAAAGTTGAAATTAGGATAACGAGAAAATTATTTTGTTTCTTACCTTAGCTATTTCACATACCTTAGTTTAGGTCAAAATTATGAAACTTCAGTAGTTCATTAATAATTACAAAGTCACACACACAAACCACCACATTTAATCAAATAATGTAGAGCTTATTAGTAATTGTATGTTATTCTTAACACGTGGTCCCAGATTTTTTTTAAATTACTTATGCATACATAGTTCTCTTAATTATTGTGTCCAACCCTATTTGTTTAAGTCAGTCTTCCTCGTTATAAAGCAACTGTCATTTTGTGAAGCTTAATTATTTGTAGATGTTATCAATTTATCAGTGACAGAGACACGCACAAGTGCTGTGGGGAGAAACAAAGAAGAAAAAAAAACAATACATGTCAAAAAGCTGTGTTGGAGGGTGCTTATCTGAAAGTTATTAAATGATAAAATATTTGTTCTCATTTTAATATATCGTAGGTTGTAACATAAAGATTGCCTACTTTTATAAAGGCCGTGAGAATTGGTAATCTTCCTTATCAAAACTGATAAAAATTGCATTAAATAGCTAAGCAACTTTGCTAAGCACAGAGAGCGTATTAAGGGAAGTAGTTTCAAACTTACAGACGCTGATGTCGCAACTTGTTAAGAAGATATTAAGAAGCCTTGTTTCAATTTAGAAAAATACAGACGACCAGGAAAAAAAAATAAAAAAAAAATTATCTGATATTCTCCGAATTAAATAATAATAATAACAAAAACACTTTATTGTAAACTAAGACAGGACATATTACAAAGAAAAACAACAAATAGAGAAATCACACAAAAGGCAGTCTTATTGTTAAATAACAATCTCTTCCAGGCAACGTGCAACCTAAAATTGATCAAAGAAAAAAATTGTCACTTTTTTTTTTCGTATTTTGAGCGTCAACAACTTTTTATTGTAATAAGCCGGTAGTTAAAGAATAAAGACTGAACCGTATTTTGTTTGCATTACTTGAATATTTTCTCAAATAGATAATAATCTACAAACCTCAAATAACTATCAAGATTTGAATCGTGATTAGCAAATTTCAAATCGTTTCGTAGCGTAGCCTTTATTTTTCTCTAAGATATGGTATAAGGAGGTTATTAGACTGTGATAATGTTGGCACCGCACGAGTTAAATATCAGCAACGACACTTTACCCGTATTCACAAACATTACAATTAGATCTCATAGTGCCCCCTGATGCACAGCGTCCCAGCTACCAATCACACGTAACACGTAAAACAAACGAACCAATCACAGAGCTCTATTTTAACGCAGTGTGTTCACATAAGCAAGAGTCGTTTGACTATTGTTCTTGAATAAGGGTGTTACAATGTTCGCTACCATTATTGTGAACTGTTTGTTTATCTAGAGAGCTAGAATCTAAGTTCTATAAAGAAGCCTTTGAACTGAAAATAACTTGTCAAGTACGCAAATTGGTCATTATTAAGAGATTGTGAAACAGGCTCTAAATACTGACTAAATTAATTTTAAATTTAAAATTAAATTAGTCAATATTTAGAACGTTACTCTTTCCAAATATTTTATAATTCTTACTCATTCAACAAACCAATGCCAGGATTGTAAAATCGTCAGCAATGCGCATGTTTTAAAAGAAATAAATCGAATCTCGTTTAATATTAAATGAGGGATTAAGTTAAACCCTTTCCTTGTAGTTTTGTAAGAATATTTAAGTGATTCAATAATTCATGGAATCAGTAATTCAGCCAGAAGTTAGAAGTTGTTTTTGTAACAACTGATGGGTGATTTTTGAATTTGTTCGACTTGAACAGAACAAAAGAAATTAGTCTTTGAAGTTTTAGTTTTTTAATTTATTAGAAGTGCTTACAATTTTCAAAATAATGTCACCTGTAAACTACAACAAAACTTTAAATTTGAATATTTAACATAACTAAAATTTTGAGAGAAAATTCAAGAAATTGCATTTTCCATAGCTACTATCATTTATTTTATTAATTTAACAACCAACCACAAATCTTTAAACACTCAGTTAACTAATGCCATATGTGTTACAGCTCGCGCAATAGCTTGAAGCAAACCATAGACAATAAGGCATGCCCACTAAACATTTTTGTACTAAAATTGTTACTGCGCATGTTACGTGGTGCTAAAATATGGGTCAGGCAATTTATATTCTAACCTCTTCTATACTTTTGGGTGAAGATCAAAAGTATTCATTAGTGCTGACTAAAGACATTCTGTCTTTTTTTTTTTATTTTGAGATTTAAGCATTCACAATGCTATTTTATATAATATCAAATAATATACTAGAAAAAATACGACTCGCACTCGAGGTAATTCCTTGTACAATGGTGAGATGGCGCTGGCTTGCAGCGTAAGAGTTGATATACTAGGAAAAATTCGACGTTCCCACTAGTGACTCGGTAGCTCAGCGGTCAGAGCATTGGACCGGATATCCAAAGGTCGCGGGTTCGATTCCCGTCCGAGAACATGATCTGGTGCGAGTCGTATTTTTTTCTAGTATATTATTTGGTATTACATTCTGTCTTGCTTATGCAAAAACACGAAAGCGGGCCGTTATCAGTTTAACCTTCCTAATTTACTCAAATCATTCATAATATAAAAGTAGAATTGAAGATAACTAACATCCCTTATGTGAATGAGTAAGTACTAAGTACCATTAGTCTTTAAGAAACAACAAAAACAGTCGGCACCACAAATAAAACTGAACATGACGTTTCATCTTTTAGATATGGAGCTAATAAATTGGAATTATTACAATATGCCTCTTGTCATTTTATCTGTAAGTTGATCTAAACGCGGCGAGACGGACAAATGCATAGCTTTGAACAGACGTGTTTCTTTTTCGATTTTTCAATGACTTTATTAAATGTGTCCGGTGTAATCTTTGAGTAGGTAGGCGTCAATCGATAATGTTTTGTTATAATAGTTTTATGAGAATTTGACCTTCATTGGTAGTGATATGGCAGCAACTGACTTACTCTCGATTGTAAATAGTTATGCGGTGTGTTAATTGTTAAGGTATTCAAATATTATTTCTAAAGCAGAAACTAAACGTGGGTAATTCTGCAAGGTTTACTTCTTGTCTTTTTGTTACTTAATGTTTAGTGTTTAGCTAATTAACATAAAGCCTAAATCACTCAATATATTTTTCAAGAACTAAATAATAATATAATAAGATCAGTTTACTTTTATTTCTTATTCAAAATGTTAAAACTCGTGAATGGCAAGTGTAGAAAATTGGTCTGGTTATTAACAATACTTTTCTTAACATGAGTGAAACGTGCCAGTCTCCATAACAACTGTATGATGGACGTATCTGGGGTAAAAGCAATTTGTATACTGAAGCCAAACATATTCCGATATGAAAATGTAAGCTGTTTCATACAAAGTTGCTTGACGTTGTAATAGCAGTTCTCACTAATAGTGGAGCACAAATACACAATTAATGAATACTCTTTAATGGTGCATTAAGTATTCTGAGCATTAGTATCAGGAAATATTTAAAATTGGTTAAGTAGTTTAGAGGTGAAATCAATTTAAAATAATAAATACGCTATAAATTGCTCAAGATTGCATTTATAAACATCAACATTAACAACCTTGACTTTTAAACGTGAGCTACCAATATTTACCAAACACAGTACTACGACTACTAGGCAGAATGGCAATTTATTTTTAAACGTAATAATAATGACCTCGATCTAATTTTTGTAGATTTCGTTTCATAAAAATCTTGTACTATGTGTTCTGTTAATTATTTATCCAAACAGTTCATTAAATTACTTTTATTTATCGTCGACATTTTTTCGAAAATTAGATTGCTACATATCAACAAGACAAATTCTTAACACTTCTTTAGTCTCTCTATGAATAGAAAGGATCACCAACATGACTGTATTAAACTGAACCACTAATATTTGTTTTATTTAACTGAAGATAAAAGCGAGTGATAATTATTTTATAAAAAATAAATAAATTACTTATTTCCAAATTGATTACATGAAGGATTCTTAAAACTAAAATTCCACACTATGCTTTAACTTGTGGCTCTGTGAGACCTCGCGTTTGTAATATTTTTGAACATTTTCGAAAAACTGAATCGGCAATAAATCATTGAACCTGCTTACATAATTTCACGAGAATCGGTTGTGCAATGCGACCTGTACTTCTCGACCAGACGGACAGCTGGACATATGAAAGCATTTTTGCCTAAGCTAAAACGGAAACGCTTCGCTTGGGCTTCGCGCTCGCTCGATTATCTATTTATTCTTATTGTTCAAATGCTGATTCCGAAAATGTATCCCTTTAGCCCAAAACCGAGCGCCACGTATCAAAGAACACCCCTCAAACACCGTGTCTGGTAGAAGTGAACCTGCGACTCTACGGTGCGTGGTCGAAGGCCGGCCGAAGCCGACGGTGCAGTGGTTCAAAGATGGGTTCCCATTACCACCCGCTGAAGATGGACATAGGGTGCTGTTGGAAGACGGATTGTTGTTTCTTAGGTAAGAATTATCGTTGTTTGGATATTTTAGTACCATTTCATTTTCTGGCAGTTGGTGGAAGTGAAAGGAGGTATGAGCAAAAGGAAATATGAGGACAGTGATTACCAAACATGTGTACATACAGTGTCACTGTTTCAAAAATTAAACAAGAAGACAATTGAAACTTTTAAAACGAACATGACTTCAAAAATACTCTTGTCCTTGTTTTCTTATATCTAAATAAATATAAGCTCAAGGGTTTGTTGAAAGAGAACTGTATTGTATGGTGACTCATGAGTCTGCGAGTATGCTTAATGTTCGAGTGGTAATTGGCCTATTTGATTATAGTGGGCAAGCTGTTTTGTATATTAGTTACAGTAGTAAAGATCATTGTACAGATCATAATGAGTCGTATAGTATCATTGCACGGTTTAAAATCGGCCGACGATAATAATGTTATATTGGGAATTCAATATTTTTCTTTTGTTCGAGCTACTTTTTATTTTCTCAGAGTAAATCGTGGTAAAAAGGAGAGCGATGAAGGAGTATATTGGTGCGTGGCACGAAACGTTGCCGGAGAAGCCGTCAGTAATAATGCTTCATTGAATGTTGCTAGTAAGTATTGTATAGTTTATTTTGGATTTAAGAGCTTTTTGATATATCTGCTACAAAGTCTTGAAATTTGCCTTATTTTTAAAGATAAAAAAACCTTATTTACCAACGTAATGCATACCACGTATGATATAAGTTGGTTTTGGTATAGTGATATCATGAATCCTGATGATGGACAATAATCAAATATCTTCGATGAAATATCTACACAAATTGAGCAACGAGGTTTAGTTTAACGAAGTTAATATGAGTACATTTGAGAAGTAAGAGTTTTAACTCAGAACCCTATTTCAGTGTTACGGGATGACTTTAGGGCTGAGCCTACGGATGTGGTTGTAGCTGCTGGAGAACCTGCTATATTAGAATGTTCTCCACCAAGAGGAGTTCCAGAACCTTCTGTACATTGGTTAAAGGATGGACAAGCGTATGACGTAGAAGTAAATGGCAGGTAGGCTACTCAATACAAAAACGTGCGCAATAAGTATACAGGATGGATTTGAAAAGTGAACCTGGAGAGAAAGTATTTATTTATTTATGATCACAAAATCCACAGCACATGAATATTAACAATTATTATCACAAACTTATTTTACTTATTAATAACGGACTTACATGTTACTTATTTAAGTACTCTAAACAACGGCGAAAGAAGTTTTTGCACAAAGGAGACATTCCTTTATTTTTCAAAGAGAAGCAAAACTGCATTCAATTTTTTTTTAAATATGTTTGCCGTAGAATCATACCGATACTTAGTAAAAGAAATGCACCCTGTATTTTTACCAAGCGATAGGGTTGATCCACCCGTATAGCATAATAATAGGCTATCATATTATCTTAACGTTTTTTTAATTTATTTTAGGGTAACAATTACAGATACAGGAAACTTGAAAATTCTCGAAACACTACCAACAGACAGTGGTTTATTTCGATGTGTGGCATCAAATATTGCTGGCGAAAGGCAGTCGAGAGCTGCAGGTCTTATTATTTTAAGACGACCACATTTCGTCGTTAAACCCAGCAACGTTACAGCGTTGGTTGGCCAAACAGTTGAATTTAATTGCCAGGTATTTATTGTTCGTTCTTAAATCAAAGAGCAGAGTATAAACTATAACGAGCGTCGATCTTATCTGTGTTGGTTTTATTTTAGAGTTACGATACCAATGTAAAAATAACTTGGGTCAAAGAGGATAGTTCGCTGCCTTCTCACGCCACTATCATTCGAGGACTATTGCGGTTGGAACACGTGTCTGCTGCCGATGCAGGCATTTATTCATGTCGGGCTGATAGCCAAACTGGCTCGAGCATTACTAGCGCCACTCTCACCGTTTACTGTAAGTTTGGTTCTGTTTAGAACCATTTTATTACATTCATAATATTCACGCTTGTTTTAAATACGGCCATCTGTTTTAGCTTTGCCGCACTTCACACAGATACCATCAAATCTGACCGCATGGGAGGGCGATGTGGTATCGATACCTTGTGAAGCTAAAGGACTGCCAACACCTACTACATTTTGGATATTGGAAGGAAATCAAGATTCGTTGCTTTTCCCTGAATGTATGAAAAGCAATTCGAGTTTGTTGTATCTCGATGGAGCGAAAGCTGAACATAGTGGGCGTGTAATCTGTACAGCAGTCAATGCGGCTGGGAGTATTATGCAAGAGGCTTATTTAACTATACTTAAGAAGGGGAATGAATTGAGAGAACCCTCTTTGGACCAAGACTTGACAGTCTTGTACGAGCGGCAGGAACATATGACGCAATATGAGCTTGTTCAAGCGCGAAAGTATTTGCAGCAGAATGTTTTAGTTATGCGAAGGGTAGAAGCGTTGTCGTCTACTTCACTGAAAGTTGTGTGGGATGTGCGTATTTAATAAACGTACTTCATAAATTAAAAACTGATTCTGTATTGATAATCTTTACCATCAAATGTTATTTTAGGTTTTGACGGATTACAACGAGTATTTAGAAGGAGTTAAGATATGGTACAATGGAACAACTTTAAATTGGAGATTTGCTGTCAAAGAAGATGCTATATTGAATTCATCTCTCACCGGACCTGCTTTGTGTTCCAACGGCTCACTAACTAATGTCGACAACACTGGCTCATCAAGTTTCATCTTATCCGGGTTAATGGCTTACACACAATACGACATTTTCTTGATGCCTTTTTACAAAATGCTGCTTGGGAAGCCTTCCAATCTGATGACGGGTTATACGGATGAGGACGGTAAGACTTTTGATGATCAATTTTTAAATGTGGTCTTTATGGTATGGTTTTATAAGTATGGTCAGAAAATTAAGAAATATTTACGTTGTATGATTGTTTTTAGTGCCATCAGCGCCGCCTCAGAGCGTGACTGCTGGTGTAATTAATGCGACTTCGGCGTGGATACGGTGGGAGCCACCACCTGCGAACACTTGGAATGGGGAAATCACGGGCTATTTGGTAAGTGTTTCTGTTTTCACAATTATGTTATTATCAATTTAAGAGCGGCTTGTGGTTGGGTGCTGTTATTTACTATACAATTTTAATTGGATAATGGCCATATTAACTGTGAAAAGGGGTTACAAACTTTTCCAAAGCACATGCAACATAAACCTAAAGAAAATTTATGAAACTTTTTATTACTGAGTGTCAAAGCTTTATCAAAGCCTTACATCGAAAATTGAAAGTTACAGTATAACATTCGATTGTAATTTTAAAACAACAAAAAATAGATGTAGTAATTCAAAAGCATTTATTATTGAAAGTGTTCAAATGTTACGCGTATTATAAAAAAATATAAAAAGAAAGTGACAAAGATTGATCCAGGCAAAGACATCTCTGCACTAGATACTGAAAATAGCTTAAATGTTGCAGTCTTGTACATGCCACAGACCGTGGCAATTGGCCAAACATTCTAGAGACATAACTCTCAATAGCAAATGTTTCGTTTGGTATTTTATAAAAAATAAATACCTATTGAACAACATCACTTCCTTTGTTTTAATTCCTAATTTAGCAGCTACGGTAATCAACCAGACAGATAATTAGTCTAGTCCCAAATTTTTTGGGAATCTAACACGGGTTACCTGGGTCGAGAGGTAGTGAAACTACGTCTACAATCTGAGTGATAGGCCACAGTGGTAACGAAAATGCTTCTTATGTACTCCAATTCGGAAAATTATGGGCCTATTTCCGGATATAATCTATACCATCCTTAGGTAAATAATTTTTTAAATTACCTGCCAAATTGGCTTTGAGTTTTTATGTATTTATTTATTTTAGATTGAAATCCGTGTGAGTGGAAGTGGCGGTGGTCGCGTTGTCGGTCAGATGTCTCTCGGACCACGGACACGAGCTGCTGCGGCCAGTTCCCTTCGAGCTGGTGGACGATACAGTGCCAGGGCAGCTGCCGTCACGAAGCGTGGACATGGGCCTTTTAGTACGTCTGTGCAAATACACATGTTACCCTCGCAGTCACAACGACATTATGTACAGTAAGTATCGATGATTGTGGTTGGTAACATACCTTTATCTATGAAAACGTCATGAGTTCTTTAAAATCCGATAAGCTTTTTGCGCCCATTCTTTTTGTCAGTTAAAAATGACCTAAATGGTATAAAAAATAAATGAACTTATATTTAAAACAAGCTATCAGTTACATAGAATCAACTTTAATGACCTACCACATTATTAAGTTTAACATAAGTGAGGTACCCCTTTTATCTAACACGTACTGGAAATCTTCATTTGCCAGTTTTACTTTAGTACTTCCTTTACAATGTCAATACTAACTTATTTCTTTTTTCAGAACGGAACCGCCAAGCGATTCAAACATATCACACATATTTCAAGAGACATGGCTTCTAGCACTAGGCCTAACATTATTCACCGTTATTATTATTGGGTTATTCAGCGTATATTATATTAAACGTCGTAGTAACACCCAGAGAAAGAAATCTACTGGTAAGTAAAGATCAACAATTTATCCAAAATGTTTTATTCAGTGAACTTTCTCTTTGCCATTATAACTTTTTAACGAACACCATTTAGCTGAGTTTGTAAAACACATTTATAGTTTTGTAACCCCTGTTCCGATATCTGTTCGCATCTGTTTAGAATTTTTTTGGGCACTAACTTTTACAAATATGCATAATCTTGATCTCCCCACGTGGCTATATATCAAAAGGCTGGAAGTATTAGTAGAAAGATTTACTGTGGTTTGAAATTGTCAGAATCTACCAATCCATTGATTTGCAGGTCAGTCTATAATGACGGCACAGCAGTGTTTGTTGAACAAAGATACGATATGGTTGAGGGATAGGCCTGTGTTCGCGTCCACGGATACGACTATGGATGCCAGTAGCTGTCATCAGAGTTTATTACATGGTTTGTTTAGCTTTATTACTACGAAACATTTTAATTCACTTGAAATGATGTGTCTTGAATTATTTTGCTTGCGTCTATTAGAAGAGATTTATTTTTTCATGGACAACATTCTCCTTCTTATTTACTTAATTTGCAAAACTATTATTTAGGCCGCGTACGCACCGACAGGTGGCTTCCATAGTGCCTAGCGCCCAGATATGTATTTAGTAGGCGACTAACCTAGCGAAGCGCCAAGCGCGCAGTGCGGCTGGTTGAGAATATTCGTGAACGTTCCTTTTACTTCGATACATGTCTAGGCACTAGGTGCTAAGCAAGCCACCTGTAGGTGCGTACGCGGTAAAAAGGTACTTGATTTAATTTTTACGTTTTGGCTCTATCTTCTTTTGCTTCTTCTAGGTGGCCAATCAACCAGTATTCTTAGTGTAGAACCAGAATATTGTTTACCCCAAAATTCCATACAAGGGTTCGATGGATCAAGCGTCGACAGAATGAGACGTATTCCGCCTGAGCCCTACGCATCTAGTGCCATTTACACCGAACTCAATTTCAAGGTAAGTAATTAACTGAAAGTGATTTTTAAACACCAATATACTAAACTAGCTGTTCTATTACAATTCAAAGTTTAAGCATTTGCATTTGTAATGTTTATTAATCAATACGTACCTTCTTAAATATTGTTATTCTATCATTATCCCGATTTCTATTACAATTGCCACGTGAATTTTACAAATCAGAATAGCAGACATAAAATCTCACGATGTCAATCAACATTTTTCACACTTTATTCCACGATAAGCGCTATGAGAACTCCATTATTGACTCTAGATATGATATCAATTTCGATTTGCGTAACTCACACTATCCCAGGTAATACATTTCAATGTAGCTAACAATACGTACCAATTCCCACTTAGGACAACAACGAAATTGGAGATATGAGGAGCTGTCCGGAGCGGCGATCACATAACAATAGCATTGTTCGGTCGTGCAATGGAAGCATTCAGTACTCTAACGGGGAATGTTCCACGTGTTGTCATAGCACGTCTAGTAGATCCACCAAGGATTACAGAGAACCGAGACATGAAATACATAATGAAATCAACGCTACAGAAGACGACTGCGCCTCTTGTCATACAAACAGATCCGGCTCGAGGAGTAGACAGGACAAAAGTAAAGTGTGCCCCGCCAATGATTTAGAGTACGACTATCCGCAGTGGCATTGGCTAGGTAGAGAGAACAGTTTCAAAATTCCCATACAGACGGGCAGACATTCGAATGTAGCGAGGTCCGAGCAGGGCTGTCAAATAAATCTATGTGATATACTGCCGCCGCCCCCGTATGAGGTAAATTGAAGTGGCTTTAAAAATCACGCTCACTCTGTATCCGTGAATGAAATTTTGTAATCCGAAATTGCTTTTTGCAGAGTCCGGAAAACAAGAAAAATTGAGAAGCCTAGTGATTAGTTGACTTTTGTAAAAATAGATCATGTGAAGCAATAATAATCAATTTAGACTTGATAGATAATTTTTTTGGAACTGTTGATTTTAAAGTAGTTGGAACCCTTAAAAATGATATTCGAATTTTTAACGTAGTACCGTATAAGTAAATCTCAGGTAATCGTTGTAGAATGCAGATGTAGTGCTTGTAACAAGTAAGTAGTAGGTACTGAACTTTTGATATTTGTAACTTATTCCTATTGATATTCTAGTCACGCTGTATAAGACTAGTATTTACCTTTGATAAACATTGTTAAAGATTCCTTAGGATTTACATCGGCATATACCACAATACTCAAGGTTGTCTCTCCTTGATTGTAACCTAGATTAAAAGCCCTGCATTTCACTGCCATATAATAATATGTTTAGAGCTACTTACATGATTAGTTGTATAATCTTCGACTGTGATATTTATATTAAATTTGTGTACTAGAAATTAATGTATAATTAGTTTTATAGGCCATTATTTCAATGAAAGATTCCACCGCTAAAAACTTAAATTATATTTTGAGTAAGATTTTTCCTAACTGAACGCGTATTTGAAAAAACAAATTTTAAGTAAACTAAAAACATAATTTTATTAGGGCATATTTAATTTGTGAAACTAAATTTTGCAAACAATGATTGGGAACTATCTTTGATATGATGGACTAAATAGTTTAAGGATCAGCAATATTTCCACAATTTTAACACGTTGATTTCACAATTAATTTGTAAACTTTAACTTGTTTGATAATTTGAGGCCCCCTTGTGTTATATTATACATAACTGTAAAAACGAAATATAGCAAATTTATAGCAAAAACTGGTTTATTTGATCTCACCTTTGGATATATTTTTTGCGATATATTTTTTTTTATATAATAAACGATGTATAGTTTTATCCGATATTGAATAGTAATAGCTTCGCTGTCAAAATTAAAGTAAAATTTTGGAATATACTTACAAAAATATCATTTAAGAGTCCGTTGAACAGTGAGCTTTCTATACAAACGTAATAGGTAGGTACCAAGATGATTTGCAATTTGAGCTTAATTAACTCTTCTTGTGATGTTATTCGGATTAAAGCAGTATTTGTCTTATGTCTAGGGTTCTATTAAATAAAAAATCCAAAATACCAAATCAAATAAAAATTAATGCGATTTACATTTTGGTATGAAAAAAATTAATTAGCATTTATTTTGAATTGGGTTAGTATTGGATTTTTTATTTAATAGAACCCTAGACAAATACTGTCTTAATCCGAATAATTATCACAAGAAGAGTTAATTATGCTCAAATTGCAAATCATTTTGGTATTACGTTTGTATGGAAAGCTCATTGTTCGCAGGACTCTTAATGCGATAACATTGAAAGTTAAAAGTGTAACATTTACGATGACATTGTAGTTATTTCAATCTCAAAAGTACTGGAGAAAGTCAATGCAAAGTTTGAATTCAATTTAAATTGACAGTGCCGCTGTTACTATGTAAGTAAGGAAATCGCTTGTATTTAATCTTATTTTAAATTCTCCTGTTCAACATGTTGTTCGATTACTCCCACAACTTATAGCGCAATTAAAATTATAAAAGGTGGTATAAATAATGGCGAACTAGGTAATGAAGCACGTCATTACTGGGGCTTACAAAGCTTTGTGCTGTCGTTAACTCAATAAGCTGCAGTTCTATACCGCGCGCTACAAAAGGCTTTATTGCAATAATACAGACCCATATATACATTCGACAGTAGGTTAATTCACTAACTTGTTCTAGCTACGAACAATTTAACGGTCAAACCGACCGATGATCTCATAGATAGGTAGATGATTAATGATTCACTTATTTTCTAAAAATTTAACTGAAAGATGTGCTTGAATATCAATGTAACATTCTACGGTTTTAAAGACTCCATTCATAATTATACCTACTATACTAAAAAGGTAAGTAAGTGAAATCAGTCCCAAATTCGTAAAACTGCATAATTTTTAAGTTGAGAAAGTTATAAAATATGTCAAGACTATGTTTAATTCAATTACGGTGAGAGGCAATATAAATTCTTTGTTGGAAATAAACTGAACTATTCATCAACATAATCTACTGCCGGATTTAGGAGAACAAAATGAAAAATCCTATTTTTCTTTAGCAGTTTACGGGTTAAGAGCATTTGGCTATAAATCGTGAAGCCCAATTTATTCCTGTCCTGCTTACGTATCGGTCACATTTATAGCTACCTTTTCCGTACGAAATGAGATTTCCTTTATCAGCAAGATTTGGAACAAAGGGCTATTCGATTCAAATTACCTTCGCTGCCATATGTGGAAAGTTCTATGCAAGCTTTAGAGGGCTCTTCTAATTATTTTCACTTTAAATAGTGTTGCGCTATAAGTTAAATACGAGAAAAAGTGATAAGCCTGTTTAAAGAATGTTGACTACATTAGCATAAACGTTTTGCCTATCTCATTAGGCGGGAACAATAAAACTCCACCGCCTATAACCAATATATCCATTTGAAACCGCATTGTAACCAATATGTTCATTTGAAAGACAGCATAATGTTGAAAAATTAAAATGTCAGAAGTTCGTATAATATAAGGCATAATTCTCCAACATGAATATGAAACGAAGGAGCATTAATTAAAATATTTGGTGCCAAGTAAACAGGGCAATGAAATAACAATTTCCAGTGCTGGCACCGGGCCAATTCATTATGAGATTCCTTACGCTTCAACACTTTAATTTAATAAATGGCCTACCTTTTATGATGTATCATTAACGTGTCCGGATAAAACTTGCAAGAAAGAAATCAGCTAGTTTTTAGTTGTTGATGGAAATGCAAATCCTGAGTCTTGGCGAGAATAGCTATTCCATAGTACCAAATGAATGGCAGTGTATGCAAATTAATACCATTTATAGTTTAAAAAAAGTGAAGATTCTAATCAACTATGCAAGAACTAACACGATCAAAACTTCTTGAGTAACAATCGTCATCATCAGCCACTCTTAGTTATCCCGCAATTGGGGAACAGATAACCAGAATGTTATCGTCAATATGCCAGAACCCACCACAGGCGACCAATTGGGGTTGGTGGTAAAAAGTTGGTGCTGGTGTTAAGAGGAAACACTACGGTCGAGAGAATTGAAAAAAATACTATAGAAAGTTGACAAAATTAACGTTTAGTAACACTGTTTCCTCCTCCAAAACTAGACCGATTTAAATATTATTTTCATTAAAATTTAAAGGAATGAATTGAAAAACAATTTCCTATGTTTTCTTTTTTTTATAAAATAATTATTAAGAGAGATATTAACCTCCAAAAACCTAAAAAAATGCCATTGTTTAGACATCCAGCAATCAAATTTGACGTCATTATATAAAAAAGGAAAACATAGGAACACAGCCAAATCCTTTCTTTATTTTTTTATGTAAAAAGTATTTAAATAAGTCTAGTTTTGGAGGAGGAGACAGGGGACTACGAAACGTTGATTTTGTCAACTTTCTATAGGAATTTTTCAATCCTCTTGACCGTGGTGTTTTCTCTTAACGCTCCAAACGCAGCACAGGGACTCACAACTTGACATTTATTTCAAAGACGCTGACACAATAACTAAATTTTTAGTCACCCACCCTATTTATCGACCCTACGATTGTTGCTTCATCGCCACAATCGCCGGTCGAATGCACAAAGCTTCTCAAGATGTTAAGATATCAGTATTTAATACTAATATATTTATGGGTAAAGAGCGACTGTTGTTTTACGACAGTGCCTACACGTCTCACCATAATAAAACGGTCATAATTTTTATGTTTCATCGAAAAACATAAAGTGTTCTCACTTCTAGGTAACAGTATGTACTAAAGCTTATATTTAAATGGTAATTTTACTATAGCTTTGCTTATTATTATGCAGTGCGAATACAAAGACGAATATTATCATAATCAAGGTAATAAGCTAAGCTAAGGGGAGTGTAGCTCCCATTATAAGTAAAAGTATTACTCGATAAAAACTGTTAATTTTTAAGTATATTTTTATATCTAAAAGTAAAATGGGGACATAGACCACGTTACTGAATAAGTATGTGCAAATAATAGTTAAAAATTAATAGTTTGAAAATATCGAAAAAAAATCTTGATTAATCGGAAAACATACAAAGTTAGCAAGACGCGTGATCTTTTGATTACGCACGTGTTAGCGTATGAATGAGCTCTAAATTCAGAAATCAGTAAAATTTTGGGACACAAACAAACCTATCTTGATGAATTATTAAGATATTGAAACTTAGCTGCGAACATATTTGATTAGAATTTTTTTTAAAATGGAAGAGACGCCTATTCCTTTTTTAGATATACTTAAAAAATTACCGTGTTTAAAATTCAATAATTTGATTATCAAACATCAGGTTTAATCAATTGAAGTAAATGTACGTAGCTTATTTAAATGTTTTAGCTCTGTAATTAATATATGTAGATCATTTAAAGTTATTGTAATATTATAGTTTAAAAAAGTATCGATTTACTGACAATTACAATATTTTACATACTTATTCTAATTAGTAACACAAAAAATATGGTTTCTTGTTTCGTTCCCAGATGTAAATGTTCTTTAGGAGTTGAAGGCAGAAATTAATCTGTTATTATAATTTATGATAATAATACGGCTACCGTACCGGTCTACCTCCACAGGGAAAACATTTATCAGGGGATGCTGATCATAAATAAGCCCAAATGCAAATTCCTGATATTTCTTGTAACCATCACTTGGGTAGAGTCCTACATTTCATTTAAATATCGTTAAAACTTGACCTCATAAATGTTATCTTTCGTATAATGATTAATGTTTTTGTAATGGATTATTCAAAAGATTTAATTAAAGTAACATAAACATTTTAAGACACTTTGTTTACGGATGCAACTCATGCAACTGACCTAAATGTTAATGCGAGTGAATTTATTAACAAACATTAAGAAGATTTCTTAGAAACAAATGAAAGGTATGGGTGTGTAAATAAAAGCGGCGCTTCCGCGTGTTTTGGATGTAACATAAAAATAACAATATTGCTAGTAATAAAATAAATTCGATAAATTCTTATAGTTAATAGTAATCAAAGGCAAATGAAAGAAATTCTATCATGGATGATCGATAGTAGATACATTTTTGACTCTTGAAATGAAATGGAATAAAAATTCAAATGCAATTAAGTTTTTTTATAGAATTATGTTATGGGCTTTAATTTTTAGGGTTCCGTACCTCCAAAGGGAAAAATCGGAACCCTTATAAGATCACTTTGTTGTCCTCCTGTCTGTCTGTATGTCTGTCAAGACCCTTTATCTCAGGAACGCGAGGAGGTATCGAGTTGAAATTAAAACTATATACTCAGGTCTACAGTTCCTTGAAGCTGTAAAATAAATCAAACTTCTAAGTGAACGTAAAAAAAATACAGTCGTTTATGCCACAAAAAACGCATTTCGACACTGAAGGGAATCGAAATTTATAGGGTACATACTTTCCATTGACCTAGAACTATGAAATTTGGAAAGTAATGTCGTCTTATACTTACTGTTTGTAATTAAATAATTAAAAATATAGTCTTTATTTAAAGTACGTAATCAATCATCGAGATTAATCAACAGTATGACATATTATGTACATAATTTAACGAAAATGACCTATGAACTAGTTTGGTAACAATGTTAATTATTGCGTATATTTTACCAACAAATACCAATATATTGATATTCTGATTTTTTTCTTTTAAAATCTGTCATTTTCCTATTACAAAACAACTTAATTTTGCCGTAATTAGTACGGGACCCTAAATGTGCGAAGTCCAAGACGCCCTTGGCCGGTTTTTTCTGTTTTCCTAAACCACTTTACTTTATGTGGCTTTGCAACGCATGCTGGTATGAAATAAAATATGAGGAGTTACTATACTTATGGACTCAACTATATAGTTTTGGAACATTTCTTTCCCCCTGCAATTGCAACTAATCCATTAGCCGTACATGAAAAGTTAATATTATGAACGTATCAATAAAACAGGTAGGTACCTACAGGGCAGTCTCCCTTCTTGCTCAACCTGCTCTTTGGAATCTAATGGGATATATTTGATGGCATCATAAATTTAAGTCACTTTCTTTAAGTCATTGCTAAATGTATAAAAACTTCTTTGAAGAAATTGTTAAACCGGTCAAGTGCGAGTCGGACTCGCGCACGAAGGGTTCAATAAAAATTTGTTGTATTTTAATTTTATTCTTTATTATTAATGTGAATATATATAAATAAATATTCTGTGAATATTTCAGTATCAAGCAAAAACGAGCAAAAAAATCACGTTTGTTGTATGGGAGCCCCCTTAAATATTTTTTTTATTCTGTTTTTTAGTATTTGTTGTTATAGCAGCAACAGGCATCTTCTTTAAAAATTTTAACTGTCTAACTATCACGGTTCATGAGATACAGCCTGGTGACAGACGGACAGACAGACAGACAGACGGACGGACAGCGGAGTCTTAGTAATAGGGTCCCGTTTTACTCTTTGGATACGGAACCCTAAAAAAATACTTTGCCATATAAATAACGTTCAAGTAAAATTGAGTAAAGTTCCTATTGTTAAAAAAAACAAGTTTAAGAACTGAAAAGACGCGAAAGTTCGGTAAAGTAAGATATTCAATATTTCAGAAGTACCTAAGTCTTATTTATTTTTAAAGGTTTTCAGAAGTCGTAAAATTGTACGTAGGGGTAGGAACAGATGTTCATTGGAAAATATAGAGGCATAACTCGCAAATCCTATTGAAACTTCACCAAAGACTGGAAACTTGGGAATTCTGTTCGGAACGTCAGTTACCGACTTTATCGTGATTTAACTCGGTTAATGTATTCGGAGCGAGGAATCGTAGTCTAAATTTAATTGTTCCTGACGCCGACACATAAATCTTGGGAAAATCCAGGCGGAAGCAATTTACATAAACGCCGTCATTCCCGACTTTATACCTTCCTGTAGTTATACATATCTGGTATCTCAGTGAGTGAATTTTGTGTTTACCTCATACAACGCTGTTACGTGTTGCGTTACAAAAGAGTTCGTGAACGGGCCATTATCTATACATTGCACGAGGTGTCGAACTAAGTCATAAAGTTTATAGTGATATGTATAAAGTTAAAGCAATCTCTACTTGAACACCTAATGTTGTTTATAAATTTAAACTTAAGAATTTTCAAGAGGTATTTGTTTAAATTAAAATGTATCGATTCGAAATCATTGCACCATGTTTCTGGTTCAATTCGCGTCTGGATAAAGATATATTTATCTTGATTTCAGATCCGTAGGATCTTTTAGCGACCTTTGACATTTCATCAAAAAGTGTTATTTTTTCCCTCACCTTAATAAATGGTATATTTGACGTTTGGTTTAATGCAGCAAAACAGACTTATACAAGGTTTTACAAGTAAAACTGTGCCTAATAAATATAAATATCTTTAGTTCAAACATTGGTATAGTTATTATGTAATTGTGGTTGCACCAAATTGGTTCAATTTACAACCACTTTATTTTACTGTGACTGGGTGTAAATTGCTAATAAAGTTAGCATACTAAAGTTATGGGACAAGCCTCTCGGTAACGTAAATGGATTTATGTACATACTTAATTATTATTCACATTAATCATTAGAGAAGTTGATGGTAACTTGATGGAAAATTAAAAAGAAATTATTGCAATTTCTTTTCGTTTTCCATTTCTTATAAATTTATCTTCTGCAATTTTCACAGGTTCGGAAAAAATACTAGAAATTATACAACGTGTTACAAAAATACCCCTAATGCCGAATATGGTAGATAGGGAACATCAAACTGAACAACTTTTACTATGGGACCAACACTGAAATCGCGAAAAATAAAGTCAGCTGCTTCATACATTTTGATATTATCGTAATTTATTTTTGTATGAAACAGCTGATTTTTTTTTCGCGATTTCAAAGTTGGTCCCATGGTAAAAGTTATTCAGTTTGATGGTCCCTATCTACTATATTCGGCATTAGGGGTTATTTTGTAACACGTTGTATAGGTACCAATATATAGTTTTTAGTACTTTTTAGTTTCTATTACTAGTAATATACCAAGTAAAGGTTATTTTACAAGTTTTACGTTTTTCCAAACATTATCTATTTGATGTTAATTTTTGTACTAGGCGTGTGCATTTGTCTGGCTAAAACCAAAAGATTAGATTCCCGCCTAACCTAAGAGAAACTAGTTTTTCTCTAGTTTAAAGTTGAATTCATTTAAATCTGAATATACATACTGTACACAAGATATCACAAATGCTACCTACCAATAACTGTGTTATGCTAGGAACATTCGGATATGCTCATTAAATCTTGATCTCGGATCGGATATCTGTGGCTTATCCTGCCTCTTATATAGAGCTCAAACACACGGTCATGCGATCCGATCTCAGATCGCTGCGATCTATGCGATATATGGGATCACGTAACCAGTGTGGAAGGGATAAGAGAACTCCATATATCGCATAGATCGTAGCGATTTGCGGATCGGATCGCATGACCGGAACGCATCTTGTGTGTTTGAGCTCATAAGAGGATATCACTAGTAGACATTAGTATGGTACTACTATCGTGGAGGCATCATCCACTGTAATGAAACCTCGCTTACGAGGGCTATGGTATAGCTGTAGGTATCTTCGCATGATATCTAGATGGCCTTCCTTAAGCCGGGTATGTTAGGGCTAAGTTGAGCGTTAAATTGGAGCTCTGAGTTCTTATCTCAATCGTTGTAATTTAACTTTGCATAATTTAGTCGTCTTGGAAATACAAATAAGTATAATGATAACTGACGACTATCCCTTAATGAGCTTTTACACTAGTCCAACAATCAGCCGCAGAATCGATGCACGATTCATATTCAACTTTATATATAAATATATAATATAAATTATGTGTTATTTCTGGTTATACATATAGTAGGTACTATTTTTTTACAGTTACTCCCAATGTTATTAAAACTTCAATAGTAATTGGTTGGTCCCCTATAATTTAACAAATAATAATAATAATAATAATAATAATATTTATTTATTTTCAAAAATGCAGTTTAGTATAATCATTTACAAAGTTAACTTAAGTAAAATAATAATAACAATAGCCCGAACTAGGAAAAACCTGTGTTTCAGGCGAGTATAGCCAACAATAATAATTTTGAATCAATTAATCACTAACTAACTTATAGATATATTTATTTTTTATTTTAGCAATAATTAACACATTACAAATTACGATTACAAAACAAAACTTTGCTGTAAAGGCAAATTGTTTAGAAACTGTTTGAGTGCAGACTATATCTTTCCGTCTTTTGTTTATTTTTTCAGTGTTAAAGGTGAGTGCTGAGTGCTGTTTTAATACTATGTTCATAATGAATAATTGTCTAACTGATAATACATCACAGGACTTATACAGAAGGTTAGTAGGAAAGAGAAAAGGGCGGGAAGTTGACACCTTGAGAATTGCTCTCTGTGCTCTCTCTGTGGTTAGTAACAGTGTTTTACATGCACCTCCCCATGTCGTAATACAGTAAGTTAATATTGAACAAGAACTCACAACTTTTATATAATCATCCAAGAAAAAATGTTAACGACCACAGTTTCATTCAGACAAAGAGTTTTAAATAAAACAAAACAACAACGCAGCGGAAAAAGAAAAAAGTTCTAAAATCTTCTTCACGGGTCAAGAACTCGAAGTTCGGTCCATTTGTCCATTGAAGGAGTAAAAAGCCAAAATCTCGAATAGACACCGAAACAGTGCAATGTTGCGTAACACTGAAGACAAAGGAGAGAGATTTAGGGTTTGCCAACATTGCCCATCGGCTGAACGGAGAATTTTACAGAATAAGCTACTTAAAAATATACCTAGTAACTTCAGTAAATATGTTTTAGGAAAAAGTAAAAAACATATATGACTGGTAATGTTTGTTATTTTAATTTTTACTCACCAAAACTATTCATCCGATTATGTTGAAGCTTTGGCGAGTTGTTCTACAAATGACCGGAAATGTTTCTGGCTAAGAGATTTCTATTAAAATAACTATTTTTATAAAGTTAATCTAAACATTTAATTTTTTAAATTTATTTTTCTCTGTGAAAATATATTTTTTAATTGTAATAAAAAAATATCCATCCAACTGAAGTATAATATTGTTTGCGTTATACCTTTGACAAAATCAATGTCAAAATAAAATTTATTAAAATAAACCTAAAAATTAATCGCTTTTGAATATTTTATTATCCTACTTCTAATAAAGATTTTTTTGCTGAAATGAATATAATTCTATACTATATTTTTTTCCAACAGTTATTTAAAAGAGATCCGAAATATAGTCCAGTAGTTGGCAGCCCTAGCTGGAGTGTGCCGGAGTGGAAACGTCGGTCGAAGGTCGCAATTAGACGAGGCGTTTAATTACGAAATTCACGGTAACCATGGCTTCTCCACCCCTCGGCTTTCATAGGATTCCTGCAAACGATAGGGCTAAGTGTAATTAGTGGAGCGGATAGTGTTACATTACGATGGAAAAGGGAAAAATTTAAACTTTTTGTAACTTACACAAAAGCTCATTTTTTTTCTGAAACAACCACAAAAAAGAAGAAAATTCCAATCACATAATAATAATTTTTATTGAAATCTTTGATAAAAATTACATCAAATAAAATATGGTGTATATTTAAGGATTACCTATAATTAATTTGCAAATATTTTTTTTGGTAAGTAAACCTAATTACCTAAGCCAAAGTTACTTACATTTTCTTACTTACAGTAAATTGATTCACTTACATGCTGATAAGTTTACCGTAACCAATATTTCATTATCTTATCGGGCATTCATTTACACATATCTATTCGCTGTCTCCCATACTATAATCTACTCTACACCTCTAGGGTTGTCTGTAACTTAATATTAGTATTATCATCAAACTAAATTGTTAGGCGGAGAGCCGCCAGTGTAGATGTAACAAAGGTTAAGTACTATCAAGTGGAGGATAAGGGTATGTTACACTGTAACGTTACACTCCTGGTAAGTGTGTAGGTATAAGAACCCTTCTAATAGCAGTGAAGGATTGGCGAAGAAACTTAACGAAAACTAGTACGCTCTATCGATTAGTAATGTACTATGTATGATTGCGGATTCGTATAATCATCGAGGCATCCCATGAAAGAAATGCGAAAAATAAGTGTCTTTTTGCTATCATAACTTTTTCAGACTACCGAACTTGTTAGGTACTGAATTTTTGCAGTATTCGATTTGAATCTCAGCACTATAATAATTGACTTATAAAAACTTCTCATAATATGCGCTAGTGTTCCTTTACTCCAGAAAAATGAAATTAAACGACGACTGCATTATGAAACAGAACTCATCCGCTTAAAAATAAAAAAATAAACATATATTTTACAGCCATTAAGCCTGTTAGTCATGGCACTAATAAAATCATTGGCCATATTTAATTACGGCCATTTACAATAAAAATCTTGTTCTGAAATAGTATGAACACCTGCGCATCTTCTTTCAACCATTAAATTACAGCAACAAATTTATATTTACATAAACACCGTACGTAATACTGATTGATAGAGCAATTTACTTTGGATTCTATTATAAAGGACTGTAATTTGAACAATATTAATGATAGATTAAAGGCGAAATTGCCTTTTAATAATCTGTAGGGAAGCGCTTCATATCTGGGTTGTTAGGAACGGTCATTATAAAAAAGAAACTGTAATGAAATATTAAACAAAATTACATAATTCATATAAATAAGAAGAATCAAACTTAGTACCTCAGTAATTTGTTTTCTTCTAGCTTATTTTAAGTTATATCATAGTGCAGTCCTGCGTAGTAAGCATGTGAATAAGGACTGCAAGTCCTTCAGATAGTTCCTGGAGCATATCGATGATTTTATGAGGTTAGACGTGCTAGACATTCATCCATGAAGATCGGAAATTATCATAACTGGAACTTCGAAGAAACGTGATGCAAGGTACATATCTACTCAATATTATTAATTAACAGTCTATTCTGTGATTCAAGTATCAAAATTAAAGACATAATGAAAAAAACTGACGACTACTATAAATCACTGCAATTTAATTTCGTAGACGTTCGTCGTCTTCCTAGAGTCGTGACAGAATTCTCTCCCTTTTTATTTCCATTTATTACCCCTGCGACGTCATAAAATAGCTACGTCAAAGCACGAATATTGTAAAAATAACGTTTTCTAGTTTCCTTCTAGGTATAAGTGTTAACACTATCAGCTGGCAACTTAGATAGGATTTTTACATCAAATTAATGGCTTTTTTAAATTTGAGATTTTAGCATTTTTTATACAATACCAAATAATATACTAGTGAAAATACAACTTATATCATATCATATTCTTAACGGGAATCATGATCTGGTGCGAGACGTATTTTTTCTAATATGTTATTTAGTATTGTATCAAATGGAAGTTATTTTAATCATCCATTCAAATAAAATAAGGTACTTATACGTAGGTACCTAGCTTAATTTACTATACTCGTATTCTATATCAATGTTCCTTATATTATTTGCAATAAATAAATTAACTATTGATTATGCTTTGCTGCTTGAACGTTGATAGAAAATTTAACATCTTTAAACATTTACATAATGAATACCAATGCACACATAATACGGAAACTTTTTATTTCTATTATCACACGTGCAGAGCCAGAATGGCAACAAATTACCACTTTAGGAGATACCGTGCAAGCCGCCCTGTTATCAAGGCGAGACGCCCACACGAGCCGAGTTTACGCTCCTTTATTATCAGTTGCGACATTGGCTCTGAAAATAAACTGCTCGACAACCCTCCAACAAAGCCGATACTTCGAAAGTACACAACAGAATCTTTCAAGGGCTACACTAACGAGACGGCAAGCATTGTGGCAATAGTAAAAACAACGAAACAATGCCTGGAAACATAAAAGGAAAGTTGCTTAAACAAAGCATAATTGAAATACACAATATGAAACGAATAAAACCAAATAAAGAGTGTTCGCAACGAGCGTCGTTAGATGTTCCCGAAAATATTCAGCTCGCTATGCAGCCGCCGACTGAAATGCGGTTTGCAAAAAGAGAATGCGACATCAAAGAGTACGGACGATCCGGTCCGCGACGTGATACGGGTTAGAAATAACCACGGTAGTTGCCGGCCTGTCGACGCGAAGACAACCCGCACTCGCCCACGGCGAATGTCCGTGTCGAATCGACTGTGAATTATTTCAGAGAGACTTGTTACGTTCCATTTCAGTAAGCATTTACCCCTGTCTGCGCTTTTGCATCGATAATAATTCACTGGTCAGCACGGATGTCTCTATAAAATAGTTTATTACGGATGCGCACATTATTGGCTACGAATGAAAACAAATTACGTCTGAGTTTTTTTTGTCAACTCGTTATGTATGATACGGAATTCGTAAAATGAGTTTCCTGAAATTTAAAAACAAGAAACCGTTTTACAGTACGTTGACATAAATGATATGGGTACTGTTATGGAACAGGTCCTATCATAAATATTTCCCCTTTGTGTTTTAACATGGACGCTTTACGACTGAATTTTAGGTCCGGTGACATAAATGCACTGCGGTTGTGTTATTGACGCGCTCTCTGAAATAATTATATGTGGCGCGAGTTCCGAAAATGAGTCGAATCCCCCCGTAGCGGTAATAGCTCGTTAAAGTTGATGAGCGCTCGCGCCCTCGCTCCGCCTCGCTGCCTCGTCGCCCTGCGAGGCGGCGACAGAATGCTTTCTTTGAGTTCTCTAGAATATAGTGGTTTAAGTCCGATGCAGTACAAAAAATCATTGAGCGAAATTGATTGATTTGGATTCACAACATAAAAAAAATATCGACTTAAAATATTAAATTGAGGTTGTAAGTACTCGTATGTATTATTTTTATAGCTAACAGCCCGCATATAGTAAGTGGTCATAGTAGACTATAAACTACAACAACAGGTGTTCATAGGCCTAACCATTTTTTTTAAATATAAGAGAACACCACCAACATTGCTCTGATTCAAAAGTAAGTAGCTAAAGCACTTGTGTCCTGGAAATCAGAGACAACGGTGCAACTACAAGCGAGCTAATATAGAAATCTTTATTTTCTAAATTGACTCAGCCGGGGTTCGACACCTTGAAAATCAGTGTACAAATCACAGAACAAATTTTCTGTGGTACAAACCACTCGACCACGGAGGTCGTCAAACCATTCCAATTAACCTCTTTGAACTCTGGGACCTTACCTTTTTTTTAGAACTCAACACTTGAGTATAAAGTGTCTTTGCTGTGGTCTTCCGTGTTCTAACTCTCGCCAAGTATGCTCTACTTCTCATACCTAAAGATTACCTTTCTGAAAGCCACACCTCAAGGATATTTTATCATCCCTTTTACTAAGAGCGCTTTATATTCTTCATGTGTATTTGTACAAGCTATTTTTCGTGTACGTCTAGTATTTCACCACTGTCGCTGACATAATAAATGTCAGTACTATCGAGATACGACCGGTGAATGCAAAGAGCGTCTACACTGATCCCTCTAATTATATCTAACGGCCCCAACTGCCGTTTACACTGAGACATTAAAATTAACTGCAGAACACTTTGATCTTTCCATTAAGGCACAACTATAAATACAACAAATAAAAGCTGGGTAATGAGTCAATCCTGTGGAGTTGTGGACGTATTTTAAACAATGTTCCTAGTCTGTTGACGTGTAAATAGTTATCAATCAGTAACCAATAGTTTTTAAGTTTTATTGGAGCTTTTTGATAGTTGACTTTTAGGCTAAGTTCATATGATCGCGCGGTACCGAGCGTCGTCGCGGGGTGCCGTGCGTTGTCGCGCGGTAGGAGCATTCACATGATAGCGTATACACGTGCGGCAGTCTGGCATTGAGAATGGACGTAGAGGAGGCAATGGATTGAGAAACCGCGCGGCTTAACTGAACGGGGTCGATGCAGGTTTGTAGGTCTTGAACCGCGCGGTAATGTAGTTGATATAAAACAGTTCAGTATAATCTTTACCGCACGGTTAGTATGAACTTAGCCTTATTGCTTTAGTTTGACATTTTATTTGTATTACTGTTAGAAAAGAGTATTTTAGTGTAACCATAGTTTGATAGCAAACGAAGATCTTGTTTCTTTATAACTCTTAAAACTTTCATTGTTGTAATCCAAAGCGACAGCGACTTCAGTGTTTTAACATCAAAGTTAAATTATAATACCGTTTTATTTATCACTGTGCAACTGATATCATAAAACCATAAACATAGGTACTTTATTTCTTTGTCCATTTGTATTGGTGCACTGATTGGAAGTGGTTTTGAATGATGAATTGAAATAACCTTCGACTAATTATTAAGCGGTTGACATTACAATATTGAACCGTTTGGCCTTTTTAATGTACATACAAATATATTTTTTATATTTTTTACGAACCTCGTAAGTGTTATTAGTCTAGACTAAAAAGTTATGATACCAATCCATGGCCGACAAGACCATAAAATGGGATTAAATAAAACCATTTTCTGCTCTCCGCCGATCGTTCGCGTATTGGTGTTAACCGGCTTTATTAAAGACGAGCGTCGAAACGTTTTGAAATAGTTTGAACAGTATCGAAATGGAGTCTTTTGTTATTGTTGTTGTTGTGAAATAACAAAACATGGAGTCTTTAGAAGGTGTGCTCACTGGAGGATTTCACCTGCATCAATAAAAATAAAATAAAATAAAATAATTATTAGTACCTAGGTTTATTCTAAGTAGAAAACAAACAGATACATTAATTTCCTACACCTCACTAACAAGTTAACTTTATTGGCACCAAAACACTTTACACTATAATAACATGGCATAAAAGCTATAAAACGAGCTAACGTTAACATACAGAAACGTCGTCACTTTATTCAGTTTCCATACAAATACCCTAATGTGTGAGTCATTATTAATTTACTCAGCTAAAGATAACAAAGGTTAAAAATAGCTTCAAAATACTGTTACTTGCATTATAAGAGCTCGGCTTTAGATAAAGCACGGTGCATTGTTCTGGGAAAGAAGTGCAAAAACAAACGACTGCAGTCGGATTCGAACGAACATCGGTCATAATTAATTGGGCCCGTTCGCGGAAGTGTCGGCAAACGAATGCCGCCGGTGAAGTGTCGTTTAATCACTCAATGTATTCATAAATATATTTTAATGTCAATAACGTCACTCAATTAGTCCGGTGGAAACGTTTTGATTCAGCTTCGTAAACATCCCTGCTGTTGCTTTGTGCGAATTTCAAATAGGATAATGTGTTTGCATTGACTTGGTGAATACTTACATGTAACTTCAAAATACGATATTCTTCCATTGATAGTTTTAGATTAATAGATTAGTACCGAATATGTAAGATCTATTCCTTTCGAATACCAAAAACTAATACCAATGGTATTTGTTTATTACCGTTATAAAATTTCTATTCCCAACGAAGACCAAATTTATTAAAAATTATATTAAAAATTTTAAAATTTGGTATTCGTTGGGAATAGAATTTTTATAACGATAATAAACAAATACCATTTGGTATTAGTTTTGGTATTAGAAAGGAATAGATCATATGAAACATTATTAATATCCCGAAAGAATAGCTGTTCCATAGAAAATAACAATACCTTCTCAATCATATTGTTGATAAGAATACACACATATTCATCTTTAAAGTTTACTCGAAACCAGTTTCACAGGTTTCCGATTTGTTCAAATTTACTTACTTGATTTGACAGATAATTTCATTAAAATTCTGTGAAAAAGATACTTCTATCGTAGACCTTTGAAAGGCCCCTAGCCCTGTAAACAAGATTTTCAAAGAAAAACTGTGATAGTCATGATGTCAACAATTCCTAGCTCCATAAAAGAGCTTCGACAAAGCTTTAAGCTGTACAAAGCTCGAGCAGTATTGGCGCGCAATCCCGTGGTTTCACAATAATTGAGCCAATAAAACGCATGCCGAGAGGCCACGATCCTTTGCGAACTAATGGTCAGTTCACACTCTCCACTACACTCGGTTAAAGTTGTGCTCCGCAATTGAATTTTTTTGCTGAACTTTTTTGCGCAACAAAATAAACTGATTGTTTTTTGTTTCTTTTTAGTACTTATCAATTTAACAATACCTAACTCTTACAGATGTTTAATAGGTATTATTGTATTTTTTATTCAGCAAGTAAGTGATTTTTAATCACTCCTACAAATTCACATTAATTTCTAACGTTATTGAAAGAAGTGTCTTTCTTCATCGTTTTACTAGTAACTAAATAATATTGCATTTCTGCTGCCTGTTATTTTAAATCCAATCAAACATTTTTCAGATTTTACATGCTCCTACAATTTAAATTAAAATCAAAGCTTTATTTATTACTAGATTTATTTATTAGCAAGGATTTTTTACATTCGTGCATCGGCAAACACCGTATTACTCCCACTAAACAAACTGACCACCATTTCAGGCACAGAGCCAATGAAAATTGTAATAGCTCCTTGACAGCCTCTACCGATAGCACAGAATAGATATAAGTTGCAGATAGAGTACAACTTAGCTCTTAACGTTCTGCATGTTAATTTTTGTGAATGACAATTGTGTCACACGCAGTATATTAAAAACCCAATCAAATGGCGGCTTTAATATAATTTTTACTTATTTCTTTAACTTAACAAGTGATTTTTTGCACAATTTTTGTCTTTAACTCTCAGTACGCCATGTGTTTACCAAATAAGACTCTCCTAGATATCATAAGGGCTTTACGTACACACATTAAAATAAAGAAACTGAGTCGTATTAAATAATCTTTAAATCTATCCTACGTCCGTGTAGACAGACACTGCAGACACCGTAATGCTCCCATCGAACGAACTGACCACCATTTCAGGCAACGAGCCAATGAAAATTAGCCTCTACCGATAGAGTAGAACTTAGCTCTTAACGTTCTGCATGTTAATTTTTGTGAGTGACAATTGTGTCACACGCAGTATATTAAAAACCCAATCAAATGGCGGCCTTAATATAATTTTTACTTATTTCTTTAACTAAACAAGTACTTTGTTGCACAATTTTTGTCTGTGATTCTAATTACGCCATATTTGTTTACCAAATAAGACACTCCTATATATCATAAGGGCTTTACATACACACATTAAAATAAAGAAACTGAGTCGTATTAAATAATCTTTAAAACTATTCTACGTCCGTGTAGACAGACACTGCAGACATCGTATACTCCCATCGAATGAACTGACCACCATTTCAGGCAACGAGCCAATGAAAATTAGCCTCTACCGATAGAGTAGAACTTAGCTCTTAACGTTCTGCATGTTAATTTTTGTGAGTGACAATTGTGTCACACGCAGTATATTAAAAACCCAATCAAATGGCGGCCTTAATATAATTTTTACTTATTTCTTTAACTAAACAAGTACTTTGTTGCACAATTTTTGTCTGTGATTCTCATTACGCCATATTTTTTTACCAAATAAGACTCTCGTAGATATCATAAGGACTTTACGTACACATATTAAAATAAAGAAACTGAGTCGTATTAAATAATCTTTAAAACTATTCTACGTCCGTGTAGACCGACACTGCAGACACCGTAATACTCCCATCGAACGAACTGACCACCATTTCAGGCAACGAGCCAATGAAAATTGTAAGAGCTCCTTAACACTTAGCAGCCACTTCTAGTGTACAGATAGAGCAGAATTTAGCTTAACGTTCTGTATGTTAATTTTTGTAAGTGGCCATTGTGTCATAGGATAAAAATGGCTTCCGGCACTTACCCTCTTTAAACAAAATAATCTTTTACATTTTCATGCGGCGGCGTTTAATGCAACGTTGGTTTTATATTAGAGCTTTAAAAAGTAATTACCTAAAACATAATGGGAAGGAAGAATGAATTTGAAACTATACGAATATAAATTTGAAAGAACTTAAGTCATGACGTTATTTACATTAGTTAGTCATATTTAACAACAACAATATAAATATTGTTTTACACTTTTATGCAACTTTTGTTGCATACAGAATAAAATCTGCGAGTCGCATCAGTACCGTCATATCACCTTCAATTATAAGGTAAAACATCATTAACTTTATAGAAGTGAATACAACTTCTACATAGTTAGGAACATTCTTAGACAAATTGACTATGATTATATTATACCTACGAACATAACCACCGAAAACATTACAATACTAACCAAAGTACACTATCTCGCTGAATATAATAACGTAGAATAGAAAAAGAATACGTAAAAGAAATCACTAAAACCATTCAGGTTTTATCAACACTTAATTAAAACCATGACACCACTACAAAACAAGTTGCAGAAAAGGGCGAAGCAATAATATTTCCATATCAAAAGTACTAATAATACCATTATCTAAAGCTTTCCAGCTATCATTCTTGCGCTGCCCACGCAATTTCATTATCAAGCCGCTAAGAAAATAATGCAACAAATTATGAAAGCCGGTTGAACACTAATTAACTGCTCCGATAAAGATACGACCATAACACGTTCTTATTAAAAACGTTATTTAAGCTCCAAGAATATAAGCGTATGAATGTACAGGCAAATGAATATACCGGAACAGCTTTAATGTTTAACAACCTTTTACATGGTGTAATAGAAATGCCTAAGTTGGTGAATTATGCGTAACTGTTGAAAAAAAAAGAATTAAGGTACTTACTTGATTCGCATTTTGAAAAAGCAAGATGTGTTTAATATATAATATATTTATATTTGACAACATCACATAAATTGCTCCGATTCCAAAGAAAGTAGATAAAGCACTTGTGTTATGGAAATCGGAGACAACGGTGGTATCATAAACACCCAGACTTGAGCTAATATAGAAAAGTTCGTTTTCTAAATTGACCCAACCGGGGATCGAACCCGGGACCTCAGAGATGGCGACACCTTGAAAACCGGTGTACAAAGCCACTCGACCAAGGAGGTCGTGTTTGGTAGATATAAATATATATGTAATTCAAACACAGTCATCATGAATGTGAGCTATTGTCATTCGTAATTAGCTAAATCTACAAAACACCGGAAAAGTTTTTTTTCGCAAATAGACAAACGTTATTTATTTCTTTTTTAACAAAGAACTTACATCAACATTCCGTTACGCATAAAGCAAAAGTCATATCACCAATGGATACACTTCCTTGACATTTTTTTATCGTACTGACCTGATTTCGGAATGTCACATGACTTACAAAAAACCGTATGTCATTAATATGACTAGTGTACTATTAATCATGTTGCCACAATGCGTTCCTTCATGGGGGAGCATAAAGGAAGGCTTTAGCCATTATCCTTCGGAAACATTTGGCGCCGTTTCGCGGCGACGAATTGTGACGCCGGCGATATTAAAATATATTGCAAATTTAAACTTTGTGCATATAAAATTGTGTTTTTTTGTATTTAAAAAGTTGAGGTCCTCCATAAAATCACAAGAAAACGGTTCAATAACAACATAGAAAATATATGCACTGAGGCACACAGCGTAAATTTTTCTCACTTGTTTGTGTTCTAGTCAGAAATAAAAGAAATAAAATATATATAACACTTTTGTGGATTCTTGTCCTTGCTTAGGGGGAGAGGGTTGTCAGAAGTCAGAAAGGAGTATGGAAATTGGGTCAGGGTCACCAGTGTCCAAGTTAACAGTGTCGCAAGTTGCAATAGGCAGGTTCTATTATTGATCTACTCTTGAAGTTTTATAAATAAAATTATGCAGCCCATGTCACTGCCCAAAGTTGCACAAAAGCTTCCTTTGAGTTATTTCTAAAAAAAGCTCACAAATTGATTCATCAATCTTACTGATTCTTTATATTTACAACGAAAAACGAAAGGGACATCTTTTATTTTCTAAGAGAAAAAAGATTTTACATATTATTAATACTGTAAAATAAGAAATTAAAAAAATATTTTTCAATACAACAGCAATACTTGAAATAAGAACAATAATTGCACTTTATGTTACCACTCAAGGTGAACCGTAAAGACATGTAAAACAGCACATTTATGCGTGTCGGCGACAGTTCGCCGCACGGCTCAATTATGTGCGCACCTAAAATAACACGCTCATACTGGGTGGTCTGATACCGGAATAGAAATACTCAAAAACGAATCGTACAAACGAAAGTAAACCTTACACTCCTTTTAAAAAAGGCGGTCGAAAGTCCGAGTGAATTAGTTTAGTGTAATAAGCGAACATCCTTCGGAAAGTAAAGTAAGCTCCCTCTGATTGATCGCTTCACTTACTGATTCTTTCGACCAGCTGGAATGAGTCAATAATCTAGAGGATATCAGCGATTTATCAATGTGTTGGAAAGCTCTCGATATTTTATAGGAATTTGCTTTGCGACCACGAAGACAGATTTGTCATTGTCAAACTTCATAACTTGCCCGTAACACTGGGAACAAACATGAGAGTGGATTGTGTACCGTAGATAATAATAAATAGAGAAATGGCTTATCTTATCTTATAATTTCCTTACACTTCCTTCGTTTAAAAACTTCAAAACAGATAAACAATATATTAGAAAAAATACGACTCACCCGTAGCAACTCAGACGGGACTCGAACCCGTACCCTTGGGATTCCGGCCCAATGCACTGACCAATGATGCTAGTGACCCGGCAGACTAGGTTTTCTAGTATTTTTTCTAATATATTGTTTATCTTAATATAAAAATAGCATTGTGAATACGAAGAATCTCAATTTAATAACTTCAAAACACTTCGCACTAAATCGTAACGTTTGTTAAAAACATTTAAATACGACATGCAACAAAAGTTAACGTTGTACTTACCACTTAAATATTGAAAAACTCAAAATATAAAAACAAAAACAAATGACAGGTAGTTCTTCACTAATTCCTTTTAACCGTGCAAATGCTCTTGGAAAAACACGAATTTGATGACAACAAAAATATCTGAGATGGATATCCTGTTGTCAACTTGTTTGCTTCCAGAAATGTTTGGTTTGTTATAAAAAAAGTTAAACATTATGTGGTGCAAATTGATGTTCACCACGTGGCGTGCTGATGATAGACCAACACGTTTTTTATTGTATGTAATAAATCATAAATGCTACAACCAATTAGTTATATAAAAGAAAAATAAGCATTTAGTACGAACTATAATGGTGTTGAATGTTTATAGTACATTGTTATAACAAATTTGATAAATTATCGTGGTTTTAAGAAAGTTACTCTTTGGGGTCTTTGGGGACTTCTAAATTATGATAATGTTTATAAGTAAAACAACTAATTAGCTCATTTTACTTTAATAATCTGTCTCCTTACAGAAGTTTCAAAAAAATACAATCACCCCATCCTGTTTCAATGTCTTGCGTTTCCATTTTCGCGAAAAGTGGTACTATCCTTTTAGTACTAATGTAAAATTAGCGAGTCTGCAATATCACATTTCATTACAGTTGCAAGTTTAATTTTACTTTGCACGATAACTGAAAATGCAGTTGGAATTATTAAAATCTTGTTAATGGAAATATAATAATAAGGACTTAATTAATTTACGACGGTCAGCCTCAAAAGTATAAATTCATCAACGCCCGAGCGGACGCATGCGGCCGGATGACAATGGAATATCTATTGTGTCTCATTTTCCGGGCGTTGAAGGGTTAACACTTTAACATGTCGTGCCAATTTATTAAGTTCATAGATGTAATGTGATCGCAATGTACTGAACGGTTAAATTTGGTGTTCTAAAGTAAGTATTTAATTGTAAAGTACTTCTGAGGTCGACTATATCATGTGATATCGTAAATCCATTTCTCCATAAACAATAGGAGATAAAGAATACTCATAAAGTTATTTAGCTAAACAAACATACGGGGTGCGTCGGGTGCTATTTATCCCTCAGGCACAGAAATAATATAGTACTGACAGCGTTCCAGTTTATCAGATACGTTTTTATTCGGTGATGGCGTATGTATAGAGTTGCATGAGCACGTGTTCACACATTCCGGATCCAGAGCCCTATTTTATAAATGTGACAATTTGTCACCTGTCATAACGACTTTATTCCATTGCGTCAAGCAATTTGAAAGTAGAACAAACTACTCATAGCGACACCGCAATGTAAACCAAATTGTCACGTTATTAAATAGGGCCCAGTAAATATACAATCCGATGCGATTTTGTTACGCCTTAACGGATCCGTCGCTACTGGATATACTAGTAGCGACGGATCCGATAAGGCGTTCGCATTAACATGCGTCAAATTTCAATATTAAATTAAAATATTGAAAGACTATTTGCGTGAAGCTATCATGGAAAAATGTATAATATAGTTGAACAACAGATTTAATTGAAAGAACTTATAAAAATGTCATCGTCTCTGATGTAAAACAATATCACGTGAATGTTTTAATTCTTATTTGCAAAATTTATCGGAAACAGAACAAACGTTTATGTCAAACCAACGGATAAAAATCGGCGATTTTAATATCTTCAATATTAATTGAACAGATTTTTTTAAACTTATCTAAAAGCGAAGAAAAGTAATAAAAAGATGTAAAAAGCGAGAATTCCACGCTAAGACTAAGCAACCAAATTCTCAGTTCCATTTTTATGCCAAAAAGCCACGATAGAGTGCGCACTATATGAACCCAAAGTTAATAGAGTTACGTTCGATTTTATTTTATTCGGATAACCTGCTCGGATTGACCCTTACTAAAGCTTTATGGAGGATCTACACTTGTAACATCTTGGCGTGTCAGAACACACCGTGTTTCCACCAAATCGTCTCTTTGATACAGTATTACCACAGCGCACGAACCAAACTAGCGACGTATGTTAAGGACACACTAAGTTACCCTTGAAACGGTCCTGTAAAACAGACCGCTGTGTAAACGGGCACTTACAAAAGTTTTACTTATGATGTAGCGCAAACTGTCATTATAAAATATGGTCCACGAAAACAAAGTCTAGCATTCCGAGAGTAACACTAGCTTACGTCACTATCCGACATTAGGCTTACCGCCCACAAGCGATTAATCGCTGAGCGATTTTTTGACGCCGAGATTAGAACATGTTACAGAGTTCAATACGTAAACGCCCACGAGCTACAAAAAGTAGCTCAGCGACTAATCGCCTGCGAAATGACACTGACAAGAGTGACAAGCTGCCTTAACCCCAAAAGAGGGAGAGAGAGAGGGATAGCAAAATAACTGTCTCTGCAGACGAAGTCGCGGGCGGCTGCTTGTAATATAATATTATGAATGCGAAAGTAAGAAGTTTGTTTGTTTGTTACACCTTCATGTCCTAACTACATAACCGATCATCATGAAATTTTGCACACACACCACCAGAAAAAATATACTACTCCCGAGAATACAAAACTTACTAAGCTTTTCCGCCATAACAACGCGACCTACTGACACGAATAATAAATTAATAATATTAATACTAAACTAGTAACCTTATTGTAAGTCGCGGGCAAAAGCTAAACCCTCATAAAAACTATTTCCACACGAAAGAAGTCGCGGGAAAAAGATAGAAGGCCATAAAAGTTAAGCTTCAAGAAACAAATGAAAAACAATCAACGATTTATCAAAGTGGTTTTTCTAATGGCTAAAAAATTAATTCTCATACTACTGTGTATCAGAAGAACTATGATTATTTCTAGAGATAAAATAAAATCGGTTCGATCGCGGAGCAGCACGATCGCTGTCCTGCCCACAATTTATGTGCCACTGATTCATTCTACCGTTGACAGTTATAGCTCCGGTCTGGGATATTGCACTTTTGCACCGCATTCCCATTGAATTATTGTTTATAATATCTAAAGACGGCTACCGAATTAAAATTCCTGATAGGTAGTTAGTTGTAGTACAAAAATTAGCAAAATTAAAAAGTCTGTTTTAATTTTGAAACTGATCAACATTTTAAATGAATATAAATAATACACACAAATCTTACAAACAAATTACAATTATTATAATTCGTAAATACGAATGTGACGTCAATAATAGAACACAAAAAAGGAAATACTCATCATATTTAATGACGGGATGATGAAAGATTTTTATTCAATTCGTGTAAAATAATAAAATGCCATGTCATATTATTACAATTCAAACGCTTGAGCACAAAGAAAGATCTACTCGATTATTGAATAAATCAAAATCAGAATGTATTATTCATACAATTCGAAAAAGCATCAATTTTATAACCATTTCGAGCTAATCTTTGATATCAGTATTACAAACAAGATAAGTCCAGTCGGCAACAAAGTTACAACTCTAACCGACTTTCATAGACGCAGTAAACATTATTTACAACCGAACTATGTTTTTATATTTATTTATCCTTCGTTTAGTTCCAATGTTACTCCCATAAAAGTTCCGTAAATTTCTATCTGAGCGGACAGTTCTGGGACTGATCGCTCATCTGGACTATATTTATAGCTGTTTGATTTATTTTGTTATGTCTTTATTGCCGTCTAACGACAAGCGTTCTCCTCTAAGATTAATCACTCACGTCGACGTGATTTAGCAGAGCAGCCGATATTTAATGTCCGCTATTTAGATCGAAACGATCTTTATATTTGGACCTGAAAATAGTTTGATTGTCGTAGTTCTTTATGTTGCAAAGAAGCAAGTTACGAAAAACAAGAAAGGAATGAACAATATCATAATCTCTCATGACGCGGCTATCATTACATGCGATGGCTGAAAATAATTTTTGAATTCGTTTTTTAAGAGCACACAAATTTTTCTCAAAGAATTTACATAAACCGGAAAATTGTTGACATTGTTTCCTTTGGTTCCGATTTTTTTAAAATTTACACCACATTTTCGGGCTGAGCCTAAAAAGGAAATCTATTTATGAACTCTCTGTTTATAATAATTCTCGAGATTTATTGCACTCTATTGTTTACGAACATTATATTTTACATAAGAGATTAATGAAAGTCAAGTGTTTGTTTATTTGTAACCACACCATAACATTAATCATTGCAAAAATAGGTAGCTGACGAATCGTACTGCAAAATTGCGAAAGGAGGTCGAACCCACAGCATCAGTGCACACTAAACAGTTGTAAATACGAGCTGTCAAGCACATGTAAAATCATTTGGCGAATGGCACTCGACACCCACCTGTCCCCATTTCATGCAAATTTTGTGGGAAAATATTGTACATTCGACATGTGTTCACGCTATAAATATTATTTCAGAAGCGCTTAGCTCTGTTAGGGTCGTATTACGAATTACTTTAGCATTCATTGAGAGTGGTTATAGGAAATTAAAAGGCTATCAAATGGCATCCTACGCATTGAATCACAGTTTGTTCGGAGTTGTAAACGACTGATCTGGTTTGTGTAGGTGTGATCTTCTCTACAGATTACATCTCTAACTACTCTGATTTGCTAGAATGGAAGTGAACTTTAGATAAGTTTTTATTCAGGCTATCTGGCTTCACGAGATTTAGATAAAACAAATGAAGTACGGCACTTGTATTAACAACGCTTTCTGAGAGCAAAGATGAAATCTCAATGTTTTTTTTTGACAACATGATTAGGTTGATTATCGGCACGTATAACTTTGTATTTTTGTTTAAAATTTTAATAGTTTTCATTAAAAGGGCTCCATTTGCTTTCATACCAATCAGCTTTATAACTTCTCATAAGTTTCAAGATTGTTCTCGAGTGAAATGGACAAAAATATTGTTTAAGATAGGTATTGTGTGAACTCGTATCAGTCTATAGTAGCTAGACCAGAGATAAATAGTAAACTACGGAGCACGGGAGCTGCCTGGAGGCTGTGCTCTGGTAATAGGTTACTGTAAAACAGTTTTACACCTTTATTTATGGTCCACGATGCGCCAATAAATACTACAATTTACTTCTAACCAATTTAATTTATATTTCGAATGCCAACTATTGTCTTAGCTAGCCATTATTTTATTTATAAGATAGAATTTCATCATTCAGAGTGAGCATTTTTCTCACGGCTGATATAGGTACGTAGGTAGATTTATAATACCCCACCAATCTAATGCCATAAATATTAAAAAGTATTAACGTGCTTTTCGAAGAACGGAGGAGCTCGAGATAGTAAAATTTTGGGCACCCATCCCGTGACCGATCCTTGCGAAAGTTGCTTAACCTCCGCAATCGCCAAGCCAGGCGCTATACAGTGGTACAACTGAGGAGTGGAACTGAAGAGCTCCTCAGTTGTTACAAAATATTTTAATTAATAACATCTTCAAAAAATACGATCATTTTGTTTTTAGTAATTTCTCCTCGGCTGAGATACATAGTTCCATAAGTTTAATCAAACCTTTTTTTTGTAGATAAAACTTGCCAGGTAAATGATAGCGATATCTTATCAGGATTGTAGGTAACTTTGCTTGTCCATACAAGAGAAAAGGTGTCATTTCGTGATTTTCTCCGCTATCACAGTCCATTGGTTATCTTGTCCGAGGTCCAGATTTATTGTAAGTCGGTACATTCCTATTAGTAAATAGACCGTAGGTGGTTCGCCGAACCTGCTGTGTGGGCGTCGCTGGCGCCACTCCGCAGCCAACACTATCCTGCCCACTGATTACTGAGTTGCAAATTTCAATAATTACCCCCCTGGCCTATGTTTTACACGACTATGGATGTTAAGTGCTCTATTTATTACGTGATCTGTGTGAATAATGTACCCTTAATGGAGTTGTACGTCACGGTGGTCATCGGGGTTTCTTGATGGGGTTGCGCTTTGATTAATCTTTGTTGCGCTTAAAGATTTATGGAACAGACATAATAACTTAATTTGAGATGCTGATAACATTAAGCTTAAAATATAGGAGTTTTTAACACATTATCCGAAATTACACGCATCATGCACTTACCTTATGTGTGATGCGTATAATTTCGATAGTTTTCAGAAAACCTGATTTTTATTACTATATGTGTGATGCGTATAGTTTCGGCAGTTTTCAGTAAAAAATATTATTATTTAGAGTCGTGTCATCTGTTGATCCTTTGCAAGTACTTGTATCTAATGTAATTGTTATTTTCAAAGTTACATAATTTTGAACATAAAAAATTTCCTTTCAAATTATATATTGATTTAAAATCCTTATCATAAAAGCGAATGTTATACAATTCTACAACATTCACAACCCTACGGTTAAGCGCAAATAAGTTAATAGGCACGGTAAGTAACCGCAACAAATCATCGAAATGTCCGTCGCCGGTAATATTTCACACGGCTTTTAACTTTCAGCTTTTCGTTGTTTATTAAAATGAATATTTAATACCCATGTCGTAATGATGAGATGGTATTTATGACGGCTGATTGTGTGTTTATTTTTTTTTTCATTTTGATTACACGTTCGTTAGCTTTTATGATATATTTCTCCTTTGTGTATTTTTATGGTGTAGTGGGTAAGTTATTGATATCAAACTACGGAATGAATGGAATCCATATGAATTGATAAATATGGAATGAATAAAACTTGCTGTTTTCAAAATACAAAGCCACTTTTAATTATGACATACGTAAAGGTAATGTAGGTAGCAGGTTTGGGTTTGTTCAAATTATACTTAACATCTTATGGACCTATAGTCCTATAGTACCTGAGTTGTCTTAATTATATTATTATTATTATTGTTAACAGTCAACGTTGTATACTTATATGAAAATTTATCAATGTTTGTTACTCAAACTAGGAATGAGAAGGACTATTAAGTGACCAAACTGCTTTAAACTAGGAAACATTGTGTCTTAAATAAACCTGACACTAACACGAACTTGACAAACTAGGAGTCTGGTTATGCAAACAGTGCCTAATATAAGCACAAATCACCAAACCATTCCAAGTACAGTCAGCATCACAATAACAGGAGAGCCAATACGCCTAAGCAACAGACCAATTATAACAAATACTAGTGGCCCAAACATTTCAGGACATTCAAATTCATCATAAATATACACCTGTATTCAAGAGCAATACTCAAACGACCCTTGCGAACGCACTGCGTTTAAATAGAGCTCTGTGATTGGTTTGTTTGTTTTACGTGTAATTGGTAATTGGGACGATGTGCGTCCGCGGCCACTGTGAGACCTCATAGTAATGTTTGTGAATACGGGTGATAGGTACTTACAACAAAAGTGTTCTAATTATGAGAAATCGTTAGAACGCTTGAAAATGAGACAAAATAGATATTCCATTGTTATCCGGTCGCCTGCGTCCGCTCGGGCGTTGATGAATTAACTTATGTAGTTGTCATCTTTTTAAAAACAAAACACTGTTCTGTGTTTGTTTGTTGCAATTGTGCTGATCACTTTGGATGTTCCTATGTTTAGAGTTAGACGTTTCGACAGAATTTATACGCTGACTGTACTACATATTATAGTTTAGTACGGAATGTGCTCAGCGCTGATTTACAGCCCTCGTTATTTGCATAGTAATATTCACTTATGAATAGGTATAAAGGCGTTATTACTCTTATAAATATTTACGGGTTATCCTGAGATCGGGAGATCGGTTGGGCGTGGTTCTGACGATCCTCCGTCAAGTGCTGACAGTTGGAATGCCACGAGTTCTAGGAAGAGGAATGATGAATGATAGTGGTAATGCCGCTTTAATGAGAGTTTTGTATTACGTGTGGTACAATCGCATTAATTATTGTGGTGGGTAATGAAACTAGGAACGGTAATGAGCATCTTTTAGGCGTAAGTTTTTAATGCATTGAGTTAAACATCATGTTAATGTGTGCTTTAATACGAATTGCGATGATTTCTTAAGTTCCATAATGTCAAATACAGTCAAAACCATTAGAATAATAACAACCTAAAACGTGTAAGTGAGGCAAAAAATACTGAATCAAAGCTTAGTTTTCAGATTTTTATGCGTCATAATAATATGTTACCTAATCGTATCTATAAGAATGAAATAGTTTCAATTTCCCTACCTTTGGGGGATTAGTTAATATTTTATTGGGTTTTAGTTACGATTAGGTAACGTATAAAGGACATAAATCTAAAAACTGAGCTAAAATGCCTCACTTTACATATAAGGACTCGGCTTCTAGGTGTTATAATTCTAAGTCAAAACTACAGAGTTTTTGGATTAGACTAACAAAATTAATGGGCTGTGACGAGGGCGAATATGATCTTGACCCAAATTTTGTTACGTTATTATAAATGGACAACTTAGTTTGTGGCTGCATGTATCCATGAACAAACAAACAAGGAAATCAAATGAACGTAAACTATTTCAATAAAATGCAACTGACGCTCTTTACTGACAACGAATGTATGTCAATTGATAGTATTGATTTTCTGGCTGACTAATGGCCATACTATTATCCATTATTGGAGACCTGAGAGCCTATTACAAAAAACGAATCGCAATAATCGGCCGATGTTCGTTGTAATTTGAACATGAGGTTTGGTTCTGATATGTATTCTGTGACATGAGTAAAGTACGCGCCACGAGAAAAGTACCGTGGCATTTCATGGAGCTAAAATACGGTGCCTAAGGGCGATTGGAATAAAACCTTTTAAACCCAAGACTTAAGGGGCTGATATGAGCCAACTAGCGCCGCCAGTCGATTTTATTTTATTTATTCTAAATAAGCCCAATTTCTTAAAAAAGGAAGTCAAGGTCTTCTGAATGACGTCTAATGTTTATTGAATAACGTTACAAAATGCGTGCAATAGTTTAAAAACGGGTTTGAACCAACAGTGGCCACTTTTAACGAAATCGCGTTTTAAACTGTTTGAATGCCCTTTCAAACTGTGTAAAGTTATTCAATAAATATTAGACGTTATTAACAAAACCTTGACTGATTCCTTTTTTAAGAAATTGGGCTTATTTATAATAAAGAAAATAAAATCGAATAGTTTGCTCATGTCAGCCCCTTAATCAATATCAGCATCGCGTCTAACTTAGGTAGTGTGAACTCTAGTATGTAGAGTCATGGATTGGTATTTGGAACGAGCACATCGTCCGATTATCGTAATTCTTTTTATGTAATAAGCCCCTATGTTCGCCGATTTCGCTGACATCGCGCATTCGACCAACCGTAATAAACGTGACGTCTCACTGATTGGATTGCAAAACGTGGACCTATTCCACATAAATTGTGAAGTTTATAGGGTATGCGGGCGTTGTTTTATTAATGAGATAAATTATTGTTAGTAACATTAATGATGATTGCGTTTCCAGATTCTTATTATATTTTATTTTATCCACTATGGGTAAAAAAAACTTTCAGTACATCCTGATACCGAATATTATTATTATAATCTTGATTAGTATGTAAATAAAATCTCGATATACCGACGACTCTATCAAATGATATGGTATCGCGATGTAAAGTGTGACATGATAATAAAAAAAAAAAATTACATTTATTTCAGTAGTCTTAGATACAAAAATTTTTTTACAAAAAATTGCTGAGACTTCCCTGAAAGTAATCTAGTAAGATACTTGTATTGGGAATGTCCCGCTACTTCCCTATGGATAACAGTAGATTACAAAATTAATTACATTAGAAAAAGTCAACAAACAATCAAATTACAAAGAAAACAATTGTTTTTAATATGCAATAGAGGTATCATGAGTGCGTGTACATGTGTGTGTGTGTGTGGATGTGTGTGTGTGTGTGGATGTGTGTGTGTGTGTGTGTGTGTGTGTGTGTGTGTGTGTGTGTGTGTGTGAAAATGATAATAATATTACCTAATGTTATAAATAGTCAACAACGAGAACAATGATCTATTGTTTTACCTCACAGTAATATTGAGGTTTTAATCAAAAACAGTTTAGATCCCCTTTGGTTATACAATCGAACAATACACTTTAACTGCGAAACTTTTCAGTCCCCGATCTACGGCAGGTATCGGCTTTCCCTTACTGTGATAAAGTTATAAAATCGCTTTCCTCCCTGCGTGACCACACTGCCGAGTGCGGGTGGTGTCTTTAGTTGGAGGGCCAGATAGAAAATTAAATCTCACTTATTCAGTCAAAAAATTGCTAAAAATTGTGATTCTCATACATTGGTGTTTTATTTAAATTAATCAAGATGATTTTCCATACAATATTGCTATTTCGTAATATAGGTCTATTTATTTTATTGAAACTTAAATTTGATGTTTTCAGATGAAGTGATGTGAAAAAGAAAAATATAATCTACTAGTGGCCCGCCCCGGCTTCGCACGGGTACAATGTAGTTACTAATGTGGTGAGTGTGAAGTTATTAGACTATACTACAGGATATCTATATAGGTATAGTAGTGGCCACAAAATTAAGGACGCCAGTAGATTTTCATACAAACGAAGTAACTTTTAAGCATTGCTTCTCCGCCAGGGATTGACCGAGCGGTGATCTGGTGATGGCCATCCAGGGAGTGAATGGAGGAGATCCAGATTTCTATACACACCCAAGTGATCTGACCAGCATTTTAAGAGATGTAAAGATATGTTTAAAAAAACCGCGAATATAGTATAGAAATGTAATGAAAACTTGCAACTGTAAATTCTTATGCTTAAATCTCTTAGAATGCTGACCAGATCAGTTGGGTGTGCATTGCTATCTGAATCTTCTCCATTCACTCCCTGGATGTCCATCATCAGATCACAGCTAGTTCAATCCCTAGCGGAAAACCAAGACTTCAAAATTATCTCGTTTGTATGAAAATCGACTTGTGTCCTTAATTATGTGGCCACCACTATATGTATATACGACGTACGCAACATACGCAAGGGGTGTTATAAGTTTGACTTGTGTGTGTCTGTCTGTCTGAGGCAACCCAGCTCCCAAACTAATGGACGATTTTGATGCGGTTTTTATGCATAGTTTAAAAGATCTAAGTGTACAGACGGCGGGACTCCTAAACCATTGATCCGATTATGATGAAACTTTGGCGAGTTGTTCTGCTTACGACCGAGAAAGTCCCTGGCTAAAAAAATTGAGCATTGCAATATACGCATGCCAGGTGCAGCTAGTTCTAAATAAAAATATGTTGTGCATTAAAAGGATTCTCAATCTCGATCATCTAACACTTCTCTATAATAAAAAAACAGCTGTTTCATACAAATCAAAATATCAAAATGTGTTTCATACGTTTTGATATTTTCGATTTGAATTTTTGCTGATTATTTTTTCGCGATTTGAGAGTTGGTCCCAATAGTAAAAGTTGTTCAGTTTGATGGTCCCTATATACCATATTCGGCATTAGGGGTATTTTTGTAACAAGTTGTATACCTACCACATTTTTTGTCATGTTATCCGGTTGCAAAATAAAAAGGCTATTCGGCGAGCTGACTCTCGAGAGCTGGCCATGGGAGAAACAATCACTGCAGATCTACACCAGCCGCTCTTAAACTTTGTCCCTGTGCTTTATTCATTGTCATAGCATAGGCGACTTGACCGAATATTGTATTCTTTTAAAATTAAACTGATAATTAGATGGAATAATTTTGCACCTTATTACAACGCAAGGAAGGAAAAAATGACAGCACTGCCAACATAACGCCATAGGTACTATTCAATGAAATGCATTCTACCTACTCTCAGGGGAAATGACCAAAGAGAATGTAATACTACGTTGAGATGACAAATGATATTTACTTTTCTTAATTAATCAATCAAATGCACAAAAAAGTTTCAATTCCGACGTCGAAGTCAATCACAGCAAAATTAGCTTTATATCACTTTTTAATCCTGTTAGGTGATAAATATTAAAAAAATACGAAACACGTGTTCAATTAATTTTGTGGAAGAATGTCTATGCCAAATTTCAAGTCAATCGGGCCAAGGAATCGCGTCCTCCCATACAAACTTTGCCACCCTGTTTCACCCCTTTAGGGGTTGAATTTCGCAAAATCCCGTCTTAGTGAGCACCTACGCCCTAAAAGGAGCCCCCATGCAAAATTTGAGACTCCTAGCACTTGTAGTTTCTGAGATTTCGTGATCAGTGAGTGAGTGAGTGAGTGAGTGATTTTCCCTTTTATATATATAGATATGATGAATTTAGTTTGAAATAATAATTAGTTTTATTTAAATATTATTAGTTTTGCTTTGAATATAGCGTTATATAATTCAAACATTTATCACATCGAAACTTGGGCGGACCACCAGATGAGGTAGTATGAAGAAAGCTGTTTCTAATCTGTGTTGAAACTGGCGTGTCGGTCTCCAGGACTATCGGAGGGGTGTTTTATTGAAAAAGTTCAAGTCGTGAACAGACTACGTAAAGGCAACGGCGTCGTAAAATATGAATAATAATGATCATTGACCTCTTCGGTTCTTCCACCTGTGAACGGAGTTAGAAGATAACCGTTTCGAACAGCGATTTAGACGTACGAAATTAAGAAAACTTTTTGATGAATTTATTTATAGACATTTTATTTTATATTCTATTTACATGTTTACCTAACGAATAAAAATTCCTTAGTGTCTAGTTATTGATTTAAAAATAGAAGCAGATGTTTTCGTTTGTTTCTGACAGCGACACATAAGCATTGAGGAGCTCGGTGGTGCAGTGGTATAGCGCCTGGCCCATCGATTGCAGAGGTTAAGCAACTGTCGCAAAGATCGGTCATGGGATGGGTGACCAAAAATGTATTATTCCGAGGTCCTCCGTGCTTCGGAAGGCACGTTAATACTTTTTAATATTTATGGCATTAGTTAGGTGGGGTATTATGGCTTAACAATGGTTAACTCATAATACCCCACCTAACTAATGGGTCCCGGCTGCATTTGCAGTCGTTAGCACTCACTCACCAATCCGCATTGGGCCCGCGTGGTGCACCCATAAGCAAGCAGTGGGGATATTAAAATGGCTGATGCTCACATTAGCAATGTTGTTGTCCAACAACCATTGCAATCTTGTTTAGTATTATTTTAAAATACAATTAAAAACAATTACACAATCTAGGTCAGTGTTAGAGCGTTCAATTCATCTCTCAGTTACGCACACGCTGTGAGAGACACATTATATTACCGAAAAAGCTGAGGCCTCGTAACCGTGCCCATTAATCATATATTCATAACCTCCGTCAATCATTCAGCGACGTTTTGCAAGCGAGCGTTTACTCGGCTCACGCCTACAAGCGTTGAGCCACGAAATCAGCGAGTAAAATGACGTTTAGTTTGCTTCAACTGTATAAATACATTAGCTTTTAACTTTATGACAGAAAATTGTAATCATACTAGCTAGGTCCTTAATTTTTTTTTTCAATTTAAGAGTGTGCCTAATACTCTAAAATTGGGTTTTAGTAGGGCATTTACACGGGTCGATTTCCCGGGTGACTTTTGTCAAATAAGGCTTTTTATCGACAATCGCTTGTAAAGTCGAACCACCACCTCATTAAAATTAGGTTTGTTTAAATAAAAAATTAGTCGACTTAAATCGCCTATCAAATCACCCGAAAAATCTACCCGTATAAATACCACATTTCATAAGGCTTAGAGTATTATATCAATAATCATTATTAACTCGTGTATAAATCTTCACGAATTACGAAATTATTTTTTGGTTTCTACTTTAGAATTCGAAGCGTGCATCATGAGTTCATGGCAGTTATATACTTGACAGATATGATGCTGTTCCAATTCAGCCACCAATCCATACCAATATAGACAGTTTTTTTAGCAAATTATACAAAACCATAAGCAAAACTTGTACTATGGGAACTAAAGAACGGACAAAAAAGAAAATAAACATCCATGACTCGGGATGTCTTTTTCTTTGCTGAAATTCAGCCGCTTGTTTTGTAGCTTCTAAGTAAAAAGGGTATTAAAGGGATAGCCTCCTTTCTTCGCAAAAACAAGGCGGTTTTTCATACAGCCTTTGCTTATTTTATAGCTGTCAAGCAATTTAATATTTAACTCAATTTTTTGCTTTCGAAAAAAAACATCATTTCTTTTGTTTTCAACCGCCCCACGAACGCTGAAAGGCCTCGCGTGAATAGTTCATATTAAAAATATCTTAAACGCAAAAGTAACGTGTTTTGTGATACAGTAACAATAAATTACCCAGTAATTATATCGCGCGACGTGTGTTTACCATAATAAGCGAGATAATGTAAGTCAGAAGCATTTCTCGTCACAATGAAGGGACGGTGCTTAGGACGAGACATATCACATTTTGGAGACTGTGTAATGCGCACTTTTGGCATTTATATAGCAGTATTATACGAAACGTTATCTTGAATAGACTGTACTACAATCATCATTACCTTTGTGAATTTTGATCATAAAGGATTTTTCAGAAAACTTGAGTAAGATGATAATGTAATTTCATTTTTATTCGAGGGTACTTGAACTTTTTTATGATTTATAAAAATAAATCTGAGTAAACCTTAACTGTTCCAGTAAATGACCGAGCAAGCGCGAAGCGTCTCTGACTCAGCTTGGGCAAAAATTCTTTCGTATGTCTGTCTATCTGTTCTCCTTTACAGGTCGCATTTCTCAACCGATTCTAGTGAAATTTTGTGAGTAGGTTCGATAATTAGATAGATTTTAAGTCGGTTCAGTTTGCTGAAATTTTTCGAAAAAATTAAATATTTCAGCCTTTTACAAAAATGTTCAAAAATGTGACAAACGCGAGGTCTACAGCTCATAGAGCCACTAGTAGGTACTAATTGCTAAGTAAAATCTTTTTCTGCTGCGGTTAAATATATGTTCCAGGGTTAAATATAAGTTCCATTCAATTGTGTGGTTAATTGCGGAGCTTGACGTCAAGAAAAACCTTTCAAAATTAAATACACAACACGTTGTAACCATGTAGACTTACTATATTTGGAAGAAACTAATTGTCTTCCATGATTGTTTCACCAATATAGTTTTTTAATGGATCTTTTGATTTTCAATTTTGAACAATGGTTGTCTATTTTATTCCAAGAAATTATTTCAAAAGCTTTGATGTTATACTAAATAATATACTAGAAAAAATAGGACTCGCACCAGATCATGTTCTGGTGCGAGTCCTATTTTTTCTAGTATATTATTTAGTATTATATAAAAATAGCATTGTGAATGCTTAAATCTCAAAATTTCAAATAGCTTTGATGTACTTTACATAAAATAATTCGTATGAAATACTTAGAGCATACAGAAAGTTGAATGAAAAATAATTTTACCTAGAGTTTCAACTTTTGTTTTGGCTCCCTGATTCACTCTTTTCGCTACACCAGCGATATCGTTTTTTTCGAAATCCACTGCTATAGTTGTTGCTATTCAATACACTTTCGGGCAACAAGAAAAACTAAAGCATCTTTTTAAAAAGATCCTCTTAACTGTTAGTACAGAGTTTGTTTTAAAATAATTTGGATGGTCGCCAAGTGTGGACGGCAACTGGTGGCGGATCTGCCGTTAATGTACTGGCATTAAGAGCTTCCTTTTCTATTTACTTACTGCAAAAAGGTGTGTACGATAAATGAGACTTGTTGTTTAAACTCTTTTTCAAAGCAGCTTAATACTGCATGATTAAATTGTTGGTATTATTTGTGAATATGAGAGGATTGCGTTGATTGTCTTTTAATTTATTATTGTTTATGTGAAAATATTTGTAGAGGTATTTTTGAGTGTCGTTGAGTGGCCTATACATCGGATGGATTTCATAATCTATGATTTCCTGGGTTGAGTTTGATCTTTAGCTGGGTCAATTTAAAAACAGAGCTTTTTATTTTGCCTCAAATCTGGGTGTTTGTGGTGTCGTCGTTGTTTCTTCTCAAGTTTTGGCTAGTTGAAAAACAAAAGCCTTCTGTCATTTGTAAAAATAATAACAACAACAAGGACATTGTTTTCCATGGGACTGCACCAACTACGTCGTATGTTGTGAATGAAATTATACTACAAGTTCATGATTTTGAATCATTTTATCTAGTAGTTAGCACGCCTCTGTAGTCTAGTGGTTCGCCCACACGTGCAAGACGCAGGGTTCCCGGCTTCGATTCCCAGTAGGGGGCTGGCTACCACCACCTCAGTAGCGAGGATTCCGGGTGTAGTGCACTTACACTTTCGGCCTTATCGTTACTTAGCATCAGGTGAGGTGAAGACCAAGCACTATCCCGTTGTGAGTAAAAAAAAACATAATTTGTTAATTAACCCAATGTAATGTGTTTCAGGGGTGTGGCTCTACGTGCAATTCCACAAGGGATCCGCGAGCCTTCAGTCTCTGTTTTAAACTGTGGTTTTGTATCGGAGTCAATTGCTTAGTAAGTTTACGGCTAATTGATAACAGCAAGTTAATTAAAATATGCATTGTCATTTTTAATTAACACAAAATCTGGTAACAACTCTGAAACTACGAAAAAAGTTTCAGCTGTTATATACATTATTTCAAATTCAATTTTATATGGAACATCTGGAACTTTTTTCGCAATTTCAGGGTTGTTTTCATAGAAACAGTTCTTAGTAATGTTTTTAAGACATTGTGTTAACTAAAAAAAACATTGTATAGCATTCTTACACAGTTAAATGACAATTAAATAAGTAATTAATTTGGCTTCCGTAAGTACATTGTAGCAAACTATAGTCCATAAAGTGTCTCTGCTGACCCTCCCAGCATCTTTTCATCGGAGCTTTGTGGGCAGTCATTGCTTTACGACCCATAAATTGTACGCGAAAAATGTTAACTTATTTTGTAAATTTTGCACTACTTTGGTATGTCTTAATTGGTCTTTCCTGTTTTACATATTATGTATGTATTGATTACATAATACAGTATTGCAATTTGTGATGAAACAACTGTAATTTAAGTAAAGTTCTATTGTGGAACAAAAACATTAAGGCTATTTAGATAAATGTGATAAAATATAAATATATTACACATTTACTCATAAATATACATCGGTACTTACATAAATACACATTTAAGAGAATTGCAACATAATTTTGGAACTGCAATATTTAAATAGGTCACATAACACAAATTTTCCTTACTGAAGCTACCAAAAGATTTATTTTACCAACCGATCCGTTCGAATTCATAGCAAACATGCACTGTGCTACCGAAACCAATCAAATATCGATATAGTGGCTCGACAATCTCTACGCGATCTCAATATCTAATCCAGCGATGTTTCTGCTCCGAAAATATTGCATGCAATAAAACATATCGATACCATATCGATATAGGGAAACGAGGAAGCAATCGGCATGCAGACAATCGAGAAACGACATAAGAATTCTGAATAGCTTTAACATTTCTAAGTAAATAATTTTTCAACACACTTGTTCGTTAAGTAAGGCTTATTACATCGCTTTTAGGGCCATAGCTATATACACATGTGTGTAATACATTATACACTAGTGCGTAATAGAATTATCCCTACAAAGATAAATTAATCCTTCCTCGCAAATGTGTTGAAAAATGTCGTATAAAATTCGTGAGCTCTGCTCATTTGTATCAAAATATAATATTAGTTACGTGTTTTGATTTCACGCGTAACATTACGCAATTAATATGCAGTTAAATTATTTTGTTTAGTGAAATTCTTCATTTTATTTTTGTATCACAAAGGAGCAGTAAACGTCAAGGAGTTTGTTTATTAATCATTGAGTATCTCCTAACAAGTACCCAATATTATGTGTGTTCAACGAGGTAATCGAACAATGTTCATTTGATCGGTTCGTTCGAGCGTCCTGCCACGACGTGAATGACTGAACCACAGAACATGGGGAAAACAATTTTCTTTGTTTTGTGGACTGAACTCTATCTTGTTGATGAATGGGAATTGACGATACATAATAAAGGTGGCCCGTGTTGCGTGGAGGTTTATGGCTCATCCTCCTTAAAGCTAATAACCGCGAGGACATTTAAAAGGCTGATGATGATGTTGATTATGGAGTAGGAAAAGCTTAATCTAAAATATTTAATGAACTTTTAGTTCTGAGATTTCAATATTTATTTCACTATTTACTACTGAGATTTCCGTACGTACAACCTAGTAAGTTTTAAATAACACTTTTACGGATTTGGCTGTTATTATTTTATTTTTGGATTTCCTGACGTTTTGAAAACTTTTTCTAGTCCGTGACGATCGCAAAAACATATTTTTATTAAGACAATTTAATCACATATCATCACTACTATAAAATTTACATATTGCGTTGAATGTAAATTTTTCCAATTCAAATATTTTTTGTGAAGAAAGTAGCATGAAAAATTTTCTGTATATAATTAAAATACCTTTTACAATGCTCGTTATTTAATAAAACTAAATAGATTTAAGTCACTTTGCTTTCCAAAAATACATATGCAAACAAAAATGACTCCAATCAGTCTGGCCGGATTTAAAACTGGACGAATAGTGGAATGTCAAACTACAAACTGGTGCTTAGGGAACTACGAATTGAGTGAAATCGACAGATTTATTTGCGTTCGGATAAACCGGGATAAACTGTCTGCATTTTTTACGTCAGTCGCTATACCACGAATGGTGGAAGTAGTCCTTGCTTTGTGACAGTAACAAAATTAAATGTAACGTTAGAATTTTTAAAAACAACTCTAGCAATCATTTTTGGATTCACTAAGTAATAAAGTTCAAAACTTATTTTTGCTGTAAATTCTTTTGTTTTGGCGGTGCAAACAAAACACCCTAACATAAAGGTCTAAAAGTGACTTTTAGGTTTTCTTCTTAACTCAACCAAACACATAGACAACAATTGTTGTAAATGATATATTTTGTGGCAAAGGTTTCTTTTCATATTATTTTATTGTTTTCTACAATAACGCCACAGTAGGGAGGTATCGAGACAGTAGATCGTACAATCGCAGTCCTAATACAGTAAGGTTCTAATAACCGGCGTGTAATGCGGTAACTGTCTGCGCGTTGCATTCTGTCGCGGTAAAGATAATTTCCCTGGAGGGCGTATCGACGGGGCCTAGCCACGGTTGCTGAATCAGGTTGCATGAAACTTTTAAGCAATAGATGTAATGTAAAGGAATTTGAACTTTTTAACTTTTAGTTTGTTTTTTATTTTCATTTATAAGTAGTAGTTAGTAATACTAAATTTATAAATAGTAAAAAATCCACTGATATAAAATCAAAAAAACGAATCTGGGCATGAGACCTAGCAGTAGTGAAATAACATGACAAAAACGGTAACCAAGCACAAATCCTGACTCTAGACTCTAGTTAAGATACGCATGTGCGCCATTTCATAAATGTTACGATTTTACAGCTCCACAATGTTTGTTTAGTAATGTGCCTCTATAAGAAAAAATAAAGAAAGCATGCAAACTGAAGAAGGTAAGGTCGAACACTCCTAAAACCTCAGCACCAGACCAATATTTTTCCAATATCCACCGTATGATACGGTAACAGCCACCGAGCGTACTGCACTAAAGCTATAGGAGTAAAACATCGAACAGAGACAACATTACATTCTATTTCCATTACATGTGCGCTGTGCTTATTACTCACTATAAGCTGTTGCTTTTTTTTGTCTGTTAACTGCATGCAAGTAAAAATTACATAGCTGTTTCATCTTAATCAATTGTTAAAATTGGGGCATACTACTATCACTATTAGCGATATTATCAATCATAGGAAAACAAAAGGAAATAATGGTTGAGAAACTTTAAAATTATTTTCAGAGCTTAAACACACAGGATGCGTTCCGGTCATGCGATCCGATCCGCAGATCGCTGCGATATATGGATGGAGTTCTCTTATTCCTTTTACAATGGTTGCGTTCCGATCCCATATTGATATTATCGCATAGATCGCAGCGATCTGAGATCGGATCGCATGACCGGAAAGCATCCTGTATGTTTGAGCTCTTATCGATCTCGTCGCGATCAACGACACATGATGTGGAACTATCTAACCAACTGATATAAAATTGTTTTGGCTGTATTATCACGATGTGGCTCGCTAAGTATTGTCTCTGTTTGAACATTTTCCTCTGTGCTGAGCCCTCCGTGGCAGCAAATGTGATTTCCCTGGAGAGCGACGCATCGACACGGCCGCGGCTTGTCCTTGATTGTTGTCACATTTCATGCTGTAACCGCTTACGGTTACTTTACTAGTCCCGTTTATAATGTGCCCATGGATGAAAGAGTTTCTATATTTTAGTAATTATTTTCTATATTTCTATTTTATATATTTCATAAGTTACAAAAATATTAATTTTTCTCTAACTTTTTCAGTAAAAAATTGGTGCCATTTTCTGTAATGCGGGTATGAAAACATAATAGGTAGGCACTTCAAAGTAGGCACTTTGAAGGATAAGAAAGAGGTCATAATTTTCAATTAGAATCAACGAGCAATCTTTATTTAGATAACTACTCCTGGCTTTGACGTCAAAAATAAAATACTTTAATTTAAAATTAATTTTTATTAATAAAAAAAATCAATGACTCGGTTGATAGTGATTATGAATTTATTTCTTATGGCAGCATTGGCAGCTTATAAATTGGTATGGGTAAGGGATAACCATTTAGTTAATAGCCATGAAAAAGAAACCTGCCATAACACAAAGCCGGCAAACTATCAAAATTATTATGGCACCGTTTAAGACGTAATTGCACTATTATCACTATTATAGCCGACACGAAGCCGCCTGTGATTTTAAACATTGCGAGGTTTTGCTAAAAATAAAATATGAAAGCATTAATGGACTAGACAATTTTGTGTTATTCTTTGATGGTTCACGTGTATTTTTTTGTAGCAACTTTTATAACAACTTTTAGTAAGTACTTTTTGGTAAGGGACTGTGTCAGCTTGGCAGATTTTAGAAAAGTGAAGTATGTATACTTAACATAGGATCAAGAAGTTTGATAGAGCTATATGAAAAAGAAACGTATCTAAATACGAATCCAAAAATATGCTCTTGAATGCTTTTTAACTGCAAAACCATATGCCATTTAGCACCCTTTGCCAATAATCAAATTAGAGTCACCTTGTTTTAATGCTTCTGTGTCACACTGGTGTGACAAAATGGTGTGACAGCGAGTCAGTCATGGTTGTCTATTTATTTAAACAGTTAATAGAACAAACTAAATGCAGACGTTAATCTCTAGCCAGTTCCATTTTCATTAGCCTCGACAAATTTTATGAATGGATTACACTCGCGAGATCTGTTACCAATCGATATACCCATACCTGAAACAACAGGCCTTACAAATGTCGAGCAATAATTATTTAAGTCAGCACCAGCATAAACAATAGTAATACCAACAAATCCTATGGCAAGAGCCGAGGGGCAAATTAATGAGCTCAGAGCAAGCACACGCCACCGTTACTCACACGGGATTATGGTACGGGCTTGGTGTAAACTTACTTTATTAGATGGTTAATACAGCGGGGTATTATTGGAGCCCTGTGTGATGTTAAATACGGTGTCTAGTATTTCCTGTGCGAAGAAGTCGATTTTGTTTGGAAGTTTATGATGCCCTAAGTCTTCTAGACTCAGTAAGCCAAAATGAAATTTGAGAGGCGTCTAATTTTAAGAAGCGGTTGGAGAATGGCGGATAGCTACGTCACAAGTCAAGAAGCGACTAAAAAGACTGATAGTATACTGATAAAATTCAAATGTGTATTTGGCATCGTCAGATGAGGACGTTAGACGTGGAGATCCTTGGGGGGAAACCTATGACCATGTAGATGACGATCCTTGAGTAAACTGTTGTAAATATTACAAAAAAAACATTAATAATGCACACATTGGGCTAATTAATATTCCATTGCATTGTTTCTATCATAGACATTGCATTGTTTCTATCATAGACATTTCTAAATAGAAAATACAACGCGTAATTACACCGAGGTTTCACCGTATATTGGCAGTTGCCTATAATTAGAGACTTGAGTTATATAGACACTGTCATCATGACGTGTACAGAAGATTAAACCTCTAGTTCTATAAGATAGAGTTGAAGCTCCCATTTTGATAAAATTTGAAGTGAACGTGGCGGTATAGTATTCTACAGTGAATAATTTTAGATCATCATATCACTCGCACGACACTCACTGCTGGGGTATAAGCCTAGTAGGCTTAGTAGGCATAGTAATTTTAGATAGGAGGTAATAAAGCTTGAAGGAACTTAATGTCATATTGTATGTGGGCGTCTTCTATTGTGTATCCGCTTAATTGAAACTATTAAGACGTATCTCTTTAGCAGAGGGTAAGGCTTGACTTAAAGGCTTACCTAATTATGACGTCATCAAGTATTCTGAAACCACATCAAATATCAGTAAAAAGAAATAACAAACCTGCCATGTCATCGCTGTTTCACAAATTTTTATTTGCTATGTTTGTACAGGTGCAGTCAACAATAGTATCAATTTAGTTATAAAAAATGTTCCCCATGTTTATTTTATAACGTAATACTGTCTCGTTGATGTCGCCGCATTAGCTACCGTCATCGAGGCTAAACGTGGAGGCTTTCGATGTTTATTGAAACTCGTCGACGTGAACTGACATCGCTCGCCAAAACGCTGTCGATAGGGATGATAAAATTTGATGGCACCCGCTCGCGGCGCGGTGCACTCGCGTAACTGTCATAGCGTTAGATATGACAGTAATTGCTTTTCCTTCAAGCTTAAACACAAAAAGAGTTTAAAACTTTCAGGAAAAATAAAAATGAAAAAAAAAGCCGTGAAGCTTTGAGCTACAAATATTTAACGTCAGCGGCAACATTGTCGTTCCCGAAGTAGACTTTATTGGAATTCATAAATTGTAGTGAGTTCTGGTCCCTGCATTCTTTACGTTTTAATCTTTTAGATTAACGTAGGTATTCCAAAGTTATTTTCACTTCGCTAGATAAGTTACTAATTTCAATTTCAGGCTAATAAACTTTATTAAGTTTTTATTATTAGCCTTTTTGAATAAACGGTAAAAAATATTCGCTTTGATATTTTGTCACCTGAGTATTCTTACGTCTAGTTAAGAAACGGCTAGTATTGATAATTTACTTCAACAATAAATTGACATTAACGAGAATGCGGCACAATGTTGACTGGCGACCCACCCTGTTTGTTTAGGTAACTAAGTTTGGCTCTCGGGACTTGGTTCATTGGCCACGTATTTAACTTTGGACAATATTGGTCGTTCGAAAGGACGCATCCTTAATGAAGCAACTTTCATTATTCAAGTAAATTGAATGTTGGACTGAATCGATATCGCTGTCCTTTAGTTAAAGAATAGTGTATTGATATTTCTGAATAATACATAAATAAATAAATAAAAAATATATATTTGACAACATCACATACATTGCTCCGATTCCAAAGTAAGTAGCTAAAGCACTTGTGTTATGGAAATCTGAGACAACGGTGGTATCACAAACACCCAGACCTGAGCCAATATAGAAAAGTTCGTTTTCTAAATTGACCCAACCGGGGATCGAACCCGGGACCTCAGACTAGATGGTGACACCTTGAAAACCGGTGTACAAAGCCACTCGATCACGGAGGTCGTCAATATATGTTTCTTATTACTGATAAGTATTTTTCTATTCCATTTCTAAGGCTCTTTAGAGCGTTGTATCACAAGTTCTATAAAAAATAATTAAATAATTAATAACAATAGAACTTCTATATAAATGATTACTTTTCTTACTGATAATCTCATAGACTGGACATCCTGTTCCATTTCAAAAATTTCTGTGAACTATGAATCAGGCAATTAATTTCATTATGAAACAAAAACAGTAATCGATCCTTTAATCAACATTATAATAATTTAAAATAATACCGATCAGTTAAACAAATTAGCTTCCAACATTATGTTTTGTGTGTAAATAACACGCTTTGTTTGATATATCGACTACGAGTAACCCTTTACAAATATTGTCACAATGACACACAGCGTACACACCTCAGCATTTATATTGTAGAACTGTAGCCTTCCGAGTCAATTTGTCAAATACACAGCCTACCATTAATAATAATATATTTTGCAAGTCGACACAATCTCCAGACACAAGTGTCTGAGCCGGGATCGAACCCACGCACCTGATTTGCAACGTCGTCTCGGAGTAAGTAGGTGGTGCCACTAGTGTCACTACCATAACTAATGTGAGTTATTCTGCTTGAATTTACTTTATAATTTTTGACTTTGTAAATACAAGTTTCAAAGAATATCCTTAAAGGAAAAATAAAGTTATTGGAAGATCGAAACTGAAGAGCGAGGCTCAACCGCGAGATAGAATACGTAGTGGCCGAGCCAAATATAATAATTGGGGAGATAAAAGCTGATAAAACATGGTGCAACCTACTGGACGCAGTCCGGTGGGGCATCCGAGATATCGCTGAAAAGATGAAGTCTTCCAAGGATCTTAAAAACCTAAATGTACCCGTGTGGTCTGAACTGGTACAAGACCGGGCGAAATGGCGTACTCTGATGTCGGAAGCCAAAATCCACTTCGGGTCGCTGAGCCCGCACAGTAAGTAAGTAAGTATGTACATTTTTACTTCGAGCTGCTTTATTCTAGGAAATTAACAAAGGAACAAACAAATCATAAACTGAGGTGGTACAGTACTTACAAAAAACTGAAGGTCTCACTAAGTGCTGTTTTATTTTAAAATTGTTTTGTATAGAAAATCATAATAGCCAGAGAGCGTGTGCACCAGAACACCTAACTAATATGCAGCCCGGAGCTTACATTAACATAGAAAGCTTATTGTCATTAAGTTAACAATGCAGATCACCAAAAGGTCAGCTAAAAATACCGCGGGGATACTAAGCATCTCATTGTCTGGTTATAGTCGACAGCAAAGTTTCACTATGCAAGTTCACAGTTGAGAAATTATGATAATTCTCTAATTATTTTTTTCACCACTTTCTATGTTAGATAGCCAGAAGGATCAGGTACGCCATTAATAAATTTGGTTGATAGTAGGGTATAAATCATTCATTTTCATTTCAAAATTTATTTCATAATTATAATATAATGTATAATGAGCACATACAACGATTTTTACTGATCTTTATTAGGCTAAACTTAACACCTATGAAAGCATATAGAAATGTCCACTTTGCTTTTAACATCTTGAAATATCAAAGCACGGTTATTAAAATGGCACTAATTCACAAAAAATTGGCACAAAGCATTTGAAAGTGATTTGCTTATTGCAGACAATATGGCGACCATTACACACGTCAATCTGGTTTCAATCTGATCAAAACCGCTGATCGTAGCAGAATGATGGAATTTGATGCGGTTGGTTTGCGACGTTACACGGTCAATCCAGCAAGATCTGGATCGCTGTAGATCTTGGTAGATTGTCAATCTACCACGATCTGATGTGGTTTTTGGTAGGGTTGCCAACTTCTTTGCAATCGATCGATGACCTGAATGGTACAGGTGTTCAACATGCCAGTCTACCACGCTAGAGGTACCGGTTCGATTCCCGGCCGAAATTAATTTGATGAATATTAATTTCTGTGTATGTTTTAAAACAATAAAAATCCCCAGGGTACCTTTAACCGAGATAAAAAGTATCCTTTGTTTTAATCCAGACTATAAACTGTTTGCCAAATTTCATCCAAATCAGTTCAGCCTTCATAAGAAATTAACATACAGACAAACAAAGAACCTCCTCCTTTTATAAAGTCGGTTAAAAACATCAGATCGCAGTAGATTATACATGTTGGACTTGAGACCGCCTTTATGCCCTACGTAATAAAAGCTGTTTTCGTAGTTTAACTGTATAACCTGACGTGCTGTCGTGTGTGCATATTTATTTCAATGTTTTAAAAAAATAAAAATCCCTAGGGTACCCTTAATCGAGATAAAAAGTATCTTTTGTTTTAATTCAGACTATAAACTGTTTGCCAAATTTCATCCATTCAGCTTTCATAAAAAATTAAAATACAGACAAACAAAGAACCTCCTTCTTTTTTGAAGTCAGTTAAAAACATCAGATCGTAGTAGATTGTGGTAGATTGTCAATCTACCACGGTAGATTGACAGTCTACCATGGTAGATTGACAATCTACCAAGATCTACTGCGATCCGATATTCAAAAAAGGAGGAGGTGGTATCAAACAAGAGAACTTGTTTGTTTGTATATTTGTTTTTTAAGGGAATTTTTGATTGATTGATTGATTAGGTTGATTGGATTGATTTGATTGATTAGATTGATTAGATTTATTTGATTGATTTGATTGATTTGATTGATATGATTGATATGATTGATTTGATTGATATGATTGATTTGATTGATTTGATTGATATGATTGATTTGATTGATTTGATTGATTTGATTGATTTGATTGATTTGATTGATTTGATTGATTTGATTGATTTGATTGATTTGATTGATTTGATTGATTTGATTGATTTGATTGATTTGATTGATTTGATTGATTTGATTGATTTGATTGATTTGATTGATTTGATTGATTTGATTGATTTGATTGATTTGATTGATTTGATTGATTTGATTCATTGATTGAAACATTGAATGAAATATTTGCAAAAAGCATAAATACGTAACATTACACATGTCTTTAAATTAGCATATTGTATAAAACATAATCAATCAAACCAATCAAATCAATCAAATCAATCAATCCATCAAACAAATCAATCAAATCAATCAAATCAATCAAATCAATCAAATCAATCAAATCAATCAAATCAATCAAATCAATCAAATCAATCAAATCAATCAAATCAATCAAATCAATCAAATCAATCAAATCAATCAAATCAATCAAATCAATCAAATCAATCAAATCAATCAAATCAATCAAATCAATCAAATCAATCAAATCAATCAAATCAATCAAATCAATCAAATCAATCAAATCAATCAAATCAATCAAATCAATCAAATCAATCAAATCAATCAAATCAATCAAATCAATCAAATCAATCAAATCAATCAAATCAATCAAATCAATCAAATCAATCAAATCAATCAAATCAATCAAATCAATCATATCAATCAAATCAATCTTATCAATCAAATCAATCCAATCAATCAAATCAATCCAATCAATCAACCCAATCAATCAATCAAATCAATCTAATCATTCAACCCAATCAATCCAATCAATCCAATCAATCCAATCAATCGAATCAATCAAATAAATCTTATCAATCCAATCAATCTAATCAATCTTATCAATCTAATTAATCCAATCAATCCAATCAATTCAATCAATCTAATCAATCCAATCAATCCAATCAATCCAATCAATAGAATCAATCCAAAATTCCCTTAAAAAAACAAACATACAAACGAACAGAGAACCTCCTCCTTTTGTGAAGTCGGTTAAAAATATCGGATCGCTGTAGATCTTGGTAGATTGTCAATCTACCATGGTAGACTGTCAATCTACCGTGGTTGATTGTCAATCTACCAAGATCTACTGCGATCCGATGTTTTAACCGACTTTAAAAAAGGAGGAGGTTCTTTCTTTGTCTGTATGTTTAGTTTTTATGAATGCTGAACTGATTTGGATGAAAGGCAAACTGTTTATAGTCTGGATTAAAACAAAGGATACTTTTTATCTCGGTTAAAGGTACCCTAGGGATTTTTATTGTTTTAAAACATTGATATTAATATGTTCTTAGTACTTTTGGGAAATTTGTAAAAAAATATTGCCCATATTTATTTTTAACTAGCTTCCGACCGCGACTACATTCGAAAAATCAAATCAAAAAACAAACATACAAACGAACAGAGAACCTCCTCCTTTTTTGAAGTCGGTTAAAAATATCAGAACGCAGTAGATCTTGGTAGATTGACAATCTACCGTGGTAGATTGACAGTCTACCATGGTAGATTGACAATCTACCAAGATCTACTGCGATCTGATATATTAACCGACAGAACGCAGTAGATCTTGGTAGATTGACAATCTACCGTGGTAGATTGACAATCTACCACAATCTACTGCGATCTGATGTTTTTAACCGACTTCAAAAAAGTAGGAAAAGTAGGAGGTTTTTTGTTTGTCTGTATGTTAATTTTTTATGAAGGCTGAACCGATTGGGATGAAATTTGGCAAACAGTTTATAGTCTGGATTAAAACAAAGGATACTTTTTATCTCGGTTAAAGGTATCCTAAGGATTTTTATTCTTTTAAAACATTGAAATTTATATGTACACACGACAGGAAGTCAGGTTATACAGTTACACTACGAAAACAGCCTTTATTACGTAGGGCATAAAGGCGGTCTCAAGTCCAACATGTATAATCTGAGGTGCCGTCGTGTGTTCTTAGTACTTTTCGGAAATTTATAAAAAAATATTGCCCATAGGTATTTATTTTTAACTAGCTTCCGACCGCGACTAAGTCCGGGTGGACATTCGAAAAATCAAATAAAAAAAACAAACCTACAAACGAACAGAGAACCTCCTCCTTTTTTGAAGTCGGTTAATATATCAGATCGCAGTAGATCTTGGTAGATTGTCAATCTACCATGGTAGACTGTCAATCTACCGTGGTTGATTGTCAATCTACCAAGATCTACTGCGATCCGATATTTTTAACCGACTTCAAAAAAGGAGGAGGTTCTCTGTTCGTTTGTATGTTTGTTTTTTTGAGACGATTTTTCGAATGTCCACCCGGATGTAGTCGCGGTCGGAAGCTAGTTAAAAATTTATATGGGCTATATTCTTTTATAAATTTCTCAAAAGTACTACATATTCATTTCAATGTTCGAAAAAAAATTAAAATACCGAAATAAAAAGTATCCTTTGTTTTAATCCAGGCTATAAACTGTGTGCCAAATTTCATCTAAATCAGTTCAGCCTTCAAAAAAAACATACAGCAAGACTGCAATCTGCGATCCGATATTTTCAGCCAACTTCAAAAAAGGAGGAGGTTCTCTGTTCGTTTGTATGATTATTTTGTAGTGATTTTTCAAATGTCCACCCACGCGGAAGTAGTCGCGGGCGGAAGCTAGTTAAAAATAAATGTGGACTTCATTTTTTATAAAAATCCCAAAAGTTAGTACTATACTTTTCAATGTTTTGAAAAAAATACTATTTACCTCGAAAAAATGGTGCCAACCCTAAGCCAGACCAAGCCAGATTGACGTAGATTGACAATCCAGCTCAATCTGATCACGCCAGATCGCGCCAGATTGCGCTAGATCGCAAACAACGTTACACATTCAATCTCTGTCAATCTTTGTCAATCTTTGTCAATCTTTGTCAATCTGGCACGGTCTGGATTGTGTGTGTAATGGCTGCCTAAGAAGGTACAAAAATAATCAATTAAGTTAGTTATAATGCAACGCAAGTTTTTGGTATACCTACTTAAATTATACCAAACCAAAAACTTCATAATTGCTTTTTTTGGACCCGTCATTAATTAAAAAAATTGTTCGATGGAAAAACCGATACACCAAATACTACTGAATCGTATAAATTTGCGTTTATGAACTCAACACCCACTTTTTGACAGATAAAAGCAATCAATGTCCTATTGTGATGAATGATGAGAGAATTGTAATTCACATTTCAGGTGATTTCAAATCGTGTGCTGGTGAAAGCATTGGCACTTTGCATTTTAATTTTTATGCATTTTCTTTATTTTTGTGAATATTTATTTGTTGAATATCCCAATAATAATAATTTATTTATTGCAGATAACAAAGATCCATTATTGTTAGTAACGACTTAAAAATATGTCAGTTTACTTAAAATTTTATGGAAAATATCAGATTATTACAAATCAATTACTTATTTAATTAAAATTAGGAATAAAAATTATCACAGCTACAGAATTGTCAGAGTTAAAATGATTAAAATAAATATAGTTAAAAATGTCATAAGAATAAATAAAACTAACTCAATATATTAAAATTAAGATTATTTAAAAATTCCTTACAATAAAATTTACTAAAATAAAAATACTAAACTCAATTACCATCATCAATAATTAAAATTAAATCAACAGTATAATAGTAGTAGTAGTAGTATAATAGTATTCCTTACAGAATACTTCTATAAAAAAACACGTAATAACTTACATTATTGCCAATTTTTTGCAGAATTACTCCTGTTTCTGCATCAAGGTATAACCACAGAATAAATACAGTAGTTACGTTACTCGGCTTATGATTTTCTCCAGTTCTCATTGCTTATCTAATGAGTATATGAATACATTCATCTTGATCCAAATACTGTTTAAGAATTTATTACGAAAGAGCAAGGGTTTTGAAATCTTTGTTCCATATTCAACAATGTGATATTAGATAAACATATTGCCATAAACCCTTGAATTTTTTATTATAATACTTTTAATTTGAGCCCATAATAATCATTTGTTTTATTACAAGCTTTGCAAGCTCTCTTTAAATTTGACCACAAACTTTTATGAATATAAGTCACTAAATAGGTTAAGAAAACGGTCAAGAGCGAGTCGGAATCGCGCACCGAGTTTTATTTTTCCTGTAATTTTTACATAAACTTCTATCACATAAAATCATTTCAGATTTTTCTCTATGCATACTTCGGAGATAAGAGGGAGGAGGGGGGGGGGGGGGAGGTATTTTTTTACATTTTAATTAAAAGTCTAAAATTACGTAAAAAAGAAAAAAAGAATTGAGAATGTGCAAGCAGCGCTCTTTCATATGATACCCCATATGCGTTGGTTGGTTTAACTTGTTCACTGAATTGGAAATAAATACATAATAAGATAATTCGAACTTGACAAAGTTTATTTATTATACAAAAAGCATTTAGGTACGAATAGGTAATTTAATGTTGCTTTCCCACTGCATAAAACTGGTTAAATTAAATAATTCCACATTGTGTGTTGGCCTTAAAAGCCTTAACAAAATCGTCTGTTAATTTGGAGGCAGAGAAGCAATTAGAACAAGCGTCTGTATGTTCTCTTAATGCTCTAAGGTATGTTCTCTAAGGATTATTCCTTTATCAGAAAGAGACGGTTTCAGGTTGGACAAGGACGGAGCTATGTTAACGAGGACTATATTATATTTTTAACGTAGTTAGAATATAGAGACTACATAGACAAAAGCTAATGCTGTTTGAATTCATTGAAGAGCAAAATAAATTATCTAATTGTAAATATACTTACTAGACACAAAACCAAAAGATTTGATTTTTGTTTTTTTTTATTTTATTTCAGTGTTACAATAAAATGTATAATTTTTTTCAGAATCGTGTTCAATTTGATCGGAGATTATTTTCTTCAGTGGAAGTTCGAAGCAGCGCAACCACTAGCGCGAGTTTTCAGAACTGTAACTCAATCCGTGAAAGAATTGTTACGGTGGATATAAGTATTTCCTTTCTATTACTTATTTATGTTTGCATTGTTTCGTAGAATTTTTTTTAGAATGGAATTGTATTTCAAAAAAGTTTTATTTAATTTCGTTTTCGGAGTTTAAACATGATTAACGATAATTATTTAGAGCCAATATCACCATTGACTTTAAACGCGATTTGTCACTAGACGAGTTTTAGGCTGTCGCTGTCATAACAACGAAGTAAAGTTTGTCACAATATGTACAATTATAAACAATGCCTTGTAAAATCTTGTCAGTATCAATTTTATCAATGAGCTGGGGAAATTAATTTGGAATAAACGGGGAACAAACTCGACACTTAAACTACATTATGCAAAACGTAATCTTAATCGCGTTTAAAATCAATAGTGAAATCGGCTCTTAGTTAGAGTGAAACCAAAAGAAACATCATTGAATAAGAGGTTTTGTTCTGGGGTTAAAATATTTGACTTGTCTAATTGTTATTACGAATATTATCATTTGGCTGCCGGTATACTTGTTGTACGTTTCACTTGCTGAATAATCAAATACTTGAAGATGTAAAAGACCTAAATTTTCAACACATACTTCAAAATAACCTTGTAAGAGTTACAACAATTACACCATCCATTAATCTTTCAGAATCGATAAATCCAAATTCTAATTCACTTAGGCGCGACCCTCACCGTGTCCCTTTTAAATTAATGAAAGATGAGTCCACGATGAAAGGCTTTAATGTTCCATCAATATGCATTAGTCGGTGTGTCCATAGCGGTGTGTCCACCGCCATTAACAAAGGGATTACAATTATGTGTGGACATTAGTGCGGTACTAATGCAGGATTTGATCGAACAGGTTGTATATTGGCTTAATCTGTTTATGTTTCAATAATTAATATTTATATCGAAGGTTTTGTAAACTTTGAATGCATGAATTTGAATGAGTTTTATTAGGTCCAAATGAATAAGATAAGAATACATTAATCGGTTAAATTGTTAGATTAAATTACAAATGGTGTAAATGTGATTTATTTTTTGACCAATCCGATTGAAATGGAATATTCCAACGACATGGAACGGTGCATGGTAACTAAAAGAGCCAACTTAACCCGAGCATCAGTTGTACGTGAACTAAATGCTGGATTAACTTCGGAAGTTCACCACAAAATGTTCTGCGGAGAAGCTCGCTTGACTTAGCACCCGATACGACTAACTTTCCCAGACTTCTAGTTTGAATGCCAACGGCATTTCAGTCTGATACATATAGTAATGCTGATAGCAAGAATATGGTGATGTTATGTGTTGAATGCATTATCAAATTAAGATGCGTCGTATAATATAATTTTATACCTATATTATTTGGAACTACGTCGTTATCTGAAGTTATATTCTCCAGGTGGTGTATTTACTTGCCTACTCGTATTGTTTTTGCAATACTTAAGTTATCATTTATGTATTTACATCTTTAGAAAGAAAGAAATGAAATAAATTTATTTATTGCATGAATGTGGTATAACAAGATCTGAATTACATACATTAGGTACAATTTTGTCCTTAAAGTTAAATAAATAAATAAATAAATTAATGCACCTTCGCCCAGATAAGCATGCAACACATTAAACATAAAACAAGCTAATTAGTAGTAGTCAAGTTAAAAAAAGAACCGATTTCAAAAACAACTCTTTTTACTTAACCTAAGAATAAAAAATCATTTTTTATTCTTGAAATAAAAAGAACACCTACAAAACATAAGTATTGTTTTCTTGAACAATAATACCTACTGTTTTAAATATTAATAACGTACAGTTTATGCTTTGAAAATATATTTAAGCTTTACTAACTATATCCGAAAGCTGCAGACGTAGCAAGCTAACTGTTAGATTAACTTGTAGTAAAAGTTCCAAAACGTTCGGTTCAGGAGTCTGTCTGACTTAGCACCCGATAGTTCTAAGTTATCCAACTTGATCTAACTTGCAGGTAAAGTTTTATTCTACGTTATAGCCAGCTGGTTTCCTAAATAAATTGACGATATTGAAACATTTTAAAGAACCTTACATCGAGATAGAGTAATTTAAATATTAAAAGAGATAAAAAATAAAATTAAAAATAAGTATGACAAAGTTCATAAATTTTCACCCAAATTAGAAGAAGACCATATTGCAGTTTTATTGATACCACACGTGCATTTTGATTCATAAGGCGGCCTCACACACTCAAAAGAGGAGACAATAAAAGCTCGATCGCTCGGAAGTATATTCAAATGTAGAGAAGCAATTTGTGATGAAACTCATAAAAGTCGTCTCGAAGACCGAGGCGCCGACTGCTCGGCTCTCTCAAAGCTCCCCAACACCTATTAAAAAGTTCAGGCCGTCTATTTTTGGTACGTCGACACGGTCGCCAAATAAGAATTATGTGACAACTTGTGAACGTAAGTTACGGCAAGTTGGACGTGAAAAATTGCGTGATATGCCCGAGGTTATTTTATTATTAAGATTTGAATATGTATCATCCGGGACGTGCATAATATGTTTTAATAACCATGGGAAATAATGGCTGTTCAGAACAGAGTGGACAACTTTTTCGATAAAGAATCTTATTCGATTTGCAAAAAGTAATATTTGTTGTATCACATCTTTAATTTTGTTCTCAAAGAAGTTTATAGAGGTAAAGACTTTGAGATTCGAAAAAAAATACATAATGTGAGAGATCTATTTTAGACGTCCTAAAAATATAAAAAGTTTACGCTTCAACATTATCAGGTGTTCCAGATTATCAGATGATAGTTATCGACTGTGAACAACGTAAAACTAAACATGTATCCAATCTTAAACAATCAATGAGGATGTATTAGGGGAGATCAGTGTTAATGGAGACATCCGGTGTATAAGTAGTTTTTAATATTTTCTGGAAGTATCAACCAAAAATAAAGATTTGGGGTAGATTCGTTTTAAAAAGCACCCTGTTACTGATATAGATTTCATCTATTTATGGATATTGTGGTGAAGCGATGACAAAAAATATTATTATTAAGCAACCAACATTTTATTCTTTACGATATTTAATTTTTATGTAACTTTAACCGTTCTATACAAAGATGGTCTTCATCATTGGATCAAATTGTAATGTTCTATTGTTATGTAGGTATGTATGAAGTCTTTTAAATTTAGATCCTATTATGCTTTTTTATTTATTTATTCACAACGGGTTAGCGCTTGGCTTTCACCTCACCTGATGTTAAGTGACGATAATGCCAAAGGTGGAAGCGCACTACACCCGGAATCCTCACCACTGAGGAACTGGCTATCTTACCTCTAACTGCCGGAACACAACAATTTTAAAATTGTTGTTATGGCGTCATACTTAGGGAAGATGGTGGTAGCTAGCCAGGTGGACTTGAAATGAAGCCTTACCAAGTACAAATGTACCCCCCTCCTGGGAATCGAACCCGGGATCCCTGCGTCTCACACGGGTGGGCGAATCACTAGACCACAGAGGCGGTTTTTTATTATAAGAACAACTTTGCTCTATTGTGAATACATTTGAAGCAATAAATGTAAAAGGCAAGCAACCCGTCAACCACCTATTGTAAGAGAACACCAAGTTGGGCCAACTTTAACCGGTTTAAACTGGTTAGCCCCAAATTTGTGGCTTTTGCATGCTATTGAAATTTACAGTTTAAACTTTGTCGCTATGCGGTAACGTTCGTGCATAGTTAGTTTCCTTGGGAGCCTTGAACACTAAGGAGTTTCGCTCACCTATACGAATAGCTTGATAATAAAGCTGAAGTTATTTTACTGTTTGCTAAATCACTTGTTATACTTCAGTTAAGCTAGTTATAAGAAAAAGAGTATTAGTATTGCGTTAAAAGAATAAGTTCTTGATAATGCTTAAAATTATTTATAACTACTCGGTTCACTGCAGTTAGGTGTACTTAAAAACTTTATTACATTTTAAGCATATTTCTATAAAAATTTAAATCAACTTACAACATGCGAAAACGTAATTCAGTGTGACCGAAATACGGGCTATGTACACAAAGAAAATTTCAATGAATTTGAAAAACTGTAAGTAATTAATTTTAGAGAGTTTCATTCCTTCACCGTCGAGCAAAATGCATTAAAGCACGAGGTCACGATAACACAATTATGTTTTAATTTATATACGCCCTGGGCCTATCACGCAAGCCGGGCCGTTTACACGCACCTTTATCAAATGAACCGCGGCTTGGCTAGTTTTTACTAATTATTAAGATAAATATTGTTTTAACTACACCTTGTTTTTGGAGCTTAAGCTCGTTAACACGGTCACAAATAAAAAATGGAACCATGTTTACAGTTTACAACATAATAATGGGTTATATTAGTCCTTGGATTTTTGTTACAAGGTCTTTGCCGTCTGAATGTATTTTTTTTGAGCCTATTTTTAGTCGAGTCTACCCATTAAATAGGTTTAAAACGGGACTTAGTAAGTCCCGTTTTAAAAATAAAACCTTTTTACACGACTGCCCAAAAAATGAAGAGTGTATTGAGTTCAGGGTTCATTATGTTTGTATGTATGTGATTTTCTTTATTCAACCATAACTTCTAAATACCTGAACGGATTTGGATGTGTGAGGTATCCTTAGAATCATAACGTTACCCCTAGTGACACTAAATATAGATTTTTTGGAAAAAAAAATATATTGCCTGATTGCCGCCATTTAGTAATGTGAAAAAAATATTTTTTTCTTTAATTATTATAATATGGGTATCAAACGAAAGGCCTTGATGAGAACATTTCAAAATTATATGATTTGTCACTAAAATGAATGAAATAAAAAGAAATTTTAAATAATTCTAAACACAACTGCCCTGCCAAACACACGAACTAAAAAGTGAAATAACATTGTGTCATTGCAGTCGGGGAACTTCTTTGATTAAAAAATGTTTAATGTTTCACAGTACGGTCCCCCGACTGTAATGACACTTGTTATTTACTTTTTAGTTCGTATTGATAATACTAAGTATACTTTGTACTGGTCTGTAAGGTTCCTCTATACTCCTAGACGACGCTGACATTTTGCCCCCAACCACATAAAGTAAGTATAGAAGTTACCAATTGTATAATATAAATAATAGGTAGTCGGAAAAGTTCGCGGCCTTTTTGAAACATTTTGCGCGTTATATTTCTGGAAATACTAAACTTAGGCGGGAATGTAATATATTGTTTGACAGCTGACTTTCTGGTGATGGCGGTAAAATTGAAGCAAATTGATAATTGTCTTGCTTTTTCATATTTTTTTTATTACATACGTTTTGCATTATTTTTTTCTTTTGATAAGGGTTCAGACAAAAATAATGCTGCTAGTGCTCAAATAATGATTTGTAATGTTAATGGAGAAGATGCATTGTTGATACTATGCAAAAAAATGGTTCAGCTGATTCAGGTCTTGTAATTTTGATGATAAAGATGTTCCTCGCTGTGGTATCTTTATTATTTTTGGTACAAAAAGTCCGCGAACTTTTCCGACTACCTAAATAAAATAATTAATATTTAGAGCACAAACAAACAAAATTCTAACTATTAGACAACATGATTCCATTGAATACCAATAAGGATTTTTAGATAAAATAGTTTGCTTTAAAAATTGAAATTAGTCAATCACTAAGACCTTTGACTCTCACTAACACCCTCGCAATGACATTAAAATAAAATGTATTGCGAATCAAATTGTCCAGGGCGGCATCGTTTACGCAACAGACAGACACTAAACATCCCTTCGACCGACCCTAAGCTAAGGTTAGTGAGGGGAATAAAATTATCAGTATACTTTCCGAGATGCAGTTTCTAATGCACGCACTTGGATATGGGTTAAGTCTTAGAAGATAGCGGGAAATTAAAAGTAAAGCTGAAATGGTAATTAAAATTAGTTCATATTAAGTACATGAATTTGGTTTTCGTAGTCACTTTGATATGAGAGATCAAAATTTTGCTTAATTTAGAATAACTCTGCCTACGAAAAAAAAATACGGGAATATAACACTATCATGTTCATGGTAGTGCGATAGCGGTGGTTTAAAATATTATCTCCGTTCATCAAATCAATAATTTAGTAATTTGTAGGTACTATTTGTTTAAAATTAGCATTTTTTTAACATTAGCATGTCAAAACATAATAATTTAGTGATTTGTAGCTACGATTTTCAACATAAGCATGTTAAAAAAAAATTGTACCTATAAATCACTAAATTATAACTAGCGCTAAGGGCATTTTTATGTATTTTTATATATTTTTATTTTTATGCCATTGCCATTTTTATATTCTATTTTTTCCCTTATGAGACTTAAAATTATGTAATAAAATTCACTGATTATTTTACAATAAAGTCACGCCTTTATTCTATAGAGGTAAACAAAAATCACTACCTAATTCTTTTCAATTGCTACGATCCTTACATATGCATTTCTTTTGCTTTATCTACTTTTAACACAATCCTCATATTTCCTGTCGATTTCAAATTCAACCTGTATATAATAAAACTTGCACTTGCGCTTTGTAATGCTCTTATGAATGTAAAAACAAAAAGTTACCATTTATTTTTTTACTTCGTGGTAGAAAAAGTTTGTAATTTTTTTCGCCCTAAGTATGCAAAAAGGGTTTGCATAGGGCGGAAAACTTTTAAAAGCTTGTGCCTTGCGTCCACATTGCATCTGTGTTAATGTTTTCTGAGCAATTAGAGTCTCATCCCTGATTTAAGGTTATGGTCTTGTGCCACGCCTGCCGGGTCACGTGGCCACTATCTCTTTATTTAGCCCGACGTGGGTGATAAATGTGCGAATTTGCAACGTCACACACATATGAATATAATTTCGGAAAGTTTCGGTCAGACGGTAATTACAGGCGGGCAGTGCATGGGTCAATAAAATTGAGTTTTTTTTAATTGCAAAAATGAAGTAATGAAGATAATTTGTTAAAAGGACTTAACGTTTATTATTTGGTTTGGTTACGCTGAATGCGTGTACATTATTTTTTATTTATTTGATAAGGTACACCAACAGTGATGGAATAACTCGTCAATTTCATTATAAAAATTGCAAAAATATTTAATGCTTGCTTTAGTTAACTTTCTCCCTTTGTAAAACCTCAAAATTATTCAAAAACTATTAACTAATAGCGGCAAACGTACCGAAACAATGTTAACCCTAAAATGCGGGCACAGATTCATTACGCGCGTAACTAACGCGTGCACGCGGCCCTGTTTATCGCGCGGGTCGATTAGACCCGGTCCACCCTCGCAAAGTTGCAAGCCGACCCTCGATGCACATTTTTCGTTCGTCAGCAAAGGATGGTACAGATAGGGAATGCAAGTCCATATCCCGGGTTTTCATACTCCGGGATTTCAAATTTTAAACAAAGGAAATTTTCAACAAAATGGTAAAATCACAAGCCTGATTTTCAGAATAATTTCAATAAATTATAGCATCTATACATATACAACACTTTATTTGCAATTTTGCTGTTGACAATTTTACTTAAAATTAAATAAAAGATAAACATTCCTGTGATAGCTAAGGTTTAATATTAAAAAAAGGCGAATGAATTAAATCCCGGTACTACAAAATCCGAGATTGAACTCCCTCGTCTCAACAAAAACACAATGGCACCATCCCACTCGACAACAACAGAAAAGACGCGGTGAATTTTGTTGCAAATATGCGACGTATGTTTGCTTTGTATCAATTTACAGAACACTTGTGTGTGGTCGAGAAAATAGTGGGGCTAAATTGTCGTAGCGTGTTAGCTCATTTAAGTAAGGGAGATAAACAATTGGCTAGCGATGTCTTAATATAAAGTGTCGGAAAACTCTTAGATAACGATGCATGATAAATCCAACTATTTAAAAGGAAATGTCGAGGTAATTCATTGTACATTGGTGAGATAGCGCTGGCTTGCAGCGTAAGAGTTGATATACTAGAAGAAATTTGACGTTACCACTAGTGACTCGGTAGCTCAGCGGTCAGAGCATTGGACCGGATATCCAAAGGTCGCGGGTTCGATTCCCGTCCGAGAACATGATCTGTTGCGAGTCGTAATTTTTCTAGTATATTATTTAGTATTATTTAAAATGATTTTGTCTTCAATTACCGTAGGAAAACAGTGTAATTAATAAAGATTATGTCTTCACAATTTGGGTTAATAAATTTGTTCTTATAAAATTAATCATCTCAATCCACCAATCGGTTATTATAATTCTTAGGGAGGAATAGCAAAAAGCTACCCGGGATTTTATATCAATTATGGGATTATGCGAAATATAGGGAGAGATCATAATACCTCATCGATCTACGTGAGGGCTCAGCCCCTTTTGTAAAAGCAGTAAACATTCACATTAGATGGGTTGATGCATTAAAATGAGTATAGGGAGATCGCAAATTAACATACACGTATGAATAAAACACTGAAATTGTTCCTTCTAGAGGCAGCGTAGAGTACAATATTTTGTTTCAACAAAGTTTGAAGATTCAATATACACAGCTGGTTTCTGAATTGAAAAATTGCTGTTGAGCACTACTCAAATGTTACTCATGTATACAAAAATCGTAGCTAGTGCTAGTAGCCCATCTCTCATCATCTTCAATTTCTCAATTTAAAAACCGACCGACGACGCACTATTTGAGTTAAAACAGAATAGCGACAAATTATTATCTAATATGTAGACTTAATTAAATTTTACGCAAAAAAATATTATTTTAATGGTTTTATAAATTATTGTAAGCCAGTAAAATTCTTATATAGAGAAATGCTGGAGATTTGCGATAGTCAGATACTAAAATTGGAAGTGTGTGGTCATCAAACAAATCGTTAAGTTACTAGTAACGGCATTCGAATGGACTCAATTGAGAATGCTCGTTTAGTATGGAATAATATTGCCATTAATAGCAATTATTTCAGGGATTTTAATTACAGTCATAATTTCACTTCATCACGTGGACTGTTAATTTCCGACCATAGTCAGTAATAGGTACACCGTACCACAAAAATGCAGTCTAAAAGTTGGAATGAAGATCAAACTTTAAATTCTTATGCATAAGGATGAAAATCGTCGAACCGCCGGAATGGTTTATATTTTTCACTCATTGTACATAATTTTGATTGATAGCTCGCGCCCAGCTTTTAACTGATTTTTCATGCAACGAATTTTGTGATATAATAACTGCAATAAAAGTAATGAAAATGTGGACGGGAAGAGTTATAGCACTAACAATTATCGACGAATTATAATGGCGTCTCGCAATTATGATGATGATAAACTTCCCGGAAATATTATTTAAAAAAACATAGGGTAACTTGGTAGAACATTTTATGGTATTTAATTAGTACATGAAATTTAAAACAGCTTATAATTTTTTATAATAGAATAGACCACCGGCTGGTGCACAGGTTTTAATGTCCCCACTGCTGGGGCACAGGCCTTCCTTATGGGTGGATAAAAAGGATGGGTGTTGGTGGGTGTTAACGACTGCAAATGCAACCGGGACCAACGGCTTAACGTGCCTTCCGAAGCACGGAGGAGTTCGAGATAATACATTTTTGGTTACCCATCCCATGACCGACCCTTGCGAAAGTTGCTTAACCTCCCCAATCGCTGGGCAAGGCGCTAAAAAAAAGAGAATGTAATAGAATACTGACACCTTAATTAATGGATTAAATATAAACACTGCCTAAAAATACATTTCGAATAGATTTACTTTACATCATGAAAAATACGAGTGGACATAATTATACCAAATCTGTCGCGATCATTATAAGGTAATCTAGGAAAATGGCGCTCATTTTTACTAATGCGTATCCCAGAAGGATTTTCTTCAAAAAATTCAAATGATCCATGCTGAATTTAACCATCTGGTTTCCCACAAATAGTTAAACATTTTAAAACGTGTAGTATGCAGTACCTTGTGCATTTCCATTTAAACGTCACCATATGCAAATTTTATTCCGCTAATTAAGGAAAAATCGCGCAGCTCAAGAGAATTTTACGAATGCTAAACGGGCCGTGAACTCATTGCATTAAGTAGAGGAGGTACCGACACTTAATTAAGAATACCCCCAACCCCTCAGTCACAACAAAAGATTCTACTCTGGTCTGGGATACCCCTAAGTTCGTTAAATCTGATTCAATTTTAATATCTCTGGTGACGGGCGTTTTAATTTTGCTAGGATTAATTATCATTGGTCAAAAATATTTTCTAAATTGTTCAATAATAGAGAATATAAATTCTTAATTATGAAGACAAAAGACGGATTATTTGAATTTGAAGTACGGAATGGAAAGTCTTATTAAGTGTGCTAAGTTTTAATTTATATCTTGCGTGTAATAAGTTCAACTTTAAACGAATTCAGGTTGTCAAGCAAAATGTTGAATGCATGCAAGATGCATTAGTGTAGATGCGTTAATAATAACTTATAAAAGTTCTTATAATAACAGCATTGCATTACAATTTTAAACGATAACAGCTTTTGTCTAAAAATATTTTGTTGTGACCAGACGTAGACGAACGAACAATTGAATCTTGATTTAAGTATACAGCAAAGAAATATTACGGAAAGATTAGAAACTCTATGTTTAGTAACGATTGCAGCTATATTTGAACCACACCCATTTTTTGTACGGCTCATACAAAATTACCTATGGATTCATGCTTCTCGAGCTAAATGTCACTACGACGATAAGCTATATTTATTATCACACTCCTTGATCATGAATTTTGTTCGCATGAAAAGGTTTTGGCATCTCATAGAGTAATTCATGTCAAATAGCAATAAGTACCTACTGTAATCCATGTTTATTTGTGCAGATTAACCATATTAGGCTTTAATCTGAAGTCTACAAGTTGGGTTTATGAAGTTAGCTACTTTTAACACTAATGACTCAATAGAATTCCCATTTATATCCTAAGAATAGGAAATATAAAGTATCGTGTTGAATGCATAGCAGATATTTCGTTGTGTTGTGGTGTTTTTTTGTGTTCTGGTTTATTAATTTTCTTTATATTCACTTCAAAGTATTTCATACCACGCAATGGAATATTTCGAACAAATTCCCCTGAGCAATGTTTTAATTTCAAGTAGTTAAATAAATCCTTAGTGGTTTAAACATTTTTTTTTTTAATGTTTTTGAATTTTCTTTGGACCTCATTTTGATTTGATTTATATCCCATTTAAAAACTACGACCACGAACTCTATTGTGTATCTGCACATACTTCCTGCTGCACCTATTTTTAACAAAAGTGCACTTTTTTCATCGTTGAATGGTTTGACATCACAGGCTGCTATTATAGGCGCCCTTACAAATGACTGGATGGCTTTAATTAATGGCCCTGTCGGTAATATAATAGCTACTCTGGCCTCCATGGATCATATTGATTGACATCGAAACGCCCTGTCCTCTATGATTTGAATGCGATGCAATTATAGCAATTATATGAAGGAATAACCTGTTAATATGCTGCTAAAAAGAAAAAAACGCACAGAAATTTACAGTTTTTGATACGGCGGCCGTACTAAAGTATATACGGCTGTATCAAAAACAAAATTAAGTTTAAACTTTATTTTGGACACGTTTTTTTACGCATAAATAATTTTGCTACTATTTTATAATATGATTAATAACAAATAAAACCTGTTTGATATAGTACGAGTAATTGAATTTACTTTATTCCATATGACACACTGATTTTTTTTAAAATTATGTTTACTTTGGTCTACAAAATGTTATCATTTATATCAGAATTTAATCAAAAAAACAAAAATAATAACTGTTGTTGTATCTACGAGTACTTCGTATGCAACACAGTATTCTTTTTCAATTTAAAAATGTTCGTTATCCTTAAAGGAATGTTAGAGTGAGCTAACCATGTTTTTCGATGAAATTGTCGGACCAAATAAATCCACGTTCCTCTCCCAACAAAGAGGATTAAATCGAGTAAAAACGCTGCATTGTTTCATTCCAAGCTTTATTTTAGTATGGAATGGAATACAACATTGATATAGCAATGGTCGTCCATAGAGATGCGTTAGAAATAACTTTAATTTTGGTTTAAATTTTATGTGATTTGTTATGAGGTTCGATTAACGTCATATTGAATATTTACATCATTTCAGCTTGGGCGAAAATGCTTTCGTATATTATGTCCGCCCGGCTGTCCGTTCTCTTCTACAGGTTGCATTTCTCAACCGATTCTCGTGAAATTCTGTGAATAGGTTATAACAAGGTATTACAAAAATACCCCTAATGCCGAAAATGGTATATAGGGACCATGAAACTGATCAAGTTTTACTACGGGACCAGCTCTGAAAACGCGAAAAAAAAAATCAGCTGTTTCATACAAAAAAAAAAACCAAAAATATCAAAATGTATGAAACAGCTGATTTTTTTTCGCGATTTGAGACTTGGTCCCATAGTAAAAGTTGTTCAGTTTGATGGTCCCTATATACCATATTCGGCATTAGGGGTATTTTTGAAACACCTTGTATAACATATTTTGTCGATTCAGTTTTTTAAAATTTATCAAAATCGCGGAGATATGTTAAAACGAGGTCTACAGCTCATAGTCACTAGATTTACTTCATTTTAAAAATAGTTCCAAATATAATCGTAAAGTAATGTTGCATCGCAGTGGCGTTACTACTATATAATATATTGATAGTCCATTCAATTTATAGGCGACCTATTGGAGATCACTCATGCGCAAGAAGTATGACATCAAACCGAATTATCTTCGAGGGGGATCCAATATTCGGAATTGTTATAATGTATTAACGGTACAATCTATTTTGTGATAAATGTACAATTTCTATTAGAAAGAAATGTGCGATATTAGGAAAGGGGGAACATGAGCTTATCTCTCTTAATTTATTTGATTCAGAGATTGGATATACATAATTCAATTAGATTGTTTTATAGCAATAACATAATTGATTAATCGTTTTATTGAATAACATTAGACCCTTTTGCTTTTTAATAAAACTACCAAGAACAAATAAAATGCAATAGTTTTGAGGTTTAAAAAAATCAACCGGCACAACAGAAAAAAACTTTGCTGTTGAAGTAATGAGCTTGCTTAAATGCTTCTTTAAATGCTGCAGACGGTAATTTTGACCGGATCCTTGATTAACCAAGTTTATAATTGCGCACAGACTAAGTTTTCCGAAGCTTGTTTAAAAACTTTGTAATTGAGAACAAATTAAAGGACTCACGGAATTAAGTTTGTTTCACAGTGCAAATTGAAAATGGTCAAGATTTAATTAACATTAGTCGTAGAAAAGTTAATAATATTATTTTTGTCGAAAAAGAAAACTTTGATTTACTCTTCTAAGACTTCCACGCGTACAGTTCATTAGAAATAAAACACAATAAAACGTCAGGAATAAAAAAAAAACTAATAAATCCAAACTAAATAATTCTAAAATAACACCTGAATTAATAATATAGGTACGCGCTGTAATCCGTACAAAGTGTTTTATTTGTAATTTGATTTACTCTTTACCTACGCATTTCACAAACTATTAATATCTGTAACATGGTCACTGATGTTTTTCATTACAAGCATTCCTATATAGGTACTTATTGGAATACGTGTAATGAAAAAAATCAGCAGAATGCGTGTAATGAAAAAAATCCACTGAAGTTACCTGATTAAAAAATTACTACGTGAGTAACTACTACATAAGAAGAGTCCGTTTTATTTTTATTTTTTGATAATTATGAGCATTTTATCCGTTTTATAAACAAAGTACACACGACGGCACCTCAGGCTTTACATGTTGACCTTGAGACCGCCTTTATGCCCTACGTAATAAAAGCTGTTTTCGCAGTTTAACTGTATAACCTGACGTGCTGTCGTACGTACAACAACAAAGTTACCCTAGCTCGCTTACTTCTCCTGTTTGAACCTCATCGTGTAGCATGAGATATTTATTTGGCATCCGCGCTCATAAAACATTTGACTTATGCAGGCGGCTTATTACAGCGTGGCCCTTTCGGCCTCGCGGTAAAGTATTAAAATGACATTAATATTTCCACAGACTCGTTTTTATTTTGAAGAAGATATTTAGCGGCTCGTAATTTCATAAATGCAATGTAGCAATGGCGGAGGCAGACGTGATTATGTAGATTCTTTTTGCGTGCGAAAATACTTTACGCTCGGCTGGTGTCATGTTTAAAATTGTTAAAATATTTATTTTTGTAGACGATTAAGACATGGTAATAATTATAATTATATTTTATAAAATAACTAACAGGATTTGGTCAATTCTACCATCCTTACACAAGACTCGAGGACTTATTATTTTAAGAATAATAATTTATTTTAGAGTTATTATTTTTAGACAATACTAATTAATTCATTTTTTTATATTCTCGCAATATTAATAATTATAATTTTTAACAGTCGTTCGCTAGACTATACTATATTCATGTAGATTCTATAATAATTGTAGAACGTTTTATGTTATCAAATATTAGATCTGCGAAAAAAATCTTACTTGTAATTTTTAAAAGGCATTAAACAACATGTTTTCTCATGGGCTAGTGTAAGTTAATGAAGTTATGGTGAATGACGAGTTTATTATTTTGCTTCGTCCCCACGGGAAAATAAATTAACATAAAACGTGGCACACATTAATTTGGCTTATTGATGATTGTACGAATAAACGAGGAATATTTACCGGGAAGGATATGGCATTTTGGACAATATGACATTTTGAATAAGTCAGCGTAATACACGTAAAATGGGTTGAGCGCGGTATCGCTCGCATACAATTTTTAATCATAATATAGTATGGCATAACGGGTACGGCATAATTTTTTTCGCATAATAGCATATTCGCAGAATGGTTTCATTGGTAACGATAACGATTACTTGTACTTATTTTATTTGGCATAAAGTTCGTGAGCATAAATGTTAATTATAGCAATTTAACATAAATATAATACAATTTAGCATTATTTTCATAGTCATAATTTCATTGGGAATATAAAACAATTGATGGACTAGTTATGTTAAGGCCTTTGGTAAACAGACGATTAGGTGCGACGACGAGCGAGCGTAGCGAGCGAGAAGGAGGTTAGGTTCCATTGCGACCAACAACGCACGAGCCGAGAGAGTAAAGCGAGCGTGCCGCTGCCGCAGCGGCCGGCGTAGTGCCAGAATACCGACCTGCTGGCGTGTATGCATTATGCCACAAGTTTTTATGCTAACAAACATTGATTACTAAATCGTTAAGATTACTAATCAACGTTTATGATAATAGTATATATGCGGAATGAAAGTATGCGTAAACATTTATTCGGTATTAATGTTAGGCGAATTGACCATTCTGCTAAAAAAAATTGCCATAGTATATCATGACTTAAAATTTTATGCATTCTCATGTGGACTGGGCTTACATACACGTATTTCTAGCAGAAAAATAGTAAGGACATCGTAAGTTTATTATGTAAAATTACTTTTGAGTTTATTCGCAATCTTCACCAATACAACTCATTAGAAACAGTCGCAATTTCGCACATGTTTTATGTTTTTTACAAAAATAGACTATACAGTCACGCACACGTCTTATCTGATCCGATATGAATAACACTCTCTCTCTCTCTGTATTTTCACAGTATAAATAAGATCCAGTATTAAGGATTCTTATACAGACAGATTGAAAGCAAAATATACGTCATGGTGTTATTGATAATACTCCTATAATCCCGAATATAGTGTACCATGCAAACAATTCTGGAAAATTATTCTAAACCTTAAAAATCACCACTTGACAGAAAAAATAAGTTTTTGAAAAACTGCATAGTGGCAACGACCTTGAAAACTTTGCGGAAGTTAAAAAAAATACAAAAATGTGATCGAGCCCTGCCATTGTGGAGGATAAGCAACTTTCAAAAGAGTCGGTTACGGGATGGGTGACCAAAAATTAGCTAGAGTTCTTCCGTGCTTCGGAAAGCACAATAAGCCGGTTGGTCCCGGCTGCATTTGCAGTCGTTAACACCCACCAATCCGCATTGGGTCTGTGCGGTGGGTTATGACCCATCCTCTTTATTTACCCATAAATAAGGTCTGTGCCGCAGTGGGGACATTTAAAATGGCTGATATCGACCTATGCACGAAGATCTACGTGTGTAAGAAGGCTTATTAATGTACGTAAATTATGGCAAGAAGTTATTAATAGTATTGTTTATTGTTCGGTTACCTAAATATAATTCTGTGATATTGTTTGATCTGTGGTATTATTTTAAGTTATTTGCTACATGCACACAACGTGAATCCATGTCGCAACCGCAGGAGGTCTTGGGGCCCGAGCACCCGAAGTAGTATAGTAGTTACCTGAATTTACATTATTACATTATACGTGACTTTATAAAACGCAAGTGAAAATAACTATTTGAGCCTCAACTTGTTTATTAAGAGTTAGTAAGACACTTTTAAGTAGTCTTATAATAATAATTCTTGTGGTAAAGTTTCAGCTTGTAAATAGTTTACAAAATTCTTAAGATAATGAAGTAACATAGTAAACAAATATAACTCCTCTTACAATTAACAGGATTCTCGAAATTAATAACAATGAACATTAAGGCCAAACAGGATGGGTATTATGCATTGTTTTCAATATACCACCACCGGTCAGAAGCCCTCCCATATTTCAGTAGACTTTAATATGTACACAGTCATAATGAAACGCCACGTAAATTCCACCGTACGAATTCATAGGGTCTTTCTTTGTACGTTTTCGGGGGTGCATCATAAATCAGAATAACGAGCCAAGCTTCCTCTAGGTACCCTCGTAACATTAAGCTCCTGTAATATTTTCTCACTTACGACGAAATTCTTCGTCTTCTTATTTACGTCCAAGTTTTCTTGGCGTCTTATGCACCGAAATGACACTTTAAAAATATGTGAGACGTGAAATGGCGCACAACGTGGTTCTTTTGTATAGTATTATTGTAAAAACCTTTAATACCTACATGAGACAGTAAGCTTTGTCTAGTATTTATAAAAAAATTGGGTGTATTCAGCAAGAGCAGTTGCTTCACACTACTTACGCCAATGGAATTTGAGTCATCGATACGACAAACATAAATTCATTTCATTAAAAGTAGATTCGACTGAACATAAGAAGACGAGGTACTATACATAGATGTAGTTTTAAATCAGCACTTAACCATTTTGTGCTACAGACCGGAATTAAATTCAGAACTCAGCACGTTTTATGCAGTGGGTGCAATAACACTTTAAAAAGTAAGACTGTGGGTGGCGCCCACCGCGGTACTCTGGAAAATTGCATCGCAAAATTTTAGTACGGCATTGTTCTCTTGTTTTTTCATGACTTCATTTGTTCACGGTTTAAAATAGTTTCTACAATCATAAGGCCCGGTTTCCACCAAAGCGGAGAGGAGAGGAGACGAGAGGAGATTTGCTGCGAAGCTGGCAGGTATTTCCACCAAAGCGCATCTCCTTTGCGTAGCGGAGAAGAGATGTAAGCTGTGTGTAGCGGAGATGTGAGCTGTGAGAGCTCGAACTTGTCAAGTACTGTCAAGTAAGGCAGCGGGGAGCAGGGCTCGCGAGCGCGGACACCACGCTGCCTCCACCCGGCTGCTCGGCTAGACACATCTCCTCTCGGCCGCGCCGCTTTCTCGCGCGCGGCACAAGATTCTATAGAAAAATGAGACATCTCTTCTCCTCTCCGCTTGATCCATTTCCACCGAAGCTAAGCGGAGAGTAGATGTGGAAATAACGAAATCTGATTAGTTATTCAAAACACATCTCCTCTCGTCTCCTCTCCTCTCCGCCTTGTTGGAAACCGGGCCTAATATTTCAAATCAACTAGCTTATATCTGCAATTGCGCTAAGAATCATTATTCTTACATAAGTCTTTCTGATTCAACACTCATTAAATTCAGTATGCTCGCGAGCTCAAGAAAAAAGGCTCTATTGAAGATACCAAATGATTGTTTTTGTTGTTATTCAGACTGCGACCCGATTCAGAATTCACCACAAACTTTTTTATAGCCGAGTTCAAAGCCGTGTGTCCACTTAGTCTGACTTTGTGGGGCCTCATTTAAAATCAATCGGAGCGATTCTGTCCGGGGGTGGCGCACTGCCAGAGATTTCGAAGAGAATACATAATTAAGCTGTGCCGACATCCTCTTTACTTAATGGAGTGTCCGAAATACAGCGAAATGAGAAGCGCCCGTCAAAGGGCAAGATGATATTATCGCACAAGATGGAGCTTTCTTTTTCAATTTGCCAGCGTCTAAAGATGAGTCTTAGGCGAGTTCCGCTCTGGTGACTTTTATGCATAAGTAATTTGAAATGAACTTTCAAGATTTTTAGTAAAATCTTTCATTTATGCTTTTATATTACCATTATTTAAATTAACTGAACTGAACTCATTTTACTCTTTTAGAACTCTGATCCTCACAGCTCTTAGAATACTGATTAGATCAGTTGGGTGTGTAAAGGAAACTCTGGACAGCCATCATCAGATCACAGCTCGATCAATCCCTGGCTGAGAAACAAGGCTTCAAAGTTATCTCGTGTATGAATTGACTAGTGTTTCTAATTATCCGTCCACCACTGTACATACTGTAGTACCTGGTATTTGTTGTTTAGTTTTCTGTTTTGGATGAGTGTTAAAGACTTGTTTTTATTCCCTATGATGATGAACAGTTTCTTTATTACATAAACATTAATATGCACTCTCGTGTAGAGATAAATTGATTTCTACTGATGTTTTATTTATTTCTTATTACATTGTGTTTATGTAAGTGGTATTTTACAAATCTAGAACACATTTATGTACGGGGGATTCAAGTTTTTCTATATGATTTTCGTTCAAACATAACTGATACTTACATACAACTTCTCACCAACCAGCACCAATAGTCATAACCATTCCCAAGTCACCTATCATTACCGTTCCAAGAGCTCAGACTTAACAACTTGTCCTATAGCTTCACGGTAATTGTTCTAGGTAGAAGCAATGTATTTTGTTCATCGCCATCATAAAGGCTTACTTGCCCAAGGAGGGTTCGTTAATGGGGAATGGATGCTCGTAATTACGCTTTGTTCCGCTAATATCAGGCTAGTATATTTTCTCCAGAGAACTTTTGGGACTAGTATGTACTCATAATGAAGTTGGTTTGTACAACATAGTTCGGATGTTGTTTAGTATTGACAAGATGTTATAATAAAACTACTCAAGTATCATATAACATTAAAGTTTTTAAACACTTTCAATTTGAACTCAACCATATCAAAACTATTTGTCCATTAAGTGTTTATTTGATAATGTTGAACAGTGATAGCAAAATATTACAAACCCCTTTTAACATCGATTTGAGCAGCAAATTAATCACAAAAGCAAATTCGAATTCACCTGATCAATTAAGAAGACAATAAAAAGTACACCATTCAAATATCCTGGCCACAACAATGGGTACAATCGTGCTAACAAATCGAACGCATCGTTCACTTCCCACACAGGTGTCCCGAACAGCACGTGTACAATACACGGATATTCCTTCCGTTCTTTTACTTGGCTAGTGTAAGAAGAACCAGTCACCACAGCTTTCGGAAAATTATAATAATAGAACAGATAATACCTCCACTAGAAACAAATAAAAAAAAACCTTTTATGTCTTATGTCATGGCTTGCCATACCAATGTCAAATAGAAATGTGCCAAAATTCCAATGTGTAAAAATAATAACATATATAATAATAATAAAAAGCATTTATTTAAAATGTAAAACAATCCAGTACAAGGATAAGAGTTTTATTTTTTATTTTTCTTCATTCTGTTGTTTAGTTAAGGCGATATTGGGACGTAAGATGCCACAGTAAACTATTTGGTTACAATAATATTATTATTATTTTATCTAAATCTGTTATTTTTTGTATCAGCTATTATAGCTGATGCATTGTTTTTATTTGATCACAAACATTTAAACAAAATTATCAAATCATTGTATGTGAAACATACTTTCCTTGTTCTAATCTAGGTGAAAGTTGCAAGTGATGTGATAATGCATCGCTAAATTAATAATTTCATCCGATTTCAAATTAAGTTTAGTCTAAGATACGAAGTGTCTACTTTAACTGGCCAATTTCTAAAAAGCTGTTCCATGCTTGAATTTAAACGAAGTCAGTGCAATGAGTTTTAGTATTGGTGATTAATCGACCCGTTTGAATTAACGACAGATAGAGCACGTGCTTCGTTCGTCATTAATCTTGCACAAAGCAAAATACGCTTGAAGAATACTGAAGCTCTCTTGCAGTGTCGTAAAGAAGCTAACGAACTTTCAGGTGTTTGTATGGGAAGGGCGTATCAGAAGTAATGACATCGCTGTGTGTTCCAATTTCTAATGAAGATTGGATTTCGAACATTTCTCATAAGTCATACTAATGACGTCATTTAGTAAAAGTTTAATATTTCCTTACGAACTTTTCCACGTGTACCGACAGCACATTGCAAAGTTACGTACATATAAATTATTTTTGATTTTTGATTGTTGATCGTCATTTGTGAACTTAAAACAGCTGTAGAACATACTTCAATTTTTTTGAATGTATAAGCTGAATTATATTTGCTACTAAAATTACTACCAAAGCAAACAAATTGATGACCGGCAAACATTGTCATTTAAAATTCAATACAAAAGCATTTAAGAGTATTTTCTTTACAGAGATTCGTTCAAGCCATTAGATCTAATGGCTCTTATTCATCTAATACCACAATCCTATTTACATTAATACTACCGCTTGGAGCTGCATAATACTAAATTGATTGCCCTAATATCCGAACTCACAGTGCTTTGTAGCGATAATTTAGGAACAATTTGTTTTTGGTTGGTCCCTGTTAAGGCAATATTCCAAAACAGTGTCGTACACTAGGGCTGACAAAGTTGACTTCTGAAGGTTGGAACCCATAACCATCCACCAAGAAACTGGTGTTATGTCGTCAGATTTATGTGATTAGAACATTATTGTTTTTCTACACAAAACTGAAATATCTTAACATTAGCTATTACCGGCTATTTATGTACTCGTGCATAACTTTAGCATCTCATTCCTCCTAGTTCTATTTTTTTAAATAAATAACTTTAAGGGCGCGTAGTCTGCACACTAGCGCCGCCATTGGAAAAAAAACATAGTGCTTAGATAAAGACGAAATTACGAATTCTTTCTCTGTAGTGCACTCCGAGGAAGCTCTGTGGTACTTTTAATCACTTACACAATATTTTCTAGACTGTCGTTTAGTTTAACGAAGTGCTATTGCTAAAAGTGGCCACTTTCTCCATTAAACTAAACGACAGGCTAGAAAATATTGTTTAAGCTATAAAAAGCTTCTTCGGAGTTCACTACAGAGAGATAATTCACAATTTCGTCTTTATTTAAGCGCTGTGATTTATTTTACAATGGCGGCGCTAGTGCGCAGGCTACGCCCTCTTAACTTACTTTTGTTTCCCATCCATAAGCAAGTCATTGTTCCTTGGTCCATCCCTGCCACGGAGGTTACAATACAAATTCGCGGTTGACACTGCTAAATGGTCCGGGTATGGCTGAGTAATGCCTCTGTGCCTAACTTGTCTTAAACTATTGCAAACAAAACGCTCTACCGCAGATTTGTCAGTGGTCGGGTCTCGAGATAGTTAGCGCCTGACAAATGTGTGCACGAAACAATATCCATTATTGCCTATATCTGTTGTGTTCTTGAGTTGTATTTGTTATATTGTTATTGTTTATTAGGTAAATGAGAACCTTGTTGGTGTTAACTATTCTAATAACTATGAATCTGAGGTCTACTATCTTGTTACTATAATATCGACGAATTGTGTAACAAAAAAATTTCATTTCGATAGTTTTGTTATTCAACATTTTTAGTAGCTGACCGTACACTCGCTTGAAAGAGGGTTTGAGGGTAAAAGGTCAACAAAAAAAGAAATATTTTCATTTTTGAATATTTTTTTTCGCAACGTGAGTTATGCTATTTATAGTGAAAACTTGTAGCTTAGAATGGATATGTGTTATAGTTCTTTTAAGAATTTAAAAAATACTTAAAAATACTTACTTAAGAACTAAATAATTATATTTTACCTTTACACAAAACACCGGTGTACAAAGTCACTTGACGACTTTCCTGGTCAAGTGGCTTTGTACATCGGTTTTCAAGATGTCGCCATGTCTGAGGTCCCGGGTTCGATCCCCGGTTGGGTCAATTTAGAAATAGAACTTTTCTATATTGGCTCCGGTCTGGGTGTTTGTAATACCACCGTTGACTCCGATTTCCATAACACAAGTGCTTTAGCTTACTTTGGCATCGAAGCAATGTATGTGATGTTGACAAATATTTACATATTGACGACACGGCTGTTAGAATCCCCATCTCCAATGTTGCATTGTATATTATTTGATTAATTCATATCATATATTAGCAAGATAGCGAAAACTTTACTTCGACATTATATATTATATTCACTAATTTGACTTAATGGTGGTTAATTATTTTTATCCACAACGTGATAGTGCTTGGCCCTCACCTCACCTGATGTTAAGTGACGATAAAGACGAAAGTGTAAACGCTCTACACCCGGAATCCTCACCACTGAGGAACTGACTATCATAACTCTAACTGCCTGAATACAACAATTTTTAAATTGTTGCTATGGCGTCAGACTTAGGTAAGATGGTGGTAGCTAGCCAGGCGGACTTGAAATAAGCCCTACCACAAACCAAACCTAGTACAAATTGTACTACTCCTGGGAATCACACCTGGGACCTCTGCGTCTTACTCGTGTGGGCGAATCACTAGACCACAGAGGCGGTTGAAATAAATCAAACCATCTATAACAATTAAGATAAAAACAGTTACCAATAAAGTGAATATAACGAACTTGGGTAACTGGCTGATAAAAATAAATTATCCTATCTGACAATGTAGGTTTAATGTTGCGTAAATACCAATTACGCAGCTTATATCGGCAAATTTGGGAACTATTTGGTAATTGCGAACGAGCTTTTAAGATGTTATATCTGAACCGTGCGAAAATTAGACAATGTAAGCTGAAGGGCTTGCGAGTATTTTAGCATATAACTGTTAGCGTGATGACTGTGAGTTAAATGTTAAGAGGGGGTTAAAAGCAAATCGCCAATCTTAGGCTCTAGACAGACGGACCGCATTTCAACTGCAATCCAACCGCAAATTGCAGTTCAGGTGCAGTTTGAATGCAGTTGACACGACTGCAATAGTTACAAATACTATCAAACTGCATCGGAACTGCAATTTGGCAGTCGGATTGCAGTTGAATTGCAGTCCGTCTGTCTAGAGCCTTAGATTTCATTTTTACGGGAGTAATATAAAATGTAATTACCCAAAAAAAACATATCAATATTATTATATGGCCGATAACCAAAACATAAACACATAGTATTTATCGATATTTTTTTAATATGTATATTTTAAGAGTTCTTTGAATTATTTCGCTTTCTGTGGTGTTGTGCGGTTTGTGTGTCCCTGTCTCAGGCGAGCTTTTATGTATATTTTTAACATTGTTGTTTCGCTAGTTAAACCAAAAAAAATCTAGATTAAGTATTTTTTCAAAAGCAGAATACATTGTTTGCTCTTGCTTTCGAAAAAAAATGCGAGCTTATTTTGAACGAACGAATAGTCTCACTTTTACTGTAAAAAATATCCTTTATACAAATTTTCTTCTCAAGTGTCGCCGTTTCCAATTTGATAAGTTCGAATGGTTCACGTATAACATCGACCGGACGCGTCCACCCCTGTATGGTCGTTTTGGCGAATATTCGTTAATTTACTTTATTATGTGACTGTTTCGGAGAGTGCCATCGGAATAGCCCATTTTAGAAGTCGTAAAATTTTGTTACCGGTGTTTTGTTTGATATATTAGCCGAGCTCGCCATTACGACGTTATTTATACGAAGGGAGAAAGGGCATAGAGCGAAAATAAGTGAAACTCTCTCTTGAAATGTTCGAAAATAGCGCTTATGTGTGATTGGTGGTCAAAAGTTTGATAAGAAATTGAAGGTACCTACTTATAGCTATCAAAACCCCGCTGCTATAATAGAATAGGCTTTAACTTGTTTTAAATTATATAGGAATGTTATGCTTAATGTATTTAAACAGTTTTCAATCAATGTAATGTTGCCTGTGGGAATAATTTCACTCGTTCGATATAGTAATTCAATCACCAGTTATGTCATTTATGTTATTGAAACGCAAAATTATTCACGTCATTAATTTTTTGTAACAAAAAGGAAAAATATAATTGTTCAAATACTTAAATAAAAAAATCAAAAGCTCCTCATTTCGAGGACACTCGGCAAAAACCGCGGGAATGAGTGGGTAAGGCGGTTGTCGGAAAAGGTTTTTATTCATTTCCCCATAACACAGGAAATTTGGGAGGCCCCTTAAGCCACGCGTCATGGTTGACATGCATTGTGGTCTTGATTAATGGTGTACCAAGCAATTTTCTCTAAAACTCCCTTTTTATATTTGACCTCGTTGTCATGACGACATACATACCTATTGGCTTTACTAAATATCTTCAAAGTGCTAACTGAACCGAACTGCATGCTGCCGGACGACCTCCGTGGTCGAGTGGCTTTGTAAACCGGTTTTCACGGTGACGCCATCTTTGAGGTCCCCGGTTCGATACGCGGTTTGGTCTGGGTGTTTGTGATACCACCGTTGTCTCTGATTTCCATAACACAAGTGCTTTAGTTACTTACTTTGGAATCGGAGCAAGTACCTATGTGATGTTATGTCAAATATTTATTTATTTATAATGATACTATAAAGGACATCATTCTGTTGGTTGCTATTAATGGAGAATTTTAATAAAACAAAATAAAAACTTTACTTGAGTCTAAGTTTAAATTGTTTAGCCAAACTAATTCCAATATGGCGATGATTAGTAAGGGTTTCCTAATGTAAGCTGATAAGTTTTCACGAGTGAAAATTTCTACTGTGTGGAAATTTCTCAGCTAATACATAATATGAAAAAAGTTAAGTTATAATTTTGGTCGTAAGTTTATCCTTTTTTGTTGTTATACTGTCTTCCGGCGAAATGGGAATCCGACCTTTTGCAAATCCGACCTAGTGCTAATAAATGGATATTATCTATAGATTCGACGTTAATAAAAAGCGATTAAACAATCACCATTAATGTTTAAGATACCCTACAGAGTGCAAGTACTTGAAACAAATCAATAATTCCTTACCAAAAATAGCTTTATACTGTCGTAACATCATACTAGACCACGTGCAGTTACTAGCAAGCAGCATCAAAGCTGAGATAATGGAGGCAAAACAAGTCTAATGTGCCATATTAAGTTCCTGGGTAAACACGAGTGACGCCAGTGCCGCCGCCTAGCGTCAAGTTACAGTGACATGTGTTAAGGTCATGAATAGATGTGTTTGGACAGCAAGGGATACGAGAACAAGATGCTGTCACTACATTTGAATGAATGCGATATTGTTAAAATGATTTCATTATCATTTTTAATACTGTTAGGAAAAAAATAGCCGGAATCTATACATATCTTTTACTTATAATAAAACAGTAACAGGTTCAATTCGGTACATTGAAGATGATTTAAAAAAAAATTGGGTTACTCTACGAGTATAATCGATACTGAAGCCAAAACTGTATTTTGTTTTGTCTGTTTGTCTGTCTATGTCACGTTTGCACATCAATCCAAAACTACTGAATGAATTCAAATTTAACTTGGCACGATTTGAGTTTACGAGATAGGACAACGGATTTCTGGAAATGACTATATAAAATAAATACGTAAAGAAGTAGCTCAAGAACCAAAGGAACCAGCGGTGTTGATCTTTGTCGCAGTACATTTTTCATATCGTATAGAGCTCTATCTCGGAAAGTACTTATCCTAGAAAGATTGAAGATGTCTTTGAAACATAGGATACCTTTTATCCCGGTCAAAGGGATAAAAAGTTCCCTCTAGCTAGGGATTTTCCAAATGTCCACGTGGACGAAGTCGCGGGCGAAAACTAGTCTAAAATATGAAGGTAATTTACGGGCCAGTAAGTGTTTAATGGGCATTGCTACATATTTTTAATGTATTTTTAATTTTATTTATTTTGAAAAATATACCATTTAAAAAAACTAATTGTGTTATTTTTGTTTTTTTTTTATTTTATTCATTATTCTAAAATTTTACCAGCCATGACGTCGCTAGATGGTAAAAAACAAGGTATAAAACGATGTTTCACAAAATATATAAAGTCGTCTTTTGTGAAAAATTATAACCACAAAAAGAAACCATTCTTAAAGAGAACTAAATTGCGTTAAACCTCATTCGTTTAGTCTTCTCATTGCTTTCCCAATCAGGAAGTAATTTCTCACAATCCACAAAAACTTTGTTCGCGTGACTATCACAGCAAAGGGAAACTACTCGCCGGAAATCCTAACGTGGCTGTTCCATAAAGCCTTCGGTATATATCTTTGCCTTTTCAGGAAAATTATTGTACAATACCCTATTTACTGCAAATAAAAAATTATATTATATAATACCAAATAATATACTAGAAAAAATAGGACTCGCACCAGATCATGTTCTCGGACGGGAATCGAACCCGCGACCTTTGGATAACCGGTCCAATGCTCTGACCGCTGAGCTACCGAGTCACTAGTGGGAACGTCGAATTTCTTCTAGTATATCAACTCTTACTCTGCAAGCCAGCGCCATCTCACCAATGTGTTTATATTCAATTCTATTATATTCTAAAAAACACGTTGTAGCATCTATTGTATTTTATTTCTTATTATTTAAAAATAAATATTATATTATTTATTATTTAATAAAATTTATTATTTAATTATTATTTAAAAATAAAATTTATTTTATTTTTAAATAATAAGCTTATTTACTTAGTTATTTATAAACAGCATTAATAACTACAGTTACCTAATCATAAACTAAAGCTAAAGAAAACCTGTTATTCAAGGAAAACATTTAAGCTCATGGTACTGTACTTTCTATGTTAACTAAATAATCTCTTTATTTCTTCAAGAACTTGTTGAATATAAAATATTGTTTTTCTCATAAACCATCTATACACAAACTTTTCTTTCAAAAGTCCAATACTTATGATGCCTTTTGAAATAAACTGCAAATCGACATCGATAGGAATACGGAATTAATGTAGCCATTATGCCAAAACTTAATGTTCGATTCGAACGTGCGACTCTAAAAATAAAACCAACCCTGACTTTCAACACTGAATAATAGAGAAATTCCATTGAAAATATCCTGACAAATCGTTTTTAAAAGGCGAACTGGCTGCAAAGATAACTCTGCATTTCTGCACAAAAGGCTTGCATCTACATAATCGATGGCTTATTGGCATTCCCCCTTTACTTCTAAATTGCAAATTTTCCACACGATTTCGTTCCGCCGAATAAATTTTCAACTTGCAAGTGGAATTGCAACCATTTTCCGTATTTCTATATACGTTTTGTTGTATTTTCTTTTAAGTCCGCGTTTTGTTTACACGAACGCTCGTAGTTCGCTTTTGTTTTCTTGATTTCACTGTTAGATTTTCATTCGTCTGGAAAGTATTTTTGATATTTTCTTTCTTGTCTAAAAGATTACCAATGCTATCTTATTTTATACGTTTTAACGTCATGACTTAATTTTATATGTTGTTTTCTTATTTTGAAATTAAAAGAGTAAGCTCAGGTAGACGGCAGAATATAATTTCAGAGGGATTCAAGATATATAAATTTTCAGATAGCTATGAATTCATATTGATAATCTTCTTATTGGTACCTTGTTTCAAGTTGTTATTGAAGGCATTAATTAACTATAGTAATATACTTCAACTCACTTTTCCAATCAAAGAAACCGAAGGAAAAAAATGTACAGGCGAGACGTAACTAAACAGGCTAGTTAATACAAATATAATTATAGCAGATTACTTAATTTACATTTCATGGGCATAAATTACAATACGTTAATGTTTAATAAACAAACATAATTGGGTAATTATTTAAGGTCAGAACCTCATTAATTTAAGGTCGTAGTGAAGCTGCCTGAAAATTTATCGCAGTCTGAATTATAATTTACGTCGCGAGTTAAAACTTTTCGCACTATGATCTAGATTTAAGGAAAGCACCTAATATTTTTTAATTATTGCCGTTAACGTTTTCATTGATAGCTTACGGCTTATTTTTTTATGTATGTATGTATAAAGTATGCGCACATGACTTGAGGTTAACGCTTTGAGTTTTTCATGCTTAAATGACAAACTATAATAAAATTAATAATATTCAACAAAACGGCTGTATTTTATCGGCAATCGCAAACTGACCATCCAAACTCGTAAATATGAACAAACATAAGCTTAAAGAAAAGCATAAATGGAATTTTATCGTCAATGTAAAATGTAGCAGTAAACCTTTTTAGAGTTTTGCTTGCTCAGTCACGTGGCATTTCGGTTTTATTGGTGATGGATTTACGACTCATACTTTAAATACCTACATGCATCGTCTGCTTTTCTCTATGAGGACACGTCGGTTCCGCAGTTTGACATTTTTATGAGAAATGCATAATATGTAGCTGGCGCCACATCACCCGCGCTGTGCCGCGTTTAGTACCACCTTTATAAAAAAGTATATTTCTATGAAAGGTGTTTGGTGATTAGCTAATCGCATAAAGATATACTCATGAAAGTTAACAGGATCTGTTAACTATCTTGGTTATTCAAAATATATACTTTTAAGGTTTTTTTAGGAATGCGATTGATTCATTTTTATTTGTCCAGCTAGAATCCGAGCTTCGTCAACTTTTTTACAACTGTTCGACGAGTTATATTATATAGAACAGTAAGCCTATCACATAAAAAAATGCGATAAGCAGACGATGTTCGTCCGTATTCTGTGACACTATTAACTCACGAAAAAGGTTAAATATCGAGTATATTGAACGACGAATTGCGTCTGATTATCGCAATTCTTTTTATGTAAAATGCTACAGGAGCAATGTGCCACGGCACCTTTTGACCGGTGCCCCTTTAAAGGTGGGTCCACACTTGTTACATTTTGGCGTGTCAGAACACCGTGTCTTTATCGTACATAGTCTCTTGTCAATATTACCACAGCGCACGTCCAACCAAACAAGCGATGTGTGATAAAGACACGGTGTTCTGACACATCAAAATATTACAAGTGTGGACCCTTAATACAGCACACAAATATGTTTGCAACGTTTATTAGTAAACAATACAAAATTCGGACTCTGTCCCGTGGTGCTAACATCGCGAGCGGATGGCGGTCATTGGGCCCCCACGTCCTATTGACGCTTCGCCCGCTTTATATGCAAATTGAATGACCCCCAATTTGAACCCAACGGGTGAAATGACATCTTTGTTTCGAGAGCGCTTATACTGCTATTGAAGCCTTTTGCGGCTCTGTTAAATATAACAGCTTTTCTATTCAAGGGACCTTTCAAATACAGGTTAAATGAGGCAAGGAATTTATTTATTTACCGTACTTTGGTTTAATTAAAATGTTTTGAATAAAAATATTGCACTGGATTTTTTATCGACTTCAAAAGGAGGGAGATACTTAATTCGACACTTACTTTCTTTTTTTTTGTTTTCTATGTGTTCATTTTGCAAAAAAAGTATCTTCAGCATCAACTGTGCTAAATCTCATTATTTTTAAAATGTTCCATGTTTGATATTGTATTTAGAGAAGTTAATCGCATTACATGTCGATTAAATTAGGATAAATAATGTAAGTACTAGAAAAATATTAAAGTCCTTAAATTACTTATTTTTTTTATACTTTCGAGAAACATATATTTTACTTTAACAATAAACCTTTAATCTTATCAAGCCAATTACTTAGAACAAAATTAGTAACGCGCAATCGCTCATTATAGTTCAAGTTAATACAACTCCACTGAACTAACTCGTGGGCCTATTTCAGAAAATCGAGAACGTTTTCCTTTAACGCTCCGCTTCCTGAAAATAATGGAGTCGACTCGAAGTCTCGATAAGGCTTTCGCAGTAAATTAAAAGTTAATTGTATAACAAAAGCCGTGTTTGCTGTAACTACTTCGATAAGCGACCTTAAAAAGGTTCACTTCCTTCGTGGAATGAAGTTTTGTTATTGCTTTGTAACTTTTTGTTTCTTAGTTACAATGTGCTAGCTTTTTCTAGCTTTGCTGTGGTAAGGCTAATTATACTCTCGTGTGCCGGCGTTTCACTTTGGTATTTGGATTAGTTTGACTATCTACTTACTTCGTGAATATAATAATGAAACCAGGCAGTGTCTTTTGAGGACTAATTTGTAGAGTGACTTCAACATCCATCTATGAAATGACCAATCTTTGAGAAAAAAAGAGTGTTAAATATTTGACCGAGCGAACGCGAAGCGCGAACGAAGCGTCTCTGCTTCAGCTTGGTCAAAAATGCTTTCGTATGTCCTTCTGGTGTCCGTCTGTCCGTAGTGAATCGGTTGCGAAATGCGACCTGAAGAGGAGAACTCTACATGTCGCATTTCTCAATCGATTCTCGTAAAATTTTGTATTTCATATTTCAGTCGTTTTGAAAAATGTTCAAAAATAACACAAATCTTTTTTATTAGCGGTGCAAAGCAAGTTTTGTTTTTATTTTTAGAAGACTCAAAAGTTCATACGAGTAGTTCAAAATCAATCAAAACATTTTTAGCCAATATTCACGCCGCTCCCACTAGCGACTCGGTAGCATAATTGGTCAGTGCATTGGGCCGGAATCCCAAGGGTGCGGGTTCGAGAGGCGGGTTCTGAGGTGCTACAGGTGAGTCGATTATTTATAGTATTTTTTTGAATATTATCTTAATATCAAAATAGCATTTTGAATGCGAAAAATCAAAATTAAATACTTAGTTATTGTTTTGAATACACTTTTCTTTATTACCTACCCTTTGATTCTTATAAGGTGTGTCTTCATACGATCGCTTTCCCGTTTCTTTTCACTTTCATCTGACGCATGTCTCAAGGCATGCTATAGCGCACACGGACCGTGCGCTTTCGCTTTCCTCTTGCGCTTTCAACAGAGACATGCCTCAGGGCATGGAATATCGCATGCAAAAGCACATGCCCTTTTTTCTCAAAAAACGCAACTTATGAGGCAGAAAGTTGAACGTGAAAGCGCGGTTGGCATAGCATGCGTTTGATGCAAATTGACTAGAAAGTTGAAGTGACTCGGTGAAGACAGACCTAAATACAATCAATAATGATTACTATTATCCGTATATTGTTAGTTAATGAAAGTCCAACTTTTAATTTCCATACAGAGAACCATCAAATGAACAAGGTATCGACATAATTATATTTAGTCTTATATAGCCAAAACTATAAGCAATATTCAGGTGTCAAAAATGCAGGATATACTCTGTAAGTACAGAATTCCCAAAGGTTAAAAACTGTGCCACTAAAACTGAAATTTAAAAACATTTTTTTCAAACTTTAAAAATTCAAATACCGCGTATCTTGAAAGCAGTAGCTCAGAAGTAAGAAGAGGACAAACGGCAATATTATTTTACCCGTAGCAGACAACTAGACATGAAAACCGACGATGCGACGAGAATACTCGGAACCAACCAACTTGGTGCATAGCTCAAGAGCGGTGTAAATTCTGAAGGCTCGTAAAATATGAAAAATACATCAGACGAATGTCCGACCTGTTGTAAAACCACCAGTCTGTTTGTGGAAGGCGACAAACGCTTCTTACAATGAACAACAAAACTAACAAGTGGAATATTTTATGTCAAGACATAATATCTACTACTGTTTGTTTAGCAGTAAGTATTCTGTCTCTGTTGCTTTCAAGTTTTCAACGTACCAACTGCTGCTGTGGATTTGTGAGAAGATTATTTTTATTATCAGAGAAGAGATAGCTTGACCAGGCCTCCATCATTACAGATAACAATAAACTACAAATTACTCTAATAAACTAGAGGCAATAAACAATACTGAACATAGTCATCACAGTTGTAATAAATTAACAGGCTATTTGTAATGCACGCTAAATGTTAAACAAATGAATTTATTAACTTCTATCTGTATTCCGTTAAACAAAGGCCATTAGGCAACATAGTTGGAGGGTGTTATTTCTAGATAAGCGGCCATTTATCATCGCAAGCACGTCATGTTATGAAGGCTCTGTAAATAAACAATACTTTTGTACCTACTTACAATTATCGGAGTATAATCAATGAGTTCTGTTTAGCTCATTATAGCCATGATTACTTTGTAATTATTAATTACTCGTGATAATAAAAAATATAAAAATATCTCACGAAACTGTTAAGTGTCTTTTTATAAGCTCGTGTTTGTGGGGGGCTTAATTCTTTTGAACCCTTAAAAAATTACATAGGTAACAATTTTGTGAAACTTGAAAAACTAATCTTACAATTTCTGCTAAGTTCTTTTTTATTTATTTTATATCAATAACTGTGTAATTTCCCTAAAATTAAACTATCTCAAAATACTAAAAGTTTGAATTGACGATCCATAAAAATGATAGGAGCTCTGACTAATCGCCTAATTTTCTTAAAAGCAAAGTCGAATACTCGCAATAAACGAGGATAATTAAAACACAGTTTAAGAAGTTAATTGTCTCATTTATTATCGTTCTCAAACGTACTGTAAAAGATAGTGCGATAATTAATTGCCACACTTATTCATAACTATCGTTCAAAAGCTCTAAGATTCAGTTTCAAAAGCAACTTATTCTTGGCTTATTCAGTGCAATTTCCTATGCAAATTTAATTGTACCTAGTGTTCACGTAAATCTCTGCTCTCTGCTGCAAGTTAATTACGCCTGGCCTGCTCTGTGATTAACGAGCTTTGCTTTTATTACCTCACATTGACGAACGCAGGATTGAAAGAAAAATGGTATAACGATGGTCGACCTATTTCGATCGAAAGTGTCACGTGAAGAGTCGCACTCGTTTGTTTTAAAAACATTTTTTTTTTGTTAGGTATTTTATTTCATTTGTTTATCTTGAATGACGCTATGTTAGAATGAAAACGGGATAAGAAACTATGATTTATTTTACGAAAGATTGGTTTTATGAATTAATCTCGAGTATCTATGTTTCTTTGATAACATTGGTATCATCTTGTGACAGTTTTTAACAGACTTCAAAAAAGAGCAGATTAGCAAGTCGACGGTATGTTAATTTTTATTTTTTATTGTTCAAAGATTATGTAAGTTTGTCTCCAACTTAACAATATGCAGAGATAAACAATTTTTATATGATACATTAAATTGTTGGAAACGGTGTGGTTGAACTAATAAAAGAAAACTTTCAAAATGAGCCTCGCATAACTTCCATCCTGGTGACGCCTAGCACATAAGTAAGTACATTTGCCATTATTGGTATTGGTATTGGTGGTGGGCACTTTTCTCCGCATTTAGACCAATTTGGTCCGTTATGCGTGAAACCTCATAGCATCGGTATGGCTAATCGAGCCATCCCAGCTCCTTCCAGAAGCGCAGAAGCCTCCTGGGACGTTCACAGGCTTCTAGGAGCGACCTCACCTCTGTGAGGATTTCTGCCCGTTGTGTGGCCAGCCCCACGCACTCCAGGATCACGTGGGCGGCTGTTTCCTCTGCTTCCAGGCATCCCCTGCATAGAGGACTGTCTGTCGCATTCATGATGAATAGTTGTCGGTTTAAAGCTAGGTGACCTGTAAGTGTACCTACAACTATCCGGAGGTCTGGACGATTGAGGCTGAGCAGCCTGCGGGTCACACGCGGCGAAACTGCAGTCATCGCAATCTTAGACTGTCTACAGCTTGTTAGATCTACCCAACGAGTATTGTGTGCAGCACGAGTTCGTTGTCCTACCCATGAGCGTAGTTGGCTGAACGGGAGTGGCAGAATGGGTATGGGTCCTGCCACTGTTGTGGAAGATCCTATTCTAGCCAGCTCATCGGCGGCATCGTTCCCGTGTGATCCACTATGCCCTTTAATCCATTGTAGGATTACTCCGTTGTTGGATGCCAAACGGTCCAAAACTTGGTGGCATTCGAAGACGATACTGGAGTTGATCGTGCTGGCTTCCAGTGCTGTTAGGACGGCCATGCTATCAGTCAGTATGCGGATGTTTAGTCCCTTCACACCTCTAGACAGGGCCGTAATAGCGGCGTTTATTATAGCAACACATTCGCATTGAAATATCGAACTGTGTTGGCCTAGCGCTAGTGATATTTTGATATTTAGGTCTTGAGAGAATACTCCAGCTCCAGTTCCAGTCCCCATTTTGGAACCGTCCGTATAGATTCGGACTTCATGTATGCCAGAGTAATCTCGGTCGCTTTCAAATAACTGGATTTGGTATTTCTTTAGGAAAATATATTGCTTGGGGATCCTGTCGCATGGGGCAGCGATTAGTGACTCATGTTTCACTAAGTTATTCCACAATATGGAGTGAGGACCCTCTCGGTTGTACCACAGTCCTAAGTGTTTAAGCCTTATAGCAGCCATGGAGGCTTCTTGTTGTATAAACAGGTCCAACGGTGTTAGATCCAGAGCTACTTCTAGGGCGGCTGTGGGGGTAGTTCGCATGCAGCCGGTTATAGCAGAGCATGCCAATCTTTGGAATTGCTGCAGCTTGTTGATGACGGTGCTTTGCTCTGTTTTGGACCACCAGGCAACAGCTCCGTATGTGATTATGGGACGTATAACAGTTTTATATAGCCACATCGTTATTTTCGGTGATAGTCCCCACCTTTTGCCGAGTAGCCTTTTACATTGGCAGAAGATGATGGTGGCTTTGTTTAGTTTTCCTTCGAGATGTCTATTCCAGAGAAGTTTGCTGTCTAGTATCACACCTAGATACTTGACTTCCTTGTTAAGGGACAGACTGGTATTAAAAAGTTTAGGGAGTTTAAGATTTCCTAGACTTCGTTTGTTTGTGAACATGATTAGCTCAGTCTTTGCTGGGTTCACTGTTAGGTTGTGTTTAGTGCACCACTGTTCGACGACCTTCAGTGCGGACCTCATTTGGTCACAAATCACACTCTCGACTCGTCCGCTGATGAGTATGGTCAGGTCGTCTGCATAGCCTACTGTGAGGAAGTTGCGGTCGTTGAGCCACGTAATCAGCTCGTTGACCACTATGTTCCATAGAAGCGGTGAGAGGACTCCTCCTTGGGGACATCCTTTAGCTACTACGCCTCTGGTGGTGCCATTCACAGTAAATTGTATGGCTCTGTCTCTCAGCATGCTGTCAATCCACCCGGCAATAGTGGTATCCACACCATGTTTGGACAGGGCCTGGCTTATGCTGGTAAAATTGGTTTTGTCAAAGGCTCCTTCAATGTCGATGAAGGTGCCTAGTGTAGATATTTTGTGTTTGAGATTGCCTTCTATGTAGGAAACCACCTTATGTAGGGCAGACTCTGTTGATTTGCCTGCAGAGTAGGCGTGTTGGTTTGGATTTAGGGGGTTCCTGACTAATGCAGTGCTCCTTATCTCCTTGTCTATTAGTCTCTCTAAAACCTTTAAAAGGAATGATGTGAGGCTAATTGGTCTGAATGATTTAGGTTGAGTGTAGTCTCCTTTGCCGGGCTTAGGTATGAAGACTACCCTGACTTCCCTCCATTTCATAGGAATATAGCGGTGTGCCAGGCAGCTTCTGTAGATGGCTACGAGGTGGTCAATAAGACCTCCGTCGCTCCACCTCATCAGTCCTGGAAAAACTCCATCTAGTCCCGCTGATTTGAATGGAAGGAAGCTGTTGATTGCCCATCTTACTTTCTCCGGGTTGACAACCTTGTGGGCGGTGATCCAGTCGGTTTCAGCTGGTGGATTCTCATCTTTTCCTTCCCATGTGCGACTTTCCGTTAAGCGGCACCCTGGGAAGTGAGTGGTCATTAACAGTTCTGAGGTCTCTTCACCTGTTTTGGTGTAAGTTCCATCAGGCTTTTTCAGGAAACCAAGATTATGTACTGGTTCGCTGCACAGAATGTTTTTCACTCTGTTAGCCTCACTGTTTGTTTCAATATTGGTGCAGAAGCGTCTCCAGCATTCTCTTTTCCTGAGGCGAATACGCTTCCTGTAGTTGTATTGGGCTTGCTTGTAGGCGTCCCAATCTTGCGCATCTCGAGAGTTCTTTGCTTTGTTGAACAACTTTCTCACCTTTCGGCGTAATTTCTCCAGATCAGGTCCCCACCAGTGATGTTTGTTGCCTGGCTGGGAGCTGGGAATAGAAAGTGGGCAAGTTTCGTCAAAGCTGGTGTTTAGTATTGTTGTTATGCGATCAACATGGTTATCAATATCCGCTGTTACCGCGTGAGTTGTAGGTGTGTCTAGACACTTTAGCTTCTCTGCGGTCAAAAGCTCGTACTTACGTCTATCCATCTTGCGTGGATTACGTCGGGGCTTAGGCGGTGTGAGAGTCATATTTATGTTGTATTTGACCCAGCGATGATCGGAACATGACGCCTCATCAGATACATGCCAATCGGAAATGTGATGCGACGCGTGTTCACTCGCTAAAGTAAGGTCAATGATTGTCTGGGCTCGTGATGTTACGAAAGTCGGTTCGGAGCCCCTGTTGATTATGTTCATGTTAGTCGCGAGTAAAAAAGAAACGAATTCCTCACCTCGCGTGTTGTTTTCCTTGCTGCCCCATAGCACATGGTGTGCGTTGGAGTCAGCTGATATGATCAGCTCTAGTCCCTCGCGTTCGCAGTGTTGAACCAGCGCGGCCAGCTCAGGAGTGGGAATTTCCGCGTCGCCCGGCAGGTAGGCGGACGATATCACCACGTCAGTCAGGCCTAAGGAGGGGTCATTTTGGAGTCTGATAGTAGTCAGGTTCCTGGAACAGAACTCGGTCATTAAGGTTGTGTTTGCGTGTTTAGGTGTAAAGATACATGTACGCGGGTTGTCAGCGGTGGTGTCTAGGAGTAGCTTACCCCCGATGTTGCTGAGACCGCATATTCTGCCCTTCCTAATCCACGGCTCCTGGATTAGGGCTACGGTCTTAGGATTTACCTCCAGCATTCTGCGTAGGGTAGCCGTTGCAGTCTGGCTGTGCTGGAGGTTGGTTTGGAGGACGGAGAGGTTATTGCTGGGGGGTGCTGGCAGCGCCATCGTCGCTGTTCAGCATAACCTCCTCGTCCACGTCGCTGTCTCCGCTCCCATCTTCCATAGGGGAATCCCCCATCCCTTCCTCTTGTGGGACTTCCCTGGGGTCTACTTTGGGCGGATCGGCGTCGTCGGTGGTTTGTGGTGGTCGTGGTGGGTTCGATTGTGCGGTGTGGTATGTAGGCCCGCTGCCTGGGTCACTAATGACCTCTCCAGGTAAACTGGGGTTCGGCGGGGGCGTACTTGTATTGTCAAGGAAGCGGGCGTAGATGTTACCCAGCTTGTAGTAAACTCTACGCTCGCTTGCCTTGAGTTTCTCGGCGTCTTTTTCCGGGACCCCAAGCACGAGGAACAGGCATTGTTTCTCCTCCTGCTGCTCGGCGTGGTAGACAGCCCAGTTGGAGACGTCGAGGTGGGTGTTTTGGCACGTTAGGCGTCTGCGTACCCGGTCCAAAGTGTCATCCGGTCCAAATTGTGGCACCAGGAGCCCCGTCTTGACGCGTTTGGGGATCTCCAGCTGTCGCTTGACGACCAGCTTGGTGCCGGGACGTGGTGAGCCGATTTTCGCGGTCGTGCGATGAAGCCACAGGAGCGAGTAATCATCCTTGCACCAGAATTTAAGGACGCCCTCACTATAGAAGGCGTTCGCCTTAAAAGACGGTCCGACATATGGATGGCTTGATGAGCTCGGAGCGAATATCTCGTCGTCCAACAAACCATCGACCTGTCTCTTGATGACCTCGGCCTGTTCTTTGGTAAGGTCATGGTAGGGCTCCACCATGATCGCGACGCTGAGGTCCGACTTCAGAGCGTCGGCATATGCGATGGAGCTGGTGGTGGTGGGATGGGGTTTACTGCGTTTGCCTTCGCCTCGTGGAGTGAAGGAATCGTCGGGGCGATTCCTCTTGACGGGCTTGGCAGGCGTAGCAGTATTCCCCTTTCCACGGGAACCCCGCCTGGGTTTGCGTCGCGCAGATGCGTTGGCGGCAGCTGGCTTCAGGACGGCGGATGGCGCCCCTTTAGGAGCAGCTTTTTCCTCAGCAGGACTATTGTCCACGTGAGGAGTCAGCGCATCACTATTGGGAGCATCGCGGGGCTTTGCAGCCCCTTCGGCAGCTTCACGCGGCCTACTTCCATCCGTAGTCTGTCGCCGCGCCTTCCTCGCTACCAATCGGGTTTCCACCCGTTTGGCTTTGCGTGATTGGCCAGGCGGGTTGGGTTGTTGTTTGGGCCTCTTCTTCTTAACGACCACTGTGTTCCAACCGGATTCCTCCTGTTGGGGTCCAGAGGTCATCGGCATTGCTGCCTTCAGAGAGGAGAGGTCCAAACTGTGTTGTGCAGGCGGCGCTACACTCGGGTTATGCACCTGAGGAGCTGCCGGTGTGTTTTGTGGCGCTACTCTCGGGTTGTGCACCTGAGGAGCTGCCGGTGTGTTGTGTGGCGCAACACTCTGGTTATTCACCTGAGGTGCAGCCTGGGTGCTGGGCGCGCCGCCTTGGTTTTCACCTTGGGGTGCAGCCTTGGTTCGTGTATGTTTGGGTTTTGATGCCATGTGAGTTTGGTGTTATATTCGTCTTTGCTGCGTTCCACCCTCCTTGGAGCCCTCAAGTGGGGACGTTGCGGCAGAAGGCACACAAACGCCAGAACTACAGCAAAGATATAGAGCCCCAATATAGCAGGAAGCCGGCCGAACAGAGCGGGATGACAAAAATCGTCCCACCCGACGTCTGCCCCCACTATATCAGGACTCTCGCCTGACAGCCCTCTTACGGGAAGTCACAGCCGATTGACCCAGGGTGGCTAGTCCTAGGCCTCCCGTGTGAGGAGAAATCCGGGCCAAAGTGACGTGTTGTCTCAGGAGTGCTTATACAGCCTACACTCCATCGACTCAATCACCAGGACACCTTCATCCCCCCGTACGGGTCCCCGCGCACGGCACAAACACGCGGGTGGTTGTTCCCCCCTTACCCCTCACCATCAGTCCTGTTTGATGATGAGGCCGCAAGTACCAACCACATAATACCCGCAGTACTGTGTTAAGAAAGGAAGAAAGGATGGGAAAGGTCTGGATGAGAATTGCGTCTAGCCGTTTTAGTTCCGTCTGTTTCAAAGGGAACCAGACCAATAACAGGCAGCAACCACGGGAAGGATAATCAGCTAGACATGCCATGGGGATCGGCGACTGTTGCGCTCCTCCCATGACCATTCGCCATGTCTGCTCTCCGGACAGGAGGGCCGACTAGGGTTGGATCTGCTCCCGGCGATCAAGGCCATGGGACCAACCCATGAGACCACACCCAACCCCGCCTTTACATTTGCCATAAACATCCTTGTTTTTTTATCAAAGACTGTTCTTGAGAAAATTCATAAAAGAGTGTTGTACAAGTGCGTGTTCACTTTGGCATGTCTCCAAATATGACAACATCAACATAGTCCTCCCAAAAGTTTCCTCATATCGAATATTCGGTGGCGAATTACGAGTGATGTCAGCCCGTAAGTAAGTCTATCGGAGATGTACCTACCGCTAGATAGGCATACATTTTTTTTACTTTATTGATTTACCAACGCTTATATAATATTAAATAATATACTATACCCGCGACCTTTGGATAACCGGTCCAATGCTCTGACCGCTGAGCTACCGAGTCACTCGGTAGCTCAGCGGTCAGAGCATTGGACCGGTTATCCAAAGGTCGCGGGTTCGATTCCCGTCCGAGAACATGATCTGGTGCGAGTCCTATTTTTTCTAGTATATTATTTAGTATTATATAAGAATGCTTAAATCTCAAAATTTCAAATAGTTACCAGCGCTTGTTTACATTATTACCTACTTACATAAAGCAACTTTTGTTAGTAAAAAAATAGACCAAATGCAACTACTGCATGCAAATATAGTACTGGTGAAACAAACAGGGATAAAAAATTATAGACTAAATTATAGAAACTAAGTACCTTTTATATAAAATTTACATATTTTAATCTAAATGAATAAATTCATCATGGTGGTAATATTTTTATTTATTCTGCACCTTGATGTCATTGTGAAGTTTTAAGTTAAAGACTAATGGTAATTTGCTTATTAGTGCCATAATAATGAGGCTAACTGTAAGTTAGACCTTTACCTACAGAAGTCTAGAGCCTTGTCTCATTTCTCTGTACGACATCGCCACTCCATAGTAAACAGGCGTGTCGTATCGCTGCTGCGCCGACAAATGAGAAAAGGGCCTAAGAGACAGTTTTCTAGATATAACTTCGGATTGTATGTACCTGACAGATCATTACATACAATACTTTCTGCGAGGCAATTGAAACCAACGACTGTTATAAAGATAGTACTTAAGTATTTATTTAATTTTTGTCGTCTATTCTGTAGTGGTCAGTTCAACATTCGAATAAATCCTTCTTGGTGCGCGGGTAAAATGAATTTCGTAAAATGATTTCAAGTTTTTCTTATTTTTAATTTGTAAGCAGTGCAAAGAAAATGATAACACACAGCCTTTTAACTCAGAATAAAATCTCATTGCACCTAAACAATTTTGAAACCAAACTCGATCAAGAACGACTACATGGGTTGCATTCCAAATTCAAATCACATTATTTCCCATGGGAAAAATTATATTCAGTACAACATTATGACCCGGCTAGACCGTGGGGCTGTAATGACTTACTTTAGGAAAGGTTTGCATGACACATAATATGCCATTGACGAGCAGGTAGTATAAAAAAATATTTAATTTAATGGTTTACCTAAGAAACGCCTTAGCTACAATGTTACACCGAATCGAAAGTAGTAACCCAACTAAGTTTTCATAAATCGTTATTATACGAAGCTGTTACAAATACGCAACACACCATAACAACCGCATCGAGGTTTTTTCACCACATTGTATCTTACAAGGAAACCAGTTCATCAAAGTGTACGCCGCCTCAGCGTCGCCCGCCGTAGGGTTACGAGAAAAGACGTATACAGGATGCTTGTTAATAAGTACCCGTATAGTCCCGAATATGGTACCACGCATAAAACCCAGAAGAATTATTATAAACCACCACTTGATTAAAAAAAAAGTTTTTTTAATAAAAAACTGCATAGTGGCAACCCTAAACTAATAAATTAATGGTGTATGGTTTTTTAACCGACTTCAAAAAAGAAGGAAGTATCAAGACAACGGTATTTTTTTACCATTAGTGGTTGGCTTATTTAAACCAATAGTTTATCTGTGTCTAGGGTTGTCACTTTGCAGTTTATCATTTTATTTGAAAATTATCAGCGTGGGTTTTCAGGTTTTATAATAATAATTTCTGGGGTTCTATGCATGGTACCCTATTCAACATATTCGGTATTATACGGATATTACCAAACACCCTGTATATTACTATGACATGGCTGCAAGAAAGAAACAAGTTTATTCTATTATCCAGATTGTTCTCGCCTCGGATGCCAAAATGTGCTACATTGTAGATGCCAACGAGATGTTTTGTTCGCCAACTAACTTTATGAGATATGTGTTTGCTTTAGACAAAGCTTTTATGTCACCACCGTATCAGAGCACGGACTATTGTTTATTTCCCTTTATAGCGACTCGTTTGTTACTTTAATTACGATGTCTTGAGGATTTCCAGTTTGCCTTTAAAAGGAATTTGTCTTTTGTGTTCTTATGTATTTGTGCTTTTTTCATCTGCGGTGGTGTAAAAGCATCTTTAGTAGAGAAACTTGTGACAGTCACGGTCTTTAGTATAACCAAAGAACAAGGCCATCAAAAATAAGTTGATGTTCATAATGTTCTTCCTGTGGGTATATCGGGGAAAATAGATTTATGTCACATAGTCACTATGTGACTTTTGAGTGTCACTAAGTGTGCTATGACTATGTGACAGTCACTATAGTATTGCATATAAAAAAAACACGTTTTTTACTGTTTCATTCGATGAAGTAATGAGTACAGGAATAACAAAGCTCGAAAGTTCGTTAAGAATAATCTTACTAGTATGTCTCGTTTAGAAAATTAATTTGAAGGATTTGAAGATTAATGACGGCAGTGGTTAACCATCGGTGGGAAGTAATATGTTATTGATTAAAGTATAATTAACTAATATCCGTTTCGGTAATAGTTTAGGAGGATCTATTAGTCAGTAGCCTAAAGTAATTGAGGTAACCAAATGAGATATTGATAAATTATTATTATTAATCTTCAATGTTACTCTTTTAATAGAAATTATATTTAACTGAATGACATAGGTATATTGGTGTTTTTTAATGTCACATTAATAAATAAAATTAAAAATGAAATAATGATTTCTTGTATTTATTTTATGAGTAATTTTTTAACAAAATATATTCTGTACTATTTAAATTAATTTGTTAAGATAATTTAAAGAATTAAAATTTGTACAGATTTAGATAATATAAAAAACGGTCAAGAGCGAGTAGGACTCGCGCTCCGAGGATACCGTACCATAATTAAATATTATATAAATACACTGCGGTGTAGAATATTGCCGTTTTAGGTCAGCGCCATCTCTTGACCGATAGTGGAACTAATGTTTTTTTACATTTTTGAAAACTATGCGGCCTAAAAAAATTAAAATGTTTGAGAATGTGCAAACAGCGATACCCACATACCCTGTAGCCCCACTTCTAATTCCCTAATGATGTTTGCCCAACTATTTAGCAAATAAGGATTTGCTAAATAGTTGGGCAAACATCATATAAAACTATTCCAAATTTCAAGCTGATAGCATTAGTAGTTCTTGAAATATACTGTTGTTACAGACGGACAGACCAGACAGACTGAGTCGCACCATAAGGGTTTTTACCATTTTGGTACGGAACCCTAAAAATAACTTAAATACAAATGCATTACTATCATTTTTCATAGGCAATAACTTCGTTAGTAAGTTACCTATCACATACGGCAATGGCGTCTGCTAAAGACTTCCAATCTTCATTCAAATCGAACGAAGCACATTGTAAATTTTAATTATAGAACACTTATTAAGGGAAGCTGCACACGCCACGGTACGGTTTCATCACTTTCTTATGATAGCGTCCCTAATTGGTGCAGTAAATTTTAATAACACTGACACTTTACTGTCGTTCTCGTCTCTAATTGAGAGACAGAATCGTAAAAATAATTTTACCCGCCTCATTTGTACAAAGCGTAGTTTTAATTTTATTTCTTTTATACTTGTAAGTTTGATTGGATGCCGTATATTTCGTTTACTGCCGCATCGAATGTGGAGTTGAATTCTATTGGGTGTGAAATATAGGTAAGTACCTATGTATTAAATTTTTGGTTTTTGATCTCTATGCGGTTTTAAAAAGAGAAGGTGTACCCAGAAGGATTTTATGTGCTTAACTACTATTTCAAAACAGCTATCAAAAATACCCCTAATGCCGAATATGTTATACTATGTTAACTTTTACTATGGGACCAACTATTAAATCGTGAAAATAAATATCAGCTGTTTCATACATTTTGATATTTTCGATTTTAATTTTTGTATGAAACAGCTGATTTTTTTTTCGCGATTTCAGAGTTGGTCCCATAGTAAAAGTTGATCAGTTTGATGGTCCCTATATGCCATATTCGGCATTAGGGTTTTTTTGTAACATGTTGTATACTTAGTATTAAATAAAGAATACACAATAATGGGAAAAGTTACTGAATAAATAAAACATGAAATAGCTTTTTCGAATTATATGACCATATTGCAAACGATTGCGTTTCATATTAAACATGAATTATTTTATAAATAAACAAATATTTTCGTTCAATCGTGCAGATTTTTCTCAAAATATTGTTACATGGACGATAACATGATTTTATACAAGCTAAATTTTATTGACTTTCTGTGTTTTATTAAAACGTTGGATGTTTCAGAACTGACATTGATGTGGTTTTCTTGTCGCGTGGTTAGTCCATTTCCTTGTAAATAAAGGATGAGATGAAATTTAATGTGACCGCTAATGGTTAATTTCCCTTGGGAGCTTCATTTTCCGTGTTATCCCGGTCTGACGTCCAACGAAACTTCGTTAAACTTGCCAGCGAGGAGATAAGCCAGGGGTAAACATTTCCGTTGAAAATTAAAGCCTTAGAAATGAAAGAATGCACAGAGAAGAACGTTTCATCATGGTCTAAGTGGCTTATAACTCGATTTGAAAAAAGGTTTACGAACAAATCTTTTCTCTTCGTTGACTTAGGAATGTTAGGTGTACATATACTAAAGTTTAATCCTTTCCTACAATGTCCATAAATTAAATAAATAAATATAAATATTTGACAACATCACATACAATTCTCCGATTCCAAAGTAAGTAGCTAAAGCACTTGTGTTATGGAAATAAGAGACAACGGCGGTATCACAAACACCCAGATCAGAGCATTGGCTCAGAGAAGCAAGGCATAGAAAAGTTCTCTTTCTTTTAATTGACCCAGCCAGGGTTCGAACTCGGGACCTCAGAGACCTTGAAAAGCAGTGTACAAAGCCACTCGACCACAGAGGTCGTCCAATATGTTATGTTCAGAAATTGTTGAAAGATTGTAAGTTTTCCATGCTATACCTACTTACTCAAAAACTGACAATGTGGTCTTTTTATTTATACAAAGTATTTTTAATCAGTAAGACGAACGATGATAAATTTGACCGTTCACTGTTCCATTTTATTAGAACATAACAATATCATTATGCTCCTAAATCATTTCGTTGTTCACCTTTATGATAGAAATAATTAATTAGATTTTCCTTATCTAGACAGCCATGAACCATTATCGATTTTCGCCCCGAGGAAAGGGTCGCCGCGTATCACAAAATATTAATGGAACTCAGCTAATTTTATAGGGAAATAAAAAGGAAAGTTGGAACAAAAATGAGTAGTGCCTTAAATATAAATAAGCCTTGTGTTCCAGTTACTCGTTTCTTCATGATTATTTTGTTTGATCAAAGAAGTTTTGTTGATTACTGGTTTGGATAGAGTTTACTTTTGTTTTAGATCGGACATTATAGTCAGCAATTTAAAAAAGGAGACAAAAAGGCCGCTTTTAGGGTTCCATACCAAAATGGTAAAAAGGAACCCTTATGGTGCGACTCAGTCTGTCTGTCTGTCTGTCACAGCTGGATATCTCGAGAACTACTAATGCTATTAACTTGAAATTTGGAATAGTTTAGATGACGTTTGCCCTACTATTTTGCAAATAAGAGAGATTTTTTTTTTTGCAACAGGGACTGAAAGGGGGTCTTAAAAATTCGAAGTGAGACTAATAGAGCATATGGGGTATCATATAAAAGAGCGTTACTTGCACATTCTCAATATTTTTTTATTTTTTGTGATAGAAGTTTGTGTAAAGATTACAGGAAAAATAAAACGATGTCTCTAAATAGTAAACTTTTTCAGAATGATGATGGAAAGGACGGAACCCTCGGTGCGCGAGTCCGACTCGCACTTGACCTTTTTTTTTTTTTATGATAGATAGGCAAGCGCTTGACCGCTATCATGCCTTATGCGAAACGCGCTTGCCTAGAAGATACTTATTCACTCGCGATTTGAAGGCCCCCTGATTGTACTTATCGGGAAACACAGAGTTCCACTCTCTAGCGGTACGGATGATAAAATTTGAAGCAAAACGCTTAGTCTTTGGAATATCCACCAAAAACAGTGGTGCTGATTGTACATCTGGTTGTGCGATGGAAAACGGGAGATGGCGGAATAAGGAATTAGTTTGAATCAAATCGCAAGTTTCTGTGCACACACACATAGACATTGCGTACAGGAAATCTGAGGCTATAGGCATGGTAATTTTGTATTGGTACCGGGCTATATTCAGTTCTGTAGGCAGTTTCTAACGCAACAAAACTGTAGTGTTTTTACTGCCGTCATTTGATTTTTGATGACAAGCCGCCTTTTGGCTCTTTGATGTTCTTCAATTATTTGTGATTGTGACTGACGGCATAAGTATCTTTTTTGGGACACCAAAATGATTGGGATCATTGAATTCATTGTTTAATACTTTGGGAACCAATCTTTATAGACTTTACCGACGGACGTGTGCTAAATTCATGTCAATCTACGTCATTCTACCACTATTAGGTTGGTTATAGAAAATACAGACCTATTATGAGAACAAATTTATTAGGTAGGTATATGAAACCAAAAATTAAATAGATTTAGTGGTATAGACTCAGTGGTCGAATAATTGTTCAGCTCAAATTCTAAATCCGTAATTCCACATTATTTCAAGCAGTTGTACAGATTACGATCTGGAATTTGTGTCTAAATATCATTACATTCAAAATTAATATACATATTTACTTTTGACAGGATGTTGACTTTTATTAAAAAGAAATAAATGTTGATGAACTGTCAAAGGTGCGTAAGATTATTGAACTCAACTGTACCTGATGTTACTTGCAAAAGAGTATTTTAATAACGTCCAAAGTTGTTAAAACTTTCAAACCTAGCCTACAACAATTTTGCTTTTCAAAATTTTCAAAGAAAACAAAGCAAATAATCCTAAAATCGTAGTAAAACCGTTTTCCGATGATTTACAAAAGACTTAACCACAACAAAACGAAGAAAACAATAATGTGTTGTTTTGAAATACGACTTCAGGGATACCGCCCTCTTCCAAATAATGGCATGATTTTTCATCGGCGAGGGAGCTCGGTGGAACACAACAGCTCTCTCTAATAAATCGGACTCAGATTAGATCGTTTCTTCTGTTCTTTTGAGAGGAATTTGTTTTGAAATCTTATTAAGGCTAAAGCTGCGTAATAATAATATGCATATTTTCGAAATTGGGCAGCTTTTGAACATTAATAATATTTTTTTTTTTTTTTCGAACTAATCGAAACCCGCGACGGTCGCGGGTTCGATTCCCGTCCGAGAACATGATCTGGTGCGAGTCCTATTTTTTCTAGTATATTATTTAGTATTATATAAAATAGCATTGTGAATGCTTAAATCTCAAAATTTAAAAAGTTATATAGCTTTCTCATCTTAATCAACTGTTTAAAAATATCTGGAAAGATGTTCAGTTGAATGTCGAAGGTAATTCCTTCTACATTGGTGAGATGGCGCTGGCTTGCAGCGTAAGAGTTGATATACTAGAAGAAATTCGACGTTCTCACCGGTCACTCGGTAGCTCAGCGGTCAGAGCATTGGACCGGATATCCAAAGGTCGCGGGTTCGATTCCCGTCCGAGAACATGATCTGGTGCGAGTCCTATTTTTTCTAGTATATTATTTAGTATTATATAAAATAGCATTGTGAATGCTTAAATCTCAAAATTTAAAAAGTTATATAGCTTTCTCATCTTAATCAACTGTTTAAAAATATCTGGAAAGATGTTCAGTTGAATGTCGAAGGTAATTCCTTCTACATTGGTGAGATGGCGCTGGCTTGCAGCGTAAGAGTTGATATACTAGAAGAAATTCGACGTTCTCACCGGTCACTCGGTAGCTCAGCGGTCAGAGCATTGGACCGGATATCCAAAGGTCGCGGGTTCGATTCCCGTCCGAGAACATGATCTGGTGCGAGTCCTATTTTTTCTAGTATATTATTTAGTATTATATAAAATAGCATTGTGAATGCTTAAATCTCAAAATTTAATAAGTTATATAGCTTTCTCATCTTAATCAACTGTTTAAAAATATCTGGAAAGATGTTCAGTTGAATGTCGAAGGTAATTCCTTCTACATTGGTGAGATGGCGCTGGCTTGCAGCGTAAGAGTTGATATACTAGAAGAAATTCGACGTTCTCACCGGTCACTCGGTAGCTCAGCGGTCAGAGCATTGGACCGGATATCCAAAGGTCGCGGGTTCGATGCCCGTCCGAGAACATGATCTGGTGCGAGTCCTATTTTTTCTAGTATATTATTTACTATTATTAATAATAATAATTATAAGTGTAAGTAATTACAGAAAAAAGTAAGTATGCTATAAGAGTTATATAAGTAAGTAAATTATGTATCTATAGAGATGTACAAGTAATTTGTAATCTTTTTGATAAAGATCACCATTCTATGATAATTTTTTTCATAAAAACTTTTCACTTCCTACTGTTTTTACTTATCCATAGTAACTACTACGAGAAACACAAGCATAATATTAAAAGTCAAAAGTCAGAGCACCTGTTCGGTATAGAATTGTTTACAATATTATTTGGCCTAGAAATACTATCAAAGGGTTTATTTACTCAAGCTGACCACACAAGCTAACCAATAAAATAAAATTTATGGAAAACTATCAGTGAAACATTATTTCACAATTAGTACAGTCTCGATAGCATGACGTCCTACAAATATGACATAATTGATTTAAGTTGTACGTTGACGGCTGATATATGCGACATGTGGTGACCGGATGAGAACAATACGGGCTTTCTTAGATAACGTGAGCACTGACCTCGAGTCACACAGATGTCTGGGCTATTTATATAAGAATACCTACCTACTATTGAATAGGTTTTAGATTGCAAAAACTTAATTAAATTTAAATCATTTTATAATCTCAGGACATGAAGTTGGAACCCATAATTTTGCATTGTAAAATCCTTTATCCTTACCGCCATATCTCACTAAAACACCAGGGATGGCACAACCAGCAATCGCGCTACCAATGAAATGTGTACAGATGTATGGTGATTCGGGGGCGTCAAGCGAATCAACCAAGGTGCCCTTTTTTGAAAAGTGAGATAGAGCCCTTACTCCTTATTATATATAACATTTTAATAAAACCGAGAATAGGAAAAGCATTGTGTCGTCCTGAAAATATTCTACTGCTGAGCGAAGACCAATTTCTATATAATCCTGTTGCTACCGAGCAACCGCCGGGTTAACCATTTCAATATTCACTACAAAAGTGACTTTCAGTGTAATCGTAATTTAACACTTCAACCCAATCAAAACAATGAGGTGTACTGAGATACAGGCTCCGGCTTAGTTTAGGCACCAGTCTCTCTATCTTATTAAGTCCCCTATAACAATATTGTCTCTTAAAATTAAGTTGTAACATGTAAGATTGCAAGAGAGAAATAAACATTTTTATCATTATTTATTATTGTTATAATGTAGTCGTTCGGGCACAGGCCTAATGACCGTTGAAAACTTGTAACGAGTTCCGAACTGCACACACAAGGTTTTTTATGACTCAATTAAATCCGAAAGGATCGAATATGCCGATTCAAAGTCCAATACTAATCCTTAATACTAAACCTTAAAATTACAAATACGAAAGTAACTCTGTCTGTTTGTATATTAGCTCTTTACGCCTTTAGGCGTGGTGAAACCACAAAATAAATTTTGTTGAATTTTGGTATCAAAATAGAACTTTAAAAAGGTCTAGGCTATTATTATTATCCAAATTCCCACAGGAAAAGAATTTTCACGAGGACAAAGTCAAGGCAAAGACTAGTTCAATATAATAATGTTAATCGGGTGACCTCTGTTAAACTGGGTACAACTCCCATTAGTGCAGGGATACATTTGGGACTAATCTCCCTCCCCCCACTTCACCTAGGGACCGGATTGGGTCCCGGAAGCCGATCTGGCCGTTATTTTGCATTAACGATCGAAAGTTCCGCTCTTATTCCGGGTTGATGACGAAAATTCTGTTATGGTTCTAATTATAAAAAAATGGACCATTTTTTGTTCTAGACGTTGGCTTTATCCTGTTCGAGTTTTTTCAAGGTCAATAACTAGCACTATTTTTTTTTATTCTTGCAATAAGTTTTTTATGACTTCTGAAATATACAATGTTAAAGATTTTATTCATTCATATAACTGAATTATCAATGCAAACTTGAAAACAACTTACTTTTAAACAGCTCTAGCTAACAGACACTGTAACGGTAAAAAACAAGTCAAAACAAAAAGTATTTTTAAGCAAGTAAGAAGTAACAACTAACATCGATATAACTTCGAACTCGATCAGGGGTAGGGGCTCAATGGTGCACATTGTTATTTTTAAAACTTTCAAATCCAGCTTTACCATCGACAATCGATCAGACTCCCCCTGTCTCATCAATGAAATCATGGCAATCAATATAAGAAACCTTTCAGCAGTCTGAGCCACCCCATTCACAAAGACGTACCTCCATTCCCGTCGATTCCTTTAAAATCCGCTTCGGGGGAAATCACTTTTTCATCTGCAGTAATGGCAGCTCTTCGAGACATTTTAATTAACTTCCGCAAACGCCTTATTTTTGAACTCATAGAGGTTGGGAGTGATATATGTACACTTGCTCCTTTGTTTTGTTCAGGTAAGTTTATTTAAACATTCCCTCCTTTACATTTTGTACTTCACTTTAATATGAACACTTGAGTTTATTTAATAAATAATGGTGCTATTTATTATACCTAGGTACATAAAATCAATAGACATTTACATAAGATAACTCACTTATGCAAGGTGTAAGTAATATACCAGTTATTTGAATTTTACCCTTTTCTAATCTATTTCCCAACACAGTTCACTGATTCCTATTTCCCAATTGCTTTTAGTTATTATTAACGGCTTCTCAAAATAAATAAGAACTCAATCCTTTGTAGATGCCAAATAAAAACTTATTTAGTTGATTGACGAATAACCTCTATATTTATCTGACTTTCCTGTAACCACAATGCGGCTGTTAAGCAGTAAAATCGGTATTTTTACAACGTTTGCAGTAAAGTTTTATAAATAAAAAGGTATAAATTATGCGAGACACTTTTAAGGCTCTTCTGTATTGCAACACGTCTGCAATAAAAGTGTAATTCTAGTATTTCATTGGCTACTAGTCCTATTAAAGCGCCATAAAGAGTTCCGTACTAAAATATATTTCTTTTATTCGATAGTAATAAAGGAGGATATCAAAAAGATCGTGTGATTATTGGTATTGGCAAGGAAAGGATTTTGCTAATACTAGAGAATTCCGAGTTTAATGTGTGTGTGTTGTGGGCATTAAGAATAAATTATATGAGTGATAAAAAACTTATTAGTGAATACTATTGAATTTTAGGCAGATAAAAAATTAAAATTACTCAATTGATACTTTTATATAAAACTATTATTAGATTTCATCTTCTGTTAGTACCTATCTATTTAGAATTAGAGGATTATTCATCAGAATAATTGATGTTGTATACTTATAACAATATAATTCATAACTCCTTCTTTAGACATTTTCATCCAACTTAATTTGCCTGCTCTCTTCACGAAAGATCTTTGCCTATAAAGCAGACTTAACACCCAGGCCGACACAGCGGAGACGCTAACTGGCTTGTTTGTGTCACTTACGCTTAAATGAAATAGCACATCCTTTTTTATGAGAAGATGAGGGAGGACACACACAATAACTGTGAACAGCGTTATTTTTTTACGTCATAAGAACGCTCAAGAAGGAGATAGAGAGGAGACAAAATACAATTTATTCGCATGCATTTGAAAATATAAACATTATGAATTTTTATACAATTCAAAATCAACAAAACTTTAGCTTTACATTACAAGATTTCCATAATCCTATTACTTTAGGTGTGTATCTTAATTGATTCTATTAACATAACAAAAAGCACCAACAGTCAAATTAGTAAGGATTACAATGTACTTAATTGAGTGTAAATTGTGTGTGGTCGTGTCTTGAAATACCGAATAAATTATAATTCATATCCCCACGGTATTTACTGACGTTACACTCACAACGCATATTTACAAAGTAAACAACTATACGTAGTCCTCCGTACACATCTCCTGTTATTCTACCGTTCGTGGTTCATTTAAATTTCAACTCGCCGTCACAGCGGGAAGCACAAGTGCGTTTTTTTATAAACACTTTAACCTTTAACTTTTTAAACTGGTTTGAATTATAATGAGTTAATACATCAATGCATCATCGGGTTATATATAACGGCGTTGCTTAACTCGACTAAAGAGTTATTGACTCGTAGGTTTCGCTCTTCGGCTCAGCAGGGAGCACCGCCTCTATAGTCCCGACAGTCGCCTGTGAAAAAGCCATTCTACTTATTTGTAAGGGCTACAATTGAAGCGAATGTATTCTTTGTAATCATGCCTCATTTATGTAAGGGGCAGCTTAAACGAGCGATAAGCTTTAAACAAAAAACACAACTCAATTATTAAGCGACTTCAAAAAAGGAGGAGGTTCTATGTTCGTCTGTTTATTTTGTTTTTTATGTATGTCCACCGATTACTCGAAGGCGGCTGAACCGATTGAAATGATTTAAATGTTTACATCAGGTTTGTTCCCAAGTTCGTCACATTTTTTTAAAATTTCGAAATCCATTAATGTTTTCAGGAAATCTTGAAAATACTGTCGTTTTTGTTTTAGCATTATATGAACTTATACGCATGATAGACCATCATAACTTCTTTGTTTATGACATACCTACCACAAAAAAGACAAAAATAAAAAAGTTTTTAAAAATAAAAAAAACCTTCAATAAACCAAAAAAAATGCTGCAAAAACTGCATCAAAAAGAAACAGTTCTAAAAATCAAGAAATAATATTCAAATCTGCATAATTACTATTTAAGTACGCATATCTGATACTAAAAAAACTACTTTTGAAGTTGGGTTGCAATTGAGATTTTAAAAAACTTACTTAACTGAGTAATATAATAAATAACTTGGACGAGCTCGAGAAAACAAAGAGCAAAAACCTATTAATATACCTAATAAATAGAACAAACATCTTCCAAACTACAAAATAAAAGTATTATTTAAAACATATCACGGTTTTAGAAATATAAACTATTTACAAAGTGTAATTTATACGTCAACCGTTTGAGAGCGACTTAAAGCGTTATAAAAACTTTATGACACCATTTGCATGTAAGTACAAGTTTTTATTCCACTCATCATCTACCGAAAGAGCAAGCAAAAACCAACAATGACTTCAGCATTTTGACAAGGTACCACTTGTAAAATGAACAAAAAATATTTATACGCATATCTTAGAAAACTATTACGGAGCTGTCATAGGAGCAAATACCGCTAAGCAAATACCTACTTGTCTTGGACAACAATTGAGTATTTCTATTCCGACGTACCGTAAAACAGTAAACGGTGTTAGTGTGGACCATTACTGCCTCAAGTATTTGTAGAAAAGTCAAATGTTGGCCCAAACGCGGATGTTTATCAAAAACTCGTTAAGTTTGTGGTTTATTTGATTTGGCGTATGTGCAATCATTTGATAGCCACTTCAGAGACCAAACTCGATCAATCTTCACTTACATCACACTTAAGTATAATGCTGTGAAACATTATAAATTCTATAAATAACTGCGAAAATATTTGACCACAGGTAAACATTTAAGATATTGTGAAAAGCTAAAGGGTTTAAAGTAAGTAATTATTAATAACTTACTTTAAACTCTAAGATTTCATTGTCAGGAAACTTTTTAATATTGTAACGAAACTTGTTAACAGCTTATTAATAATTTTGATTACGATGAAATCTTGTTTTAAGTTACTTCTATACTAGCATTAAAAAGTGTGATGCGTTTTTAATTGTCTAACAAAAATGAGACTATTTTGATTATTAAATTTAGATTTTTCGCATTCACAATGCTATTTTTATACTAAGATAAATAATATTAGAAAAAATACTAGAAAAAGTCGACTCACCCGTAGCACCTCAGACGAGACTCGAACCCGCACCCTTGGGATTCCGGCCCAATGCACTGACCAATTATGCTCTATTTTGATTCCCAAATCATTCAATGCCCATTGATGTTCGAGTCAACTGCTGTTACTCAAACTTTATGAGCCGCCAAAATAATAAATAATGATTCGAATGTGCTGATATAAACATCCATTAACTAACTACAGAATGCTTTTCAATGTGTGTTGATTTAAAATTGAGTATTATAATATGCCGTTTGTGTTAACTCTGCAGTGTTTACATTAAAAATGATAAAGACCACCCGTTTGAGCATACATTCGGTGGATCCGTTTTATACTAACAGTTGGTTCGACTCAGAGCAAACAGGCAAGGCAAACATACTACGGAGCTAAGAACCCTTGAGTCGGAGCGACATCGAACTGAAATCTTGGTCTGAGATTGCGTATGTTTTCTAGAGGTGAAGTACTTTTGGCAAGACAGTAGGAAATAGCATGTCTAGAACTTGCACGATTGTGTCTGCGATCTGTTTTAAAAAGAACTTTAGTGAAGTACTGATTTACAGCCATACAGCCAACAGCCATGATAGACCAGACCATTCATTGAACCGATCAATATACGAGTAATATTACAACAAACTTTTAGTAAACAAAATTACCTTCATGTAAGTACCTACTGTTCTTCTCAGAAGTCAAAATTACAAAAATAAAGAGCGTTTAGGTAGGTATAATATTTTTAAATACCACATGACTGTGTATCGATTGATTGTCTATATTTGAAGATCTGTTTACCGTCGGTTAAGATTAACATTCATGTATTTTATCCATCCATCCATCCATTTACTTTTATCAATCCACACAATATCTCCTTCAAACGAGGTAAGAACATTTAAAAATCAAGCCACAATAGTTTTGCATTGTAAATAAAGAGAATGAGAGAGTGTAAAACCATTATCGCCATCAAGTCGAAACTATCACGCCTTCAGGAACTCGAAGAACGCCACTAACGACCTTATCATCGTCGAGGGGCAAAAACGTCAGCTTGGAAAGCCAGAAAACGCCACCAGACTAGACGAAAAAATTCGTTTCCGACGGACCGTGTACAGAGTAAGGTGTTTGTAAGTTACTTGATGTTGTTTTGACCACAGCATAGAAATAAACAAACTTTATAATGCGGTAAGGAAAAAATAAATATTCAAAGCAAAGCCAAAAATGTTTGTCATTTATTGCTTTCGCAATTTTTTGTTGGGTTTCACATCGAGATTTTGCTTCTATATCGTTTTAAAATAAACAGAACTGTGACAAGAATAATATATCATATCTCTTCATAATATATCATATTATGAAAAGTAAAAAAAGTTATTTACTAAATACAATAAAATATCATATGGCATATGGATACTATACGGTTTTTTGTGAACAAAAAATATTTGATAGACTCTTTATTTATTTTAGTCTGTGGTAGTTCAAAAGGTGCACTTACTACGTACGCAGTCGGACGTATTCGCGATCCCCCTGCCGATAACACGCACGGCACGATGGCACCGCAGCCCCGTGCCTATTTGTAATTTACTTAAAAATATGGTGCAGATACAGCCCCTTGGCTAATTCCGTTTTGTTACGCTGCTTGGTGTCGGAAATTCGGTAGCATGTGAAATCGATGATGTGATGATATAATTTAAGTGGCGTCAAAAAAAAAACTGATATTAGTTAGTGTCGCAGTCTCGTGCCTATTTGTAATTTACTTAAAAATATGGTGCAGATAGTGCCCCTTCGCTATTTCTATTTTGTTACGCTTCTTGGTGTCGGAAATTCGGTAGCATGTGAAATCGATGATGTGATGATATAATTTAAGTGGCGTCAAAAGAAATAAAACTTATATTAGTTATTATTGCTGTCGCAGTCCCGTGCCAACTTGTAATTTACTTAAAAATATTATGGTGCAGATACAACCCCTTCGCTAAATCCGTTTTGTTACGCTGCTTGTTGTCGGAAATTCGGCTGCATGTGAAATCGATGATGATATAATTTAAGTTGTGACACAATAAATGAATCAAATGTCATTGTTGTCGAAAACTCGAATGTTATCGAGTGCTTCGCTAATTTAGTGTAGCACTCGAGCGTAAGATTAAGTAAACAAATGACGCACAAATTCAAACGCAATAAAACTCTCTTTACTACTCATTTTCATTCGTCGTAGCAAAGTCCGTATTTTTTAATCGCTCGTTGGTCAGCCATTTGTCAGTCATGTCGTTGTCAGCGGTTTTGTGACATTACACCGCAAGCGACAACGATCTCAAACGAATGATTCAGTAATAGGGCGTGCTCTACTGTGAAATTCACTACTACGCTAAGATTATACAGGGGGTTAGTAATACCCTAGCGGAAACTTTTAAGGCATAGTCGACTCATGATTCTGAGTCTATCTGAAGTGGAATTTTACGTCCCAAAATTCATGAAAAGTTTAATGTTTTTCTATCACTTAGAGTCTGTCTGTTGCATAGAACCTAAATTTACAGAAAAGTAATTCAAATATCAAAAAATTATAAGCCCGCAATGTATGTACAACAAGGAGGTTTGATCGCTAACAATACCTATATTTTTTAAAATATAATTTGATGAGTTTCATTAATGCTAAAGAGCCATAAAAATAACAATGCTTCCTTCTCATTTAAGTTGTCGATAATGAATTTTCATGAAAGATTTTTGCCTCAAATTTGCCCCTTTAGAAAAAACGTAGCATTTCCTATTTCCTAAAGGTGATATAAAAAATTCACGGCACTTTCTTTGATAAAAATAGTGCGGGCACTTTACCTCATCATACCGTAAGTACTTCATAAATTATGTACACTGGGAAAATGGACAGCTTTAGCTAGTGATGTTTTCCTTTGAAATCATTCATTTCTTTCGCAAAACTTTTTCTGTGTCTACTGCATAATTTGATACTAGTATAAAAAGATTGATGTCTTCGGCATTTATCACTTTATAAATTATGACGATTATTATAAATTAGTGATTATAAATGACGTCACAAAATATTTTTCATGGTAGTGCACAGGTAATACTTAATACATAATAATACTTTATAATATTGATAGTGAAATACTTACCAACCCTAATTTTCTAATAACTATCAAATTATCGCTGCTTATTTTCGTATAGTGCATTAGAAAAAATATATTTTATCGCACTAAAATCTATCACCAGTAAAAGATAGACCTACAAAAGCTTTGTACATCTTTGAACAGTTGCCTAGAAAAAATATATTTTTCCCACTAAAATCTATCACCAGTAAAAGATAGACCTACAAAAGCTTTGTACATCTTTGAACAGTTGCCTAGAAAAAATATATTTTTCCCACTAAAATCTATCACCAGTAAAAGATAGACCTACAAAAGCTTTGTACATCTTTGAACAGTAGCCTAGAAAAAATATATTTTTCCCATTAAAATCTATCACCAGTAAAAGATAGACCTACAAAAGCTTTGTACATCTTTGAACAGTTGCCTAGAAAAAATATATTTTTCCCACTAAAATCTATCACCAGTAAAAGATAGACCTACAAAAGCTTTGTACATCTTTGAACAGTTGCCTAGAAAAAATATATTTTTCCTACTAAAATCTATCACCAGTAAAAGATGGACCTACAAAAGCTTTGAACAGTTGCCTAGTAACAGATCCATAGCTAGAGCAATATATTTTAATGAGAATAGGTACCTACTAGTATAGGCTCGGAATCGGCCGTAAAATGAAGCGGGTCCCAAAACTTTAATTCTCATAACTTTTGGGTCAAAGCAACATTTCCTGGATTAAACTTCCCAATTAATTTTAACTATGCTATACTGGTTAAGCTGGAGTTATGACACTGTATTTGCATTTAGATATTTCTTTAAGACAAATTAATTGCCTCATATCTGACGCTAGAAACCTAGATCAATTTAAATTCAACATTAATCTCAATTCATGTTTAATTTTATACTTTAATCTAGATGTTGCATAATTTCTGCGATAAGTAACACTAGTAGACGCTGTCAACAGCTGTTATCGTATTTGAACATGTTTTTAAAGGTATACCTTAGTTTAAATTATCGCGATGTTTTGCACCGTTAGTTAGTGTAAATATGCTGGAATTGTACACAACATCGAAACTATATTGGCTCATTATTCTAATACATTTTAACTAAACGTAAACTTGATTGCAGTCACATTACACTAAATTGATCTCTAATAATTCATTATTCATGATTGCATTGTCACTAAACATCGCTATGCATGGAAATCAAACAAAGTAAGATAAGGCAAGAATCTTTTTAAATGATAATTATGAAGATATTTTGTAATTTTCAATAATCTCTATTTAATTCTTTGATAGTCATGGTAATTTTTTGATTTGAGATTTTAGCATTCCCATCCGAGAATATGATCTGGTACGAGTCGTTTTTTTTTAGTATATTATTTAGTATTGTATACAGATAGCATTGTGAATGCTAAAATCTCAAATTTAAATTTATATTTATTTATATTTAGCTGTTTCATCAATTAATTGTCAAAATATCTGGAAAGATATTTTAATTTAATGTCGAGGTGATTCCTTATATTGATGAATTAATTTTCGTCTTTTAAATCAATTGAACGACATGCATGCAGAATAATTTTATTATGTTTTGTTATGGTATTAATTTTGTTGTTTGTCACATATTGATTTTTAACTTTCACGCAAATGAGACAACAGAATGCCATATATGCCACTGCCACGAATTTAATCAGATTCGTTACATATAGCTACAAACAATTAATAATTTATCTAAATCCCATCAAATATGTTTGCTTTCAAATAGGCTTGGAAATCGACTGTCAAACGGCTGTCAATCATTAAATTAACCAATTAAAAAAAGTTACGTATAATAGCGTTGCAGTTTTAATAAACGTTCGTACTGTGATTAACTTCGCTTTTATAGTTTCAAAATTTATAATCAATTTATGCTATCGTATAAGTGATACTATATTACTAAGTGTAGGGATAACTTCAGAATGCAAGGAATGCTGAATAAGAGAGCAATTATTCTTTTAACAGTTTATTATAAATTACGCAATTTACATTAAAATATCAATGTTTTACATTCCAGTCCAACAAGGCTATGTCAATTCAATGCTCTGACTAAATATCGTTATTCTTTTGTTTAAGAAAAATAAAACTATTCGTATGTGTGCAAAGAGGTTTTATATCTCTTTACAATGAGGTTTGTACATTTCATAAAAGAGACTCAATACAAAATCTATTAGACGTATACAATCATACCAAAGCAATGAAATATTATTTATTAACACTCACGTGAATTATAATTAAATAAATAAATAAATATTTGACAACATCACATACATTGCTTCGATTCCAAAGTAAGTAGCTAAAGCACTTGTGTTATGGAAATCGGAGACAACGGTGGTATCACAAACGCCCAGACCTGAGTCAATATAGAAAAGTTCTATCGAACCCGGGACCTCAGAGATGGCGACACTTTGAAAACCGGTGTACAAAGCCACTCGACCAAGGAGGACGTCAAAGGCTTACTTAATATAATATAGGCTAACATAAGGGAATTGGATAACCTAATCGTACTCGTAATTATTCGAAAAATAGGCGTCTGTCAATCATTTGACTAACTAAAAACAGTTTCAGTAATATCTGCGTTGCAAAGCAACGTTTTTACTGTCAAATTATCTTTGCATTTATATGTAGGTACATAAAAACGTATAAGCAATGCTAGCATTAGTCATGGTTCACATAATAATAAATCACCAAAAAAACAGGCATTTGCCTAGCATCGCGTGAGCTGCGTCACGTTACGTACACCCGATGTCATAATTTTGTGTTGATTTCGTTCAGCCGTGACTAATGCCGAGCTTAATCGCCACCAAATTAAACGTAAGCTATTGTTTAGCTATAAAGGGGAGGTAAAAAACTCGTATGATTTGAAGTTGTTAGGCTCTTATTACAAAAGATACTTACGAACAAAGAACACCCATTATTAGAAGAAAGTTTAGTAAATTCAAGCCTTTTTTTGGATATGATTTAAGTGAATCGAATATTAACTACGCAATGCATTGCATTTTTGACGAGACTAATCAATTTCATATTTTTATGATTGTGTCGGGCACTTGTGTCAGTGTGTTTTGAATTTTGCATCAACATTATGAATGTTTAATATTATTATATTGAGCATGTCATTCGTCTATTCTATGTTTTCTCTTGCATTTTGTTCCACAAAAAAAAACCATTCATCTTCTTTCTTCCAACTACCAAGAAAATACTAGATAATAACAATAAATAAATAAATAATATTTGACAACATTACATACATTGCTCCGATTCCAAAATAAGTAGCTAGAGCACTTGTGTTATGGAAATCAGAGACAACGGTTAGATGATTTGCTTACCATTAGGTAAGTGAAATTCTGCAATGATAACAAAAGTAAAACAATATGTCTCCTCTTATCATCGAGATAAGGTTTCAAACAAATTCAGAAGTTGCATTGTAACCGGCTGAAACCGATATAACGGTACACGAATCTTGGTGAATTTATCCGATAACTCTCGTGTGCCTCGGAGTCTCCCCACACCTGAAGTGCACAACTGGAAATTGGAAACCGTAACTCAACAAGTATTAGGGGAGCGACAAAAGGATAACCAGTAACGTAAGTTGAGGCTGCTTATTCCGTAGACATATTGTTACAAGAAACTCGAACTGTTGAGCGTACAAGTGGTCGATTCTTGTAAACTTAATGCAATTCTTGCATTGGTACACACGACGGCACCCCTGACTATACATGTTGACCTTGAGACCGCCTTTATGCCCTACGTAATAAAAGCTGTTTTCGCAGTTTAACTGTATAACCTGACGTGCTGTCGTGTGTCAATCAACTTACTAAGCCATGAATGAGATTTTGCAAATTCCATTAGGTGCAGTAAAGCATAACCACTTGTTATCCTACAGATTATTGCTCATGGAAGTAATATATAATTTATAATTAACATAATTACAAAGATTTCGTTTTTGGTTAAGACTTATTATCAGGAAGGATTGTTTCATCAATCAATTGTCAAAATATCTGGAACGATATTTCTATTGAATGTCGAGGTACTTCCTTATATAGGTGAAATAAAGCTAGCTTGCAGCGTAAGATGGGATACTAGAAGAAATTCGGCGATGCCACTAGTGACTCGTGAGCTCAGCGGCAAGAGCATTGGACCGGACATCCAAAGGTCACGGTTCGATTCCCATCCGAGAATATGATCTGATGCGATTCCTATTTATTCTAGTATAATTATTTAGTATTGTATAGTTATGGTAATGTTTACTTTTTCGGTAAGCGCCGGTATAATACCTTATTATTATACTGTTTACGTTTATCAACTATGAGGGGTAAGGAAAACTCCGGCGCCATCTGTAGGCGTTATCTGTGGCTATAAATATACGGAACCCGGAACGAAGGACGAATTATGGCTCTGAAGGTACGTTCAGTCGTCGCGTTATGGATAATTCATGCACCCTTGCTGTTTCGTAATTTTACGGACATTTTTTATAATTACTTCGAGACGTTCGTGACTTTGGTAAGGTTGTGCAGTTTGGTGGGATTACACGTAGGTATTTTATATTACCACACATAATAATATGTCTTGACAAACGTTTCCATTTTTAATCCAACTCACATTTTTAATTATAAAACTATTAATTAACTTACAATATCCACAAATTTTTAAAGATTGAAAAAACTGGCTACGTATTATCTAGTCTAGAGGTACCTCTAGATAGTTTATCGCATTTTCGCAGCCAAAAAAATTTTATTGAAAATATAATATAAATCTTATTTTCTAGCTTTAAGCACCTTTCGCAAGGGTCAGTCATGGGATGGGTGACCAAAAAATTATTATCTCGAGCTCTTTCGTACTTCGGAAGGCGCGTTAAACCGTTTTGGTCCCGGTTGCATTTGAAGTCGTTAGCACCCAACAAGCCGCATTGGGCCCGCGTGGTGGCTTTGGCCTATCCTCCTTATCCACCCATAAAGAAGGCCTAGGCCCTAGCAGTGGGGACATTAAACATGGCTGATGGTCGAATGTATATTAGTTAAAAACGGATATTCTTTCCGTTTAGTCCTACTAGTAGAACTAAACGATAGAAACGGATACAATGAAGTAAATAGACTAAAGGCATTTTGCGATTTCTGCCATTTATTTTTCATTATGTAAACAAATGCAAAGTCTCTCATCAAAACACTTCAAAAATATTTTCACTTCATTTATTCAAAAGGTAATTTTAGTTACTTACATAATGCCAATTGAATTCCCATTATTTGCAACTGCCGAACAACACAGCATCCATTAAGCTCAAGGTTCCCGAAGTTTCCAACCAAAATACTTACACGACACAGCTGAGTCGCAAATAATGTTAGAATGCTTTACGCAAATGTTTGGCTAAGGAGCAAACCGTTACTGTGCGCAACAGCCTGGTCTGAGCCTTTTCTATTTGAAAGCATGATATGCCAAAATCACATCTATGTTTTTTAAATTTTGAGATTTTAGCATTCACAATGCTATTTTATATAATACCAAATAATATACTAGAAAAAATACGACTCGCACCAGATCATGTTCTCGGACGGGAATCGAACCCGCGACCTTTGGATATCGCTGCAAGCCAGCGCCATCGTAAGAGCGTAGGAGTTGATATACTAGGAGAAATTCGACGTTCCCACTAGTGACTCGGTAGCTCAGCGGTCAGAGCATTGGACCGGATATCCAAAGGTCGCGGGTTCGATTCCCGTCCGAGAACATGATCTCGTGCGAGTCGTATGTTTTCTAGTATGTTATTTGGTATCACATCTATGTCTTTGACAAAAGCTCCAACTTAAACCCTTTTCTAGGTGAAAGTTGAAACTATTTTCTTTACCATCAAGACAATAATATACCAAATATAGCCTATGAAGTCCTTGCAAAAACGCAAAGAACTTTTACTGATGAAAAATTCTAATAACTTTTCTAATTATAAAATTACATAAAACAAGTTAACTTAAATCTAAGTTTCGACATGTTTTTAGACTTTTGTTAGAATTTATTCGAAAGCTAAATACTCAAAGACGAAATTGGAACTATGCTCTACGGACCTATTTCACAAGTAATGCATACATAGCACCTTTAATTCATTTAAAATGGAACAGAATTACTATGAAATTATCTGACAAACAGTTTGATTGAAACTTATCCGAAACTTAAAAAACTGGCTCTAAGCCTTTTTATTTGTTTAATTTACTCTAATACCAATCTCCAGGTGAAGGGACTCAATTTGGGATTACCAAAGAGGTAAATGCGGCTCAGAAGATTAATTTATTCCATCACTTCAACGTTATCTAGCCACACGTTCGACTAATTATGCGTGTAGTATCAATCAAAAGCGTCGCATCCTATTATTGTTATCGGCCGGTCTACTGTCTATGGCGGCTTTCATTTGTTTTGCTTACCTTGTCGCTTTAGGCGGGATACACGTGTTAGACATAAGTAGCTGCCACTAGGTTATCGTATACATTTTTATTTGTCCTAATGTGATTCTATAGATAAAGGGACCATAAGGGCAAAATTAAATAAGGTTTGGAAGAATAATTGTTTATTCCATCACTTATGTACCATCATGTTATCTGCCATACGTTCGACTAATCATGCATGTAATATCAATCAAAAAACGTCGCATCCCATTATAGCTATTAGCTGGTTCCCCGGCTATGGCGGCTTTCATTTGTTTTGCCTTTGTCGCTTTAGGATACACGTGTTAAACAACCACTAGGTGACGTGGTGCATTAAAAATGATATTATAATTTGTGCATAAATTACTTTTGACGGTAATATTGGTGAGTGTGAATTAGAAAAGTATTTGAGACAGAAGAAATTCTTGTTGACTTTGTCTTATGTGGTATCTACACGAGTCGATATGGCAGGTGACTTGGCAGGCGATTTTAGTCAATTAGAGCTTGAAACCGATTCACCACCTCATTGAAATTAGGTTTGCGATTACATTTTACAAGCGATTGTCGATAAAAACCGCTAATTGATTTAAATCGCCTGCCAAGTCGACCTGTGTAAATACCTCCTTAAATAGACACATACTTTTTAGCACAGATTTACTAAGCTACATATCGCAGATAGTTGTATTAAGTTTTGTCATTTTCGTGTTAATAAAATACTTATAGGTTTCCAATTTATCGCATACATATAGGATATCATAAAGCTTTATCTCTCAACGGGCTGTTACGACTTTGCTTTATGTCTATAACACATACACTGCAATTTGAGATAGACACAATATCAGTCACTTGGAAATCAAAGACTTTTAATTTCACAATAATGCTATGCAAAAATCCATAACGTTTATCGCTCGATTGTCACTCGTATGCTCAAGTACACACATTCAATTTTTTTTTGTCCCTGTGGCACTTGACTCCGCCAGAGGGCTCTTTATTACAAAAACGGCGAAGGGAGTGCTGATTAATAAAGAAAATATAAAATTCGCAGCCTCCCCGCGGTATGATTGAAAGGAGTCACGTTTTCTTTTTGCGGGAACGGCCGGGGAATTTTGATTTGGCTGAGAGAGCCATGAAATTTGATGATGTATTTACGGAGGGATGTTTGTTGTGTTTGCTCTATGGATTGATTTGTTGTGAACATTGCTATAGTTAATTAGCTGGCAAATTATGTTCCCCGCCGTAGGGAAAATTATTGATTTTTTGTAATAACTGTGGCGGGGCTGATGATTTAATCCAGGCATAAATATGATTATTTTATATTAAAAGCGTCTGGAAGCACATCCTTCAGACTCATGTTCACTGAAATAATCATCAGAAGATAGCTTAAAACGAAACTTACCTGATTCTGAGTATTGTTTAGAACTACAATCATTTTCAAATTCATAATAATATCGTATCCCTAAATTTCTCAATATCTCAATCGTCTTTCGCTTTATTAAATCCTTAACAATGCGTATCAATTGTTGACGAGTAGTCATCCAACACCTGGTGAGAAATGCAATCAAGTTTAATTATTACGAGTATTAATAACAAGGGTGCACCGGGGTGCGTATGGTTGCCATGGCAACACCCCACGGGTTAGGCGCAGCCTGCACTGTACAAGTAGGTACGTGTTTAGTGATTTATTAGGAAAGCTGATTACATCTGTAATTGTAGCCTCTTTCAGTGCAGAGTTCGGTGTTGCCTAAAATGCGATGGATATTTTTTGGTCTCCTCTAGCACCACGATGGCTATCATTTCTTCAAATAGACAGTAGTGCATTTGCGAATTATGCGTGTATCTTTGTTGGTAAATATAAAACAAGGTTACTTAAAAATGTATTTAAGTATAACTCTTTCTGATCAAATGCAACTTCTATCGCATTTTGGCGATATATTTTTATCGTAGAGCTGATGAGATTTGCCACAAGTTTTTTTTTAAAAGGTATCCTTTATTTACATTTACATATTCTAAGTTTTCATTTGAATATATTTCAATTTTTATAAAATTTTATACTTCATCTGCTGATCGCCAATGAGGCATGCCTATTGAGAGCAACCTTCAGTTTTTTTTAAATAAAACTCGATCAAAAAATGCAAATCTACTCAAATTAAACCTAAGAACCGTTTGAAGGAAGACGATTTTGAAACAAATAAAATTCACGGACTATTCACACTTTACGGCGAAGTAAAACATGTTAATTGCCAGGAAACGACATGTTTTATAGAGCAATTAACTCTGTGCTAACTGAAAAAGTCAGGTATGGCTTTGCGAACTGAAATTGGAAAATACGTAAAACCTTTTGTTGATGTTTTTATGTTAAGAGTCTAACGGATATTTAAAATCGGGAAATTGGTTTAAAATAGGCCGTTAAGTTATACTACTCGATTCAGAGGTTTTTCTGTGTAAGTACTTTTTAGATTTTGAATTTGTTGGTAAGTTTTTAATGAGATATTGTGAAAAGGTGCTTAACTGTAATAGCTTAATAGAAAATATCAAAGTTTGAAATAAAAAAAATGTACTCGTTAATATTTTTTTACTTTATTAATGCTGACTGGCTTACATAGTAGGTGCCTACCTAGAACATTTTAATTCGAACTGTATAGAAATACTTCAGTACAAAAGCTTTAGAATGTTGTCATACAAAGTCCAATAAAAATCCATTGGTTTGTTCTAGAATATAATAACACTACTCAGGATAAATATATGAATCAGATGATAAAATTGTATAAGGATATCAAACTGTCAAAATATGTACAAAACCAATTATTTAAAAAACTAATAAGAAATTATACTATATCACAGTCACTAGAAAAGATGAAACATATTGGCCTACCTTAAATCGCAGTCTATTTGAAAACACGCTCACAATAGCTAAGATTCCCACAAACGAATAACTTATACCGCCTCATGATACGCATCTGAAAAATATTGTACAGTCAACGGCACACCCACCGCCTGGGAGCCCAGGTTATCTGAATCAGGGGCCATACCGGCTAACGCATCGAACTTCGGAAAGTCTGCCGGGCTTCAAATTAAAACAGATAAATCGAGGCCATTCATGCGAAAATGGCGAACCCCATTGCATGATGTCACACAAACATCGATATCTTCTAAATAATTTCGACGAATAGTACAATACGAAATTCTTTACTTCGATTTATCTGTTTTAAGTTGAAGCTCGGCAAACCCGCCGAAGTTCGAAAAGTTAGCCGGTAGGGCCCCTGGTAAACTGATTACTTACACAAAAAAAAACAGAAAAATCCTATTTCTGCCATTTCTAAAAAAGTTCAAGCTGTGAGGAGAGCCACTATAGTTTTATCTTGTGTTATTTTATTAAGGATAAAATATAATGTTACTAAACCTACCTAGCTTTATTAAATTCTGAAAAGCTCGACCAACGTTCAAAGTAATTTTTAAAACAAGAATGCTTTTTTTACGTTATCTTTCTTGGCGGTATAAGTGCCAACCATTACTATAACGTTCAAAATATTCACAGACCTTTTTTTACAATATTTACAATTTTCCTAGTTTTTTAATTATTAATATTGCTTGCATTACGTACTAATGATATTCATGTTACAACACTGTTAAATTAAAAATAAATTAACTTCGATACGTGTGTCCTGAACAACCTGATGCCCCTGAGTGACTCGCAAATGCGTGCATTTCTCGATAAGGTGATTCTCTGTGGACAACATTAGATTCAAAATTAAGGAAACTGTAAGCCGTAGTCAGTTCCAAATAGTGCTGCAGAAAAATAAAATAGGTATCGATCAATCTATAGCTCCCACCCATTATCCCAATATCATTCTAACAATTTTATTACATTATCAAAATGTATAATGTCGTTATACCATCAATAGTAAGGATACTAGCAATGTGATATCGATAGTATGAATAATTTGGTGGCACTCAATAGGCTATTAATACTTTCAACTTTAGATTTACAAACAACACTAATATCAAACAAGAAGTTAAAAGAAACATTACCTTTCATATGGTGGCGGTGGAAGAATATCACACAAATTCATTCTGCAGTTTTGATCACTTCTCGAACTTGAGTTTCTAGTATCCTGTGTTCCTTGTCGAAAGCTATTATCCCTACCCATCCAATGCCACTGCGGATAATCATATTCAACCTCTGCCATAGCCCAATCTTTATTGGCATCATGGTGACTCGATGATCTCGAGTGATTAGTTTTACACGAAGGACAATCGTCTAAAGACATATCTGGGATCTCATCGACGTCATTACCACACTTAGTCATCTCACTATACTCTTTAGTTAATGTGGAACTACTACTCCTACAACACGTGGAACATTCTTCATTGGAGAATTGGTTACTCTCTCCGTATGATCTTACCATGCTATTGTCGTAAGATCCTGGGCTAATGGCACATTTCATGCAGGAATCTTCTAAGTCCGTGCGATTCTGCATCTTAAACATTCATTCATAATTAAAATTTCTCGTTTTACGAAAAACTACACAAACAAAGGTATAATACGAATGGAAGAAATACATACTTGATAATTCAACTCCGTGTAAATAGCACTGGAAGCATAAGGTTCCGGAGCTAATCTTCTGTGTTCTTCTTGGGGCATTGCATTCATGTTAGTGTGTTGTGGTAAGGTGTACTCTGCTTCCATAGCCATTGTTCCTATTGAGTGACCACCTAAAATTACATCACTAGTCTATCAATAGTTCTAGCTTATGTAAAGAGTGTCAAAGTATAAAGTACTTACTGTGTAAAAGACTCTGATGACAGTTTAATATTTCTATTCTAGGTTCATTGGACCCCTCAAATGGAGGTCTTTCACGAAGCCAAACTGCTTCTTTTCCAAGTAAACACTGTTGAGCATTAGCTATTGCTGTACCTAAAACAATGTTTCGTATTATTTTTTACCTAACTAGAAATGTTCTTGAGTCAAGAAATAAAACATTATTTCTCCATCGTGACCAGCTTGTGTTTTAATGTTGGCAATATTTTATATTCGAAAGAAATTTTATAAATGCAAACAAATCACTTACTAGTTGAATTGTGGCTTTTCCTCTGCTTAGAGTTGCGTTGTCTTATGTAAAATATTACACCGGCGCCAACCAATACCAGCACTAATAGAGTCACACATAATGCCAGAAGCCAAGTTTCTTGGAACATTGACAATATAGCTTTGTCTCTAGCCGGTTCCGTTCTGAAACAATTTGGATTAAAGACACTTCATTAATTTTAAATTCAAGACCTTATTGGTGTTTATCAGTCAAAACTGAACTGCTAAAGTTGGTAACACAGAAAAATAACAACAATTAGTGAGATAAATCTGATGGTGGAGAAATTAAATAAACTTACTGCACATAATGCCTTTGGGTTTGCGTAGGGACCATATGGATATGGGCTGCAGTACTAAAAGGTCCGTGTCCTTTTCTTGTGACGGCTGCCGCACGGGCACTGTATCGACCACCAGTACGTAGTGAACTAGCAGCAGCAGCGCGGGTTTTAGCGCCTAAAGACATTTGCCCGACCACTCGACCGCCATTGCCTCCACCAACTCTAACTTCGATCTTGATAAATGAAACAAGTTAAAGTTATAAAACTTGTTTATATTCCTTTCGAAAAGTTTAACCAAAAAAAGATAGAGCAATCAATCACTTACAAATAAAATGCTCAGGTTAAAGAAAATAACGTTGCCACACAACTGTAAAAGTAAATTTAAGTCGGGAAAGTTAAATGGATTTCGGATCGCGGACGAAAAAGTACTAACCAAGTAACCAGAAAGTTCACCGTTCCAAGTATGTGCGGGCGGGGGATCCCACCGGATCCATGCTGACGTCGCATTTATCACTCCAGCTGAAAGGCTCTGTGGCGCCGCCGTCGGAACTAAAACGTACTCAACAACATTAACACCTGAATATTTGTGAATGGAATATCTTTTGACAAAGGAAAACATTTCTTGTTTTGAAATATTTGAACAAAATCAAGTAAATATTATAATATAATAGACAAAAAGGATCAAAAATTTATCAGAGTTGAAGAAGTAATTACATCAAAGTTCTGGATGATTTATTAAACAAGAAAAAAGATGTTTAAACTCACTATCTTCTTCCGTAAATCCCGGCCTTAAATTGGAAGGCTTGCCCAATAACAATTTGTAGAATGGCATCAAAAACACATCATATTGAGCATATGGCATTAAACCGGTCAAAACGTGACTGGATGATCCACTGTTATGCACTGTTGTCATGGAAAAATTTTCGTATTTGCTAAACTCTGATAAACTATCAACTAAAGTTGTGTTTGAAACTTGGGATATTTGAGCTTCTATGGCGTATTGTCGATTTAGAGAAGTTCCATTAAACCATATTTTTACGCCTTCTAAATATTCATTATAGTCAGTTAACACCTGTAACGAAAATAATATTGAATATATTTTCTAAAATAACACCAAAAATTAATAAAAAGTTCATAATAATTATGCCGTTTATTGTCTCTATGAATAAAATGAAAAAAAAAATAGGCTTACATCCCAGACTACTTTTAGAGTAGTCGAAGAGATTCCCTCAACCCTTCTTAGCGCTAAAACATCTTGTTGCAAATATCGACGAGCTTGAACTAATTCGTACTGGGTCATTGGGGGATGATTTTGGGGTTTGCCCAATTCCGGATAAGGGGACGAAGAATCGGAATCACCTTTGAACGAATTGGCTTCTCTCCTAAGAACCTAAAGACAGAGGAAATTATATATCCTGCTCTAGAAAGGAAATCGGATTAAGTAATGTAAGACTACATAAAACTTACCTGAAGTGACGCGGTATGTAAAGCACTACCTGCTGCACTTACGGCAACACATGTTAGTCTTCCTGCATGTTGTATACTAACTCGATCTAAGTATAAGGTTCCGGTACCATGGGACGTTTTAGGAAATATTAACTCCTAAGTAACAAAATAAGACATTTTATTAGAATATAAAAAAGAAAAGGAACAAATGAAGTGACTAATTAAATTAATTTGCTTACCTGTGATCCTTCCATTGTCCAAAAAACAATAGGTTTAGGCGATCCGTCTGCTTCACATGGAAACGACAAGGCTTCTCCTTCCCAAGCAGTTTGATCGGAAGGTACTCTTTTGAAATGGGGTAAAGCTAAAAAATAAACATATAATTTACTCTGTACTATTATTTGTAATCAAATAGTGTACTAAAGTTAATGACACATACAGTGCACTGTAAGTGTTGCAGAGGCGATGCTATTTCCGGCTTGACTTTCAGCTCGACAAGTGTAAACTCCGGCGTCGGATGCACTAACTCGATCTATTCGCAGCGAACCTCGGCGGACAATGGCGTAAGGTGACAATGAACCGTTATCACGAGACCACATTACTGAAACATCGGATTCCGGTGACGCCTAGAAATAATAAAACGATTAAACTCACTAGAAAGTATGTAAAACAATTTGTAACCTTGATCGTTATTAAATTGTTTATAATAAATCCATTTCCAGACAACAAAAAAGTAATTAGAAGCACGAGAGAAACAGTTTCCTGACTTACTTGACAGTGAAACTCGATGTTCTGGCCTATTAACGCCGTTATGTTATTAGGTTTCACTAGAAAATGTGGTCTGCGTAACACGAGCAGTGTGGCAGGACGTGATTGCCTTTCCCCGGCTACGTTAGACGCCACACATCTGTACACACCACTATCTGTAGGTAGACTTTCGAATATTTTCAGATTACCGCCATCGACAATGGATATCCTAAAAGCAAAAGCTCCAATGACTATTTTTGACCCTCCCAATTTTCATTTGATCCTCTTTTTTCAATTGAAATCAATCCTAAAGTTTACGTGCGAAGAGTTTTGTTCTTTGAAGGTTGTAGATAAAAGATTGATTTATGAGTGAAGTTGCATACCGTCCATTGAGCTCTACGTCTAAGCCATGTCCATCTTTAATCCAATGTACGGATGGTTCGGGCACTCCCTTTGGACCAGAGCATTCCAGTAAAGCTGGTTCACCACTTGCCACTTTTACATCTCGCGGCTCTGTTCTAAATTCATCGCGAAGAACTGAAATAAATGTCTAGTGTAAAACAATAGAATTAACAGCTTAGCTCTCGACTGCTTCAGTAGTTTTTATTAGTCTTACCGATCTACAAAATCGATTCGTATTGTATCTATTTGCGAACTAAAATAGCCTATTCTGCCGGGGTTTGAGTGAGTCATCGTATTAAAAGTAAAGCGACCACGATTATTCAGGACAATTACCTTATTTCCGAAATGTATTTACCAAAAATGCGTAGCAATCCATAACGTTTAAAGTATTCTTACTCACCGGCTATAGTAAGCGTCGCGTTCTTGCTAACCGCTTCCCCCACAGTGTTTCGTGCGACGCACCAGTATACGCCCTCGTCGCTTTCCTTCTTACCACGCATGACCCTACGGTGAACGAAACGATTAGTCATGAACTAGTAAACTACTGACGCTCCTATAAAATAGTTTATAAAGATAAAAGCAACTACGTTTCTAAACAATCCCTTTAAAATAGTCGGAATCGGAACTCTTTTATCTGCTTCCGACTATCTCTCTTATCTGCTTTTTGAAAATTTGTTGTCAAACATAAGTTTGACTGTCATAGACAATTTAATACAAGCGTATAAACGCTTGCATTAAATTGTCTATAAGTATGTATTATGGAACTGTCTATTTTCCTTACCAGGTTAAAGTCGTACACCTATCTAGTACCGTATTCATCATTAGTCATACTTCCTGTTCAAAGGCCTTCCCATGAATATAAATAAGAAATCGATCAGAATGATCCACCAAGCGAGATTTCACCGATGCCAGGAAAGAACAAATAAATAAATATCACGGACAAAAAACACTAATAATTTAGTCCAAAACTATGCAAAGCTTGTACTATGGTAACTAAACCGGAAATACATAAATAAAAATATTAACATCCATGACTTAGGAAAAATGCACATTTAACCCTTATAATCTGTATATTGCCCCTACCAGGATTCGAACCTGAATCCTTTGGGTCAAGAGACAGGATATTTTAGAGTGAAAGAGAAGAACGTACTGCGAGCACCTCTAATAAACCGGGATAAGAGCATGGCGGTGATTTAGATGACAGTAACTATGAAATTAAAAAAAAAAAAATTATGACTTACCTAAGGAATAACAGTCCATCCTCAAGCAGGACCCTGTGAGGGTTATCAGTCGGTGCAAGTGGCGAGCCATCTTTGTACCAGTGTATAACTGGTTTCGGTTTGCCCTCAGACACGCAACGCAGGGTCGCGGGTTCGCTTCTCCCGACAATCGTATCCACGGGGTGCTCTTTGATTCGAGGCGCCCGACTTTGAGCTTGATAAAAAAAGTTTAATTGACAAAAGGTTGGCTAAAAAGTAGACTTGACGTGTTATTAATACGACACTATATAAAAATAATAAGCCAAAGCTTATAGCAAAATGGTTTTAAAATATATACGAGTACCATATTATTAATAAATGTTACAATGTGATTAAAATAAAACTCACATATACACTTCTAAGACTTTCGCGTGTACAGTTCATTAGAAATAAAACACTTTTTACGGATTACAGCGCGTATATTATTAATTCAGGTGTTTTAGAATTATTTAGTTAGTATTTATTGGTTTTTTGAATTCCCGACGTTTTGACACCTTTCCAGGAGCCGTGGTCACGGGAGGACTTAGACAACACCTGAATTAATTATTATTAATTAATTATTATCTGTAATCCGTAAAAAGTGTTTTATTTCTAATAAAATAAAACTCTACTTTTAGAGTAGGTTGCAAAAAAATAAATAAACGCCAATGCTATAAAAAAGTAACTTTGATTAATTAAAGCAGATGTTACAAATTATTGACGAAATAGCTCTATGTTTCACTAAAATGATAAAATAATTTACATAATTATCATATAACAACTTTCTTTTAAATAACAAGTTTTTGAAAATCACTTTACATATCAAGTGAACTCTGTTGTAATTGCACCATGGTGACTAAGATTTATATTTATTTTATTTTTTGTCATTTTTAAAGTCACAGTACTTTATTTAATATATCACCTTTTATATAAAAAATGCTGAGGACTGAAAATGACTGACTAACTTATTTGTCGTAAAAGAAAATGAGCTTTCATGACATGTTTATTAACTTTTTATTTTTCACTTACCCTTTGTGTTGCATAGAAGACTGAAGAAAACATACAAAATCACAACACCCTTGAGCTGGCATGTACGTTTGTCAGTCTTAATTGGACCGGGGACCATACTTGATGCTAATTATTGTACATTCGCACTTTCTTTCCACACGACATATTTTTAAAGCTAAATGTGACGGAACATACACTACTAAAATTTAACACTGCAGATGCGAAATTGCTTTAACTTTTTGTTCACTGAGGGTCCCAATACGAAATGTTTTGAAACATCGCGATGTGTATGGAGCACCGAGCGACACAACCTCCCCATCGAATATCTTTGAGGGCACTGGCCCCCCACTCCAATTGTCATTTCGCGCCGACTCAGTAGCATTCGAGCTTTTGCGGATTGTAGCTAAACTTGATGACGAATCTAGTAAGCTCGTCATAGATAAGGATTGATAAAATAAAAATGATCCAAAAACCAGATTGCATTTATAATAATGAAATAAATTTTGCGTTGCTTTAATTAAGATTGTAAGACGCACGGGACCTACGGCCCTCTTGCTAAAGTTCTCAAAATAAGTACCTATTAGATTTTTTTTGTAAATGAGTAACGACACGTCAAGGTTATAATAAAAAAACCACAGCTGGGAAATGATCCAGGGTTCATTTTCATTTTATCATCAAATTGTGTAGTAGTTGTCAATTTCTGAATAGGTAGTACAGTCATAATGTGGCATGGCATATTTGCGCTAAATTAAAAAAGAAACAATAAATTGTACCCGACGATATCCGATGGATAGAATATCAGTCGGTCCTGACGGACCGACTGATATTACCAGTACCTAGATATACCAGTGATGACATGATTAATCCTTTTCACGGTCCTCGACCCTTTAGCATCAGCAAAAACAGAATAGACAGTCATGCTTATCAACTGGTACTAAATAATCCTCACAGCCTCAACGGGGACAATTCTGCACACGCGTCGGTTGGACGTGTCAATTGGGACACTGTAGGCATGCGAGTCACGTGTCTAGTTACCTAACAGTTTCGTGGTGACAACGCAGAAAATGGATTCCAACTACTGGATGAGAGAGAAATTTCCTCTTCAAATTCATGGTTAGATCAATGAAAATGATGGCATAAAAAATCATTGTGCTATTTTCAAACTAAAGATCCGTAGGCTACTTAATTCTTGCGGTACCATGTAGTATCTTCTAACATAAAAATTATCGACAAGATTTTTGTTCTAGAAGTTGTTAGTAAAAAATCGACTACTTATTTAAGAAAATAGAGAAAAGTTAAAAAATAGTATCTTAAAATTATTTCTTATAAAGCTTAAGACTTAAAGTCTAAAGCTTTGTAACAAAACTGTTATTTGTGTAAAACAGTCTCAATAGTATAATTGAAATCTTACACCGCGTTATAAATATTAAAGATAAGAAACAGATACAGCACTTCATCTATAACAAAGATCAAAAGATAACTCGCATAAATTAATTGTACGAGAGCATGAGAAACGACTTTAAATTAAAGCAATTACGTTTTCAATTTATATTGCATAAAACATTCATAAAATATAGTTCGATAAAGTAAAAGAAATATTATCCTACTGTATCGTATGTATTTCATTTATCTGGCTTCATTTGTTTTATGTCGATAGCATTACCCATCATAAAGAGGTTATACCTAGCACTTTACAACTAGAAAGCCTACAATCTGAAGGTAAACAAAAAAAATAGAAATGAAAATACCAACAACCAAGAAATGGAAATTTAATAAACATTAAATAACGTATGAAAAAAGAAATCCGATAATGTATCTGTCGATGGTGAAATGAAAATCACTCAAAAATTACACCACAAAACAATAGACAGAAGATAAAATGCAAATAGAAATGACAAATAAACATTAAATTGCATATGATGAAATTAATGAAAAATCACCCGTAATTACAACACAAAACAATAGACAGAAGATGAAAGGCAAATAGAAATGACAAGAGTAATTTAGCTTATCATTTGTTACATACTGTTATCAATCTTGGTCAAGAGAAAATGGTTTATTAAAGCCCTGATCTAGTTCGCTTCTATATCCCAAGCAAGCCCCTTACCACGTCAAGCTCTATGTAATCAAACTATCGGGCTGGGACAAAGGAGGTTTCCTTCATTAACTCCATTCTGCTAAAATATTCATTAACTGTAGTTTCCATGCACGTCGTTGTTTGGGATGACACTAAGGATATTGGGCTATTCAATTTATCTACGGTTCAGTAAACTTAACTGGGTTAAGCCAAACTCGATAGACGTGTCTATCAACTGGGATCTTCAATTTAGCTCCGGGAATTGTGCCAATTAATTTGAATAAATGATCGTTATCAATAAATTGTTTGTATTACATTTTTCTATCATTACTGAATGTTGTAATAATTTTAAGAAAATATCAATAATTACAAAATTAGACTTGAAATTAATAACAACAAGTATTTTTTTTGGTTAAAAATTATTCATACCATTGAGCTTGTGATTACGTCATTACGCTTTTCAAACAACTGATTAATGATTTTCAAGAGTGTTTTTTTTTTCAAACCACTGCAGTAATTAAAGATTTTCAATTTATACCCTTTTCAATACTTTACGAAAATGTTTAGAATAGTCTTTGTTGCATGGGTATACATTAAATTCAGCAAGGGTAAAACGGATGCAGACCACGTATGCTCGCACTGCTCCAGAGTCAGGTAAGGCAAACCGAGATATAAATCACATGCACGCGCCGCTGTCCAATGTTGAACTACCAGCCCCCCTAGCATGACAGACGAAACACGATATATATCGCGTGAAATAGCGTTTTATCGACACCCAACTGTCAAAATCCATTGTCTTTTGACAGTTAAACGTCAAAAGACAATGGATGGAATCGCTATATTATATCGTGTTTCGGTGGTCATGCTAGGAGGGCAGGATATTTATTAAGCTTTACAGATCAAGAAATTAAAACAAATTATATTGAAGAACAATAAGAATCCAATAGTTAATAACAATATTCCATAAATTGTTATAAAATAAAGACATTTAGAGGAAGGTACTTCTGAAGTTATCCAAAATGCGAACAGCTAGAAAATTAATTACGTAAAATAATAAATATCAAAAACATGATTCATTCTAGAAAGAAAGTAATAAACATGTACCTGACAGCAGTGAAAAGGGATCACAATTAACGACCGAAGTTGAAGATATAAATTCTCATCTGTATGAAACAAGTCGGTATCAGGCAAACGCCTCAGGGGCCACTAATTCAATCAATTGGTCGACCATAAATAAAATGGCGGACAGTTTGCGATACCGGACAAGGTTCCACACGTAATTGAGAAGCAGGAATACAGACAGCTTTAAGCGACAAATCAATTAAGTAAGCAGAAGATAAAAAGGATGCATTAATAATGATGCTGGAGTCGAAATAAATATGGCGCCCGATACGGTTGTAGGATGCACTAATGCAAATCCTGAGATAAAGCTCGATGCTAACTTACATCGAGTGATTGTATGGGAGTTTTAATTAAGAACAAGATACTGCGTTAGCTGAGAAAGACGATTGTTCTATTCCATTTGGATAATTACTTTTTTTTAAACGTAAATTGATGTAAAATACCTTTTATCGTGTGGTATAGATAGATAGTAAATGTATCTTAGTATAAGGATAACGAAAATGTCAACAGAAAAACAGAAACAGCGTGCCCTTCACAAACAAACGGGAAATTAGACACCAACGCCTAGGGGGCTTAAGCACTAATCCTTGTTTTTGTAGAGGGTGTCTGCCAACAAATGGAAGTGACATTTGCTCCGATAGATATTAATCGTCAAAAATCTCTTCAAGAGGACGCCGGGGATAAAGGAAGCGTTAAATCGCGCCACGTGCGACTTCTATTAACAGATGACACTATTGGGCTAAAGCCAAAGGGATGATGAGCAATGCTTTAAAATAGTGCACCTTCCTTTAATATTTTGTCGGTAGCAAGTGTGTGAACCATGATTTGTGTCCTCATAAATTTCTTGTTGCTGAAAATAACAATTTAATGATGTGTTACTACTAAGCCTCGATAAATTCAGTGAAATTGATAAATTTTGGTGATATTTTTTCAATCGTAAATTGATTTATAAATTTAAACACCGATTACAATAATGCCGAACATGAACGCACATACATTAAAGAGTATTTTAAGTAAAGAAAACCGAATTTATATAATACGTGAATAATAAATTGATAACAAATTATGTAACAACTTGTTTAACTAAATTACCATAATGTATTCTATTTGTTCCAGTCAGATCTAGACTTCGAGAGATTCTTCTCCCAGCTTCATATCAGAGTGCTACGTTACATTAGCAGTTATCGCCAGCCGCAATGAGTAACAAATTACACGCTCTACCGCAGGGTGCCTTATCTCCGTGAGTGTCACCTCCGAACTCCCCTCCTTAGGGGTATTGCTTATCGAACCAGTCTGTAGGACTTCGGCATATTTTAAATTCGATTTGAAGGGTCGTCAGTTGGTTTTGAAGACTTTTTGGGAGGGATGTTAAAAAACAAATATTCTCTGCCGTAGTTCCTTAAAAACAATATTCACACTTCATTACCATCCTATAAATTGAATTCTAAATAGGTTAATAAATATGAGAGACATCAAAATAAATTTTAATTGTAAGTACTTTTGGTATTTAATTCTCTTATTGCTGTTATTTAATTCAATATTTTACAGTTAATACGGATACTGATATAAATTATTCAATCTTTACTGCAGACAGTATCTTCAAAATATGTTATGTTAGCTTTATTGCATTCTCTTCCGCTCATAGTGATGTTGGAAATATGCTTGCAGTAATAACAATTAGAATTTCATTGATATTAATATTATAAATTGACATACCATTGTTAGTCTTTATATTAATATAAATATCTGTTAATTTAAAAGATAATAGCAATAAAGGTTTAAGTATAATATGTATATTGCTGTTCTATCTATAGCTACAAATATCTTTACATCTATATATAGCTATCTATAAGGAGAAACTGGCTGACTGAATATTCAACGTACAGACATTACCATGGCACAGACTAAAATCTATTGGGATTAGCAACTTTTTACTCAAGACTTTCTTTTGTTTATACGAGTATAAATCACTAGGAAAATGATTTAAAAACAAACATCAAAGTTCACGAGAACGAAGTCGCAACCGCTACAGATATGAAATAAAAAAGGATATGTAAATTGTGAAACTTCGATTCTGATTAACCGATTTAAATTTAAAGAACTTTACGAATGTAAAGCTGATCTGTCAAAGCTAAAAGTAAAGACTATTAATTCTGAAAAGATAGCAAACACGGCAACTGTACAAAATACCCACAAAGATTCCCCGTGTGATTCCAGTCCCCTCCTTAACGGACGGATATTTGTCCCTTTTGTTATCAGCAACAAACAGTTTCTAACCATCGGTACTGTCATGTGCGAAAAATAAAGAATAAGCGAGTAGAAAGCGTTAACAAGCTTGCAGCGTAAGAGTTGATATACTAGAAGAAATTCGACGTTCTCACCAGTGACTCGGTAGCTCAGCGGTCAGAGCATTGGACCGGATATCCAAAGGTCGCGGGTTCGATTCCCGTCCGAGAACATGATCTGGTGCGAGTCCTATTTTTTCTAGTATATTATTTAGTGTTAACAAGCTTTTTAATAGTAATGAGTTCTGAAAGTAGAGATGCAGCATTCAATTATCTAGTCTAGACTTTATGAGTGAGTACAACTTTTCTGTGAAGACACTTTATTCACCACATATATAGATGGCTATATTTTACTTTGATTTCAAATTAATTTTTCAGTTCAGAAAACTTTACTTCCGTATAACAATAGCAGTGACAGAAAAACAATTTATACTAACATAAAAATTATACAATATCAAATAAAAAATCAGTTACAATTGAAAATTATACCTTTTAATAAAATCTTCTTTATCTCCAACACGTACTTGTATACAAATACTTCGCAGACGTTCCATAGAAGTACTCAGCAGAGATACCGCAAACTTTTATGAGATTACTTCAAATAAATGAGCACATCACGGCCGCGTATTACCGAATATGTTTCCACCCTTTACTCGTCGTTATGCGAACGAGGGGTATTTTATCAAAGACGATTATGCTTCAAAACTTCTACACTTGAGTTATTTTATTATAACTGCCACAGTAAGGTCACATCAGTGGTTTTGTAATTTTCGTAGCATTTTTATTTTTGTTAATGTTTGAAGTGTAAAAAAACTACTAATCAGTGACTATTATAGTTTGCTAGATTGATTGAGTTTTCCACTTTGAATCCTGAAACAAGGCAAAAGATGACTCAAATACATAATACCTCAGTATTTAGTATTCTATTGCCCCAGCAACAGACAGAGACATTGTACCTAATCGGAAAGTATTGAGCTACCAAATAAAACTGTTACTTAGCTTAGCTTAGTTCAAAATCCAAGTTACACTAACCCGTTTCACCGTCACCTTTCCAAGCAATACACTATTTACTTAACAGACAACGCCCTTCATAAAACGGGGAGTAGATTGTTTCCAACATTCTACGGACGAAAGAGAATGGATTCGGACTAATACACGAACCCTTCCATTGCAGTCCCTCGCATAAAATAGAAAATGCCTTCGGGCCGCGATTTCCGGACTCCCATTGTCTGCTTCGGTACGCTCAACCCTACTTTACAAAGCGAAAAACTCATTTGACTAAGGTGTGATTTAGTGAATTAAAATTTATTGTTCCTTGTTATGATGCAGTTTTGTTTTTATTAGGTTTTTTACTGCAAGTATTTTTTACTTTACCTTCCCATACTACGTCTTTAATATATTATAACTTATTGCAATTGAAAAAAAATATTTGATGTAAGTAATTAATATTTTCATACAACTTATTTGGACGACGTAGTAGAAATTCATACACCCAATACAATTTTGGCGAAACAATCTCTACTGCGACTTTCTTGTGCCATTTTATTACAATTATATTTAAATTAAGTTTTCAAAAAAGAAGAGTTAAATTCAATTAATGTGTTGTTTCTGGTTACTAGTTTAGATATATTCAGGAAAATATTGTATCCAGTGAAAATAACATCTTTCTTCGAACAGATTATGCAATCAAACATTCCCATTGACAATTTGACACTGGTTCGCATACCAAACAAACAATACCTTGGTCATATCGCGTTCAAGACGTGACAAGTGAACATGGAAATCGAAGTGACGATATCGTTCTTTTTCTCAATAATATACTTAGCAGGTAGCAGTCATCTGATATTAGGAGATATAACCAATAGACATGCGAGTACCTTGCTGTATCATACAGTAGCAAAATACTATGGAATCCCACTCGTGAAAAGAGTCAAAAGTGTATTTTACAACAGTCCAGAGCAAAAAGTTATAAATGTAAGTGATTTTTGTGATTTTCAATATAGTGAAAAGAATTGTGCAACCAGGGGGCTAATTGTCTAATTTAAAAATCTATCGCAATCGCTTTCATTTGACAGTTGGATCCAACACATTGCTGCATTTCTTTGGTAAGTTTTTATTTGTGCCAAAAAGAAGCATCAATGTGTTTCATCCTGAAAGCGATTGCGATAGATTTTGAAATTAGACAATAGAAAGGCAGGGCTCTATTTAATAAACGTGACAATTTGTCACCATGACAATTTTGTATCCATTGCGTCACGTCAACCAATCTGAAAATAGAACAAACTACTCATAGCTACACCGAAACATAAACCAAATTGTCATGAAAATTGACAAATTGTCACGTTATTAAATAGGGCCCTGATGTATTCCAATCCAATTATTTTTTATTACTGGTATTTTGGCATAAAATATTAGTTAATTATTCATTCACATTTAGGTAAAAATTAACAAATCTCATAGCTTTCGGCAATAAACTCCTAAAATTTATATTTATAAGGGAACTAAGAAGGAAAGTTATAGCCCGTTACGGTTTAGAGGTACTATTGCAACTAATGACACAAAAACGTCTTATGTATTCGTCAATTACGACTATCTTTGAAATGAATTTTATAAAAATAAAAAAAAATCATTAGACTTAATCTAATTAAATGTTAGTTGACCTAAAAAAAAATTCACATGAACTGAAATGCTGAAAGATTGTTGTCTCTAGAGAAAACATTGCAAATTTTTGCTTAGTTTTCGCTAATTATTGTCTTACAGTCAATATTTTTTGTTTCAGGTTATTATGGTGTACGATAATCTATTATCACAAGCTTCAGCCACGGTGACTGCTGGCGGTGTAGGATACACGTATGTCAACATAACACTGAAGAGTGAACGAGGAAAAGGATTGGACTATGACATCGGAATATATTATGCATAGAAGAGTTGTGTTTTAAATACGAGTATAATGATAGAATAGGCAGTGCTTATATTATTTGAGCTGATAACTAAAATAACCATTATGTAATTTTTCAAAGTTTTTGGACTGAGAATACTGAAATAAAGTGGGATTTAAAATACTTACGAGTGTCTGAAAAAGTATTTAATTAAGATTTCTGAAACAACAAATTCACTTATTAACATTGTTAAACATCCAATCGTCCAAATCCATGGGGCCTAAAGCAATACACTTCACTAAATCAAAAATGATGGAGGTAGACCCAATCCTTTCAAGACAGCATCTTCTAACCCAAGGCATCCCACGTAAACCACATAAAATATTCCATTCTCCTTTCACGTCACGTTACTGTGAGCCTTATAATATTTCATAGTGAGGAAAGGGCAAATTATATCAGCGGGCAGGCAGCCATCTAGCGGATGCGACGCGGAGCCAAATTGGTGGAGACAACATGCTTTTAGCGCGTCTGTTCAGCCCTCTGCGGATAGTGGTACAATAGGATCACTGCTGGGAGTTTGGCGCAAGTTATAGGAGAAGCACTTTGTTTGATTTGGGTTATTAATATGGTAATAATGACGATGAGATCTAATCTGTTTCCGTTTCAGCTTGGGCATAAATGCTTTTGTATGTCTGTCCCGCTGTACGGCTGTCCGTTTGTTCTTCTCTACAGGTCGCATTTTTCAACAGATTCTCTTGAAATCTTGTGAGCAGGTTCGATAATTATATAAAAAAAATTCGAGAGTTATTCGATTTTTTTTCAAAAAAAGTCTTCTAATTCGAAATATGTTTAAAATACATAGTATGTTTTTGATGCGTCAATGTGGAGACAGATCAACGACAGGGTTTTTGGTGAATTATTCCTGTGGATCAACACTATATGTCGTTTTTAAATTTTAGATTTTATGCATTTACAATGCTATTTTTATACTAAGATAAATTATATACTAAAAATTAAAGCCTTCAGACGGGATTCGAACTTTTTCGAGGTCGAAATTCGAATGTCGAGGGTATATCCTCACATTGATGAAATAACGCTGGTTTGCAGCGAAAAAGTAAAAGTCTAGAAAATTTCGGTCAGTGCATTGGGCCGGAGTTCGAGTCTTACTAAAAGGTTGTTCCATATTCAACCTACAAACGTCTCGATCCACGGATTTTTTCTAAACTCACCCCAAATTCTAACGTCAGCAAAACAAATAACTAAATAAAAATCTATTCATATTTAGATTACAGTGTAGAGTGAGAACAAAATTAATTGGTTAACATTCGACAAGCTTGAAACAAGAAAAATAAAAAAGGGTTTACGCAATACCGATCTATAATAATAACTTGGACCACATTATCGGGCGTCGCTCCATGACTGTTATGAGATGTTCCTGAAGAGTTTCTTCAAACTTGCGCTGATACAATTACGGAGTTATCTTTGCTTTGTACTAAACAGTGTTCGAAATAATGAGCCCTGCTAAATATACGACTATGGTATCAAATGTCTGTGTTCATAACTGGATATTAATACAGCGCTGTTTCACTCAAATGCATGCGAAATTATTGTTTCCTTGTTTTATTAAGTCAATAACAATACTTCACCTTTGAAAATATTACGTTTACTGTAGTTGAACGTAGAAAAAGATTTTTAATTTTCTATAAGTCACTGAAAATGGAAAACTTATTGTTTTAAGTCTAAGCAATAATACAGCGCTACTTGAATCGAATTATGCGAAGTACGTTTGAAATAACTAGGTTCTTGAACTTATGTTAGTTTCTATTCCCATAAAACTCTATGCTGATGAGGTTGTTTTATTATTTCAATAAATGTTTTTTCGCCTTTAAGAGTATTAACTTTTTACTATACTTGTAGGTAGTAAAAGTTTAAAGCACTTATACGCCACTGAAAACGGAAAACTTATTGTTGTAAGTTTAAAAGCATTAAGTACATACACTAAGAATTATGGACTAAAGTGGTATGGATTAACTCATGCAGCAAGTGTGGTTGTAAAGTATGGACTCTCAATCTACATGCAAATAGGGTGTTAACTGAAGCTTTATCGTTCTAGTTTGTTCACTGGCAATAGCTGCTGGCATATGTTCTGCCAAGTTACTACTGTGCCAACAGAAAGAATTGCCATCAATGCTGTTGAAGCAAAGGGCTGAAACCTATTTTATATTTTTCATGTGACAAACCTGACATTTAGAGCTGATTGAACTATATTATTTTGCATTACGCTGAAATGAGAAATCGTTTAGGTACTATTCTTAAAAATGTGGAATTGAATGAAATAAAGATCTTGAATAGAACTTAAGAATGGATTAAATTAAAATTCTCTCCCTTGTAGATTAAGTTTTCTTAAAAGACAATGGCATAAACAATAGCTACTTACTTAAACTCATTCTTTCTGAAATAGAAATGAACTCGAATAAAAAGAAAACTTTTTCAACCTCTCTTTGATCGTCTTTCGAAAAAGTTGGCGATCGTTAACACGAAAACTAAAGTCATTAGGTTCTATCCATCTGTAAGCTTTCAGAGGAATTCCTGGAGAAAGCTGAAAAGTAGGACGAATTAAACAGTAATCTGTCTTGTCAGCATTCTCCCATCATCAAACTCGATTTACAGGTTTTTGATCAATTCATCAAGTTAAATAATGTTTTATAGATTTTGAGAATGCTCTGATTTAGGCCAAACTTACTTTTTTAAATTTGATATTTTAGCATTCACAATGCTATTTCTATACAATACTAAATTGATTGTCGAGGGCATTCCTTACGTTGATGAAATAAGCTTGCAGTGTAAGAATGGGATATACTAGAAGAAATTCGATGATGCCACTAGTGACTCAGTAGCTCAGCGGTAAGAGTATTTGACCAGACATCCGAAGGTCGCGGGTTCGATTCCCGTCCAAGAATATGATCTGGAGCGCGTCGTATTTTTCTAGTATATTATTTAGTACCAGACTTACTTATTTTTATCATCATGTAGCTTCACTCTTTGTCATTTCATTGCGTTGGACTAAAACAGCATTCGAAATATTACTTTACTTACTTACAAACACGATTATTAAATACTAACTAAGCTTGTGTATTCGTATCATATATTTTTGGTCGCCCATCCCATGACCGACCCTTGCGAAAGTTGCTTAACCTCCGCAATCGCAGGACCAGGCGCCATACCACTGCGCCACCGAGCTCCTTCAAGTATATTCGTAGCTGGATATAAATCAGGCTGTTTTAAGTAATGTAAGACAGTTTACTTTCTCACTTTTAAAAAGTGGAGCACGAAAAGTTACCTAGAAAACTGGCGAAGAAAAGGGTAGTGAATTATTTTATTCTGAACAGCTGTTTTCAGTTTAAAACTTCACGTTCTAAGTAAGTACTTATATTTTCAAACGGTAGTACATTTAAAAGTATAACTTAACTATGCGCCAATAACTTAAATTAAAACAACACTACATCATGTAATGTTTTCTGAGTTTATTTATTATTACAACTGCAATTTCTTGAACTGCACATGTAACAAATGCTAGTTTTTGAATAGGTCGACAAGAAACGGTTTTCTTTTTATTGTTATTTTACTTTTACCACGCTTCGGAACTTTCACAGTTACGCCCTTACTTAAAAAAATGTATAGCAGATATATAGTTACACAGTGTTTTGTTCCTTTCTTTTGAATGTCAAACTTAAATAGTTTGACAGAGAGTAACCATTGTGTAACCACACATCTGCTATACAATCTTTATTAGTAAGGGGGTAAGAAGGTAGATATAGTGTAAAGTAATTATGCGATTTTGTTAACAATTGTTTAGGTAACGTTACTTACAGTTTGATGTAGGTATTGCTTATAATTTTATGAGATTGTGTTTTACCGCCAGTCATTCAAAATTTGTATACTAAAAGTAAATAATAAAAGGCCTGTGACGTTTCATTTGGTTCCCAAAAACTAAAGCAAAGAGATAACAAAACAAACACTGTCTTAATCTTGTTATCTTAGAATTTGATTTATCAAGAATTTACTCAAATCATTAAGTAATAATATTTGAGGTACAGTCGAGTTCATTAATGTTTCAATAGACTGCTCTATTTATTCAAATGTAGGTGCAGTCGAGTTCATTAATATGTTTGCACTTTTGACAGTTCTTCTACCTTTAGGCCTTTGTAATAGAAGTCAACATCCTGTCAAAAGTACCAACATATTAATGAACTCGACTGTACCTATTGAATAAATAGAGCAGTCTATTGAAACAGTATTCAAAGCGAGGTCGTTGCTAGATTTCAGTGACAGGAAAGCCCTAAGTCTTGTGAGAGCCGTCTGCTAAGAATAAGATATCAGAGGCGGAGCAGTAAGGTTTGCCAAACGTTCAAGAAGTAAGAGATAATGCCAATTTCAGAGATTTACTCTGACTGAAGGAAAACACAAGATTAACTACACTGGCCTTCAAAACTGAGTACCACACTTTTAAAATTATTGTAATAACTTTAAAAAAACAACATATTCTTCGAAATAAAATTGATTAAAAAATAATAGTTATTAAAATCATAATTTCACAATCGATAACCTTCTTGAAAAAAAACCCTTTTAATATTTCAAAACTCTAACTTCTATAGTTTAAGAGAAATTGCAGTTTTAATAGTGTGGTAGGTACCAAATTTTGAAGGCCAGTGTAGTTTTCAAGGTTTTATTTGATAAACGTGTCAGAACATTTTTATAAATAGACTGCTGATTCATAAAAAAAAATGTGAATATTTTTAAAGTAACTTTTCCTATACTCATTTATATACAATTCTTTAAAATCAAAGAACTCAAATTAATCGCACATAATTTATTCAGTCTAGGTCGTAATCAAAACTTTGTAAATGTCACAAAAAAGGAGCTATGACGGTTCTTAGGCAGAAGTCATTAAACCTAAAATAACATATTTATTTATTCTGACTTGATGTAAAAATATTAAATTGAATGTTTAATACATTTTCAACAGTTTTGAAACAAAAAAAACGTTACCATAACCTTACCACCGCTACGGAAACTGAGCCTACAATTTTTTTCTAAACTATTCTCATTTTTAAGGGAATAGGGATTTATTCTTGCTTTTCTCAAGCTTCATGGCGCTTAGAGTCCATCAAACAGATATGACAAAGGAGCTTTAGCTTCGTTTCGCAGCATTTGGACTATTGTTTTGAAGAACCTTTAGAAACTTCAGTTGAGAACATGTTTCAGCAAAGCGAACACTTTACGTTCTGAAAATTTCTGAAAAATTACGTTCTGAAAATTTCTGAAAAATTCTTTTGACCAATGATTTTTGTAAACACTTTCTATTCATAATTATCAAATTGCAAACAAAGCTGTTTGTCATTTGATAATGGTGTTATTAATTAGTATTATTTTATTTTTAGATAGGTTTTTAAGTAGCGTTCTGTTTTGAAATTTTGAATAAAATAATAGAATGATAAACTTTGAACGCAAAACATTTTTTTCTAACATCGTCTTCTTTCACAAATAAACTAGTGGCTCTGTGAGCTATAGCCCCGCGTTTAATTTATAAAAAAATTTCGAAACGTCTGAAATATTGTCTTTTCCCCATATCTCCGTCATTTTGAAAAATTTCGAAATACTATTCTTAAAAAAAATCATATAATTACCGATCCTGCTCACAAAACTTCACGAAAACGGATGAGAAATACTACCTGTAGAGGAAAACAGCAGGGCAGCTGGGCAGCCGGACATAAAAAGCATTTTTGCCCAAGCTGAAACGGAGGCGCTCCGCGCTCGCTTAGTCAAGAAATGAGATATTTTACTTACCATTGCCACCAGTCAAGTTAATTAACTAGAAATGAGTCAGTTACATTATATTATTAAGGCGTTCCTTTACTAAAGCGTGATAGCAATGAGAAAACGACATGCGCGGGAGCGAGACCGATTTGGCAGATTAGGCGAAAAAATCACAAATTAATTCGTAGTGATTGAAATAATAAATGTATGGCTAAAATTTTCGGTCATAAAATCAGTTTAACAGAAAAGTATCGAAAACGGCATTTTTATTGCTTAGTTTTGCAAATATTTTGTTTCTTTTTTAATAAAAAGCACATTTTCAAAATAAAACACTATCGAAAAAAATATTACTAATCGTGTTTCTGTTCTGTATATATTTAGTTAAAGGACTGAAGTTACACATACTAAAATATTACGAAGGAAATCCTTTTAGAAGTCCGGTACTGTGCTTAAAAAAACACGTTTCACTATATACCGGGCCTTAATATTTACTTCGTCAAACAAAACGTATTAACGGATAGCCTACTAATTTTCATTCAGCTCTAAAAATAGTGTCATTGCTTTTATCCTGTCAAAATGCAAACGATCAGTATAAACAGCAATTTAGTCGGTTGACAGTTGAACAAAACATGACCATTTTTCATCGGTACCCTGATACGAATACGATGGAGCAATTAGTGCTTGCCTTGTTTGGGTTTCCTGCAATCAACTTATCAGATAGACAAGGAAATTGTGTACTAGCAGCTTTTGACTAATAATGTTTCAGGATACCTGGTTTTGTATTTGCACTGTAATCTATATACTGAGCTAACATTAGTTCTTGAGTGAAAATTTTAAAAAGCTACCTTAAAAGGGTCATACTGACATTTAAGAGTATGGCAAAACTGGTAAGGCTACACGGAAAATTAGAAGCTGAAATGTCAATTTAGTGTTGAATAACCGTACTAGTAATTCAATAGTGAACCTGACTTTTTATATTGTGTAGGTAGTGATTTAAATATTAAATTATTATACAACGTGTTACAAAAATACCCCTAATGCCGAATATGGTATATAGGGACCATCAAACTAAACAACTTTTACTCTGGTACCAACTTTGAAATCGCGAAAAAGAAATCAGCTGTTTCATACAAGAAATATTTACGAAAGTATCAAAATGTATGAAACATTTGTTTTTTTTCGCGATTTCAGAGTTGGTCCCATAGTAAAAGTTGTTCAGTTTGGTGGTCCCTATATATCATATTCGGCATTAGGGGTATTTTAGTAACATGTTGTATACGTATTTAACTGCTTTTGCCGCTTAAAATATAAATTGACGTCATGTTTTTTTAACAAAAAGTTAAGATCTCTTTTAATCCAAATGTTAACTTAGATGTGTTTTGCAGAATAATTTACCATATAAAAACAATTTTCTCTGTCACAAAGGCTCTGATTTAAAACAAAAGCTACTAATATTCGACTCGGTTCAATACAAATCAATACTCCGAACTAATCCGGGCGTACGCCGGACCCAGTACGGACCGGGCAAAACCGGGCAATTAGTGCATGCCCGCCACTCGTACGGATATCCGGAAATCCGTCTATCGATTCGCACGCGCCAATTATCCGTTCGTTATAATCAGGGCTGCCATGGAACTTTGAATATACGATATAGGAAACCAATGACATGGAAAAGGTTCGTATATACGCATTTGAAACGTTTGGGAAATACTGTTCTGTAACAAATTAGAGGTTCATAATTACCCGTATATTGTTTGCGTCCTTTATCCACACCGTTAATATTAACTGACTGATCATATGGTCAGTCAGGCTTTTAATAACAAAATGAGGGTAATGTTTCGTTCTCCAGAATACATAAAATGTCGGTCATTATTATTTTACTTGTTAATTTATTTTGAATGCAAATTATGGTATTTATCCTTTTATATGAGTATGTAACGTTTTAACTTCAGTAGACCGAAGTGGTAGTTATTACAACTACAAGAATCAATCAGTCATATCCACCTCAACTGGTTATTAAAAAATAAGTGATGAGAATAAAATAAATAAAATTAATTTAAAGTTATACATTAGCAGCCCTAAGTACCGATCACGATTCGTCCATTTCATACACAGAACACAAAAAGCAAGGGTGTATTAAAGCTTGGCTCAGTCTTATATTGGCTACGATTTCATTTCACCGTTTTGTATCACGAAATACCAACGGACAGAAGAAAGGATTTAAATTAAATAAAATAAAAATAAATAAAACATTTATATTTTTTTCATAATAAAATTTTGGACTCCTTTTTGTTGCACTTGATAATTCTCATAAAAACACCGTGCTTAACTTTCTTTGTACAACGCTGAAATCTGGAAAACCATTGCTGTTTTGAATAAAATACAAAAAAAACAATATTTAAAAACGTGATTTCTAAGTTTTACTTTGTTCGCTTTTGAATAAGTTTAAACATCCTCGTACATACATATCCACATCACAAAACAATTTGCAAATACAAAATAATTACATTTGCTCCAAATCTGATAAAAAAATATTTACAATAACAAATGCACTCTTTCTTTTATTCATTCCTCCACTTCCATAAATAACGAACAAAATCATCGCTTTGCTTTTGTTCTCTGGCGGTATTTTCATCCATTTTTCCGTGGAGCTCGTTACACTAAGCCCATTAACACAATCTATGCGCCATAGTTCTGATAGTAATGGGCTTGTTTATACGATGGCTCTCGACTCGAGATCTCTTCGCGAGTGTTTTGTTTCGATGCTTCGTCGTATCCACATCTCACCAAATTTTGTGCCGGGGATTAAAAATGATGTTAATACTACATAAATTCTACGCTGCACCTTTTGAATTTATTTATCGTTGATGGTCCAAGTTTTAGTAAATTTCTATCTAACCATAAGAAATAAACAAAAGAAATTGCAATATTATAAAAAAGAAATGAAGACTGCTAAAAGATTTACTGAATCTAACTTTCAGGTTAGGGTTCAGTATTAAATACATTGTTACAATTAGACAACATAATATTTTTTAATAGGTGCTCTTTTTAGCATCCTGATTATTTTATTTCAATCTGATTTAAAATTAAAGCCTGACATTGACTAATGTTGATTTGCTTCCGCTCTCCATGAAACATTGATTAGAGTTGATGAGTTTCAAAAATTTAATTGCATTTCACAAATTCATGAAAGATTGATAGGCCTACAGGGGTTTAGAGATATTTGCGTTCGGCACTCTGGTAATACAATTTAAAGTTTTGGAAGTCCACATGAGCCTCCGTCTGGTTGCTATGGCAACTCCCTCACTGAATTTTCGGTAAACGCGCGTTGTGTATGGATGAAGCAAGCGATTTTCCAAGGAGGTGAATATCATTAGCTGATCGGAGCGGTTCAATGCTCAACTGGTTACATTAGCTTAGGAAACCGTTGGGGGATGTGGGATTTGAACCGTCTATTATCCTTACAGACTCACATTTAAAGATAGGTATATTATATCGTAGACGAAGTCGCGTTATAAACTTAACAGTATTTTGGCCAAAACAAAACAGAAACATTTTGCTTTTAGAAACAAATGAAGAATGCTTTCGAATAAACTTATTTTTTTTGTTTTGTTGGTAACATACATAACCTCATTTATAATTATCTGTAGACATTAAATTACTTATATTATGTTGTATGTTTCGTTTCTAAGATAATATTGAAACCAGAGCCTGTGAAATAGTGTGGTTAAAAATCTGATTATACGTTCGCCAATTTATCTGATACTAAAATCCGAAGGCGTTTAAATCTACAGATGTATTCTTTCAATTACATTTGGTTGGGTCTTTTAATTCAATGCGTTGGGTTCGCATCGAATAATCAGAGACCCAATTCTTATAAAGCCTCATGTTACAAGGGATAACATTAGACTAACAAAGGACGACCTTTGAAAATGGAGGTTATACCTGAAGAAGGTAGAATTGACCTTTCAGAGAGTAAATTGTTTTTTTCTTTTTAATTTATTGGGATCACCAACAGTTCATAAATTGATACTTTTGCAGACATATTACAACAACTACTTATTGAACGCAACATGCACTACACTATAGTTTAAGTACTTAGTGCCTTATTAAATTAATAGTGTGTAAGTGTGTGTGAGTTTGTGTGTGGGAATGTTTGTGTATGTGTATGCGCGTGAGTGTGAAATGAATGAATAAGTAAGAATCGTATGAGGGAACAAATATGAATGAGTATATAATTACGAATTTTAGAGATCGAGTATTATCTCTACGATTCTTTTCGCATCAGACTCACTGAATCATGATGGATGTCTACTTGACAAATATTGAATTTGAATTCTATTCTGTCGTACAGTAAGGCGTATAATCAGAATATGATCAGCATTATGACTAAATAGTGTGATGTGAGATAAATGGCGTCTATTTATTCAGTAAATTAATACACATAATTATAATTTTAGATACGTAACAAAAATCACACCTTGATACATACTTACACATCTAGATACATTTTATTACTACCTAGTATAATAATGCAACTTGTAGTAATATTGTAGGAAAACGACGATTTTTTTATTTTTTTATTTGACAACATCACATACATTGCTCCGATACCAAAGTAAGTAGCTAAAGCACTTGTGTTATGGAAATCAGAGACGACGGTGGTATCACCACCCAGACCTGAGCCAATTTAGAAAAGTTCGTTTTCTAAATTGACCCAACCGGGGATCGAACCCGGGACCTCAGAGATGGCGACACCTTGAAAACCGGTGTACAAAGCCACTCGACCACGGAGGTCGTCAATTTCTCCTGCATTTCACTGTAATCAACATTTTCTTTGTTCGCCAACATTTAACTTCAATGTTATTATTATCACGAGGTATTCCTGACTTTGGTGACAATTCTGCTGTTTGCGAAACTCTCATATTAATAATTTTAACGTTAATTATTCTAACTTGCCAAGACGATATTATCGTGGTAACGATAACAAGTTGAGATACCGTTATATTTCGCAGACCTACAGTTAAGTACCTACATGTATTACAAAACTTTCTGTAATACATTTTGGAATTAAGTACCTCTCAAACTAAGTTTAGTGTTACTAGGTGTATTATGAATCATTCGAATACATCTTAACTCTAAAACTAAGTTTATTTATTGGAAAACTTTACCCTGGTTACATTTGACGACCTCCTTGGTCGATTGGCTTTGTACACAGGTTTTCAAGGTGTCGACATCTCTGAGGTCCCGGGTTCGATCCCCGGTTGGGTCAATTTAGAAAACGAACTTTTCTATATTGGCTCAGGTCTGGGTGTTTGTGATACCACCGTTGTCTCCGATTTCCATAAAACAAGTGCTTTAGCTACTTACTTTGGAATCGGAGCAATGTATGTGATGTTGTCAAATATTTATTTATTTTATATTTATTTATTTATGTTGAAACTACATTTAAACACAGATAATGTAGGCCGATCTGTATTATATTAGATATAAAAACGTTGGTCTTCGCAAAAAATCTAGGAACAAAATATATTTACGAAATAAAGAAATGTATTTAATTGCAAACTAAACGCACTCGAGTTCAATTACTCCACTATTAAAACATATTTTATTCTATTATAAAACAAGTTTTCGAGTGAAAGCGAATTATATCTATTAATGATCGCTTACTTTGTGATCACTTACTAAGTGAATTTCATATGTAGTTTTTGACATACTAATAAGGACATAACAGATATTCCAATTGTTTTCGGATACTCGTATAAAACAAAATGTATCAATGAGTAAACAAAAGAAAGAAAATGTCTCCAACTCCTGTAACTACGTTTATTCACCCCAGTGTTTGGACTGGGGGAGTGGGGACTGGATTGTCTGATTTCAGCCCGGATTCGAACGGAAACTTTAGCGTAACACTTCTTTTTGGAGTCTCGTTTGTAGCCTTAGGCTACAATTTCAGATAGATGTTGAACATTTGGCAGAATTAAATATTCTTTTTAGGTTACTGTGTTCAGTGTCGTGTAGGCCTAGAGGAATATTCTATTTCGAATAAAATCCCATTATATATGTATAATTCAATCTGAGTTAAGTTTTATTGGTGAAGGCTAATTTCTAAGACTTAAAGCATTTGTAGGTATGTCAGAAAACCAATGGAAATGATAAAGTCCTTAAAAAAAACTGTATTTCTTACCTTTTTTACAATTCCCATCATCTTACCATTGATATTTCAGCCATACGTTTCCACATTTAGATTATCATTTTACATAAAGATTCGCATCTCCAACACACATCTAAAACTTACAAAAAAAAACAACGATTGTAACCAATAAGAAAAAAAACAGTGATTGTAACATGCAAGAGAAAATATCGGGGTTCTTTCCTGGCAGAATCAGAACGGCCGGGATAAACCGGGCTCAGCGACGCCGCGCTCCCGCTGAGCGATAGACAGTGCTGGATCTAGCAGCTTATTTATTACCGACGACGACAATAAAAGAAAATCGCCTGCCGAGAATACAGTTTTTAGCGGAAAAATCACTGCGAAACAAATGAAGCACGTTTTTGTATGCGAAGATCGTGTCAAAATCTACGATATTTCATTGCCACGAATATTTGTAAAGAAAATAATAATTCCTGAAGAAGCCATATTAAAATAAGGTCAGTTTCCGATAGATATAATATAATCAATAAAATACAATTACTGTTCAACTAGTAAACGTTAAAAATCTTATGTCATTGAAGTCTTCTTACTTTGTTTTTAGCTCCGAAAATTGTACGTAAGAAAATTCAATAAAATCTTCATTATAATCAAATAACTGTTCGAGATTTTATTATAATCAAGCACCTTACTTTTTACGCAAGGAATTAATCGAAATTGATTTTTTCTACACTGTCGGAATGTTTACAAATAGGTTTAACCATCAAAATGCGAACAAAAACATCGTTTAACCTCCACAAAGATCAAACATTAACATTTTTATTTATGAACCCCGTGTATTTGAAACAAAATGTTATTTGGATAATATCCCGGAGGAAGGGTGCGCCAGATGAACGATTAATCCAAATTAATTCATTCATTTAACCCTTTCCTGGTATTACTCAAAACGAGGCGTGTATAAATTCCCCTGTTTGAACAATTTTGCCATAAAGCAAAAGGTACAAGCTTTTACGCTGTCACTTAACGTGTAATATGAAGTGACGTTACAAAATCAAATGTCTAAGTAAATTTACTTATCTCTTCGGACAAAAAATAAGGAGTATTCTCATGTAGTACGTTAGTACATAAACCTCAGTGCTTCTCCAATAGGTCACAAATTATTATCCGTCTATAAAATGTACCTACACACTTAGTAAAGAAGGTAATCATTAAATTGTATATTTGATCGCATCTTCGTGTAAAGGTGATTGGGAGAAACATTTTTCAAAAAACATAATTTAAAAACAAGAGAAACTCGTGCGCTGCAGAACTTAAGATTGTTAAATAAATATTTCGTTATCAAAATCAAATGATTAAGTCTGTATAAACATATACATACATTATTTCCAGCATCATAAGTATATAAACGCAAGTTGTAAAAACAATAGTTCTTTCCGTTGTCTAAACAAATGCGGTAGAACAAACAAACAACTATCACTGTGACAGAACGTTAGCGTCAGTACTATCGATACTTCAGAAACTAATTAAAATAACGATATTTAATTTTGAGCGATTTCCTAAATATGACGTTTCGCCGCTTATCGGAGGTTATCTAGCGAGTTGACTCCATTCGTCGCTTGCGCACCGCACAAGTTGGTTCGAGAAAATGTTATAAACTTTAAGTGTGATGAAAGCGTGATGCGGGTGGTGTTGACTTTTGTTTTGGGTTTCATTTGTGCGTGTACAAGCTACGACATGTTTGTGGGTGACACTGTACACAAGAAAATGGTGTTCCATCAACGTGTTAAAGACTTTGCTATACCATTCAAGAAGCGGATAAAAACTTTGACGTATACAGACTCAGAGAAAAGGATAATAAAGGTACTTTTTTGTAGCACTATCAGTTATATAAATGTTATATTATAAAATTAGATTATTCAATGAAATTTAAAGTTATAAAATAATTAATTATATTAAAATGAATCAATTATTATGATAACATAAATTATTGAACTTGTGTTTATTTCCCTAATAATGAAATAAATATACAAGTGAATTATAAATTAATCTTAGATAATTATGATTGCATGAGTTAATAAAATTGTGCCCTCGTCCCTTCTCATTTGCTGCGCATGACTGGGCCCATAATGTAGGTACTATATATAAACAACCATTGTGGAATAGCAATAAAGCATTGAATTGAATTGATTATATACATACAGCTATAATATATAACATTGAGAAGACGATATTCATATTGTTGTTTAATAGGTAGGTATTGCACAAAACGAAATGTTGTATGTAAACAATAGGTGGTTATACTACTGTGACAATACAATAACTATCATTTCCTTCATGAATTTTCATAGTTTTGTATTTGTTCATAATCTTACTATATTGATAGATAGATAGATAATCATTTTATTTCTTGCTTTATTTATTTAATACATAACAACATAATTTTACACGTTATAAATTTATATTAAGTATACAAGATGTTACAAAAGTACCCCTAATGCCGAATATGATAGATAGGGACCATCAAACTAAACAACTTTTACTATGGGACCAACTTTGAAATCGCGAAAAAAAAATCAGCTGTTTCATACATTTTGATATTTTCGATTTTAATTTTTGTATGAAACAGCTGGTTTATTTTTCGCGATTTCAGAGTTGCTCCCATAGTAAAAGTTGATCAGTTTGATGGTCCCTATATACCATATTCGGCATTAGGGGTATTTTTGTAACACCTTGTATAGTTATTAAATTTAGATTTTTTGCATTCACAATGCTATTTTTATATTAAGATAAATAATATTATAAAAAATACTAGAAAAAATCGACTCACCCGTAGCACCTCAGACGGGACTCGAACCCGCACCCTTGGGATTCCGGCCCAATGCACTGACCAATCATGCTACCGAGTCGCTTTTTCCTAATATTATTTATCTTAGTATAATTATATTGTTACTAATCTTAAAATATTCTCGACGAATAAGTATCTCTTTGAAATGAAATGAAATGAAATGAAATGAAATGAAATGAAATGAAATGAAATGAAATGAAATGAAATATTCAAATAAACTTAGAGATATTAAGTGCTTTTGAATGGTCTATATTTTCCTACCACCCATTCGAGACTTTTTTAGCTGACAAGAAGAATGGGCGCAAGAAACTTATCAGCTTTGTCAGAAATCAGAGTAACGATATTTACAAAGAAATTATATCGTTACCAAATACCTTAATTTAAAACAACATAATAAATAAAACAATAAAGTTATTAAAAACTGAAAATTAGGATAGTTACTTATAATGTTACATCCATGCATTGCTGTCTTTTAAATAATCTTCTACTTTGTAATAACCTTTGCTCATGAGCGTCTTTTTAACATGTATTTTGAATTCATGCAAAGGCAGTTCAATTACATTTTGTGGAACTTTATTAAAAAGGGCAATTCCTTTCCCCATAAATGAGCCCCTAGTTTTTGCTAGTCTAAAACTAGGAACGGCAAGTTTGTCTTTATTTCTTGTATTAAAACGGTGTACATCACTATTTTAGCAAGTGAGCAATAATGTTTCCTTACATTAACTAAATTATCATAGATGTATTGGCCTGCCACTGTTAAAATATTAATTTCTTTAAACAATTCTCTTAAAGAATCTCGCGGCCGAAGGTTGTATATGGCGCGAACAGCTCTTTTTTGGAGCACAAAAATATTTCCAATATTAGCTGCTGAGCCCCACAACAACATTCCGTAGGACATTACACTATGAAAATAACTAAAACTTACTTACTTTACATTAATGACTCAAAAAAAACATAATCACCGTATGTTTCTCAGACACTTGTATTTTAGTTAGAAATGACCGTTAATAAACTGTCAAAATGAACGTGAGTTCACGATAACAAAAACAATTACGGCTAGTAAGCACAGTGTTCAAAAGTCCATTACAGAAACTACACAGTTCTAATAAAACTGCGGTAGCATGAAATTATCTTTTTTTTCACGTTCGCATTCTATATGTGGCAGCTACAATGATATTCCTTTACACAAAAGGGTAGGTATGTGTTTTTGGAAACCTACGAAAATACGCTTCTATTTACTAACAAACTAACAAAACAATCAAAATAACTTTTTGAACAAACAAACTAATAACGATATTTGTTAATGGTATTGACCCTGAAAATGTGCTTATGGTCATATTTGTATAATTCACAGAGTAACTATGTATTTATTGGAAAACACTGTCGAACTGGCATGGTTGGAATCGGATCGTTAATGTATTCAAAAATTATGTTGCAAATTATTTTGCTAAATATTTCTACCAAAAAGTCACAGTTTACATTCCATTGAGCAATAATGAACCTGTCGTAATCGATTTTAATTACAACGACGCAACCAGTCGTCCTCATTTTATTTTATGTTTACTTAATTAACACGACAAAGTTTTCTAAATTAGACATTATTACAATATGTTGGTTGGTTGGCACTAAGTGATTGTTTCCATAAAAATAAAATCATCCCCACTCACATGTTGCCCTTCAGATGTTTTGTGTTTGTGTTATATTTGTGACATGTGTGATTTACCTTAAGGCGCGTAGTCTAGTCAGCACACTAGCGCCGCCATTGGAAAAAAAACCATAGTGCTTAGATAAAGACGAAAATACGAATTATCTCTCTGTAGTGCAATCTGAGGAAGCTTTGTGGTACTTTTAATCACTTCCACAATATTGTCTAGACTGTCGTTTAGTTTAACGGAGTTTTATTACTAAAAGTGGCCACTTTTCGCAAAGAAACTCCATTAAACTAAACCACAGGCTAGAAAATATTGTTTAAGCTATAAAAAGTAAAAGCTTCTTCGGAGTGCACTACAGAGAGATAATTCACAATTTTGTTTTTATTTTAGCACTGTGGTTTTTTTTCCAATAGCGGCGCTAGTGGGCAGACTACGCCCTCTTAACAAAAAAGAACTCAAATTCCCAGCTAAGGCCCGCCACATACAGACGGTATTTTGATTCGGAATTCCGAAACCGTCTGTATATAAATCTGTATGTGGCGGGCTTAAATCGAGAATCACTCAGAGAAACTGATAAATTAGTAACTATAATATTTTACCACAGTTCCTTGACCTGCATTTTAATAATAAATTATTATCAGGAACCAGTTTTATTGTGATAGTCATAAAATACATTGTAAAATAAGAATGTATGTTTAAAACATTTAATAGGAAGGTTAAACAGCTATGTTAGTCAGGCAGGAAACTTTATACGTATGTTAAAAAACCTTGAAAATAAGGAAGCATATTTTATTTATTTTGTTTTATAAAACCTATCTAGCATCTAGAAAATACTTTTATTAATTGTTCTTATAAATTAATCACACTTTGAGGAAGCGTCCGTTACCTCTATTTTTTATAATGCAAAATCATTGTTAGATTTTATTGAATACTTATCATAAAACCTTCAAATCCAACTAAAATAAGACTTATAATTATAGTTTGATTAGTCAAACCTCAGGTCAGACAAGAAGGCTTAGTCAAAGTCCTAACTAAAAGCAAAAAGGCAGCTTTGACTAAACTTAACCTCAAGATGTATAAAAGCTCAGACGCTCCTAGGTTTGCCTAGTCAAACCTAGGAGCGTCGGAGCTTCGGAGTTTGCCTATAATAAATACATGAGATTAACACCCGTTTGCACTAAACTTTAGAATCGCCTAGTCTTTTCCTAACCACGACTTGACCAAATTAAAACATTGTCATGAACTTAAATGTCATGCGCATAATTATCTTGCAGTCAGGAAAAGTCTTCGGCGATTCTTAAGTTTAGTGCAAAGCATTATGAGCGTAAATTAATAATAAGTTTTATCTTTTGTTTCAGGGTGTAGCAGCCATAGATAATGACTTCTCACACGCTAGTGCAAATATCACAGATGGTGGTGTCGGCTGCTCATATGTCACAGTGAGAATGAAGAGTCAACGGCACCATCCTCTCAACTTTGAAGTCGAAATCTATGTATGACCTGATCTAGAAAGCAGCTTGGATATCCAACCAAAAAGAAACCAAACGCGTTACATAATACGTTTGAAATTGATCCGCGCTAGTCTCAAAATGAATCTCTACAATTTAGAGGAAGCGTATATTGATTGAGTGAGGCGCAGGCGACGCAGACATGTCTGTCCCTGACCTATACGTTCGCTTTTAATGTCTGCGCTGCGTGAACTGTGTTACGCTTGCGTCTCAAATACGCGTAGCCTTAGCATAGTGTAAAGAATTAGTGCAAAATAATGTGATTTTTGTTATTTAGTGTTTTGGAAGTGTTGAATGCTCGTCAGCTTTAAAACTCTCTTGGATAATTTAGAATAAATTTTATTGAAATACCAAGCTTGTCATTTAAGCGTATTGTTCTTGTTTTAAGTTAATTATGTTTTTAAAATAAATTGATACTGGTGATAATCTTTTAAAAAGTAGATATTTTTTCCTTGATTAATTAAATCTATCAAAAAGTTTAAAAATATTATTTATTTCTTAAAAACTAATGATTTTGTTATATATTTTTTTAATATTTTTATATTTCACTTTTTTTAAACAGTCTTCCATAATTTTCAAACTAGTTTTCTTACACCCGTATTCACAAATATTATTATGAGGTCTTACTGTACCCGCGGACGGACAGCGTCCCAATTACCAATCACACGTAATACGTAATATAAACGAACCAATCAAAGAACTCTATTTCAACGCTGTGGGGTAAGCAAGGGTCGTTTGAGTGTTGTTCTTGTATGCGGGTTGTTAGTTTTTCTTACAATTCACCAATATTTCTTAAAAGTTGTGTATATATGTGTACGGCTTGGCCAGAAACAGAAGAAATTAAATAAAATGGAACTAAATTTTTTTAGTACAAAATATAGTGAGAGTTGCTAATTTTATTCGTGATTTTGAAGTGTTTGCAAAGAAAGTGGCGCCCTCATTTTTTGTCAACTTTTTATGGTGAAGCTGTATTTTACCATCCACAATATTATTTTTGTGGTATGTATTTATTACATTTTTGAGCGAATAGAATAGTAAACTGGACCAGATTTTCAATCAAACCAACCCGAATGACTATTATACGGTTTTCTGCACATTTTCGATCTCCCTTGAAGGTTAATTTCACGCCTGTCGGTTCTTGAAAACAATTTCATATGTTACTAGCTTTCGCCTGCGACTACGTCCGCGTGAACTTTGTACTTAATCATTTACAAAAAAATCGACTTACAGGACTTTAGTTGAAATATAAATGGATTTTTTGTCGAGAATCGCTAATTTTCTTGTATAACGTAAAGGCGTTATGTTACTACAAGTATTTAAAACAATATAGACATACTAATATGCAACTTTTATTCGGAAAATTCATTTCGATCACGTACCGTCGTAAATCAGTGATGGAAAAACTTTGGTAAGATTAAACAGGAGCAACGCATCGGCCGCACCAAATGTTTGCGTGCGGTGTTCGGTTTTTGTGGCCTACAATAAATCTGACTAACCATGGTGGTTAGATGCAAGAATCGGATAATACTTGGATGTGGCAATCGCTATGTACAAAAATATCACTATTTATTTTTGAATACGAATTGGTTTAGCTACAAAAAAAAATCGGTTTGTAATAAGTAGTTTAGTGGCGCGAAATTTATCAAATATAAGTATTTAAATTGTTTTTTTAAGAAAACGTTTTTACAGTGTATCTCAATTTTCGAATAAAAGACGAACCTTACATTTAAATAGCGTGTAAACTGGGTAGGTATCAGTGGCGAGGGGTGAAATTATGGCGAAGGTAAGCTGTTCTACTAAATGGTATTATCTGCGTAGTGGATCGGTGGGGTGATGTTTCTAAAAGGTAAGCCGATGAGCATCGGCTTGTATGGGCCCTTCACCACTGGTAGGTAATAGGTACTGTGTTATGAAGTCCAAGTAATTATTGCACAGTGCCAAAATAGTTTTAGTAATGGTTTGCTATAACTCATTGTGTAATAGAATCTTAATTAATAATGTTTATAGGAAAAAGAAGTAAAAGAGAATATCTTTATATTTACACATATAAAACTTCTCTAAATTATTCCTTGTGTTGATAAATCATCTTCAACATAAATCATATCTCGAAAAACCGAATCTGAAAAACCGCAGCAGAACACGAGCCATGTTTGTCTGTGTTTCCATCACAAAACCGGAAGTTGCAACCCCCAGGGATGAACAAAAAGGGTAGGGTCCTTCCCTTCGTTATTAATGTAATAACTGACACTTTGTTTTATGCGAGTTTCTACTTAACTAGTTTGTTCTTGTTGGTAAGCCGATGAAAGACGCCCCGCGCTGTGAATTTTAAGGGACTAATTAAAAGAGTTCTTTGGAATTATTTCGGCATCGTTGTGTCATAAATGTATGCGCATAGTTGGCACACTAGCGCCGCCATTGGAAAAAAATCATAGTGCTTAAATAAAGACGAAAATTCTGACTCTCTGTAGTGCACTCCAAAGAAGCTTTGTGATACTTTTTATCGCTTAGACAATATTTTCTGGCCTGTTGTTTAGTTTAATGGAGTTTTATTTTTGGGAAAAGTGGCTATTTTTAGCAATAATTCTCCATTAAACTAAAACGACAGGCTAGAAAATATTGTTACAGACTACGCGCCCTTAAGTACTAAAGTGTTAAGAGACTTTCGTTGCTGACTGTACACTCTTTAGTGAAATCTTTGACCTTGTATTGATTGAATGATCAAGAACTAAAAGCTCTCACGTCTCGACAGTGGACAATCACAGTCAACTAGTGCCTGCAATATTTTTCCTCTAGAATGTTCCGAACGCCCAAGAATTTCCAATAATGCTTCTTTCACTTATTTCGCTCCCGATGCCATTAAAATCCCTCCAATAATTCCTTATCGCAACGCCTTAAGGTATAAAATTGAAAATAAAATCAAATGGAGAGAAAAATGTTAACATTGTTGAAATTCTTTCTCGATACTACAAAGGTGAATTCGAAAGAGTTGCCAGTTTCCAAAGCTTAACTTCAGGAGGAAAATTCGATAGCTAAAAGAAAATTGGTTTGGTAATGTACATTTTTCTTAAGGAAAATAGGAAAAGATTTTAAAAACACTTAAAAGAACAAAAGTTAACTGCTCAATATTGTTGAGAGTTATAAATACGACAACCCTTTTCAATTTACTTTAGTTGAGCTTGTTTTAAAAGTTTTTACAAAATTTTAATCAGGTTAAAGGTGCAAAATAACATTGCTAGGATAGAAAATTACTCAAAGTTTATTAAACTTTTTACGGTTTTTAAAAGCTTTTTCTAGCAGTTTATAGTATATTACATTATGTTGTCACACATGTTGAATACCTACATGAAATAAAACATAGTTTTTATTTATTTATGAATTATTAACAAATAAATTTAACTTTTGACTAATACATAGCCCCGCAAAACAGTTTACTCAGTTTGACTGCAGGATCAGTGTGTCTCAAACTTAAACACATAATACTTACATTATTCAACCATGATTGTGATGTGTTTACAACAAAACTTAGCCTTATTTAAACAATCATCACTTACCTATCTAACTAACTTTAGGTCTGATTAAACATCTATCAGCGAGCCACGAAGCCCAGATTAGGAGCGAAACGAACGAGCAAATTAGTCGCCGACCAAAGCCTGATTGATGGATGGCTGTAGTCTTACGCAATTAACTTATCTATGGCATCGGTTGGACGAAACTCCGTGGTGATGTCGGAGAATTCACCTTTCATAACTGAGGAGCGTCGGAACAGAAACCGATAAATCGCATTTATGTTTTTGTGGACAAATGTAAAAAACTGGCCAAGTTCATGGTTTTCTAATTTAGAGTTAAACGAAATATATCATTTTATTAGTGTTAGAACCACTGTTTGGAAACCTAAATTCGGCATTCGGGACTGTAATACCTGTTGAGTTATAAAAAGAAAAAAAATGGATATATCGGTTTTTGACCAAACCAACTGGATATATCGGTTTTTGATAAAACACTGTAGGATGTATCGGTGTTTGATAAAACGCTGGTAGGAAAAATGGTAAGGATTTATCGGTATCTGTTCCGATCGCCATCGTTGTTTAGTACGATTAGTGTATTTATCGGTTTATGTTCAGATTCGGGTATTTCGAAGCCAGATCTAGAGCGGATTTAGCAGTTTTTGACCAGGTTACGTTAACCACAGAGCAAGATATGTACGAGAACAACCAATTACCATCATAAAAATAAAAAAAAACAAAATGTGATCTATCGGTTTTTGTTCCGACGCTCCTCAACTTTGAAGCCGAAATCTAAGTAATAGAAACCGAAAATAAAAGGTTGAAGGTTTCTACTTCTTTATAGATGTTACCGACAAAACGAACTAGCAAATTACCGAGTCGCCTTGATCGATGGCTGTCTAAGCAATCTACTTGTTCATGGTATTGGTTGGACGAAGCTCTGTGGTGAACTTGGAGACCTTATCTAATTTGAAGATTTGTAACTTGACGATCACACGCTATTCTGTACACCTGTGTGTATGAGAGAACCCAAAATCTGAAGTGTGTTCAAATTCGAAATTTAAATCAAATCGAAGTTGTATTTGAAATCGCATTTGTATTCGAAAACAACTTATGTAATTGAATTTCGTAGTAAAGTGGTTGCTGAAGTTTATATAATGTAAGAATTTTTGGATGTGAATAGATCTTATTACTTACCTACTTGTAAATACATATTTTATTAAAAACTCACATTAATGTTATTCCATTTCATAAAACCAATTTTTTGAAATGTTATCTTACACGTATAAGTCTCTTAATCACTTTTATAAAACTAGGTATCGAAGTCATCAATATTGTGAAGATGGTAATCATTACATAACAGATCTACTAATTTTTGATCAACTTGACTAATTTGGGTCGTCATTCCGAACAACTTTTTTGAATATTCAAAGATTTTTAGCATAATTTGGTTACATAAAAAAATTGGGCAGATTTGTAAATTTGGAAGCACTATTTTAATTTTGTATAATGTTGATTCTCAGGAACAAAATAGAAAAATAAATACCAACAAAAAAACCTCCCAATTTTTGAAGCTTGTAAAAACAATTACTTTTTTATAAATCAAATTAATATCAGGTACCTACCGTGAAAAGTGGCCACTTTTCGCAAAAAATCTTCATTGAACTAAACTACAGGCTAGAAAATATGGTTTAAGCTATAAAAAGCACCAAAAAGATTCTTCAGAGTGCACTACAGGAGAGATAATACAAAATTTCGTCTTTATTTAAGCACTATGATTTTCGAATGGCGGCGCTAGTATGCATACTATGCCCTCGTAATGTCAAAGAAACCTCATTCCTCGGTACTTGCTTATTCGATTAAATAGATAATACGTGTTTTGTTTTCACAATGAAAGATGCTTGCAATGTTAATGTATACGTGCTTATGTGAGCACGCACTTCCTCATACGAGCTTAAATCAGCCAGAAATGTAATTATCGTAATTGAAGCTAATAAAGTCAGGTCATCAAGTGACCATAAAATCGTCCCCATTCGCACTGTATGTATACCTTCGTGATTTAGGACCTCTGATTAAGCACCGAGTGGCCATAAACTTACATACAACAGTGCAACAGGAAGTCCCGAACTTGAAGTATCAGCAGACGTTAAAAGGGCCTACTTCGAAAAAATAATAGCGATAATCGGTCGATATTCGTACTCACATTTGGATCTTATTCCAATAGCCAATAGCAATTAATAGTTAAAAACGTACCTTTAGTGACACCCTACAACGACAGTCGTTGAATCTTTTTTCGTACTCACATGTATCAAACGCATTTGAATTGTTTTACAATAACTTATTGATCTGATGCTGCGGCTAAATGTCACATTAATCATTTTCTTAAATTTTGTGTGATTTCTGAAATGTGATTTTATTTTTTTATTCTTTTATTTCACAGGTGACATTTGCATTTATGTGTCAACATTTAGGTAATACGTAAGTATCCTCAAAATGTCACGAAGCGGAACGAACTTCACCCGATTTTTGGAGTACCTACGCTTTTTAGAGTAGGCCCTCTGGTCATAAAATAGTTTATAACCCAGTAAGGAGCGCGCCTTCCGAAGTCTATTACTGGCGAAGGCAGTTTGCCCTTCAACGACCAATAGCGGAGCCTCCAACTATAGATAACACGTTGTAAAAGTTCAATATGATGCTGAGTAAACATTTTATACGTCGCAGAGACTAAAATTAAAAAATGCTATCACTACATTAAGATTATGTAACTCCAAATCCCGGTAGGAGCTATTGTTTGTGTGATGAGCTTATGCATTTGTTTCGAGTCATGGATAGTTTATGTTCTTATTATTGCTTTCTATCCGTTCAAATTCTGCATTTGTATGAAATTATAAAAAAGCAGGTACTGTCGAATTGAGAACAACACTAGCTTCGCCACTCTCCAAAAAAATATCATGTAAACACACAATTTCATAAAAACCCAAGCTTATGGTCCCCTCGCAAAATATTAATTGTTATTAAATTTACAAACACAAACTCAGTGAAAAATAATTGTTTGCAGTTTTGGTGGTGAAAAAAGCTAAAAACGGCAGTCGTTTTTTTTCGTAGAGGAAAACCACAATAAATTATTGAGTTTGTGTGATCATAAATAACTATTGATATTTTGAAAGGGGACCTTTATGTTTTAAATTTCCATGGTTTTTGACGTTATTAGAATAAACTATATCGGGATTTACACCATGTACCTGTTTATTTTTGAGTTGCATGCAACTGCGCCGAAATATCGGAGTCTCAAAAATAAACAGGTACATGGTGTAAATCCCGATATAGTTTATTCTAATAGGGACCTTTATGCTTTGATTTTTAATAAATTGTGTATTTACAAGGTTTTTTTTTTGCGGGAGTGGCGCTACTGTTGCATATAAAATCGTCTTTAACTAGATAATCAATTACTGCACTCCTAAATCTGCATCAAAGTTACTCCCTAAAACTTATTCGTATTAATAACAATTCGAAATATTCATTTATATTCCAATCACGATTCACTGAGAGAAACTTGACGAAGGCTTTTGGCGTAGGAAAGTTTTGTAGAAGTCCTCTCGTACATACAAACGAGTGCAAATGGTCCAGGAAATGTTCCCGAGAATTATTATGGACTCGGGTTAGTGGAGGAGTCGCCAAAGTCTTATGTATGGAGGAGATTTATTTGTACGGAGAAGAATGTTCAATGGTTTTTATTTTAGTTGTAGACCACTCAATTCTCCAAAGCAGACTTCGTCGCAATCGCGGAAACTTAATGGCTCGTATAATTATGGTGAGATTGAAATAAATCTGTACATTAACTAAGAATGTCTTATAACTACACAAAGAGTATATTTAAATATAATTATCGAAAGTTCAAAAACATTTTAAAGACGGGCCTGGGCCAGGCATGTATGAGGAATTGAGGACCATGAACTGTGATAAGAGTCTAATGAAGCGAAAGAAATACAGTTCAAATTCTCAGCACTTCTATTTGCAGGGGTGACATATAATTTTCGCGCTGATGAACCTTTAACGAAGGTAGCTAAGACATACAGGTGTCCCAAAACTTTTCCAGTCTGAGGGAAATACCTTAAATATCGGAAGTATGAAAGACTGAAAGAAGACTTCATTTTGATTTTTGAAATGATTGGCACAGCATTCAAAGATTTTTGAAAAATCGCCTGCCTTAACCAGGTATCGAACCCACCAAATTTAAAAAAGAAAACAATATTTGATTTTTACTATACCGATCGAAAAGGTAGCTCAGTAGTTTTTTTGAATTATTATACAAAAAGAAGACCATGAAATTCAACATTTAAATTAAAATTTTTATATATTGCATCGCGTCGTAGGCGATTTAAAAAATTTATTTGAATGTAGTTCTTATTATTTTTAAAAACAAAATGAAGTCTTCTTTCAGTAAAATTTCCTATCTTGAATATATAGGTACTTTTTCTCCGTGTGGAAAAGTTTTGGAACACCCTGTAAATGTTAGTATGTAATATTAATTATTAATACTATTAAAGTGCGGGCAAAAGTTCGTATTTTTAAATTTGTTACTACCTCTCCACTCCCCGACGAAACTATCAGATTCGATTACGTACCTATTGATGTAGCAAATAATAGTATCCAATAAATTTCCCTCCACCTCATTTCTCTTCTATCGCAATATTGAAAAAATAACACGATCATATTTCGTTGACCACCAAAACTGAGGACCATAACATTTGCGGAGCATCTTGTTCTACCGCGGCCATAAATCATAGTTACGACCAGCCCTTCCTCGTTTTCACACGTTTTTCCGCCCAAAAACGCTGATGCGTTCCCTCCGCGAATTTAGTTTAACACTTGCCCGTTTTCAAGTCGTTTCCTTAACGTTTTGCCTCACGTCATTACCGCAGGTATCTTTTTATGAATCTAGTTACTTTTATATTTTTCGTCTTCAGCTTAAAAGTAAGGAAAATACATTAAAAAAAAATTTTTTTTCTTCTATTGGCGTGGCGCGTGTATGGAAGGATCTCAAAAATGTGAAGGTATAAATGTAATAGCGGAAGTACTGTAATATGATTATACCGTCATAAAAAGTAAAATGATAAAAAATGCACGCACATGCGCTTTACATCGAGATTGTAGAAATAAATAGGTAGGTAAGTATATATTATTATTGTCATGGGACAAGGCTAATAAATAGAAGTTTTATAACGTGTTTAGTTTAGTTTGGTGACGTATATTTGACGATATGAATTATCATTATTTTATTATTATTAGTAGAAAAACATATTTACAATTTAATTTCATGGAAAGATGGTGGCTCATAAACCTTTAAGGGGCTGACATGAGCCAACTAGCGCCGTCAGTCGATTTTATTTTATTTGTTCTAAAAAATCCCAATTTCTTAAAAAATGAATCACGCAACGTCTCCTGAATGACGTCTAATGTTTATTTAATGACATTACAACATTACGAAATGCGTGCAATAGTTTAAAAACGCATTTGAACCAACAGTGGCCACTTTTAACAAAATCGCGTTTTAAACTGTTTGAATGCCTTTTCAAACTATGTAAAGTCATTCAATAAATATTAGACGTTATTAACAAAACCTTGACTGATTCCTTTTTTAAGCAATTGGGCTTATTTAGAATAAATAAAATAAAATCGACTGGCGGCGCGGCGCCAACTAGCGCCGCTCATGTCAGCCCCTTAAGAGTTTTTCTGTACACTGTCGTCTTTATACATAATATCTTCTAAATTATCGGATCGATTTTTTTTAAATCAAACCGCATACTTGGCAGTGGATGTAATTATAAACAGCTTAAATAATGGTAATACAATATCATAAAATGTATTTATTTGTAAACAAAATGCATTTACTTTGTTATTGTATCTTTAAGTTTGGATTTATTTTTATGTATTTTTTATCGATAATTATAGTCTAGTTTCACTCCTTTTCAAGGTTGCACTTTATCGAGGACACAATATTACGTAAGTAAGACACCACACACATTTTTTAAATAAAGTTGAAAGGTAAACTTGTTTATTAATATTCATACCGTTATCTCTTTAGTCTTATCTTCGTAATCTAATGTGTGTTGAAACTAAAGACTTGCTAATGAGATACAAATTAATGTTTTTCATAGTACAAAATATACATGACTATTAAATAAAACACTGTTTGTAGGGAATGTTATTGTAAGTATTATAGGAGTTTCTAACGAGCTTAGAGTCAGCTTGTGTTAGCGGGATAATACCGTTTCAAAGTTATATGTGTTAGTACATTTGCATTTTACTTACTTAAATAAAAGTGCTTCTTTAACTTGCCGTTGATTTTATTCCTCTACTCCGATTGAGGAGCTCGGTGGCGCAATAGCGCCTGGCCCATCGATTGCGGAGGTTAAGCAACTTTCGCAATGGTCGTTCATGGAATGGGTGACCAAAAGTTTATTATCTCGAGATCCTCCGTGCTTCGGAAAGCACGTTAACCCATTCGGTCCTGCTGCATTTGCAGTTGTTAGCACCCACCAATCCGCATTGGGCCCGCGTGGTGGGTCATGGCCCATCCTCCTCATTTACCCACAAGGAAGGCCTTAGCAGTGGGCACATTAAAAATTGCTGATGATCACTACGATGAATAAAGTTAAAACGGCAATTTATTAAATACACGTAAATTGCTTGAATTTGTTGTACAATTAACTATAAAATTTAAATGATAGGATAAACAATTTTTGACATTCACAGGTGAAATCAGTACTATCAACACTAAACAAAACTGTTTTATAGGTTTTTTTATTGAACGAATGCAACATTTTGGTTCCAAGACTCAGTCTAAATGCAAGTCTAAAAAATATCTTTCTGTATAATACTACTCAAATTATGCACAAAGGAATACTTTTGAAAATTTCCGTAAACAATGGCCAATTAACTGTAATTTCAGTTCGCTGAAAATTGCCAACGCAGCCTCGGGGGAAATTTTTCATTGAAATAGAACCAGACAAAAACTCGAGAGACATTAATCAAGGCAGGAAAGAGAGGGAAAAATAAGACAGTTGCAAGCATGACAAAAAGTAGGAGAGTGAAAACCGCAAAGGAAGGCAAATGAGAAATAAGGTTGAGGAGACAGTATTAAAGCCTGTCTAACTGAGTCTAATGAAATCGAATCAAAATAATTAATGAAAATATTTAAATTCGGTATCACAACTACAATATTTTTTTTAATGTGCAAACAGACCAAACACAAAAACCGGTAATCTCATGAAAGCACAGGAAACATAATGTCCTTAACGCATTGGAGTGCCTTGGAGAATAAGATAAGTTGTAATAATGATTGACTAAACCACTTCACTGCAAATCTCGAAGCATACCTAAATCGTATTGTTTTTGGCTAACACAATGGTGGCAAATAATAATCGTTTTTATTAATAAATGTAATTTTTAATATTCCTTTTTGGAGGGAATACAGAGCAGTAGTTTATAAGAGAATGACAGATGTCATAGCTGACAAGCATTTTAGTGTGGCAATCAGTGTTGCCAGGTGGAGCGCAGCACAGATTATCGCGCCTGAACATCTTCCGGCCTCGTTGAAAGGTACTTTCAACCCTTTAGCTGTTCCGCAGTCGGGAGTGGACAAAGTCGAACCAGGGATCTTCGTTCGCAGCCTCTTACGGTGTCGACGTCTGCAACTCGTGAAACGCCATCCGGTCCCGGAAACAATCGTGCAACTCGCCCGAGACGCCAACATAGAGGACGAACATTATCCTCCTGTAGTAGGACTAAATCTCCGACGTTTAATTTATCCAGGTTAGCCTTCCACTTCGTTCTCTGCTGCAGCTCGCAGATGTATTCTCTCTGCCATCTTTGCCAGAAATGTTGCTTTATTTTCTCAAGACGAGCGTATCGATTTAGCTTGCTCTCGTTGCATTCTTCTAGTGCCGGTGATGGTAATGAAGTTAATGGTCTTCCGATCAGAAAATGTCCAGGGGATAGGGTTTGGAAATCATTAGGACTACAGGACAAAGGGCACAGTGGCCGACTATTCAAAATGGATTCTATTTGTGCAAATAATGTGGATAGCTCTTCAAATGTAACATGACATGTTCCTATAACGCGTCTAACATGATGTTTGGCTGACTTTACGCCTGCCTCCCAAATGCCCCCGAAGTGAGGAGAGTATGCGGGAATGAACTTAAACTGTATGCCTTGCTGACTTGCGAAATCGGTCAAGGGATTAATATTAGATTTTAAAAATGAGCCTATGTCTTTAGCTGCAGCGACAAAATTGCGGCCATTGTCGCATAATATCTCCACCGGCTTTCCTCTCCGTGACACAAATCTCTTAAGAGTCATAATAAACGCATCTTTTGATAGATCGCTAACCGCTTCCAAATGTACGCACTTATAGCGTAAACAGACGAATAAACATAAGTATGATTTGACCAAGCGACTACCCCGTCCCTTCTTATTGACCGTGTAAAACGGCCCAGCGAAATCTAACCCAACAGACAAGAACGGGAAATCTGGACTTGTTCTATTAGCTGGCAAATCGCCCATTTTTGGCGCTAAGGTTTTTCCACGAACGCGCCTGCAGCGCACACAACGATTGACAGTGGTCCTAGCCAAATGCCTGCCATTAATCGGCCAAATATTTTCTCTTACTGTTGCTAATACCAATTGTGGGCCAGCATGCATGCTTCTCAAATGTACCAATTGAAAGTAAAGTTTAGTTAGATGATGAGCAGAGTGCATCAGGATAGGGTGCTTCTTTTCGTACGAGTAATTTGATGCCTCGAGCCTTCCCCCCACTCTGATGACACCTTGCTCATCCACAAACGGTGACAATGACAAAATTCTACACTTAGCTGACAGTAGCTTACTTTTAGCAAGTAATTCGTGCTCAACCGGAAATGATTGAGCCTGTGCAATGGCAAATAGTTTATTAAATGACTCTTTAAGTTCATCTACCGTTAAGATACCAACACGCTTTTGTTTTGGGTTCTTTAGATTGTATATAAATCTTTTGCAGTAGGCAAATGCCCTTTGAAGTCTGTTAAATTGAGAGAATCTTTCAAATTCGATAATTGACTCTGCTGCGCACGCGACAGCAGCGTTTGATTTAATTTCTGGTAAACTTTCACACTCACTAGATACTAATACAGGCCATTCGTGTTCATCTTTCTTTAAAAATGCAGGCCCTAACCACCACAAATCCATGGAAATTAGATCATTAGCCTGTACGCCTCTGGATATTAAATCGGCAGGGTTTTCTGCCGTAGGAACATACCGCCAAGATAGTGCGTTAGTCATATCAACAATTTCACTTACGCGATTAGCTACAAAGGTTTTGAGCTTGGATAGATCGCCCTTTATCCAGCTCAATACTATACTCGAGTCGCACCAATGCGTAATTTGATCTGGTTTATACCTAAGCGCTTGCAGTACTGATTTAGACAGCTCCGCAGCCAACAAAGCAGCGCACAGCTCCAGACGCGGCATCGTGGTGGGCTTCAAAGGTGCGACTTTGGATTTAGCACACAATAATTTAATTGTCACATCATTATTTTCATCGACGGATCTCATATAAATGCATGCACCGTATGCACACTGTGACGCATCACTAAATGAATGTAATTCTATACGCTTTGCTGAACTACACAAAACTAATCTAGGCACTTGTAATATTTTTAGACTATCCAATTTACTAGCAAATTGGAACCAGTCATCCCTAATATTTTGAGGTACAGGTTCGTCCCAATCCACTTTTTGTTGCCACAATTTTTGAAGGATTATTTTAGGAATAATAACTAGTGGACTTAAAAGACCTAAAGGATCAAAAATACGGAATGAATTTGACAAAATATTGCGTTTAGTTACATCATCATTTTTAGTGAAAATTTTGAATGGAAAATGTAGTGTATCACTTGACGGAGTCCAGCCTAAACCAAGAGTACTGGACGACTCGCTTATCATTAAATCGCCATCAGTATTCAAATTTGCGTCTTCAAAGACCGCAGGTAAGTTACTTTTTAGTTTGCGCAAGTTAAAACAACCGCCAGTTAAAACCATTTTCACTGAATTTAGTATAAAACGTAACTGTTGCTCGTCGTCAGCCCCAGTTAATAAATCATCAACATAATGATCCATTTGTATTATGTTTCGGATTTGTTCGTCATCGGTGTCCTCCCCCAACTGATAGAGACAACGCGTACTTAGGTAACTCGCACTCGCTGTGCCGTATGTAAGAGTATTTAATTTTAATGTACGAATGGGCTGTGATTCATCTTCTCGCCATAGTATTAATTGCAAGTCACGATCTTCTTCATGAACATTGACTTGTCGGTACATTTTTTCAATGTCTCCGGTTAACAAAAATTTATATTGCCTTGCGCGCACCAAGATGCAGAAAAGAGAATCCTGTACGTTGGGTCCTACCATTAGGATGTCATTTAGAGAAAAACCCGAAGTGGAGGGAGCAGAACCATCGAACACCACTCTTAATTTAGTGGATTCGCTGTCTTCCTTGAGCACAGCATGGTGACATAGAAAGTAAGAGGCGTTCGGTGGTATATCGACGGAAGATTGAGAGAGATGGCGTAAGTCAGCATATTCTTGAATAAATTTTGTATATTCTAATTTTAATTTGGGGTCTTTTCTGAATCTTTTTTCTAAATTTAAGAACCGTTTCTTTGCTAACTTGTAGGTATCGCCTAAACAATCAGCAGTATCTACTAAAGGCAGTTTCACAGAAAATCTACCCGACTCATCCCTAGTTGTATGAGTTAAAAAATGTTTTTCACAATATTTATCATTAGTACTAAAAATTTTTTTGTTGGGTACCTTTTCTAAATCCCAAAATTTTATTAGTAAATTATTTATATTATCAGGCTCAGCTTCAGAAACAGAGACATGATTACAATGAGTCACCTTGTTTACTTTAGAGTCATTGAATCCCATTGGACCAGAAATTAACCAACCTAACTTTGAGTTCCTTAACTTTGGACGGTTGCTACCAAGGGATCGTTGCTCATTGCCTAAAATGTCCCAAAATACATCTGCGCCTATTAAAATATCAACCACTGCCGGCTGATAAAATGTGGGATCTGCTAGTTTTATATCTTTAGGCAGACGCAATGCTTCTATATTAATTGGAGTTTTTGGTAAGTAACCCGTTAAGTCCTGTAACACAAAACATGGTAACACAACATTGAAATTGCAATTTAATGATGATATTTGCAGATTACAACTTTCTTTAATAGTATTAGTTCCATTGTTACCTATACCAATGATCTTTAGAGTATCAACTGGATTGGAGGTAAGTGACAATTTATTGCTTAGTGATTTGCTTACAAAAGAAGATTGGCTGCCACAATCTAAAAGTGCGCGTACCAATTCATATTGTTTAGTTTTAGGATTAGAAACCTTTACTATGGCAGTGGATAAAATAACTTGAGATGAAATTTCTTTAGAAAAATTTACAGTTACACCACTTTGCTCTTCATTGACATTTGTTTCAATGGGATTATGCAGGAGGCTATTGTGTTTTTTGCTACACTCACGGCAGGGACCCATGCGACATTGACCTACAGGATGACCTTGTCTTAAACAGTTGCTACATAGTTTATATTTTGCCACTTCTTCTAACCTATTCTCAATAGACTTTGCCTTAAATGTAGTACAATCATATATCTTATGATTGCCATTGCATATAATACACGAAAAAGATGTATGAGACCTTTGAGTACCACTTTTGCCATGAGTACTTGCAAAAGACTTAATAACATCATCTTGTTTCTGATTTTGTTTTGTTTGAAAATTACGTGAAAATGATGGTTGAAATTTTGATGTACAAGCATCTTGTTTGTTACGATTTATAGAACCCAGAACATCAGCACGGTCTATCAAAAATTTGCAAAATTGTGATAAAGTTGGAACTTCAACATCAAGATTATTACGGTATTCTTCCCACTTGGTTAAAGTAAGACTATCCAACTTTGATGATAGCATATGAATAATAAGCACGTCCCACTTGTCCGTGGGTTGGTCCAAACTGGACAATGCCCGTAAATTCATTGTTACATGGTCAACTAAGAAACGCAAAGATTTTTCAGATTGGTGAGGAAGCAGTTTTATGTTGAATAGTGAATTCAAATGATGGTTTATTAACACTCTTTTGTTATTATATCTATTACAGAGAAGACTCCATGCTTCAATGTAGTTTATAGAAGAAACTTCTAAATTGGAAATAATTCTTGCAGCTTCACCAGTTAAGTAAGAAATCAGATAGTGAAATTTTTGTATTTCTGTTAAACGATTATTTGTGTGAATTAAATTTTCAAATGTGTCACGAAATTCCAGCCACCGGAAATATGCACCATCAAATTTTGCAATTTGTATTTGCGGCAGCTTCAACCCTACATCTTGTTGGTCGTGATGACATTGTGAGATTTCATGGCAAGAGTTGCTTTTGGAATGTGAGTCTGCTAAATTTTTTGCTGCAACAATCAATGAAATAAAATCTTGCTCAATGCCCTCACGCTCATCAAGTTCACTAGAAATATTTTAATTGATGACCTCGATCTGATCTTGCAAGTCATCAAACCTGCTAGACAATGACTCAAGCCGAGACAACCTCATAGACAACTCAGCCAATTGCACATTAGATAATTCAGGCTCATTGTTTAAATTTGACAAGTAATTTCTGAACTTTGTAATCTGTCCTTTTATGGAGCTGCGTTTAGTAATTAGTTCCTTTAGAACTTTAGTGGGAGCAGAAGGAGGGTTGCCTTTGCTTGGCGTCTGGTATGATTCGCCCAGCATTTTTAAACTTAACTTGCCACGGGAAAGAAAATAATCAAACTGTTTAGCTCACGTTACTCTTCCTCACTTCAGTGACCTCAGTTAGGCAGTGACCCACAGCACAACTCCACTTCACTTACTATATTTGTGATACTTATTGAGTTGGGTCGGAGTCGGAGTCAGGTTTGTACAACCAATCTGAAATTATCAGCAAAAATTTAAACTACCTACTTTACAAATTACTAAATTTCTTAGTTCTGTAAAAACCACTTTAAATGCACTATAGAAAGTAATGGAAAAGGGAATTAGGTAGTTGGATTGGACTATGGTTGGAATTTTGGACTATTTTTTACGTATCTTTGTCTTGATTTCTCGATTTGGCGTGGTAATTTGGTGATGGCCGGCAACCGGCGTCTTGATTTCGTGGTTGCAATTGTTGTTGTTTTGATTTCTGGTTCTTCTTTAGTTCCCCTCATGGGCCACCATTTTATGTTTTTGGCTAACACAATGGTGGCAAATAATAATCGTTTTTATTAATAAATGTAATTTTTAATATTCCTTTTTGGAGGGAATACAGAGCAGTAGTTTATAAGAGAATGACAGATGTCATAGCTGACAAGCATTTTAGTGTGGCAATCAGTGTTGCCAGGTGGAGCGCAGCACAGATTATCGCGCCTGAACACGTATTATTAAGTATATAAAATAATAATAAATATTTGACAACATCACATACATTGCTCCGATTCCAAAGTAAGTAGCTAAAGCACTTGTGTTATGGAAATTAGAGACAACGGTGGTATCACAAAACCCAGACCTGAGCCAATATAGAAAAGTTCGTTTTCTAAATTGACCCAACCGGGGATCGAACCCGGGACCTCAGAGATGGCGACACCTTGAAAACCGGTGTACAAAGCCACTCGACCACGGAGGTCGTCGAAACATCGGGATGCTAATTTGTGTACACTTACTATTATAAGTAGCACTATTATTTCAATGTGTGATAAATGGCGAAGCTTCTGTCCACTCATTTTTAAAGGAAACTCACTCAAATAAGACTGGGTAAGCAACCCTTCATCTATTTATTCTCAAGTATTGAGTCTGAGAAATTTCATATCAATTTTACTGCAATCACAAAAGACAACTATCTACGTCTGTACTAAAACTTTTACAATCCCAATTGAATTTTCGCTTCCAGACAATCAAACTGCAGCTCGAAGTGTTAGGAACAGCAAGAAAATGTCTTAGAAAGTAGGAAAAAGAGTGTTGCCAGTAAACAGTGTCGCATAAACCTCGCGGACTTAGGGGAAGTAGTTTTTATGACCCCGTCACCCCTGACTGGTGTAAGGCTGGGTTGGTTTCTCGATACTACAGTACATGAATATCTTTCACATAAAAATAATAATATCATTATTTTTTAAATGAAGTTGGTACGGTCAGCAACGAAGGTCGCTTTTCACTTTAGTTCTTTGGCATAGCAACTTAGTTGATTCAATGTTTCAGACTTAAAAAGTTGCTATGGCAAATTACTAAAATGCTAAGCGACTTTTGTCGTTAACTGTACCACATTTAAGTGACGACAAAGATTGTAAATTTTTGCGATTGTCATTTTTCCGTTAATGTCATTGTCAGAGCAAAATTGATAGAACACTAAAATGTTTGAAAAAAAATATTACTGAAAAATAGACTGCCCTGTAAGAGTTCAATCGGTTCTAATCGATTCCAACCGAGAATAAAATTGTAAGCAACAGATTTACGTAATCAGGGGGTTTAACTTAGTCACTGTTTAAATGAGATGCTGTCACTTTTTTGCAATATTGTTTGAAAGAGACAGCATCACATTTATACAGTGTCTAAGTTAAACAGGAGTTTAAGAATCTTTTGTAATAACACCGCAAGTGTCTTTGAAGTCGGAGGACCTATTTGAATAAAAATAGATCCAGAGAACCATTCGAAAGGTCCTTCGACTGCAATGACACTTTATTTAACTTTTTGTTCGTTTTTTAATCATGTGGCTGACACTGATACTGTTTATTAAATGCGAGACTGTCGAACTAATAGACTTCTCCGAATTTGTGCTATTGCTTCGAATAGGTAAGTACTTGGTGCTACAAAATACTTATACCTACTTAAGTACTTCAGATTAAAATTATTTGTTGTTTGTGTCTTTATTTTGTCTTATGAAAGATCTCGTATTTCTCCTTATACTATGCCAATAAGAATGCACAGCCGTCTTGAGACGTCTACCCCAGGTTGGGTGCAATTTTACGAGCGACTGCCCCTCGCCAGTGAGTGCCCCTGCATACGCACACCGATATTCCGAAACAATCCGAGAAAACGAACCAACCCATTTTTTATTAAAATTCCGAAGAAATCGGTCCATTGGTCTTGCCAGGGCGCAGTTTGAAAGTGGTGCCAGTAAAACCTTGAATTTATTTTGATAAACAGAATATAGTCCAGGTTTCTGGAAATTGGATTGAATTTATTTTGATAGACAGTTATCTATAGGCCAGGATTTTCAGGGAAATTGATTTAAAAAGATGTCAAACAGATTTTCAATGGCGTTTAAAAGTTGTTTGTTTTGCTACTCTTTTCTTGAATAAAAATAATTTAAATATTTGAATTTCGTTCCTACTTCTTTCCTTCTTTTCTACCTATTACCTTCTGTGATGGTTATTTGTGCTTTGACCATTGGCTTTGTTCTGTATTCTGTAAGTTTCTAAGCAACGGTTGTTTGTTCCTGACTGTTCGTATATAAAATTGCATTGCGACATTAAATATCTTGAAAAGGCAGTGAACCGTTTTACTTCCGCGACACCTTCTATAAAAAGAACATTACTACCTATAGGCAACTGATTTTTTTCTCAATATGTGTTTACCTATGTCACTAATTAATTACAGCGACCTATAAATGCCATGGCAAGTCTGACACTCAGTTACCTACCTACCTTCCTACTTGGATATGTACCTACTTACTTACCTAATTGGATATTCTTATACGGCCATTTCTAACGCAGTGAATTGGAATTTTACAGCCAAACTTTTCTAATGCGCTAATAAATTGTACTTTTATAGCATAATTTCGAAGCAGCCGATATCCAATCTTTTTCCATCACCTTTCCATTTATCATTAACAGTTTTACAACGTAGTTTATTGACTATGATTTATTGCCTTCATTTAATCTATAAATGAAAAATAAAGAATGCGCCCCAATTATGCATCATTTAGAGAGAGCTCATGCATATAAATCAAAGCATAATCATAGTGCAGCCAATAATAACAGGGCAGATGCCGACTCGTGTCGCTAGGCGACATCAAATTCCATATGAAGCATCCATCACAGACGCATATCCAATCCATGCAATACAGGTACAGTCGTACAGACCTACTTACATAATCATGAAGAACTAAAGAAAAATAAAAATGTAAGTAGATAAGTATACATAAATGCAACTTTTATGCTCGGATTTTTTCGTATCTCCCTAGAGAATTCGACTATCTACCTAACCTAGGTAGTGTACCGATTTATAATTTTTACTTCCATTTACAATAATCTAAACGACCTCCGTGGTCGAGTGGTTTGTACGCCGGTTTTCAAGGTGTCGCCATCTCTGAGGTCCCAGGTTCGATCCCCGGCTGGGTCAATTTAGAAAAACGAACTTTTCTATATGGCTCAGGTCTGCGTGTCTGTAGTTCCACCGTTGTGTCTGATTTCCATAACACAAGTGCTTTAACTACTTACTTTGGGATCAGAGCAATGTTTGTGATGTTATTTAATATACAACGTGTTACAAAAGTACACCTAATGCCGAATATGGTGTATAGGGACCATCAAACTGAACAATTTTTACTATGGGACCAACTTCGAACGCGAAAAAAAAAACAGCTGTTTCATACAAAAATTAATTACGAAAATATCAAATTGTATGAAACAGCTGATATTTTTTCGCGATTTCAGAGTTGGTCCCATGGTAAAAGTTGTTCAGTTTGATGGTCCCTATCCACCATATTGGGCATTAGGGGTACTTTTGTAACACGTTGTATATATATTTACACACATTTAATGTTCTAGCTAGGAGTTAGATTATAATAAAAGTTGAATCAATCAATCTTCTTTCCTAAAACTTTTCGCACTAACAATAGCAGATTTTAACCACTACTCTCTTCTTGAAGTTGAAGGAATCTGGGTAGCTATAGTATTATCTAAACGGATCTTCTTAGGTTTGTCAGTTCGTGTAAATAATAGGGTTTTCATATCTATGCCAAAGATAACTAACTAACTTCTAATAGAACATTGCATGATTAAACAATATATAAATCGAAGTTTTCATCTAACCGCCTAAAGTAGGGAAACATTAAAATTTTCATTTGAAAATCTAGATAAAAGCACAAAGGCCCAAAGGGGTGTAAATAAAAGAAGCGACAAATGTCGCTGCGAAGCGCAACTATGGGACCGACAAATATATGGACACGAGTCGCCTTCCAACTGTTCGTTCTCACGAAACTAAATGCAATTTAAAAATATATTTAAACTTGTTTCAATGCAATAAAGGTGAAATTTGAATGCAATAAAAAGGATAGGCAACTCTTGCACTTTGAGTGCGAACTAACGGAAGCGAATTTAAAATTCCATTTTGTAGAATTTCGAAAAAGTTTTAATGGGTTTAGTTAAATTAAAATCTGCACCTCGTTACATACTCACCTACCTACTTACCACATAGTTATATATAGTTACTTACTTACAAAATGTTGAATACTAAGCTAACTTAGCTAAGTTACAACAAAGGCAGTGGTCATTTTTGCTAACAAATAAGGAGTCACTTTCAAAAATTTTTTTAAGGTTAAGAAAACTCAAATAATTATTTTATTATTACTGATATTGACTATCATGGTCATAATTCGATATTATTATAATATCAAGCAATTGATGAATATTATTTTATAGTAGTATAGTATAGTTATGAGGTTCTCTGTTAGTGAAAAATTATCGAAAGTTCCTAACAGCTCTATCTCCAAGGAACATGCAGTACCCACTAGTGATATTACGGTGAAAATAGCATTTTACAATGCTCACGAAAGCGTGGCTACCTTATTTTGTAGTCCCTGATCCAGGTGGCGCTTGGGTAGCAATGTTACAATACTTCAATAGAGGGCGCTGGTCGTTGGCAGATTTTAATAGTATTATGATAATAATGTAATTCTTTACCCTTCTTTGTTTGAAAACTGGACAGTGTTTTGATTTTGCCCTATTTGTACTTAGGCTGGGTTGCATCATCTTGATTTAACCATAACTTTAACAGATACAAACTTATCTGACTCGGTGACAGCGTCGCTGTCGTCTATGGCGTAACCTAGGTAACAATATGTAATGACACTTAGTTCCAGTTTTGGCCACCGGCTCAGATAAGTTTGTGTCATGTACTGTTATAGTTAAATTAAGATGATGCAACCGAGCCTTAATCTTAATTGAAATGTATTGGTTAACTGTACCTAGCCTATCTATCTACTAACTTGGTGAACAATTTAAGTTCTTAAGAGGTATTATAAAAAAAACACGTCACGTATTTTTTTTCAAAATATTTACTACTTAATGCCGAATCAATCTTAACACACATCAAAACAGACATAATATGCACAATCTCACTTAACTAAAAGTATTCTCTATAATATTTTTTTTTGTTTTTGAAAAACAATATTTATGTAAGACATCTGTTATTTTTTTCACTATAATAATACTTTAATTGAAAAATAATTATTAATATAAGTATGTACATAGTTCATTAAAGGCACGATTAGTGAATTGCCATAAAGTAAAATAAGTACAATTTAATAAAAAAAAACAAAGACATGATTAAGCCTGTCTGCTGATGGCACTGAACATGTTTCAAGACTCAAATCCACAGTAGAAGAATTAAAACAATATAGTGTTTTCACAATAAGTTGATAGATTTATATATTTGTAATAATTATTTACGAAAATTAAGTGTGTAAGTAAGTACTTAATGTGAACTTAAGGTGGCAATGTATTAAATTAAAATCACAGGTATAACGCGTTTAATACCTGTGAGTTGAATTCAAAAGCAAATTTATTGTTTTTCACACTGTGCTTATACAAAACAAAAAAATCAACCGTGTGTTTTTGCACGAGTCAGGACGACAAATTAGTTGGAGTATAAATACTTTAAGTAGGTACCTTTGTACCATTTGTAATTAAATCTGGGTAGATATTTATAGTGTAACCAACTATTACAATTCATATTTTGAAATCACTATATTGTTTGACTACTGTGTATTTATTTTATATAATTGCTATGAAACATAATACGATATAACTAGTTCTAAGCAGACCATAACATTTAGTTTGTACATTAATCATCCATCACATGTTTTGATAGAACTATTATTTCTCGTGTGTTTTCAACTGGTTTTTTATGGCATACGCATTTTATGATTTCATCTTTAAATGCTTATTTTTGTATAAAATGTGTTATTTGTACAAAATAAAAAGTATTTTAATAGATTATTATGAACACATGAAGATAAACTGATGAAATCGAAATAAAATATTTCTCAACTTCATGATATAACATAATTAAGTGTTGCAAGCCTTATAAAAAAAAAATTTTTGCAAAATATTGAGTTCAAAACTTATTTTAAAATAAATGGTGATAATCGTTTTCAAATTATGTTAGTTTGAAAAAACAGAATAATTCTTTATGCAAAATATTAATTATATAGGTGCACAAATTGTTAACACAATCGCTTCACTCCAGACTTGTATCTATGTGATTAGTTAGAGACCAAAATTTAAGTACTTAAACGATATAATCATGGACGGAGTGTTAACAACTTCGAAGATTAAACAGGTATTTGAACAATAAAATTGCCAGTAACTATTATACTTAACATATTTAAACAAATGAAGCGATAAGATTATGCAAAGAGAAACTATGCTTTAGATAGGTTATGCCGTAAAACCAAAATGTTATCTACATCAAAACTATGCCTTCTTCTACTCATTATGACTTTCGGAAGCACCTAAATGCATAGCCTGAATATAGTTTAGTTTAAACTAAAATCTATAATATAATTTACTTTTAAAGAACAAGAAAGTTACATTAAGATATATACTCAAGAACAACTTTGCAATAATATTTTATCTACCGTATTAATCTCAACATCAGATCTCTATTAAACTTTAATCTGAGATTTATTATAAGTAATATATTTTATTTATATATAACGTTTCTATTGCACTTAACTTAAAATGTAATTGAAAATTGCTTCTAGAATATATAGTATGTAAGCTATGTACATAACACTTACATATAGAAAATATATGCCTTAATTACTCTATTTGATCTTCGGTGTGTAATTAATTTGAGATTTGATCTTAGAAAAGATTGAGATTTTTATGTAGGTATATCAGAAACAAATGACTGAATGTTGTTAAACAATACGAGACGTATTCCGGAGATTCTGAGAGAGATTGTAACGAAGGCACTTAACTATCATAATATTTCTTAATGCGATAAACTAATCTTATGAAAATATTTGGACATCATTTTTATATTTTCGAAATCGATGCCTATAAAATTAACATTAAGCAAAGTTTTAACAATAATTTAATCTCTTCTAACTTAACTAGCATTATAAGCATTTAACAATTTAATAATAGAACCAAGACGGTGCGATTGTACATTAAGGCACTTGGGAGGCACGTCTATTAGATTTGTTTATAAATAATAAGCACTAAAATAGTGTAAAATACAATGTTTTATATTCGTAATTCTAAAAATGTAAATTAAATATTTCACATACATTTTATACACTCACCGACCAATTTTAAAGTGAATTTCTCGAGGAAGACATGAATTTTGGATTGAAAACATAGCTTTCAAAAATACTTTACATTAGTCTTTGGTTTTTAAGTAAAAATTATTGCCAAAAATATTGGGGTCGATGAGTCTATGAAATGTTAAAACAACCTCCATTTTCAGTCCAAACTGGGAAGTTAGGTAGTATCCTCTGGGAGCAATAAAATATTTTTGAATATCGTCTTGCTATTACTTACTTGACGTCTGTCATGTGAAAAGCGCCATCTTATCTCTTGTTTACAAGATGGCGGGTGTAGATTTTCTTCTGATATTTCTTACATTTTAGTAAGAATTATTGCATTACTTGATAATGTTTTATATAAAAAATGAGACTTAGTCACTTTGACTTAAATAAGTAGATATTTTGACTTACTGTCAATTAAAGAAGTAAAAGATTTGCTCCTCCTTGATTCAAAATTAAGGCTCAATAGCCTAATAGAACGGTGTTAAATGTGTTAATATAACCAAAACTCTCAGGATTTACAGAGAAATAAATAAAAAATATTAATAATTTCTCATTGAAAACACACACACATTTAACACCGCGTGAGGTTCGGGTCCTAACAACACTCGTGCTAAACAACAACACGATCAAGCGACAACAGAAATACAATATAGAAAATATAGTCGATGGCGTGTGCCACATCAAAAAAGAATATATAAAATGTTAATAAAGTTCATCTTGTTATAAACATAACAGGCATATAAATGTTAATAGTTAGACTATTATAATACATAATGTTAACGTGATAGGCCCAACAGCTATAGCTACATGTGGTCGATGTTCCGATGATAATGTTACGAGCGGCTAGGTCGGACGAGGGCGGCCGCTCCTCCTGTTAGTTCCGCAGCTCCGTTAGCACTCACCTACCAAGTTAACGAGAAGAGAGAAAAACAGAATGTTAGTATCGTCAAAATGTCATGGTCCGACACGAGCCACAATCGAGCTACGATTTAACGCTGTTGTTGAGCTGCCGCCGTTAGCGATATTCATAAACGCGAATCACTTTGCATTGACAGTGGCGCTGGCAAATGGTGATTTATAGTTTGTTCGAAGTAGACCGAATATTTGGGGACTAAAGCAAATTAGATAGTTTTATTGACAAATATAATATGAAGGAAGGAACAAGTAGTGGAACATTAATTTACGATTCTCTATAACATTATAAGAAAATGATTTGATTTTATAGCGGTGATTGAAGTTCATGAACATCACTATGGTTTGATCATTCGTAGAACATGGTGAGTATTCGTATGGAAAACGATTGTCGAGATTGTCGTAGGTATGCATGAGGACCGACATGCAGCCATTCAACAAAAGCTGTAAACCGTGAACTCGATCAATAAGACTGGTGCGGAAATTATAATAATCACAGAGAATCTAATAAAAACAAGTATTAGGGGAGGCTATCAGGCATTAGAGCCGCGACTTATGGGGCATTTACACGGGTTGATTTTCCGGGCGACTTGCTAGGTGACTTGGGATTTTTATCGACAATCGTTTGTAAAATCGAATCGCCCCTCATTTAAATTAGGTTTGCGATTTGATTTTACAAGCGATTGTCGATAAAAAGTCCTATTCGACTTAAGTCGCCCAACAAGTCACCCGGAAAATCAACTCATGTAAATGCCCCACTATAGCAAACGTATCTCGACTGAACGTGGCACGATTAATATTACTGTAACGGGTAATCTCATTAGTTTACGCAGTTAATGGTTGAAAAATGTTAAAGTAATTTAGTATGATAATGATAATCTACAATATAGGATTAAATGCCCAATAGTTCCCAAATGGACAATGCTCGAGACATTTATATGCTTCTGCGTATGCGTCGAACATCACCCAACAAAACAAGCATAATAATTTTATCACTTATGTATAACCATAGCACCCAGATGCAAGTATGTAAGTTATTTAAAACATTGCTGCGATTCAATAAAAAGAAACATTTCATATGGTAGCATTCTCATTATTTGTTAATAAGTTTGTGATAAGTTCGGTTTCATTACATATTTGCATGTTAGTGACTCATATAATATAGATACATAGTTACAAATAATCTGCAAGTTGTGACAATAGCAGCTGTTATGATAGTGCACTTAAATTATTATTATATGTAAACAAACGGGGACTTGGCCTTGTGGAGTTGCAATGTTAGTCGTGTGAAACAACAATTGGCCAATGACTGCACGTCATCAACTTTATTAACTTATCGCTCAAGAAAATCATCAAAAATTTACATCAGACCGGGACCCTAACTCAGCTAATAAAGAAAACGCTTATATTAAATTCAGACAAATTTATTGCATGTATATTTTCTGAAAATGCATTTATTTACAATCAACAATTGAAACAATACCTTTATAAAACATCATCATTCATAATAAAATCATTTCATAAAATTACGAATAGCATTTTGATCTAAATCGTTTCATATAAAGCGTGAGAATACGTGATCGGCACAGGCCGTCTTAAATCCACAAGGACACAAGTGCAAATAATCTTAATAATAACACTTCCTAATAAGAAAGTTCATAATACCTAAGGCAAAAATAGAAACAACTAGTTTAAAAAATTTCATATAAAAATCTTATATTGACTAAGAAAAAGTTGTGATGATTACGAAAATGTCAAGTCAAAGGAGGTGCATTTTATTTAATACTGGGTTGATGGCACAAATTCTGGAAATGCCGCTTCCTTTGACTAATACTGGGCGAGGGATTGGAAAGAAGGACCACACAACCCGGTTAGCACCACCGTGGATATATTTGGTTTTACTGAACATAAACAAAATAAGCTACAACTATCTTGAATTATCCTTTTGTATCAAAACTATATCAATCCTTCTTCCCAATATTTACGTCGATATCCCAAGAGAATATCATGTTCGAAAGCACATGTTGTGATATCAAATAAACAGTATTAAAAAAAAGAACTCTGAAAATTCACTTGAAATAATAATACAATATTCAGAGCAACAATGCATCTATAATGCTTCACATCACAACATGTAACAGATCTAAAAATCTACAAAAAAGAAATATAAAAATCACAGTTATCAAATTATGCAGTGTCACTTCAGATCCGGTATGAAGCAGCGATGAACATAATACATCCTATCATCATAATAACTACGAAACGTAACTAATAAGTACACAATAAAATAAATAAAATATAAAGACACAGAGAGACAGTAAAGCATAGGCACCCACGCTTGTTGACGAATATGATTGCTGGAAAACAAGAAAATCTGCGTGACTGTGATGCACTCAACCCTTAAAAAGGAGCTTATTTAGTAAGGCCCTGTACTCATTTGTCGGCGCGGTCCAGATTCTGTACCGAATCTGTACTGCGCCGAGCTGATGTTGCGCCTACAAATGAGTAAAGGCACTTAAACACAAAATCTTTCGGTTGATCGATTTAACATTTTTAAAACTTTAAGAACTTTTCAGAAACGTTGCAATGGTAAAAACAAGTCTGGAACGTATTTTTCCCTTTAGAGTAAGTTGAGTGCTTCAATGGTGGGATGGACACCAAGTCTACAATGCAAGCAAACGTATTCATCATAGCCATGCGTGGTTGCGCGCTCCTCACCTTGTGAACAAAATGGCGGCGTGAGAGCGGTTGGCGGGAATTATGGCGCCGGTAAGGCAGTGCGCTGGTAAGGGTGCTCCCTCACTTGCGCGAGCCGACCCGCTCTCCTCACGACACCTATCGGCATACGTATGTTTAACATCTGTGTCTAAACAGAGCATTAAAACCTTCAATCAACACTGCGAGTTGAAAAAACAAATAAACATCACGGCCAGTGATTACTGAATTTAAATGCTGAAAGGAAATTGAAAACTCCGCAGTAAGAAAAACTCTTAAAATTTCTAACCTTAAAAATCGACAGTATCTTGTTTACTATCACTGCCAAATACAAGTCAATGTCAACATACATTATAAAATTAGTTTTTAAAGTTTATTTTGGCAGTAACACTAACCTCTAACTATTACGCTTAGTCCTAGAGATTAACTATTTTATTGCTTTGGAAATATAACAAAATAAAACATTTATTTATCGCGAGCCCGAATAGCCCGGTTAAGGTACAGGTAATGGCTGGCTTCAATTTTATTTTAAATAATATATTGACTACAGTGTTAACTGCGGTTTAACAAACCTACAAATAATATACGGATGTATAATAATATTTTCATAAAGCTCACTCTTTTCTAACCTAACTAGAAATCTTTTTAAGATAAAAATAATACTTAACCTATGGTATGTTTATAAATATAATAATATGGCTAATAAATTAATAAATTACGTTGAAACTGTATCAATAACAGATTTTTTCGATTTTGTCCAAATGTTATTGATACAATTCTTTAGCATTTTATTTTATAACCGCCTAGAATGTTCCAGTTTTGATCGTTATTTTGAGGGTATTGAAATCGCATATTAATTTGGTAAGTGATGTTAAGAAATTAAGAAAAGTTACTGTCGTTTTGTTTTTGAATAAAATCGCAAATAGTAAAATTGGTCCCTTTCGCTTGTAATCGCTGAATTTAATGTAGTTAATTTCATCATTCAGAGATTTTTCTGTTAATAAAAATATTTATACTGTTATTTACAAAACAAAAGACGAGATTCACTGGAAATCTTGAAAATTTAAGAAACCACATGCAGATAAAGTTCACAATTCATGAAAATGATCTGAATTCTGAGTAAATTTTAAATTATTGGTCCTATGAGCCCAGACATTTGTATGGAATTCGCTCGCTCGTGTCCAAAACCATGTCGCTGTGTTCATGAAACAGAGAAATAGTTTTTGTTCATTTCTTTATAGTGGTTAAAAAATGAATTACTTTTTATTATGATATTACTGGCTCAAATAGCCTATAGGCCTTTTATCAACCCAATTATTAATATCAAGCATAATATTTTCTACCAAGTACCTAAGTCAATTCAAAAATCTGGTTACATAGGACCATTGAAAAAAACTTGGATCTACAACATAATTGTTAATAGATTAGTTATGTTACAAGCAAGGGTTATATCACAAGAACTACGAAATGGGTTCTATGACTTCTTCGAAATTGTTAATAAATAATAATAAATATATCATATCATCTATGTCTTTGTATAAGAAACATCGGTAACTTAAGACCTTTTCAGGCAGTTTCAGATACAAAACTTAACACTTTCCACTCCAGCGATAACGATATTAAAGAACTGCCACCAACCTAACATGAGGCAACGGTAATATATTAAATAAATACTTTATTATATTATGCATTCAATAAATACTTCATCTGTAATATAAATATAATCTTTGACGTTCGAAAAACAAAATATAATTTGCGTGAGACTGTACAAAACAGAACGTAGAGAAAAAACAGTAAAAACTATAGACAATAACATCGTAGGTACAAAATGTTGAGTCACTAAGCTAATCGCACTTAAAACAATATATCTTATACTACGATCGATCATGGCTTTATTATGACTTTATATAGAGACGTCCTGTGGGTTATTATTTGAAGCGTAATGTATATTCAAGGACGGTAATATTGAAGCGTTGGTTGGTACGATGCATGCAGCCTGCCGTATCTTATGGGAGGCTGGTTGGATTCCGGCCATTGTCAAAAACCAGCGAGTAGATATCTCGACGCTGCAAACCCCATCAAAATAATTTATTCACACAGTATAATTGACTTTCTTCACCATGTGTTAGAGAAACTACATTAGTATGTTAGTTCTACGGACGAGGATCTCGTATTTCATAGATTAGGAACCGTCTAGAAGTTTGGCTAGTTATTATTTGAATTGAAATAGTAATACTGTAGTTTGTGGGGAGAATGATAAAGCCGAAGTTAGGGCAAAACAAAGATTGAAAACAAAAGCATGCAAACTGGTAACGTGGTACAAACTAATTTGATCGAAACATGCGGTTATCTTTCGCAAAATTAATATTATAAACACTACTCAACATTTCATAAAATCTCTAAAGTTTATTTTTTCTATTACTATTACACCTACAAAGTAAGTATATTGACTAATAATTGAGTGAGACGCAGATTTTAGGTAGAATAATCCCGATACCGTTTATGGAGTTAGTACGTATTGAACGACGATGTTTGATAACACTTAATTTCAGATCTAAATCAGTTTCGACGACTAGGCTGTATAAACATTATTCATTGAAACAAAACGATCACGGAAATATGAATTAATGTAAGGGACAAAGGTCTACTTTTCAGGAGGAGCAAAAAACAAATTTTATTTATAATAATTGCTTGTATTTTTTTCACTTTTTATTCTACTTACTTGATGCCTATAGCAAAGTTGCTTAGGTTTGAGAGCTCTATAAAGCTATGCAAGCAAAATTAAGATTATCTTTATGGATTCCGAAATAGCATGTCTCTTACATTAAAAATAAATGTAGATGCGTTCTTTACCTTAATTGCATTTAACACAAAAATACTCCGCAGTAATGTAACAGTCATATTTACAAAAATTATATTAGTATTTTTTGAAGTAAGGTACCCTTTTGGGTTTAATTATTGCTGTATCCTAACTAAATACTATAATAAAATTTTACTTTCAAAAGCAAATTGGTTAACTTGATTTAATTTAGATAAAAAAAAATTGCTATTATTGTGAATACATAAAATGATACAAAAATTGATCATTTAAAGTATTTATTTTTATTCAGCGTTAAACATAATCAGTCTCAATGTTAACAATGATGGCAGATTATAGGAAAAACATTTTTGAATGATAATCAACTGTTTATATAACTAAAAAAATAGTTTCCAAAATTTCAAGTTCAATAGATTTTTTCAAGTAATTATGGTTATTAAATTATAATTAAAAAATCAATTCTATTTGAAATTTGAGTATTATAGCAATTTAATATAAAGAACTTAAGCAAGATAATAACAATATACACACTACTAATTTATACTTAACCATATTAAGTATAAATTAGTAGTGTATTAGTTATTTATAATTAAGAGCCGATTGTTCCAAAGTCAGGTAAAATTTAATCGTAGGGTAAAATTTATAATGTAATACGAACGATTTTTAAATGTCACGTCAAATATCAAGGCATTGAACGATGGTTAGAGCTTACTCAACGACTAAATTTTATCTGACTTAGGAAAAATTTGCCTAAAGCGAAAATACTACAACCTAATTGTTAACTGCAGCAGTTTGCATTATCAACAATTCAACGAAACATTATAAACAACATGAAAACGTTATCTACAATCCAAAAAAAGAGGAGGAAGAGAAACAGGTCGCGATGCGATTAAAAATAAGAATGAAAATCATAAAAATTTAATAAGTGGAGGAACTTATTCCCTTCTAGAGTCTTCGTCATCAAGTTTCATGATTTAATAAAACTTTGTGAAAAGGGTATTATACCTAAAACATATCAGAAGGATTACTTAAGTATTCCTTATAAAAATAAAAATAAAGACACTTTAAATAAGACTAAGACGAAGACTCTAGTAGGGAATAATTTCCTCCACTTAACCTGTTTGAGCTTTTTTTGGATATTTGATAACGTTGTTATGTTGTTTATAATGTTTCGTTGGATTGTTGATAATGCAAACTGCTGCAGTTAACAATTAGGTTGTAGTATTTTCGCTTTAGGCAAATTTTACCTAAGTCAGATAAAATTTAGTCGTTGAGTAAGCTCTAACCATCGTTAAATGCCTTGATAATTGACGTGACATATTTAACAATCGTTTGTATTACATTATAAAGTTTACTCTACGATTAAATTTTACCTGACCTTGCAACAATCGGCCCTTAATTAATACGGTTAAGTATAAATTAATAGTGTGAACATCGTTATTATCTTACTGAGTTCTTTATATTAAATTGCTATAATACTAAAATTTCAAATTGAATTGTTTTTTTAATTATAATTTAATAACCATAATTACTTTAAAAAATCTATTGAACTTGAAATTTTGGAATATATTTTTTTGGTTATATAAACAGTTGATTATCATTCAAAAATGATTTTTCCTATAATGTGCCATCATTGTTAATATTGAGACTAATTATTGTTAAACGCAGAATAAAAATAAATACTTTTAATGATTAATTGCTTTTGAGAGTACAATTTTATTATAGTATTTAATTAAGATACAGCAATAACTAGTACTAAACCAGTTACTTCTAAAATTACTAATATTATTTTTATTAAGGTATACAACGCATTTAAATTTATTTTTTATATAAGAGACATGCTATTTTGAAATCCATAAAGATAATCTTAGTTTTGCTTGCATAGCTTTATAGAGCTCTTAAACCTAAGCAACTTTGCTATAGGCATCAAATTAGTAGAATAAAAAGTTAAAAAAATACAAGCAATTGTTATAAATAAAATTTGTTTTTTGCTCCTCCTGAAAAGTAGACCTTTGTCCCTTACATTAATTTATATTTCCATAATCGATTAATGTTTACCTACGATACACGAAGCATGCAGCGGGCGAAGCAGGCGGGGACGGGCTCTAGTTTTCTGTTTTGCTCTCTACTAGTTATATTGTAATATTAGAAAAATAAAATGAATTCATATTCTATTAAAGTAATGTAAGAAACACGTAAATTATTACACACGCTGGCATATTAATGTAAGGGACATCATTGCCAAATACATAAATCATAAAGTAACGTAAGGCTGATCAGGTTTAGAAAAACGAAAACGTGGTTAGGGTAAAGGCCATATATAACTTTTTATGAGACATACCTTAAAACTAAAAATGACATTTTGTACAAGTGTATGATACGTCAAAATTTGTCGTTAAGATTTGTTTAGGACCTCTCAAAATGTGTACTGTAAGGGACAAAAAAATGATTTTTTTTCAAGATATCAACATTTCAAGTATACCATTCGATGGAGCGTAAAATTCCGAATCCAACGGTGTATATAACTCATTTTCGGTATATTGTCCCTTACATTAATTCATATTTCCGTGATCGAAAAGTTAAACCAATCTACAAAAAAAAACAGACGAATGGAGATAATATAATACAGATCGTCAATTGTTTCCAGAGTGTTATCAAACTCCGTTATATAGTCAACGGGCGAACAACCCACCCGTATGGTCCGCGGCGGCGTATTCCGCAGTCAGCAGCGGATTGCCGGCAGTGAGCGCGGCGTAGTTCGCGTACTCTGCGTACGGTGACGCGTAGATCAGCTGGTGGGAGGGTTCGCCGGGCGAGAGGAGTCCAGTGCTGCCAGTGCCATTGAGCAGGCCGGCTTGAGCGCCCTGCGCGGCGGACATGCGCGGAGACAAGATCAACGGGGCTCCGAGAGGCGCTTGAGTGCGCAGAGTGACTCCCCCGACGCCGCCGCCGGGCGCCAACAGCCGCTGCGTCTCAGCCGCCGCCGCGGCCACTCGTCGCCACTCCTCGTCGGCTGTAAGGCACTTAGTCAATGTCAATCACGCTTATTGGGAACTAAAACCTTAGTGTAACCTTACAGTAGAAGGTAGTAGGGTTTTCAGTGCAATAAAGTTATCTGTCATTTTAAGGGCCTGTTTCACGACTGCCGAATTTGTCACATGATTTGACAGTTGCGATATGAAAAATATTTAGCAGTCTTCAAGACGCAGCCATTCATCATAAAAGTTGAAGTTGAATTTGAAGTCAGTCATGTGTCAGTTAAGCTTTCAGAACTTACTTTTAGATTGTGAAGCAGACCCTAAAAGTGGCTAATTTAAATAATTAAGAATTGTGGTTGATGATAGACAATTGAAAATTCAATAAAATAAAATTTTAAATATTTTCTTCTTATAAACTTTAATCTTTAAGCACAAAAATTGAAATAACGAAAAATCTAAAATACCCCATCAAACACCAATAAATAAATAAAAAAATAAATATTTGACAACATCACATACATTGCTCCGATTCCAAAGTAAGTAGCTAAAGCACTTGTGTTATGGAAATCAAAGACAACGGTGGTATCACAAACACCCAGACCTGAGTCAATATAGAAAAGTTCGTTTTTCTAAATTGACCCAACCGGGGATCGAACCCGGGACCTCAGAGATGGCGACACCTTGAAAACCGGTCTACAAAGCCACTCGACCACGGAGGTCGTCAAACCAATAATGATGAAAAATTCAAATCTTTCAAATTCATCAGTTAAGTACCTACTTTAAAGCCCGACCAGTAAAAATATGTTAGCAAAACATTTCAGCTGTTTAACAAACAGTCCTTTAAAGCCTTCAGTGATAAGGAACTAGGTGACGTGAAGTCATCCCGCATTAATGATTAACAACCGTAACATGCGGCAAATCAATTAAGTTAGTCATCTCAAGTCGCCGAGGTGAGTCACTCGCGAACAATGGGCTTGGCTATGTACCACCTTGCGAGGTAAATGTAGCGAAGTGGAAACCCGAAATCCAAGCAATGGAGATTGGAGATGCATATCAAACATGGAAATAACAGAACCTGAAAGTGAGACTTGCTTGCATAGGACTAAAACGGCAGGCTTATTACCGATCTTCAAGTGACAGTTGCAATCGCAGTTGTACAATTATTGCTGTCAGAACTTATTATGAAATTGTGTCTTGTGTCGTTGTGTCAAAACACAAATCGTGTATGTGAATTTGTGTTTTGGCAGCAATAAATGTTTAACGTAGTGCGACTGTCACTTGAAAATTGGTAATAAGCCTGCCGTTTTATTTAAAACTCCAATAGGAATATTAGAGACGTAGGTCTCTAATATTCGTAATATTCTTTTCTGATTTTTAAGATCTACTGTTTGGCATGTATAGTATGATTTGTATGAACCTAATGCAACCGAAGGATAGGAATGTTCTATTCTGGATACAAAAAAAGACAAAAAAGTTAATATCATCATGTCGTTTATAAACGTTAAATGGCAGGATGACAGAGAATTTATCCCGCTTGGTGGCGCTGTTGTAGATGGAGACCTTTTGTACGTGTGTATATGGGTTATGTGTGCATATGGGTTATGTTCCCGGTTATTTTTTCAATTATGTCTAAAAATGGTTGACAATAATAATCATTATTATGGAAGTACGACAGTAAACAACTTCAAAAATAAAGAAAACCAAAATGGTTTTAAAATTTGAGCATTCACAAAGTGACTCGGTAGCTCAGCGGCCAGAGCATTTGGCCGGACATCCAAAGGTCGTGGGTTCGATTCCCGTGCGAGTCGTATTTTGTCTAGTATATTATTTAGTATTGTATAAACCAAAATGTGTTGGAAGAAAAATGGATGTTTACGATAATTCGCTTCCAACATCCAAAAATTGATAGCAAACACATAGAAAACAATTAAATTACAAATCTACATCTACATTAGCGCCAAGTTAGCGGTAGTGCGCAGACTGGTGGACGATTTTTGAATCAGAAAAAATATCCTGCCAGTTGTTGATATACAAAAGGACACATTTTAATTAGGATTTTCCATAAACTAAAAGATTTTTTCAAACCAAATGTCATCGTAAATAACTTATAAAAAGTTACAACTTAAAAAAAACTAATAATACTTTTCCATATAAAAGCATCGAATGCTGTTTTTGTACTAATGATGGCCTTTGTTTTGAAGTACCTCACGGTATATCTATCGGAAAATTTAACCAATTTGCGGACATTTCTTTATAGAAGACTGCGGAAAATGCCTTAATTCCTCTGAGATACTAAATTTTAATGATTATTTGAAAAACGATCATTTTAATTATTGTAATCACTATAATTGTGAAGAGATAAATAATAGCACTGAATACAATTTGAATTTGTCTAAATAGATATGAAATTAATAGTGAAAATAATTATGTAATATTTCTTCTCCTACAATGCCCGCAATTTGGTAACTTCCTGTACAAATAATTTCCCAATAAGAGTGCTAAGTGTTTAGAGAGAGGTCAAAGAATTGAATGCACTATAAATAGAAACCAGGAGTGTTAGTAATTTTGTTACGTGTTGTTTGGATAGGGAATCATTAACTGAACTGTTTCTGATCGTTTTTGAGTATGCAACACTGCTATCGTCATTGTAAACCTTATTTGTATCAGTATAAAGTTAATATATACTAATATATAATAATTTTAGATGTTGACACTACATTATGAATTAAAAGGATTCTAATTATTGAGTTTTTTTTTATTTTGTCCTGATTTGATAAAGATTTACTTTGATTTCAAATCTTGTATGTCAAGAGTGTCATCGGCATTGTGATTTCTAGCCAATAAATCGCAGATTTTATTTATAAATTTAATTGCGTGAACTTTATAACTATTAACTTTAATAAATATGAGAATGGGCAGTCTTTTATAGCCTAAGACTGACTTAAGGTATAATAAATTAAAACAACACAAGCGGTGATGCAATTACCTTGAAATAACCATGGAGTAGGTATCAAACTATCGAACTTAAAAGTTATGTGGAACAAAGGATCAAAACTGACTTTGCTAGAAACAATATCATTAGACATAACTAGAAGATCAGTACAACATTTTGCACTGAACATGTTATTTCCTGATTCCAAAAGATATTTGGTAATTCTAAACTATGATATCTGACATTCAGTTAATGACACTTATCTTCGATCCCTCGAACCAGTGGATATTACACCCTGTAAAACTCCTTTTTGTAACTTCAACATCATTTTTATTTCCTGCTTAAAACTTCGACAAACTTAACTTAAAAGTTAGATCCCAAAATTTAGACACGAGCGATCTCGTAATTGCATACGCAGAAGCTATGTTAACTGCTTGAGACGACACGTCGCATTTTGCAACAAATATTGCTGAAAAGGATACAATACACGAGTCTTTACTTATGCACTCACGCATCCACAGGTTCGAACAATCGAAGCTCTTAAACAACACGTAACATCCCGTAGTGTTAGTTACAAAACATGAATGTGTCCATACTTATGAGGCACTGACCGTTGACGGGCACGACGGCCTTCGCGCTGGAGTCGCGATAGGTGCCGTTTATGATGGCCAGTTCCATCAACTGACGCTTCTTTAGCTCATCTTCGCCGTCTGCTTGCTGTGAAGGTACAAAAGCAGTCTTGAGAAAATACCGAATGACTAAATCGCAGTATTTAAAAGCATTAAATTTATCATGTTGTTATTACAAGCATATTGACACGATTTTTTTTATATCATAAAATTATGACATCATTATTATAATGTCGAAAAACAACGTTAACTTCAACCACCTAAGCATCTGATAATTCATTATTCTTTTCATCGCCTTAAAGGTGCTTGACATGAAGGGAATTATTCCCATCTTTCAACCTAGCTATCCACCCCAGGTTCGACGTAGGCAAATTTTATGTGTCATCTTCCAACCTACTCCCAACTTCCAACCTGTCATTAATGTACTGTCAAAACTTATAGGTAGTCGATTACTATACCGCATTTTGGACAGGTTGGAAGTTGGGAATAAAAATAGTTAAGGCTCCTATATACCTCAAGTGGCGCCGGTAGTAGTAGTTCGCAAAAGTGCTAAAAGTGGCCACTTTTAGCACTTTTGCGAACTACTACTAGAACGAACAAAGTTTATTTACAAACAATAACCTCAGTAAAAGGTTATTGTTTGTAAATAAACTATAGAACCTTAGCTTCAATCTGTACATGTGAATTTTCGATACATTATGTACTTAGCGAGCAATAAATTTAATTAAGCAATAAATTAACGGGAACAGTATTTTCTGTCACCTAAGTTTAGATGTGTCACTAATCTGCAATACCCAAATTATAATATCTATCCCCAAGAAATATATTAGTCATCATATTTATCAAATCTGTCTCTAAGTATAAATCACCGTATTAATGTAAATATGTCTCTTAAATTATAGTTTGATCACTTTTTTCTATAACCTAAATATAAGATCTGTCCTCTAAAAAGTAAGTCCCTGGCAGCAATAATATATTTGTACCTAAAATAGTAAATCTATCACCTTATAAATCTAATCAACAAACATTTTAATCGTTCAATCATGAAAATAATAGATGTGTCACTTAATTAATAGAAAAAATCCTAAGTAGGGGCGGAGTCAAATTGGCGGGCTGTGAAAATTTAAATGCACTAGGTAGGTTAGGTTAGGTTAGTGTTTAGACCACTCGCAGCGGAGCGAGCGAAGCGAGCGAAGCTCCATAAATATCAGGATCAACTAGTTTGGCCATAATGCTTATATCAGGATCAACTAGTTTGCCCTAGTCTAAACTGGTTTATCCTATCGGGCTTAGGACAAACTATGTAGTTTGGTCTAGGCTATCCCAGTTAATCCCATCGCGTATAGGAAGAACTAGTTTAACCTAGGCCAAACTAGTTTGTCCTGAAAATCGGGTTTGGCCGGTAACAAATATACCTAACTAACTCGCACAGCTCGCACTTGACTGCAGTGTTTTGTTTAGTTTTAGATAAGTAGTGTTTTTGTTTCGATTTTAAATGTAAATTATATGATTAAAACCTATTGTAGTTTAATTTAATTAATAGTACCCATATTTTCAAATTTCAGTTGAATTATGTAATAAATTAATATTATTTTTCAATGATCAAATATATTTTTTAGGTAAACATTTTTAATTGTTTGGTGATTCAGTTTTAGTGACACTTTTATTATTTAGAAACCCAATATAATTATTTGATGATTGATATTATTTCCAAGTAATTATTAATTAATATTAAGGTAAGCGTTTTTATATTATTTGGTGATTAAATTTAAGTGGCAGATCTACTATTTTAGGAACAAATATTATTTATTAGGTCACTGAAAATGCATTTATTAGGTAATTGATAAAATCATACCCTAAATTAACTGAGGGCGCCACTTGAGGTATATAGGATCCTTTAGATAATGTATTCCCCATTATCCAACTTGAGGTAGTTAGTGGTTATTGAGACTTCAGTAATTTAAAAGAGAGAGGGTAGTCACTGTTCCAACTTGGTTGCAATTCTTCTCATAGATGAAAATAGTATAGCAAACACATGACTTATAACTTATCTATTGTCTTTTATGCAGGATTCAATAGAAACTTCAAGGTAATTTGTTAATTGACATTAACGAACTACGTAAGCGGTGCACTCATCCGACAGATGAGGTCAGAGTATATTTGTATATTGGTGCTTAAATCCCTTAAATCATAATAGTAATTTGTTGAAACTTTGAAGGTATCAATATTAAAAGGGCCGAAGGAAAGAATACATTGCCACAAATAGAAATAACGTAAATTGCCAAAACAAATAAGTAGCAGAATCAGATCTTAAACGAGAGCTGGATGAGTTAAAAAATGCTGTTATACTTACAGGAACAAGCAGACGTTTAACTTCATCAACTGCCCTGGCGAGCTTTATCTTTGCCCTGTTCTCAGTATCTTCAACTGTGAGAAGGACGTGAAGGTCATCAGCCAAATGTTCCCAATTTGGTTTTCCTCTGTTGGCATCCTCCTGAAATTCAATGATAGTTATTTATAAATTGTCTATGGGGTGAGCTTGTTGAAATAATTTGCTGTAACAAATTCAACCTTCGTTCAAATCCAGTATTAGCTGCATGAAAAATAATGAAGATGTTAGAGAAATACAGAAAAACAAGTTATAAATTAGTAACCAACAAAAGACAGCTGAATATGAACGTGAATAAGACAATATTTACGCACCTTTTTCTTGTCTCTCATGGATCCTTTGCCTCGAACCATGATTTTGCATCCTGTTTCCTGTTCTAACTGTTTTGCAGTCATACCTCTGGGACCTAAAATCCTTCCTACGAAGTTGAACTGTAATCAAGGAAAAAAACATATTAAAAAAATTACAATGATATCATGATACCTACGTTTTACCATCATTGTTATTTGTATGAACAGTTTTGGTCCAGTTTTTGTCAAACTGTTCCAAGATCCTTAAAGACTAACGCTAATGCACACGTCTCAAACTAATTTGAGCCAGTAGGCAACACGTAATGGTATTAGCCGCGAGATTAATTATTCGCTTCGCTTCACATAAACCGTGTTTCCTGTGCATGCATGTACATAGAACATAAAGCTAACCTCGATATCTAAGCCTCAGAGCATCGGTCAGCTGAACGCGCATGAACTGTGAACTAATATCATTCCGCCGTTCATGACGAACTAAGAAATGGAACAATTGGCAAATAGCCAACTAACAGTTTCACTCATTCTCTTACTAAAGGGATTTCTCACGGAACTGAAACATTTGTTAAAACATTGAAACTAATAAATAATAGCGAAATATGTAGGCTAGTAATTCGTCACATGTCATGCTAAATTGTTTTGCGTGACAGCGTGTAAATTGCTTAAAGATATTATTATTGCTACAAACTGAAAGGTTTAGTTTAGCGGAGCGGCAAGAATGTGACATCAATACCGAATTGAATATTGCTCGAAGATAATTTGGTCGTAAACCATACATGGTTGAAGTTTTATCTTCACCAAGCGAGCTGTAACAATGAGGCTGAACGAGAAATATGAGATGCGGAAATAAGCGGCCCTAACAAGTCTGGGACAGCATTCATTACTCGTTTCGGTCCAGCAACTGTGACGGTGATAGACGACGAATTGTAAATCACAGAGAGAACAATTGCATCAAGGTATGGCAAGCTACACTGGATATCCCATTAAATTAATATTGACGATGACCATCAGGCATTTTTAATGTCCCCACTGCTGGGGCTCACGCCTTCCTTATGGTTGGATAAGGAGGATGGACCAACCACGCTAGCCCAATGGGGATTGGTGGGTGTTAACAACTGTAAATGCACCCGGGACCAACGGCTTAACGTGCCTTCCAAAGCACGGAGGAGCTCGAGATAGTAAAATTTTGGCCACCCATCCCAAGAACATCCCTTGCGAAAGTTGCTTAACCTCCGCAATCGATGGGCTAGCTAGGCGCTTAACCACTGCGCCATCGAGCTCCTCAAAAAAATAATATATATCTTCTTATTTAACATGATTACACTCTTGTCTCTCGTAACATTTTAGCTTAAAGTTACGAGTCATAATTCATATTGCTATGGTAGTTAATGCAGATGTAATGGATGATGGCTCAGGTTTGTATATTTCGAAATAGCCGATAGCTTTAATTGAAATTATTATTTATTTAGTGTCTGGTTTTATTATATTTTGAAATATTATATACATACTTATCCCTCGTTTGTTTCATCTTTATTGGCCACATCTTAAGTAGCTATTCTAGCGCTCTTTAAGGTATTTATAATCCTGCGGTTTAAAAGCAGCATAAAGTCTTGAAATGTATGTAATTTCTAAGCGCTGGGTTCACCGGTGTTTAGTGGTTGGCCACAAAACGGCTCATCTCTAAAGACTTCCTTTCCAACTCAACTATTATGCATTTCCTATATTATTCTAGCTTCACGGTCTTGTTATTTTAAGCTCTTTAGTTTATTCTATGGATACTGTTGGGCAATAATAAACTAGAGTTTTTTATTTTTTACATATTTTCGTCAAGTAGGTACAGAAGATATCCACCAAAATATTTTCACTACTAACTAAAATTAAATTGATGTTTGATGTTTTACGTGCTTTTCAGTGTTGCCAGTGGCAGATAGTCAAATATAACATGATACAGCTCAAAAAGTAACATTTTCACGAGAAAAGTAACATTACCTACCTTGTTTATTGTGGAAAACGACACAATACTATAAATATGGTATTTTATTACACAAAAACAAATAAGTTTCCTGTCCCATTTGTTAAACATCGAAAAAATCGTAATAATTGTTGATCGAATAATCAACTGGCGATGCTGAAAATGCCTGATGTGGGCCCATATCCACTAGTAAACTAATTAGTATCAGTCTTAGAAAAAACATTTGTTTGTTTTTTATATTAAAATTCTACATAGGTGGGTTGTGTTTGAAAGATGGTTATATCTTTATTCGTGTAAAAGCCTAGTCGCGGCGTGCGCAGCGCGCCGCGCGCTCCGGGCCCTGCGGTGATGACGGTTTGGTCAAAAAATCATTACAATCAACCCACTTAATGATTTTGTTTATGCATTTAAAATTTTAAAATCGATTTTAATCATTCGCTACTAGTCACCACTCGCCTCACTTGCACATGCTTAAGTAAGCGGGATGGAAAATTGAGAAATACAGGCGAGTGAGTGAATGTGTCGCATTCAGTCAGTCCACAAAATCAAGTGCACCAAGAAGGCAAACAAAAAAAAACTTGAATGCTTTCCGTTTCACGATATTTTTTTCTAAAAAATCAAAAAAGTAACACAAAGTAACATTCTGAGTCGTGTAACATAGAGGTAACATGAGAGGGTCAAAAGTAACGTAAAATGTTACTTTTGTAACATTCTGGCAACGCTGGTGCTTTTGTTATGAAGTACCAATGTTTTTGATAAAAGTATTCGTAATCCCACAGATGCCTGATTATTTATACTCCAAACAAGGAACTATAACATACATAATAAGACTATAAATTACAAGCAACTTGTTTGAAGACACCATCTGATCGCTGAGAAACTCATGATATCTTATTTGCCTTTGAAGTATAGTACTGTGAGCAATAGCGAGCTTTCTTATCTCGGAGTCAGGTTGGATCTAATTCATGAAGTTCATTACACTCTTTATTTTTATGGAATAGCGATGCAGAAACAGACATTTGTATAATCAGTCTATTTTGATGTTCTATCAATGATTTAGTCAAACATCTGCGAAAGTAACAGAAATGTGATGTCAATTTCATTGATCTAAAAAAACATATGAAAAAAAAAAGAGTAAGTAGGGAAGCTAAACGTGTACTCGTACCACTCAATTAAATTCACTGTCCAGAGATGTAGTATCACCTTGGTGATAAAGGAATAGGTAGATAGATCGGAATAAAAAAATAAATAAAGAAATTGAACTAGGAATTGAAATATCTATTCAGCATACAATTCCAACCGAGTAAACAATAGCATCTATCTGGGAAACAAGCCGCGGGCGCATCTAATCGATAAACACTGACCACTCGCATACCAGCCGCAGGCGCTAGGCGCTTGCGCACATACAAATACTTTAAGGTTACAATTAATGTAAATCGGACTTATCTGATTTATAAGGCGTAATAAATTAATTTTATTATTGGTATGGTTAAACTTGGGACACACTATTGAGGAACTATTATATGAGAATATTAAGAGTGACTGAAGCAAATATAATATAAGTTTGATTGATTTTCATCAATGGTAAAAGGTTTATATGATTATGTATGCAAGACATCGTACCTAATTACAAAATCTTGGAAATCACTGTACTTAAGTGCAGATATTATACATCCGTTTATCCGTTTTCCATATTATCTTGTTATGTTCAAAAATAACTGTTGATTACTATTATTACAAAACGAAACAAACAGACGTGGAAGTTGAATTTCATGAGGAAAAGAGTCACTTATCATTTTGAAAACTTTCGAAAGAGAAATTCGTGTATTAAGATAAGGGATCATAATAATTTTCCTACGAGCACTATGATATATTATATTGATTAACCGCTGTTTTATGGTCATTGTCGCATACTCTAATTTCCGATTGTTATGTAACTTTATTAAAATGTTACCACATGATTATAATAATGTAACATAGTTTGGACTATTTTTTTATAAATAATTAGCCCTAATTGATTCTTTATCAGTCAAATGGAAGACAGTTAATTAATTATTATCATTTAAAATACGTTAATATTTATGCCTGCCATGAAGGAATATGACTCATCGTTTATAATTCTAATAACAATCAATTAATTCTTTTATAGCGAACAATTTGTCATTTATCATGCATATTTATTATATTATGTTAAGTATTAGCTAACTTTGTGATTTACTAACCCTAATTACATTTTGACAACATAATATTTAATTTTGAATCATTATATTATAATTTCGACAGTTTTTAGCACTTGGCATTAAAACACTTGAATTGGTTATATTTATCACCACGAAGATTATACCTCTAAGTGGTCAACTGTATCTTTCTGTCAACAACTTAACAGGTTATATTAAATTGTGGTGTTCAAACTTCGTTGTTAGTATTTTCATTTCTAGATACCATGATATAATTAGTCATGGGCAGTTTAGTCGTAACGCACCAGGACCTAGGCAAAACAGACCTAACACAATAGAGTTTTGTATTAGATTATGCATTTTGTTGGTAATTGGCAGGTCTCGCCCAATCATCCAGCATTGGTGACAGTGAAGCATAAAATGACAGCTTCGAGCAACTGTTGCGACTCGATAATAAGCATATTTTGCATGTTTGTACAGTTATCGTGTACAACGCCTAGGAAATTATATTAAACTACAAAATGTTAGCGATGATTTGAAATCCTGACCCTCATTAAATGATATCTGCTTTTTGTTTATTCCATTATAGTAGCAGGTAGCTTCGTTATACGGTTCACGATTGGTGGAAAAAGTTTCTATGCTGTTTCAATTAACACTCCCTTAATTTGTAATGTTGTTGATGTTTTAAGCGTGTTTTAGCTTTATGTTTGTCGAAACATACAGAAGGGATTTGAGGATTTAGTCAGTATTTAACTGGCGGGTGAAGAAATATTTACCAATATAGCATTTTAGTGTTGATAAAAATAAAATAGATTAATAACAAAAGGAGAGAGGCTATCAAAGAAGCTAGGCTACCTCACGGTATAAAATTATGGCAAACGAATAGTAAACGTTGAACTATTGACCGGCGATGATTGCCGTCATTACGTCCTGGATGGCTGCAGGTGGGTGGGTATTACGAATCTCGTATTGCAATTGATTGATGGTTTAATTTGAACGTAATTGTCGTACACGACTGGTCACGACGTGCGATACCGATTGCCGAAGGGGCTGTCTTGCGGTTTGAGGTGAGCGCATACTAATGGAAAAATTGAAATCATGTTTTTAAATTCTGGGTGACACGACGACCGACGGTCATCTATTATTCGCTGGAATAATTATAGAAAACAGTTGAAGTTTTTACTTTTACTAAATTGATAAATACTGCATTCCTAAGTTGACAAAGATAATAACAATTCAATGATAATAAAGATAATGGTTCAAGCTTAAGTTTCATAAGTAAGTACAATAATATTATTAAATAGGTATATTTTCGCATAATGAGAAACAATCACTCATAAGACTGATTCGTATCGGATGTAAATAATAGACTCAACAATGTAAGATATCATAACTCTGTAATATTATTAATGATTCTTTTATAGGTTAATGATTTAATTAAGTGTTGCACTAGAACGAGGCACAAAATGACAGAGTAAAATGTTTAACATTATCTGACAGAATTAACTTGATATAATGCAGATCGTTCAAATTATAAAATTACCTAGTTACAAAATTCAACTCAAAAACGCTCTCAGATAATAAGTATTTGGGTATTATTTAATTTTCCTTTGTTATGTGAAATGTAATAGTGATCTGTGTGACTGACATGATGATGATGATGATCTGGTAGATCGTTATAATAATGTACAAATATCACTTAATAATAGTTTCGTAGCTAAGTGTAAGTAATATGACCTAGTAGTAGATCTATCCGTAGAGACACGAGTCGAGGGTCAATAAAGTACGACCAATCCATTACCGCTCAGGGACCAGGCATTGCATTATCACATGAAATGCACCGCTGAACTAACGAGCTGATGCTATTGGCTAAGAATGCAGGCGGCTTGAACTATGAATGAAACTGTTTAAGCTATTTAAGGAACCAACAAGGGAATGGCTTTGGAACGTGTAATTGGGGTACCTATTAAAATAGGTAACAATATTGTAGAAGCTAATGTTAACAATTTTGTAGAAATAATGTTGGTACTCTTAAGTCTAAAATTGAATATGCCATTGCTGCCAAATTTTGTGCGACGTATAATTTAAAGGAATGACAAAAGCCACAACCGAGATGGTTCTTTCCTACCTCAAGTTGAGGTATTTGTTTCCCGTGCCGTGACATAATTACAGAGGTAGTAAGTTTTACATTTTTCTTGTATGTTCGGCGGAATTATATTAAAAGATATTGTAGTTAACCCGGTGTTAGTAATAGAAAGTTTTATATAGGTTTTTAGAAAACAGGAAGGAAATGTGGTTGCAAAATAAACAAGGAGAATAGATAAATGATATACCTAGTTAAGAAAATGAGAATGCTACGGGTTGCATTCGACGTTATTCTAAATATTCTAATTCAATTAATAATCTAGTAAAAAATCTTATAAGATATTGCATTAATTTGATTGAAATAAATAAAGTTACGCGTCTCTATTCTTATTTCTCAGAGTACCTAATCTGTTTTTTTTTTAAATAAAAATAAGACATTCGAATAGAATCACATAGAAGACGGACATTGAGAATGAGCTACTAAAATGACATTTCCAAATAGAATTAAGTTAAACAAATACTCGCATAAATTTCTATTTAATGAACGTTCACTGTCTATTTTAAGCTTTAAAACCAAATGGTTGACATCTTAACAGCCTAAAGTAAAGATAAATGCTTTCTCGGATTGTGGAGAAAAACATAATGCTCGTTACCATTTCACCTAGAAGAAAAATATATTTAACAGAGATCAACGAACGCAGTATTTGTGGAAAAGTATTTGAATTAGAGTTCATTGTACATTCTATAACTCGTCCAGACCATGTAGAAATAAAATGGAGCGGAAACTGTGGCACACCTACATGTTTACTGCACAAGTTATATATAAGTTATAGCTCACACCGTGTCATAAGAAAAGTACATTAAAATACAAAGTAACGATGTTAATGATAAACAAGATGCACCCACGCGCAATCGTGAAGTCAAAAATAGTTTATCTACTCAAATTACCTTTGAACTGGTATTAACGTTGACGTTAATGTAACGTTTATCAAGTTAAAAATATATAATAATAATAATAATTAATTTATTCATAAGATTACATTGATCCATATTTGTTAGTAACAATTTGGTAACAAATTATCCAGAGGATATTTTTTTTAGGATTCAAACTTTTATAACTATGAGAAAATTTAATAATGACTAGAAACCAAAGGAACAAATATATAATCTCTCTTTGGTAGCAGCTGCTCTCATTCTTAGCATACCACAGATTAATCGTGGAAATAAAATTTGAAACGAATTCGCATTTCTCTAGCGAATACACAGTTGCACGGTATCGAGTTGTTTAGTATTTTAGTAAGATCATTCACAGCTTTTGCCGCTATTTGCAATCGCGAATGATAAAGCACACGCGCTTGCGCCAGACATGTTTTCACTAAAACAATTCGATTGTCTGTTAACGAGCATAATTGTTTTACGCTCTTTCATAAAATGTGTGATTGTTGCTTTATTTTTGCTATAGGGTGACTCAGATTTGTGTTAAGTTGGTAATAGTAGTAGCAATGCGGTTGACATCTTAGATTCTGCGATTGAAGTGGTCAAACTATGAAGCGATAAAATATGGGTAGTGCTGGTAGTGAGTATTTGAGGTTTTTATTTGACAACATCACATACATTTCTCCGATTCCAAAGTAAGTAGCTAAAGCACTTGTGTTATGGAAATCAGAGACAACGGTGGTATCACAAACACCCAGACTCAGGTCTGTTCGCCAATAAAGAAATAGAAAAGTTCGTTTTCTAAATTGACCCAACCGGGGATCGAACCCGAGACCTCAGAGATGGCGACACCTTGAAAACTTTTTTTCCAATCTTGACGTCATACAACCCCAAGTATTTGCCTGGTTTCACATAGTTAATGCTGGATAATTTAATCTTTCTACAGCAGTCATGACTTAAGTACACTACACGTACTTAAGTCATGTTATGACGGTACATGGTACTCAAGATATCTTAGAAAAAGCTGAAGTAACGGGCCCAACCGATATGGCAGGATTTAATAACGCCTCAAGCTCAATATGGACAGTTCTAGAGAGGACGGAACCCGACGTTGATATTGTATCGGCTTTGGATTGTGGCCTTTGTCATGTTATTATTCTACATGATATTTGATACAAAGCCGAGTATAATGTAACTAGTCACAAAATAGCTTGTGAATAAGTTTAAGTTGATACAGTAATATTAAGTTTTTATTTTAGTTTATACAATAAATCTAATTTAATGTATTTCAAAACCAAAGTATATCTAGAGTAGAGTCAGTCATATCATTACATTGTTTTTTTATCTTTATATTTTCTGAATCAAACAATGTAAAGTTAAGACCTTTTATCTAATTATCTGAACGGAAGCTCTGTTTTTATGCGCGTGCAACTAGGTAGGTAAGTATATCAATATCAGCATCTACAATGCGGAATCAGGGTTGTTCCGCATGTTTACTAGGAAAAGAATGGACACTCGACTTGAATTCATGAAGAGGATTGATTCCTCCTCCGATATCAATAGATAGAAGATATGGAATTAAAAAGAGTAAAATAAAAAACAAACCATATCTGTTACCGACCAGCAACATTACAGCCTTTTTGGGTTTCTCTTTGGTCTACCTTCCAAATTCTAAATCTCAGTGACATCTTTTTATAAAACAATTGTAAATAGTTTTAATTGTCAATAAAACCAAAAACGGGAAACACGTGTTTAAGTGGTTCGTGCCCTATCCTCTACAATATCTTTTTAACAAAAAACAATAATTGTTATATAGAACTAACTTTATATTAGATGAAAGAGAAGCTATATGTGTAAGACCACAAGTGCGTCAGTTACCGAAGAATCGAATAATCTAGTCACGTTACCATTTGTTTTAGCAATAAAATGGAGCGTTAAAGTCACAAAACTAAAACAGTTGTATTAGTCACACAAGCGAACGATGTTCCAAAACCATTGTTTCGGCAATATGTTCGGCATGAGAAACATAACGTGGATGTATTTGTGGAACTACCACTAACATTAAAAAGAGAGTTTTTGCCGATGAACATTTTGTTCTACTAATGATGCTTGAAATTATTCTTAGACGCGTGTTGCTCTTTTGTTTTCTATTTTATCATCGAGCATCGTGATACCTAAGTTAATGTTAATTTTAATTGAAGAACTTGCTTACGTCCTTGTCATGATTCCGAGAATACCTATAAAGTGACATTCTCATCGGATCGTTGGAATTGTTTCTATCTTGGTACGTGACTGATCTCAAACGGCGGCCCTTTTGATCGACAATCAATTTAACCATGCAATTGATTTATGTTAAGATTTAAGTTCACATTGTTTAGTTGCTTACAATATTATCGATTGATATATTATGAATGATGTTGTGTAAAATAATGAAACGTATACACTTCTTAGGCTTTCGCGCGTACAGTTCATTAGAAATAAAACACTTTGTCCTCCCGTGACCACGGCCCCTGGAAAGGTGTCGAAACGTCGGGAATTCTAAAAAAACAATAAATACAAACTAAATAATTCTAAAACAACACCTGAATTAATAATATACGCGCTGTAATCCGTAAAAAGTGTTTTATTTCTAATAATGAAACGTGTAAGTACCAAGAGAAAAATATAAATTGCAAATAAATTGGTGGACAAAGTAATTTTAACCAAGCGTATAAATACTATTATAAATATGTAAATATATTAATTAACGATATAGTTAACTAGAAGTTGCGTTCGTCGTCGTTGGAAAATAACTGTAAGCTCACTTAAGCAAAAATGGTCACATGATTTATAAAATCACAGACAACACGGAACTTTCTATTAAAACCTTAAAAGGCTTGCGCTGCGACATTCGAGACAAGCACCGTCTACTCTTGATGGCAACCGGCGCCAGACTCTGTTTATCATAATCAAGTTGATACTTATACTAAATTTTGATTTTAATAATATGCAAAACTATCGTCACTTACAAGTAAAATTTGGTTAATCTAATAGAAAGCAGACGAGTTTCCTGATAAGCGACGGTCTTAACAAATTTTACGTTAAGATACCTTCTAATGTTTTTTTATAATATTTGTACAGCACGTGGTAACGATTTATGTTTAAAAAGGAATTACAACCATGGCAATCATTAATAGTGATAAAACAAAGTACAAAGAAAAATAAGCTTTGATATACATAGTACTTATTAGAAAGATACAGTTACTTCTTAATATCATATTGAAAGAAATGAATCATTCAGATCAATGAACTCATTCCAAAAAGGGATCGGTTGCAAATGAGCTTTGATTCCAATGAATGGGAGCTATCACTGAGGGTCAAATAAAACTCAAGTAGAAACGTGTCGCTCCAAAGAGGCAATAGCCCTGACATAAGTCGCCAAATGTAGCAGCCTGCCAACCTTGTCTTTCTATCTGTATGACTAACGCGCAATGTGAAGCCCTGACTTCATACTTATGTACGTTAACATTAAATTCTTTGAGATTAATTCGCCGTAAGGTTTTAATTACTTTTTCAGGGGATACTGTTCTAAAGATAGCTTTATTTGGATTGAGGGTAATGTGATAACCGATGTTGACAAGTTTATTGCTTGTAATTACATTCTGTATAAGCATTATCACTATAAGTTTCTTGTTTAATGTTGACATGTGCTTACAGATAATATAATCTCGAGTTGTATGTAACGTTTATACTGCCATATGTACCTATAGGTAATAATGATCTTCATTAAATCTGATACTACATTACAGAGAACGAAAGAGTTAACATATTCTAACTAAGCGCATTACTAATCATTAGTTGAAATAGGCAAATCAATTTATCACGGAAGTCTCTAAAGTCACCGGACGTCTTATGAGTGACTGATACAAACTGTAGTGTTTACATGTAATCATTACAAACACCTTTCATGTGTCGAGTTGTCTCTTGACAGTTGAATTATTAATGAGCAGACAATTACTTCACTTGTGTGCTTACAGAAAGTTCTCATTCACGTCTCGAGAAATGGTTTATGAATGGCAAATAACTTATTAGATTCAAGTTGGTTTTATTAGAGCTCGAAATATAAATTTGAAATTTCCAAATGGAGCCATCAAATCGATAGCATTTTAACGACACAAATATATCTTCCTCAAATTCGATGCATATTAAACGGAATGAAGGTAATAAATCTGTCGTTATTACAAGAGAACATGCCAATGCATTGAAAAGTTGATCGCTGAAATGAGTCAGTGTTTTAATTGCACTTTCACAAGATACATCAGAAAATTAATAAAGTAAAGTTTTAGGCAAGTTTGTGCTAACTTACTTGAAGTAAAAACAAAGTGACGTCAGTGGCGTCAGATAAACCTGAATGCAAGAGACGTGTGTATTGAGGATGACGGAATCAGTAAATGTAAAAAATCATATAATCTAAAAAAAAATTAAGTAACATGATGAATAAAAAATACTTACATCTGGATGTTCTTTGACTGGCACATATACTTTCTCTGTGAGTGTGGTGACCATGCCTTCTGGTTCTGGCAACACGAGTGGTTCTTTCTTGACTCCATTTATTTGGAATAAACTCGCTCGGACTTTTGCTATCTCTGTAAAGAAAAAAGACATTCCTTAGTAACATCGCCAACGACAACACAACCACAACTGTTGCAGTAAATTTATTTATGAAACATCAGCAAATCAAAGTCAAGTGTTTAACTGTTTAAAGTGATGCCACAAAGTACGTAGCAGTGGCGGCGCTGATGCTGTTACTTTTTTGACAATATTGTTTGAAAGAGACAGCATCACATTTAAACAGTGTCTATATTAAAAAGTGTTTTAAAATCTTTTGTGGTAAGGCTGTTGAAGTCTTTTTGCCAAAATAATATTCTTGCTTATTTAACAATAAAATAAATTGAAAATAAAAGATTGAAGGTGATCTCTACGAATAAAACTGTGTGGAGATGTTGTGTTATTTTGCCGCCCGAAGGCTGTAGTACCTACTCAAGACGGTTATGACATCATATGACAGCCATATTATTGATAGATTATGAGTTACACCTCTAATGATATGACACACTGTCATCCTATGGCCTACCTTGTGCTGATGCAATATTCCTCCTATAACTTCGTGACTGAATATTCAAGGCTTTATCATCAATCTAGGAATAGTTCAGGATAGTTAGGAAACAAAACTACGAGACAGATATTGATGATCTTTGAAACTGAAGAATTATTGCAGATACAGTGATCGGTTTCTTGATAGGTAGATCATTTTGTATGACTACTGTACCTAAATAGCCTATTGACACAGAACATCTTCTAGATAGCGCTTTACACATTATTAACAGTAGAGAAAACATAAAAAATTCATAATTTTGTAGTCGCCAAATATAGCTAATGTCATCTTAGACTTCCCCTCCCAAATGAAGAATTGCTAAGCAAACTAGGGGTCTGGTTTTATCAACCGCATCCAGATAAAGACACAATGACTCATTGGCTAATATCCGGACTGCGTAATCAGTCGACCATCTGTTTTTGTGGCACGCATAAAAAATGTGTCAAGTCTTAAACGCACAATATGCCCTGCTACAATGTTAACTTAATTTGCACACAAGATTTCTTTTTCATGAATACACCCGTATGTAATTATATCAAATTAATGTAAGTGCTCTTCGTTTTGTATGCCGCAACCTGGTTCCAGTTTGGTGATAGCAATAAAATTAGCTACGGTACTTTCGTGGTCGAAGATAATGATTATAAGATTTACATATTTTTCCGAATGATATTTTTACTTAGGTATTCACTTTCGTTCAAACGGAATAACTACGAGTAAGTGCTCTAAGTACGACTAAGTTAAATATTGTAGTTCTCAAGGCATCACTTAAATAATATTTCAGTTTTTAATTTCACCAAGAAAACTGAAATAACTGCTATGAGAATTTTTACTTAGTTCACTTCACATCACACAGATGCTAGTTTCTCTGTAGTTTCCGTAGTCATTATCGCTTTTGCTAATTTGTTTACTGTAGATTCGAAAATCTCAGTAACAAACAACTGCATTCACGTATCTGTTTTCGATGTAGGTCCATCGAGGAACTGGCGACAATGCTGAGGAGCTTTCACGCCTTATAAGGAACGGTGAGTGAAGCCAGGACTGACCAGCGTTGGATTATGTATTTAATTGCTGCCTTCTCACGCATATTGATGCTCGGAGATTTTTTAGGATGGAAAAGTTTAGTCGTTTAAGGGCATGGAATTAAACTGGGAGTTCAACGAAAGTCACATCGCGGCCGGTTCAGAAGTAAACAAGAAGTTTTGTATCTTCCGTTGAGGTAACAAATGCAATTCAAAAACGCCTTTGCTGATTTATACCATTTTCTGTAAGAACACTGTTGACGGTGTTATAGTTGGTTAATTTTTAAACAGATGATCTTATCTCCGGATAGAGTAGAGCAAAAATCAATTTGTCATACTTTGTCGACAGACTTTATCAATATGATGGCCTGAGAAATCTGATGTTCAATACTGCAAGGTCATCACATCAAGAGTAAAAAAATATTTTCAAAACTTATCGCGACGGACGTTGACGGGTGTCGAAACACCTTGTAATGGACGTTTGAACAATGCAGTCGGTATTGTGCTGCCAAATGAGACTTCCAAACAAAAACAAAGGCGGCATAATAGAGGTTGTTTCGACGCAGGTGATTTTAGGGGCTGTCCATCCGTCTGTCACTCTAGTTATGCTAGTTTTGATAAATGTATACGAATACATGACCAGTTTTTTGATGTCACATGAGAGGTTGCAGTTACGTAATTGGAATATGTCTTTAGAGTTAACTTACGTATGTTATGAAATTGCTACCATTCGCCGAGTTTTCAATGTGGGTCATACGTCTATGGACAAATTTGTTGTAAATAATTACTAACTACACATAGCCAAAAAAAATAGTAAATAAATATTAATTAATCAAATTATGTTTGTAGCCTCTGTTGTGATTTTTATTAAATAATCATTACCACAAGCCTCTTTTGAAGATATTATAAGTAGTGATTTTAATTTGAACATTAAATATATTCAAGTTTCAACGATGAAATCCATTGATACAAGATTTGTATAATTTACAATAAATTATACAAGTTTATCAGTTAGTGAGGTTTAACTTTTCTATTTACTAGAGTTACTCCAATTTAACTGCAATAGCGATCACTTATTGAAGGTAATTCAAACCAACTGACTTAACTTTTCATTAGTCAAGTTTATATTTCTTCTCTTACATTACCACAAAACAAAGCAATTACGGAAATTGGTATTGATGGCAATACTTTAAAGCAATTCGACTAGAGGACACGAACAATATTAAGTACTAACTGGGTTTAATCGTAATTTAACATGAAACTATTAAAATGGAAATAGTTTTGCTGGAAGTCACACAGAAGACGATTGATTTTATGACGTAGGTTACACTGCATTTCCCTGCGCAACGGATTGGTAAATTTATTGTTGTACCTAATTGAGATCGTTCAACGTTATACATACTTTACTTATCTATATTTCATTCTTAAAGGGGAAGTTATAAAATCCGAACACCATGTCTAACACACGTATTCACAAACAACACCCAAACCACCCTTAACTAATACGCGAACGCACTGCGTTGAAATATAGCTCTGTAATTGGTTCGTTTCTTTTACGTATTACGTGTGACTGGTTCGTGGGACGATGTGTGTCCGCGGGCACTGTGAGAGTTGTGAGACCTCATAGTAGGTACCTAATGTTTGTGAATACAGGTATAAGTATAAGTAAGTAGGAAGTAACCAAAATATTTAACTGTGGAAAATAGAATTTTATATCTCTTTTTTAATCTGAATTACTAAGATGATAAAGTATGATAAAGATGCGAATATACTTCTTTAAACAGAAATGAAACAATCTAAACAAACATGGCTAAAAGCAGCTCTTGAAAAATCGAACTACTCTGCTGGTCTAAGATCGATACGCACAAATATACGAGAAGACATTTTTAAAACACTATATCCTATAACTTTGCACTATTTATCATAGTGTTTGCTCTCTAGAGGATTGCAACAGTGAACAGTGTACGCTTGCTGGTAGGTACCGGTTAATGCAATGCGATCTCACTTCTATTGTCAACGCTAACAATGGTACAGCCTACATGCTGCTTTGGGTAGTAATCCCCATCTCCCATATTATATTCTAATTCAATTTAAACGCCTGGAAAAATGTTAAATTACTTATGTTACGCAATGATTATAACTGCTAAGCCAATTAAAACAACAACATTCAATGTCTAAATCACTGTCATTCTCAGTTTCACTATGCGGAAAGAATTTCTTTCGCCAATGTTCCAACGAGTGTTTATTAATTCAACGACTTAAATGCAAGCAATCATAATAACAAACGTGCGTGGAAGAGAACCGTGACGTTTCTAGACGGATAAATTACAAGTTGGTGCTTGAAATATATTTTAGCTGATATTTCGAACATGAAAGAGGTTCATTTTCACAAGCCGCAAACTATATAATATCAAAATATCGAGAATAGCTTCTACTCACAATATCCATAAATTACGATTATTATGATTGTGTGGTAAGTTAAAGCAAGTTACCATAGCCATACAGTTTAGATATGTTCGGGATTTTATATGTGTCTGCTCTATACACGAGGGTGAATTTAGAACAATGTGGCTTGAGAGGGAATTTTCTCACGATGAGCATCGGTGCGTAAACGCCCGCCGCGCCACGGTTAGTTTGCGCTCGGTGGACTTGCGTTGGCGAACTACACGCAACTAACATAACAACAAGCACTTCTTATTGAATAACAAAACTATAGTACTTAAGATGATATTGACGGATAGGGAAATTGTAAGTGTTTTACCATTCTACATTATACAACATGTTACAAAAATACCCCTAATGCCAAATATGGGACCAACTCTGAAATCAGCTGTTTCATACAAAAATTACAATCGAAAATTTCAAAATGTATGAAACCGCTGATTTTTTTCACGATTTGAGAGTTGGTCAAAGTAAAAGTTGATCAGTTTGATCCCTATATACCATATACGGCATTAGGGGTATTTTTGTAACATGTTGTATTTTAACATCTAAACTTAAATCCGAAAAAACTTTAAGTTCCCTGGAATAGCAATCGTCATGTGTCCGAATTCAACATTCTCAAAAGTATTTCCGATAATGTTTAACTTGTCTTAAAAAACATTGCCTAAGTCGTTCCTGCAATTGTTTATCTACTTACCTGTTTAACATTTTAATGATTTGCATAAATGTCTATTGATACTTTTCGAGTACATAATTGTCAATTGGCAAGGTTGTCGTGTCTTACAAAATTATGAATGGATCCGCCTTATTCATTCAGAATCACAGTCAAGCATCGAAAAATATTTCTCAAAGATAAAACAAGATAATTTCTTAAATACTACTTCTAACTTCTATAAAGGCATGTTATGGCAGGCAATGTTAACAAGAATTGAAGTTACGATTAGAATAATTCCTCGGCAGCAGGCGATAGATATTTACAAAACCGTAATCATAAGCAAACTTGGATATCCAGAAAAACCTGAAATACCACTTGACACTAAGTACATTCTGTGCAATAGAGTAGGTAGGTCCAACAAAACTGTTTAATACGAAACAATACAATACAGAGCACACCGAAACAATATTTTTTATTTTATTTTCTATGTCTCTAGGGAACTATTGTTACATTGTGTTTGCAAACGAGGCAATTTGTAGCCTAGATACGACTAGACAAATGAAATTAATAAAAAATAAAAACCGGACGTCGTTATCTACAAACATTAATGATACGCACAGTGGAGGTTAAACGGATTTAGTAAATGATCTCAAAGTAAAAAAGACTCTCATTGACTTAGTAGAAGTACTTAATGGTCATGCGTGAACAAGACAAAATAAAAAACTATTGAAACATAGCCCGCCCATAAAGATATTGTGCAGTTGCAAAGCATTGCACTTCAAAATGAATGGGGACGAGATAATTCAAAGGCAGCATTAAGTCATGTTGCCGGCACAGTAGTTAAAGATTTTGCACGAGCCCACAGATGTAACAGATCTTTAAAATTGCTAAATCCTTGTTAGAATAATAATAATCTGAATATAAGTGTTTTGTAGTTTTAGTTTGGTTAATACATTTTCTGTTACTGTTATTAATAGTCAAAACTTTTCCGACATTCAGCAAATTGAATCATGAAATCAGGAAAAATCTAAGTACCATTACTTGAGCTATTCGAGTACTAATTTAGTTACAGAAATAATTAAATGATTACATAATTTTAATGTATTATTTTAGGATATATTATTATTTTATTAACCTCAGAAAACATCGAAGTAAAATTAAATACCGATACCGAAACTGTGAGACCTAATTTCTCTATGCTCCTAAAATTTGTAAAAACTGGTAATAAGTATTGACTATGAATGTGGGTTAAGTTAAGATGCAATTAAAACAAGAAAACTACGACATCAGAGTAACGCGTAGGCTGAATGACTGTTGATGTTCTTAGAAAAGTGACGAAATAAGCATGTGAGTCATTTTTAATGAACACATGGTGCACAAGGATACAATACAATTCAACCGATCAATATTGCAAAACACTAAATGCAGGTTATCTGCCAGGAGCACTGCCAGATATTGTATACATATTGCGAAACGAACTCAAAATGGAAACCAGTTGGAAATGTCAATGTGGGGTGTCTTATACAGTTGTGATTGAAACGCTTTATCGTGATATCTTAATCTATGAATGATCAAAGGACTCACTAGATATGGTAATTGAATACTGATGACTTGCTAGGATATGATAAGTTTTACGATAATAAATCACCATCATTGAAAGACCTTAATTTTTAAATAAACAGAAAAGTCTAAAAAGTATTTCTCATCAATACACTTTAAACTTGGATTTTCTTGATATTAAAAAAGAACCCAGGATTGATTTTGTAAACTCGAAACTAAAAACAAAGGTTGTTTAAATTTAAAACACCAAGAAACTGCTTCAGTGCTTTCAAAATATTTATCAATTGTCCTATAACTGGTCTCAGTGGGGCAGCCACTTACGCGGCCAGTTCCATAAAACTTAACGGAACCTAAAGTGCGTGCTTTTGCAGAGTGCATGGGAACATAGCAGGAGTTTTTGCAGTACATTGCCGAGTATCTTTACAAATATATGAATAGAATGAGAATTATTTAAACTGTCCAATGCAATGCAACGCTTGGGATAATGCGTGTTTTCGTAGAAGTAGGTTTTAGATTTACGGCGCTATATGTTAGAATAGATAGAGTTTACGCGTGTTTAACTAGAGTCAATAGGCGTGCCAGTTAAAAGCACCTAAATTTATGTTGAGTTTTAAAGCGGACCAATGCGCGTGAGTTTCGCGCCTGGATTTTCAGAATGCAGGCCACGTCCCATTCTATTTATTCTTAGTACACTGTCCGCAGTTGACGGTTCTTTTATTATAGCTATAAAAGAGATGCTGTAAACTATTGGTTGTGCTGATTTAACGTCTTATGTTTCTTTTTCATAGTTTGAGCCTTCCGCAAATAGATAAGTCAAAGGGAAGGAACTATGATTTTAGCTGTTTTTGCTATATAGGTGCCAAAAATCATTAAACGACGCTTATGGTTTATAGGTGTAAACAGTTCAGATGTTTATGTACTATTATGTGCGTTCAATGGGTAATAGAAATTTTATAGCCTCCCCGCTGCGATGCAGTTATGAAGAGAGTCTATTGAAACCTTAAAATATTACTAAAGTTCAGAAGCTAACTGTTATACAGGATGTTATTTGAATGTGCGCTATATCTTAGGGCTGTAGGGGATGATTTAGTGTCAATGTAGGAAGACAAAAAACTGCAGGTTAAATAATTTTGTATTCGTTTATTGGATTTTATCACCCCTTAGACTATGTCACGCAACTAAATTAACATCCTGTCTGTAGTGATGGTACTATTATTATAAAAATAAGTATGCGTTGCTTGTATAAAGAAGTAACATTTTGATACACGCCTGGTGGACAATAAAGCAGCTGTCAAAAGATACCACCTATCAAACAGTGGGCTGAACCTAATATACAATGAGAGGTTAGTAGGCGTGACTTGTTATCAATGACTTGTAGACAGAACAGTGGAAACTGTGAATCAATTGGATCATACAGCTGTACCTAATTTTATGAATTAATTAAAAATGAAGCGATATCCAAGATAGTGATTTTGTTGTCAGCTGTATGTATCAAGGATGAATCGAGTAAAAAAACAAACACAGAAACAAAAGTTAATCAATTACGACAAACGCAGTAAAAACTATAACTATTTCATCAGCAGAAAAAAAAAGTTTTTTTGAATGATGAAATTGATAGGTTTGACATTACCCGTATTTTTATCATAATTAAAAAAGGTACGATCGTTCACTACGACCTCACTAATAATACAATTATTTTGCTTCTGCTTTAAGATCTATAAGCTTTAATATGGCTCCAGCCAGCATAAAAGGCATGTTCCTGTAACAAATACTGACATACCAAGAATTAAAGCAAATATTTGATGAAAGACTAGTGTTAGCTACGACGTCGCTCTTAGCAGTTAGAAACAGCTGACACACTACCCATTTGTAATAAATTATAGATGAGACTGAGCACGCCTTCTGAAGCACCAGATCCGTGACAGAAACGCTTTGATTAATACATTGTATGTACATTGACATATAGACGTAAGTCTGAGGAGTTGAGTACACTATAATTGATATGAAGTAACAGCAAAGTAAAATTTGAAAAGTTATCCAAATTCATGCAAAATCAGTAACATATAAACAGTCGTTGAAAAATGCAATGTGGCTACTATGCATTTAACGCTAACATAAATCAAGAATGTAAGGTAGGGTCACCTGAGTTTGGATGTGTCGTAAGATCGGATGCATACAATTTACCGCAAACGAGGCGATATTTATCGCCAATGGTAAATAATTTACACTAACGTCCATGAAGAAAAATGTGGTAGGAAATGAGATAATAATATTTTGCAACATGCTTCCAAACCCACAGAAAAAGCGTCCGATCTTAGGCGATCCTACCTTATATCATTGGGTCTGTCTACGCTAAATATTATCGGTTAAATATTCACGGCAATACGTCTGTCATGTATTGTTTTAATAGGTAACAAAATACAATTTTTATGTTCATTCTCATATGGCATTATTGTTCAAGGTTTCCATAAACTATGATTGTGAATACTATAATTATACAAAACAAATCAGCCGCATTGTAACAACAATGATGAAGAAACCAACTTAAGGACAACATTGCACATAAAGTTAGCTCTATAGAGCTAATTTAAGTAATGAATTCAGTGTCCCTAACCTAGTATGAAATGGAATGGTGTTAGATTTACATTCCGATCCTGAGCGGACTAACCAATTGCACGAGCATGTAGATAATTAAATGATGAAATTAAAGAGTTGTTAAAATGAGGACAGTTGTTATTATTATAATTAAAAACAAGAAGAACGAAGTAAAATATATCCTTATTTCTTATAAATTTTAGGACCCATCCATCACTATAATAATTCGTTATTAACTCAAAGGGGTAAATAATAAAGATGAAGTCACAATATTGAACAAGCAAGCAATCGATATTAATGCTTTGAGTCTTTTTGGGCATGATATGAAAACGAAATTGGAAATAATTGAAGTGTTTATTGAATTTGAACATTTTAAAGCAACAATTGACTCTTTGATGTCGCACTCGCATATCTCGCAATGTAAAGCAAAACTATCACGAGTTGCTGCTTCAAATGAAGTAGTCCTTCATTTCAAGGCAACTCGTTCGTGACTTTGTGGAAATTTCAAAATTTCCCTATCATAATCATAATAAAATAAAAGGTGTTGAATTTTTTATGACTCAACTCACGTGTCGCCATAGAATTTCTCACCACATTGATACCAGTCGTTTCTTACCTGAAAAAATAAAGCCTTTGTTATTATAATGACCAGCAATATGAACACATTTATTTGTATTATCACCTACGTCTTTGTTGACTAACATTAAAATACCGTTTAAAGTATACTCAAAAACGACAAATATAATAAAACCAGTAGTTGTTTGACTTTACTTGACAGGCTGTAGAAGACTATCGCTGACTTCTTTAAAGTTTTCATAAAAATATATCCACTATAAACAATACTGTCTTTTATACTATGATATGATAATATTCATTTAATCATTGAATTGCTTATACCCGGTAAATTTTGGTATGCGAACATAAATATTTAGACTTCCCCCTCTGAATGTATCAATATTCAATAATAGGTAATAGTTTTCTTTTTAGCTTGGGCAAAAATGCTTTTGCATGTCCGGCTGTCCGTCTGTTCTCCTCTACATGTCGCATTCTCAACCGATTCTCGTGAAATTTTGTGAGCAGTTTCTATTATTATATAGTGATTTTCGTCAATTCAGTATTTTCATTTTTTTCAAAATGGCGGATATATGGGGAAAATCTTATTTCAACCATTTCGGAAAATGTTCAAAAATGACACAAACGCGAGGTCTGCAGCCATACAGAGCCACTAGTTTAATCAGAACCAATTCCAAATAATATCAAACCGGTTGCAGCAAGTAATTGAAAAACATGTAATTTTACACAGGTACCTACCTACTCCAGGAAAATGATTCTGATGTCAAAAGTACGGTGCAAGTATAAGTTTCAAATAACAACAAAGTTAGAAACTTTACAAAGACAGTGGCGGTTACATAGTCATGTAACCTGCATACTAACATCCAATGTACGGTTACATTTGCCCAAGCAATGGCGCAGCTTGCAATACAACCCATAGAGGTGACAATAGTCAAACCACATAAATATTTCGCTAAAAATTCAGTTACTCTTCTGAAATAAATCAAGTATAATTTGAACAGACACGCTCAAAGGAAAGGGTGTTAGATAAAAAATGAAAGCGATTCCAATGATAGAGGTGAGGATAGTGATAAATTGCCGCTGGCCGAAGGACTTGGCCCGAAGACACGTCTAGCATGCACCGTGCCAACATTAACATGATCTATTTTTGTCTTGTCAACAAATAATGCAACTTTTACCACTATATTGTTTAGCTGCTTCGCAAATTCAGTGGGAACATTCAATTATAGCTCTGAAAATGTTTTTCAGTTCAGTTTTTAGTTATTTATAATTTTTTTTCAAGCTTTTGGCATGTGTGCAGCGGGTCACTTTGTTGTTTTTCAACAAATTAATATTTTATTGGTGGTCCGATATAAATTGCGGACGTGCGTGGACGCATGTACGGGTATTGCCGTAAATTCTAAAGCATCATTATCACATAATTATTAAGTCACACTACTATAGTTTCACATTCATTGACGACAAACTTCGACAAAATGTAGGAAAAGACTAAACCCTTTAACTGCTATTAGACTTTATGAACAAATTCAGGTAGCCGTACACGTGTTCTTGATAGAGTCTTATCTCTAATTCGGATAAGCATAAACCAAACAAAAAATAAGTAGGTAGTTACCATAATTATATTTTTCTATTTTAATGTGTTACAAAATGCACAAACATCATTATCGACGTGTAAGCAAGCTGGGCATGTCAAAATGAGATGTCACATACTTAGCCAGTTTCCTAACCAGCCGCGATGTTTGGTTTACTTGGCATATGGCTCGGTGATGTAAGAGTCACCACTTTGTGTTTGTCTGGCAATGTCCACTTCAAATTTGCAACGGTAGGAGACGAGAGCTACTCGAAGTTGGTCTACTAAACCGGTCCGGTAATTTGTCGGTTTATCAAAATTTCCTACAAATAGCAAAATTAAAATCATAAATGAAGAAAATTATGTTAAATTTTCTGAAACTTATTCGTGAGAAATCAATGATTTTATGTGAATTAATTACCTACGTCCTCTTAACCTCTTTGCAGCCAATGTGATTCCGAATACTTAAATTTTCTAATAGTGAGATTTTCAGATAAACGTACAAACTCTTTAAACTGGGTAACAGGATCACATAAATTACACGTGAAGTATCGACGTTAAGGCTGAAATAACTGTCCCTAAAACCTTACTATTGTATGTCTTTTGGCAGAGCTTACGAACAGAATAATGAGCGAAACTAAACAGACAGCCGGTTAATAGCTTTGTTTGTAACGAAAATTCTTGAGAAGCGATGACTACTCAATCGTCACATTATTTATTCGTAAAGAAACTCTGTTTGATATTTACTCTCTAAAAATATGATTTACAAGTATGGTGTCCAAGATGATAGAGCTATTTCTTCCTTTTTATTATTTAAGACTTCAGTCTAATAGACGTTTTTAGATTTTTATTCCGACAAACAAACTAATAATTTCAAATTCACTTTCCAAATAAACTTAAAAAAAAAGTTTTATCGAAAAGGAAATAATATAGAAAATCTTTATTTATTTTGGCGTTCAACTAGAGAACACGTACTAAAATGATGTTGGCTTATCTCCCAATAGCCGGTATAACTCAATTTGACATTATTTTCATGGTTGGTTTATTATTTTATGTTCACTATTTTAATGTGATATTGATATTTGCATAAGCACTATTCATTTATAACAAAATCTTTCATGAAAATGGAATCAAATAAATAAATAAAAAATAATATTATCAGTGCCTACCTTCCTGGTCCTAGTAAGCATTTCATGAAAATTTGTAAAATGTACTGTATCCAAGTAAAAAATAAAAACCTTTCAGTGCCGATAAGCATGGTAAAATTAAACCTCATTTAATTTTGCATGAGTTTCTTTGACTTTTCTATAAAATTTATATTCTTTTGGTATCTAATTCGTTTGACTTATAACAAAAATGTACCGTCTACTTAGTGAAATTGTATTGCCAGGCTAAGAATATTATTGAAATCTATGTTCGGAGGTTGAAAATATGTCAGCAAATGTTTCGGCTATTAGATCCATTTGTCTTTCAATATTAATGGTTCTTCAGTCTCACGTTTCCTCGGCTAATCCCCTATAGCAATTTAGTTCAGCATATTATATCACGGACAAGCGTCTACAGAGAAAAATATTTATCTTGGCGCCATGCGTCTTTGTATCTATTACGAATTCCAGTTCCGTATAACATCACCGGCTTTGTGTTACAACCGCCACCCGTCAAAACGCCACCTCGTCTAACATGAACACTAAAGGTGCATTTTATTGATTATAGGGCCAAAGAACACATCGGACCACCCATGGTGGTTCTAGTGTTCGCTAATTGAACTCAAGACACTATTGTCCAGCGGACAGGGAAGTTCAAAGGTCCCTCGATTGGATTTCAATCAATTTTTTTCTCAAATTCGTCATCGTTGGCCAATGAAATCATTTTTAAGCTTATTAAACTCTCGACATTAAATTGAAAGCTAGTACTAATACAAATTGTGAGCTGTAAATTGAAATTAATAAGTCATCGGATTTTGACAAACTTGAGACGGATTTAGCTCGAGGGCACATCATTTTCAAGGGTAAGTATATGGAAATTTTCAAACGATGACAGCAAACTGTTTGACATAGGTAGTTTTGCTACCATCTACAAACAGTAGTCAAGTTGTACTTTCAATAACAAACTCGTTTAGCATTTTAGTAACTTTAACTTGGTCTAAGTAATAAGCCGTGAAATTGTTTATTGAATAAATGAGTACTTTATCATTTCGCTGGGTAAGTACTGCACCCACATTATATCATCTACTTATTTATAACTATGAACGTAAATATCTATATGAAACTTGAATTAACTAAAAATAAAAGTTTCGAGTACGTACTTAAAGCTAAAGGAATTATAATTAAAACAGATCTGAGAGGTAGAGCGCCACTTCAGTTGGTACATTAGGGGCGGTGCGGTTATTAAAGTCGATCGCTAGGAAGAAACAATTTTACAGTGCTGCTTCGTCTATGATTTATGTAATGACAGGGTGCTGTCGCTGATAACTTAATAAGTTAATTCAAATATTAATTAGCTTAACTTGGTCATGAACTCGTGAAATCGGTCTTCTATTGTTTATAAACGTTTTTTGCTCAAGTTTATAAGTTTAAGTTAAACAATTATATTTTTTTCGTGTAACAGTGGTTGATTATTTCTTGCAGATATAAAAATGATTATTTTATGAAGTCGAAAGTCACTGTAACACTACTTATTCAATAAAAAATATGCAACATATACATTACAGATAGTCATATTAAACGTCCCACACAAGTCGGAAATTACGAAACCATAACGTGGCAATACTTCCTAAACAAACTCTTATACGTTGTAGGTGCCACCTACATTCAAGATAATCTTAATATCGAAGGTGAATCGGTCACCCACATGCGAAGCAGTCATCAAGTCGGATCTAACAAAGGCTGTACGCAACTGATTCGCTGGCCAGGCAGGCAGTCCGCCCATTATGACGATTATGGACATTTTATGCTTCTGAGCGTAGGAGGTCCTGGCTCCTTACCTTATTAGGTGACTCGGAATAAGTACAATTAGCTAGGTTTATTCAAAATGTTTATTCATTCGCTTGATAAGTAAATGTCGATTTATATTATCAATGAAATGTATCCCTGCAACTCAGTCTTGAAAAAATGGGGCTACATAGTAAAGAGATGAAAGGTCGGTGGACGCTATCCCATGAGGAATGTTTGCTTAGAGGTTGGAGCCAAGATACCAAGCTGAGAAGGAATTTTAGAAGCTGTCACTCACTTTCGTTGCTAACAATCCGAAGAACTGTTTCCTGGCAGGTAAATGAGGATATTTTTCACAGAATCGGAACTTGCAGATCTTTCTTCAAAATAGTTTAAGTAAGCTTTTAGTGACGAGATAGGCGAATATTTTAAAACATCTATAAGTAAAGTAGGAATATTTTTATAAAAAAGGAAAGCAGAATGTTGCACGCATGATGCAGCGCTAATAGTGCTTATATAATTTTATCAAACTCTTCAACCGAATAGAAGTGAAAGAAACGCTTCAAAATATTTAAATGTAACTAAACTAAAATTAAGATTTGGCAAGTGTCCAGGTAAGTAATGCCACAGAGAAATGCAAACTATCTAAACGGTTAATGTGTCGCACAAAACACGACGACGACGACAGTAATAAATGTAAGTACTTAAACATATACCCACACCGTAATTGTGTAATTATTTTAATTAACTTAAGGGAGTGTTCTACCAATGAAACTAAACATTTTTGCTAAAGAAACGGGCCGAAAAATGACAGAAAAAACCCATAGGTACTAATGCAATGTTTTAGCTGTCAAGTTAGTAAGGGAGAACCATATTTTTTTGTCATTTTTCGACCCATGTTTCTGTGGCCAAGCAAAAATATTAAGTTTCATTGGTAGAACACTCCCTATAGTTAACTAGCGGCTCTGTAAGCTGAAGACCTCACGTTTGTGACATTTTTTGAATGACTGAAATATAATTTTTCCTCACTCTCCGCCTTATTGAAAAATTTCGAAAAACTGAATTGACATAAAAAAAACTATTTATTTATCGATCCTGCTCACAAAATGCGACCTGTAGAGGAAAACTAACGGATAGCCGGAAATTCGAAAGCATTTTTGCCCACTACGCGCCCGTTTCGCGAATGCTCGGTCAATTAAAACGACTACAAAATGACGGTGTTTAAAAACGAATTCAAATGATAATTTATTTACTTGACCACTTCTTTAATATTACTATCTGGAAGATCTGAAACCCGTGAAACAGGCCCTAACCGTGCCGTTTTGTGCTCATTGGTTAAATTATACTTAAGGCTCCTATATACCTCAAGTGGCGCCCTCATTTTAATTAAATTTATTGCTCGCTAAGTACATAATATATCGAAAATTCACATGTACAGATTGAGGCTAAGGATCTAAAGTTTATTTACAAACAATAACCTCAGTAAAATTTTGTTCGTTGTAGTAGTAGTTCGCAAAAGTGCTAAAAGTGGCCACTTTTAGCACTTTTGCGAACTACTACTACAATTAACTATATTATACTAAGGTTATTGTTTGTAAATAAACTATAGAACCTTAGCTTAAATCTGTACATGTGAATTTTCGATACATTATGTACTTAGCGAGCAATAAGTTTAATTAAAATGAGGGCGCCACTTGAGGTATATAGGGGCCTTAAAATAACTTTGAAAAATTAAACCATTTACTTAATCAACAACGAAGAAAAAATTAACCAAATTGTAACTACCTACATATAATTTGAGACAGAGTGTGACAATGAAAAGGATGAACCATACTAGTGAACGAAGAAGAAGATCATACAGTACAACGACTGGCACTAAAGAAAATAAGCCATTTTTTAAGAATTTCGACCATAATGATAAAGTAATAAAGATATAAGACAAACACTTTTTTCAGATAAGACAGGATCAGTACCAGATAATGGAACACATTGTGTACAATATAAACTTCAACATCATGATTGTTTTAATTGTCAACAGCTATTTGCACCGTCTATTTGTAAGCAATCGTGTTTGATAAATAAGCTACTGTAGACCAAGATATAAACTGTAACCTTAACCACACCACACCTATATCGTGACAAAAAAAGATTTATTATTTATTATGATTCACGATCACCATATAATACGATTTTGAGATTAACATTTTAGTATGCATGTTTTAAGACCCTCGAATTTTCATGGTCAATCAATGGACAAATTGGTGTAAGTACCGCGGCGTTGATACTACAGCTGTTTCCAATTATAGCAACTTTGAATTGAAGTCAAAGATTTTCATTGTACATAATTAAAGTAAGACAAAGGCAGTGAATTCTCAATGACATGAAGTGATTCTGCAGTAGTAATAACTAAAGTGGGTAAATTGTTTAACACAAAGAGCAGTTGATCATTGATGCTAACACCTTCCATACAGTGGTAACATTAGATGTCTGCGGCTACGGCTGCCGACACACTTATGAGATGCTGTAAACAATAAAATTCCTAAAATGGCTTTTATTGCTAAGACAATTGAATCCAATTTCGATGTACCTTGTGCAACAAAGCCCTTTGTAAAACGCCCCAGTTTCATTATAGATCTTATTAACGCTATGCTTAACTTTAACATAGGTTGGTTACACGTAACTGAAGTAGGTGCTTATTTGTGGTTGGAATCACAATCACAATAGAACTGAAAAAGTAATTCTAATGTTTCGACTAGTTTATGAATTTTATCAATGTACATTAGAGACGACCAAAAAATACATAAGTCTGTCGAAAAGCGACTTTACAGAGGTATAGTAGGTAATATTAAATAAAAATTCTCTTTTAAAAAAATTCTTACTTAAAGTTCTAACTGTATTGACAGTTACAGTAATGGCAAATGTTGAACAGCAGCAAACAAGGAATGCTAAGGTACTAATAGAATACTTTACATGCGACAAAAAAGGAAAAGGTAACTAACGGTCATCCCTTTGTCTTTGCGAGTAGAAGAAATCATTGTGAAACGTGAGAATTATTTACAAAGAAATACAATGAAACACGGTAGAAAACAGCGTGTTTTTTTTTATTTGCGTTACGCTTAGGCTGCTATTAAATGTCTCTAAGTGTGTGTGACCATTAGCCATTTTTAATGTCCCCACTACTGGGGCACAGGCCTTCCTTAAGGGTGGATAAGGAGGATGGGCCATAACCGACCACGGGGACCTACCTAATGCGGATTGGTGGGTGCTAACGACTGCAAATGCAGCCGAGACGTTAAGGCACGCTTTTCGAAGCACGGAGGAGCTTGAGATAATAATTTTTTGGTTACCCATCCCATGACCGACCCTTGCGAAAGTTGCTTAACATCCGCAATCGATAGGCCAGGCGCTATTCCACTGCGATTTTCTTAATTGATTTAAGGTAGATATAATATCAGTCAGTGAGATTTACTCTGTTGATTTTTTTTTAATTCGTAATTAAGTAGGTAGGTAGGACATTAAGCGACCTTTCGCTTACAATAAGTATTTGATTAAATTTAACTATTATTGAGATATACTTATAACAAAAAATGAGTGCGTCCAGCGTTGAAGACATGTTGTTGTAGTTGTCTCTCCAATAGAGTTGAGAGAACAAGTTACTTAAGCTGAATTTAGCTTTTTGCCAGGAAAATCATGTGAAAAAAGCTATTCTTACCTATAACACTTTTCTTGCTAGTAGAGGTGAAAAGTTGCATGTTAAACACGAGACCAAATTTTTGTGATGTCTCGTGCCTTTAAATAACTCACTGTGCTCAGTAGTCTATATTAGACTTACTATCTACGCTCCTAGACTATTTCGCTAGTTCGTGATAAAAGTCGGCACTCGCAGCACAAATTGACTAATATCTTGTTTTTTAAATGTAGGTAAGTAATTGACTAATATAAAATATATAAATATAAAATATTTGGTAAATGTCGTTACTTCTGATTTGATGAAGAGTTTTTTTGCGCCCGACCAAGACCAATCTTTTAGCTGACAAGAGCTAAAAGATTGGTCTTTTGAAATAAACAATTTAAATTCTAAGTATTCTAACTTGATGTTTATTTGATACTATGTTTTCTGCTATTAACACAGAATCAATTTTGAAATACTTAGAGACAGTTTACACTTTGGAGAAGACATAGGCATCGGCACGGATCTTGAGCGGTGAAGCATGGCCGTTTATGTTGGAGTAGGTAGCAATAGAGACGGCAACGCTTCTGCGCTTTAAATTCCATTGCTCAAGATCCGTGCCGACTATTTTTATCCCCGAAATTTTCATAGGGAACGAAATTCCATGGAGTCGTTGTCATAAACAAAAACAGAATTTAATTAGTACCTAATGATGTAGAATAATTTTGTAAACCCAAATAAACAGTCCCAGTTCCTGAAACTTATTATGAGATCAATACAGTTATTCGAATAAAATTATATTTTCCTGAAAATGTGACACATTGTTTATGATAATGAAGTTTGCTTATAAAACAAGGTAAACTCCGACGGTAGCGGCACTTTTGAATGAAATGTAAAATGAATACAAAAGTCTGACGCGGCGAGACGGCATAGAATAAGTTTTAAACGTTACCAATACCACACTTTGCTCCGTAATATTATTTGAATGGTTTGATTGAAAAGAGATTTCAAACTTCTAACGCTTTTTACGTCAATAGGTCTATCGCAAAGAGATTTTTTGTTGATAGCTCGCAAGTTACTATTTTTTTCTAATTTTACAAATACAGATCAAGTTTTTTTTACTTTGCAAACGTAGATTTACTAGGTATCTACCTATAAAAAATACACTGCTATTGTAACAGTAAATTAATCAACACATTATGTACCGTGCGTGACATTATAGTGGACTTTTGTGACAAGACGCCAAACGAATGTTAAATCGAATGACTAATAGATCTCTTGATCTATGAACACAGTATAGCAAAAAAGACTTGGCACTTTTTTTGACGGTATTTTGGAGATTACCTCATTCTTATAGTCGGCCCCACACATATGACGTCACTTTTTTAAGAACACCATACCAAAGAATAATAGGTCTTTTGCAACAAAAGTGAACCTGCAAGTTTCACAAAAGAACACCTGTGAAACGGTGTTGAATATAATAAACAAAACGCTGCAGGTGGATATGACGTATTTGATTTGTAAAATGAAATTGACACTGTTTCGCTTACTAGAGGAGAACTAGGAGTAAAAGTAAACATGTCTACGTTTACTTTTATTGACTATAAGCTGTCTTCTTTTAGCACAACAGTAATGAATAGGGAATGTTAAATCAAAAGCTTCCTTTAGTTATTTATGCATTAGTATAACCAGATAGGTACTTTGGTACCTATATTTTTTACGTATAAATTTTGTGTAAGTAAATAAAGATGAGTGACCCGGCTTACAAGACGTCAGATACAATGTTTGTTTACATTATTACTAATCTTTTTAGCATCCGAAAAGTGATGTCATGCTCAATGTTGGAAGAATGTTCTTAATCGTTTACTGAAAGTTGATTTTTTGATGAAAAAGCGTAAATTCGATAAGCATATGATTATGTTGTAATTATAAGTAAGGTACTAATTAAATGTACACTTACTAAACTTAAGCTAGGTAAGCGACGAAAAATTAATAGTACTTACGCACGTATGTAACCTACTTATGAAAAAACGTTTAGTAAAACTGAAAAAAATATCCCAGCTACAGTACAAATACAAGTTCAAGGCAGATTAAAACCAGACAACGGTATTCTCCTCGCTCTTATTCCGTAGTAACAAAGTTTAAGTTCGCAACTTCCATTCGTAAAACCTAAATCAAAACTGCAATCACATTGTTACGTGGCGGCGGACGGCGACTTGATTGTACCGTTAAACGAGGCGCAGAACTGACCTAGTGCCGAGAAAACTATCACGAACGAACGACAATGTCAGCTCAACGGACCCAATATCACGAGCTTTCAAGAAAAACTTTGAAGATGGATTAATCGTTAAAAATGCGTTTTTTGTTTTGCCCAACCGACCTGTGGTCACACCAATTTACCACACCGGTGTGACAAACGGTAATTTGCCATAAGTAACTCAAGCAAGTGTCATAAAGTTCTCTCCGGCGGCGCAGTAAAGATTTCCTAGGCACAAAGAGGCATATCAAAAAATATTTCCACTATTATTACTATCAAGATTCAAGACGGTCAGTAGTGTCATATCATTCGTTCTTAATGAACACTAATTTGATGCAAGTGGAACTGATTCAATTGCTATCATCCATCCAGAAATGGCAATGACCTTTGTCTAAACAAATTGTATCAGTTGGCTTGGCGAGAAACTATTCAGTGACTTATTTAAAGGAATGAGATATTACAGACGGTGCATCTTATAAATTTTAATTCAAAGGAGCAATGTGGCTATTTATTCAATGTAGTATTACAATGCTCTGACTGAGTTTAGGTTGACTATTGTTTTAAAGAACAACAATATGTTCTTGCTAGTAGATTATTAGATTGAAATTGTATATGTTTTGTCTCCAAATTGATTTAAGGGGATAATGAAGACCGAACAGTACGTATATTTTTAGTGAGACGGGGTCGACGTGCCTTTCGGATCTCCCACGCTGCGCTTGCTACGGGATGCGATGGGATCTATGAAGCGAAAACAAAAATAACGCAGGCAATAAAACAAAATATCATAAATGAAGTAGGTATCTGTAATGTTGGTTTTGGAAGGCATCTGATTTACGTTGCATGAAAATTAAGAAGCGCTAATTCATTACTGGTGTTTCAATAGATAAGTTCGATACATAATGATAAATATGCTACAAAATCGATCTTAATGTCGAATAAAAAGCCAAATATTAATTTTATTCAAGAACTTTCATTTGCAACTTGCAATAAAGATCTATATGTAGGCAGTGTGAAACTTGATAGTCGTAAACAGGTAAGTGGGCCTGTTAAAGAAACGACAGTTCGTGCGTTACCTATTACGGAGACTGTCCAGTCCTACTTTGAGTGCACCCGAGCTGAAATTGTGATCAAAATCAACAGTATAATAATTTCATTCACTATGGAAACGCATGAGGTACCAGAAAGGGATACTAGGGAAATATTTTTACCTAAAAGTGACGGAACGTAACGGAATATTTTTTTAACGAAATAAGTATTTAGTATAGTAATTTTTTATCAACGTGGGAATCCCAAAGTTTACACGTTAAGCTGAAACCACAGACAGAATACATAATAGTACTAACGCCGAAACTCTGCAAGACATAGTTGTAAGATAAATACAATGACCGCATGGAGAAAACAAATGATAACGTTTACTCTGAGTGTAAGGTAAAAATGTTAATTTCATTATTATGCTTTATTTTGCACGCGTCTAATTAGTTACATTGACAGCTGATTTTTAAAACACTGAACACGTTCAATAGTTCAAACGTTCAATAGTAAAAGCCAAAAATAATTGTTTTAAATTTCGAACAAGATTACTTATTCAAAACGACAGTCTGCCCGGCATGCAGAGTCTGGTGACATTAGTGGCGAGGCGACTCATTCATAATGAGAAAGTCAGAATTAAAAATAGCGATAGTCGAAGTTATAGTGAAAAATGAAACAGGTGATGCGACAGAACGTATACAGAGACATAGTAGAATGACAAACAACCTCCGGTCGTTCAACTCTTCAGCAGGAAGAAAGCGTCTGGTTGGATGGGATTCGGACAACATTGTTTACCTTCATTTTTTATTTACTTGATCATATTGTTTATTTTCATGAGTCCGGTTTATAAATAAATTATCACCAATATACTCAAGACGGGAACAATAAAAATCAAAGAAGTAAGACGTAAGAAGATCTTTGCAATAAGACAACAATTCTGTTTTTCGTGTAAAACATTTCTGTGGAGATTAAAAATAAAGTTACACTAACTAATTACCGGTTGGACAGAGTCCCAGAAGATAAACACCTAAACCCCAGCCAAAAATACACAAGATGGCGTCGGGTTCATAATAAAACAATTTAATGGGCCAGCGCGCTTTCCGCGGTGACGAAATCAGCGCCGACGTATTCTGGTTGCGCAACTTGAAACGCGATCTGTGCAAGAGAAAACTGTTTAAGGTCGAAATAATTAAACCACATTTACAAGTAGCCAGTAACACCCCATGCCTGCAGATCAGGCGCCATTTATCTAATTTTTTGTCTATTAAACATATTTTTTTATACCGATTAATACAGAGAAACTGTGAAATTCATCAAAGTACCTACTTAAGAAAAAAAAACAACATCCGAAAAATGACCATTAACAAATAAAGATCATGATGTATATCATCAGCTACGATAAATATAGAAATATTTTTCCGGCATTTAATTTTCGTGTGTGAAAAACTTGTTGACATCTACGATGAAATAATGAAACGATTTCGACCTATTGCGTCTAATATTATTTGCCAATGCGTTAAGTTTTAATAGAATTAATTGAACTGAAGTATGCTTCCTCCTAGGATGCGCAAACGACGAGGGGTTTCGAACAAACGAATCTGGCCTGGCGATTGTTTACGCACTAGCGACGCACGGGCGTGGCGGAAACACTGCGGAACCGCGCGTCATTGGCTCCGGCGACTACCAGCCCAAAACTTAGCCACCATTACGCTCCATTCATTGAATGTCAGTTCTTTCATCCGATTCATTTCGTAAACGTCAAATAACTCAGGACTGTCACTATTCTTGATAAAAATTAAAACATCTGCGTTAATTACATTTGGGATGTGCACTCAAGACAATTAACAGCTCTTAAGACTTTAAGCCATTTTAAGAAATTGTACGTAAGTAGTATTTTAATAATGTACTCGGTATGTTATTGTAGGGTTTAGTTAGTTTATCTCGGTTCATCAGTTGCCAGTTTGAGCCCATTAGGCGCACCCATCTTCCGTCTTGTAATTTTTACAACACCGACGACGATCACCCCACCCCGCATTGTTGTTAAGTTTAATATGGATACTTGAATTGAGTACTTTTATTTCAAACTCAAAAACAGTTTCAAATATGAAATGAAGTTTAAACTTTTGAACGAATGTAACGTTCGTTACAATACTTACCTTGGAATAAATATTAACACTGATATTAATGATACTCTATACCTACGAAAAAGGTTAATAGAAGTAAATTCGTTGTAAGTAGGACTATGTCAACGCTTACACAAACAATTCGTGAAAACTTAGGAGAAAAATCGAAGCAATTTTCCTGAATTTCTCAGCCGCAAGACTTCAAGATGGTTTATAAATACCGCGGCGTGTCATTAAAAATACCCAAATTAATTTGTATTTAGTCCTATTTGCAGATTGCGGCCATAAGAAAAACAACCTTAACTCTTGCGAATAAGGTTCATCATTCATTACATTGCATGAAAAAAGCAGGGGAATCAAAAGAAGATGCCTATGAAACTCGTTACAGGGTGCCGGCGGTCGTTAGGTATTTTTGCTTTACGAATATTTTTATTTGAAGCCAGCTTTAAACAGATTTTATGTTCCGGCCACGTCAACACATATAGTTGCCTAATGTGAACCATAAACTGTAAGTAAAATAAATTATTCAATCAAAAAGCAGTGTTTGAAACATTATAAGACTGTCTTCTACCATACTAAATACTGTGATTATCTGTGCTAACTGGATACTGAGGGGACAAAATTACTGTTATTCTAAAGTAATTAAAATTATTCGTTAAAAATGCAGGAATGGTCGATAAAGGAGAAACATGCGGGTACTTACTTCTAGCACAGTATTCTCCTAGTATACAAATCCATATCCACTTTACAGTAAAAAAAATAGTGCAGTTAAAAAATGGTTTGAATATTTTTTGAACATTAAAGTGTTACAATTTCGTAAGTACCTAAATACTTAAGTCGTTTGGATAACCCAATTTAATTAATTGGCCAAGATCCAGAGACTAGATACAATTTCGTGTAAGTATTTAAAATGCCACTCTAATTAGGATAGGTACCTACTTCCAATCTAACGTATTTAATAAAATAACTGGATTTGTGGTGTATAATATGAGAATATGTTGTTACTTACTGGTTATGCACCTTGTGATTATAATAAGTATTAAAGTTTTAATTAATTCCTGTGCCATACTTTATTACGTAAGAACTAAGAAACGCTACCCAAAGATGTAAATATAACTTAGAATATGCACCTACAACTATGCTGTGTGACCTACATGTCATTGAGACAGGTTCTGTAGCATTAGATAGGAGGTATAAACATTATGATCTAAAGATTAATAAGATTCTGAGCGGGGACAGAGAAAAGGGAAAAAGTAAAATAATAATTGTTTGTAACAATTTTAATTTTTCAAATAGAAATGACCAAATAATATCAATGACATGTTGTCTTGTAAACTTGTACCAAAATTTGGGAGATCGACGTTTGAAGAATTGAAACTTACAATTGGTATTGTAGATTCACAAATTTAGCCTCTGCGGGGATCTCTCCCAAAACTAGTGAAACGTTCGAAATAGACTATCTATGGGTTTGATAAATTAATAACGTACGCTATTAAGACGATTTTAAAGTACCTAGTAGTAATTAAATTAACAGACGACGTCGTGAAGGCGACTGAGGAAATAATGAAGTGCTAGACGAGATAGATAGACAGTGACGGAGATATCTGTTATAGTCGAGGGAGAGTAAGATGCTAATAGTGCTAACATCTGAAAATATAGATGGCTAACTTCACGTCTCTGAGTCACACTACCATGACCTTTTTAGTGGCTATAATCTAGAACCAGACATTCATGTTGATTGATTTAGACCAATTCTTAATAATGCGGTACTGTATTTATGTTTTCTGTAAGTGTATTTGATGACTTTGATAGAAAGAAATGAAAGAATGTTGTATGACTTAGAAAATCATAGATGTACCTAACACATTAATAATAATTAGGAAGAAAAAGCTTTATTGTAGAACCCATTATCATTTGTGATTTGACGCATAATAACAATAGACTCCAAGTAGAAATTTAAAAAGAACGAAATATATGAACGTTAGTTTAAAAATCCGGTGCATCACAATATTAATTTAAAATAAGCCAGGAAAGGATAATTCGAACATCGCAATTGCATAATCGGATGAATGAATTGGTAAACGTAGTGCGTTTGCTAAATTGCTTAACGCGAAATGAATGGGACCTTTAACTGTACACCAGAGCCGACAGGCAGACCGCCGGCGCCTGCGCCTGCGCATCCCACACATGTGGCGGTGGCGCAACAGAAGCACTTTCAACATAATGTTTGTGTTACTCGTTAGTAACGGTTGCCTATCGATTATAGAAAGCGAACTTATTAAGTTCTAGATTTGTACAGAGTGGAAGTTCTATGTTGTTGTTTTCGCCACCATTCGCGTTAATGTATAGATATCAGGGCCCAATCAAGCTAATTTTCAAAGATAAACCCAAAATTAAATTCGTTTCAGTTTCGTTTACAGAAAAATACTCACTTTAGTTTTATTAAAACTGTTGAAAGCTATGCCTGGGGGGCCTAGGATGCCAATTGTGGTTAATTTAAGTGAGAACACTAAAGCAAAACCAAAGATTTTTAGGAAAGTATAATTTAAATGACAACGTAACGGTTTTGTTTTTATCGTTCAGAATACGTGATTGGGCTCCAGGTTCATATTGTACTACTACCTTAAAACAGTTCTTAGTAGCTCAACGGTCAGAGCATTGGACCGGAAATCCAATGGTCGCGGGTTTTATTCCCGTCCGAGAATATGATCTGGTTCTCTGGTGCGAGCCGTATTTTTTCTAGGGTAATATTTAGTATATAGTTAAAAACAGTTAAAGTAGTAGCTTTGTAGAGCTGTAAACCTCGCGTTTGTGACATTTTGGAAATTTTTAGCAATTAACATTTTCTAAAATATGATTTTCCCCATATCCTCGCCATTTTAAACAATTTAAATAACTCGATCGACAAAAAGAACCTGCTCACAAAATTCCACGAGAATCGTTTAGGAAATGCGACCTGACGGACGGCCGGACAGACATATCGAAAGCATTTTTGCCCAATCTGAAACGGAGACGCTTCGCGCTCGCTCGATCAATAATTCCACAAATATCTTTTTGGGGTACCTTAGTAGTTTTCAGAGGGTAACGAATGAAGGTTGCTCAAGCGTTAGTAAGCTTACAGAGCTTGAAATAAAAAATATTTTAGATCGTGGTCGAAGCTCCCGTTAACCAATATGAGAAACTGGGAAGGCCAGTGTTTTCATAGGACAAGTAGTGATAGAAGGTGAAGTGCCAAAAAAATTGGATACTACCTACGATATAAAACCGTCATGGAGACGACAGACATATCCAGATGTGTCGCCAAGCACGCGACACCTACGTGCTTTTATAGAAAGTTGAAGAACTAGACCGGCCCGCTTCGGAGGAATTACGAAATAACTATCACACGGACTGTTTTGATTTTCACTTTGCAGAAGCAAAGTGTGTGTTCTGCTGCTCACAGTCGCTCACGTGGCCGCGTGGGTGAGTCAACAAATTTTAAGAAATGTCGCTAGCTCTGATTTTCAAATATTCTGCGGACATTGCCTCATAAAATTAAATCTCCATGAGTTAAAAACGATATAGTTAGTACTTACTCGCTGGTACCTACCTACTATACTAACACATACTCAAACGCATATATTTGCATGTTATTGATAAATTAACACGAAAAGCAGAAATATTAATACATATAAATGATATATTAAGATGTATTTCATTATTCGACCTTGCACGGATTTTAAATGTTTTTGAGGATTTAATTTTGAGCTTCAACTCATACTTATTACTTAATCGATCTTTTATTTAGGTAAGTAATAAAACTGTTGAGAGTCCCATTTCTGCTTGGGAAAAAATGGTTTTATTCGCCATAGCCAGTATTATGATATTCCACATTATGTTTATTTATAATTTCGTCTACGTAAGTACGTACCTAGTACGCATAGTAAGTACGTTTCAAAGTTGATACCATATCGCAGTTAGAGCGTTTGAGTAGCATGTTTAATAAGCGCAAAAAGATAAAAGTAATGAGTTTTTATTGGAAATGTAACTAATGTAAACATTAAATTAAATAACAGGTCAGACGGCATGCGCGGGCGCTAACATGCATCACGATTACTGTGGAGCGTGAAGGCCGGACTAGCGCGGTATAGTCCCATTATTGAGATGAACTATATGAAACCTATATTTGGATGCTGTGAACTTGAGTCAATTTCACTGACTTTGTCAAAAACATTGTCCATTGACAAGTTTTGATCATTTGTCTTTACTATGTGAATTGTCTGCATTAGATATTATTAACGGGAAAGTAATTTAGATAAATCGTAAATGATTAATTTGATTATTCTGTAAAGCTTATTTATTTCAAAATAGTTAGTAAATAACTTTTGCGGTTGGTCATGGGTATGGGATGTGTGAACAAAAATTTACTATCTCGAGATCCTCCGTGTTTCAGGTGCTTGTTAGTTAGGCTGTTCGCTCTCATTACCATGCCCCGATTCGGATTAAGTCCTTATGCTGGGTTATGGGCTATTATCCAGACATAAGAAATGCCTGTGCCTTTAGCATTAAGGACTTAACATGACTGATGATGAAGATGCAACTCGAATCATATATTATTTATAATACATTTGCTATCGTAATCATTGATTTCTTCTGTTTTATTTGAAGTGGAAACGTAATTACAACCTACGTACGAAAACGAATATGAACAGTGAATTTTACAACTGGGTAAGCCTGCTATAAATATGTCGCCTGCATGGCCATATAATACCATATCGATAGATGTTGTAGGTTACCAACAATGCTTTCAATCAGCAACAAAAACCTTTTTTGTCTAACATGAAGATTTATCCATCCATTGTGTTATGTAGGTCAACAGTTTACTATAATACTGAACATTGCTTTAACAACTAATGTTTGAAACGGTGGGTAGAATGTACAAATAAGTATTGCTAGTACTCGATGTACCTACATTTACTCAATTCCAACGTAAACAAAACGGCTATTGAAAAAATTAAAAGCAAATACTCGCTTTTTAAGATGCTTATTGTTTAAAGAAAGTGAAGGATAGATATTTGTGGCATTCGGTCGATACCGAAACTGGACCAAGAATTGGCAAAAGATTTTCCGTTTCTTTTACATGTTTGCAGCCTCGGGCAGCAACAGGCTCTTCACACACCGCACCCACGGAATTCCACTTTTGGAAAGATAACGACAAGGCATCCGCCGGATTGTGCAAAGCGCAGAAGGAAGTTCTTAACTTATCACTTCCACTATTGCAATAGACACCACAAACAGAAAGATTTGAGGATGTGATTTCTTAAATCCACATCGTCTTCATCTTAGCTGATTTACGTTCATAAGTGAATGCCATATTTAATAAATTATAGCATCTATTGGCAAATACATAAAATATAAACAAGCTAAATAAACTCGACATACCAGAGATCTAAGTCTACAATTAAACAATCGCGTGCATTGTCTGCAATGAAATGCCTGTATGTATGCGTTTACCTACAAGTTGACCTAAACAAAGTATGCGACAGTATCATGCGTGTCTAGTTCGTAGGCGTCGCGAGGGCCACAATTATGCTGGGTACCAGTCCACCCAGCAAATCACCTTCGTCAGCCGTGGGCTGTTAGCTCCCACGCTTCGACTCCGACCTTTTGTTTAGCCAAGCACGGTTTTACAATCTGTCTTGTTCTTAGCCCAATTGCACGCACTGAATATTCAAGTAAGTTAAGCTCTGCTTGCAAGAATATCAACAGTTGTTTGCTAGTATGTCTACATTATGCACTGCAATGTACGACGTTACTAGTTCTAAGTAAATATTTTGCTACCTATAAGTAGATATTGACTTGGTTAGATTTCTGCTTAAGGTCCTATCTCAATTCTTATTTAGCATAGTCAACAAGTTTCGAAAACTTCAAAAAGAAGATAAGTAAGTATACCAAAGATTTTTTAGTACGTTCAACGCGTGTGGGATTGTAATGTACGAGTTTCTATAACAAAAAACCAAAATATTGCCTAAACAATAAACCAAAACCCCAGAAAGCAAATTCAATAAATCATTTGATGACCTGCGTAGGAGTGAGTACGGGTTACATTACAATATTTCGGAATAGAAATCCCAATATAATAGTAGGATTATTTGGTGCTATACGCGTAGGTTAACCACCCACAGGACAGGTTCAACTCAACATTCTGAAGCGATTGATTTTCATTTCAAATTACAGCTCGCTCGCCTCCTACGCACCCTTCCAGAACGCATTCTTTGTACTCTCAAGTACATTGCTTATACTGGTCACCCCACTTTCATTAACATCCCAAGCATGTGATAGATTTAAAACAGGGAGAGGCAAGACCTTCAAGGAATAACATGTACTTTGCCTGACATGTCATTACTTTGAAATCACGCCTGTAACAATAATGATTGCCCTCAAAACATATCATCACAATATAACCTACAAGAAGGTATGACGACCATGTGAACTTGTCGATTATGGGTATTGTTTTAGATTCACTAATGACACACGCAACTTGGTAGACGTAATGAGAAGGTACGTGTTTTCTCGATCTTTGAAAAAGTGTCTCCTATTAAAAGAGCGATCACGTAGTTTAAGATGAAACTACGACGATATGTCGGAGGCGCTTTCGTGGGAACATACTGAGAATAGACGTATCGCATGATCCAGTTTTCTAGTGATGCACCGTGGTCTTATCACGGTCGTAGCGATAATGAGCCGCATGTCAATATTTGCTTTGTATCTTCATTGTCTTTTGCAATGACAAAGAGAAAAGTCTTCACACAAAAAATAATTGAATCTTATTATCTATTTATAGATAATGATCGGCTTATAAGCCTATATGAATCATCTTAAGCCCATCTGGAAAAAAATATATTCTGCGTGACAAGACTTTTGTTATTCGCCTGCTCAAAACATTTCGATATTGATGGTTGTTTCAAATCATATTAATTGGGCAGCCCACAACAAGTTATAACGTGTTGGAGAACGACTGGAACAGCCTTGGCTTCTACACCTCCACGCTACCCACGGCTACCCTCATTTGGTCATCGAGTGGGCGCGAACGCCTAATCAAAATCTAAGCAACCTTATAATGACCCCTTTAAGACTGACTTTGGCTACAGGGTTGCGGAACCGCCAGCTTCATTTCAAAGGTAGGTGTCGCCTACGCATCACCGAAACGCAGTAATTTCAAAATTATTACTTTACAACTTCCATTTTGATTTCCTTTTGACATGATCAATGAGGTCAAGGCATAATTCAGCTAACATTTTGTTGCAATTAGCGTATTAACAGATACATCGCAATATGGCGAACTAGCATCTTATTCTAATAAGTAAGTATTTGTATTAACCAGTAGAAATAACCGCGACGGTTTTACTTTAATTTTACCTTGATTTTTCACGAAGAAAGCGTCAGCTGGCGTTATAATGTCACTGATAGTACTCATAGTGATTACTTGCTCAGTGATAGTACCTACCTACGCTTATAGGCTATTAAACTCGTATTTTTATCTCTTATCAAGCTTAATCTGCACTCTACAACATAAGTATGTGTAACATTTAACGATAAATTATCAGTAAATCTGGTATTCTATTACCGTCTCGATTGTTCGTAATCTATTTATCGAAAATCTGTGAATTTAATTCATTGATATAATGTTCTGTTGAAGTAGCAGCTGTCCTCTGCTATGTTTTATCGATAAATGTATTGTTATGGTTGATTAATTTCAATGTTTACTTTTGTATTCGTATTGTTATCCATTGATACACGATGCTCTTCGTGGTATGCAAACATTCAAATATCCAGATTAATATGTCAACATCATCAGATGAAATTGCTTATGACGATCGTTAATGCATGTTTTTAAATGTCAGCGACCAAATGTTAAGAAAACATGGTTGAACTTTTGTTAATAATGTACCCACTTCGTGTTTCACTGTTGGAAACATGATTAGGATTAGGATACAAGCTGAAGGGAGTATTGTTTGGCTTCGTATTTTTGAAAAACAGTCAACGTCTCGCTTAATTGTACAAATGATTGCTATAAGTAATCAGAAAAGTTTCATAGTTCTTGTACTGGAACATGTAAATTTTTCCAGCGTCTAAAATAGCTAAAGAAATTTCTTAGTTCGGCGTAACATGATATGCCACGGCTGTCAGCTTGCCGTCGATATTTTCGTCAAGTCTTCAACATCGCACGCTGAACTGGCGACGTGTCAAACAAACCATAAAATAGTTTTTACTACATTTGTATTTTTATTGAGACGCACAAATAAATCGGATTTATCTTGAAAATAAACACCAAAAGTACCTATCTGATTTTTGCAACCACTTATAAATTACCTACTTACATTGCATTGCGATAAATCTGAAGAAAAATCTCCGTTGCGACTTGAGGACATCTTTTTAAGGCAAATGTTAAGCCAACAAGTTTCTCAGGATTATGCAAGATGATATTACGAGTAACACATGTTTTCAATACGTCCACGCAATTTGACTTGCATTGCAATGCAATACATAATTTCATAAAAATATCACCAACGAGTGTTTTTACGAAACATTTGGCATTTTATGTCAGACTTTATACAAAAGTTTCCTTCAAATAATTTAATCATAAAATTGCAATTTACCAATTTTATTTTTCAATCTTTATAAAGTTTATATATGGATACGACCGTTATTGTTTTCGGGTACCTACTCATTTTTTATTTCTCTTCTTTCTGCGTGATATCAGTTCGATTATCTGTGATGTGATTGACCCAAATAAGTGGGATTTGTTTTCCTAAAACTACTTATCAGTGCAGTGCTACACTTCATGAATGACCTTTCATTTCAGCTGAAATGAACGGCCGAGAGAACGCATATGAAGAAAAAAGTAATCAACGAAAACTATTTTATACAAAGAAAGCTAGGTAAGTAGGACCTATTTAATGATAATATACCGCAAGGTGCTGTTCTAGTCTGCAGATTTTTAAGATGTATGGCTAACTACTATAGTAAAACATAAGTTACTTACTGAGATTTAGAGGTTCCTACTACTTTTCTGTCGTATAAATCATACAAAGGGCGACCATAAGTGCGATTTGACATGTTAGAAGTATCCATAAAGTAGACCTTGCCTTGCTATCCTACGTGACTAGGGTTCTTAATGAATTTTAACTTGTATTTGTGGTGTCGTCATTTACACCACTCACATTGGTAGCTGAGTGTTGATTTTGTTAATAATCACATGATTGCTTGTTATTTTGTTAGTAAACAGGGGGGTTTGTTAAAAACTTGCGACACTCCAAATATGGGATGATTTCATCAACTTCATTCATAGTGTGGTATACAACTAAATACGAGTATTAATTTATTTGGTTTTATGGTAACAGATACACCAACTGGTTTGTAAACTACATACCTACCTTTTATTTATTTTAGTAGGCTGGCTAACATTACTTACTGAACTTGGTGACAAAGTTGTCATGAGCAAAATCGTAAATACACTACAAACAAACTACTTATAGTTTGTTATTGGTGTGTTTACGATTGGTTATGTGTATAGTTCCTACGTTTTAATATAAACTTTAACTACCTATTAAAATAAGGCTTACTGACAAATGCATGTTAAATCTTGCAAATATATGAAAACCTATTAGGCATTTGGCAGCATTATGATAAAACAAACACATTATCATTATTGCAAATAGTTTGGCACTTCTGAGAAATGACTTTGTCATTCCAATCAGCAAGCATTCGGTAGCGAAGATAAGGGCAACATAGTGTTCGGACTGGTTATCCGCAATAAAACGAGGCTACGGCCGGCGGGAAGGAGCGGTGCGCTTGCGTCGCACTGCGTACAAATCTCCTACAAGACTCTGAGCAGTGGACATACGGTACCTACCTACCTGTGCCAAGTGGCAACATTCCGCCGACTAGTACCGGTATGCACGACCAAAGCCCATAAGAACAGGTTACCATCAGGATCTCAGGTCCTTTAAGACGGGCGACCCCGTTACACTCAATTATAACCTCAAAATTAACTCCGCTATCTCTAGAGAGATTTATTTACAACAGCTGCGACGGCGAAATGTTAACGCCATCGCCAAACCAGTTTACTGCAGCCATTTCACCGATCTCTTTCGTCGGCGACAATCTAACGACCGCTGACCGCAAATCGTAATCGGAGAGGTTCTGCTTTACTTCACTTTTCGAAGGATCGCGTTACAAACATCACTGGACCATAACTCGGTGGGGCGAAGACAAAAATAAACTTAATATCGAGTGCGTTGTAGCATTTGTCGACGCATCCAATTTATGATCTCTGTGGTGACAAGAAACGACGGTGTTTGCTAGTACACTCGCTTGCCGATGTATTATAAATAGTTCGACACGATTTTGACCTACCTTCGTCCAGAAGTCGTTCCATGTGCATGAAAACATTCGGGAACGCAGCCAGTTGCTTCCTGTCTTTGAGCAACTGAGCTAAGTAGTCCGCTATACTTTGCGTCGAAGGATTGGTATTATCACACATTTTGAATAAAGTTTAAACAACTAAAGACACGTTAAATGTTTATTCCAACACGTTCAAATTAGAAATTGTACTTTAGTTACTAGTTATTGTTATTTTTTGTGAGACTTTGTTAGAAAAGTTAAAATTCACTTCCACACACATCGACGTTTCGATCACCACTAGATGACGAAGTTGACCGAAGTGAAGTTGTGAGCGAATATAGCGCTGCGCCTGCGCTCTTGCCGCATGGATTTTTTGTAAGCGCGTGCGACTGCTGTCCGCTGTGTAGGCGTAATAATAACGTATATTGTTCTCGCTCGCACTCGTTCGCTCTGTTTAGCCGTCTCGCTTTAGCAACGAACCTGACTAGCGAATGAGTCGCCATCTCGGTTTCTTGTTAATGAATTAACTACTACGTTTTCTAGGTACTTCATAATATAGGGTAAATGTTTTTTATTGGTTTATTAGATTGATTTGAAAAACGTACTTCATTAAATCTTTATGTAAGTTAGGTACCTTGTACGGTCTACTACAGCTTTTATTACTTTTATAGCTGATGATTATGATTTATGTGATGCTTCCAGATAAATAACCTTAATAGTTTAAATTGCATTTTCATATTATTTACATTGTAACCAAACATTTTTAATTTGAATAACAAATGTCATACTTACTTAATTTTTGTTTTAAACTCTAAACTTTTTTTAAGCTTTGTCTTATTTAAGTACTTCCCGATTTTAGTATTTTAACTAATAACCTCACTGGAACAAATGAGTTTTCAAAGTAAGAAACTTAGTAATACTTACTTGTAGGAAATTAATAAATTATTAAAGTACCTATTTTATTTATCTAATGAACATTTACTTACTCGGAACACAATTTTTCTGAAAGCAAGTGCGCGCGCAGTAAGCGCACTACATTTCACTCGTAAGATGTGTAGCTACAATCTTTATCAATAACTTATTTAATTCTAACGCGATAAAACGAGAATAGCAGTTTCAATAAAATTAACTTTAACTGCGCCTGCACATTTGATCAATTAAAATCACCCGAGTTAGTTTCGTTTTATCAATTTCGTTAAAAGGATAAATGGATAATTGACCCCTATCCAATGTTCTTGGTGGATCTATCGAATTAGACGAATTAAGCAATGGGTTCCATGTTCCACATACCAGAAGAGTATAAAGCTACAATATTGATTGTGATATGTTAGCAGGGAGAAGAGACAACGAAAAAAATACGCATCAATAAATTTTAAACCACTACAACTACAAACATCGTAGTACTTAGACTATCTATTCTATGACTATAATCTCAAAAGATACAGGACATACAGGTCAATTTAAAAGCAGTAAAGCCGATAAATGTCTACGATAAATTAATCTACTGGAAAAGCGACGGACGCCAATATCAAATGCACTGAAATGGTTATGAAGACAGCATTGCAGTCCAATGTCAAGCAAGCCAGGGTCAAATCAAATAGAGAACCGCAACTTCCAATAAGAAGTCTGGTTTGAAGTTAGTCGCTTTGTTGGTTTCATGAGGTATTGTATCCCTTAATCCCCTCCCATCCCCCCCTTTCTTCTCAATAGCTTCACTTTCGAAAGATGCTATGGGACATGGTCTGAAACTCTGATCATGAGGAAAAATTGTTATGATAAATAATATATTAGAAAAAATTCTAGAAAAAAAATCGACTCACTTGTAGCACCTCAGACGGGACTGCTACGGGTGAGTCGATTTTTTTCTAGTATTTTTTCTAATAGTTATTACGGTCGTAATTTACTGAATAACTTGGTGCTTGGTTCATGCTGTGAAGATGATGTGTAAACAAATCGTATCGTGGGATCGGCTAATCTATGTATTTTGTGATAGGACGCCGCCGAAACAGTAAGTTTGGCATTTACTACGTAAGTACATAAAAAAGCAAAAAGTAAATACCTACATGTATTTCAGATAGCTACCACTTTCCAATAAATAATTTTAAAAAAACTTCAAGTAAGTATCATAGCATTATTACTAACTATACGCAAATAGATACATTAACGGTGTTGAAAAAAGCAGTTTGGGACCTAAAGTTGATTAAAATTTATATTAATTACCCTTTAATCAAATGCATGCATATATTCATGGTTACATTTACGTAAATTAATAAATATCAGTGATCATTTTGCAAGATATCCATTAAAACGTTGACATAAAAGATGTTTAATATTTATAAGTGCGTTTTATCTATTTCGTTTCAATATTAAAAATGAATTTGCATGGTGCTTTTACGTAAACGTGGTTCTACTTAAGTGAAGAATAATTTAAGATGAGCGCCTGTCTCCTCTTATTTGGTAAATTGTGTTCTTCGTTTAAACATATAATAAGTACTATTAGCTAACAAGAAGGCAAAGCGAGTTGAACGTATATACTGCGAAATGTTAAAGGTATTTAAAATCGTTTTATGACGACATTTTTCACCAATACTTGAGTCTGGCTGCCATATAAGAATTGCGATTATGCGGCCGATCCCTCTATGGAAGCTCGTTCGACTCCAATTATCTAAACGCTACGAAACTTGGAGATACGAAGATCGAAGCACGTTTGCTATGTTGATCATTTGTTGCCTAACGCTGCGGCTTAAAATTTATGTTTCCACGATGGGCTCAATCTTTCGTTCAGTACATTTTGCTAGCAAGTTTTGACGTCCGGGGTGGTCTACGGCTGGTTAGTAAACGAAACTGTGGAAAGGCTTAGTGGTTTGAAAACTATAATGGAATTAGACATTCCAGTTAGTTAAACATATATTTCCCAGATTGCAACTAAAATAAGTGATTATCTTTTTGCGTCTAACACTCTTGAAATACTTAGCCATTGTTCAGTCCAAAGTACTACTTAATGAATCCCGTTTTCTTAACTCATTCATAAATGTTGTTTGTTAATTATCTATGTTCGTCATCACAATATGAAATTAAAATATATAAACGTCAAGTCCGTTAAGATTTTTATGTTCATGTATGTAGGTTGGAGTGCCGTGCGCACTGGCAACGACTTGGATGTCCGGCTTTCTGCCTACGAGTGTGAGGAAAACATTGCGTCACCCACCAGAGACGGACGTTTTCAACCGATTTGGGAAAAATTCAGGCGAAAATCTAATGTGTGTCAGCAAGAGAAAAATGGATAGCGATTTTTCCATTTTATAACGACTGGATATTTCTGGGAAGTGAAGAAACATGACGCCATCGCAGACAAACAAAACCTTTCATGGAAGTTTTGCATTTAATAATTTGGTGTATCCGTTCTAGATGGGGTTGTCGGGGCATCGGAGATGATAAGTTTCATTAAACTTAGTAAAAAAAATCAATATTTCAAACCGATAAATTTTTACTTGAATTATTACAACCAACTAGATATTATTGAAACATTCTAAACACATGTGCGATGTGACTTTCATTAATAAAATAAGACCAACTAGATTATTATAACAATAGGGTTGTTTGTTTTAATACATACAAATATCGTTGATAAAAGAATAAAGTTTTACGTTATTAATCTTAAAAAATATATTTTGCGAAACACCTTGAAATTTTCCGAGACTTTTCTTCTAAAAATGAATTGCAACATTAAAAACAGTTTCGACAACTTGAATGTAACTGCAGCTCTATCTTTAGGTTCTTCAAAAGATCCGAGATAGTTCCAACGACTTGAAATTTTAGTATTTTTCTAAAAAAACGAAATAAGATTTTCCAGATCCAAGTAATCGTAGTCTTTTTATTTTTTTCCTTTTTTTTGTATTCATGCATTTATGCTATTTTTTTGCAACGTAATGTGATTCTTGTGACGGAGCCTTCTTTTTATTATTGTTATTTTGCGTCTACACGGTGGCGGTGGCCTACACAACACAACGAAGAAGCTAGTAATTTTTGTTATCAAATCATAAAATTCACTCCTATACAGTAAAGCACATTCTTATCCATATACGTACCGATTATATTATCTATGTCCATATGAAACTTATTAAAAAAGCGAAGGTACTTTGTCTGTTTTTTTTTGTTTGTTACATTTCCACCCTTTTAGCTGCTGATTTAATTTTGATTAAAAAATAACTTTGAAATAAACAAATCCTACCTTTGCTTAAAGATATAGATGGACATCGGAAAAGGACAGGATCTATTAGCTATTCTCAAAATATCTAAGCGAAAGAAGTAGCAAATAAATACTATAGAATAAAGCTTAACATTCGTCAACGTGCCCAATGATATCGTTACATAACTCGTGACAGTTAATAAATACCTCATTTTCACATCACCACGTTTACGTTACTTATAAGAAAAACTTGAGATTTATTTCGCACGTGTTCATTTATGCTGAACATAAAATGGGTAAGAATTTTCATTTATTTTAAATACAAACACAACTTTGATGCTTATAATACAAAATCAGAGTAATTGCGCTTTTCGTCTTGAAAAAACAGTCACCATAATGTAGACATGTAAGTGATTTTCTTGTGCTGAAAGGGGTGCAATCACCAAGTACGGACATGTTTGTTTTAGAAGACGAAGATGATGGGGGTTCCTCCCTGGATATCTACAAATATATTCGAAGAGACGACAAAAATGAAATCTTTATGAATGTCCTCAACAATGGAAGGTTTAGTCGAAAATTTGATGCAGAAGAGAATATTTTCTATGAGTTTGATGTAGAAAAGCATCAAAAGACATACGCTATACTTCAGGAAACTCGATCGGATTTCGCCAATAGTAAACTCAGAACAGTTTTAATGATATATTCGAATTCTGCATGGAAAGTATTCATTTTGACAGTACTTTTTATCGCTTATGTACTGGATTCGTGGATTTACACATTCCTCGATGCCCACGAAAGATCGTTTGGAATCATAGTTCTCCTTATATGTTTGAACTTCATATTTACTCTGGATGTAGTAATTTTCTGTGGACTGAAGTTTTTCAAAAAATGGAGGAAATCTCTCAACCTCGTTGAGCCAGAAATGAATCGAGTGCTGTTGGATGTAATATTAGCGATTCCCTTTTCCTTTCTTTATTTGACTTCATTCAAGTTTACATCGTTCGATCAGTATGCTATAGCGCCAATTATTGCATTAGTGCGTGTATATAGAATCATTGAGTACTTCTATGATAAGTCATCTCAAGCTGGAAGTAATCAATGGACGACTTTCTTGTTTCAATATCTGATCCTGTTTCTGTTGTCTGTACATACTTGGACATGCGTCTGGTATCTTTTTTCAGACAGTACTTTCAATCTTCGTAAAATCCGCTCTTCGTGGTCATCTGCTGCTATTTACTTACCAACAGAGGACAAATTTGACTGGTACTTTGTTTGCTCATATTGGTCAGTCATGTTTCTCACCACCAACGCACTTGGTGATCTGTACCCTGTTACAACGATTGAGAGAATCACGGCTATATTGGCTATACTATTGGGTTTCCTATTAACTACAATAGTCTTTGTTGGTTCGTTAACTTCACAATTCATAACGATAACTACTAGGCGTTCTATTTACGTAAGACAATTAATGAAGATTAATAATCACTTAAAATTAATAAAAATGGATCCAGAAACTACGAAGCGGATTATCAGGTAGGTGAAATGTACTTACGAGTATGTTATGCCGAATATTGTGAGGACTGGCAAAATTATTTTCTTTTTCAGATATTACGAAGATCTTTGGTATCAAAAGTCTGGCGTATTCAAGCCGAAACTTTTAAATTTGTTACCATATCCACTGCGAATGGAGATCTGTTATGATTTGAATGCTGTACCATTGTATAGTTCTTTGTTATTCCGAAAGCTCCCGGAAGCGTTTCTAAGACGGCTCTCTTTAGATATGAATCACCAGTTTTATTTACCTGGTGACATTGTATATAATCACAATCATAACAAGACTATTATGGTAAGACATTATTAAGATTTATTCACAACACCCACACTTGCAATTACTTACATAAAAACTTTAGACAAGGAAGTAACTTTTTCTTTGCCTTAGAGACGTTCTGTTTGTTTTCGCTGCATTAAATTGCCATTTTACGACGGTTTTTTTCGCATTACTAATATGTAACATCCACAAATTATATTTGATCATAAACCTCTACCTAATATATAATAAATATTTTAGATTTGTGTGACCAGTGGTGTCCTCGAGTTGCTTTCGGACGAAGATGACGAAAGCCCTATGATTTCCTTTGCAAAGGGTACCTGTTTTGGCGAAATAGCCCTAGTCTATAATATACCTGGTAAGTAAATTTTAGCCTAGTTATTTTTATTGAGAAACTTGCTTCTCTATTGAATGTGGTATGATATGTCCTTATTAACAGCCGCAGAACGTCTATTGCTTGCTATAGTTATGTTTATTACTGTAGTTCTTTCTTACGATAGTTATGTTTTAAAAATAAACCATGATCGGATTTGCTATTATAATTTATTTTAAAATAATTAAAAAATTTTTAGCGCGATGCACAGTGAAAGCAGCCACATACGTTGAATGTCAAGTATTGGAAAAATCCAAATTTATTAAACTTATGGTAAAATATCCACAATTAATGGAACAAATAAAAAACGAAATTGGCGAACGAATAAACAGAGCTCAGAAGAAAAAGCAAAAACAGGGGATACATCAACCGTTAACTCTTAATATCTTTGCTTCTAAAGATCGTAAGAAAAGTAGCATAAAATGCTTAAAAGACAAACTTAGATACATTCAAGGTAAATATTTTATAAAAAAAACTCAAATTATACCATGTGTATACATATTTGTTACATAAAATGAGAATTGCAGAGAATTACTTATTTACAGGCAAAACGGACGAAAATTTAATAAAGGACGACGAACTCGATACTCACTGCTTAGATCTTTATATTTTATCGGAGCATGTAAAGAAAAGAACAATATTATTTACTTGTCTTCATTCTAGCTTTCCTTGGATTCTGGAACACGACTGTCATCTTGTGAAATATTGGGAGCACTTTATGCTTTTCGTAGTATTCTACATTTGTATCGTTTATCCCTACTTTATCGGTATAGTGAGAACTTTTCCTAGCGGTGTTTTCTTTTACACTCAAACGATAATTTCTATAGTTCTCATACTCAACTTAATGATGTCCACAGTAACAGCAGTGAAAACCAAAAAGAATTATTTTACTAATTTCAAAGCGATTGTCAACTATCGCATGAATACTTTAGGATTTTATCTCGATGTAATAGCTATTATACCATTTGAGTACATTGTCACAATACATGCATCGGTAAATTATCTGGACAGCTATAGGGATCATCTGTTCTACTTTTGTCAAGGCACTAAGTTATGTCTTGTCTGGAGATTATCCAACTATTTTGAAAATCTTGAACGGAAGTTGCTTATAAATACTCTTATTGTGAAGGTGAGTTTTTTTTATGGAAACAAAATTAATTCTACTTTTTATTGCAAATTTAAAGTAACCTAGGTACAAGTGTTTAACTTTAAATTTCTTTCTGGTACATACTTGATTTGTACCTACTAATATCTATTCTATGCCTATGTGCTAATCTTCTCCGGTATTTTTTAGATTGGAAAATACTGTACGTACATCATTCTCTTATGTTATTGGTGCGGGATCATTTTGTACATGGAATCGTGTTTCGTGAATCGCTGTTCGGAAAATTCTTGGTTTTATAAGGCCAGCACTTGGGAGGAGAGAATAAGCGGTGTCACCAGTACCAAGTAACAGGCATTTTTTTATCATTTTGATTGAGTAAATCTTACCAAGTTAACCTCATGTTTTGGGAATAAACTATTTTATCAGCATCATAAAGTCACGGTAGGTAATTAAGAATTCTGATTAATAAGAGTTTAATCGTCCACAGGACGAAGTATCCAATAATAACATCGGTATACTTCGCAACGACCACCCTACTGTCTGTGGGATACGGCGATTACGTACCTGGAGATAAATTCGACATGGCATTAGTCGCTTTCCTCAGTCTTTATGGGGTATTACTGATTGGTTACTGCGTGTCTGAATTCTCAGCCGTAGTCACGCATTGGTCAAGGTTAGCTCCCTTCTTATGGGTCATTAGGTACCAAATGGTTGTTTGTGTCTTTTTTATAGTATCTGAGGCAAAGGTAATATTAATGCATTTTCAATTTGACGTTCTTATGTCTTGTTGTAAGAAATAAGTAAAATCTGATAACTTGTATAGCTTTTTATTAAATTTAAGATTTTAGCATTCACAATAGGTGCGCACGACAGCACGTCAGGTTATACAGTTAAACTGCGAAAACAGCTTTTATTACGTAGGGAATAAAGGCGGTCTCAAGGTCAACATGTATAGTCTGAGGTGCCGTCGTGTGTACTATTTTTACATAATACTAAATACTTAAAATACTAGAAAAAAATCGACTCGTCACTAGACGTCGTCGGACTGGTTGTCGACAATTCTGGTGAGGAGTTGAATTTTTTCTAGTATACTTAATATTTAGTTTTGATAGCTAATATCAAATAATAACTACTACGCGTTCACTTCATGATTGCCGCTCCCTGCCTGTTTCGTCATACCGCACCCCCTGCGCCGCTCCTTCAGTAGGTACGTATACCAACGCAAAACTTAATTTTTGTTTTTGTTTATTTATTATTTATGACCGTTATTTGTGTTGCTATAATGAGTAAAAGAGAAAAGGTTCTACACAATGGCGAACGTAATTTATTAATAAGTTAATGACACTTTTTGAACAAGGAAAAAAATTAAAAACAGTAATAACGTTCAAGTACTTAATATCAATTAAAATCAATTAATCATAGCGCCGGCCCCGCTCAAGCCTTCGCACCAAAGTCGCACTATATCAGATAAAAACATGATAAGTTTTTTGTCCACAGTATACCGTTAGATGTGACGTCATAACGGTCGACGACGGCAATCACGAAATAAACGCGTACTATGTAATACCTTATTACCTATTACCTGTCCCCTAAATACTTTCTCTAAATGTATGTTAACACAGAACAAAAACTGCTTTCCTGGAAGTCATCATAACTATAGACAGATTCATGAAAGAGAACAACATGCATCCTGCAATAAAATCTCGAATAATGTCATTTTACGAGCTCCAGTGGCAATATAACTCGGTAAATAATACCATAGTCTATCATAAAGTAAATGACTAGAATTTTACAACCACTTTCAAACGAGAAAACAACAAGGTGCTTTTACTAAAAAAAGATAGTAAAATTGTCAAACAAAATACATTTGAATTTTCACTTCAAGGGAGTGGAGCTAACAGACGAAAATTGGCTCGAGAAAACTGTGATACCGCCTGAGTTAAGAAAGAAAGTACTGCACCAAGCAAGATTCAAAGCACTTACTTCTATCAGATTCTTTCAGGTCAAAAACATCGCTTATATACAGACTTTAACAGAAAGTAAGTAAAGTGTTCAGTATCATTCAATTAGGCGAATAGTTTAGTCCCTAAACAAGATCCTGGTGGTAAATACTTACATTCAATTATTAGGCGAATGTTTAGTCCCTAAGCAAGATCCTTGTGGTAAGTACTTTATCTTCAAAAAATAACCCTATACAAACCCTATCATTAAAACATTAAAACTATCACTTTTGACAGCTGCAAGGGATACAATACTTCCACCTGGAGAAATCGTGTACTATGGTGGAACAGTTTCCCGAGAGCTTTACATAATTGAAAGCGGTTACTGTTTGGTGACTTCCAAAGAGTTGAGGGAAACGAAAAAGGAACGTATTATCGGCCCTGGTAATCATCTAGGATTGCTGGTGCTGCTGTATGGGGTACCAGCTGTTAGCACAGTTATAACGTTGACTCATTGCAAGGTAATTGATATTGGTAATGTTAGATGAAAATAATATGAGGTACAAGAACAACTGTGCTGAAAAGTTACGTGTACGAATAGTAGCTCATAAAATAATTTCTGATTTTTCTCTATGCAAGCTTCGGAGATAAGAGGGGGGATTTCACTTTTATTTGAAAAATAGTTGGGCAAACGTCATCTCAAACTATTCCAAATTTCAAGTTGATAGCATTAGTAGTTCTCGAGATATCCAGCTGTGACAGACAGACAGACATAGTGAGTCGCACCATAAGGGTTCCTTTTTACTATTACTGGTACGGACGGAACTCTAAAATCTAATCTAATCTCTCGCTTATGCAAAGTAATGCAAAGTAAAAACTATGTTTCTAATTCCTATAATTATAACGTTTTTATATAAATCTGTAGCAATCTGTGTTTTTTGCATTAAAATAGTAGGTAACAACTTATTTAAGATGTAAAATATGAACGGAATTTTATTTTCCCAGCTGATAAGTATAAGTCACTCGGCGTACACATCAGCGCTAAGCTTATTTCCTGATATGAAGGAACACGAAGGATTACTGACGCCAGATGAACTCTCATCAATAAAAGCCCAAGCAAAAACTCAAAATGCCAGTGCATATTTGCGGCACTACAACAAATTGACTAACAAACCAGCGGGGGCAAAGATTATTACCAATCTTATGAGAGATTTTTTTCACGGTAAGTATGGTTTGATTTGAAGAGAAAAGAGATTACGTGGTTTTCAAAAAAATTGTGAAGATGACGGCATATCCTCCGGAAACATTATTATAGGGCGCAAAAATGCTCCTTTTGAACAATTTTGTTTTAAACTTAGACCAGCTTTCAAATAAAAAACCGCATCAAAATTCAAAATTTAGGAGCCACGTTAACTCAGACAACATACACACTCACACGTCAAACTTATAACACCCCTCTTTTTGCGTTGGGGGTTAGAGTTAATGCTTTATAATTGACCGAGCGAGTGCGAAGCGTCTCCGTTTCAGCTTGGACAAAAATGCTTTCGTATGTCCGTCCGGCTGCCCGTTTGTTCTCCTCTAGAGGTCGCATTTCTCAACAGATTCTCGTGAAATTTTGTGAGCTGACCCCCTAGCCAAAGTAACATTAATTTGTATAAATATTCGTTATCGCTTCGCTTTCGAAACATGTATGAGATTGACATAGCTTTCCGTTAACAATCGCATTAATCCATCCATGTTTTGAAGCGAAGCGATAAAGAAAATTTGTAAATGTGACATAAGCTACAGGTTCAAGATCTATAATTATTAATTTTTATTTGGCGATTCAGTTTTTCGAAATTTTTAAATGGCGTAGATATGGCAAAAATCATATTTCAGCCATTTCGAAAAATTATCAAACATGTCATTCGCGTGGTCTACAGCTCTTCAGAGCCTCTAGTAAATATTTTGTTTTAGGCAAAATCTAATTAGGTAATTTTACTTTCTTTCAGATTCCTTTATAAACGTCTTTGCTGACTACAAAGACAGAAAAGAAAGTTATGCCAAATCATTTTCACAGTTCAGCACGTTTAATAATGTTGCGCATTATTTGCTTATGCCTATTGTAATAAAGCCCAGTGGATTATTCCTTAAAGTTTGGTCTTTACTGAGAGTTATCGTAGCTTTCTTGTTGTGCATAATACTACCGGTAACTGCATTTCTAAAATTTATTTCGATATGTTTTTAACATCACTTGAATGCTAAAATTATATCTTTCCAGATTATGGTATCATTGGCCCCACTATGTGGTATGTTTAACATGCCCATTGTCGTACTTGAAGCAATATGCTATTTAGATATGTACTTGATGCTTCATGTTGCTTACTATGGACCGAAAAATCAATTAATATATCATCCATACTTAACCGCAAAAAAATACTTAAAAGTTAGTTAACTTCTCTGCTACTAAATTAAGTGTAATTTAATTGCCCAATCGCGCTAATTCTGAACCATAAACTCAAAACATTTATATTGTCATTTCGGATATTTTTACCGAAAAATCTTAGGTTTTCCTTCAGAATTCTCATTTAAATTATCCGATATTAGCATCATGTCCCCTAGGCATAGATTTCAACAATCTTGACAAAACCAAAGCGAGTATTTTTCTGTAAACGAAACTGAAAAGGTATTGGTTTTATCAGTGAAAATAAGCACGATTGGGCTTCTGCTTTTAATTGGCTTTTTTACACCATTTAATTTTACTCAAGCTGAATGTATGAATATGTTTTTATTTCCTTCTGTTATTTATTTAACTTCTTTTCCATAATCTTTTATTTTGTCAACCTTACTAGCTATAGCAATGCTGTTATTATTAGAAACTAATAAATAATGACGAACATTTTTAATACCCCGATATTTTTAATTTCAGAGATCCTTTATAATAGATTTTCTTACTGTTTTCCCGTGGTATGCTATTTGGAAGTTATTTGTGCCGAAACATGACGAAAATCATAGTGCAGAAGATCATTTATTAAATCCTCACGAATACCACTGCATTATTAGACTGGTCAACATTTTGCAAATATATAAATTGTACACTGTTTTCTGGGCGGAGTCCATAGCTGCTTTGAAAAGGGTAATCATCGCCGGAATGTCAATAGTGAAAATACAAATATCAGGACCTAATGCATGCATTTCTTCTCTTAGGCTTATTTGATGAGTGTCGTCCAGTTTCTCCTACTGACATTATTCTTTTTAAACCTCTATGGCTCAATATTAATAACTATGTCATGCCGATATGTGATCGCGTCGGACCCAAATGATTTTACTCACAGATTGACACATTTGTCTCTCAAGGGACCTTATATGAATTCAACGTTTCGTCCTGAGGGTAATATGATATGCCAACGTGGTAAGATTTTACAGTTCTCTTTTGTATTTTATGTCTTGATATACAGGGTGTTAGTAGCACTCTACCGAAAACTTTCAGGGCATAGTTGACAAGTAGTTCCATAGACAAAGTTGCTTAACTCTTAGGGTAGAATAATTCTTTAAAGGGTAAGGTATAATCATTCTAAGGTGCTACTAACACCCTGTATGTTTCTAGTCATTAAGTTTAGTTTTTTGTTGATATTTTATGTTATGATTGCCGACTATTGCTTAACTCTTAAACCGAAATAATAATCCCATACTTGAAAGACCCTTTGTTTCTAAATACTTAAACTGAATTTCCTTTAAATGTTAAAAGCTATCCTATCCCATATAAGGTTCGTGGATTGACGCATCAAAGATAAACAGCGGATTTCTAACTCCGGCCAAAGTATACCTATTGGCTTATTATTGGTCGGCGACGAGTTTTAGCGGCGCAGGATTCGGTGATATCACGGCCCAAGACACCACCCACATGATGTTGTCCATTTGTATCAACATACATGGAGTGTTGTTCTTCGGGTACAGTCATATATTATCTGAATTAACATATCTTTAAGATTTTTTTTTAAGATTGTGAATTTCGAATATGCAGTCACTTATTTTTGCGATGAATCATCGAGAACTTTGCTTCTAAACATCCTTAGTTCTAACAAACTTACCGTTTTACAAGAACGAAAACATACTGTTATTAATAGGAATAAAAATGAGTATTAAATATAGTCGAAGCACGATAAGTTAAAAAAAAATGGATTTCCTTTTCCAAAACTTAGATCGAAAATCCAAAGATTTGTTTTTCCTCCTATTCTTAAAATTTGTTGCTTAACATAAGTAAACTTAAGCTTTAAAATCACAAAACAGAAATAAATTCTTAGTACCTCCCTTCTAAATTCAGATACGTCTATGCTAGAATAGCCTCCCTAAAAGCCATGGCTGACCAAGTGGTCACTAAGTTTCAAGAGAACCTTAAGCACCTAGAACTGTTTCTAAATAGAGAAAAGGTACCATTTCTACTGAAAAGGACTATCATTGAGTATTGGAAATACCAATGGAAAAGGACTGGAGGCTGGTCGGTATGTAGATTTCTGTACTAAGATTGAGCGGAACTTTAACAGAAGTCATTATTTTAGTTTAAAGGCGATTTGTAGACTTGAAAGTCTAGTATTAGAGATATTAAATACTCAGAATATTCGTGAAAGGCTGCACTAGTTGATCCTTCGTTACGATAGCGAATACATAGCTTTGAAATATTGTTAATCGATATTTTTTTGAAGTTGCATCTTCTCTCTCTCTCTCTCTCTTCATCTTATCACATCATCAATACAATGCCTCGTATGTAACTTGTAATTTGTATTTCACATAATATTTTGCTTGTGTTGAACGATATGCTAAATAGTAACCTATCTGTAATCAATTACAATGTTAATCATCTTGTTTGCTTCTCAATGTTATCAAACTAATGGCATATAATAACGACCATACCTATTTGGTATTTTAATTATTTAATTATCCTTGTTTAGCACCAATCCATACTTGGCAAGTTGCATGCAAATTTAAATGAAGATGCGGTACTTTACATGTATGAGAAAACTCTAAGAGAAATACCTCTGTTTGAAAATGTTGAGTATTCCTTCTTTAGAGCGTTTGCGAAGAAACTGACAGAGCAATATTTTCAAAAGGGATATCTGGTTATGAGGTCAAATGAAGTGATAAGCGTGATGTATATTATTTATAGAGGAAAGGTGAGTGTCGTTATATCGTGCTAATTGATTAACCATAACTATGTTTTTATGTTACGTAGGTTACGGTTACGTTTAATATGGTGTTCATTTTGATCTAAAGGATGAGGGATTAAGACATAACACATTTAATTTATAAAATCGATTAGAAACTTAGTAAGTAGCTAAATATAGATTGATTCGATTAGTCTATGGCTATAGCGAAAGCTTATGGCAATACACTACAATGCTACTTACCCTAGTTCGTTGTCGATTTTAAAACAATTTATATGTTGTAAGTTTTAAGCCTGTCTCCTAGAGGTGTGTTCTGTCATAGGTGGATATAATGTCTGATATAAATGAAGTAGAAGCATGTATGGGCCCTGGAGGGATATTCGGAAACATAAGAGGGGCATCAAAATTTTTGACGATGTCAAATGTTGTGGCTTCCAGAAATATCGACTTGCTGTGTATCCCAGGGAGAGAGTTTTATGCGCTTCTAAAAGTAAGTTCTATTTCTTGTGTTACTACTGTATGCTACTGTATTTCAATAAGTACTAATGTTAAAATTATCTATTAGAAATAACATTTTTTTTAAATAATTAAATATTTGACAACATCACATACATGCTCCGATTCCAAAGTAAGTAGCTAAAACACTTGTGTTATGGAAATTAGAGACAACGGTGGAATCACAAACACCAGACCTGAGACAATATAGAAAAGTTCGTTTTCTAAATTAACCCAGTCGGGGATCGAACCCGGGACCTCAGAGGTGGCAACACCTTGAAAACCGGCGTACCACAAAAGCTACTCGACCACAGAGGTCATCAATTTTATGCAAATTTCAGAGTTACCCATCTGTATTACGGAAAGTCAAACATTCAGTTGATTCAACGGTGAAAGATTACGTATTGCCAACAGTTATGTCCGAGAGGAACAGCTTAGAGGTAAGTAAAAGTAAAACTTTATAAATTACATAAAAATCTTTATAAATACATTTTTAACAATGATCGTGTCTATTTCACAGCCAGAATACCCTCTATCGTATGAGGCGGGAGATGATGATGACGACAATGAAAGTGATAACTTCAATGTATATCTCGAGGTAGGTTGAATTGATCATTTATTAGAATAATTTATGAGACATAATGTAATGATAGGTTTTAATATTAGTATGTTTTTTTACTTGATTAATATGTTAGTGATCTCTTCACTCGCAGACAAACCATGGAAATGATTTTTGCGGGGGAAAAAGTATGTAATAGATACTTATAAAGAAATGATTTTAATAATAGGTAGGTAGGTAGCTAAAATGCAATTCAGTATCATCTATCTATATCCATAAAATAACAATTTATGTACCTACAGACAGACAGAACTACCTTAGCGAAATTTTGAATCTATGAGGAAAACTGGTAGTTGGTATGTACAGTCACGTCTATAAATATGTATACAGTTTAATATGTCATTCTAAAAGTTATTACTTTTCTTGAACAGAAATCAATAACAAAGTGATAAAGTTCTAAACTGTATATAAGTACATATTTTTAGACTTGACTGTACCTAGTACCTACCAAACCATAACTGTAAAATTGGTCAAAATTGTCATCCCAGAGTCCAGATAAGAGCGTTGCCGAATCACATGGATCTAGATCTATCGCTTCTGGTAACCTCGAGTATGTGACTGCGTGTTTGCTGATCCTAAAGCCTCACAGGTAAACTTAAACGTTATCAAATATGGATTGGTACAGTCAACGTCACGTCAGACTAAACATGTTGACCTTGAAACCATCTTTATGTCTTACGTAATAAGAGCTGTTTTCGTAGTTAAACTGTTTAACTTACCGTGCTGTCGTGCGTACTAAAACTAGGCCAGGCCCATTCCGCGCATTAGTATGAAGCTACAAGTAGCCGGAGGTTTCGTCCGGACGAAACAATTTCATGGGGCTAAAGTCGTCAGAAAAGATAAAAGCTACGCGATAAAAAGAGAGACAACTTCTAGTTGAATATAATTGTTGGGAAGGGAGCGCTGTGCGACCTGAATTGCACTTTATTGTGTCGGACCAAGAGTCGCTATTTATTTAAATGATTTTGCAGAGTGCATCTTCTGTTCTTGTACTACTATATATTGTGTGTTAAAACCTGCACTATTTTATAGGTGGTTCCGGAGTAGTATTTTACCGGACAGCGGACTTGTCATGTTCATGGGTAAGCGTTATTTATTAAAATAATTCATTACAAAAGCGTCAAATAATACTAAAGACAATAGAACATCAAGACCCATATTATGAATAAAATATCCTGGTTTAAAAAAACATTTACTTTGGACTAAAATAACGCGATTAATGTCAATAAAAACTACGATACCACAGACAGATACACGACGTTAAACTTATAAGCGTCAGGGGTTAAAAAATGTACTTCATAGTTCATAACGAACTCTAAAGTGCAGAGGTATTAAATTACATATAACTGAATATAAATTAGTCCTTAAGACCTTTTTCTGTTTGTTTCAGAGCAACTTATATTGTTTCTTTCTTATGTCGACTTCATGTTACTTATCTACCAGATGGCTTTTCTATCAGTACCATATTACTTCTATATCTGTGTCACTATTGATATAATATTTTGGTACAAGCTGTTTCTAGATATTCATTGCGGTTATATGAATCGATACGGCGATTTCGTTTTGAACCCTAAAAAAGTGAGGAAAATGTGAGTCAAAATAATCGAAAGTATATTTCTCTACTCCTTCCTACCTTTGAGTATATTATTATGTAGTTCAATAACTAGCTTTTTACTGATTAAGTTTTTAAGGCATGTTTTCTGAGATACAATCATACTTTTTATATAAAATCAGTTCAACATATTTAAGCACGAAATTGTAATCAACAATCAGATAGACAGAGTTACTTTCGCATTTATAATTAGTATGGAAAATTAATATCTACAGCCAAAAAAACTAAACAGTGTTTTACCATTTACAAAACTTAATTGTGTTCCTAAATAATTTAATTTTGTAACTTGTTGTCGTTTCAGGTATTTCTCTAAAATCTATCTGCGTAGACGCGACTTCCTAGCGAACATTCCGGTTTGCTACATCGCCCTTGCATTGCCATTGCAACTGCCCATAAAGCAAGCGTTTTTTTGTTATTTACGTTCCCCACAACTATTCCGAATGACGTATCTATTAACATACAGAATACACAGGAAATTTAATAATATTGGATCGGCGAATTTGATATTTAAATTAACGTGAGTAGCATCTACATTTTTTTCTTTAACCTCCAACATTATCCTAGTCTTTTGTATTGTATTACTATTCATTTATACGTTCTATCTTGTGTTAGCTCTCGTACTTTCATCCCCCCTACTCTTTCATACATTGACCATCAGTTATTTTTAATGTCCCCATTGCTGGGGCACAGGCCTTTCTTATGGGTGGATAAGGAGGATGGGCCATGATCCACCACGCGAGCCCAATACGGATTGGTGGGTGCTAACGACTGCAGATGCAACCGGGACCAACAGCTTAACATGCCTTCGAAGCACGGAGGAGTTCGAGATAATAAATTTTGGTCACCCATCCCATGACCGACTCTTGCGAAAGTTGCTGAACCTCAGCATCGCTGGGCCAGGCGCTATACCACTGCGCCATCGAGCTCCTCACACATTACCATTTTAATATTATCGGTCGGTCTGTAACAAAACGCTAAACCATTTAGTTTTTTGTCGTATTAACTTTTTAACTACCTATAAGCTATATAATATATACCATCTGTCAAAAAAGTTGCTATGACAGAACAAGTCAGTGTTCAAAGACTTTTGTTGCTGACTGTACCACCAGTACCACAAACAATGTGAAAGCTTGGAAATTGAATATTATCTCAGTGTTTTGTACAAATCCAATATGGCGTCAGATGGAATGATGTATACAAAACACTACACCACCTTCACAACTCCAAATTCGTACTTTGAGTAGGGTACCGTAGCCGTAGGTAGGAGTTTATTTAAATTTCATTTCTACTCCTACGCACTACCTGCGCAAATTATGACATGGACCCTTTCCTTGCAGTCGGGTAAAAATAGTAATTGACAGAAGACAGTAGTTGAATTTTATTGTAAACAAGACCCTTGAAAAAACATTTTTTTATAATTATTTCCTTTTTTTTTAAACCTTAAGTTGTAAGTTGTAATGCAAATACTTTGTCAAGCACTTTTCTATTGGGGCTGCCAAATTTTCTTTCATTTCTGTGTATTTGTGTTCCTTATCTATTCATAGACGACCTGAGTGGTGCAGTGGTCAACATGCCGGTTTACCACGCAAGAGGTCCCGGGTTCGATTCCCGGCCGGGCAGAAATTGAGATGATGAATTTTAATTTCTGTGACGGGTCTGGGTGTTACTACGTATAATAAGTATATATTTAAAAGTATATTAAGTAGTATATCAGTTGTCTAGCACCCATATCACAAGTTTTGCTTAGTTTGGGACTAGATGGCGCTGTGTGAAATTGTCCAAGCATTATTATATTATATCTTATTCTTTAATTGATACATTAATTTTATACCTGAGTAAGTACTTTGTTTATTTACAACAGGACCATTGGCATTTGGGCGTCCATACTTTCTCATGTCAATGCGTGCCTCTTCTTCAAGCTATCGTGTCTTACTCCGGAGCATTGCGTTTCTTCTAATTGGATGTCAAAAGAAGAACTTAATTTGAGGGCTAAGTATATAGATGTAAGTAGCTGGAAATCAGATTAGGAATGACCGAGTACGAATCGAATTCGTATAGAGCTCAAACATCATGTATTGAAAATCTAAGTTCCCTTTACGAGGGTGAGTGGCGCTGTACCTATACAAACTTACACGATTCAAATTCGGTTCGATTACGATAGATTTTTTTGTGCTAACACCCATATTCACAAACATTACTATAAGGTCCCACGAACCAATGACACGTATAATACGTAAAACAAACGAACCAATCATAGGGCTTTATTTCAACACGGTGCGTTCGCGTAGTCAAGGGTAGTTTGAGTGTTATTTGTGAATACGGGTGTAAGTGTACTCTAAGTAAATCTAGATAAAGATAGCGACGACTGTAGTAAGCAATTTTGTATGCAATTTCGCACAGCGCCTCTGGCAGTAACTACACTAAACTAAGTTTTCATACCAATGTTAACTACAGTTGCTATCGAGTATACTAAGAGTGAACTCATAAGTAATTTCATCTTCTAATTTAATCATCCGTACCGCTACAGTGGAACTTCTTGCCTGAGTCTGTGCTTCCTGATAGGTACCTACTATCAGGGGCCTTCAAGTCGCGACTGAATAGGTTACTTTTAGGCAAGCGCATTTCATCGTATAACGCATCCATTATCTCGACATGATAGCAGTCAAGCAGTCAAGAGTTAGGCAACTATCTCTCATTAAAAAAATACGCCTACTGGACACTTCTGGAGATTACCTTTACCAATTATTTCTTTTCCAGGCTGATTACTTCTCGATTTACATAGCTGGCTTGTGGTACATGATCAACTTGCTCACTATCACCGGCACTGGAGACGTGACGTCACAGAATGACTTCGAAGTGATCGAGACTATCATTGTCATCATCATCATCAAATTTTGTACCGGTAAGTGGAAGTAATTTCAAGACATTTCTGTATCATTTTATAGCAATTGTTAAAGTTAACAAACTTTTCGTTTGATGGGAGTAGATAGAAGTATTTTTAAATCAGTTTTTTACTTCCATACTTCTGGGTTCGAATTCGAATGTGAAGGGTGGAACAAGTGGTTTCGCGACTAATAATTTAATGCAGTTGTAGCTAGCCATTGCGTCTAAATAATTGTAATGAACTCACAAAATTAAAGAGTATATAATGCTTATATTGTCTAAAAGTCAAAAACGTGGTTCCCATTATATTCATTAGAGCATGGTAGTGTTTTGATCTGAGTGACTAAATAGCCGGTTTTGAACTGAGGGATATTGACCGAGCTATACCAATTATCCATCTCTTTTGTTCCGATTTCCGACATCATCATCATCACACAGAAACGTAAAGTAGTTGATTATAAATTCTAGGGCTATTGATATCAGAGATGTCTGCAATGATCACAGCGCACTCGTCTTCTCGTATTGCCTACGATTACGGTATCAACGAATTGAGAGATGGTCTTCGTGATATGGACTTGAGTGAGCACCAGATGAACAAAATGTGGGACTATGTTCGCGAACTATGGAATAGGCAGCAAGGGCGACAGGTAAAAGAAAAGACCCTCTATATGATAAATTGCGACTTAGTTTCTAAGGTCATAGCTCATTAGAGCCACCCGGCACTAAGTTATTAGTTAGTTAGTATTCTTTATATGGACTTCTATGGATATGTAAATATTATAATCAATGTGTACGAAGCTCTATAAATCCTCGCATGTTGTAATCAATCACGTAAGTAGTGTTAATTCTATAATATTCAGCAAATTGCCCTTATAAATGTGGTGTTATACCCCTCATCTATTACCGTAACGCGTTTGGTGAGCGTTGGCTTTCTTCATAATCGCATCATTGCGGGTCGTAACCCGAACTATGTGGTAAACGTTTTTAGCTATCCCGTACAAGAGCGAGAATAATTCGAGCTATCCCTCTTGTCTAACGAGCCCTCGGCATACGTTTGTAAGCACAACGACACTATTGGCTACGAAGTTAATTAAAGAAATGTATCAAGTTCTGCTTGATTGCTTGTTCTTCATTTTCGTAGCCATATAAGTATAATTGGCATTCTTCATTCTCCCTCTATGCTTTCCGTGGCAACCTTTAAGTAAGGCAACACTTACCTTGTATATTATTTTTTTAAGTTACCTATTTGCATGTGAAGTGTATGACCTTGTTGGTTGTTCTAATAAATAAAATAAAAAAAAAATAAAAAAAAAATATGCGCTCGTTACATCAACTCCGTATCGTCACTGGATCTACTCGCTAGCAAGCGGTCCACGAGCGTACGTCGGGTGGACCACTCGGTGACAACTCGCTGCTCGCATACTTGCCTCGCGTTGACCGCGAGTTGCCCACGCGCGGCTCCCGAATGGACCGCGCGCTGCCCGCGAATGATACACGCGAAAACAAATGCCTACGAGCGGTCCACTCATTGACCACGCGACGTTCACTGGTTGATCACGCGACGTTCACAAGTAACAACGAGTCGTCCACTCGTGGACCACCTGTCGACAACGAGCTGTCGACAACGATTTGACAACGGTGCTGGTCAGGTGCCGGGTGAATCTAATGAGCTATGACTTTTAGCCTCCATTTTACATTTTTAAATAAGTCGTACAGTCTATTTTATTGTCTGTCTCTTACGGGTTAACGCGTGTTTTCGTTTGATAGCAAGACGAAATCTCAGTAGAAAAAAACTTAGTCCGTTCCGTATTATTTAATAACCCGTGGGTCATACATCAATACCGAGCATTCCATAGCAATAAAAAAGTTCGTGCTTAGACATAATATCCACTATGAACTTACAGCCTCAGTCGCCATAAAATTGCAAAACACTTTTATCACTGTACTTATATTGTCTTTTTACACTATAGTCACAGAATTAATAATACTTAGTACTAATCATATTTGAAGAACCAGTTCCACAAATGATACATTGGAGTTACAAAAGTTGGTAGTATATAGTTACTGGAATACAAGTGAACAAAATGTTTTTAACAGATCAGGGACACGATTTTTATACAGCAGAATTATTTCAGTATAGTTCGTATGCGAAGTTGGCCGTTCTACTGAAAAGTTTGAATGTTTCGTGTAACTCATAGAACAATAATTACCAGCCGTACTATCAAATCGTGTAGGACATTGCATAGAAAAATGCTGTGGCAACCTTTGTAATGTCCCATCTAATGGTGTCACGACAACTCGACCCGGACAATTCGACCCTGACAACTCAACCTCTGGGACAAGTTGTCAGGGTTTGAGTTCGAGTTGTCAGGGATGAGTCGTCAGGGTTAAATGTTATGGTGTCGATTGTTTAGGGTTGAGTTGTCGAGGTTGAGCTGTCGGGGTCGACTCTGAAAACTCTTTCAGAGTCGAGTCTTTCAGTGTCGAGTCGAGTTCGAGTTGTATCCTTAAACTTCCTCATTATTTCATATGATTATAATGTAGACAGCTAAAATCGTATACTGACTTTAACTTCTACGTGAGAATCGCGAATCGTCGACCAGATATATGATGCTTTCAGATGCCAGATTTAATCTACACTTTACCGTTTCGACTCCGCTGCCAAGTGATGCAAGCTGTATACGGCTCGCATATAAGAGAGTCCATAATATTCAGCAAAGCTGATGACGACTTCAAAAGGATGCTTTCTATGTGGATGAAACACTGTGTGTTTTTCCCTGGGAATTATATTGTGCAGTGCGGAGATTCTGACCAGTGTATTTATTTCATACATAGAGGAGAGGTTTGTATCGTTGTAACTAATACATCAATATGTCAGTCTCAGCTTATTCCGACAGAATGTTACATGGAATTTAAAATAAAATGGGCGATTTTCAAACGACTATGAAGACTAAATGGGCGACAGCTCAAATTAAAGAAAAAAATTGATCAAACAATTTATGATAGATGACGTTTTATAAAATCCGAGCCGTAAAGTTAAATCCCTTCACACTAAACAATTTATCGCATGCAATTTTTTGAAAATGTTGATCGCATATACTGTAGTAAGTAACAATCCACCTTGGAGAGTGATGGATAAACAAGGCGGAGTTAAAACGGCGATAAAACGCCATCTATCGAGATTTTCTGAACTAATTTCTTATTTAATTTTTTTGGTCTCGGTAAATCGCCCATTAGAAAAGCACTTTGTATTAAGGTCTGAATAGACTACGATATTAATTGCGTCACACCAATGTATGACATTTGTGTGTGTTCCGTTTACACAGATAAGACGGTTTCGGTATCTCAGTAAAAAATGTGTCGTACCAATTTACATTGGAAATCGACAGTATTAAAATTAAGAGCAAACTTATTCAAAGTTAGCAAAGCAATAAACTAAATCTAATTATGTTTTAGGTGGAGGTTCTCACGGTTCATCAAAATCTAACAGAATCAATTTATGACATTTTGGGTCCTGAAGATAGTTTTGGTATAGCACAGGTAAGGAAAGTAAATTAAAACAAATAAAATATAAAGCTAACACAAATGAGAAAGAATAAAGCTATAAACACAAATTAGAAAGATCTCTTTGACGCTTGACCACAAAATACACAAATGAGAAAGAATAAAGCTATAAACACAAATTAGAAAGATCTCTTTGACGCTTGACCACAAAATACACAAATGAGAAAGAATAAAGCTATAAACACAAATTAGAAAGATCTCTTTGACGCTTGACCACAAAATACTGGTATGGTAGAAGGAAAGAAATCAAACCTTTACTTATTGTAACGAATAAAGTATCAAGTACACACCACAGCACACATACTAAGTTAAACAGTTGAACTGCGAAAATAGCTTTTATTAGACAGGGCTTAAGGTCGTAAAGTCAACATGTATGGTCTGACGTGCCGTCTTTTATACCTTCCTATTATTATATTTCAGGGACTATTCATAGGAGTACCTCATCATTTCTCATTTAGAGCGAGAACGGTCGTTGACATAGTGTACTTGCAGTTAGAAGAATGGAAATATTTACTCGATTTCTACCCAAGATCAGCAAAGATTGTGAGAAGAAAAGTTGAAAATGTTTATTTAGCTATATAGAAGTAAATAAATAATAATAAATATTAGACAACATCACAAACATTGCTCTGATTCCAAAGTAAGCATCTAAAGACCCAGCCGGGGATCGAACCCGGGACCTCAGAGATGGCGACACCTTGAAAGCGTACAACCACTCGACCACGGAGGCCGTCGAAGAAGTAATTACTATTTTAGTTTCTAATAGGACTATCGATAGTTCAGGTTTAAGTAACAGCTATTGGGATGTTGACACGGCTGGTCTAAGCGATAGTAAAAAACTGATTTAGGTTTTAAAAGGATCGTGTGTAAAAAATAATATTTTTTTAAAGTGTTTCGTTCCTATTATAGTAAGTTAATAGTTGCTAATGATAACAATTGATTTAGAAAATAAAGTGTTCTTTAATGATCAACTGACCTTATTAAACATCGCATGACAAAGAGTATTAATCACAAATTAAAATTCTTACTTAAATGTAAAAAAAAAACTGAGGCCCTACGGCTAACTTTTTGAACTTCGGCGGGTCTGCCGAGCTTCAACTTAAAACAGATAAATCGAAATAAGGAGTTTCGTACTGTACATTCGTCGAAGTTATTTAGAAGATATCGATGTTCGTGTGACATCATGAATTGGGGTTTGCCATTTTGGCCCGATTGGGGCTCGATTTATCTGTTTTATTTTGAAGCCCGGCAGACTTTCCAAAGATCGATGCGTTAGCCGGTACGGCCCCTGCTTTGTACTTTAACTACAGCAAATCAACAAAACTAACTACAAAAAAGTTTTGGTACCACTCTCACTCGCAGTGTCGCTTCCTCTTCCTGGTTATTCGCTGGGATATCTCTGGAATGATGTCCTGCGTAGTTTGGATATCCTCAATTGATTCCTGTGTTTGCTCAACTTCTGTACCTTCTTCATAATTAGCATTATTAGTAGTCTCAAGTCTCTGAGTTTGCGATAACCTGGAACTGATAAAATAAGATTATTGATACCTTGAAGACTAACCCTCGTATCTATACATATACAATAGTCTTAAATGCACCAAAACTGCACTATAACTGCATTTAAGATTAATTATACTACAAGCTGCATGTGAATATAATATTAGAAATTTAAAAATTGCAAATTTTACTCAAGTCATTGCTTAATCATCAATAGATACGAGGTTTAAATTACAGGTGAAATCGCATGAATAGGATAATTACAAACTAAGGGCGTATTCACGTAGGAAGCCTATATTTATAGAATTTTTCTTCATTCGCTTTCATTTCTTTACAAATAAATGATGGTATTCACCGCGCAAAGTGCTAATCACCTAGTTTACGGTTCTTCTAAAATTTTACACAGACACTTTACAATATAAGTTCTTAAGTTATTTTTGGATCAATTTTCAATATTTTGACAGAAGTAAAATATGCTGTCGGTACTTTTATTCCTTTACTAGCGGCAGCCCGCGACTTTGTCCGCGTGGACTTTGTTTCAGTTGGCCTACCAAGATGAAACATCCATCAGATTTAAAGTTAGTCTCACGCAAATATAACTGTGAAAACCGCATTCAATTTGGTGCAGTAGTTTTTGTGTGATGCGCGTACAAACATACAGATAGAAAAAAATAAAAAAAATATTGTTTTGACTTCTAATACCCTTGTAAACATCCCTCATTGATTTTTTCTTAAGGTATTATGTACAGACATCGGCCAATTACAATAAAATTTTACTAGTTATATATAACACTAGCTTCCTCCCGCAACTTGGTCCGCGAGTATATCTGGAAAATCCCTAGGGAACCTCTGACCGGGATAAAAAGTATCCCATGTTTTAGTTTAGGCAATAAACTATCTGTGAGCCAAACTTCATCTAAATCCGTTGAGCCAATTTTGCGTAATTGAGTAAAAACCATCCACACATCTATTATTATTTGGGAGGGGGGACGCCAGCGAAGCCGGACGGGTGATCAGTCTCCCTAATCGGAACCATTTCACCCAATCCACACATCTAACTAAACATCCAAACTTTCACATTTATAATATTAGTAGAATAGAGTGGTAATGGCAGACGGATAATTAAAAACACCAGTCGATTTTCTTACAATCTAGGTAACTTTGAAGTTTTGGTTCTCCACCAGGGATTGATTGAGCTGTGATGGCTATCCAGGAAATGAAGGGAGAAGACTCAAATCACCCAACTGTCAGCCCTTTGATTATGTTACTCTGTTGCTAACAATTCTCGATTGCAATCGATTGAAACCATTTGAAATTGTTTCGAATAACTTAATCAGGGGGCTGATGAGCATTCTAAGAGCTGTAAGGATCACAGTTATCAGTTTCAGGATTTCCATACATTTTCCATCTCTATTTTCGCGGATTTTTAAAGCATATTCACACAGCTCTTACAATGCTGTCAGTTGGGTGTGTATAGCGATCACCTACATTCACTATGTGGATAGTCATCATCAGATCACAGCTTAACCAATCCCTGGGGCGGAGAACCAAGGCTCAAAGTTACCTTGGGTCTTTCTAATCATCCGTCCACCGCTGTAAATAATGATGCAAATCGTAAAACTGATTGTAAATCGACATTTTTTTTGTTTTTAAGGACATTTACAGTTTACTTACTTTTCTCCACTGTGCAATCTCTCAAGCTGTGATGGATCAAAGTCAGTCTTGCAGCACGGCCATTTTTCAACTTTTTCCAAATATTTGTTAAGGCATCTGGTGTGGATGGCTGCTGCGCATGATGGACAGTTGCAGCCCTGAAAATCATAATTGTTTTACTTATTAACATCATCAATTTTGCAATACAGATTCTTTTTTAATGGCAAATGTGATTACAGAAAATATGGTATTATATGACAAAGATGAAAGAATGAGATTTGAGCAAAACCACTTGACACTGGCGAAACCCAAAAGGGAACCGACAAAGCACGAAAATAAGAAGTTTATCTAAGTAGGTGAATAATTAATGTAAACTAAGTAATTAAATTGAAATGGTAACATTTCAATTTCATTGGAGAAAAGCAAAGTATAAAGCCAAAAAAAAATGCACAAGTTATATCAAATTCTATAATTAGTTTTGCTCTTACTCTAAAAACTATTTGTTTACAAAGGCAGCATTCCTCAATGGTGTCAGGCATGTTCTGACGGAGATAACCTTCAAACTCATGTATAGCTCTAATTCCAAGAGCATAGTTACTTTGATCTTTATCCAAATATCTCATTCGACACCAAGTGGTAAGGAGTTTCTGGAAATGTCAGCATTTTGATATTAATAGATCATGTTTGATTACAAACTATGACATTACTTGAATAAGAAACAAATAACTAAACAAAACACAAGACACTGGTGAAATTCACATGAGAACTGCCAAAACATGAAACAATGAAAAAGGTACATAAAACAAGTCATATTTTAATATTATGTTGTGTGGGAAATAAGATTGGCTAAGGTTTTCTCTATTCTTGACTACCTATTTTATTTCATAGGTGATCAGATGTCTTGCTCATCCATTGACATATAAATAATTGCAGAGGCTTTTGAACTTTTGTTATGCTTAATGAGACTTGTGCCTAATATAATGCGGTTCATAACTTTCAAACCCAAATTTTACTTTCAGTCATTTATTTGCAATACAAGCAGCTAAAATGGCCCGGATTGAAGTTCCCACTAGGCTCACCATTTCCCATCCTACTAATATAATCTTTAATTAAATTATAGAAAGACTGAATAATCCTCCTTATCCACCCATAAGGAAGGCCTGTGCCCCAGCTAGGGTTGCCAAGCGACATAGGTAGGCTTTTTGATTGAGTGTCCGGCCAAATTAAGCGGTGTCAGGCCTGTCCGGCTTTTGTTAGGCTTTTTACATTTATCACAAAATAGACTCCATGTCTAACGCTGGCATGTAGTTTAAAAAGGAATTAATGTTGCGCTTTATTTTAAAGATCAGTTTCCATATACATTTAACAGGCAAAGTGCCATGAAACAGCTTGTTGGCTAGATTTTAGCTTATAAGAGAATTATATTATTTATGTAAATTACCTAGATTACATGAATATATTGAGAGTACTTACTTGTGCATCTGTTTTAGTAAATGACGATTTCATTCCTCCAACTAAATTGATGGCATGTATCCCAGTAATCTGCCTTGCCTCTGTTGTCATAATCTGTTCAATTAATAATCTAAAATACTCCAGCTCTGTGGGAGTAAACACATTCTGCGATTTAGTTGCATCATCATATCCCAAAGAAAGAAAAACCATCACTGCCTCATTGGTTAGTTCGTCGTTTGTTATTTTGATGGCTTGTTGAAACGGTCTAATCTCGGCATTGATTTCCTTCACTAAATCCTGCACAGAAAACTGCTGTTCCTCTGAAATGGATAAACATTTAATTAAATGAAGATAATAACATCAGTAAGTATTTAAGCTCAATGATTTAGAGTTAAGACTTACCGTCAAGCAAATTCAGAGTGCCTTCAGCATCTGGTACAGTCATTACTCCCCGGCCCATTATAGCACGCAAAAGGTGTCTATGCATCTTTCCGTACATCATAGTGTCTCTTGTAATTTGCTAAAATTTGGAAATAACTACTTATTTATATTTCTAATAGAAAGAAGATTAGAAGAAGACGCGCCAAAACATTTACATAGTATAAGTACACTGTTGTCATTGTTTGTCAGTGTCGTGTCATGTCACTGTCACTAAGTCACTACACTCACTCACTGTCAAAAATAGGGGTGGGACGCCTGACTGCATCGATCTATTTGAAAATCGATTCACGACTTTACAATCTTCCAATTTTTTTTTATCGATTCCACGTGCGATTTTCACCCGAATACGTCCAATAGCCTGAAAATCGTATCTTAGAAAGATCGTTTGAGAATAAAGACCGACTGAAACAGAAACTTTTGACAAAACGACGATAAAACCTTTGCATTTGCCAACTCTTACATTTTACAACAAAATTAAGTTTAATAGATACAGGTGGCGATTTTGTTGACACAAATTACGATTATCACACAGTATGTGTGTAGGCATGTAGGCCGATTTTATAGATTAAATATCGGCCGACCCCTGCCGCAGGGTTGCAATGTCATTTTGCAAGCCCGACCCACAATATCGCCATTTTGCACCCTAAGGTGTGTTCCGTCGCTTCGCTCGAGTGCACTAGAGCGCGCTCGGGTGCGCACTCTGACCGTTCAGTGGCTTGGTGAAATTTTACTCTGAGTGCTGTCAGAGAGTAGTTTCACCCGTTCCGTGGCTCAGAGTACAGTAACCAAACAACCACCTAATTCGTTCGTTGAAAAACGCTCTGACGTTAATCTTTTGTCATAATGTCAATGACATTTGACATTATTTTGTATTTTGATGTTTTTGTGTCTAAAAGTAAATGGTTGCTCCTCAAAAAATTAGATTTTATTTGATTTTGTTTGTAGGAATGTATAATTATCCGTATTCCAAAATAGAAAACGAAAACTTTGTATGTACTTAATGACATTAAAAGTTCTTTTAGGTTATAAAAACAACTCGATCGTTCCGTGGCTTGGTTGCAACTCAAACGAGTGAAGAAGAAGAATTTAAAATATCGTTGTGTCTCCATAAGATGGGTCAAAACGAGAAAAAAGCTTGCAGGGCATGGCATGCAGAGCTTTGTGGAGCCCATGACAGGCCCTGCCGCGGATAAATAAACTATGATATGTCATTAATAACATGGGAAATAGCAACAAAAGATTCTAGTGACATAAGCAACAGGATCGCCACCATTTACTACTTATTCGTATTTCATTATTCTTATTTCAACAAAAAACAAATGTTATTTGTTTTTTGTTGAAATAAGTTTTGAGTTGTGTCACTAGATCTACTGATCTGCCCAGATAAGCTTTAATATCTGACAATAGTTGCAACATCTGTCCCTTTAGAATTTCTGTTTCCTCTTAATTTGGAAATACTTTAATCGAAAGCTGTACTACTAGCGCCGCCATTAGAAAAAAATCATAGTGCTTAAATAATGACGAAATTGTGAATTATCTCTCTGTAGTGCACTCCGAAGAAGCTTTGTGGTACTTTTTATCGCTTAAGAAATATTTTCTAGCCGGTCGTTTAATTTAATGGTTTTAATGCGAAAAATGGATGTTATGACGCAATCAGTGACGTCACACGGGCTGTCGTTATCGCGCTTACAATGATTCGGTACGCAAAATAATCACCGCGATGACATCGCGAATCGGAATACATCCAAGGCTAAATACAATTCGTTTGTCAATATTACTGTTTTTGAAGAGTAAATGCAGATAGGTTTCTATAAAATAATTTTGAATCTGTGTAAACTTTATTTCTTGATAATAAGTAAATACTTGAGCTTAAAATGATTATAATTTTGTTAAAATAAACTATTTTGCATGCATTGCTGTGCCTTTCTATTACTATAATAATATGATACGAACTTCCGAAATCGAATGAAATCGATTCATAGCCATACGATTCAGACAGACCGATTCAGATCGTGAATTGATTTGAATGTGAAAGAGTCTTAGAGCAGAGCAGAAGAGTCTTCTTCTTTTTTTTTGTTAAGGCAATCTACTTTCCTTTTGGAAGTAATTTTTGCCAGTGTCAAGTGTTAAATAGTTCAGTGGAAGATATTGTTTAATTTTTTATTAGAATGCGGGTGCATCGCATTCCAATGCTGCTTGGAGCATTTGGCACCAAGTATATCAAGACAGTTTACTCGGTTAGTTCTGCCGAGGAAGCCAACACTTCAATAAAAGTCTCAGCTTCACACAACCAAGATCGCGCCCATTTCAATTATCCCACATATTGTTCAGTTACGTAGACACTTGTACCATATAACTGCACCAATTTTAAGACACAATATCCACTATGAATCAATTTGAAAATAATTAAAATAGATACCAAACCGAACTCGACAAAATGGCGCCAAAAACTCCAGCAGAAGAGTCAATACTAACGATTAAATAATAATAATATGTTTTAAAGATTTGATTTGATTCGATTATGATATCGATATAAAAAATAAATAAATTGTATGATTCTTTATTTGGCCATTGCAGACGAGTCTTAAGTTTTTGGGGAATAATCGAAAAAAACGTTAATGTAAGTACCTACGTATTGTACAATTTTATTGACTGTTTTGTTTAGAGCTAATATTGAAGATGCAATGATTGAACAAAAGTTTGAATGAGTTTATTTAGCAACTGTGCAGCTAAATCTTGTTCTGACATCTTGTTGCCGGCGGTAGCACACGAAATACTAATGCCTTGCTTGTATTTTTACTAGTCTAATGACCAAAGTTCAAATCTTTTCATGTACCTACTTACCCTGAAGATTGATATTGAGTCGAGAGTAAAAGATTCGTATCGATGGGTTTCGATGTGAATCAATTATTTCGTGATCAAACTCCTATTACAAAACAATTAATATTGTTAAGGAAAGCAAAAGTCCTCGGCCGCTGGCATCGCAGTCCTATTACAGTCTTAATTGCTTCCCCGTTCCCTAATTACTACGCCCTGTGCTGTGTCCCGGTCTTCTCTTATCAATTATAGGAGCTCGCCCGTGTGGGACCATAGAACTGCCTATTTTGAAAGGAAAACTTTGAGCGAGACTGTACGTACCAGCAATATTATTAGTTCTACTTTGCTACACAATTTAAGTAAGTAGGTACCTATACTTATCTAAGCATAATAAGTGAAATATTTTTCTCTAATTTAGAACTATAAACACAAATAGCATCCTAAAGGCAATGCAAGCGATGTGTAATGTTCAAGATTTCTGACTTTATTTTGTATGCCTTGCTTACACAATGCCAATACCTTATAATTTCTCAAATGCTGCAAAGAGAATACAATATAATAATATACCTACCTAAAAAGAATTTGACTTTTCACCAGAATTGTTTGAGGCGGGAATCGAACCCGCGACCTTTTTTCTATTTTATTATTTAGTATATTATTTAGTATTGTATAAAAATAGCATTGTGAATGCTAAAATCTAAATTTAAAAAGCATACAATATTTTAAAATTAAAGTTTCCTGAATTAACAAGGATAAGGCCAAAAAAGACAAACATGAACATAAATTCATTAGTTTTCAGTGCCCATGCATGCTTTTATAGAGGGCATAACTCTCTCCGTAAATTATCTAAGCTACGAGCGCTTTCAAAACTTTTAATGGAGTCAATTTGGCCTCGCATTCAAAACACCCGACATTTCGTGCGGAGGAGCAGACCAGGTAAGAGCGATTTATATAAACATTAGAGGAGCCAATTTGAGCGCAGCCTATAATATAGTAAGTAAGTATTATAGTTTTATAAGTTTCAAAAAGTTTGATAGTTCACTTTGAAAACTCTCTCATGCATTTCCTCTAAGCCTCTATCTACTTTGATAGTCTGAAGACTTTCTGATCGACTTAGCTATTTCTATCAGACTCTACACAGCTGATATTGACCAAAATTTTCACTTCTGTTTTTCACTGTACGCACACTCTTGAATGTATTTGCTACACACCTTTCTGAAAATTCATTCAAGTGCAGCGCATATATGAAAAGAGCGAAAAGAGCGACTGCATGTTTTAATCCAACTGTAAAAGGCGAAAAAAAACGACGTAGCCCACAGCTGACACGGCAAGAGTTTGAAAGTGTGCCAAATAGTAGTTAAAGTTAACCGTTTTCTACGATGGCTATTACACAGCGATGGGAAATGGAAATTTTCACGCTTACCTACTGTTGAAAATATGAAGACGCTTAGGGCGTATTCACCTAGGAAGCGGGTAGCCGGCGCCGATCTACCAGCGCTTATCTGCACCCCGCCACAGATTACTAAATAGGGGCTGATTTCGTAACTTTGTTGCTAACAATTCTCGATTGAAACCGCAGTTACATTGCTGCTTTAAGTAAGATAGTTATCACATTGGTTCTTACTAAAGCAGCAATGTAACTGCGATTTCTGTCAGAGTTGATTGCAACAAAGTTACGTAATCAGCCCCCTGGTCTGCGCAGGGAGTCGGTACTTGCAGCTGGTACCGAGTCTCCATACTTTGATGTCCTAGCGCTGATCGGAGCAGGGGGCTAATTGTCTAATTTAAAAATCTATCGCAATCGCTTTCATTTGACAGTTGGATCCGACACATTGATGCATTTCTTTGGTTATTTTTTTATTTTTGCCAAAAAGAAGCATCAATGTGTTTTATCCTGAAAGCGATTGCGATAGATTTTGAAATTAGACAATAGGAAGGCTGGTCTTATTTGAAGATAATGTGATACATTGCTACTTCGTTTTGGCACAAATAAAAATTTAGAGAAAAACTAGCAATGTATCACATCCATCTGTCAAATCGAGTATATTTTTAATAAATCCAGTACTTATTTCAGAAATCAATAAAAATGTACTAAATGTCGTCAAATTTATAGTGAAGCGACAATTAAAGCTATGCAATAATCAACCGTATTCTAAAGAGATAGAGAAATACCAGATTTCGTGAACTGCCTTGTCTGAAAAAACTAAAAAACCTGCCTGCATCAAAAGACAAGTCAACTGAAAATATGGAAACAAGATAAAATATAAAAGGCAACAAGGCGACTGCATGTTTATATGTTACCTTTAATATTTGATCTTGTTCCATCTTTTCAGTTGACTTGTCTTTTGATGCAGGCTGTTTTTTTTTTAAATTTTATTTATGTATTTTTAGTTCTTAAATATTACGGTCATGATCATGATATACCTTTTTTAAATCCTTATGATAAGCCCTTTAATTTGATACCCATATTGCAGCAAGTATTCTAAAAAAACATAAATTTTGCTCACTTCAAATAATAGCACCGCACAGCCGCATGTTGGTTTTTTTTGACATCTCTTACCTAAGAACACTTGGGCTGTCAAGACAAATCTAACGATCTAATCATTCTGTTTGAAGTCGAAGAAGCAGTAACATATCTCGTTGTCTTACGTTGGTTTTAGGAGCAGTAGCTCTACCATGAGTTGATGCGAACTGTTTTCGCTACCGTAAACTATCGGATACTTATACTGCTCACAGTCAATGAAAGAAAACGTTAGTTTACGATAGCGAAAACAGGGGCTCTACCATGAGTTGATGCAAACGGTTTACGTTACCGTAAACTATCGTTTTCTCTCTTTCACTCGCATCGGCTGTGAGCAGTATATCCGATAGTTTCCGGTAGCGTAAACAGTTTGCATCAACTCATGGTAGGGCCACAGTTTGCAGCAACTCATAGTAGGGCCACAGTTCTCCTACTGTTTGTTACTGAATCTTTGGGTCAGCGGTACGTATTCCCAACATACCGTCCGCCGCCGCAGAAGCCTCTTGTCATCCGAACTGTGAGGGAGGTAGAAACAGATACTCCAGTTGACACGATCTACCAAGGCGGCGACGTACAACAGGCCCCGAAGCAATTTTACTCATTGTGACACATTTTGATTGCGCAAAATGACACATGCGCGAAATGGCACATGCGCTAAATGACACATACGCAAAATGACACATACGCGAAATAGAAAGGTGACCTTCGTTACTTACCACTACCGACGATATAAAATTAAACACTTACCTATAGAAGATAAACTAATAAGAGTCTTAAACTAAAGTCTTGAAGGGTTTTTTAAGGCCAGAAAAGTTCCTATCTTTACAAATGTTTTGTGAAAATATCTATTTTAAATTAATTAACAACTCTTGATTTACGACTGTTTTATTTTGCGTCCTTGTTTTATTCTGATTTCTTTCCTCTATAAAGATTTAATTCAAAACATACCTCCAGTGCTATCAATTTTGGACCAGCGCTTTTTGCGTTTCACAAATAGCGATTCCTGTTTGAAACAGAATCAGTGATGTGTTCAATCGAACCTGGCAATAAGTACTCGTTGCAAGTCAAATATGAACAAAATTGCAACGGACCACATTACTCTCTCCAAAAGAGTTTTGATGCTCTGATAGTAAATAACATTCTGTAGACGATTTATTTCTAATTCTAAGCCTTCATTAGTTAGTTCTTAATTCATTTCGAAGAGTGCTATTTTGTTGTTTGAATTCGATCAAGGGGTGTACTTTATGAGATGTAAATAGAATACTGTTGGATTGTGCAAGACTTAATAGGTACCTATTTACATAATAAAGCAAAATTATAAAAAAACACAAATGCCCTGCCAAAAACGAACTAAAAAGTTAAATGTACTTACACACGATAGCTTGTCAGATTATACAGTTAAACTGCGATAACAGCTCTTATTACGTAAGCCATAAGAGCGGTCTCAAGGTACCTAAGTATCATTGCAGTCGCGGGACCTCTTTGATTAAAAATTGTTCCACAGAATGATCCCCCGACTGCAATGATACTTGTTATTTAACTGTTTAGTTCGTTAGAAATAAAACTCATTTACGGATTACAGCGCGTATATTGTTAATTGAGGTGTTATTTTAGGATTATTTAGTTTGAATTAACAATATACGCACTGTAATCAGTAAAAAGTGTTTTTATTTCTGATGAACTGTACGCGCGAAATGTTTTAGTTCGTTAGTTAGTTTATTTCAAACCAAAGATATAGTTTTGATTAGATTTGATTTGATACCCATTACCGTCATAATGGAAGCAGTTTTTTTCACATTACAAAATGGCGTCATGCAGCCGACATAGGTATTTCTTTTTTAGGTTTCCGTAGTCAAGCCAACAAGGAAACCATAAAAGTTTCGGCATGTCCGTCTGTCTGTCCGCGGCTTAGCTTAGCAGCCCTTAGTACTAGAAAGCTGTAATTTGGCTTGAATATGTATAACGCGGCAAAAGTGAAGTCGAACCTGTCGAACACACACATGGCCGGTTTTACAAAAAAAATATATTTTTATTTGACGACCTCCGTCTCAGAAAATACGTATACCAGATGAAAAAAAATCCTAGAGATAGAGCTAAAGTTGAAGGTGATATATGTTAATTGTTTTAATGTTAAATAGAAAATAGCGCGTGTCCCGAAGTGTTAGTTGACGAACCGGACAAAGGATGCGTCCTAGATCCGGAATCCTCAAACAAGGGTTGTTATAAAACCGAATCACGCGCGGGCGAAGTCGCGGGCATCAGCTAGTTGATGAATAAAATAACAAAATAATATTTATTAAATTTTGATTTTTCGCATTCACAATGCTATTTTTATATTAAGATAAATAGTATTAGAAAAATTACTAGAAAAAAATCAACTCACCCGTAGCACCTCAGACCCTTGGGATTCCGGCCCAATGCACTGACCAATTATGCTACCGAGTCGCATCGAGAGCATAATTGGTCAAGTTTTTTCTAATATTATTTATCTTAAAATAATATTTCTTAAATTAATCTTTTATAAATGAATTATGGAACTTTTAACAATCTTCACTCATTTTATAAATAAACAAACCCGTTATATTTCTATTGAAGCTGTTGTTTGTTAATTATTTGATATTCCCCGGTGGGTACCTAAAGCACGAACACACTCTGGACTTGAATTCGAATTCACCAAAACTTTTAATGGACCACATTCAGTTAGTTCTATGCAAAACTGCCTCCTACAACTAATATTAAATCTTGAGATACGACGCGTTCCCGTCATCTGGGGGATTCTGTTGAATTTGTAAGCTACAAAGTAAGTTTGCGATTGTTAGTGAAAATTCTCTCAAACTGTCATCTAGTAATATGACGTAATAATAAGGAACAAACTCAATTAGAAGTGTTGACTCACTCGCAGGGGATCGAAAGATGAGCACGTGAACAAATGTATTGTAGCAATTGATGACAAATGACGACCTCCGTGGTCGAGTGGCTTTGTACACCGGGTTTCAAGGTGTCGCCATCTCTGAGGTCCCGGGTTCGATCTCCGGTTGGGTCAATTTAGAAAACGAACTTTTCTATATTGGCTTAGGTCTGGGTGTTTGTGATACCACCGGTTGTCTCTGATTTCCATAACACAAGTGCTTTAGCTACTTACTTTGGAATCAGAGCAATGTATGTGATGTTGTCAAATATTTATTTATTTATTTTAATTATGTTTATTTATATATGTGGTACTCATACTTACAACATAATGTTATTTATGTAAGATAAACATATTAAAATATGCATACTGATTTCGGAGCCGTATCGAATGCTACTTTGGTACTGGCGCCTGGAAACTACCCCTTGTTCTTTGGAGATAACTATGGTCAGGTAACTGGTTATCAGTGAAGATTTTTTTCCTCAGGTTGCAAAAATTTAAAGAATATTGCAACCCAATTGACGACCTGTGTGGTGCAGTGGTCAACATGCCGGTCAACCACGCAAGAGGTAGGTAGGTAGGAGGAGGTCTCCCGGGTTCGATTCCCGGCCCTGCAGAAATTGTAATGATGAATTTGATTTCTGTGAGGGGTCTGGGTGTTACAAGTATATTTAAAAGGTATGCATAAGTAGTATATCAGTTGTCTAGCACCCATATTACAAGCTTTGCTTCGTTTGGGGCTAGAATGGCACTGTGTGAAATTTTCCAAGCATTTATTTATTTATTTATTCGGCTTCTCCTTTCTTATTAAATATTTCATTTACACAAGCAAAATAATTAAATAACACTTTGCTTTGTGCCACTACTAGGTTATGCTGATACCGGTATTGACAAGTATTACAGGTGTGCAGAAGTAGTGAAAACAAGTGAATAGCATTCACTTAATTGTCTCTAAAGTTATCTAAGAGCGCAAAAAGCCTAAAAATAAGTAAAGCACATGCTTTTACTTCTTGCATACTTTGAATTTTTTGAGCTGGGTCTATTTTAAGAGAATATTACAACTATGTGAATGCTTACAAAATTGATCGGTGGTCGCAAATTTTGGTAGGTGCCTGACGTTAGGTAGGTGCCTGACGAATATGGAGGTAGGCAAAGGAAACTAAATGCCAATTCTAGGTAAAGCTTTTGAAAAAAGTGGTACAAATAATTTATAAATAAGACTCCTGTAGAGTTTTCCCGCGACAGATTTTTCGTAGAATTCGTAAACTTACCAGAAACAAAGTAACCAGAAACTTAAAAAGTAGGTAGCCACGATAAAAAGCGATTAAAGGAAAAATTAACATTCTTTCGAAATTAATTACTTTCTTAATAAAAGTTTTAACGGCAAAGTACGCTGGAGATATGAACAGGTAAGAGATATTTTTACACCAAACTTTTCGGCCATTTGAATATCTTGTTAAGTACCTAATTTTCCTACTTTGGAATATTTATACCCGGTTGCAAAAAGCTTTCAAAGTATACTTTAGTTTACAAAGCTTTAAAGCCCATGCAACGGAGATTCAATTCCCAATTTGTTAGTGCCGTTAACTCTTGCGAGTTAATTTATATGAATACTTTTTTTTCACTGTCTACCCCTATAAACTAATTTTGATAGCTGAAGCAGGTATTTTGTTAAATACTTTTTTTCATTGTCTACCCCTATAAACTAATTTTGATAACTGAAGCAGGAATACCTGCTTCAGTATTTAACGAAATTACTTTATTTTTCATTGTCTACCCCTATAAAATAATTTTGATTACTGAAGTAGGTATTACGATAAATTTTTAAATTTGAGATTTTAGCAATCACATTGCTTTTTTATACAATACTTAATAATATAATAATCTCAGGCTGGAAGTGGAACCCGCGGCCTTTGAAAATCCGGTGCAATGCTCTTACCAACTGAGCTACCGAGACACTAGTGGCGTCGTCTAATAGCGTTGTAAATGCTAAAATCTCAAATTTAAAAATTATATAGCTGTTTCATCTTAGTCATTCGTCAATTATATGGAAATATAATATTTCAATTGAATGTCGAGGTGATTCGTCACATTGATGAAATAGCGCTGGCTTGCAGCGTAAGAGTGGGATATACTATAATAATTTCGTCAGTTCCAGACTTCCAGTAGTGACTCGGTCAGTTGATAGGAGCATTGGACCGGACTTCCAAAGGTTGTGGGATCAATTCCCGCCTGGAAAACCTGGTGACGAGTCGAAATTTTTCTAGTAACTAAGTACCTATATTAATTAATTAGTTGGTAATGTTAATTTATATAGGTACTTAGTGAAAGCATTTAACATCAATTAAATAGGTATTTAATAATCATCTAACTAAGCGGTTTTAGGTAACGTTAAAACGCTTAGTTAATCAATTCAATTCAATTCACTTCTTTATTGTCTCCATGGTTTAGAAGGTCACAAGGTATAAAAATTACCTACAAACATGGAACCCCGTTGGGCACAACAATTTCAAAGTATCTTATTATAATATTAGCAATAGTTTAAATTTATTCATGATTAGGTGCTTGCAATTCCAAATAATATTAATTAGCAAGACATCAATTAAGAATGATATAAATACTACATTATGCATTGAATAATTTTTAAATAGGTACCTATATTATAATTTTAATTGTATTTATTGAATATCAGAATGGCAGTATGATAATAATTAAATTAAAATTGCATAAACTAACAGTAAAATTCCAGACATGTTAAATAAAAGTAACCTCACAAGAGGTTCTATAGCAAATACTTAGTAATTTGTGGTAAATTTTGTACATTTCGATCTAAACTGTTCGAATTCAATGGTTAGGATTAGAATTAAGTTTTAGAGCTCGGAAACTTTGGTACCGACTAGACTTTGACTACCTCCTACTTAAGTCTAATTTGACGATCCATTTAGAGGAGTAATGAAGATATTGGTAGGTTTAAATATATTTGCAACCTATTTCTGCCAAATAGGCTGAACCCCTTTAGGTTTTGGGCCAGCTCTACGAATGCTGATTAAATTCCAACCAAATTACCTAATCCCTATATGAATGATTGATTTCATAGAAATTTTGTTTCCTTTAATCCTTCAAGGTCCGAAAAATGAGACAGTAGATATTCTATTGTTGTACAATTTATACTAATATTAAGTTTATGTGTAAAACATAACCTAAACCATAGTAAATGGAAAAACTATATTTTCTTCGTGCGAAACGGATCCTGAAAAGGATTCGAAACATTAGATAAGTATAACAAAACCAAAGAATATTATCATGTAGGTTCAAAACTATAAAATAAAAAATATTTTCAATTTAGGTACCTCCACTACTACACGTTCACTTCGTGATTGCCGTCGACGACCGTTATTAAGTCACAGCTAACGGTACTGTAGACAAAAAAGTATTCATGTTATTCAACAGTGTTTCATTTTTTTCTTGTTCAAAGAGTGTCATCAATTAATATAACAAGTTAGGTTCGCCATTATGTAGGAACTTTACTCTTTTAATCATTATAACAACACAAATAACGAATGTAATGATTAAATCAACAGAAACAAAAATTAGCGTTGCTAGCCGTACTAGAAAGGCGACGCAGGGGGTGCGATATGACGAAGCGGGCTGGGAGGTAGCGGCAATGATGAAGTGAACGCGTAAGTAACATTGGACTTTAGTTTACGCGTCGTGTCTGTGACAGTGTAAGCATAATATGGACAGGCCATTTTTCTGTAGTGTAGATACGTGTCATATTATGTCCATGTAAGCATGAATCTCAACGTGTTGGAAGAAAAGTTCAAAAGTCGATTAAGGTTTGCCATAAAAAAATAAAATACTTATATATAATATTAATTTGCCCATGCAGATGCTCAGCAGAGTCTTGATTATAATTTATTGAATATAAGTAGGGTGTCCCAACTAGGGCGCACATATTTTATAAAATAATCCCTTTTTTTTTGCAAGCTCTGATATTTTTATTGCATTGTAAAGTAGACATGTTGCAATTAAGTAAGGAATAAAATATATTCGGCAAAGTGCCCCCGCGGCTCTGATTACAGGCCATTGCTCTTTATATTAAAATTTTGATGACTTTTTGCAAAGATGTGGCTATGTCTCATCGTTGACGCGTTGGAACTCGCCTTCGAGTTCAAAATTGTTTCTGATTAATTCGCCTATAAGCGAGATTTCTCTGTTCTTCTTGTGAGTTAAAAAAGCCCGGAACGGGTGGTAGGAAAATATAGACGATTCAAAAGTGCTTAATTATTAAGTTTATTTGAATAAAGAAATTTTGACTATTGACAAAACCCCAAAGAAAAAATCGCACGGCGTTAAAATCGCATGATCTTATTAGCCAGTTGACATCCGAATTTCGTGAAATGATTTTGGTCTGGAATTTTTTGCTGTGATAAACCGATTGTTTTCATGCGCAGTGTGTCTGGTGGCATCGTCCTGCTGAAACTAATGTCGTCCAGATCCATGCCGATCAGTTGAGACCACAAGAATTCCGTTAACATGTTCCGCGAAGTTGGCGAGTGCGAACGCGAATCAACGTTCCCCTTTGGAATGGGTATTCACAAAAAATACTCACAATTTAAATGTACGCTCTCATTGGAACACCTTTTATATACTTACATAAAATTTAAGTCGTTAGACTTAGTCTGAGTGTGTATTAAAACACACCCTGAGTCCTACTTACTTAACTCAATAAAATTTAATTATTATTAAAAATTATAAAAATTATAGTGCCTAATGTGCTATGTAAGTAAAAATAGCATAAACTTACGTGTGGTACTTTACTTATTAATGATACCCATTTTAATTTCAGAAATGAATTGCAGAATGCAAAAGCCGTTTCATGTAATTAAATGAAAGCGATTTTCAAGAAAAGCTGAAACTTTCAAATTGTACAGTTGCTTTATGAACTTCAATTTAGAATTATGGTTCCCGAGAATAGCTATTAAAGTAACACGAGTATTTGAAATGCCAGAAAATTTTATCATCGGCTTTTTTTAAAGATATATTCTATTATGTTTCCTGTAATATTTTTAGGGTGCCAAGGAAAGGGTTTTTTATACTAGGTTACAGTTAGGAGCATTCTACACCTAGTACTAGGTGTAGAATGCCACCTAGTACCGTAGATGTGTTAGCGTCTGGTTGTTACTCGATCTAAGTAGGTATAGTCAGTAACAAAAGTCGCTTAACATTTTAGTACTGTGTCATAGCAAATTTTTTGATAGATGCGTCACAGTTTGAGAAATTAATGAAAAAAGTTGCTATGACAAAGTACTTAAATATTATGAGACTATCGTTGCTGACCGTACCATTTTGATGGTAGATATAAAATATATTTACATTTTTATTTTACAGATAAAAATGAAGTTTCGGTGTATTCACAGTTTTTTTATCTACAACGAGATAGTGCTTGGCCTTCACCTCACTCGCCTGATGTTAAGTGACAATAAGCCCGAAAGTGTAAGCGCTACACCCGGAATCCTCACCACTGAGGAACTGACTATCATACCTCTAACTGCCGGAACATAACAATTTTTAAATTAGGTAACTTGAATTAATAAGCCCTACCACCAACCAAACCAAGTACAAATATGGTACCCCCCTCCTGGGAATCGCACCCGGGACCCCTGCGTCTAACACGGATGAGCGAACTACTAGACCACAGAGGCGGTTAAACTGCGTTTTATTGACGTGTCTACGGTCCAGCGTTTTGCATGCAGTCTCTGGCTTTTCGATTCGGTCTTGTAGTCCAATTCGTATAATAAAATTGGAGTACATGATTTATCGACATTTTGTAAATAAAATCCTTTTTTTTATCTAAAACTATTTGATTGAATCAGGCATTACTTGGCGGAAGTCCCAAACCATTATGAAAAGAGAAATATAATATGTAGCTTACTCCCGCAAAATAAACTTTTTTTGCGGGAGTAAGCTACATATATTTCTCTTTTCATAATTATCTAAAACTGTTTTGATTGTTAAAAAAGCAGTTTTATTAGTAAAATTGCAAATTTAAACACTATCCAATAAAATAGGAATCAGCATTTATTTGCCATAAAATAAAACCGAAAACCTCTTAGTTTTCAGCAAATCCCAAACTGCAATATTAATCCGTAGTTAGTTTCTTTCGGCACTCGGTACGATCCGAGCTTCCATCGATTACACGTTATACTCGGTTTAGCCGGTTTTTTTCCACCAAATTTTGTTTCGTCAAACATTTGCGGAGCGGGTTAGTTTTTTACGGGTTGGAAAACCTGTAGTCAACGGTTGCACGTAACAGATAAAAGATGGATGTATTTCTAATATCTGTCAGCTGTATCCTTGATTTTTTCTTCGTTTTCATAATATTGAACTTTAATATAATATATAGTAATCCCCCCAGAGTCTATTTTTCTCCTCGGTGAAATACTACTGTACAGAAAAAGAAACATTGATTCAGAAACAACTTGTGAATTTGGATACATAAAAAACATTCATGCTTCCAACCGACTTCGACCATCAGCCAGTTTTAAGTTTACACTGCCTTCCTTATGGGTGGGTAAGGAGGATGGACCATAACATAACCCACCACGCAGGCCCAATGCGGATTGGTAGGTGTTAACGACTGCAAATGCAGCCGGCTTAACGTGCCTTCCGAAGCACGAGATAGTAAAGTTTTGGTCACTTATCCCATGACCAACCCTTGCGAAAGTTTCTTAACCTCCGCAATTGCTGGGCCAGGCGCTATACCACTGCGCCACCGAGCTCCTCTCCACCCCACTTCATTAGACGTTTTTTAAAATGATTAGGTACTATGCGCATAAGTATAATTAATGTAAGTCTTTTTTAGCTTTTTGAAAGATAAAAAAAAGCTTTTTACGTAATAGTTTCAAGTAAAGAATGCTTCCGTTTTCAAAATAACGAACACATTTCAAAGAATGTAGGGCATGTTTCTCAAGTTGCTAGTTGCACAGCTAAGTTAAACTTCTGCCTAGGTATTAACTTAGCTTAGAAAGCCGGTCATGCTCCTGGATGTTTACGTGTTTTGTTTCGTTTTTCTTTAGCCTTGTTCCTGTTATCTTTTTCCTGTTCAGACTCATCTGATGTTTTTGTTTCATTCGCTCTTAGAAAATTCTCATCGGTTTGAGGAAAACATTTAAATCTACAAGACTTGTTGGTTCAGTTAGCTTAATTAGTTTCAAAAAACAAAAACACTTTTGAAACCTTGTTTCAACCAATAGTGTGATAGATTAAACATTTGCAATAATCTACTTCAAAGACTAAAAATCATAACATAACTTCAACAAACGTCTGCATCACCCAGTAAATACAATGGTAGTGCTTAGAATAACACAAATGCCTAAGTTATATTTGACTGTGTAGTTCCCCGACATTTCCGTGTGTATGCCAATTGTTGAAAGGGGAAACTAATTGTCAAGAGACAAACAACAACAGCAATGTTTCCTTTGATAATAGCAGCCTCCTTGGTCCCCCCGACGCGAGGTCATACCCGATGTTTAGTTAATTGGGAGTCAACCCTTATACCCAATATATGATGGGTAATAAATGGTGTCATGTGAAATAATGGTATCTGCACTTGTTTGGAAAGACGCAAAGTTCATTGGCACTGCTTTTGCTATTAGTGGTTGGCGTACAAGCTCGATATCGATATCGATATCGAGAAGGAAAACCGCTAATCGCCATTTAGCACATATATAATTTTAACGACCTCCGTGGTCGAGTTGTTTGTACGCCGACTTTCAAGGTGCTGGGTCAATTTAGAAAACGAACTTTTCTATATTGGCTCAGGTCTGGGTGTGTGTGTTTACCACCGTTGTCTCTGATTTCCATAACACAAGTGCTTTAGCTACTTACTTTGGGATCAGAGAAATGTTTGTGATATTGTCTAATATTTATTTATTTATTATTTATTTATTTATAATTTAGGTAAAACAATTTTTTTGAGTTGCAGTTCTTAAATAGGAGTTGCAGTTCCTAGAATTCCCTTAGGAGGGAAAATCATTGTTTTTGTTCTAAAACCTATCATGTGTGGTACTAAATGAACATTTCAGCCACTTGTTTTAAGTAAAACCAAAAAACATTTTCAAAACATACCAAGTTTGGGCTCGTCCAGATCTGATGCGAATGAATTATTTTTCTCATTTCAAACTGCAAGAAAGTTTGAAAATATTTACATTTGGTTTTTTTTATTTTTACCCAAACTTATGTTTGTGGTTTTATAAATGATTTTTGGTTTAATTTAAAACAAGTGCTGAAATTTAAATATGTGATAGGTATATTTTTAAAAACAGCTCAGCAAGCCCTTTTATTCGACACCACAATGATAAGCTTAAGAACAAACCTTTTTTTCGTTACGTTTCCTAATCACTTTGTAAAGCTTTGTAATGATGAAAAAAAAACTAAATGTAATAATAAATAAATTTTTAAAATTGCTTCCTTAAGGTTAGATATGAGAATATCACGGTATATATTTTACGAAAAATAATTCAACCGTATCGTATCTGGAGGAGCCCAAACATGGTATGTTTTGTAATAATGTTTTTTATTAAGAACTGCAGCTTAAAAAATGTTTAGACCTTTGACCTTTGCCAAACTACTATTCTGTACATCGATTTTCGGATTTTGCGTACACCTAGTACTAAATAAAATTTGTTTATGTTTATTTTATCGTATTTTTAAGCTCTAGTGTATCTGTTGACTAAAAACACTACTATATCTTTATGTTTAAAAAAAATAACAATTTCATGAAGCTTTCATTTTGAATTGTATAAACAATTCATATCAAAAAAAATTTTCAAACAACTAGAAAAACTGGAATACAACTTGCGAAACAGAACAATCTTACAGAGGTAGGAATGTTCTTAAAATCCTAAATTTATTATGTATGGGTAAATCTTAAAAATTTAACCCGTTTTCCTGCAGTGTTCTATTAATTGTAAATTCCGCACGAAACAACATGATGGGCTATAAACGCTCCGCTTTATGTTCAATGCATAATGTAAGCAAACTTATTTCGTTCTGTCTATAGGATTTTCATCATTCATGATGTACTAAGATTAATGGTTTTTATGATGTCAAATTTTTCCAAACGACAGATTTACTATCCTGCTCGCTGCTTTCGCGCTTGAAAATAATATATGAGTTATAATGTAATTTATTTTTATAGTTTTCCATGATTTTCCATTTTAAAAACGATGCTATGTCTATGATGCAATGGAAAATGGGTAGCTGAAAATAATTTAAATCAGAAACTCATTAATTCATAATTTAATTTCAGAAATTTTATCCAAAAAGTGTTTTCTCTTAAAACTACAGTGAATATCGTTGTTACTTGTTTTGTAAGTGAAAAGGTCGAGCCAAAACAATTATTGGTGACTAAAATATAATAAGGGTAGGTGGTACACAAAAGTTGGCTCAGTGCCATTCAGCCATTTTAAACCTGTGGGAAACGGCCTTTTCATTATTTAATTCAACAACGATCGTATTTGCGCCAATGCCAAAATATATTGAGCGCATTCAATAAAAGTTGGGTATGTACGATTAAAGCTACCATGACCCTTCAGTTTATAGTTTTTTTTAAATAACGATGGTAATGAAATACGTTTTGATCGCGTTCGGTAAAATTGAATGTGACCTGTGTGAGGGATCGATCTGAGATTGTGATGATGAAAAAAGCTAAAAACGGCCGTCGGTCGTTTTGTTTTTCGTCGAGAAAAACACAATACTTATATTATCTGTCATTAAGTTTGTGTGTTTATAAATAACAATTGATATTTTGCGAGGGGATCATCAGCTTGGAATTTAATAAATTGTGTATTTACACGGTAATTATTTTTTTGTGGGAGTGGCGCTAGCGTTGCATATAACGTCGCCCATCATTTGTTTTATCAATGTTTAATTTAATGATAATGCTATATTTTACCGCCAAATAATAACGAAATCACAGATAAATTACCACTGTTTTATTGAGTGTTTATAGTTTGAATATGATAATCCAGTCATATACAATGCGCTGCAAATGCCATGCTGGAAAGTAACGGTCGTGGCAGGTGGTGGTCTCCTTTTGGGAGGACGTCATCTTGTGTGTTAGTGCAGGTATCAGTTTAGTGGGTAGGACCCTGGCGAGTTCCACATATCTTCGGGATGCGTAAAATCATTTCCCCTACTATTAAAAAGTCATATACAAAGAATAAGTGCTTGAAGTAAGTATCTATTATCCATTAAAAAATAACTCGTGTGCTTAGTCGGGACCGAACCTACACGTTATGCAATTCTGTGGTATTCCTCCACAGTGTATCACTATCGACATTCAAAAGATATATTATTTAAATCATTTATTAATAAATTGTGAAGCGTGTTACGTAGATACATACAATCATAGAAATCAATAGACCATTAAATTCAAATCAGAATACAGCTCAGCGCCGCCTGCCGTTATGTTCGACACTATCATCAGGCACGCAAAGGATTACAAGCAGCTATTCACTAGCGTCTTACGGAATGTCTCTAAAACAGGCAGTAATTTATGCCTCATAGCGGTGGTTGGAAGATATTTCACATAGTCTGAATATCGACACAAGACTAACATTGTCGTATGACATTTTGCGGTCGTGTACAGGGAATCTGCCCGGGTTAATATGCAAGCAAATTCCTTGAAGCTAACTTTCTTGGTACCATCGCAACACCTCCGAATAGATGTTGCTAAGCTAATATAGACGTTAACTCCGTTGGAAATGGATTTGAGAGTTAAGTTTTTTATAAATACCTAATTTATTATGTATTTTATTTCATTTATATAAAAACCGTAATACGGTTATTGTAGTTTGACATATTTATCATATTTTAATTTTACTTTTATAAATATGACTTCGCAGAAAACCTTTAATAAGTATCTATATAATTATGTAAATGTAGCTAAATACTTATTAGACCAAATTAAGCTTTTAGTCATTGTGCTAAAGATAAACAAACTCAATCCGAACAGACAAAGTAGTCCGCTAACAAATTGCTCCTGTTAGCAAGCTCATTGATTCTCAAAGAAAAAATATTGCTGAGGAAAATCATCGGAAAGTCTGCGAGTACCGGAAATATCTTACTGTCGGAATCTGTTCCCGTACCATGGGATATTTCCGTAATCTTATTTCTATCTATCGACTTTTTGAATCGAAACTGTTTATATCGCACATCTGACAATCTTGAAGATAAATTGCAGTGGAAACTAGGGTTGATGAGGAAGTGATTATGAGGAAAAGGAAGTGGACGAAGAAGGGTTAAGCACAGAAGGGTTAGAGGATGTGGATGAGGAATCCTAATCAACCAAAGTCAAAGTCAAAATATCTTTATTAAAATAAACTTAATATTAGCACTTTTGAATATATATTTTAGTATTTTCCTACCATCCGTTCCCGTTTTTAACTAACATTAAGAAGTAAAAATGCAAGTAGAACCCTAGTGGAAACCACTATCGTCAATTATAATAATACCAACATTATCAGTTTAAATGTAATTTCTAAAATACAGTATTGTAGTTATACCAAATTCATTCAGTAGGTATGAACCTAGTCAATGAATTATCGTTAGTTTCGTTAATCAATGGACTAAAACTCATTGTAAGAAAAAGTATGTAAGTATGCCCTATCTGTAATGTTTAATGAAAAAACAAAAGAAAGATTAGTTAATTTAAACAAATCAAATTATATTTATTGCAAATACAGGTGGTAAGAGATTTAACCTTAAGTTGCAAATTAGTTCAGCCATATTCTATATTAATTAATCAAAGATAAAATAGATACATGTACAGTCATGTCTCTAAATATGTATAAGTACCAGTGGCGAGGGGTGAAATTATGGCAAAGGTAAGCCGCTCTACAAAAATGATATGATCTGCATAGTGGATGTTGGGGTTTGATTTCTAAAAGGTAAGCCGATCGGAATTACGAGTTATAACTTTGTCACTAAACTATTTATTTTTTGAACAGAAATCAATGAAAACTACACCAAAATGACAAAGTTCTAAACTTTATACAAATTTTTAGACGTGACATACCTACACTTAATTTCGAGTCACAATTTTATTATCGAGAACTTATATTAAGAGTCACAGTTACGGCTGTCTCGGTTCTCTGGGTCATTAAACACTTCATTTGATTAACGATAGAGGGAAATTTTCCTGGCAAGGTGTATAAATGTTGTCATGAACTTTATCAATGACGAATCTTCTGTTCGGAAAAGTCATAAGTCATTTGTGACTTCATTTGAGGTTGCGGAACTCCAAAGTCTAAGTAATCATCAGTGTTAATAGTTGTTAAGCGAACCTATTCGTTACTTCAGTCAAAACTTTCTAATCACGTATTTTGATTCTCAAGTAAGATAATACAACAAACAACATTCACTGTCTAAAAGTAGTCGACACATTTTGTCAAACAAAATGATTCGTATTTGACATTTTTTTTTGTAAGATTGCGGGATATGATTTTTCTATAATATTAAAAAAACATCAATTTGAAATATTTTTTTTTATATAGGTAAGTATATTAGCATTTAATGAGCACCATTAAGTAAGAATAGCGCAGTGCTATTGAAATAGTGGCGGTGTAACAATAAAAAGATTAATCTTCGACTGGATGGTTTTATTTAATTAACTTTAAAGCACTTTATAAAAATTACATGCATTCACACAAGACGACATTTTAGCAGAGACCAGAGACTATATAAACTATAGGTAGGCAAAGACACACACTCAGTGTTACCATAGGAAATTCTATTGCCATTTTTCTAACAGTAAGACATACGTTTTTATATTAATTTCACATTTTTTTTATAAAAATAAAAATAGTAAAGCTCGTTTGTATCATCTAACACAAACTTAGCTGAACCGGTGGCCAAAACTGAAACTAAGCGGTAGTTATATTACATACTAGTTGACCCTGTGATCTTCGTATTACCTACAATTTAATGATTATCAAAACTACCTTGAGAACCAGCGCTATCTTTTTAATTAGTAAATTAATAACAAAGCAGCCGAATACTAAAACGAAAGCAACACTACGGTCCTTTTATCATTACTATGATTATTATTCATACATAGACCTCTTTATCAAAAGTTAGCTGTCAAAAGTATCCCGAAATGGCGTTTCCCATACAAAATAGCCTATGTTCATAGTACGTTTCATTGAATATTCGCTATTCAATGAAACGCATTCTACCTACTCTCAGGGGAAATGACCAAAGAGAATGTAATACTACGTTGAGATGACAAATGATATTTATTTTTCTTAATAAACCAATCAAATGCACTAAGAAGTTTCAATTCCGATGTCGAAGTCAATCACCCCAAAAGTAGCTTTCTACCACTTTTTAACCCTGTTAGGGGATAAATATAAAAAAAAATACGAAACACGTGTTCAATTAATTTTCTAAAAGAATATCTGTGCCAAATTTCAAGTCAATTAGACCAAGGAATCGCGTTCTCCCATACAAACTTTGCCACCCTGTTTCACTCCTTTAGGGGTTGAATTTCGCAAATTCCCCTCTTAATGAGCACCTACCCTACTCCCTAAAAGGAGCCCCCATGCAAAATTTGAGACTCCTAGCACTTGTAGTTTCTGAGATTTCGTGATGAGTCTATTCAATACACGTGTTTTATTAATATTGTGATGGTACCGAAGGTCCATACACGGAAAAAAATCTATGAGAAAAAAAAACCTAGTTCCTAAGAAATCACCAGATATTTCAACATGTGGTTATTATCAAAAGTCTCAGAAATCCGATACTCAAATCAATTGGACGTCGTAAATATATTTCTTTTACCACTTAAACTCACCATAAATCTATAATAATAATGCGACAAGCATGTCACTTTGGTTCAGAAATGTCTTTCAAAATAAACCCACTTTGAAACAAAAGGCAGAGATTTTTTCTTAAACTATAAATTTGTCACATTTGACGGTTCGCAGGCGCAGATGCCCAGACATATAAAAAAATATAAATACGGAATAAGAGGACACAATGTAATAATTTGATCAACAGCTGCCGAACAAAAATAGACCTTACGTCTTGAAGACAAAAATCTAGGGAGACATATTATGTCTTCCTGGTTATCTTAAAACCCTATAAATACAGATAATACGCAGAATCAATTTCTATTTTCCAGGATTCAATCATACCGAAATCAATGTTGCCTATAACGCTATCTAGATGTTTAAATTTTGAATCAAATGTAGAGGTTCAGGAACACACAGTGACATCTATTGAGGGGCAAAGGAATTACACCAAGCGTATGGATGGACCAATGATAGCGAATGGAGGCGTGGTTAATGCGAAATGCGCCGGAGCAGATTTAAAGAAGAATAGACAATAAAAACAGCGAGTTAAGACTTAAGCTAGAATAAATTAGGATGAGTTTATTTGTTGTAGCTTTCTTGGAGAGGAATTTGTAAAAATCAGGATTACGAAGGGATGGTTGTTGAGGTGTGGACGTATTGTATTGTATTGTTTTCCGAGTTAAAGATAGCGTCCCTTGGATTTAATAAGAAGTTGAATTACAAGTTGTAAAATGAGAATTAATATATACTAAATTATGAAATCCTAATGGAAGAGATTTGAATATAATTATATAAAGTAAAATCAATAGTGGTGCACCATTACTGGAGATATACAGCTAAGTACCTAGGATATAAAGTTTATAAAGCGTAAATGTTTGTAGACCTTTTCTATTTTCAGAAATTGTGGTTTGATTGTTTAACTAATTATTAAATGAGCACCGATCTCACTAATAAAGGTCTAAAATAAGTACGCAAAGTTACATCTAATTCTTTGTGTTCGCATTTATTGTTTAGATTAATTAGATTAATCGGCAGAATTGGGTTTTTTATTATCTCGTTTCGCTTTCCCAATTCATTTGGCTGTAGGAGCTGAAACGAGAGGCCAAATTCTTACTAACGTGGGAATTTGGTCAAAATAATCAAAAGTTTCTAGTAAAATCAATATTAATTAATAAATTAATATAACATTATTTTGCATTCATATTTATTCCCTACTAAAGGTACCCCTTTTCATTGATATAATTATTTGCATTAACTAATTTCAGAGTTGAATTTAGATAATACTAAACTCTATTACTTGTGTTACCTTCGATAGTGACAAGCCTTTTCTGGTGGATAAGACAATGGAAATTAGATTACCTTTTCTTGAATCTGACATAGACTTCGAAAACACTTGAGTAATTGATCTGATCTAAGTTTAAAGATAAAGCTCGAAGCTATTACGATTCCTTCGATGGAATTCTGAATTTTCTGGAGATAAATCGATAGTTTCAGACAATTTATTAGTTCAGCTTAAATAAGGCCTAGTTTAAACCATACTTGAATACCTATTTGAAATTCTAACCATTCAATACAAACGATTATGACATCGTCATAAATTGATTATGACGTCGTCATAAATCTTTAATTCTATAATTGAACTTATACCCAGAGGTAGTGAATCATTAAAATGATAGTAGTATTTATTTAAATTCTATATTGAATCAGAGTTGATTACGCAGTGTGGATTCAACTTAAAGAACTCCACGTATTCAAAGCATTACGTGAGTTCGTATGGAGCATCACACCTTTCATTGCGGTCAACGTAGAATTAGCATAGGAAAAATATTGAAAGAGCTCACGCTGATCTTACCCTTTTGGTGGCCACCAATAAAAAAGGGAGAAAAGATTACCTCCTCTAAAAAAAAAAAAAACCAAATTACAACAAGGGATAAAGACAGCAATTTGACATCCGTCTGACGAGATTGTCAAAACCAGAGTAGGAAAAGGCTAGGATTGCATTTGATTGGTTGCACATACAAAGATTGAATCCAAACGAGTGTTAAAATAATTTTAATTGTTTGCAAATTGAATCATCTTTTATCACACCTCAAACTATTATATAAAATTATCACCACAAGACGAGTCTGTTAAAAGGTACACTTAATTAAGCTGAGTTAAATTTTGGGATAATAAAAAAAAATAAACTATTAGACGATCACATACCTACAATTATTATAACAGGGAGCCTAGTTCATTATCATTGAGAATATCAGAAAGGAGTTAGGCTCGCTGCATGCCATTACACGTGGTGCCGTGACCAGGATTTCTAGCCTTTGTGTTGATTTAAAGTAGATACAACTAGGAATCGAACCTTAAATAAAAAAAAAACAAAAACACAACGTAGAACATTGATATTTTATCCCAATATTATATTTCAGCAAATTTATATTGTAAATTTACCAAACAAAGCAGACTGAAACTTAAAATAATAGTTTTGTAATTCTATGTATTCTGACGGATACTTATGACAGCAAGACAATTTATAAGATCGTGTTTAATCTAAAAATCGGGGAGAGGAAAATTATTTAACTACCTATTTGTAGTAAAGATAGTATTCTAAAATTTTCATATTACAGCAGCTGTCTAATTTCATTCTGCATTGATTTGAAAGTGTGAACTGCATGGTGATATTTTTCTGTGTCTTTTACAGGCGGCGTTATCATTGTTACATTGTGTTCCGTTAGGCGCGTAAAACTATTCTTGTTGTTCGTACACAATAATATTTTAGGAATCCTGTTATTATGGTTGTAGGAGAACGTAAACAAAAAAATAAAAATAATGACGGGTCGAATGTTAACGCAACGCGGTATAAAGACGGCGTTAGTAAAGGAAACGGATCTTGATTTAAATACATTAGTTGCAGATAGGCGCGAAAAACTTAGGTCGCGTATACGGAAGATTGAAAAGAAAGACGTACACAACAAACGACAATTTATAAAAGCAACATATTCCTAAATTAAAGTAAATTTATAAAAACAAAAACAAAAATAAATAAAATTAGTATTAAAATGAAAATACAATCAAAATTTCAATTTACATCAAATCATATAAGTTCAAATAAAATAAAAATCATAAAGCTACACATTGGTTCAGTTAATGATCAGATTATTTATATTAACTAAAAACGAACTTTATTACTTAAGTGTAGTTATAAGAAAAAGTTAAGGTTAATTGTTGATAAGATTCAATCATTGTTATTTATCAGTCAGAAGACGGATCAACAATAAATATATCAAATTAAATTTTAATGAGGAGTTGAAACTCGACTTGTTCGATTCAAGTGAGTTAATAAATAATGGGTACTTTTGGTTGAACAATAGATATATCGAATTAAATTTTAATGTGGAGTTGAAACTCGACTTGTTCGATTCAAGTGAGTTAATACGAGTAAATAATGGATGCTTTTGGTATAACAATAGATATATCAAATTAAATTTTAATGTGGAGTTGAAATTCGACTTGTTCGATCCAAGTGAGTTAATACGAGTAAATAATGGATGCTTTTGGTATAACAATAGATATATCAAATTAAATTTTAATGTGGAGTTTAAACTCGACTTGTTCGATTCAAGTGAGTAAATAAATAATGGATACATTTGGTTCAACAATAAATATATCAAATTTAATTTTAACTATAAGATGAAACTCGACTTGTTCGATTCAAGTGAGTCAATAATTATTGGATACAACTAATTAATTGTAATTGAATTCAGTTCAGTGAATTGAGTTATACTATACTATTTGAGTAGACTAACCCGACTTGTTCGAATCAAGTGGTTTAATTAATGAAGAGTATACCTAATTTAATTAAGTCATTTAGGTAGAATTATTTAGGACGAGAAAACGAGCTAAAGTAGTTTGATTCAGGTGGTTGAATCAACATGAAATTTAAATTTTAGTTACATAACAAGGAATCTGAACCCAACTTGTGCAACCCAGTACATCGTTGAACAGAAACTAAAGAATAGTGTGACGTCATAAAAATATTGGTTATCCAACTGCACATGTTCAAAGAAAAAATATATATTCTCAGTTGCAGTTGTCAGGGCAGTTGTTTGAGAAACAATAAATAATTTAATGAATGAGCCCGACCTTTAAGACTGGTCATTATTAACAATAGCTCATTTATTTGTTTTAAAGGTTCTTTATTTTAAATAAAAATTCAATAGGGAAGACAGACAATAGGACACTACAATAAACGTAAAACTCGAATCCCATTTTAAAAAGGAGAGTTTTGACATGTGGAAAGCATAAAACCAAAAAGGGACCGGTATTAGGTGTTTTCTGTATAAGCTCTATTTAATTATTTAAGAAAACTTCATTGAGATAAACTCAGGGTAGGGTGTTGCGACTCAGTAGAATAGAAACTAGAGTATTTTTATAATAGCTCAAAAATTAGTTATCTAAGATATACATATTATTCATTCTTACACTGGAAATGAAAGAACCTGTTCGATTCAGGTTACATGTAATTCGATTGATGATTGAGGAATGAAATCTAATCTAGTAATTTGAGTAATATTACACATTGAGCGGAAGTAGGACATTAGATGTTCGAATTAGGTATATTGGTAAAATAGTGGATAAATGTAATTTAAGTTTAGTCATTTAAGAGTGTCCAGCTATGGAGTGAAATAGGATTTTATATCTCAATTCAAGTGATAAATTAATCAACAGTAGATAAATTAAAATTGCGGTTAGACGAAATATAAAAGAAAAAAAGAATCAAATCTGGTCAGTTTGATTATAGTAAAACTATTAAGAAGGGAAGGAGCAAACTTACATTTTCTAATATTAGTTTAACGTATAAGTATATGGAGTGGAAATAAGTTTTGATTTGTCTGATTTATTATTTAAGTGCGAAATGGTATTAAAATTACAAGTTGAAACTAAGATGAATTTAGAGTCAACAGACCTGTTCGATTCAGGGAATCAAGTAGATATGATGACATCTAAATTTTGGGACTTATTATATAGATAAAAATAAGATAAGTTAAGCTACAATAATAAAACTTAGTAGAGTGATAGGACAAGTTGACTTTTATCGCTAGAAGCGATTTCTTTTAGACAACCTTTGGTATGGTGAGATTGACAAAGGAGGAATAATGGAGGTGTAAAGTGACTCGGTAGTTCAGTTGGAAGAGCATTGAATTGAACCAGACTTACGAAGGTCGCGGGTTCGAGTCCCATTTGAGAAAATGATTTAGTGACAAGATGAATGGATGTTAGTTTAGTATATACAAATATAAATATAAGCTTAAGTTTATTCTAATTTAGTTAGAGTACTACGAACTACTACTACTACTACTATGTAACGAAAACTTACATTGAACAGAGATCATTGCTTAAGGCTTACAGGCTTGAATTACAGTAAACAGAGAGTCATTCTTGATTCCATACCTTATAAGACTTCGGTTCCAATTAAAATATTTTCTACCGAGTAGAAAAACAGTACCTATGTAATTTCAAAAGGTTGAAATGATAATTATATCGATCAATTGATAATTTAACAAAAATAAATTCGGTGTTGACATTAAACATAGTTTTATATTAATGATAATAAATATAAATAACATAAGAATAAATAAAAAAAAAAAAATATAAAACAAGATAATAAAATTATATACGTATATTCTCTGCAAATAAATAACTAGTTGGATAAATAATTACAGTGGTGGAAATATGTTATTTTAAAAAGTGATTAGAAAATTAAATACAATAAGACAATGGCGAATTAAATAATTAACGTTTCACTGTCTGACTTAAAAGATTAGTACTATTATTTGAATAAAACGTTGTAGAACTAACATTTGGTAATGTTGAAAAAGATTAGACGGATGGTCCGTGAAAATCTTATAAGAACGAATGAGTCTAAGGAAGCTTACCTTTAATAATAATAAAAAGAAAAATCACCGATCAATATAATTTAAATTAAGAGATTACGTCAAATTGAAAAACATTTCAAAACCCAAAGCAGCAGTAAAGGTTAATGAGAAATTTTATGAGACTAAACACTTTATTGCATTGTAATTAAATTATTAAAATAAACATTAATATGAGCAAACACTAATAATCTATGGAGTGATAGACAAATAGTAATGCATAATATGAAAAGCAATTATATAATATTGCTATTCAAATGATTAGATATGACATGAATGCTGACTAGAAGCAATAAAGTGATTCAATACTTAAAGTTTTGTCAGACAGAAGGCCGAAAAAAAAGAAAATGAGGCGCAAGACGCCGTGGGATTTTTTTGTCGAGTCTTGACACTTTAAGGAACATTGAGCAAACAATGGTCATATTACAGACGTCCGAACAGTTTAAGGACGAATTTACAGTAGATTTTTTTTGTCTATCAGTTCATATAGTGATTTAGTTGGCACGCAATCAAGAGTTTGAGAATAGATTACGTAACTGAAATTGGCTTCAGTTGCCTAATCTGGGAGAGGTGTGTGATGGTACCGAAGGTCCATACACGGAAAAAAATCTATGAGAAAAAAAAACCTAGTTCCTAAGAAATCACCAGATATTTCAACATGTGGTTATTATCAAAAGTCTCAGAAATCCGATACTCAAATCAATTGGACGTCGTAAATATATTTCTTTTACCACTTAAACTCACCATAAATCTATAATAATAATGCGACAAGCATGTCACTTTGGTTCAGAAATGTCTTTCAAAATAAACCCACTTTGAAACAAAAGGCAGAGATTTTTTCTTAAACTATAAATTTGTCACATTTGACGGTTCGCAGGCGCAGATGCCCAGACATATAAAAAAATATAAATACGGAATAAGAGGACACAATGTAATAATTTGATCAACAGCTGCCGAACAAAAATAGACCTTACGTCTTGAAGACAAAAATCTAGGGAGACATATTATGTCTTCCTGGTTATCTTAAAACCCTATAAATACAGATAATACGCAGAATCAATTTCTATTTTCCAGGATTCAATCATATCGAAATCAATGTTGCCTATAACGCTATCTAGATGTTTAAATTTTGAATCAAATGTAGAGGTTCAGGAACACACAGTGACATCTATTGAGGGGCAAAGGAATTACACCAAGCGTATGGATGGACCAATGATAGCGAATGGAGGCGTGGTTAATGCGAAATGCGCCGGAGCAGATTTAAAGAAGAATAGACAATAAAAACAGCGAGTTAAGACTTAAGCTAGAATAAATTAGGATGAGTTTATTTGTTGTAGCTTTCTTGGAGAGGAATTTGTAAAAATCAGGATTACGAAGGGATGGTTGTTGAGGTGTGGACGTATTGTATTGTATTGTTTTCCGAGTTAAAGATAGCGTCCCTTTGATTTAATAAGAAGTTGAATTACAAGTTGTAAAATGAGAATTAATATATACTAAATTATGAAATCCTAATGGAAGAGATTTGAATATAATTATATAAAGTAAAATCAATAGTGGTGCACCATTACTGGAGATATACAGCTAAGTACCTAGGATATAAAGTTTATAAAGCGTAAATGTTTGTAGACCTTTTCTATTTTCAGAAATTGTGGTTTGATTGTTTAACTAATTATTAAATGAGCACCGATCTCACTAATAAAGGTCTAAAATAAGTACGCAAAGTTACATCTAATTCTTTGTGTTCGCATTTATTGTTTAGATTAATTAGATTAATCGGCAGAATTGGGTTTTTTATTATCTCGTTTCGCTTTCCCAATTCATTTGGCTGTAGGAGCTGAAACGAGAGGCCAAATTCTTACTAACGTGGGAATTTGGTCAAAATAATCAAAAGTTTCTAGTAAAATCAATATTAATTAATAAATTAATATAACATTATTTTGCATTCATATTTATTCCCTACTAAAGGTACCCCTTTTCATTGATATAATTATTTGCATTAACTAATTTCAGAGTTGAATTTAGATAATACTAAACTCTATTACTTGTGTTACCTTCGATAGTGACAAGCCTTTTCTGGTGGATAAGACAATGGAAATTAGATTACCTTTTCTTGAATCTGACATAGACTTCGAAAACACTTGAGTAATTGATCTGATCTAAGTTTAAAGATAAAGCTCGAAGCTATTACGATTCCTTCGATGGAATTCTGAATTTTCTGGAGATAAATCGATAGTTTCAGACAATTTATTAGTTCAGCTTAAATAAGGCCTAGTTTAAACCATACTTGAATACCTATTTGAAATTCTAACCATTCAATACAAACGATTATGACATCGTCATAAATTGATTATGACGTCGTCATAAATCTTTAATTCTATAATTGAACTTATACCCAGAGGTAGTGAATCATTAAAATGATAGTAGTATTTATTTAAATTCTATATTGAATCAGAGTTGATTACGCAGTGTGGATTCAACTTAAAGAACTCCACGTATTCAAAGCATTACGTGAGTTCGTATGGAGCATCACACCTTTCATTGCGGTCAACGTAGAATTAGCATAGGAAAAATATTGAAAGAGCTCACGCTGATCTTACCCTTTTGGTGGCCACCAATAAAAAAGGGAGAAAAGATTACCTCCTCTAAAAAAAAATAAAACCAAATTACAACAAGGGATAAAGACAGCAATTTGACATCCGTCTGACGAGATTGTCAAAACCAGAATAGGAAAAGGCTAGGATTGCATTTGATTGGTTGCACATACAAAGATTGAATCCAAACGAGTGTTAAAATAATTTTAATTGTTTGCAAATTGAATCATCTTTTATCACACCTCAAACTATTATATAAAATTATCACCACAAGACGAGTCTGTTAAAAGGTACACTTAATTAAGCTGAGTTAAATTTTGGGATAATAAAAAAAAATAAACTATTAGACGATCACATACCTACAATTATTATAACAGGGAGCCTAGTTCATTATCATTGAGAATATCAGAAAGGAGTTAGGCTCGCTGCATGCCATTACAATATGATATAATAGGATATGCGTAACTAATAATTTGAATATTATTTCTTGCTTTTTAAAGGCATTTAATTTTAAAGCAGTTTTTGTTTTTGTTTTCAGGTTTTTTGAAGGATGTTTTTATATACAACGTGTTATAAAAGTATCCCTAATGCCGAATATGGTAGATAGAGACCATCAAACTGAACAACTTTTACTATGGGACCAACTTTAAAATCGCGAAAAAAAATCAGCTGTTTCATACAAAAATTAATTACGATAATATCAAAATGTATGAAACAGCTGATTTTTTTTGCGATTTCAGATTTTCTTTCATAGTAAAAGTTCAGTTTGATGGTCTCTATCTACCATATTCGGCGTTAGGCGTACTTTCGTAACACGTTGTATAGATTGTTACCTAGGTTACGCCATAGACGACAGCGACCCTGTCACCGAGTCAGTTGCACCGTAATAGAAGTCAAAGTAAAAGATTGTGTCAAATTCAACAATAACAGTAACACTGACTTTAACGGTTACAGCAAAATATGTTGCACCGGCGAATTCATAAGCTTTGTTAAAGTTATCTGGGCTGCAAGTCAAATAAGGCGTAATTTACCCCAAATTCGTTGCGGGTAACATATTTCAATATCCCAATACTTAAAATAGCCGTCATTAATGTAATTTTATTTAATGTCAGTTCGAGTGTTCGAGTCACAATTGAATTGCACGAAAAATGGATGGACATGGAGAAGAGAGTATTGCAATCATTCTTGAATCCTTTATAACTTATCATGTTTTTACAAATTAAAGTTGTTATCAAATCGGCTATAAAATGAAAGCAATAATATTAATTCAAATGAATCAACAAAAATAAATAATTGGTTTGATTATAACGCGTGTTATTTTTTGGTAGTTTCCGCGAGTATTTCTCGGAGCAGGGACATGATGTTTGAGGTTATATTCAACGCGTTTTGACAATTTGACACAAACAATAACACTAACCAGCGAAGAGTGAACGGTTACCGTTACGGTTAAAGTTATGACGTCATTTAACTATTTGTCAACTGGTGCAACAAATTTTTTGCCTAACTGGTACTTTAACTGAAGTTTCGGTGTTTGTCAATGTTAAAGTAAGATGGTGCAACCCACCCTAAGTTTGTGTCAGTTTAAGTTAAGGTTAAATCAATGTGAAGCAACTCAGCCTAAGATTTATAGGACTAACAAACTGCAAACAATTAAAAAATAAAAATCGTTCTTCATTTCCATCACGATAAAATTGTAGCAACCACGTCTCCATGGCGTGTTTTTATTTGCATTTGGCAACCGTGATCTGCCAGTGTCGCGTTCTCACAGAGCTCCATGTTATGTTTGCACATAAATCGTTGCATTTACTACAATTCATTTTGTTGTAAGTCCAAACCTACGGAATGTAATTTCGCCAAAACTGCAAAGCTCCTTTTGCATTTAAGTTTTCGTACGGAAGTTTCTTTGGCGACGTGAATTTGTTTTACTGCCTGTCACAAGAAATCTTCTATTTATTATTCAAAATCTTTTGTAGTTAAAATAGCAGTGTCATTTATTAAATAGCTCTTAGTTGTGTTTAAAGATTTTGTCAAATAAAGTGTCAAGCGTAGAATTTTAACAACTGACCTTTTTATTTACGTTCTGTTTTTAACAATCTATTAAATAAATAAATATGATACTCGATTTGAGTTTCACTTGCATGAATAATGGTTTTCCCCTTTGCTTATTCTATCTGAAAAAAAAGCTCTACAATACACCAATAATTTTAAGCATACAAAACGCAAGTGTGGTGAATGACAACAACATGGACTTCCTCCCTAAAATAAGGAATATGTCACCTTTGTTATCTTGTCTAAATATAATACCTAACATTTATTTAGGTTGCAAACTTGTCCATTGTGATTCGGATAAATGTCAGGGGCGATGGAAAGTACTTTAGCTTTATTTTTTGACACTCTTTCGACTCTGACATTTGAGCCTACTTAATAAAGGCATTTCCGATCAAAAGGGGCATTTTTATGCCTCAAATCATTGTTGACAATGCGTGAGACATTGTGAATAACTAGGTACCTTTAGAATTTTTGAAACTTAAAATAAACATTTTTTAATGTACTAATAAGGGTAGTAAATTAAATAAACAAACCTGCATTAGAAGTTTAAAAATATAACGTTGTTCCACAGGTTTCTGTCCCTTCGTTCTCATATATGATATTCTCAAAACATGCTTTTTTAATTAAATGCAATGAGTATAAAGAAACGTAATAGTTATCGCTCCTACATGTCCAAATGGTTTTAAAACAACTTATAAATGCATTTATTGCTGCTCTTCGCGTTTTCATCTTCTATGAAGTGCAACAATTATACCATTTTATAGAGCAAACTAATAATTCGCACAAAAATTGATGGTCAGGATCAAGAGCTGGCTCAAGTTTTTATTGAATTGGCTGGCATCAGCTCAAACACAACGTTAGCAGAATTAAATTATGGCAGCGCCAATTACAGCCATTTTTGAACCGCTATATGGCCGGCCGCCAATTTATCCCTTTACAAAACCGATTTCTGACAAAATGTAGAGATCAATAGAGTTTTAAAATCCATAATCGGTTGATGTTACTCTCTGGGACTTTATAGTCTGAATCCACCCAGACCAATGGTGGATCACAGTGAACTTCAGGGTGCTGTTCGATTCACTGGTGGATGCTGCTGGACAGAGAGAACAAATTAAAATTGTCTTTTTTAAACTGTTAACAGTGCTTTTGGACAGTTGAATTTGGGAATTCATTATATTTTTTAATTTTTAGCAAAACATAATTTTCACTTTTCAAGAAAATCGTATTGTTTATTAATAAGTAAAAATGAATACTTACTAAATTATCAAATTGAAAAACCTGCCCTTACTAGATCTCAAAGGAGTTTCGCAAATGGCTAGTTTATTTAACCTTAGAGAAAACACAAAGGAAAAATATCATTACATACAGTGAATCCATAAACAAGGGTGCCCAAGGAATAAAATCAATCTAACTCTCGTTTCAGAATTTATTTGACTTCGCCAACTGTATTTTTTTCATGTCGAAACTTTTAAGAACCATTTTTCTCGTGATCTTTTTTTACTGGCAGAACCTCCTTCTGCAAAAAAAGAGATATTTTATTAATTTTGAGGCTTTTGTAATACTTACAGTGTTTGTAAGAAAACAAGGAAGTAAAATTACTTTCTATAAAAATGACTGTGTAGTGTACCAAGAATTGTGACGGAAGCTTTACTAAAGCTAATTAGATCTCCATCCTTTTTCACTTTAAACTAAAATGAAACTATTCCAGTACTTACGAAGATTTCATTATTATTTTTCAAAGAATCGCTATCAATTCAATAAAAATAATTTTTTAACTTCGTTATCTTCATTTACATTTTAATAATCAAAGCTATTAGTAGGTAATAATAAATTATATTGAACCAACCCAACCAACTGGGTATTTTTGCATAAGTAGTCTTTTTAACTCCCTGCCTACTTAGGAATATCCTTTCGAGATGACGTTTGTTTATTTTATAGTCTGTTTTTTGGGAAATAAGATTTCTTTTTTAAATTGTGGGAATAATAACTGACAACGATCCAATCTTGTTATCAATAAAAATAATTTGTATTAGGTGGCGTCATAATATTCAAAATACAAAAGTCGGCAGAAGGATGAATGATAATACAACTATATAAATAGCATGACATGATATAATATGACTATATAAATAGCATGATGTGATATAACTACGATAAAACAGGCGCGTGCCGACTCACTACTATTCATTTCTCATTTTCGCTTAGCTCTGATCCTCTGTGACCAGGCTCGCTTCTTGTAACAGGTAATTTGTTTTACTTAAAACGCCTTCCATTCCAACAAATACCGGGAGTGGAGAGAGCCAGTTAGTTCCAGATTCTGCTGAGGTTATAAGCTATTTCGCTTGATTATAGCTATCTGCTCCGCTGTCGGTGAGTTAGTGAGATACATTTTTATAGCTTTACCAGGTTTATCTGCAAGGTTCAGGTGATTCTCATGTTATGTAGGAATAAAAGTCAAAGGTTTTTTTTAATCTCTTCAATTATGAAAAGAAGGTATCGTAGAAGCTAGTACAAATGAGAAAATCATAATAATTTTACATTGACACAATACTAGATAAGGTTTATACAACATTTTGCTAAAATATCCCTAATGCCGAATATGGTACGAGTATATAGAGACAATCAAACTGAACAACTTTTACTATGGGACCAACTCTGAAATCGCGAAAAAAGAATCAGCTGTTTCATACATTTTGATATTTCGAATTTAATTTTTGTATGAAACAGCTGATTTATTTTTCGCGATTTCAGAGTTGGTCCCATAGTAAAAGTTGATCGGTTTGATGGTCCCTATTTACCATATTCGGCATTAAGGGTATTTTTGTAACATGTTGTATACTTGGTTCACTGTCTTCAAAATTTTTTACTTAATTATTTGGTAGAACAAACCTCAAGTTCACTACGCCTATCTATTAACTAAGTCAACATGACTTCGATGACGTAACCTCACTTTGGTTAGCAAACAAATGGAAACCGTTAGTTTTTCTGCAGCAGTAATACAGTTTTAATTGGTAGTATCCTCTTGCAAAGTAAATCAATTAGGTTGTGCGGCAGGCCTTGGTACAAGCAAATTGATTTAGTTCACCCTTCATGGGTTTAAGGGTAGTTAGAATAAGTGCATAAACATTAAGTTAGCCTTTGACGTGGTGAGGTTGAATGATACTACCAGCGGCAGCGTCAATTTAGATGATTTAGATTTTGTAAAAAAAATACCTTGGTGGTTATTTGAGTAAACTGATTTAAAATTCAAAGAATATTCTTGGTTGAGTAAGTATGAAGCAAGTTTCTCACTTGTACTTGATGAACTACTTGTAAATTATCAATCAATCATATTTGACCGAGCGAGCGCGAAGCGCGAGCGAAGCGTCTCTCTGCTTCAGCTTGGGCAAAAATGCTTTCGTATTTCTGTCCGTCTGTTCTCCTCTACAGGTCGCATTTCTCAACCGATTCTCGTGAAATTTTGTGAGCAGGTTCGAAATTTATATTAATATTTTTATTTAGCCAGTTTTTCAAGTTTTTTAAATAAAGATAAATGCTTGGACAATTTCACACAGCGCAAGCAAAGCTTGTAATATATAGGTGATTTTAATATATACCAACTTATTAGACTAGCCGGATACATACGTTTTCCGTATACAGATTCCGTATTCGTTTTGCGCATTTGGAGACCCGAATGCATCAAATCAGTTTCAAATACATTGACTGCCGCACTTGTTCGTTTTTTTTCCGTACTTACGTATTGACAATTGCCAGCCCGAGCGTTCGGAAAAAACCTGATGACATCATGCCGAACGCAGCACTGGCTTTTTATTTTTCAACTTATTTGAACTAGTAGGAAAATATTTATGTAGATGTTATCCAATATTTAAATTTGTTTAATTGTGTGATTCTTTTAATTTTTGTTTCTTTAAAATATCTTTGAAATAATTATTTTTACCCGAAATTATATATTTTTTATAATGAGCAGAGAAGATTAAAAATATCCAAAATAGAATTTTTTGATCTCCATAATCATAGAGGGAGATTACATGATCAGTCTGGCATCAGTCCAGTCCATCTGTCTGTATAGACTTTGATTTTTTCCAGACTGATGATAAAAAATTTGTACCAGACTGATGGAATGGACTGATGCCAAACTGAACATGGTAATCTCTTTAATTCCTTTTATATAAAAAAAACTTTCTTAGGCGCACCCGATTGGCAGACCCAGATACCGCGCGCTGAGCAGATCAAGTCACAAAGATCTCGCCAAGCTAAAAGCCACAGATTGATTAGAGCTGGCACTAAGTAGGAAGGAATGGCGTGCTCTATTGTCGGAGGTCAAGATCCACTTCAGGTCTCTGAGCCACAGCAGTTAGTAAGTATAATATAAGGGCCTGTTTCACAATCAAAAAGCAAGTTCTGAGTAGCTTACCTGAGAGATGATTTGACAGTTGTGATATGAAAAATATATCAAATCATCTGTCAAGTAAGCTACTCAGAACTTACTTTTTGATTGTAAAACAGGCCCTAAAAATATTAAGTACTGAATTTTTACAATACTCGGATCGTATAAGTCTATCCGGTAATTTAGATATTGACGGAAACAATATTTAACTAGTATAAGTTAAACATTGTTTAAATCATTCAATAAGCCGTCTTCGAGTAATCACTGTTCATATATAAAAAAAATATACGCTGCAAATAGATACCCTCCTCGTTTTCAATTTTTTAAGTCGGTCAAAAATAGGTACCACTTACCTATCATGGTTTTCGTGGTTCTAGCTAGAATAAAAATTGTCCGTAAAATACCTATCATAGTTTCCTATGGTTCTAGAATGCAAAACCTATTGATTGACTTTTTAGTGTGCCTGAAGCCTTCACAAACATAATTAGGGCATTATAATCTCGATCAACGAGACACTTAAGTCAAAGTTGCATAGTTTCTCCTCTGGCAGTAGTATCCCAAGAAGTTTCATCATACAACCCGCTATGACAAGCTAACCACACTCCCAAGAGCCTTGCCGTAGTACCTACTTCCAAGTTCTACACTTTCATAAACCATTGATAATCATCTTAGTTACGCTGATGACATAAGTTATGAAAATAGGTAGCATTTTTACATGACTCATTCTCTTTCTATCAGCTAAATTATAGCATTGTGAATGCAAAAATCTAAAACAAATCTATTTCTTTCTATATAATACTAAATAATATACTAGAAAAAATACGACATGCACCAGATCATTTTCTCGGACGGGAATCGAACCCGCGACCTTTGGATATCCGGCTCTGACCGCTGAGCTACCGAGTCACTAGTGAGTACGTCGAATTTCTTCTAGTATATCAACTCTTACGCTGCAAGCCAGCGCCATCTCACCAAGATATGAACATGATCTGGTGCGAGTCGTATTTTTTCTACTATATTATTTAGTATTATATAAAAATAGCATTGTGAATGCTAAAATCTCAAGATTTAAAAATACATCTCTTTCTGTTAAATTAAAACATCATTCAAAGAACGAGAAAAATAAGCAGAGACCTCATTCGTCGGCGTCAGTGAACGGTAATCTCGACTGGTTTTTTGAGCGCCGGAAAGAGCTAAGAAAATGCGGAATCGAATGGTCCAATATGTTTAATATACCCTTATGTTGCTTAGCTTGTTAAATAACATAGTAAAATACCAATGAAAAGTTAGTTTGTAACATAAATATTGCTGACTAGCTTCCGCCCGAGAATGCGTCGACGTGGAATTCCCCTTCCCGTGAGAACTTCGGTGAAAAATATAAACTCTGTCACTCATAATATGATGTAGAGACTTTCTATTTTCTGTTTTCAGAGTGTTAATATCAAAAGAATTTGAGCGTAGCTCATTTGCTTTGTCAAGTTCTGTATAATTTAAATAAAAAAGTTTATAGCTTCGCATAAAGGAAAAAAAATTGACGCAGTCAATTTTATGTAAATAATAATATTCAAGTTGTAATCGCTTACAAAGTTTTCCTCGGGCCGTCAAAGACAAAATATAAAAAAGCAATCTTTAGAAATTTAGAATTGGACCTCGGTATAAACTTTGCAAGGATTTCGTTAAACCAATAACAGGATCGGTTTTGCTCACAGCTCACTTATTTCAAAGGCAAAAAGTACACTCGCTTGACGATGAATAAAAGATCTCCGTACTCTGTATTGAGGGAAGATGTATGGTGGATAGAAACTTATTTATTTATGGAGGTTGAGTCCGCTATAATATCAAGTCAATGATAAAAAACCTTGTCTGTGGAAGATCTTACTTTGGCCAAATAATCAATTTCAAAAAGGGATAGAACTTCGTCAGTACGTATATAAAGAAATGCTAGGAGAAGTAACTAAGTAGGTACCAAACAATATAATATTCCATTATAGGTTCGCTCATAAAATTATAAATTTTACTTTTATATTTATTTGATTTTGGTGATAAATAAATACAACACCAAGTAAGTCATAATTAGTATTTAAGATATACAACGTGTTACAAAAATACCCCTAATGCTGAATATGGTATATAGGGACCATCAAACTAAGCAACTTTTACTATGGGACCAACTCTGAAATCGCGAAAAAAAAAGTCAGCTGTTTCATACAAAAATTAAAATCGAAAATATTAAAATGTATGAAACAGCTGACTTTTTTTTCGTGATTTCAGAGTTGTCCCCATAGTAAAAGTTGTTCAGTTTGATGGTCCCTATATACCATATTCGGCATTAGGGGTATTTTTGTAACACCTTGTATATTTACTATATTCTATTTAGACGCGTTTTTCAAAAAGCTACCTCTCTGAAAAAATAGTAAAACGACATTCATGGATGTTTCACCCTGGAACGAACCGTAAAATGTTATAAAAATAAATTGGTTGAAAACAATAAATCGTTGCATCACCGTAAAATATGATAAAACGCTACCCATCGAGTTTAAACCATCAATTTCGCAACACTGCGGTCCTTTAATAAATTAATCAGAGAATGCATTAATGCGCAAGTGGGATAAATTGTTCAATAATGATTTCGTTGGCGCAGTATGCACGAATTTATAATTTCAACAACGCAGCTAATTACCTATGTGAAACAACATGTTGTTAAACTTCTATGTAATTTTATTTCACTTAATTCGTACTCCATTCAAAATAGTTTATACAATTGATTTTCGAGATGTGCTGCTGTGGAAATTTAAATTCTGCTTTAATTTAAACTTCCACAGCAACACATCTTGACGATTTAAAACATATGAGTTTACAAAACAATAAAAACAAAAGAGTTTTAAATGTAAGATTAATTTAATTTCCTGGCAATTATTGGTAATTAAAATGATAAAAACAAATATTTATAGTTTTTTTCTGATAGATTTTACATTACAAATGTTTGATTCTGTGCACTTGCTAATTATGTTACATTTGTATAAATATCATTAACTGAATGGTTGGTAAATTATAACATCCAATAACAAATTAATCGAGTATTTCAGTGCCGGCAGAATAAGCGACCCATTTCTCATCCCTTCCATACAGTATATCGCCAAGTCGATCTCGTGTTGGCCAAACAAAGGGCGGGCCCTAAAACAGTCTACTGAAGTGTGCCTAATAATATCCAATTAGCTGAAGAATGGATGTATTCTATATGAATGTTTCGAATAGCATAAATCAATTTTATCGACAACTGAATGTCGACATCGCATTGTTGCCGGCGATGTTGCCAGTTTGTGAAACTATTATGTGCTCGTGATTACACTTAATTTGACGTTTATTCTTTTCATTACATTGTGTCGGGGCACCTTCGGGCACCATTGTAATTCGAGATAAGCAACTACTGTCATTCCAGGTTTCAGTTGCGAATCAAATGTGTTTTGTTTGCTTTGATTTTCTGGTTGAGTATTTGTACTAATATGTGAGATAAAATGTAAAATGACAAACAATAACTTTCACCCATTTATTTGCATTCGCCGTAGTGAGGGCATAATTTTGAATCATTTTGCTGGTTTTATTATTATGTGGCTTGGTTGGTTTAATTGTGTATAAATTTAGATGAAAAAAAAGAAAAATATACAGGGTTATTTGTAAAACACCAACAACCTCGCAAGAGTCGATAACTAACACCATAAACAACGACATTTCTTCTACGACTTTTCCGAAAACAGACAAAAAAATAGACTTCATACAAAACTCGATCAGCTGTTCGGACATTTGTATGGATTTTTTTGTCGGTTTTCGGAAAAGTCCTAGAACAAAATTAAATGTTGTTTTTTAAATTTTGAGATTAATTTAAGCATTCACAATGCTATTTTTATATATTTATCCGGTCCAATGCTCTGACCGCTGAGCTACCGAGTGACTCGGTAGCTCAGCGGTCAGAGCATTGGACCGGATATCCAAAGGTCGCGGGTTCGAATCCCGTCCGAGGACATGATCTGGTGCGAGTCCTATTTTTTCTTGTAGGTATATTATTTAGTATTAAATGTTGTTGTTTATGATGTTACTAATCAACTCCTGTGTGGTTTTTGGTGTTTTACAAATAACCCTGTATTATCAGACCTTAATAGCTTTTTATTATTTATATTAATGTACAAATTATTCAAAATTTTATCAGAATACAAAATTTTTTTGCCTTTACAATAAGACTGTCAAAAATTTCATTTGCTCATCAAAATATAATGTTGTTGTTTATTGGATCTTATATAGTATTTTTTCAACTTGCATTAATTTGTGCGATTTACCTTTAGATCATCATGGAAGTTAAAACGTGTAGGTATAATAAAAATAAACATAAAAGCTAGATTTTATTATACCAACAATACCATTTCAGAGCGTAAAATTTTACGCGAAACTCCATATCTCAGGGGAGATATGAAAGTAGCGTAGTCACTCAAGTGTACACACACCGTTTTAGAAGAATAAAGTTTGTCATTTTAACATCACTGCTAATTAGGAATTATCTTTTCTTATAAAATATTACGTTCTGGTTAGCAATAAATACTGGATTAATTTTAATCGTTTAGAGACTGACAAACATCAGATTTAATGTGACTGGCTATGGAAGTGAATACGTTAAAAAATCATATTATATACTAAACTAGATTATGTAGTATCCATTTACATCAAAGAATAAGAATCGGTCACCTGTATCAAAAGTCTCGTCACCAAACTAACGCCGTTAGGTACACTTTTTTTTTTTAAATCCATAGACCAAAATCTTCTTCAATGAACAACAAGAAAGCTTTGATAACAAAGAAAGTCAAATGTGTCAAAGCTCTAACAAAGACCTAACAAACCAGTGCCAAGTTCAAGTACAACACGTGCAAACGTTTGTTCAACCACTTGTTCTGCGGTAATCCAATTAGGGAGAATTCATTATCTGCCATTGGAACGTGTTCCGGAAATAGTGATCCATTGAAAGAACCCTCTAGAACTCTAGAGCCCTCGCACACGATTAGCGCTTCGAGGACTCTCAGCCTTATAGCCTCTGAGCCCCCTTGTGTGGGTGCCGGCGGTCTTCGATTGTGCGTGTGGGCCACTCGATCTTCTTATGGCTAATAGCTGGAATTATTACAACAATTCGGACCTCTTTTGCGGTGTTACGTGCTCTCTGCTTTGTGATGTTGTTGTGTATTTTTATTCTTTTTGTTTGTTGTATTTGAGTAAGTAAATTTCTATTGAATTTTAATGGTCGTTGGGACCAATGAAGCAGTTTCGAAAGAGCAAACGCATTGAAAATAAAAATTGCCATGCTGAAAATAAAAAAATAAAAGCTTTTTTTGAAAAAACATTCATAAATTATACCTAATATTCTTTGTATTCAGCTTTGATTGATTAATTAAACTAATAAGAAATAATGTTAAGGGAAAAAATACAATAAAACAATATTTAATATTCGTCTATACGTTTTCCGGCATTACTATAGCTTCTCTTTGACTATCAATAGGTACTGGGTTCCTGCATTGTATGGCTTGCAGCTCATTTGCATCGCAAATTCATTGAAAATCACTCGAGCTTTATTTATAGGTATGCACCAAAATTATAAATCGAGCTTTATTCAACGCTACCGATTTCAAAGAAGTTGGTAGCTTAGTTTCATTAAGAACAAAATTTAGTTACTTTTAGAATATAAATCACTAAGATAATAAAAATACTTGTTTGAATTAAGAACATAATAATATACCTATTAAAACTACCTGCTCGTCAATGGCATATTATGTGTCATGCAAACCTTTCCTAAAGCAAGTCATTTTTCCCATGGGAATAATGTGATTTGAATTTGGAATGCAACCCATGTAGTCGTGCTTGATCGAGGTCGGTTTCAAAAATGTTAAGGTGCAATGAGATTTTATTCAGAGTTAGGCTGTATGTTGATGACCTCCGTGGTCGAGTGGCTTTGTACACCGGTTTTCCAGGTGTCGCCATCTCTGAGGTCCCGGGTTCGATCCCCGGTTGGGTCAATTTAGAAAATGAACTTTTCTATATTGGTTCAGGTCTGGGTGTTTGTGATACCACCGTTGTCTCTGATTTTCATAACACAAGTGCTTTAGCTACTTACTTTGGAATCGGAGAAATGTATGTGATGCTGTCAAATATTTATTTATTTATGTTATCATTTTCTTGCGCTGCCTATAAATAAAAACAAAATAAAAACATGAAAACTTTTTATGAAATTCATTTTCACCCGCGCACCAAGAAGGTTTTATTCGAATGTCGAACTGACCACTACAGAATAGACAACTTTTTTTTTTAATAAATACTTAAGTACCTTCTTTATAACAGTCATTGGTTTCAGTTGCCTCGCAGAAAATATAAAAAGTAGAGTATGCATCGCGGGCTTAAATGTGTATTTGTCTTGGGCGATCTTGAACACCTCGTACTCAGGATTCTAGCCATAACTCCCTCGCTCCGCTCGGGAGTTAACCATAGAGTCCCTCGTACTCGGGGTTCAATATAGCGCCCGTGACATTATACACTACTTTAAGCCCTTATTGCATAATCTACTATATTCTTTGTTTTCAGAATTTGCTTGATTCCAAAAAATGGTTTTACAGAAATAAATTAGTTGGTTTTATACTTAGATTTTTTATATTGCGATATAAACCAAGGTTACATTAGACAAAGTTATTTTTAAACTAAACTCAATTCTTTTTGCGCGAAACATAATGAGTATTTCTATGAATAACTAGACTAAGCTTCCTCATGTTTAGTACTATACTAAGGGCTTGTGTAGACAGATGCCCTGCATAAATGCTTTTAAGCTATTCTCGCCGTGTCGCTCCCTAAGATATGCAAAATTACAAACGAAGGAATAATTCGAATGCAGCTCACGGTTCCCAAGCATAATGGGGCAATTTCCTTGTCATTTCCTCGTGGCTGCAAGCAATCGCATCTTGTGGTGCCATTTGATGCTTCACCGAGAAGCATCGTCGTCAAAGGCCTATTTCTTTGTAACTGAATCGTTGAGTCGTTTTACGACCGTCGAGAATACCGTTACATTGTTCTGCTGAGCTGAGCAAAGTATGACTATTTCTATTTGTAATTATTTGTATGTTGTCTGTTTTTGAATTTGTGATGAGTGTGATGACCGTATGAGAGTGGCATGACAGTTTGAATTAGAAGTCTTTACGTGACTATTGATGATCTTGCATTAAGCTTATTAAAACTTTCCTTTGGAAGTTTAAAACAGAGTGTGATTTAAATAGTTTGAACAGTTTAAAAGTATCATAATTTATATGTCATTAAAGTCAATTTCACTGTACGGTGATCCGTGATTATCAACAAGTATTGTTGAAACACAACGTAATATCAATACCTATTACAACCTAATACCTTTATCACTCACATTAGGTGAAATTGAAACAAGCAAAATTGCTTGTTTCTACAAAAGTAACAACTAGAGTTCATAAAACTTAACTGAGCTAACAGGAAAGTCAAAACTAAGTTATATTGAGCAACTTGCACCGCTTCGTTGGTTTGCATCGTTAGTCGAATCTAGAATGTTCTATGTAAAGCAGTTAAGTTCATTGAGTTAGAGCTTATAAGATTAACAATATCAATCTTTATTGACTGACAATTTTGTTGATGTAAATCTAGAAATGCAAATAGAAATCGAAGTAGTTTAACCTTTAAGACACCAAAAATTAATTGTAATTGATTTTTTTACTTTTTTGCATGTTATAATTTATGATAAATAATATACTAGAGAAAATCGACTTACCCTATAATTCCTAAGTCTTAAAAGTATAACCACCGCGATCGATTAATGGAAAGATCAAAATTTATTCGCCAGCACCTACAATAACTTCCACCGAACATTGTTGCCGGCGAACATTGGAAAGTTTTCTTGTTAAAAGTTGTCTATTGCAGAATGAGAATAATAATTCTTGAAATCACTTCCTTATTAAGAATCCTACTACTACATCTTTTAAACACCAGCTTCTGTTAAGCTTGAGACTTTATTTAAAACACTTCAAATTGGGACTGTAAGTTAAAGTCAAGTATAATAATTATCAACTGTAGTAGGTGCTTTAATTTGACTTTCATTGCATAGACAGGAATAAAATAAAAAGTGTGTAGTTATTATTTCCATCAAAAATGCTCATATGTTACACATGAAGGTAAGGTAGAAAATATACACCAAAAAAGTAGCTTAAGCCATCAATTGTCACAAAAAACATCAAATATACATCATCAGAAATACCTACATACAATGAGGGTTGATAGTAATAACTCAATTCACGTATCGTATTCATTGGAATGAAGCAAAAATATTATTTTGCAAATGATATATTTTGTTAAAATCATAGAGGTTTCCAGAAACTTCGACTGAAGCTAATAATAATAATACACTTTTTTATTTGTGTGTTCCATTCCAAAGAAGAATTCTTATCAATCGCTAATGCCTCTCGTAACCGATAATAAGCAATTTATATGAACCGTTAGAGAATCAGCAGGCCATTAAGATAAATGTAAAGGATAAAGTCTTAATTGCACTCTTGAAACAAAGTGGAGGAATATTTGCGAAAGATTTGCAATAAAAACGGTTTTAGTTCTTATTCTACTCGCCAAAGTGTGCTAGCAGGATAGGGCCTGCAGGCCTGCATACATAAAAAAATGCAAAATCGGACGAAATTCGTCCTTCAATTTACTTGATATTGAACCTTATTCTTGAGTTAATAGTGTTATGGAGTGGGACGAACATCGTCCGCTTACCGCGATTGTTTTTATGTAATAGGCCTGCAGTACTCATCAAAATGTAGCGAACTTTGAAAGTTGGAAAAAATTGGATTTGAGTATCGATTTAGAAGTGTAAATACCTATTCTTTTTTTCACTTTTTCAGCCGCACTACGTCAACTCCTGATCATAGGTGTCCCCAAAGGATCTTCACGATGATTAGTCCCGCGCTAATCATCCAGCTTCCCGCAACCTTCACGAGATTCTGTCCATCTTGTATGAAAACGAGCCATTTAAAAAATATTGGCTACACATCTTGAACATTATATTAAAAAATATCAAACTTCCAAATAATTTGAAGGTAGTAAAAATAACGTTAGAAGTTAAAACTTCTAAAAGTTTAGAAACTTAAAATGATTTTACTGCTTGCAGTTTTTTTCCTAGAATTTGTATAAGATTGTCGTGACATATACCGAGCATACGTCGCCCTGTCTGCTTCTCACCTCGAGAAGACAACCGGAAAATTAGAAAGTAAATACTCCATACTAGATTTTACATTGGAGATTTACGGACGTATAAAATAAATTTTAACTTTTACTTAAACTTCGTTTTTAGTAATAGGGTATAAAAAATATTAAAATATATACAAAAGAATAACATGGAAAGTATGATAAATGTGAAATAAGTCTATGATTCATATTATAGCAAGGTATGACTGGTGTTCGGTAAACAGACACCGTAATGGACTTGGTACTATTAGTTATTCTGTCGTAATGGTTTATTTACATGGGTCGATTTTAGTCACCTATGACGGCTCACCTTGTAAATCGCTTGTAAAATTGATTTGCAGGTGATACATTGGATACGGCGTCGCTGTCGTCTATGTAGTCGACGGCGTAACCTAGGTAACAATTTGTTGATAACATTTAGTTCCAGTTTTGGCCACCGAATCAGATATTTGATAAAAAAAACTATTTTTTTTAAATAACGTGATTTTAAAACGGACTAATAAGAATACAATAATTTCTCCCGTAAAGATTTATAACTATAAAAAGTTTGAAACCTAAAAATTTGGGGCGCATTTTGTAAGATTTGTTATCAATTGGCTTTTGTATGCGCCCCACGTTTTTAGGTTTAAAACATGTGGGCTTAAAACTATAGGGAAATAAAATATCTTTACGGGAGAAATCATTGTATAATAAACTTATCCAGCCACGTATTCTGTATTTTACTGAAATGAAATACTGTTTACAAAAAAATCAAGTAGTTTTTTGTATACAGTATTTCATTTCATTAATACGTTAAGACGTGGATCCTGTAACAAATCAAGATACCAAAGAACATAAAGAATAAGCGCTAATGTCCAAGCTACCACTTCTTAATTTTGGAGCATAATTTATTTAAACAGAGTGTGTTTCAAACAAAACAATAGACCACAGATAATTAGACAACGAGAACGGAATGAAGTCTTTATTCAATTAAAAGAGACGGAGCACCGCAAGCGCTCCCAGGATATACCCCGGAGGCTTAGGAGACAAATTTGTCTGGGAACAAATGCGATTCAAATTCAGACAAATAGTCCCTGCGCGGAAGAAGCCGTTTACCAGGAAATTTGTCCATCACTCTTTTGGCCGAGCAAAATTTGTTTTTCCTTTTCTTTAGTAGCCCTTACAAGGTAAGGCACCTACGCACGCGAGTGTAATCCACTTATTTAATGACATTAAAATTGACAAATCACTTGCAAACGAAAGTAGGGCTGAATAAACGAGAATTTTCCTTGCTCTACAATCTACAACAGATGGCCGACATTATTTTATTAATAAATCCTCTTTGGATGGTGATTGATTGGAAATTGGTTTGCGGTTTCGTTTACCAGCTCCTTCAGAGCTTACCGAATTAACTTTTTGCGGAAAGTATCGAGAGTGGATTTTAAATTATAGCATTATTTTTTATGTAGTCTACTTATGCCCTTATTTTCTTTCATACAGAAAATGAATTGTTAGTGATGCTGATGACACTAAGGCACAAAAGGTTTTGATCTCTCTTACATAAGTACCTACTTATATAGAATATTCAATAAATTATTTCACAGAAATTCTATAAAAGCATTCCTAATCTTATGATGCTCTGCATAAAATAATAGAATCTAATAATAGCACAACATCATTTCCTACTTCTATATTGCCGCTACCAAAAACATAATACCCATTTCTAGAGTAAAATGAAATAATATTTCATATAAAGTTTTAGTTATTTATAAGGTTATTTACCTTATCTTAAGAGTATTAAAACCTTCTGAAGTAGCCACTTAAAGACGAGAAAGCTTAATTTAAGAGCACCTTTGAGGTCGAGGGATGATTGTGCAAAAAATGATCCGCCTTGAACAACCCGGCCTTATGAGGTAATTGGTTTAGGACCTATTGAAGGTAAAGGAACTTCGCTCTTTCATGTGGTTGAAAAAAATATTTCCTCTTTTTTAAATTCGTCTTTATATCAACTAGTGGTCGCCCGTGATTTCGTTCGTGTGGACTTTATTTTAGGTCTGATACTAATTTTCTTCAACTAATGCACCACTTTAATGTTATTTTTGTTAAAAAATAAATTATAAAAGACTTAAGTTTTTTTCAAGGTCCAATTTATATCTCTCCAAATTGGTTCAGTTGAGAAGGTAATAGAGGATGAATTTTTCGAAGTTCTTAACAATGTGCAATCATAACACATAGGTACTCTTCTATTTGAAAAACTCAGAAAGATTCAAATTACAATATTATCATGTACATTGGAATTTATGCTCAATATAAACTTGTCATAAAATCTAAAAGGAGTTTTTGCCAAAACTTTTTGTGACATGAATTTTCCAGCGAGTGGATAATAAGAAATTAAACGAAAGTAACTTAGTCCTACAAAAGAGACGTTGTAAAACTTGAGACAAAAAAGTAAATCATTGTGGTAAGTAGGTACCTATATAAAACGTCGAAGCAACAAAAGCGGTGACTGAAAAGTTTTTAAAACATTTTTGGTCATATTCGAGGCGAAATATAACTCGTGTTTTTTCCTTGTTTACGAAGTTATTCGGTATCAGAACAAGTATTGTTCTCACATCACTGGATTCGATATTACTCGGCGTGGAGCAAGCAATTTCGATTGACGGCATGTCTACAAAGGGCTCCTATAGAACTTAGATAAAACAAACAATTGGCTAGCATTGCTAACTTCACTACCAATACTTACGTATTGAAAAATATAGACTTGAATAAAAATGGTCGCAATATCTGACTTTATTTTTAAAGTTGACTTGTTTCTGGAAGTCCTCAGTAAGGAAAGCCACAAAACCTGATATATTGCTTTTACCAGCTACCCTACAGAAACTCAAGAAAACTCGTCGATTTCGTGCCAACTGGTTTAATCGGTTACTTGAGTAACGGCCTAGGCGGGTCCATATGTGATTGCATAAAATTTTAAGTCATAATATACTATGGCACAAATTTTTGGCAGAATTATCAATTCGCATAACTTTAATAACGAATAAATGTTTACGCATACTTTCATTCCGCATAAATACTATCATCATAATGATCAAATAGCAAAAAATTTTATTGTATACATTTTTACCCATAGCTATTACTAATCATAACGTTTATTAGTATAACAACTTGCGTCATTTTGCATACACATACAGCAGGTTCTTCTGTTCTGTCGGTTCACCTAATCTTCTGTTTACCAAAGGTCCTAACATAAAGTATTATGACCGACTATGAAGGTTATAGTAATAAATTATGCCATTTGTATATTATGTTAAATTACTATTATGAGTGTTAAAGTTATGCGTTTACGCTATTATGCTCACCAAATTCATGCCAAATGAAATTAGTACAAGTAATCGTTATGCCAAAGAAATAATTCTGCGAATATAACATTAAGCGAATATGCCATTATGCGAAAATCTTTATGCCGTTTCGGTTATGCCAAACCATATCATGACAAAGCGAAACCGCACCGAGATGGCTAGATATCATTTAGGTCGCTAATTGAACGGGGGCGCCGTTAAATGAAAAGGCTAGGCCGGTTAATTGAACGACTGATCAAGCCAGTTGGCAGACGCATGTACATACCTACTTTTCAAATTATTTTATTTAAGAGCAGTCTATAATAATTAACGCACTGTATCAGAATCTTTCCTATGTTGGTATGTTACTGAGCAACCTAGCCCATCCTATTTTCGTATTTTCAGATGGTCTATGGATCTCGCTGCTAAAAATACTTAAATGTTTATACAAACTCACTAATGATGTAAATCTCTAATATAACTACCAAAATAAATAAAGAAAATACTTCTGTTGTTAGTCAGCGTTCTAGTGTTATAGTTTCAATGAAATTTTTACTACAAATAATAGATAATGCTTATATTAGAATGAGCTCATATGAGGAGCTCGAGGACGCAGTGGTTTCCGCCTGGTCCGGCAAGTGCGGAGGTTAAGCAACTTTTGCAAGGATCGCTCATGGGATGGGTGACGCAAAATTTAGTATCTCGAGCTCCTCCGTGCTTCGGAAGGCACGTAAAGCCGTTGGTCCCGGCTGCATTTGCAGTCGTTGACACCCACCATTCCACATTGGGCCCGCGTGGTGCGTTATGGCCCATCCTCTTTATCCACCCATAAGGAAGGCCTGTGCCCCAGCAATGGGGATATTAAAAATGGCTGATGGCAAATATTAGAATGCACCAACGGTTTAAAAATCAATAAACCAATCTTTTTTTTATTATCTTTAGATGAGTTTTATATACAGGAGGAGTAAATGCGATTTTATTTAACGGTTGACAAATAAAATTATTTTTAAAAATCGTTTATAAGTACTGAGTTTAACAACCAACGTGTTCAATAAAACGTGCCCGACCGTTTCATGGTATAGATTTTCTATTTCCTCCTATAGAGTGAAAAGGCACGTTGTTCCTATCTCTACGGTTTAGATATTATGAAAAGATTTTCTTTATAAAACGATGACTACCTATATTATTATGGACCGATTTGGGACAAAACTAAGCCAGCCCATGTTTGTTTCTTAAATTTTCATCTTGTGTATTTTAAAATAGTTGTTTTGTCTTAAATAAATATTTTTCTAGAAAGAATTTATTCTAAAATTAAAACTTTTTATAATTTTAGGATAAACAAATTGTTCCTTAAACAATTTACGATTTAAGAACGTTGTTCTTTTAAAATTTAAAACTGTAAACTAAAAAAAAATGGTAAGTGTCTCACTCGAGTGTTTGCGGCAAATATTTATTTAAAAAAATCCGTGCTTTTCTAAGCTCAAGGAAAACTCATCACGACGCTATACGATTAAAGCGAGATAGCAATAAAAAAACGACGCGCGGGGAGCGCGATCGATTTGACATTAATTTATAAGGCGAAAAAATCACGAAATCAATTCGTTGTAAATAACTATAGCGATTAGCTATACAAAACGATTATTTAAAGGATTACTCAATTTTCTTTAACCCGCGCCCTAATTTTCAGTGGTATTTTCTGTTAGATTTAGTAAACCCGTTCGTAAGTAGGTATTTTATTTACTTTTCCTACTCATAGCCTCATAAACAAAACTACAAATAACTTCAAATTGGATTTGTTAAACCTTTTCTATGTTCAATAATAGTATATTCCGCTCTAAAGTACATATTATAAACAAATTCAAAATTCTGATTTGAACAATTTGTAATCAACAAAATTTGACACTATTTTTTTAGAAATACGCAGCAATAAATATATTTTAGTCTTAATTCGTATACAAGACGTGAGAATCATCAGTCAAATATCACAAGATGCGCGAATACACAGCATTTTACGACTGCCCGCCTTCTCGCGCCAAACAAATAGATCTCGATTCTTGATATCTAGTCGAGCGAGTGGAATGAAGGAGTGCTTCCGATTTTATAAATGTTTGTTGTTTTTAGAAGTTACATTCTTTATTTTTTTATTTGACTACATCACATACATTGCTCCGATTCCAAAGTAAGTAGTTAAAGCACTTGTGTTATGGAAATCAGAAACAACGGTGGTATCACAAACCCCAGACCGGAGCCAATACAGAAAAGTTCATTTTCTAAATTGACCCAACCGGGGATCGAACCCGGGACCTCAGAGATGGCGACACCTTGAAAACCGGTGGACAAAGCCACTCGACTATGGAGGTCGTCAAATCATCGTCTTGCATATTAAACAGCTTAAAAACCGCAAAGAAAGACATACAGCAATGACACATATTTTACGAACTGATGACGTTTTCTTTATATTTTGATATTTTCGATTTTAATTTTTGTATGAAACCGCTGATTTTTTTTTCGCGAATTCAGAGTTGGCCCCATAGTAAAAGTTGTTCAGTTTGATGGTCCCTATATACCATATTCGGCATAGGGGTATTTTTGTAACACCTTGTATATATTTTAATAAAATCACTTGTCACCCCTTATTATTGTGTTCGTCTTTGTGTTGCAGTTAGTAGATGCTTTGGATAGTTGTTAGTAAATTAAACAATACAAACTTACACATAATCATGTTGGTTATGAAATAATAATTTTTCTTCACAAACTTTACTTTACTTTACTTTACTATTTAAAATAAACATGAATCAAAACAAACAATCTTATTTCGTAGATTATTATTGATGAGCTCTTTGGCGCAGTGGTAAAGCGCCTGGCCCAGCGATCGAGGAGGTTAATCAACTTTCGCAAGTGTCGGTCATGGCATGAGTGTATAAAATTTATTATCTCGAGCTCCTCCGTGCTTCCGAAGGCACGTTAAACCGTTGGTCCCGCCTGCATTTGCACCCACCAATCCAAATTGGATCCGCGTGGTGGGTTATATCCCATCCTTCTCATCCACCCATTAGGAAGGCCTGTGCCCCAGCAGTGGGGACATTAAAAATGGCTGATGCTCAATCTTATTTCGCTTGACAACAACTCGTTTCAATTTCTAAGCTTCAACAGTAAACATTAACAAAACTTAAGTAATTCAATTTAATTCCGTTAATATTAGCGATTTCGGTGTTCGCGAGAAAACAATTGTCCTCAACTACAAGCTTCATTATCTTCAATCGCCATCCATACAAAATACGCTTCAAATAATATGCGCAAAGAGTAAATAAGCCGGCGCTGCCGATGGCGATAGCTTGTCCAAACAGAAGCGTATTGCTTGCGGATAATCCTGCGCGCCTGTCCGACGCCGCGTAACCGAGACAACGATTTTGTAATCTGTTAGTCATTCATTACTATGAGCTTTTGAGAATTAAGAATTATTTTGACTACATGGTATTTTGGTGAAATGGTTTACACCTGGTTGGTGAAATGGGAGTACAATTTGTGTTATCTAATGCCTATAGTAGTCAGTTGAGAAATTGCAGTGCCAACTGACCACCGTTGGTGGGATTTATTGGTCAGATGGTCCGGAGGGCTATTTATCATTAAAGGTTCATTATTAAAAACTTCATAAACATCACATTCACTTGCATATTTTTCATCTTAGCTTTTCGTCGCTTTTATTTTATCCACAAGGGGAGAATGCTCGGCCTTCACCCCACCAGTTCAGTGACAATAAGGCCGAAAGTTTAAGCGCACTACACCCGGAATCCCTGCCACTGAGGAACTGGATATCTTACCTCTAACTGCCGGAGCCTAACAATTTTTAAATTGTAGTTATGGCGCCTGACTTAGGTGAAATGATGGTAGCTAGCCAGCAGGACTTGAAATAAGCCCTACCACTAACCAAACCGAGTACAAATTGTACCCACCTCCTGGGAAACAAATCAAATCAAATCAAAATATGTTTATCAAAGAACCCCTAAGACTTACACATGTGGGCAAACCAGTAGACAAAATTAGTAGATTATGCAATAAGGGCTTAAAGTAGTGTATTTATGTCCCGGGCGCTTTATTGAACCCCGAGTACGAGGGAATCTATGGTTAAGGCTAGAATCCTGAGTACGAGGTGTTCAAGATCGCCCAAGAAAAATTACACATTTAAGCCCACGATGCATACTCTACTTTTTATACTTTCTGCGAGGCAATTGAAACCAATGACTGTTATAAAGAAAGTATTTATTTTTTTTATATATTCTGTAGTGGTCAGTTCGACATTCAAATAAATCCTTCTTGGTGCGCGGGTGAAAATGAATTTCGTAAATAGTTTTCATGATTTTCTTTTTTTAATTTGTAGGCAGTGCAAAGAAAATGATAACATAAATAAATAAATATTGATAGCATCACATACATCGCTCCGATTCCAAAGTAAGTAGCTAAAGCACTTGTGTTATGAAAATCAGAGACAACGGTGGTATCACATACACCCAGACCTGAGCCAATATAGAAAAGTTCGTTTTCTAAATTTGATCCAACCGGGGATCGAACCCGGGACCTCAGAGATGGCGACACCTTGAAAACCGGTGTATAAAGCCACTCGACCACGGAGGTCGTCAACATACAGCCTAACTCTGAATAAAATCTCATTGCACGTTAACATTTTTGAAACCAACCTCGATCAAGCACGACTACATGGGTTGCATTCCAAATTCAAATCACATTACTCCCATGGGGAAAAATGACTTACTTTAGGAAAGGTTTGCATGACACATAATATGCCATTGACGAGCAGGTAGTATAAAAAAGCAGTTAATAGCGTGATAGGTATAGCGTAATAGGTCAATAGCATGACCTTGTCCAAACAGAAACGTATTGCTTGCGGATAATCCTGCGCACCTGTCCGCGTAACCAAGACAACGCTTGTAATCTGTTAGTCATTCATTACTATGAACTTTTGGCAATTATGTGTTATTTTGACTAGGAATAGTACATAATAATATTATTAATGGTTTACTATTGAAAACTTAATTCACATGAATAATTTGCATCTTAGCACTTCGGCGTCGATAGCGTTACTTTATTAGGAGGCGTATTCCTTGCGGTTAATATCGCGCGCCTCACAATGTTCCCTCGCCATACAAAGAACATGACAAAATTATTTTATGCTTAAGAATAAAAGACTGCGTTCAAACGATAGCACACGACCCGATCTCAACCCGAACTCAACTCAACCGCAGCTCACTCCTTGAAATGCATCGCTTACACTTTGGGTCTTATGACACATTAATTGTTTTGTCGTCTGAACGCAGCTCAAGTATATATTATTTACATGGTCATTAAATATTTAAAAAAATATAACTCATTCATTCATCTGATTCATTCAGCCATCCTAATTTTTTTATATAGGTATAAAAAAAACGTGTTTTCCTACCTTAATATATATCATTTTGTACTTATATTAAAAAATAACTTATTTTAAGCTGAGGAAGGTGACTTTCGGAGCTATTCATTTTTCCAATTATAAAGTTTTCTAAATGGAGAAGCTTACTATCCCAAGTTTTGGCTGGATTATTGAATTTAAAATCGGCAAATTCACGCCTACTTATTTCCAGAAAATTTTCTAGAAAAAAAAAGGAACGAATTGAAAAAACCTGCAAAAAATAGCATTTACTTCTTATTTTAAGTTATATCTCAAGAATACATACATATATTATTATTTTCACAGTGGAGAAATGTGGAAAATCAAACTAAAATCATTCGTTGTTTTTTATTTGTATTTATAAATCTACTTTTAATACGATTTTGACAATGGTAGAAACCATTTACTATATTATTTTAAGGTAAAATTAGACAGTAACAATATAGAAACATACCTTTTTCTAATGATGACATTGTTTTAATTTTTTGAGATTGCTATGCTATTTTTATATAATACTAAATAATATGCTAGAAAAAATACGACTCGCTCCAGATCATTTTCTCGGACGGGAGTCGAACCCGCGACCTTTGGATATCCGGTCCAATGCTCTGACCTCTGAGCCACCGAGTCACATTGTTTTAGTTATAAGTATTTTAAAACCAATAACATAAAATTTCTACAGAAATTGCACTTTTCTTAATTTAAAGATACAAATAAATTCTCAATCTTTAAATGAGTCAATCTCTTTAACTTAAATAACTGTGGGTAATATTAAGATATTACCCGCATGGAGAAATTATTATCGTAGTCTACGGAACGATTAAGTTTTGCAGCTACCCTACACTCTCATATTTTTACTTTTGTCAAGTACCGGTAAAGCTCAATTTTTCTAAGATAACGGGTGCCGTCATATAGCGGCCGTGATATAGCGATAAATGACGTTACTAGAACGTTGTCTATGTAAACAATACGGTGCGGTTTCCTAGAGAGCGGTATTAGGAAACGTTGTTTACATAGAAAACGTTCTTGTGACGTCATTCACAGCTATACTACGGCTGCTATATGACGGCACCGTCATCTTAACCAGAGCTCACTATGCGCCTGTCCGCCGCGTAACTGACACAACGATTCTGTAATCTGTTGTCATTCATTACTATGAGATTTTGGGAATGAAGACCGGTGATTTGCGAATTATAAATAAGAACATAACTTTAGATCTTTCGTTACTCTTCTTACACACTCATATAAATGAAAGGGTTTCAGGAATTGAATCGTTAATTCATTGTTTGTTAATTAATTACCTATAATGTTAAATGTTAAATCCTCGTTCTTGTAAACGTGCATGTACAAAATTTTGTTCTGCGCTAGGTTCGCAGTTCCCGTACCTTGAGCAGTGCCGGCACCGCGTCAAAGAAACAAGAATTCTGTAATCTTAATACTCAATACTATATGAGCTTTGACAGCTTAAAAGTAGCACTAAACATTACTTTGACCTTCGAATTTTGATAAATGTAAGCAATGAGAATTTCTTCATAATAAATAATTTGTTTATGCCTACAGTTTGAACCTATTTAAATTTCAGAAATACAGTTTTGCACTGCGGGTAATTTTGTTTCAGAAACACGCTAAGTATTTATTTTGTCCATCAGCCATTATTAATGTCCCCACTGCTGGGGCACAGACCTCCTTTACGGGTGGATAAGGAGGATGGGCCATGACCCACCACGCGGGTCCAATGCGGATTGGTAAATATTTATTTTAGTTATTACATATTGATTAGATTTCCACGTTAGTTATCACTCTAATATACAAGGTGTTACAAAAATACCCCTAATGCCGAATATGGTATATAGGGACCATCAAACTGAACAACTTTTACTATGGGACCAACTCTGACATCGCGAAAAAAAATCAGCTGTTTCATACATTTTGATATTTTCGTAATTAATTTTTGTATGAAACAACTGATTTTTTTTTTGCGATTTCAGAATTGGTCCCATAGTAAAAGTTGTTCAGTTTGATGGTCCCTATCTACCATAATCGGCATTAGGGGTACTTTTGTAACACCTTGTATAAAGGTACATTTATTTAATGTTTATCAGAAATAGAAAAGAATGATTCGTCAATTTATTTTCTATTTCTGATAAACACAGAGAATAATAAACACACAGAAAGTATTTCCTTTTTCAATTAATAACCTACTTTTTTAATCATAAAACGACAAAAAGTTATATTTTACTTCCTATTTCCCACACGAAACGCTTCAAAAAGGTCAAGCGAAGGTTAAGATAATCAAATCACATTCAAAACTTTTTCATAGAGTTTGTTTTAATTTACCAAAACGTCAGTGGGACGCGACCGCAAAATTATGAGTATGAATATTCAGTGTGGCGTACACAAAGCTTCATGGTATTTATTCAGAAAGAAATGTTAATGTCCGCCTTTTCCATTCACTAGATAAAAGTAAGGGGAAATATGTGAAAAAGTATCAAACAGACCATGGTATGTTTGTACACGGAAGGCAGTTTCCCCCTTGGAAGAATGGAATTTCAGGGTTCCGCCTATAAAGTATTTGACTTATGAAAACAGATCTTTATTATTTACGGTCACATTTTTTTAGCTCTATAAATAGTTTAATAAAGTTTGTCAAATCTAATTTTAAGAGTAGAAAATAAACGCCAATGTTATGCATTATGTATGTAGATATTATCATTAACTGTTTGAAAAAAAACGTTATTTTTTTTGGTAATTTAAATATTGAAGCCATAGTGGAACCTTTCTCTATGCTAAAAGATTTTTTTCCTTTCTCTGAAGAAACCATGCGAAGCTCTGCTTATTAATAAATATGCTTTTGAAGTACCTACTTAGACATAAAAATAAGCGTGAATTTTTACTTGTTTGAAGTATTTCTTTGCCAGCTTGGCTTTGGGTGCAAAGAAAGTATTTTAGACGTTGCTTTTTGTGAATGATTAAAGGAAATCGGATTCTATCGCCGATATTCCAATTATTTAATTCTCCTTTCTTATTAATTTTGAATGTCATACTTAAAGTGGGTATTTTTATTCCACTGCGCAATATATTTTTGTTATTCATAAAACGTATTATAACGTGTTTACATTCAGAATATTTGTCAAATATTTTTTTGTTCAAACAAAAAAATTCCTTTTATTTCCATTATAAAAGAGCAAACAGAAAAAAAATCCAATGATAAAAAAATAGACGAAATCAAATTCAACCCATATCTAATGCACTGTCTAAACATGCAGCCCCGATAGTTCAAAGTTAAAAGCTTTTAATAATGTACAATGGAATCAGTTAACTTAGGACACCGAATTTGCGTGACAAGAATATTTTAACTCGATAACCCTTGTTTAATTTCAATCAGATTTATCGAGCCCGCCTGTGATAATAATAGAAATTCCGAAATTTATGTAATGGTTCTTTCGTTTCGGCGTCCTTTAATTTTGAAATTTTGTGTATCAATTTGACATCAAACCTTTTATATTTTTATGTTTTGACAATATGGCGCATGTGTATTGATCAAAAATGTTTTTGTTTAGAGTTTAATGCAGTATCTATAATTAGTGGCCTATTTATTCGATAGTCTTTTATTTACTAAAAGAAAATAAAAGACTATCAAATCTGAATAAACAGCTTTGGTGTGAGAACTAGTCTAAAGATGCGCAGAAATAAGGTAGTATAATACCCATATTATTTTCGCATTTCACGCAAGCAAGTATGGCTATATACCTGATTATGTGGATGTTCACATAGCAAAGTTTGCACTATGATATTAAAACAGACAGATATTAAAATCGTTCAGCAAATAGAGATTGCATAGCAATGCGGGCTCGGTTACGTTTTCAGAAAAATATTCGCCTTAGTTTTGTTAAAATTGTTGAAAGCTAATGCCTAGGTTGCCTAGAATGCCAATATTGGAAAATTAAAAATAAAAATAAGTAAGTACTTAAGTTAAACCAAAGATTTAAGGTAAATGAAACCTAAACGACAACGGTTGTTTTGGTTGTATCGTTCAGAATTACCTTGTTTAGTTTTAAGTTTACCTGAATAAGTTAATAATACGCACTGTAAATTTTAACCCATGAAGGCCCGGAAAATGAGACACAATAGATATATTTTATTGTAGTTAGGCCACATTCGGCCGCTCGGGCGTTGATGAATTAATGTTGTTACATTACTCATGTTGTCCCTGAATAATAAGTTAGATCTTTCTACATTTCAATTTGATCACAAGTTTTCAAATTACAATAAATGAAACTAAATAATGTACAATTTAATTTTAAATTAATAAACAAAATGGGAACCAACCCCATCACAGTTATTATCACAGTATTAGACGACACACACGCATGCCGCAGAATACAAAAATATTAATATACCCTTTAATAAGTACCGATGCAACCCTCCGCACCCTCTGTTATTAACACGCACTAACTAAATGCAAATGGAACGATTTGCACCCCGTTGTTACCGCCTTGTCCTGTAATGATATCTACGAATGGCAGAGGCATATAAACAGAGGATTCTGTTGCATTTGTTAAAAAAAATGTCGGATTATGGCCGAATTAAATAATAAAACAACTCAGCAAGATAAAAAATTGGAATAGTTTAAACATCATATTTTTTTTAACCTACTTCAAAAAAGGAGGAGGTTCTCAATTCGATTTTATATTTTTTATCGTTGTTCGCGCATAACTTCGACATTCATGGACCGATTTTGGACATTCTTTTTTTGATTGATTGAGTTTTCTTTCGAGATGGTCCCTTTTTTTATCGGTTCAGTAGTTTCCAAGTAATCCAGAAAATACTGTAATTTCGGTTACTAATACCTATATTTCCAGGTTACATACCACAAAAAAGTTAAAAATAAAAAAAACCTTCTAAAAAAAGGAAAACCTCCTTCAAAAACCTGAAAATAAAAACAAAATCAGCTTCAAAGTGTCAATTTTAATACAAAAACGTCTTTTGAAGTCGGGTTGGGCTAAAGGACAACTTATTTTTTTTATTCTGAAAGCACCACCCGAATTCATTTTCATTCGTTTTATATTAAAATTGATTTGCGTATTTAATGCTTTGAATATTATTTGTTGCTTTTTAGAGGTCTTTAATTTTGAAGCAGTTTTTGTTATTAGATTTTGATTTGAAGGTTTTTCTTAAAAAAAGCTTTTTTATTTTCAACATTTTTGTGGTATGTAAGCGTGTAAATATTTTTTTTAACTTTACCTACATATTTTCTTTAGTGAAGTCACGATGAGTGATGAGTATGAGTAGTGGGCCAATCGTTGAATTGAACCGATCGAAATCTGCCTGGGCAGATCGTGATATGCCGGCATTTCGTCATTAAGCCTCACAGAAATTGTATTAATAGTTTTGAATTTTATTATAAAAAGCAGTAATTACCTATTCAAGAAAGGCTTAGATAATCTTAAGAAGCTTACGATATTCTTCGACTAGTAGATATTAATCTACTGATTCCATAATCATTTCTGCTAAAGCTTAATGAAACTAAACCAAAGTCGATCGTCACAGATTTCATTAGTACTGTTCCCCAAGCACGTAGTTATTATGCTCCTTATAATATAATTATACGGGTATACCACTAAATAGCTTTGATAAAACTGGCATGCGACGCACAAAGGATAGCTACTCGCATGCTAAGAATGCTAATGTTAACGCTGTGTTTATAAACTACTTACTTGTACATATCTTGTATGATAAAGATTAGTGTTAGGTAATATTTTGGGCGTTTTTCACATTTTCTGAGACTAAACGATACGATTTCTATTATTATTATTTTCATGCGCTCTATTGTTTGAGTATTTGGTAATATAGATAGTTATTTTCAAATAGTAGTAGTTATATTATGTATGTTTATGAGCACGTCAATACGGTTATAATTTACAATATTGAAGTGGTGAGTATGATAATTAAAGCAAGTTATTATTCAACAAAATAACGTTTCCAAGTCTTAAATAATACTGCTTCAATATAAATAAAAATGTCTCTTTACAAAGTTTCTACTTTTCAGTTAAATAACCAATAATATTTCATTCAAAACCCCATCACTTCTATTTATAAGATACCTACTATGAAGTATAATCCAAAGTTCATATTAAATTTATTCCAGTGGTTTTAACACTAAATACTAGTAGCATAGTAAATAATATTCCTAACTCCAACTAGCCAACTGGGCTCTACTTAATAACGTAACAGCTTATCAATTGGGTTTACATTGCGGTGTAACTCTGAGTAGTTTGATCTATTTTCAAATTGGTTGACATAATAGGTGACAAATTGTCACGTTTATTAAATAGGGCCCTGTTAATCATAAATTAATCTGGCAATATTTGTAATTATAAATCGCACTATTTTAAATTAACGTTAGCGAACATTTGATCTTTTAAAGTGAGTCATTTTAGGTACTTAAGGACTAGCTTTTGACCGTGACTTTGTCCATGTAGACATTTGAAAAGTCTCTTGGGGACATTTAAGTATATATGTGTTAATCCAGGTTTTAAATTATCTGTTGGCCAAAAATCTAAATCTGTTCAGCCGTTTTTACGTGGTTGAGGAACAAACATATACAGGAATAAACTTTCACATTTATAATATTAGTAGGATTAAGTATGATAAAAATTTGGTTCAGTCAGAAGATTTGTTGTTTTTATTCGAATAAGAAAAGATGTATAAAGGTGAAAAAAGAGCTGGTTTCGTTTTATGTAGAAAAATAAGTTAGGTTCCTACTGCAAGAGTCATCGTGAGCTTTTGATATTTATATTTGTTTGTACCCTCTTCGTTTAAAGTAGGACCTAAATTATTTTGTTTATTTTAATAGGCATACTTCTAGCGTGCTGAGCGCCATGATGATTTTTCATCTCAAAACTGTGGCAATCTCGTTACGTTAGAGTGTTTCTGATAAAATATTTTCTACTTTAAAATATTACCAACATTTCTCTCGACCATTCTTGAAGAAACCCATTTGCGTCCTGGCGGAATATTCGTCTTTAAGACGTTATATAAATGGCTATTATATTATCTGAGAACATCTACATCCACTAGATACTAAAGGAATAAAAGCAAAACCTCGACATTCAATTAAAATATCTTTCCAGATATTTTGACAAATTGATTAAGATGAAACAGCTATATAATTTTAAAAAATTCATCTTAATCAATTGTCAAAATATCTGGAAAGATATTTCAATTGAATGTCGAGGTAATTCCTTACATTGCTGAAATTCGCTGGCTTGCAGCGTAAGAGTGGGATATACTAGAAGAAATTCGACGATGCCACTAGTGACTCGGTAGCGCAGCGGTGAGAGCATTGGACCGGACATCCAAAGATTGCGGGTTTGATTCCCGTCCGGGAATAAGATCTGGTGCAAGTCGTATTTTTTCTAGTATTCTTTAGTATTGTATAAAAATAGCATTGTGAATGCAAATAAATCTCAAATTTAATAATTGACTAGAGTTTATTTGATTTACGTTTTTAAGCAAACTATAATCAATAACGAAATAGTTAAAATTAATACAATCTTACTCATGTAATAATAGTTTAAAAAGCGTCTCTACCAATTAAGCTCAAATTTTCGAACTTGTTTTTCAATGGGTATATTATGAAGACATACAACATGTTACAAAAATACCCCTAATGCCGAATATGGTATATAGAGGACATCAAACTGAACAACTTTTACTATGGGACCAACTCTGAAATCGTGTTGTATATTGAATCAATATAACTATATATGTATAAGAGTAGATCCCTTCCGAAGGAGGTAATGTGTCCTCGTAAGGAAAGTGACCGCAGGGCTTCTTATCTCGCACCAGTAACTCTTCTACCTATTACCGACCTAAGATCTTTGGGCTGGCCGGTTTTAATGTAAATAGCACTAAGTTTAGGAAAGTGATTCTGTAAATAATAAAATATGGTACCTAATTTTTATTAACTTGCAAATGTCCAAAAAATTCATGCGAAAGCAAAAAGGTTTTTATAAAAATAGTTATTTTTAGAAACAGTTAATTAATATCTATGTGGGCAGCGCCATGCGATAGGTAGGTATATTGTGTTTTGAAAATAAAAATAAAATCAGACTAAACAAAGAACTTTTGGAATAACAAATGTTTAATTCGATTAAACAATAATGAAAAGTAGTAAACAAGTATAGAAAGAAAAATCATATTTTATATTTTTATAATTTCCCCAAATACACGTACCTATTCGATACAAAAGACTTCAAAGAAGTTTAAGATATTTTTTACGTGAGCTAAGCTTGCACAAATTGGAATAAGAAAATTACCGCCTTGATTCATCTTACTTATTATTTTGAGTTTTAAGCTATCTATTAAAATTGTTAAGAGAATTTTCCAGCATGCTAGAAATTCACTCCTAAATTCTCGATGTATGTGTTCGCTTAACTTAAACCAAACAAGTGCGAAGTTCGAGGGAAGTTAGTCGGCGTTATCTTCTACGTCCGAACTGTCTAAAGCCCCAAGTCTAAAAAGTAGTATCTTTCGAGAAATGAAATGTACAATATAGGTATTATTATTATTTACTACTACAAGAACTTTACTTCTTATCTTTTTTATTTTGAAGAGTTCGATTATTCCTATATTAAATTATTACCATACGAATAATCGAACTATTTTAAATAGGTAAATCAAAATAAAAAAACAAAAGTTAAGTCATATTTTTTTCTCTTTTATTTAATAGTTGTAAGTAAACAAAACACTGTATTTAGTTTTGTTAACCAAACTGAATCTATTTAAATTAATTAAGTGTGTCCCTAGCAGATTTTAGCCCTTTCAGGATTGTGAGGGACTATCACACTTAGTTTGATTTGTCAAGAAATGCATACTTTCCATATGAATTTCGATGAAACGGAGCCACGTATAAATAATTGTAATCAAATTGTACTTCTCATTGAACTTTTAAGATTAAAACATTGACTGATATTTCTACTATATCATTTAGGGCTAAGAAGTTTCAGGATATAAATTTACTTAATTAGCAATTCAATTCATTGGTTTTACTATGTACGTCTTAACGATAGCTATTTTCGTATTGTAGAACTCGCCTTCACGTGATATGTACGTATGATAAATAAATATTAGCTGTATTGTATTGGTATTGGTATTGGTGGTGGGCACTTTCTCCGCATTTAGACCAATTTGGTCCGTTATGCGTGAAACCTCATAGCATCGGTATGGCTAATCGAGCCATCCCAGCTCCTTCCAGAAGCGCAGAAGCCTCCTGGGGCGTTCACAGGCTTCTAGGAGCGACCTCACCTCTGTGAGGATTTCTGCCCGTTGTGTGGCCAGCCCCACGCACTCCAGGATCACGTGGGCGGCTGTTTCCTCTGCTTCCAGGCATCCCCTGCATAGAGGACTGTCTGTCGCATTCATGATGAATAGTTGTCGGTTTAAAGCTAAGTGACCTGTAAGTGTACCTACAACTATCCGGAGGTCTGGGCGATTGAGGCTGAGCAGCCTGCGGGTCACACGCGGCGAAACTGCAGTCATCGCAATCTTAGACTGTCTACAGCTTGTTAGATCTACCCAACGAGTATTGTGTGCAGCACGAGTTCGTTGTCCTACCCATGAGCGTAATTGGCTGAACGGGAGTGGCAGAATGGGTATGGGTCCTGCCACTGTTGTAGAAGATCCTATTCTAGCCAGCTCATCGGCGGCATCGTTCCCGTGTGATCCACTATGCCCTTTAATCCATTGTAGGATTACTCCGTTGTTGGATGCCAAACGATCCAAAACTTGGTGGCATTCGTAGACGATACTGGAGTTGATCGTGTTGGCTTCCAGTGGTGTTAGGACGGCCATGCTATCAGTCAGTATGCGGATGTTTAGTCCCTTCACACCTCTAGACAGGGCCGTAGTAGCGGCGTTTATTATAGCAACACATTCGCATTGAAATATCGAACTGTGTTGGCCTAGCGCTAGTGATATTTTGATATTTAGGTCTTGAGAGAAAACTCCAGCTCCAGTTCCAGACCCCATTTTGGAACCGTCCGTATAGATTCGGACTTCATGTATGCCGGAGTAATCTCGGTCGCTTTCAAATAACTGGATTTGGTATTTCTTTAGGAAAATATATTGCTTGGGGATCCTGTCGCATGGGGCAGCGATTAGTGACTCATGTTTTACTAAGTTATTCCACAATATGGAATGAGGACCCTCTCGGTTGTACCACAGACCTAGGTGTTTAAGCCTTATAGCAGCCATGGAGGCTTCTTGTTGTATAAACAGGTCCAAGGGTGTTAGATCCAGAGCTACTTCTAGGGCGGCTGTGGGGGTAGTTCGCATGCAGCCGGTTATAGCAGAGCATGCCAATCTTTGGAATTGCTGCAGCTTGTTAATGACGGTGCTTTGCTCTGTTTTGGACCACCAGGCAACGGCTCCGTATGTGATTATGGGACGTATAACAGTTTTATATAGCCACATCGTTATTTTCGGTGATAGTCCCCACCTTTTGCCGAGTAGTCTTTTACATTGGCAGAAGATGATGGTGGCTTTGTTTAGTTTTCCTTCGAGATGTCTATTCCAGAGAAGTTTGTTGTCTAGTATCACACCTAGATACTTGACTTCCTTGCTAAGGGACAGACTGGTATTAAAAAGTTTAGGGAGTTTAAGATTTCCTAGACTTCGTTTGTTTGTGAACATGATTAGCTCCGTCTTTGCTGGGTTCACTGTTAGATTGTGTTTAGTGCACCACTGTTCGACGACCTTCAGTGCGGACCTCATTTGGTCACAAATCACACTCTTAACTCGTCCGCTGATGAGTATGGTCAGGTCGTCTGCATAGCCTACTGTGAGGAAGTTGCGGTCGTTGAGCCACGTAATCAGCTCGTTGACCACTATGTTCCATAGTAGCGGTGAGAGGACTCCTCCTTGAGGACATCCTTTAGCTACTACGCCTCTGGTGGAACCATTCACAGTAAATTGAATGGCTCTGTCTCTCAGCATGCTGTCAATCCACCCGGCAATAGTGGTATCCACACCATGTTTGGACAGGGCCTGGCTTATGCTGGTAAAATTGGTTTTGTCAAAGGCTCCTTCAATGTCGATGAAGGTGCCTAGTGTAGATATTTTGTGTTTGAGATTGCCTTCTATGTAGGAAACCACCTTATGTAGGGCAGACTCTGTTGATTTGCCTGCAGAGTAGGCGTGTTGGTTTGGATTTAGGGGGTTCCTGACTAATGCAGTGCTCCTTATCTCCTTGTCTATTAGTCTCTCTAAAACCTTTAAAAGGAATGATGTGAGGCTAATTGGTCTGAATGATTTAGGTTGAGTGTAGTCTCCTTTGCCGGGCTTAGGGATGAAGACTACCCTGACTTCCCTCCATTTCGTAGGAATATAGCGGTGTGCTAGGCAGCTTCTGTAGATGGCTACGAGGTGGTCAATGAGACCTCCGTCGCTCCACCTCATCAGTCCTGGAAAAACTCCATCTAGTCCCGCTGATTTGAATGGAAGGAAGCTGTTGATTGCCCATCTTACTTTCTCCGGGTTGACAACCTTGTGGGCGGTGATCCAGTCAGTTTCAGATGGTGGATTCTCATCTTTTCCTTCCCATGTGCGACTTTCCGTTATGCGGCACCCTGGGAAGTGAGTGGTCATTAACAGTTCTGAGGTCTCTTGATCTGTTTTGGTGTAAGTTCCATCAGGCTTTTTCAGGAAACCAAGATTATGTACTGGTTCGCTGCACAGAATGTTTTTCACTCTGTTAGCCTCACTGTTGGTTTCAATATTGGTGCAGAAGCGTCTCCAGCATTCTCTTTTCCTGAGGCGAATACGCTTCCTGTAGTTGTATTGGGCTTGCTTGTAGGCGTCCCAGTCTTGCGCATCTCGAGAGTTCTTTGCTTTGTTGAACAACTTTCTCACCTTTCGGCGTAATTTCTCCAGATCGGGTCCCCACCAGTGATGTTTGTTGCCTGGCTGGAAGCTGGGAATAGAAAGTGGGCAAGTTTCGTCAAAGCTGGTGGTTAGTATTGTTGTTATGCGATCAACATGGTTATCAATATCCGCTGTTACCGCGTGAGTTGTAGGTGTGTCTAGACACTTTAGCTTCTCTGCGGTCAGAAGCTCGTACTTACGTCTATCCATCTTGCGTGGATTACGTCGAGGCTTAGGCGGTGTGAGAGTCATGTTTATGTTGTATTTGACCCAGCGATGATCGGAACATGACGCCTCATCAGATACATGCCGCTGATATATTACAGATATTAGCTGTAATAAATACACAAACATCTATCGAAAAAAAAACGCGCGTAAAAGTAGGTACCTAATACCTATATGATAGAGTAATAATTAACTATGGAAAATTTCATTTCGTTTTTCGGCGGTAGATGACACTGTACAAATTTGCATACAAAATTACTCTATTAAATTTATTTAATGTTCGTGCTACGGATTCTGAAATGATTTTTTTTGTGACAGTAAAATAAACCTATTTATCGCCTAAAGCTCTACACCCCTTTACAAAGCCACATTTGTAAAAACGATAACAATTGACATTTTAAAAATAAAAATGTTAGCGAAAACATAAATGAATGTCAATCCCACAGCTGCAGACCTTTTCAATAGCGAAGCTTATCTATCGCTTTTTCAAATGTGACAGCTACAGTGTCCACTTAAGGCGACATTATATGCAACACTAGCGCCACTCCCGCGAAAAAATAATTACCGTGTAAATACACAATTTATTAAAAATCCAAGTTTATGGTCCCTTTGCAAAGTATCAAATTGTTATTCAGAAACTTAATGACAGATAATTATTGTGGTATTTCTCGACGAAAATCAAAACGACAGCCGTTTTTAGCTTTTTTCACCACCAAAATTGCAAACAATGATCTGTTACTGAGTTTGTGTGTTTTATAAAATCTATTTATATTTCGCGAGGGGGACCATCAGCTTAGATTTTAATAAATTGTGTACCTATTTAGTATTTACCCGGTAATATGTTTTGCGGAAGTGGCGCTAGTGTTACATATAGTGTCGCCTTAATACGGTACATAGACCGAAAGTGGTGCTGTTTTTATTCAATATTGTTATTATAAAACATAATTTTAATAAAACTTTATGTTTAATTTTCAAGACCCATAGTCTAGTATTTTTAAAAGGTATCATTACATTCCCTTGTAATCATTTCTAGAAGTATACATCAAAACTGATAAAAGTGGCAGTTTTTGACACATTTGCTATTTATTTCCACGAATGATACCTTCTAAAAATACTAGACTATGGTTTTTAATAATTCCACGTAAAGTTTTATTAAAATCCTTTTTAGAACAACTTATTAAATAAAAACCTCTCAGCGCGCCACTTTCGGTATAGGATGCATCTAATAGAAACGCTTTTAACAAGGAGGCGATATACAAGCGCGTAATGGTCGTAATCTAGTCCACCTTCGCACATAACCGCATTCCCATTTAGCCTGTGAGCGTCGGACAACGCTGCGGACAAGTTGGCGGTCGGCGGACATATTGTGACGGGGCGCATCCATTACACATTCTGGCGAGACGCTTTGATGCTATCGCCGCTACTTAACGCATGGAACGTGTGTCTATTGAATTAATCGAAATAGCAGTGAATTGACTGTTAAAAAGGTATACACTTCTTAAACTTTCGCGCGTACAGTTCATTAGAAATAAAACAGTTTTTAAAACAAAAAGGCTGCTCATATTTGCTATAGTCCTCCCGTGACCACGGCCCCTGGAAAAGTGTCGAAACGTCGGGAATTCTAAAAACCAATAAATACAAACTAAATAATTCTAAAACTACACCTGAATTAATAATATACGCGCTGTAATAAAAAAGTGTTTTGTTTCTAATGTTAAAAAGGTTTTTCAAGTCAGCCAAAAACTTACTAAGCATGAGTTGAAATGCTTAGAAAGTGATTGTCAATCAAATCATTGAAAAACATAAAGGGGAGTTTATGCACAAAGTGATTTGTTAACTGACTTTGTCTTTGTCCAGTAGCTTGCACACCAGTTTTCACGGTGTCGTCATCTCTGAGGGTGGGTACCCACTTAGGTTCTGTGAACCTGCAACAGTGCGCCATAGTGTGTACGTGTGCGAAACTCGGTGCGCGCCCCGCATTTTTCGATCCGATGCGAACGAACACTAAGCAAGTAGAAGTTCGCAATAGCATCGACAATGAGCTCCATAACCCTCAACATAGGTTTGCGATCTTAAGTCGGTACCCACTCTGAGGTTCTGAGTTCGATCCCCAGCTGGGTCAATTTAGAAAAAAATAACTTTTCTTTATCGTCTCAGGTCTTGATGCTTGTGTTACCACCGTTGTCTCTGATTTCCATAACACAAGGGCTTTAGCTATTTTTGAATTGGAGCAATGTATGTGATATTGTCAATATATTTATTTTATTTACTTATTTATAATTGAAAAAAAAAGCAACATAAATGTACGGCGACATATTACAGAATCAGAAAGCAAGTCGCTTACTACAAAGTCGTCGTATATCAAAGTGCATTTGCTAATCTAAATCTGACACAAGGATAACAATAATAAATAAATAATAAATCTTAGATTAACTGTGAAGAAAAACTGAAAATTTATGTTGCAAAGACAAATCCAATCTGAACAAACACAGCCAGGCCGGTGCACCAATCTAAAACAATGAATAAAGTTTGCGAGGATCCAGTCGAGAGTACGGATTAATGGCGCCGCCGTCTCAGGTGCTAGATGTCGCTAGTGCCTATTGTTCTGGTATCTTTCATGTTTTAAACAGAACAATGAAGAAATAATGTCAGCTATTTGGTTACATAGGAAATATGAGAGTAAATAGGTATTGTTTGCACTGACTATAAAAAAACTTATAAGTATTTTTTTAGTAGTGTGGACTTGGTAGAGATTCGGCCACTTGCTTACCTTCACCAACATGATATCATAGGAAATGCCTATTCACTTATGCCTTGAATAAATAGACCTAGGTTTGGTTACTTACGAATTTCATAAATATTTTTTTTATTAACAGACATACTTTCAAACAGAAATAATAATCATTATGATGGAATGCAATTAGAGTGTCTATTACAAAGAAAATGATGCGAATGTATAAAATTCATATAGCTACATTTCTCATTTTCAACACAGAGATTAACATCGTCGTTTCACGTGTCATAAATTTTCAAACTTCAGTTATAACAAAATTCAAATACGTGCTCTAAATTTGGAGTTAGCTGCCTTACGACTACAATAAATAAATGGCTTGACAGGCAATACACATTATTCACTTTAACAACATATATCTAGTCTGCTGCATGACTTTAGCTTGTAGCAATTCATGGCAGATATATCACGATATGAATTGATAAAGTCACGAAATATTCATTGTTTTTTAAAATGATGTTCCAAAAATATTGTATAGTGCACACATATTCAGGGCAAGAGAAACGGAAAATCGAAACAACGAAAGTAGTTGTTCATGGAATTTTATTGTGTATCTCAATATGGAGTTTGATTTGTCAAAATTGTAGTAACATAAAATTCGAGTATTAGTTTCAAAAATTAAATTTTAAGACAATTAGTAGTCTTGGGTTCTAGAATTTCTTTTTGGACGCGTTCGTCAATCGATTGACAATTTGTTACTTTTGCTGTTCGACTGTACTGATGAGGCAAATTTTAAGAATAAAATACCTACAAATTTTGTTGAAGACGCGAACTTGAAGACTCGAACTTTTGAAACTCACACAATATAGCTAAAAAAACTATACAACAATTCCATAAATTCATTAAAGGTTTATGAAAATAAAAACGATCCCTAATAGTAGTTTATGAAACTGTTTTAATATGTATGAAACTGCACATAATTACCTAATTAAGTAGATAAAGTAGTGTAGGTACCTACCTACACTACTTTATCTACTCTCATACAATTGGGATTGAACCTACTAAATAAAAAGTTCAATATTAAAAAAAAGTAATTTCTCGACTTTGCTGGTCATACCAAGATTATGAGTAATTTCCGTCGCTGCGTCTAAAATGTAGGGCGGAGTCAAATTTCAAGCAAGAATAAAAAATAATCTTACAAAATGAGTTCAACAAAAGTAAAAATTTCAATAAAAACTTATTTGTATTGTACCAAATAATATACTAAAAAAAACACGATTCGCAGCAGATTATGTTCTCGGACGGGAATCGAACCCACGACCTTTGGATATCCGGTCCAATGCTCTGACCGCTGAGCTACCGAATCACTAGTGAGAACGTCGAATTTCTCCTAATATATCAACTCTTACGCTGCAAGCCAGCGCCATCTCACCAATGTACAAGGAATTATAATAATAATAATAAACATTTATTTCAGACGTTAAACATCCATAGATTGTTAGTAATATGTTAGTTACAATTTTTACTTAATCCTACGTTAGTATTGTTAGCTTATTTAAGTAATAACAGTTCATTTCTTAAACCCCATTGCAATTTCTACCCAGTGTCTTTGAATGGGGCAATCATGTCTGGCAGCAATCACCTTCAGAATACCGTTGCCGCTATCACGTAGTCGCTGTAGTAGGGAACAGGCTTTTTTGCGCATAATAGCATGAAACCCATCTGTGTGCGAGTCTGCAAACATTTTTGATGCGCTACAGCGCCATGACAGCCCCAACAGCATTCTAAAGGAGTTATTGTACTGAACACGCAGGGTGTCATAGGATCGCCGTGAATATGTCACCCACAGACCGCTCGTATAAAAGGACTGACAAAACGCTTTAAATAGCGTCACTTTCACCTCTGCAGTACATCGAGCAAATCTGCGGGCAAGCATATTACTTCTCACCGTTAACGCCCTGCGTTCCCTCTCTATATCTTCGTCATCCTTTAAGTCCTCCGTGATGATGTGGCCTAGATATTTAAATGTCTGCACTACTTTCAAAGCTACACCATTAAGACATACGGGGGGTATTAAACGTAGCCGCTGTCTGGGTGCCCTGAAGACAAGCATTTCACTTTTTGTAGAATTGTATTTTAGGCCATGCACCTTCACGTAAGCCTCGCAGATAGAAATGAGTTTTCTAAGCCCCGTTATCGATGGGCTGAGCAGCACCATATCGTCTGCGTAGCTTATATTATTAATGCAGGTGCCATCAATATGACAGCCGACATGTGTGCTGCTCAGCTCATCGATAAGCTGGTTTATATAAATATTAAATAAAATTGGTGAGCTCAATCCCCCCTGCCTGACACCACACTCCAGCCCGTATTCGTCTGAAAGGGCACCGACCCATCTCACTTGATTTCTCTGGTTAGCATACCAGTATCGCAGAAGGGATGTGTATTCCGCTGGCACACCCGCATCCCTCAACTTGTTCCATAGTACATCGTACGCGACCAGGTCGAAAGCTTTCGACAGGTCGAGGAAACACGCGTATACCGGCGTCCTTCTAGCGGTGTAATACTTGACAGTGTGTTTCAGACTAAGGATGGCACTCTCAGTTGACAACCCTGACCTGAATCCAAATTGAGCATCATGTAATGTAATATGTTCTAAGAGAAAATTATTTAACACACTGTCAAATATCTTAGCCGCTGTAGTTGCAAGCGAGATGGGACGATAATTACTCATATCTGATGTGTCACCTGTCTTATTTTTAACTATAGGCACCACAATTGTTCGCATAATCGCTTCGGGTAAGTACGAATGACTCATGCAGAGACTGAAAAACAGTGAGAGAACTCGCGGAAGATGTGGTCCAGCATATTTAAAATGTTCGATGCTGAGACCATCGTGACCAGGCGACTTCCCACGCACCATTCCAGTAATGATTTTAGCCACACTCTTAGCAGGTATTTTTGTATTTCGCCTTGTCACAATGGCCCCAACATCACTCCCCCCGTTGGGTACATTAATTATAGGTGACTGCACAAGAAAATGACTCCTGAAAGCATTGGCAATGTCCTTGTGGTCCATGGCACCATCTACACCAATGGGGCGGCTCGGCCTGATATTCATTTTATTTGTGTTTTTCCAAAAACTTCTGAAGTTCTTGGATGCATGATCAGAGGCTAGAATGTCCATTTTAAGTTGGTCTTGTCTGTTTTGACACCATTTTAATTTAGCCTTGAATATTCTCCTCGCCTCTGACATCTCATCGTATACACGACCACTAGTTGGCCGTCCCGCTAGCACCCATAACTGAAACTTAAGCCGTGCCTCCCCATGGGGACCCGCAACGTACTTATTCCATCCAATGACATTACCAACTCTTTCCCTACACTTTACCCTAAACGTTTTAATTGCTGCCTGTGACAGCGTATTTACAATATTACAATACATGTTATCAAGCACTAGATGATGATCTTTGTTAGCGCAAAATCCATCACAACATTCACTAAGTTCCTGTGGAAAATCTATCATTCTTAACTTAGCTTGACAAAGGTCACGATAACTATTAATCTGTTGTAGATGCCTTTCACCCCATAAGACATGATTCATAAACCTTGAGGCTGGTTCTGCAGTTTTAGGCTGAAGTTTACATAATTCAATTTTTATTACAAGTGGATAGTGGTCCGACCAATATACGTCATACAGTACTAATGCGCTAACAACAGTTTTCCGCGCTGATTCAGTGACAATACAGTGGTCCAACCATCTATTGCAGCCATGAGCATCACTATGATAAGTATAGGTATTTTCATCACACAACTCTAAATCTACACAAAGCCATTTCTGATCATTACAAAATATTAACATTTCATTACAAAATAATTCAGTAGGGTGGGCATTAAAATCGCCTAAAATATAAAAAGCTTCAATACCCTTATTTTCTTCTATTTCTATAATCGACCGAATTGTACCAAGACACTCACTAAACTCAGGTAAATTGTCATAAGAGTTTGTAGGCATATAGACGCTGAATATAACTATGGATCTATTACTTACAGTTATTTTCACTGCACAGACTCGAACATTATTACATTCTATCACTGATACTGACTTGAACACACTTTTACGCCACAATAGCGCGACACCGCCATAAGGTCTTCCAACAAGGGGGCCTGCCGCTGTGTCAACAGCTGACGTTCCGGTGCATCCAAGTTCATCGCCAACTGTGCCGAGCAGTGGCAGGTCATGAGGCATCAGCCACGTTTCCTGAAGGGCCACCACGTCAGCAAATCGGCACAACTCTCTAATATCATCTATTGATCTCTTGAAACATTTGCAATTAAAGCTAATTATGTTACTGTATCTATCCATTTAATAATTTATTTAATAATTCAATTCAATCAGTAATTCAATTCTTAATTCATTTATTCTTATTATCAATTATTTCTCTATTTTGCTTTTCATGATAATTCACAAAACGCCGAAACGATATGCCTGGTGGCCATAGCTTATCATTTAAGAATGTATCTATTTTGTATTTAGTTACAAAAAGCTTGTAGGCGTTGTAGTCTCGCTGCCGCTTCATGTTTATTTTCACTAAGGAAACCTTCTCCCGGGTTCTATTAAATACGTAGTCAATAATATCCTGTTCGGACACCTCTTTATCGACATTCGATATAAATAACGGAACTTTTATATCGGCCGCTTTAAATTTTTGATTTATTTGATCAGGCTCAACAATAGCACACCCCGTTTGACTTATAAAACGGTTTCTAAATCTCCGTTTCTGCACTAAAATCCATTCTTCGTCTTTCTTAGGCTCTGTCCATTCACCATTTTTCTGCGCCATCTCAGCAAAAGATGCGTGCTTTGCGTTATTTATTTCTGTGCAATTGCCATTCGCTCGACTAGGCAGCTCAGCTGTTTTTAAAACCGGTTGGTTATTATCAGTGACAGGGCACGGAAGCGGGTGACGCTGTGCACTTGTTGTCTCACTTGCTGTTTCAATATTTTCGTTTACCTGTGCGGCGCCGGCGGAGGACGGCAAACGCGATTTCTTTTCCTCATTTACATTTCTTACATTTGAGGGCGATGAGTGATTTGAGTGCACCGATTTATCATACGAATGTCGTAAGGGAGATGCATACTCCTCGAAATCGCTAAGCGTTGAAAGTGCCATCGGCCCGCTATCACAATAATTTGAACCACCTCTTCTATTCATATTTACGTTTTGATGCTCACTTGCAGTTGATTTTATTGCACAATGCTTATTAAAATAAACTTCTAAATCACTTTTTGTAGCGTAATCGTGTTGAATGAGCTGCACGGATTTTTCTAAAAGTAATATTTTCTTGAGCAATGGCGTCACATCAATATGATCAAATGTAACGGGTGGTAACATCAATTGAATACCTTTCCAGATATTTTAAACAATTAATTAAGATGAGAAAGATATAAAACACGAGTTTTTCTAGTATATTATTTGGTATTATATAAAAATAGCATTGTGAATGCTAAAATCTCAAAATTTAAAAATTATTTGTATTGCTTTAAAAATAGCCCGCCCCGCTTAAGCGATACCACAGACTGAATAAATACTCTAATAAGGAGTAATGTAATCCATGGTCCCAATGAAGATATAAATAATGAGTGTTACAATATTTATTTTTTTCAATTTCGGTATTGCGTGTATAAAGTATGTCAATATAAACTCGTTTTGAAGTTTATAATTCGAACTTTACAATATAAGAATAGACAAAAAAAATACTAACGAATTTAACGATATCTTGTATCGAATTTTATTACTAAAAGTTCAAATTCAATCAACCATCGGCCATTTTTAATGTTGGAACACAGACCTCCCTAATGGATGGATAAGGAGGATGGGTCATAACCTACCACGCGGGCCCAATGCGGATTGGTGGGTGTTAACCACTGCAAATGCAGCCGGGACGGTTTAACGTGCCTTTCCAAGAACGGAGGAACTCGAGATAGTAAATTGTTGGTCACGATCATCAATCCATGACCATGACCGACCCTCGCGAAAGTTGCTTAGCCTCTGCAATTGCTGGGCCAGGCGCTATACCACTGCGCCACCGAGCTCCTCGATCGATTTCAATACACAAATAAATAACAAGAATATAAATTTCATCAAAATGAATAACGGCTCTCACAATTGTTATCTTCGATAAAAAAAATGAAGCATTGAATAATTGGAAATATTTTTGCATCGTTTTCCATTCCGCTGCTCCCAATTCCGCAAACGCCTCCAGCGAAGTAATTAGTGCGATAAAGTCGCCCCGTTTGTATCCAGCTTAAATAATTAAGGGTTCAATGTCAGTCACGAGTTGATTTCAGTTCGATGGAGACACAGCTTGAACTGTTCTATTTATTCTGAAAAATATCGACTCATTCGACCGAGTTTTGTTGGTAACGATCATAATAGGTATTTCTCAAAGTCAAAGTTAGTCTTATTTAAATTATGCGGATTGTTGGGTGTGTCATAATTAAAATAAGTGTAAATTGATAGCTAGCCAAATGTTTATAAGATACAGGCCTCGGGCAAGAATCCTGAGCGGTGAGAGAAATTGAAGAGGTTACTGCGCATGTTTGCAGTCGCCCCGCACCAAGTTCCCCGCCAAGGAGACCTTATGACTTCTGCGTATTAAGAAGCCGCCGGACAATCTTCTGCGTTTTAAGAAGCCGGCGGAAGTGAACTTCCTATACAAACGTAATACCAAAATGATTTGCATTTTGAGCATAATTCACTGTCACGGTAATGGTATTTATACAGTATTGTAACTCGGCCCTGTACTTGAAATAATTACCTACAGCCACGAGGTACGTCCACACACGATAGAGCTACCAGTTATATTAGCATTACCGTGCCGTAGGTGAACACTGGCAGGACATATTGGTCGAAGACTTTGCTTTTTAGTCGTAGTGGAATGTTAAAGCAAAGTATTATGTTTATTAGCCTCAAAAGCCGACCGTTAAATATTAACTGTAAATCGCATACATTTTTAAATGGTTTGGTATTTTGTTTTATTTAATAGAACCCTAGTCAAATACTGTACCGAATAACATCACAAGAACAGTGAGTTATGCTTAAATTGCAAATCATTTTGGTATTAGGTTTGTACATGAAGTTCACTGTCTGCCGCGGCTTCTTAAATGTCACCGCTCAAGATCCGTGCCGAAGCTTTTATGTTTAAAGAGGTTCAAAGGGTCCATAGTATAGGTATACACCTCTTGTGTCGACTTTGCTATGATTATTTTTATTATCATGGCAATAAATTTTTACGGTTGAAATACGTTATAGAAAAACTATTGATTATGGTGGATGGAGGTATGCGAACGCAATGTTCACTATACGGGGCTAAATGGTACATGCGGTTTTATAGGTCAATTTTGCGAAGATAAACTTTGTGTGATTTGATAAAAAACCCTACGTAGCAAAATCTATAATTCTATAAATTTTACGCATGTATATTTTGCAAGAACCTCTTTCAATATAATATGTTTAATATTGCACCTGCTTATTCTGCGAATTGTACAGTTACGAAGTTTTTTTACCTTATCATTAATTTAACTTATTTAGGTAAATACCAATAAAAAATTTACCTAAAAAACCTTCCATACCTTAGTAAACGAGTTGAGAATTATCAAATGGATTTGATTAATCAAATATAAATTACGTTGCATGATTATAGAGAAAAGCATTAACGTTCATCGGGTGTAACTGATTTCACATTGCAATTATTTGCCAATTAACACAGTTAGCAGAGCATTCATAAGATCAATGGATATAATACCAATATTGAATTAAGATTTTACATTTGCGTTTTTACGGAGTAGAAGATTATTTTACTTTCTGTTTTTTAATAAGTTCAAGTAACAAGTCAAAAAAATATATTTCAGTATTGCAGCTAGCGAAATTATTACTTGAAGTATGTAAGCATCTTGCTCAAACATAGCACAGCGAACAGCTAAATTAACGTTAGCAAAGAGGAAGCGCTCCGATTCATTCGAAGTTCAACATCGGCGGATTGAAGAGCAATACGGAAATTAACTTCAAATACCGCACGATTACTGACGATCCGGATTTTGTATAAAAAAATACTATCGGAAAGCAATTAATTCGGGAATTGGCCGGCTGCGGACTCCACGCCGCCCCGTGCCGCCCGTGAAACCCGACAAATGGTGCACGTCATTTAATTCTGCTGATCTCATGTTTGTGCGCCCATCATATTTAAATTGAATTTTGGAATACGTAGGAACGCAAACAAAAGCGGATTATTACGCCACTCTCAGTACGACTGAGCAAGTTTTAATATTCGTTTATTTCATTTCGAATGTCAATAGTTAGCTCAATTTACTACCATTAAAAGAGTCATTTGATGACCTCAGTGGTCGAGTGTCTTTGTACACCGGTTTTCAAGGTCACCGTCTCTGAAGTCCCGGGTTCGATCCCCGGTTGGTTCAATTTAGAAAAACGAACTTTTCTATATTGGCTCAGGTCTGGGTGTTTGTGATACCACCGTTGTCTCTGATTTCCATAACACAAGTGCTTTAGCTACTTACTTTGGAATCAGAGCAATGTATGTGATGTTGTCAAATATTTATATTTATATATTTATATTGGTTTTTGGCATAATATGAAGATGTTTTTATTAAGTAACTCATCACTGAGAAAATAATAACAAAAAAAAAAAATAGGAACATTCTGATAATATCCGAGATAGCTCAATAATAATACATTACTGCAGCGGCATGCAACACAGTTTACACAGGCATTGATGGACAATTGTGTAAATGTGGGCCGAGGCAAAGCCGAGGAATGCCTTGTTGCGGCCGAGGCTTGTATAGAATAGAATAGAATAATTATTTATTTTCGAAAAATATAGTTACTTTTCTCAAACAATGCACAGAAGTTAAAATTATTTTCATCACTTTCATTTTCCTTGCTTGTATGATTTATTTGTTTTTTATTTCTCACTTGTGACGTCATTTTATGTTAACGTTATTTTAATTTACGTTAGCGTTTTTTATTCGGGCGTTAGCGCGCTCGTGAAGCTCTGTTGGCGTGATTTGGTACTTTCCATTTGCAAAGCTAGTTCTAATATTTATTGAAGATGAGACATAGTTACAGAGCTCGCAATAAAATACTGCAAGAGGTATCTCAAGGCCTATCATAATATGATATAGTGTTTAGGGTGTATCTAGTACATGAGTCGCAGCACCTACTCGCTAGGTATTATGACGAACTCCGTGGTCGAGTGGCTTTGACACCGGATTTCAAGGCGGCACCATCTCTTAGGTTCCGGGTTCGATCCCTGGTTTGGTCAATTTAGAAAACAAACTTTTCTATATTGGCTCAGGTCTGGGTGTTTGTGATACCACCGTTGTCTCTGATTTCCATAACACAAGTGGTTTAGCTACTTACTTTGGAATCGGAGCAATGTATGTGAGTTGTCAAATATTTATTTATTTATATTTATTATTAATTTGTGCGCCTAAACATATTGATACTGGGTGCATCAACCTCTCTACATCAACTGAAGTTATTGAACAAAATTTAAAATTTGGCGCCATTTCTGGAGATTCCTGTTTCGGCCGGTAAGTGTGCAGTTGACGTAGGCATTTATTTTCTCTTCATGTCTTCAAGACTCGGGTTGTAACGTAAAATAGCGTCTGACTTTTTACATATCTTTTTGTTATTGAATAAAGAAGGGCTTTGGTGAGTTCGATTATTGTTTCTGTATTTCTATTAATTTAAATAGAGGCTATCCGATGTCCAGATGTCCAGTAAGTAATAACTTATTACTAAATAATATTCTAGAATCTGACCGCTGAGTGACTCGATAGCTCAGTGGTCAGAGCATTGGACCGGATATCCAAAGATCGCGGGTTCGATTCCCGTCCGAGAACGTGATCTGGTGCGAGTCGTATTTTTTCTAGTATATTATTTAGTATAAAATATATAAAAATAGCATTGTGAATACTAAAATCTCAAAATTTAAAAATAACTTATTACGTACTGGACTAACAACAAACAAACTAACAAAACTATACACACTGTTTTTTCCTTTGAAACATTAAAAACTTATATATTCGACCTTATTCTATACAATAACCAAATACATCTGTAGATACATACAATGTTCTAATAAAGATGGTATAACTATATCTATCTATATAATAAGGCGAGTTTAATCACTGAGTGTTGGATTGTATCTATAGCAATTTTACTAATACGATAAAAACGCGTTGCGGTTAACGTGCATAATCAGATAGCTCTGCTACTCGGTTAATAATATTATTTATTAATAAAGCTAACTAACTGATTAGGGTAGGTATACTACTTTAGTTAATCCTTATTTCGAAGACTCCTTTTTCATTTTAGAATAACGGCAGCACCTCAAGATATTCATGTATTTTCAGAAAAAGAATGAATCAAATCCGGAAAATATTCTTAAGGAACTCTATTTAATAGGAAGAGCGTAAACATTGAATTTTGTTTCGAGTCACTAGCCTCATGTACTTTCATGCATACTAACATATTTTGTATAACTATAATAACAATTTAATTGTTATTGATTTATATCGTTTTTTTTAATAGCCCTTTCCACGAGCAATTTTCCTGGAATATTGGATTCTTCAATTAGTGCCCTAAACCGCAGGTCCGTCTTAATTCAAAGCTTGAATTGGTGGAGAGGCGGGCAATTATTATGCATAACTTTACAAGGGCCATTGTCTTCAATAGTGCTTCGCCAATACAGTACGAACGATTTCAAATTATTCCTTGCCTCTAAAACGAGGTATTTTCTCTCTAATAATAATCGAAATAAATATAAGACAACATCACAAACATTGCTCTGATTCCAAAGTAAGTGCACTTGTGTTATGGAAATCAGAGACAACGGCGGAACTACAAACACCCAGACCTAATCCAGTATAAAAAAGTTCGTTTTCTAGATGGATCCAGCCGGGGATCGAACCCGGGACCTAAGAGATGGCGACCCCTTGAAAACCGGTGCACAAACCACTCGACCACGGAGGTCGTCAAAATAAAACAAACAAAAGGATGCCGTTGTTAACAAAAAAAAAAAAAAATAACTTTTTAGTTGTTTGTATTTTAAAAGCTTGCTGTTACATAATAAAAAAAGGAAAAATAATTTGGTTATTCACAATAAGGCTAAAATTAAATTAATAATTATCAACAGTTTGAAAAAATAAGCCAATATAATTCTAAATCAAAGTTTTAAATCAAAAGAGACATTCTAAATATAAACCCATTTTCGTACACGTATCTTTTTAATCTTTGACAGTCTGTTTAATTACAGTATTCGCGGTAGTACACGAGTAAGTTTATATCGCAGGAGGTAATCATGATTTGTTGCATATAATGGACATTTTCGTATTGAACTCTTTAGCGGATATTTAATGCAATGCTCATTTATTATCATTAGGTACAAAGCTTGGCTTGGCCTGGAAGACATTGCTCTTAAGCAATAAAGTCGCCTTTTGTGTGATTTTGTCCTTTTAAATTGTGGTTTTTTATTATATTTTATATTTGTGTGGAATAAAACGTTTTCTTACGATTATTATTTTTAAAGTTTATTTCGTTCGTGCGGTCAACTTGATATATTTCCACTTTTATCTTTCGCTTCCGTGAAGCCATAAAATGGGGGGAAACAATTTTAAAAAGCTATGACTACGCAAACAAAGACGAAGGAATTAGTTTCCGCTTTCAAAGTGTCCCCGCTTAGATTTTAATATTTATAAAATCCTGTTGAAGACCGAAGTTGAGCGAAGTGTCCACAGTTTTTTTGTGGACCCCAAAGTTGGCATTTTCATAACTCTTTCTTTGCCGGGAGGAGTTTAACAAGTTTTTCGCTGACACAACAACCCTCAGTCATGGCTTTTAGTCACGTTAAATAGAATGCTAATGATTTTGCCTTCTCGCTTAGAATATAATTAGTGGAAGAAAGAACCCGCGGCGTCTTAACTTAAGCTTGCCCATTTCAATTCTGATGTAAAGATTGGCGATTATCTACCATATTTGGCTTTGTAAGGCTATTTCCAAACACCTTGTAAGCATAGTAGTAAACTTTCTTGCACATTCTTGGACTGATATCGCTGCACTTTATCTATACCTACCTAACCAATGTCGCGTATGTGCATTTTGCGTATTGAACTTTTTGCTTACATTTTGCGTACCTATGTATGTTAAGCGTATTGTACATTTTGCAAGAGGTGCACATTTTGCGAATTGTACATTATGCTACAAAGGGTTTTTTTTATCAAATCACAACAAAGTTGATCTTCGCAAAATAGATACACAGACACTTTATTAAATGCTAACGATTTGGCCTTCTCGTTTAGAATATAATGAGTGGAGGATTCTGATCTTTTGAATGAATAATCAGCGATTATCATTCAAAAAGTTTGTTATATTTTCCAATTCTAAGTATAATTTATTTTACAATACATGGTACAAACCATGTGATTGCTTTGACCACACCAATATATTATTTAAGAAAGGAAGAAAATAATTCATTATGTAAAAAATAAAACAAAAACATTTCATATTGTTATTGTTTAATTTTATATTGTTACAATTTTGTTGAATCGAATAAAACATCTCGGATTGTGCCATAGCTTGAATTGGTAGCGATGGTTTATACAACATGTTACAAAAGTACCCCTAATGCCGAATAAGGCAGATAGGGACCATCTAACTGAACAACTTTTACTATGGGACCAACTCTGAAATCGCGGAAAAAAAATCAGCTGTTTCATACATTTTGATATTTTCGATTTTAATTTTTGTATGAAACAGCTGATTTTTTTTTCGCGATTTCAGAGTTGGTCCCATAGTAAAAGTTGTTCAGTTTGATGGTCCCTATCTACCATATTCGGCATTAGGGGTACTTTTGTAACACCTTGTATATGCAACTGTTGTAAATTACATGGAGTATTAGCATTTTTGTATTGCTACACTATTATACATATCTTATCTTAAAAATGCGTAGCATTTATGGGTATAAAAATAATAGCCAAATTAAGTTTATTCGAATACTAAAACAAAACCGAATATTCATACAGCAACAAAATCTGACAAGAACTTTGTCGCTGCGAACACAAACAATACACGACGGCGACAATCCGCAAAATATTAAGGTCTGTGTATGAAGTCGTTATCTTGCTTCAACCCGCGAGTGTGACAAAGTGGCACCTATAAAGGCAGTTCAAGCGACAAAATACTTGAATATCAGCCACACGGAGCCAAGAATTATATGCCATATAATATGTAAAATTAGTTCCAGATGTGTTATGAATGTATAAGCTTAATATCTTTGTTCATTACTATCGCGATGTCAAACAAGGTCATATTACTTATAATCGTGCAATATCTTATATTTAATTACGTAATTCCCATTCTATGTATTTTCGATATTTATATTTTCAGTTCCAGTAAGAAAAGACATCTGCCAGATTACAATAATTGTGATATTGCGCGACTTTTAATTAACTTACAAGGTTTTTATTATGCTGCATTTTATACTGCCGTTCTTTAGTAGTAGAGTGTAGTGGTTATGAAATTTTGTATAAATTTAAAACCAGTTCAGCCCCTCTACTGATGCGTAAACAATAAATTCACACAATGTCAAAAAACACAGCTATTCAATGAATGTATCGTTTCATAAATTGGATAAAAAATTACTACATCAAGAAAGACGTTCATTGAACATCATAGTTTCCTGGTACCTATCGCATCGTATATCGCTCAATTTTCTTAGCTCGGCGTGACTGTATTGTTCGCGAGTTTTGGGCACTTCTGAACAAAGTTGGCTCGAGTGTTTGCGCTCCCGGCTCTTCGGTAAATTGTTATTCATAGCTGTATAAACGCCCCCGCCCGAAAGAGTGCTTCACTCATCTTATCTCTCGGTTAATATCATCTCTAGTTGTAAGGAAATTATTTTTCCCCTCCCTGTTTTGTTTCTAAGTAGTTAGAGGCAACTTGGCGCGGTATAAGATTCGTTCGTGGTAAGATTTCGCTTTAATGTTTTCTAGTGGTCGTTTGAATTTTGTTTTTTGTAAGTTAAATTTATTCATGCCTGTTAATTTACTTAATAACAAGTATTAAGTATTTACAAACTTCTTGGACAAAAAATAAAATAAAGTAATTATAAAAAAGTGTCTCGATCCAATTTTGAGGAATGTCGAAAAACACTTTAGAAAAGCCAGTATTCTAAAAATGCCTACCTACCCATATTCCGGTTTTCAAAGCACTGCTGTGGTTTGGAATAGTTTTTAATATAAACAAAGTCATTAAAGAATTACTAATTTTAGAGGGTGAGGATGAAATATTACTTCAGCAATAACAGCCTCGAATCATTTACACCAAAACTTCAAGGAAAAATAAGGACGGCAATAGTTTTCGTAGTTCCAAGATCATAAGATTGATAACGGACATGCGCAATTCCGCTTTAGCGCAGCTTCTCAATGAACACGAGGTTGTCCGCGTCAAACCAAAGTGTATCATATTTCACAAAGTTAGGGTTTATAATTTGAATGTTTAGGTTTTATTGTGTGCAGCAACGCATTGGCACGATGCTATAAAGATGCGTCTCGGCGATCATGCCGCACATATGCGCGGCGACCGCACACCCACGCAAAAATGAAACTCGTACTAAATTGTCTTGCATGTGTGTAGAAAACATTTGTGTGTATATAAAATTTTGTTAAAGCAAGATAGGGCAAAAGAGAAATAGCGCGCGTAAAGCGGGCGTTCTGGCGGCGCGCCGCTCACTGACAGTTGTCAGTGTATTGTCGAACACAGAGAGGGATGGTAGTCTCGCCCCGCTGAATTTTGGCGCTAAATTTCACGATCGCGATCTCCCACGTGTTGCACGATTAGTGTGGAACTGTTATGGGTAATAATGTTATGGACTTGAAAAGCGCCTGTGACGATATGAGCTCGTTAAGTTCTATGGAAAAAGTTACTTTGAACTCATGATCGTGCTGTGTCACTGTTTTCTTCGAAGGTATGAGAAAGTAAGTAAAAAGTTTCATAACACTTAGCAACTCAACAATACAAAAATCATTGACTATTAAGAATTTATGACCTCATTATTGAGAACTTATACTTTTTTTAAATACGTAAAAAACAAACTGAAATTATAACTACAACTAATTACCAACAAAGTAACTGATTAGAAATATTGTTTTCACCTCTCCAACACGAAAAAGGCGATTTTAGCGCGTAAAAACTCACAGCGAAATAAATCCGAGCGTGAGGCATAGTTTTTTTTTACACCTTTTGAAGTAATAAAGAAAAAAAAATAGAGTGACAAGAATAAGATTTATTAAATTTATATGTAATGATTAAATATTCTTAGATGTTGTTAGACATGGATTAAAAAGTATAAAAAAATAAAATACAGAGATGCCAAGAAGTTTTATATAAGGATTGTTGAAAAGGAAGATTGATAAAACGAAATAAAAATTATGGATGAAATGAGGTTGCACGTATGAAATAAATATAAAATAAGAAAAATTAATGAAATATAATAACTAATTAGTGTTTTAGGGTTGTAAATGAATAAATAAGATGGAATATTAATAAATAAGAGAAAAACACAACGTAAACTAAAACAAAATTGGGGGAATCTACTTTACTCTTTACTCTATGAATATTTTTTTTCAGCATAGGTTTGATTGAACAATTTTTGTAATACATTACAAAAAAAAAAAGAGTAATTCGTAATTCAATTCTTGTTTGTTATCGGTACTCGCAACACAAATGGACTTTGGTCTCTTGTACAACAAATAACTATTATTCACTTATTATTTTTCTGTTATTAAAACAGATTTTTGTAATTTTAGCGTATCTCGTTAAAGCATAGTCATCTATTTATCATCAAAACTAAAAGAGAACACAATGTTTTCTGCTGACTTTGGCTGTTGACTTTAGTGAAAATATTTTTTTTACAAATGTATGCGCTTTATCTGAAACAATTAATACGAGTAAACCTTACAAAACTGTTATGTCAGTTATGTTATGTTCAGTACATTATTATTTTTTGCTTTTTAGTCAACGAGCAAAAACTAAAAATTCACCATCTCCTATTGGAGTACTTGTCAAAACGAATCAAACGAACCCAAACTCGATGGGGTTGTGTGGTTTTATTATAGAGTTCCTGTATTCTTCTTTCAGCTCCATCATCAGACCCTAGACCTTATTTTGCAAGAGAGTACTCGTCAAAATGAATCAAACGAGCCCAAACTCGATGGGGTTGCATGGTTTTATTACAGAGTTCTTGTTGCCTTATTCCGGCTCCATCATTCAGACTGGACACTATTACCCAACAAAGTACTCGTCAAGACGAATCTAACAAGCCCAAACTTGATAGGGTTATATGGTTTTTTTAAGTTTTCCTGTGGCTTTCTTCCGGCTCCATCATCAGATCAGCTCAATAACACACCATAATTTTACATAGCATTCCAGTTCTGACCTATGTTCAAAGTTTAGCTCATCGGGAAGCTAGTATAAAATCGTTTGCAAAATTGGTGGACAAACAAACAATGAACCATACGAGAAAGCAACCTAATAAAAACGTGTTAATATATGTATATGAAGATTTTTTGTCGATTCAGTTTTTTGAAGTTTTTCAAAATGGCAGAGATAGAAAAATCATATTTCAGCCATTACGAAAAATGTTCAAAAATGTTACAAACTTTAGGACTACAGTCCCTAGATTCACTAGTTGTACTATTTTTTTTAGCAAAGGTTAACATTGAAATTGTTTCTTTTTTACTTTTTATTATGGGAATTACACAGGCCAGGCTGACAAAATTCGCTGTATTAGGAGCTATTTATCTTAAAAAGTAAAAATGATTACGTGTTAAAAAAATACATAATTATGTTACTGATATACCTTTTATGAAGAAAGATTAGTAGTATTAAATTTTATTTTCAATTATTAATGTATTTTTCTTTTTTTTTCTAAACACCTATTTTTCATTGATCGCTAGAGCACACGCTGATTTGTACTTTGATGTTAAAGCTTTTAGTTCGATTTTACTTCGAACGTAATAAAGCTGCTAATTCTGGCTTATGGAAGCGGTTTTGTTCTTATTTAGAATGTACAAAACTCATTCTCGTAGTACTGCCGTCAAATCTGCTACGGCGTAGCGCGCTACAGTACAAGATACAATACGAGTATTTACCGTGCTTTTGTGTTCGTAGTGAAAGCCAGCCTTTGCATATAATTAGATTTATAAGTATCAGTTATATAAAAAAAAAACTTGTTTGATTCAGAAGATTATTGAATAAACGCAATCTTTTGTATCAAACAATTATATTTTTATAAAACTGATAGTTATAAATCAACTTATATACCGTTCAAAACGTCAATTTTAACGGTTTTTTTACCGGATTTAACGGTTTTTTTACTGTAAAATAACGTTAAATTTCAAGTAACGTTTTCAAGCCCTGAAATTAAGTGTTAGTTTCTTTTATTTGGTTGCAGCACCGATAAACTGCGAAAAAATGTAAATGCTGCCTTATGAAAGTCATTGAAATAATAACCATTATCCCAATTGACTGACTTACTAGCCGACCGACGTTAAATTGACTGACTTTTGAATTGCCAAATTTTATAATTTAGCGACCATTCGGATTATTTACTTATCATAATCGTACCCATACAGGATTTTGTATTTTATTATCATCATCATAATAAACGTCATTTATAGGAATTTTGGTTCCTTGTAAAAGGTTTTGTAAAGGCGACGAATACAAGTACAAGTACCGGTGTTAGTTGCTATTCACAGCGCATAATAAGTTTGTTTGTTTGTTACGCTTTCAAGTCTTAACTACTCAACCGATCATCATGAAATTTCGCATACACGCTGTCTAGGGTACAGAAAAGGACATAGGGTACCTTTCATTATAAAAAAGTAACTGTCCGCGCAAACAAATCCGAAGGTGGCCGTTAGTAACTCATGTAAAGTTGTGTAACTCTATATATATAACCTTAAGATAAATATTATTAGAAAAAATACTAGAAAAAATCGACTCACCCGTAGCACCTCAGACGGGACTCGAACCCGCACCCTTGGGATTCCGGCCCAATGCACTGACCAATTATGCTACCGAGTCGCTAGTGGGAGCGGCGAAATTTTCTAGTACTTTTAACTTCTTCGCTGCAAGCCAGCGCAATTTCATCAATGTGAGGAAATACCCCCACATTCGAAAGAAACATCTTTCCAGATGTTTTGACAATCGATCAAGATGAAACAGCTATATAACTTTATTAAATTTAGACTTTTCGCATTCACAATGCTATTTTTATATTAAGATAAATATTATTAGAAAAATTTATCTTAATATAAAAATAGCATTGTGAATGCGAAAAGTCTAAATTTAATAAAGTTATATAGCTGTTTCATCTTGATCGATTGTCAAAACATCTGGAAAGATGTTTCTTTCGAATGTGGGGGTATTTCCTCACATTGATGAAATTGCGCTGGCTTGCAGCGAAGAAGTTAAAAGTACTAGAAAATTTCGCCGCTCCCACTAGCGACTCGGTAGCATAATTGGTCAGTGCATTGGGCCGGAATCCCAAGGGTGCGGGTTCGAGTCCCGTCTGAGGTGCTACGGGTGAGTCGATTTTTTCTAGTATTTTTTCTAATAATATTTATCTTAATATAAAAATAGCATTGTGAATGCGAAAAGTCTAAATTTAATAAAGATATATAACCTTTTTACACTTCTGCAGTAGGTATGCGTGTATAGCATAATAAATACGCACCGCAGAATCTCATATTTCGTTGTCTAGAGACGTGATACCGCAGCGAGCAGATGTCAAATAAATATCATAATAATGTTCCCTCCGCTCTTCATAAATACGCCTTGCCGTAAGCTAGTCGATTGCTGCTGGCGTTTGTGTGTTTTACTAGTTTGTACGCGACATTGAGTGATATAGCCAGCAATTTCATGTTGTTTCTGGTCTTCTTGGTCTTTCGAATGTCTTTTTATTAATGTATCATAGCATATTAATAAGGTCGTATCAGAAAGTCAAGCACTGAGTGGATACCATACAGGGCCAAATAATAGTATTTAAATAATAATTTAATTAACATTAATATATTAATTACAATAGAATAGCTAGAGAGGTTGCGACGAAAAACTACAAGAGCTATCTCTAGGTAATATTTTTCCATATTCAATATTTTTTAGTACAGACGGTGTACCTAAAACATGCCAGGTGTTAAGGTACTGGAACACGTGCCGCCGCTAGGGGTTCCACTACCTGACCTCGCGAGTGGGTGCTGACTCATGTACCGTAGAGCATGTTTGAATCTAACATACTCTGTACTAAATTTAATAAACTAATATTGAATAAATGGGCTTTGAGATAGCTCTTGTAGTTTTTCGCTGCGAGCTCTCTAGCTAGAAGACCTCCTGATTTTATAAACTCGGTACAAACTACAAAGACTTAGTTTTAAATAATTTCAAATTAAAAAATTTCAGAAATTTATAAATATTAAAATAGTAGTACTTATAATACTAAATTGTGAATGCTAAAATCTCAAAATTTAAATTATAGTAGTACTAAATTCCAAAACAATACTAAAATATACGCTGTAATCCGTAAAAGTGTTATATCCGCTGTAATCAGCTGACTTTCCACAACAGACTTGATGACTAATGATGATGATAACCAGACCGATTTCGACCATGGCGACTGCATCAACTGCTTAATTATTTGTTGTCGTGCGTTCGCTCGTCGTTACATAAGCCACATTCTTATGTAACCAATCTTCTTTGCGAAGATCCTCTTATATTGCGGGCATGCGAGCACACATTGTCATAGATTGTAATTGATCGCTACGGGCTTTCAATTGATCGCGTTTTGTGTTATCTCATTATCAAAAGTGTTTCACATAAACCTGGCATTAAAAGAAGTGAAAAATATTCCACTGCACCAAATAAAGACTAAAGAATACTATAACAGTTCGCTATAACTTATATTTTAACTTGAATATCCTTGCAAATTTTACAATAATAGTTACACCACATGCATATGACAATATGCATGCAGTCGCAGCTGTAAAGTGCAGTTTTAAAGCCTGTCATTCTAACTTGGTGTAATCTAAACGTCACCTGCATTTTCGTGCATTTGAAATGCGTTTGAACAATGAACGCCTTTGTCCGTAACTTGAACAAAGAGACAAAGAATAAACTTAAAATAACTTCGAGATTGTATTTTAGAAAAAAATATAATTCGATATTTGTTTCAGTGAAATAAAGAAAAATGTGTTATTTAATATCTTTATTTTAAAAAATAGTTTTTTATTTTGCCGAATCTAAGTGATAAAATAAACGTTTTGATAAGGAACTCCACTTTCTTAAGATTCTTGACAAGCTATATTTAAACTAGAGATTATCAACATACTTGTTTTTAACTTAGTTTACTGTTCGCAGTATGATATATTTGACTATTTTACCAATGTGGTTTTTGCCATGTTTTACTAATGAATCATTTGTGCCTAATGGTTCAATTCAAACATGATTTGTACTTTGTTTACCGCACATCCGGTGCTAAAGATTTAACTTACATTTTGTTAATTTTCAGAAAATTCAATTTATGTTTTTTTTGCTACTTTGGAGTTTGGCTTGAAACGACAGGAGCTAGAACGTTCCGACAAATTGGTAAATAAAGATCAGATATCCTTTTATAACAAAAAAACTCACAGATAAAAAAGGTAGTACCACCCCCCTAAAAAGTTGCGTCACTGTTTTCCCAAAGATAAGTAAAAACTTGACTTAACATACAGTTACGGCATTGTTTCTCTAATAAACAAATACAACAAATGGCATAACTTACAGTTGCGACGAACTATGCCCCAGCGACGTCCACGCTTATAGGGGGTCCCCCGCGCAACAAGCGCGTATCTGACTGATCAAACGCTGTTCCACCAATAAACAGTGCAATTTCACATTAAACCTACAAAGACATATAGCGCAATCTACCGCAAAACGAAGGAATTGATGCGTGTTTGTTTCGTTGTACAATCTCACAATTTTTAATATAATGGCGTTCATAATTCATTTTCGTGATTTTTGCAGTTAAATCTCTGTAGCACCGGATGTGTGGTTTGTACTTTGTACTTTAGTCTTTGGTTCATAGCTCAAAATAGAGGATGAATTGTATGGTGGTAGTAAATGCGAAACCAATCAGTATGTTTTCTGTTGCCTATTTCATTGTTTTTTAAATAATAACTATTAAGATAATAATCTCTACAAAACTCTATTTTTATTAGTTTTAGAAATACATAAAACATTGTTACTCGACCGCCAATACATTTCAAAACCACGCAACACACATTTCATTGACATGAAATCAATACCCACTGGTTTCAACTTTTCAAGTTAAATTCAATAAGAAATAAGTTTGCGCTGTCAAGAATATAAAAGAAAAGACCCTGACGATACTTTTGTGGAAAGAGTCGCAATCAGCTGTTAGACGGAGTTAGACTTGGCGAAGCGTATAGAAACTAAAATTGCTGGGAACAGTTTTAAAAGTGTACCCACCTGTTTTACTGAGAGGTGAAACTTTAAAATATTCACGTACGAGTATCTCTCTATTAAAGACAGGTGAGGCTTCGACTTTTAAAAGAACAGCAGTGAGTTTTCTTCTGTTCGTATTATTTTATAAAATTATTACACTAGCTGCCCCACCCCGGCTTCGCACGGGTGGCGCCATCTATTATATTGCGTTTTAAAATGACGGAAAAGAGAAAAATTGTTATGGTACGTCTTTCCGTAAGTACAATTTTTCAAAAATTTACTTTTATGCAAACCTTGTCCTCAACTAAAAAATAATGAACAATTCAGTGCAGTCATTATGAAGTTATGCGCTTATATACATTTCGGCGATTTATTTTTATTTATATAGATTAGAAAACATTTCTAAAAACTATCAGTACGTGCAAAAAAGTGCAATGTGCCAATCTTCACTAAACAAAAAACTGTTTGCACATGAAATATATTTATAGAAAGGTTTTATTCAAGCCAGTATGCAACATGCTCTACTTTACTTTGGACCCATTCAATGTTTTACGCTCATTACATCGCTTTTTCATTGACTTGTACACGGGGACATTTTGACTTTCGCCAGGACACAGATTTGAATTTGAAATAAGTCAGGGGTCCTATTTTTGAAATCATTCCACGGTCATTCAGCTGGTATCGAGCTCTCTATACTACTTTATTTTCATTGGACAGCCATGTCGAATGAAAATTATTTTTGAATCCTTTGACTAGAGTCGAGCGCTTTTTCTTTACTCATTTTCATTCGACATAGCCAAATCCGTACTTTTGGATTGCTTGTTTTCAGTCATGTCTTTGGTCAGCGGTTTTGGAGTAAAATCTTGTTGTCAATTGTGACATTATGCTGAAAAGATGGAAACAAAATCAATTATTTTGCAATTTTTGATGCAGGCGGGTTTTTTACTTTTTTAAATTTATTTATGTCTTTTTAGTTATTATATTATTACGGTCGTGATATACCTTTTTGAAATTTTTATTAATCCTTAGCCCTTTAATTTGATACCTATATTGCAGTATTCTAAAAAAAAATATTTTTTCACTTCAAATAATAGCACCGCACAGTCGCCGTGTTGGTTTATTTTTTTTAAAGTCTAGGGTCCTTTCTATTCCCTTCCCGGCTATCGGCGACTGCAGTGTTCGTGTGTGAATCGCCAACTTTGTGAAAACGAAAATAAATACGAACTGCACGAACACGATTTATATGGAGTGACCATTCTGCAGAAAAAATCCCCATTCACAGTGTTTATTCGAATGGATTTTCAATAGTGTGTTGACAAGTTTATCTACGAGTTATTATTTTACATTTAAAGTATCGATATTTTCAGCATTTAATAAGATTGATTTACTTATATCAAAGCAATAATAATAATTAATAATAATAATATATAATAGTATGTTTTATTTAGTAAGGTACGTGATAACATGAATACAAATCTATACATCTATATATGCCGTAGCGTGTGGAGCTCGGTGGCACAGTAGTTTTCTAGCACCTGGCCCCACGACTGCAGAGATTAAGCAACTTTCCCAAGGGTCGGTCATGGGATGGGTGACCAAAAATGTATTATCTCGAGTTCCTCCGTGCCTCGGAAGGCACGTTAAGCCGTTTCGTAAAACGGCGTCTTTCGAACAGTGGCCCAATTGACATTAAATAAAATCTGATAACATGAATGACTGATTCATCATCGCACAACTCAAACCTCTGCAAGGATCTGACTGAGGAAGTAATTATGACGTAGCTAGTAGGCATTTTTGAAAATTTCACGGGAAGTGGAATTCCATAAGGAAGTCGTAAGCGAAAGCTAGTATGTAAATTATTTTTATTTTAGTAAATACAATTCGAAGTTCGAATAACGTTAATTGACGTCGCCAATTTAATTTACATATAGACTAACATTATGTCAATTTAATCCCATTGTGAATTTGGAGTAGCGGTCGAGACCGACAATGCTGGCTCAGAAGTTTGTAACTTTAACCCCCCTCTACCCCTCACTCTAGGGACATCGTCCAGTATATAGTGGAATTTCGGAGCGTTGCAATTTAGCCCTATTTATGCAACACCTTTGCTCTTAAACTCCTAGATTGGAAGCGGTTCAAGCAAATACTGCGCTGGTTAAACTACAATACGTTCTAAATTAATTGTTGAGGGACCTACAAATGACTCAACACTATTCTGAGGGTTGAGTTATTTGTAGGTAATGTGGAAGTAAAACTACTGCTCCAAAAATGATAAACAGCTTTTTTAATAAAGAAAATAAAAAAAATCTGTCTGTTTCATCTCAATTTATGCAATGATAAATTGTTATAGTATTGCAATAATACGTCAAGTTTTATTTTAAATCACAAGATAGGTGTTTGACTTTGATACAGATTTTAAATGTAATTTATTTTTCTGTGTCACTATAATGATCATTAGCCCAGCCGCCCATCGGCACCACACATTTTTCGATCCCTCAGGGCGACTTCGTCCACTTTCCCAAGTCGTCATAATTCCCAACTTGTCCACTTTCCTATCTCGTGATGTACCTAGTTACTACTTTTTGAGTACCATTTGGTGAAATAAAAACACATCAACGCAATCGCGTCTGTCAACGTCGCCAATCGCACCGCATTGTTGCCTCCGCGCGCACCGCGCATTGTTCCGCTGTGCACCTGCGACGTTCATCTCTTGTTTGGAACTGGAACACACGGCCGCACGTCTTTTCAGTGCAATTGTATTGCACACTATTGTCCCGTTTCATTTATTTTCCACCGCACAACAGCGCGCGACCGCGACAGCTTTCCCTTTCTCACTCATTCGTAACCGAATATTAGCTGGCTTTGTTGTGCTCTTTCTGAAATGACTAGGATTTGTATTTTGTTTTCTTTATTCCATGATAATCTGTCTTAAGATGGGATGGAAGAAAATTATAAAACTAAATAATGCGAATAGTAACATTTTCTGGATTATTGTAATTTTAAAATTATGTTTTTGTCCCTTAGGACGATTCCATCATCTCATATTTAAAATGGTGTAAAGATAACTTGCAACACATAAGTCGATTAAATCAATGAAACACTCAGTGTTTTTCCATTTGCTTTAAAATATTTTTTTTAATTCTATTTGTAAACAACTGATATTTTTGCCAGAACAAATATATTTTTGCAGATAAAATACTTGCTATAAACTCAGATTGTTTTGAAATCTAAACAGTCAGGGTACATAGTTAAAAAAATATAAAAACACATATCGGTAAATACTAGAGGAAGTGGAAAAGCCAGCCCATCTATCATCCCGATATTGCGTGACAGATCAAACGTACCATCAGGTTTTTTAACGTGTGATATACACACGAGTCCCTTTTTTCAGTTGACCGTTGACCGACAGTTGCGAAATATTAGTTAAAAAGTTTTGCTTTTCACTAATAGTCGAAAGCTGAAACTTTTGACGCTCGCGTTTTTTAGGCTAACTAAAAAAAGTTATGGTTGTCGTGTACTTATTATTTTAAAAAAAATATGATATTGTAAATTATCTTTGGATGCTAACAAATTATTATTTATGTATTGACTGCCTCTGACTATACAATTGGGTTATGCGTTTTTTTAGGTTGATTTCTCGTTTAACGATTTTAATCTAGGTTTCTGATGAGCTAGAGACTTGAAACAGAAGGTCATAACTAAGCATAATCATTAAGCATTAAGCATAAGCATTACATTATACAAAAGCAGAAAATAAAAATTAACAGAAATTTTAAAAAAACACGTTTTTAAAACGGACTTAAAAGTATAAAACAATTTCTCCCGTAAAGATTTATAACCCTGTATAGAAGTTTTAAACCTCTAAGCGTGGGGTGTATGCAAAAGACAATTGATGATAAATCTTACAAAATGCGCCCCACGTTTTTAGGTTTAAAAAGTTGTGTATAGGGATATAAATCTTTACGGGAGAAATTATTTAATATTTGATTGAATCAGGCATTACTTAGCGGAAGTACCAAACCATTGTGAAAAGAGAAATATATCCTTCAAATACAAAGGTGCAAGGTGTGTCGCTGTCATGCTAAATGCAAGTATTGTGCACTGATATTTTTGTGGTGTGCATGTGCATTTTTTTGCGGGCGGGCGGGCGGTGCATCCTGCATATATTTTTTGCAGGAGTAAGCTACATAATATATTTCTCTTTTCACAAAAAATATTTAATTATTTTTAGTCCGTTGAAAAAACGTGTATTATTAAAAAAATATTTTTTTTTTGTATAGACCTAATATTATGTAAACTTTTACAGTAAACCAATAACCCACCTATTAATACTTAATTAAAGTTCTTTTGTAACTCATGTTTTTTAAGTACTTATCACTTAATTAATATCTCCAAACCTTTTCTATAATATTTTATTACCACATTTTTTTTAAGGATTGAGATGAGATTGTGATAAAACTATCCCCAAATCTTATATATTACTCATAAAAATATGCTTTTACCCATGTCTGAAATGCATTGACTCAGATAATACTTATCAACTAAAGAAAATGGTAACGAAGAATCTCAATAACTTAACTATATTGCCAATACCATAAAAAGCAATAGAGAAACAATAAAAAACATGTTAGTCGACATCTTTATCGATATTACTTTCAATCTAGCTACCGAACAAATTGTCTGTACGAAAATATTGCGTGATATCGCATGAAACCTACATGTTATTTATAAATAAACATTACCGAAACGGATCGTTCAAACCTAATTTCAAACAGGAAAATGAATGAACGAATGAATGAACGCAGCGTGTCCTTTTTATGCAGTTTAGCCAAACTAATTCTCTAAACAGAGTGTCATGTGGAAGCACAAGTTGTGGCCATCCGGGATTAGGGGGGTCCCAAACTGTCCCTCATCAATCATTCTGATATTGCGTGCTGACGTCATCAACTTGCGGCCATCTTTACATGTTTAGATTTATATGCGTTTTGTACCGCTTCTAGTTAGTAAGGGCCGAAACTTGCTAATGGGGTAATCTGGCAATTAATTGCGTGCGTTGACAAAATTAATAATGAAGGTCCTGCTCCGAGCGTGTATTTAACTTGTATTGAGATAGGCTTTGGGAAGTTTAAAAGGATCTTCACGATAAAACCGAATGGGTTAATGATAATTTGTTGTACAGTATTATCAAGATTTATTAGATTTCGAAAAAATATATTTGTTTTATTAATGAAAAGACAAAGAGTTACATGACTGTTAACTATGGATTCTTTTAAATGTGCTATAATTCTGTGAATACAAAAAATATAAACACTCTGTTATTACAAAATAATGAGCATGTTTTTTTTATGTTAATATTTCACTCATCAAAGGCGGTAGACCAACTCCCATATTAAATTTCCCACACTCGAATAACATAAGTAAAAGTAATTTAGAAAGGCATCAGCGAACATGGAATTTATAGTGGTTTATTCAAATTAATAAATACTTTACCACCAACAAATTCTATTTCCCCAATTTCACCATTTTAATTTCAAGTTTTCGCCAATATTAATGAAAACGTTTAATCACTGAAATTGATTCTCCATATTTCGAACAGTGTTCTACAAATTCAATTTATATATTTTTTTCCACTTACTTAACTTTATATTGAAGGTTTTTAAAATCATCATCTGTTTTTATGTAAGTAATTAAAAACTTGTTGTTTTATGTTTTCAAAAAAAAAGAGGTTGTCCAACTGTCTATCCATACCGTGTTGTGTTACGTTTTTTCCCAGTTTCGCTTGAATTATAAAGTGTAAGATCCCTAGATATTAGGATTTGATGATTTATATAAATATGATCATTAATTATTCCCAAGTAAATGATTATACCTATGCCATAATCATTTATTCGAAAATTGTATATCCATATAAATTAGATAGTAACAAATTCTATTAATAGATAGTAACAGCTCTGTTAGTAATGCATATTATTTTCTCAACTAGGGTTATCAAAAGCTTTCCGGTTTTTTATAGTCTATGCTCTATATTCGAGATTAGCAAAACATACATTAGCAAAGCAAACATACATTTTGATATTTTCGTAATAATTTTTTGTATGAAACAGCTGATTTTTTTTTCGCGATTTCAGAGTTGGTCCATAGTAAAAGTTGTTCAGTTTGATGGTCCCTATCTACCATATTCGGCATTAGGGGTACTTTTGTAACACCTTGTATTTAGGGTTTTTTAGGGGAATTCAGAAAAAAACTTAGGGGAAAATTTTGGTAAGGGTTGGTAACACTGATTTGGATGCCTACATTTAAGGAAGGAGGGCAAAAGTGTAAAGGCTCAAAGTGAACGAGGTGTGTCAATATTTGATTCTCGTCAAGAACCGCGGCGGGAAGTGCTCTCACCGACTGCTAGTGGAACTCAAATAGATCGCGCTCTTTGTGCCAAAATCTGAACAACCGTTCTTTGCTCCATAGCATGATTATTTGTTCTTGAAAATTTTTATAAAACTGGAATATGTTACTCTTCAACCGCAATCGTAATCCACGAATATCTAAAAGTGCCTAACAAAACCAACTTTTAAGACTATGACCAATAAGGTTTAAACCCCCAATTTATTCACAATGCGGATTATGACTATGTATTTTAGCTAGTCGAAAAAAATGTTAGTCTTCTACAAGACGAGCTCAAACTACATAGACTGTCTATTCAATTGTGTTTAATATCAATGTGGACGCTAATAAATTCGTTACCTATTCACTTTCATATTATTTTCAATGTAAAAAATAAATAAAAATAATACATTATATGGAAACTTCGTTTTGGTGATGCAAATTCAATTTGAAAGAGCAGGTATAGGCAAACGCTGTGAAGTGAGCAAGGGAGGTCAATATTTGCCCATCGTATACCGCCGCGGGTGCGCTGCTAGTGTTTGAGTGGCGAGTATTATTCGACATTTCGATATCGTCAGTTAGTACGAGAACAAAGAACACCTACAGTCCTTTTGTCTTAATGGTATTTTTAATTAATTAGTGCTTACCAAAATTGACTACATAATTGAATTCCAAGAAATGAACACTTTCAAATATTTTTACAATAATTTAACTTTATTCACATTTATTTTAACGAATGTCCAAAAACGTTAGTTCAAATTTTTTTCAAGATTTTTCAACTCAAAACTACGTACTATTATTACCTTAATAGATACTTACTCTTTTTAAATTTGAGATTTTAGCATTCACAATGTGTTGAATGCTCTATTTTAAAATTCCCGCCTTCTACAGTTTGTAACATAGGTACTCTATGCCACCGTGTGGCTCTTACCTTTTACTCTGTGGACATCTTTATGTGAAAAACTGTTTGTACTTTGATAATAAAGTATTGCTGAAATCTGGCTTTTTAAACATTGCAATTTCAATTAATTCATTAGGTTATGGGCCCAGCAAGCCCTAATAATAATAAATATGAAATCTTGCAAAAATATAGTGAAAGTAAAAATTCATAACCTCTTTAAGTGCAACGTGCTGTTTTTATCACAATCATTTTTTTTGGACTAAAATCTTCGAATCATCACAACTAAAATGGCATCAAGCAATTCACTGGCATTAATTGAAAAGTTAACGGGTCGTGATAACTACGCTACTTGGCGTTTTGCTGTTAAAACTTATCTACAGCATGAAGAGTTGTGGGACTGCATCGAATACAAGGATCCGACAAAAATTGATCCAAAACGTGATACAAAGGCGAAAACAAAAATAATACTACTTGTCGATCCGATGAATTATGTCCATATACAAGAGGCAGTCACAGCAAAAGAAGTATGGGAAAATTTATCCCGCGCTTTTGATGACTCCGGGCTGACACGCCGAGTAGGACTGCTGCGTGACCTATGCAATACTTCACTAACTGGATGTCTAAATGTAGAAGAATACGTAAGCAAAATAATGACGACAACACATAAACTGAGAAATATTGGTTTTCATGTAGATGATGAGTGGCTCGGAACACTGTTGCTCTCCGGTCTACCTGAATCATACCAACCGATGATAATAGCAATCGAAAGCTCAGGAATAAAGATTACTTCTGACTCAGTAAAATCAAAACTCTTGCAAGATGTCAAACAAAGTGAAAATAATTCATCAGCGTTTGCTACAAGTCAGAAATTTCAAAATAAAAACAAAAGTTTCTCAAAAGGCCCACGCTGCTATACATGTAACAAATATGGTCATAAAAGCCCAGAATGTAAATCCAAACCTAAAAAGAATCAGAAGACTCATTCAGACAAGCAAAATAGCTCACACTATGCTGCTGTATTCATAGCTTCATTAGACTACACTGATGCCTGGTATGTTGATTCAGGTGCTTCTGTTCATATGACCAAACAGCATAATTTGCTTCAAGAAGAAACAACATCAAATATAAAAACTATAAAAGTTGCAAATAGTAAAACATTACCTGTTTTAAGCTCTGGACAAATAAGCTTAAATGTCTACAATGGAAGAGGCCATGAGAATGAAATATTGTTTAAGAATGTGTTATATGTACCTGGGCTTGCTACCAACCTGCTGTCAGTTAGTCAAATTATCAAGAATGGTAGCCAAGTTAAGTTTGATCAGAATGGTTGTGCTATCCTAAACAGAAAAAGTGAGATTGTGGGAACGGCAAGCTTAATAAATAATATGTACCGGTCAAATATGCCTAGTGGCTATGCATGCATATCAGATGTTGTTGAGCAAGATTCTTACCTGTGGCACCAAAGAATGGGTCATCTGAATCTTCAAAGTATGAAGAAAATGACTGAAAATACAGCTGATTTAAAATTAACTAAAGTTAATGAAGATATTAAGTGTATAACGTGTCAGGAAGGGAAACAAACACGTTTACCTTTTAAAAGTCAAGGCTCTCAAAGCAAAGGCCTACTGGAATTGATCCATTCTGATGTCTGCGGACCAAAGGAGACACAATCATTAGGTGGAGCCAGATATTTCTTGACATTCCTGGATGATTACTCAAAGAAGATATTTGTGAACCCTTCATAAGAAAACAGAAGTTTTAGAAAAATTTCAGGAGTTCAAAAATCAAGTTGAGAATCAGTTAAATTGTCGTATTAAAGTTCTCCGCTCAGATAATGGACTTGAATATGTCAATCAAAATTTCTCAGACTTTCTTAAGGATTCCGGAATAGTTTATCAGACAACCACACCCTATACACCAGAGCAAAACGGTACAGCTGAGCGCATGAATAGAACCCTAGTGGAAAAAGCAAGATGTATGCTATTAAATGCCAATTCATCAAAAGGCTATTGGGCTGAAGCAATCTATACAGCTGCATACATAATCAACCGTTCTCCGACAAAGTCTCTGTCTTTTAAAACACCAGAAGAAATGAGGTCAGGTCAGAAACCCAATGTCAGCCATATGAGAACATTTGGATGTGAAGCGATGGTTCATCTCCCAAAAGAGAAAAGAAAGAAATGGGACTCAAAATCTCAAAAATTGATTTTTATTGGGTACTGCGAAAATACTAAAGGATATAGATTTATCATACCTAACACAAGAACAGTAATAAAGAGCAGAGATGCCATGTTTCTTGAATCAACAGTTAAAAGAGATTATGTACCAGTCAAGTTAACCATAAAAGAATGTGATAATGAAGCTAAAGAAAGTGAAGACCCTATAACTGATGACTCGTTTAGCAGTGTGACTGAAAACAAATAACAATCAGACACCGAGTACTTACCTGATGAAAGTATAGAATCCTTACCTGAAAGAAATATCACGTTAAGACCAAGAAAACAAAATTTAAATGCTAAAGCAACAGAAGACAGTTCTTACCTGTGCTATGAAGAACGAAAAAAGTCAATAAAAGAAGAACTTGATGCGCATCACAAAAATAATACATGGAGTTTAGTTGACAAACCTCCCAACGTACGCTTAATTGGATGCAAATGGGTGTTTCGACTTAAAGAAGAATCAACAGGCCTACGCTACAAATCCCGGCTTTGTGCAAAAGGATATGCTCAAACCAAAGGCATTGATTACCAGGAAACATTTGCCCCAACCGTCAGGTACGATTCCATTCGTTTATTATTAACAGAAGCTGTACAACACAACCTTGAAATCGTACAACTGGATATTAAAACAGCTTTTCTCTACGGTGAGCTGGAAGAGAACATATACATGTCTGTCCCTGAAGGTGTAACATGCGAACCAAATAAGGTATGTAAACTCAATAAATCATTGTATGGGTTGAAACAGGCTCCCAGATGCTGGAATTCAAAATTTGACTCAGTTTTAAAGAAATTTGGTTTAGTCAACAGTAAGGCAGATCAATGTGTGTATGTTGGCACAATTAATGGAGCAAAATGTTACCTGTGTTTATATGTTGATGACGGGTTAATTATCTCCAAAGATAAATCAGCATTAAACGAATTAATTGATGATTTACAGTCAATCTTTGAAGTTAAGATTTGTTCACTCAGAAACTTTGTTGGAATGGAAATAGAGAAAAGTAACAAACATATTTTTATACATCAATCTAACTACATTGAAAAGTTGTTAAATAAATTTAATTTAAACAATGCTAAATCCAACAGTGTTCCAGTAGATCCACATACAAAGTTGGAGAAAGGAGACTGTCAGATAGAAAAAGCCATTCCATACCGAGAAGCAGTTGGATCATTGCTACACCTGGCCATAGTAAGCAGACCAGATATTACATTCGCTGTGAGCCTGGTGAGTAGATTTTTAAATTGTTACAATGAATCCCATTGGAATGCTGTAAAGAAAATTTTTAAATATTTAAAAGAAACCAAAGATTTTGGATTGTGCTATCAACCGACATCTGAGCCCAATATAGTGATAGGCTACAGTGATGCAGATTATGCTAACGACCCCAACACAAGACGTTCAGTCACTGGATATGTTTTTATTAAAAATGGAGCAGCAGTGACTTGGTCCAGTCAAAGACAGCAAACAGTGGCCTTATCAACTACTGAAGCAGAATTTATGGCAGCCTGCTCTGCCACTAAAGAGGCTATGTGGGTCAAACAGTTGTTAAGTGACATTGGTGAATTTAATCAAAAATCTGTGTGTTTAAATTTAGACAATCAAAGTGCTATAAGTGTAATTAAAAACATAAACTTTCACAAAAGATGCAAACACAGACATTAAGTTTCATTTTATTAAGGAAAAATATTATGCAAAAATTATTGATTTAAACTATGTGTGTAGTAATGAGCAATGTGCAGATATTTTTACCAAACCCTTATGTAAAGTAAAATTTAGCCTGTTAAGAGATAAAATAGGAATTAAATCGTGCCATGTTGTCACTAATATTTAGTCAAAGCTTCTCATTGCATTTATTTTTAAAGAAGGCTTTAATTTAGTGGGAGTGTTGAATGCTCTATTTTAAAATTCCCGCCTTCTACAGTTTGTAACATACTCTATGCCACCGTGTGGCTCTCACCTTTTACTCTGTGGACATCTTTATGTGAAAAACTGTTTGTACTTTGATAATAAAGTATTGCTGAAATCTGGCTTTTTAAACATTGCAATTTCAATTAATTCATTACAATGCTATTTTTATACAATACTAAATAGTATACTAGAAAATACGACTCGCAGCAGATCATATTCTCGTACGGGAATCGAACCTGCGACCTTTGGCAGTCCGGTCTAATACTCTTACTGCTTAGCTACCGAGTCACTACCGAGTGACTCGTACTTAAATGTAATGATTATTTAGTATTAGATACTTACTATTTTTTTTATAAGTTTAGCGAGTACAAAGCAATATATATTTTTAATGATCTGAAAGTAAATGGTCGCATCAAGCCATAGAATGAAAGATAGAATTATATTACGTTAAATCGTCGATGAATTTGGTATTAAATAAATAAATAAATTATTAGGGTGCGTCCACATCTGGCGAATGCGCGGCGAATGCGCAGCTCACGTGCTGCGCACGCGCTGCACGCGTGCCATTACTGCCGCTGTTTGGTGCGCTTCATTAGCGCAACTCAGGAAATGCTTATATAGTGAACGCGCGCTGTGCGCGATCTGCGCGCGTCCAGTTCGCGCGGGTGAGTTGGTGCGGGACTTGAGGGGCGGGCGGGAGGAAGTAAGTGCAGCACGCGAGCCGCGCACGTACGGCGCATAGAATGCGCGCGATCGGCGCGCGGGCGGCCCAGGAGCGACGGACGAGCATAAACAGCACGCGCGCAACTCGCATGCCGCTCGCAAGCTGCGCATTCGCCGCGCATTCGCCAGATGTGGACGCACCCTAAGATCACCTCTATCACGCCGTTTGCTCACATATTCTCCAATCTCAATATGATATATTCACCTCACGAGGACAATCGGAACTGAGGTAGTAACAATTTATTATTCATGTTGTATGTATAATTGGGTGCTATACCGTTAACGTAATGGGTACCGAGTTATGATTCAAAGTGACACTAATGCTGAGGTTACAATACGTGAGGTATTGAGTTGACAATAGACAATGACAGTAGCTCGCTTGACTTAGGTACGACTCACGTGCCAAATACTACTTGTTGCGTGGTAGGGAAAGGAGAAAGGCGAGTGAACACAAAAAAAGTAGTTACTCGCATGTGAGTTACTGACCGATTCGCATATATGACAGTATGCAGTCACAAGATGTGAGTAGCTATACTGTAGTAACTGACTAGCTCAGCTCGCATGATAGCTCGCACTAACCTCTGCTTAGAAGTAACTGTTTCATTATTTTGAGTTATGTGCTTAACTTTTTATCTCATCATGTGTTTAACGCGGCTGTTAAATTAAAGCACTTTATAGCTTCTTCTTGTCAATAAGAATTCATATATGGGCCTAAAAATAATCGGAGAACATCAAACTAAGTGCTAACTTTAAGACGCGTAAACTTTAACTTCAATAAAACTCATTCGTTCTTTGTCTGCTAAAAGCGATTTGCTTCTACCAAATCGCTAGTTATAAGCCGAATTCTACCCATTACCAACCTAAACAGCCATTTAGGGAATTGCCTGGCTCAGGGCACAGATAAATGAGTTCATGTAGAAGCTATTGGTGATATTAATATTTTTAATTAATTGATTAACACGATTCAGCAAGCAGATTTTGTTTATGGAAAGACATTAGTTATTTACCAATCACGATAACTTTAAAACTGTAATTAATATTTTTTAGACATATTAGATTATCATATTAAATTTTTTTTAATAATAATAAACCTTCTTCTATTTTTTACACCTTCTAGTTTTAAATAACTCCTAATTCTATTAATTTGACTGAAAACTTAACTTTTTTTAAAAATTATATGCCAAATATATTTGGAACCTGTGCAATTTATCAAAAAAGCTTTTATTATTATTGTGATTTTACGTTTTAAACTCAAAACCGTGCTTCTTTATATTATTTATTAAATTCTAGACTAGTCATGCCATTTTTTATTCGAATCTGAGAAAACTTTGTGCCATAATATACGTAAAACCATGGTTCGAGGGCAAAATATTTATATTTATCAAACCAAAATTTTCCCCTTAAATGGGAAAGGTAGAAAACCTTACCTTTTTCAGTTAGAGCAATATATGATTTTATTACTAGTAAGAGTTCTCGTTTTTTCGATGCTATAGAATAGATTCTAACGCAGTAAGTTGAAAATATTCTAAGCGTTGCTAACCGTGTTATTAATAAAAAAAACGCTTAATAATTAAACCTATTTTAGTTAAAATGTATTTTGTCTTCTTCGGTCAAACTCAGATCATAATTCGAGAGAAAAAGACAAAACACATTTTAATTGAAATAGATTTATTAAGCGTTTCAGTTTTTTATAAATAACACGGTAAGAATATAAATGTATCAAATACATTAAATATACTGATAATTATTGCTAAACGTAAAATAGTACTTACTTAAACTCGTCGCTAGTGAAAACTTCGTCGTCTAAACTTAATCTTACTAAATATTGATACTACATGATTGGAATTCTGAGTAAATAATATCTTCACAAGCATCTTCTCCGAAGTTTATATAAAGCTAAACATAAGTTACCTAGTCAAGCTTAGTAAATCTTTAGAAATATTCTGATAGCTGAGATGATGTGATTCAAATTAGTTTATTATTTATCATTTACTTTGCTTCAAGAATAATGCCTTATTTTTATAAATAAATTAAAATTACGTTAAATTATTCTTCTTTCCGAGTAACATACGGATTTTTTAATCCCGTGAATTTGAACGACGTAAAGAAGAGGAAAATTCAAATAAACGCCAACAAGCGAATAGCTAAAAAAGGATTTAAATTTGTTCCCCGGAATGTGAACAAAAATTGTTTAATATTCAACCTTTACAGCCAGGGAAATGAGAAATGCTAATGTAGTGCTAGATTTATTAATCGGCGAAGACGGCTTGTTATTTATTGCTAGGAGCTAGCGGAATCATTATGCTATTTGTGAGTTTAAACGACGTGAAAATAGTTGATACTTTATTTACAAAATTGTCATGTTTAATGCTTTTTGACTCTGGTTTGGACTACCAAATAAATATGTTTTATTGCTACATAATTTTCACTTGTTTTTTTACGAGAATTTACTTATTAGAAGTTTTCTTAATATAAAACGTAACTTTCGTAACATCCTCATCTATATTAAAATACTTACATAAAGTTCATCCTACTCAGTTTATATACTTAGTTCCAATAAAGTACGTCCTCAGTTTGGACACAACTAAAACAAAACATCTATATTAAGACTGGCTGCGGCAAACCCAGCTGATCTATTATATCCTGATGCAAACTAAAGCGCAGGCCACACTACGAGCGCGCGGGCGAGGCAAGCGAACGAGCGAGCGGGGCAAGGCAAGCGGATGGAAAATGTATCTTTGCATCCTTTTCTTTTTTATTTCGACGACCTCCGTGGTCGAATGGCTTGTATACCGGTTTTCAAAGTGTCGCTATATCTGAGGTCCCGGGTTTGATCCCCGGTCGGGTTAATTTAGAAAACGAACTTTTTCATATTGGCTCAGGTCTGGGTGTTTGCGATACCACCGTTGTCTCTGATTTCCATAATACAAGTGCATTAGCTACTTTGGAATCGGAGCAATGTATGTGATGTTGTCAACTATTTATTTTCTGAATCGGCTTTGTAGTTCGCATCGTAAACGCTAGCTGTGTGGCCCCCGCTTAACAACCCTTCAATCTACCAGCTTACCTTCAAGGGTTCACAATTTAGATTGGAAAGCACTTGTCAGTCACGTTAATAGTTTCCAATAGACTAAACCAATCCAAACATAATTATATTAAACATAAATTAACCAGGATAATAATTGCTTTCAGAATACATCTTCAAGTTTAGTTCATTGGTTATAGAATACCTACACTAATTAGGTATAGTGTTCATAGAAGCGACAAAATTCAGCTCTATTTTCATTTCACGTTTAATAATGCTAGATAATGGTTACCGGTGCTGAAAATGTTATAGTCTTATAAGGCGAAACAGCTTATCCCGGTGCGAAGCTTAGCATACCGTTGGCACTTTAAATATTAATATACTACAAAACCTGCGAGATCAAAAAATATTATTTTACTAAAAAAAATATGCAAAAATATTTTTTTTATATAAAAACGACAGGGCACTCGTGTTACTTATACATTTGCAACTTTATACTTTATGCTTTGTGTGGTTATTTTTTAAATTTGCTTATGTTTGCAAATTTTCATATTATGCAAATAGAATGTGTTCTGACCTCGATAAGAAAATTCGATTGAAATGAACTTTTAAACAAAATACAAATTGAATATGAAATATTTCTTGTATGAAACGAGTAGATTTTTTTATGAGCATGTGGTAATTGCTACTGTCTTGTAGCTATTTATGATGAGGTTTTTTAATATTATTGACAATTTTTTTAAAATAAAATGGATTTAAGTTACCTACTTGGGTTCGTTTTATAATAATACAACTTTACTTAACATTTCAGGTGACAAATGAATCATATGGTTGTTACCGAAACGAAAGCGCAAAATATTGGTGAACGCCAATGGGAGAGCTTAACATTCGTCATCATCACGTGACGCGACTAACACATGTGCCGTGACATACGAACCTGGACGTAGTCCAACATTTAAAATTAAACATAAATACATTTTTAAGGTAGCAAATGGATATTGTGGTTGCTATTAAAACAAAAGCGTGGTTTTTGCAGTCAGGGTAAATGACGACCGGAAAAAATAGCCTCGATCGTGCTTATTTTGAACGGTAAAACCAAATCTCAAACTACATTTGTTAGATTTTGTTTCCGAAAAGCATGTCAGCATTTTTACTATTTTTTTGTGTGATTTTAATCAAAGCGTTAAAGACTTGTTAATTTGGTTTTACCGTTCAAAATCAGCACAATCCGGCTGGTAGTCAATTATTTTTTGGTTTAATTTAAACAAGTGGCTGAAATGTAGTGAGCTGGTATATTTTTAAAGTCGTCCCAAAAAACGCAGACTTCTTCAATTTGTAAATGAAATTCGAATGTAAATTTTAAGTTTTTATTTGTTACGATTGTTTTAGCATTATTGCTATGGGTTGTATGCGTACAGTAGACAGAAAATAACTAAACTTATTAAAACAGATTTTTTTAATTGATATTTTTTTTGTATTTTGTACTTAAAAAAAATACATCAATAGAATTGCCCATAAAGTTATAACAGATATAGGTACTATGAACTATATAGAGCCGTGTGTCCGGCGCTATCCAGCCGGCGCATTAGCGACTCTGACAGTTCATTTATCTTATTTGCTGTTCGGTTAATTAAGTCCTCCCACAGAGGTGTCGTAGTTTTGTTGTTGATTTGTTCATTTTCGCCAAATTGACAGATATCGTTTCAACAAGCGTTGTCTTTTAAAGTCTTACTTCAAGGACTTGCCACGAAATATTGCTTACGCTATTTTGAGCACTTCTGTTTATACAATACTAAATAATATACTAGGAAAAATTTAACTCGTCACCAGAATTGTCTCAGGTGGGAATCGAACCCGCGACCTTTGGAAGTTTGCTCTGACCGCTGAGCTACCGAGTCGAAGAGAATGTGAGAAATTACCTCGACATTCAATTGAAATGTCTTTCCAGATATTCAAATTTGGATTTTAGTATTCACAATGCTATTTTTATACAATACTTAATAATATACTAGAAAAAAATCGTCAGACTCGTCACCAGAATTGTCATTCTGGTGACATTCAATTGGGATATCTTATATTGTATAAAAATAGTATTAAAAATGCTTAAATCTCAAATTTAAAACTTATATAGCTATTTCATCTTAATCAAGTGTCTAAATATCTGGAAAGATATTTCAATTGAATGTCGTACCCCCGTGACCAACTAGCGGTGAGCGGGCAAGCGGCAAATAAAAAAGGTAATTCCTCACATTCTCATCGAATCAGTAGCTCAGCGGTCAGAGCATTGGACTGGATTTCCAAAGGTCGCGGGTTCGATTCCCGCCTGAGACAATTCTGGTGACGAGTCGAATTTTTTCTATTAGTATTGTATAAAAATAGCATTGTGAATGCTAAAATCACAAATTCAACACTTCTGTTTATTTGAATTGAACCGAACGTGTTTTTTCCAGAAGGAAGATATGACATTTTATAATTGGTTTTGTTAGTGGTAGAGCTTATTATTAATCTTTCTTGCTTGTAACCACTACCTATCTTTCCCAAGTTAGTCAGATAAGCGATTACAAAAAGATGTTACGTTTTGGTCGGTTTGGTTGGTGGAAAAGCTTATTTTGAGACTGCACTGCTAGTAACCACAATCATTTCCAAATCTGTCGCCATTAATCATTATTGAAATAGTTGCTGAAAAAATAGCCAGTCCCTATTTCCGGAAGAAATTCTCTACTGAAAACAATATCAAAATCCGGTGTATAGTTAAGAACTAAGCGAACAAACAGACAAACATGAATAGCGACTTTCTATTATACTATCATGTCCAAGCAGACGAAGTCGGGGGCGGACGCTAGTAGTGATTATAATGAACAAGGTATTTGCTTGCACTATACCAACGAAGCCTTTTCATAAAAAACAAGCTATTCTGAAAAGAAGAGGATTCCTTTGTGCATTGCCAATCAAAGAGTAAAATTATAATGAGGAGAACTTTATATTTTATTTACACTTACCAACTTTCACAAAAGGCAGCAGTCTCTTGCATTTTAACACGTTTTTATTGAGTCGCTTTTTATTAAATATATTTACTTTAGTGTGAATCCTTGCGTTACTAAGTTGTTTAGCTTTTTGAGAGAATAATGTGACAATGTAAGCTTTCCCATGTTGATAATAAAATTGTTTACTGTTATAGTAATCAAGGAGGATCGTTTTCAATTTATCAATAGAATCATTTCACTTTTTAATAGAATAATTATTGGTCATGAAAAAATTAATATTTAAAGTAACAATTTAATCATCTATGTAAAAAGTCGGGTAAAACAAAGAACACTACAGTTTCAAAACATAAGTAATCAGAATCATTCAAATTCTACATGTAAAATTTCATAAACTCAGAAACGTTTATTTGCACACAGTAAAGTTTCACAAGTACTTTGCGTCGTCGTGTTTCGCGTAGCTCACTCTTTGACACTACATAGTGATGATGTGCAATTTTCAGTCCGAGTAATAACACACCCCGTACGCTGTTGCGGAAAATTTTCAATAGAGAGGTAAACGGAGTTACGTTACCTGACGCACCATTCACTGGGTACGGACAGAATATAGTATTTTGTACGGTTCCAAAATTGCCGTCATGGATGAATGGGTAGTATATGGGAAGCCTTTGCTACTGAAAAATGACAATACGAGTATTTCCCCGCGGCTTGCGTATTATTTTTTCAGTCCACAAAATCTACTTTTGATACGAGATACACACATCAAAAGTGTTTAATATTTAAGAGTACTGTCTAAAATACTTCCTTCCCAATGATTCAATTAAGTAATTGCTGATAGAAATAATCTCAATTCTATTACACTAAATTGGATGTAGGTTACTTCAAAATGGTTCCTACTTGAGCGTATCACAAATTGTTGAAAACGTGCAATTCAAAATACATTGCAAGTGAAGTATTCACTAAATGCACAGACAATAATATCACGGTAATAAACAACCTTAACATCCATTTTCCTAAGCCCTTTGCCTTTTTCACAGATATGAGTTCTTTCACCTTTAGTTCTGTCCACAATAAAGGCCCCCGTATGAAACGCTATAGTCATAAATTCATGGCGATCGGCTACTTGTCACAGCTCCCCATTATTCACAACCATAATTTCCACATGTCACTGACAGTCTACCGTAAATGACAAACACGGCTCTGTTGGTAAAATCTTCTACTTTCATAATATTAGAAAGGTTGAATAGGTAAGTAAAGTATAAAATATTGTTATTGGTCGCCGTCGTTACATACATTGTGTAATTATTAATAACGAAGTTCTGATTGCACATAAATCAACAAGCGAATCACAACTGAAGCTGTAGAAAAGCATTCAACTGAGAACAGAGGTTCGTTGTATTTGTATGCCTTTCATATGATTGTATTCGACTATATATCATTTATACGATATTTGCCAAATTAAAAGTATAATAAGCAAAGTCAGACTACCAATTTCAATATTTTAAAGTAAAATTTAAAATTTACATTACCATTTTTAACCTATCCGTGATACTAATATTATTAAATCCATCGTGAGTTTAACTGATATCTCTTTAAATGTTTCTTGCTTCAAAAGATTGTCTATCCATTCACTGTGAGTTCAACTGCGCGAACTTTACTTTTTAACATATTTATATCATACAAGCATTGCCCGCGACTCCGTTCGCGTGGACATTTTAGAAAATCTTTAGTATTCTTAAAATGCTAGTAGAAGGCGTCCCCGTCCTCGTCCCAGTCCCAGTCCCATCCCGTCACTTTGAAAAAAAAAAAATACTTGTAAAACTTCTAAACGTATTTTCAAGTTAATGTGAAATAGGCACTAACTTGTTTACTCAGAGAAAATCCAGCAAAATAATGCTTTAAAGTTGGTATTATCTCTTTCTATTTCATAATGATGAGAATGATACTAATTTATTGAAGAAATACTTTTCCGTGATCTGTGTGAATTGCTGAAGTTTTGACGTCTCGAGGTGCTGTGTTATTTTCTTATATAGTAAAGAAAACCTTAATGAGACTGCATCTCACAATAGATAATTGAGAAACGTTGAATATAAGGTATCAATTAAGAATATTGCTATACATTTTGTTAATAATGATAATTAACGATGAACCATCAGTTAGTAAGATATCATGGCCAACAAAACGATTCTTTATCGGTATTTAATTACTGTATTGCGTTTCCCGATAGAATTAATGCTTAACGACCAATTCATATTGTTGGAAAATAAGTGTGATGATAACCAATTAAAGGAAAAAGAAGCTCATTTTAATATTACTAGCGACCACCAGCGACCTCGTCTGTGTTTATAGTTTGTCTATTCCTCAGGAATAGTACTTTTTTCTGGATCAAAGATAATTGAGGCTAATATAACGTATAGCCGTTAAAAATAAAGGCTTTATAAATATAATATCATAATATAACTTCCGTTATATTCGAGCTTCTAAAGAGCTTTGATATATTTGTTAAGGATTTAAACTGTCTTTTTATTTTATAAAGTCACACATGGTAATACAACCATAAACTAAATATTATATTCCTTGGTTTAAATAATAAATTTTATCAGGTAAATACTATTATTTTTTTTATTAATCGAGGAATTGTCCCTTACTCCCTTGCTCTAACCTCAACAAACGTCAATGTTATGTAGCTTTTAATAATATAGCTCTATCTAACCTCCAAAACTTAAGGGATATATAGGTTTTATGTTTCGAAGTTAGAACTATATAGCTCTTAAGCCTAATTAAAGCTTAAAGCTTTTAACGTAATAATGGAAAAAAGCTGTTATAAACATTGTATTGCATAACTTAATTAAAGCATAATATTTCAAAGCACCATAGTAACAATTCCTAATTTCAATTGGCATATTGTCAGTAAGCATATTTTGAAAGGCATAATTTGCAGAAGTACTAATTACAACTAAGTAGTAATTTATAAAAAAATTTTTTTTAAATCTACCACCATTATCACTGACCTAATCTAACTTAATTTAGGTCAGTGATTTGACCACTCGTAGCGGAGCGAGCAAAACGGGTGGAGCTTAAAAATGCTTGCTTGCATGTTGTTTGCTTGATTGCATGTAGGTAGGTTAGGTTAGATTAATGTTTTGACCACTTGCAGCTCCATAATGCTTGGTTGGTTCCATTAGGTAATCAGTACGAAGAGCCTCTGTTTCAGCTTGGGCAAAAATACTTTCGGCTATCCCGCCGTCCGTCTGTTGTCCTCTGCACTGCAAGTCGCATTTCTTAACCGATTTTCGTGAAATTTTGTGTTCGATATTTATAATTATATTTTGTCGATTCAATTTTTCAAAATTTTTCAAAATGGTGGCGGTATGAGGAAAAGTCATTAGTATATCAGCCATTCCAAAAAAATGATCAAACATCACAAACGCGAGGTCTACAGCCCACAGAGCCACTAGCAATAATAGTTTATAGTAAGGGTGTACGACTTTACCAAGTTTTGATACTACGTTCATTTCACTTATTTTTGTTTTATAGCGGTTAGTGTACTGTTTCTCAATAAGGAACTGTGAATTAATAGTTAACTTTTGTCTACACTATAATAGTAGGTATCAAATATTTTTTTATTTAAACTAGAATTAGATGTACACTTCTAAGATTTTCGCGCGTACAGTTCATTAGAAATAAAACACTTTTTACGGATTACAGCGCGTATATTATTAATTGCTCGAAATTTTATAAAAATTTCGAGCGGGTAATTTCATAAAAATATGAGCAGCCTTTTTGCTTTAGTCCTCCCGTGACCACGGCCCCTGGAAAGGTGTAGAAACGTCGGGAATTCTAAAAAACCAATAAATACAAACTAAATAATTCCAAAACAACACCTGAATTAATAATATACGCGCTGTAATCCGTAAAAAGTGTTTTATTTCTAGAATTAGATATTTTTTTTAATTTCTATTAAGATAAAGATAATTTATTTGCATAAAATATGGTACATTGAGATCTTAAAATCCTAGATACAGTTCCACATATAAGTAAAACCAACTGCCTAATCCATTAATCATCAAACATTTAAACAATACCTTTAAGATGATATATATAAGGCAAATAATTACAAATACGATAGATGGAATTTGCTGTTAATTTTTATTTTAAATAGGTATTCAAAACCCTTAGTGCTTAGTGCTTTTTAAATATTTACCAAATATAATTCGACGCCAACACGGTTCACAATAGATCCAGCTCTGATGTTGTTCAAACGATTTATTTAACAATTTATGGAGGCTCGAGAATCTGACTCGAACTGGATTTATTAAGGTAAACTTCACAAGAATTTATTACACTGTTGTACTCTAAACATCGAGTGAAAGAAAACGTGGTTAAACGATAAAGTTAATGGACTTGTTAGTACGCTTCAGTGCTCACTGCAGATTGTTTCATAATTTTCCAAAAGAGATAATATTTATTTGACGATCTCGGAATTTTAAGGAATAGAGGAATCACCGATAGGTTTTACGACAGCATCGCTGTGGATTGCGTATAATGTCAAACAGGATCCTATACTTATTTATGTTGTACATATTGTATTATATCAGCTGGTTCAGTTTGATATGGGCGTATCTATTCAGAAAAAGATGACAAATATGTAAATGTATGGCTTTTATGTATTATTTTGACTGACGTATTTGGCGTGTTTTGTCTAAACTTAATTATATAACAATATTAATGTAAGTACAAACATAACAACAACTACTCGGGTTTTCACGAAGGACTGAATACGAGTGAGTGCATAAGCACTCATACTTTTCATACGAAGGTTATTTATGTAATTATACCTTCAGTTGTTTACTTGTACGTAGCTTACGTATGCATAGGCCGTTCCAAACCCAGTTCAACAGATGTAATTTTCTCCTAACTTAAAATGTTAATTACATATTTAACTCACATACACACACTACACACACCACACACACTTTTACATTTACATTTTAAGTCATAGTTGTTCTCATACGAAGTTTGTTTTGCTATGAATGTGTTAAGCGTGCACATGCACATTGTTTTAGTGTGCGTCTGCACGCTCTCGTGTTACGCACACTAAAATAATGTGCATGTGCACGCCTAACACATTCATAGCAAAATGGACTTCGTGAGATAGAACAACTGATTAATTCCTACTTTGTAATCGGGCACCAAAGTTTAGAGCGAGGCACCCCTAACACAAGTATTCCATTATTTTCTGGGGCTATCTCACCTCATACTATTTTTGTATATTTGGGAAATAAAAACTTTTATTTTATTTTATTTGTTATAATTTTCATAATCCCTCGAACAACCCCTTAGTAACCACTTTCTCAGTAATTAATAGAGATATTAACCATTGCCAGGAGTTAAAGCTATCGTCTTACAAAGAAGTCAACGTTACCGAAGTTGTAACAAAATTGTAAGCTCTATGACAGTTTCTTCGGTTCTAGTTTTTAATCGTAGTTTATGGCGAAAACTTTTAATTACTGTCTGTCTGTTGCGATCATTTCCAACGTTTATTAAATTCCGTTGTAAGATATGGAAATATAATGGTATAACAAAGTTTTAAAGAGTTAAGATACTCATATACATGTATTTGACAACATTTTATCAAGACCAATTAAACAATAATCTAATATATGCGAATCGATACATAATACAATAACGCTGGCCTATTTGGAATAGAGAAATAAATATTGGAAAACATTTAGGTACACACGACGGCACCTCAGACTATACGTGTTGACCTTGAGACCGCCTTTGTGTCCTACGTAATAAAAGCTGTTTTCACAGTCTAACTGTATAACCTGACGTGCTGTCAAGTGTACTTTAAACTTTAATAAAAAGTAGAGAGTTAAAGTAGTAAAAGTAGAGACTTGTAATGGATCGAAATCACAATTTGACGTATTACTAAAATTAATCTACTAAGTGTTTACATTTCGAGGAATTTCAATTTACAGTCAATAACAAACAAAATATCAAACTTATATTGTTTGTACATAAAGCAGCTGTTCTCCATAGTAAATTCTGAGAACAAAACATTGTACAATACGTTCAAAATAGATTCAGAAAATTGTAACTCGAAATCAACTTTAACAAGAGTAATAAAGAACGAGTAGACATAAAATCTCGCGTTCAAAAAAGTATTCATAAGCCTGTTTACGATTCATAAAGTCCAAGAGTCTCACCGAATAAAACACAAGAGTGATATACGATAATCGTCGTGTGCGGACGGTGGGTAGATAATTTACATTGATCCCTGCGTCGGTAGTGTGCCATCAATACGGATAGCTCAGCAATTAGTTCTACCCGCCAGGATATTTATTCCTTGGCCCATGTTTACTGATTGTTGTACTGATCAAATGAAACTATCTGCACGGTTGTGGTCACTTAATTTATTTGCTTTGGATGCGACTTGGGTCCGAATATTGTTTGAGTTATACTAATTAAGCACTTAATTATTGTTATAACACAGTAGGAATTATATAGACTGTGGTAGTAGGGGCAAATGTTTATGTGATGAGCATTAGCATTTATTTCCAAGACATGAATGTTCATTTATTTTTTTAAGTTCTCATTTTTTTATTTGGTCGGCATTGTACACACGACGGCACCTCAGACTATACATAATGACCTTGAGACAGCCTTAATGCTCTACGTAATAAAAGCTGTTTTCGCAGTTGAACTGTATAACCTGACGTGCTGTCGTGTGTACAAGCCCAACTTAGTCTTCAATTAATAATCTATAGTTGTCCGGATTTTTTCAAGGTTTTTTTCACCTGCTTACTACAATAGTCGTAAAATATCCGAGACGTATGTGTGAACTCATATTATTTGTAGAAGATTCGCGCCGAGGAGGGACCGTTTGGTTAAAGTTGCGAGGCTACGTCAGCTGGCCTGTAATTGAATCTTGTGGGTCTGATTCAGGGATGCCATTCATCATATTACTGAGGGTTTTACGATGCTGGGTTTGTGACAAAAGTCAAAATACTCTAAATTCAAAGAAGCTTAGACAATAGTTTCCTACCACATTCAAAACTTTTTTGGTTATTTATATGATATCTCATCTGAACAATAAGTATAAAAAATATTTTATAATTTGGAATAACCATGAATATTGCATTAAATCGCAAAAAAACCACTAACCCTCACAATTTTTTGTAAATCGTATAGAATTACTATTAAAACTGAAAATAAATCTTTCAAAAATGATACAATGTGTGACAAAGAGGTCAATCAAAGATCAATTCGCTCTTATTGTTCTTTTGTCATGTATTTATATTGAGTCATTTTTGAAACAGTTTTAATGCCAGCCCTGTCATGTCACAGGCTTATCGGACAATGCTTGTGAAAACTGCTAGATATCACTTATTTTCAAACGATTCTCACACTTAAGGTATTGTCGTCACCATTTTGAATTTTGTTATTTTAAATTTATTATTAATAGTTTAATAAATCACTTTTTGCAGACATTTCTACTATACAAATAGAAATAAATATTACAATACATCATTTGTATTATTTCTTTGAAAACATGTTAAAAACCCTTGTTTAAGACCCAAAGTAGAGACTACTTAATAAAGTGAGTAAGTCAATAAAGTAAATTATAAACAAATATGAAAAAGCTGAAAAACCTAGTTTTTAAATGGAACAATTTCTAAACTAATCCGTGCACGACGAGTTACCGTACCAATTCGAACAGTTTGTTCAAGAACTATGCGCAGCACGCGAAAATAACTACGTGACTATATTTAACTTCGGCAAGCGTGCACCACCCCCTTTGAACGAGAATCTACTCGTCGAAGTTGTTTGGTTTTCAGACTAGATACTTTTTTCTTTTGTAACCTGTTGATGGAATGAAGCAGATCTTATTTTTAAATTTTGAGATTTTAGCAATCACAATGCTATTTTTATATAACACCAAATAATATACTAGAAAAATACGACTCGCACCAGATCATGTTCTCGGACGGGAATCGAACCCGCGACCTTTGGATATCCGGTCCAATGCTCTGGCCGCTGAGCTACCGAGTCTTATTTGTGTAAGGTTTAACTACCTGTGTAGTAAATCAGGTTTGATATTTCCCATTTGAATGACAAGCCTTAGCTTTTCCAAGACAGTCCAGACATTGGTGTCAATTATCATCAGCCTTTGTCATACCCTCAATGAAATAGGACAGCTCAACCGAAGTAGCAATCTAGAATGAATTATTTGACGTTCTTGACAATCTCTTTTCTTCCTCGTGATACACAATGTATGGATTCCGCACAACTGCTCAATGACATAATTCCACACAGTCTTCAATTTTACACAAACGCTTTTCTTTCTATGCACGATTCTACTAATATTAATTATTACAAACAACTGCCTTTCATCACATTCGCTATTCCACACATCTATTCTGAATTTTTTTGGATTCCGTAGTCAACACGGAACCCTTAAAGTTTCGCCATGTACGTCTGTCCGTCTGTCCGTCCCCAGCCTAGCTCATAACTCTTAGTACTAGAAAGCTGTAATTTGGCATGGATATACATATTAATCACGCCCACAAAGTGGTAAAGTAAAATTGATAAAAAAATTTTTTGGTTACCTCCCCTACACGTGAAGTGGGGATATGATATTTTTTCTGGTCTACCCCATAGTGTGGGGTGTCGTTGGATAGCAATTTTAAAATAATTGCAGGTTTGTGGAAACAGTTTTTTGATTGAGGCATCCGTTTGTGAATTATTAAGCTTTAAAGTGCAAAATTTTGTTAGAGTCAAGTATCTCCCCCTCCCTGCCAGCCATTGTTTTTGGATACATGAAAAACTTCACGGTAGTTGTATATATTCTTATGACGAAGTTAAAAGGAAAACCTATCACAGCTAAGTAGGCTTTACAAGTTTTTATTATCTGTAATCGCGTTTCCTCCTAAATATAAACTTTCATACCGACGACAAAAAGAACATATTTAAAATATAATTTTATATAATTGTTAGTTTTTTCATTATCCTCAGTTATATTCTAACCAAAATGCATATTTTTAGTAGCCAGTTGAGTATTTTTAATACTTGCATAAAGATTAAAAAGAGCAATGTAACATTATCTAAGTATTCATTGAAGGCTGCCTCAGAGACAGAGTCTTAAGCCACATTTTTTTGTTTATTCATTTTGATTATTCATACCACAAACAAAAAAGAACATTGTCGTTGGAATTGAAGCACTATCTGGTCATGATTAGATATCATGTTTCCAATAAAATTTACTCAAAAAACATCATAAACAAGTGGTGATGCTTCCAGTTGCTTTTACTTCATAATATTAAAGAAATTCGAGTTTGGAGAACAAACAAGATTTAAAAGTTAGTGAGTATCGAAGAGATGGATTGATCGTGGATTTGAAAAATCCATAAATATCGAAGTTAATTGTATGTCTAAAAATTTTCTTAGCCGTCTACATAGACTTACAAACTTATGAGAGAGAATAATCCTAATGAGAGAGAGTTGTGAGGTAAACGAAGTTACGAAGCTGTCTTCCTATATCTTAGGCCTTAAAAATTTACTACTGAACGAAGAATATGAAAGGAGCTTATACATTTGAACGATGAAGAATCGATCCAGGCTAGTAGTTCCACTAAGTTACAACAAATTAGAAAGTATCGAGACACAGATCACGTTTCTGACAAACTTTCTTAAAGCAAACCAATAGCATCTTCTGAAACTCAATGTTGATACAATCAAGCTAATACAGAATGTAATTACTGGGATTTGATTATAACTGATTAGTTTTCAAATTCATCTAGTTACTATATTATATGTATTCACAGTGAATAATAAAATCAATCTTAGACTTCCCGCCCACTAGCGATTAATCGCTGAGAAATTTTTGTCGCCGAGAATAGAACATACACGGTCTTACCACAATAGATTTTAAAACACTGTTTAACAAGTGTTTGACTTAGACAATGATGCTGTCACTTTTTTGACAATATGATTTGAAAGGGACGGCATCACATTTAAACAGTGTCTAAATTAAACAGTGTTTTAAAATCTTTTGTGGTTAGGCCGACAGAGTTCAATTCGTAAACACCCACGAGCTACAAAAAGTAGATCAGCGACTAATCGCCCGCGAAATGACACTGACAAGAGTGACAAAGAGTTTGCTTATAGCCAGCGACAAAAAAACGCCACGATTAACGCCGCGATAATCACAGCTACAAAAATTCGCTCATGGGCGGGAAGGCTTAACCTTGTTATACAAGGATCAAGTTTAGTGCTCATCGTATTTTATCGAAATCTACTTAGACTAACATTATACATGTAACAAAATTTGCGTTAGTGTGTTTTCCTTTATTTACGTTGTTGTTCGCTTCGTACAATTTCATCGTTTTAAAACTTGAGGAAAATATAATATTCTTCTCGGTACTATAAATCAATGCGAAAGCACAAAAGAAATCTTCAATTGTATACAACAGTACTTAAAACTTTTTTCTCGGCGAATGTTGCAAATTCTCCTATTTTTTTTACGAGATTTGAATTATCAACGTCACGATCATCCATTTCCTTTCATGAGACGTCTTTGTTGATCTGTTTCTTGTTATCCAAAGACATTATTGTGCCTGGCAGTTTGGAAGGTTTTTGAGTTATTTAATGAGCGTTTTTATGTTTAACTTTTTTTTTCACTATACCTATAGTTATTTTATAAAATCGTTGTGGTAACAAGGCAAATAATTAATTTTTATTTACGAAATAATTAATACCTAAAAAGCAAAAGTTTTAAATAATTCATGTTATTGTTTAGTTGAAGACTTAAGTAGGAAGAATAAAAAATAATTAGAACGCACTTTTTTGTCACTTATAGATTTTAAGAGTTCCGCAGTCAAGCCAACAAGGAATAGTTTCACCAAGACAGTATGTCCGTCCGCGGCTTATTTCAGAGGCCCTTAGTACTAAAAAACTGTAATTTGTATATTATGCATAAATATGTATATTAATAACGTGGTAGAATAAAATCTTGAATAATTTTTTATAAAGTATACCTCACCTATTATGTAAAGTGAATATTTTTTTTTCTTATCAATCCCATGGCGTGGTCTTTTAAAAGTATTTGCGAAATATTGTTAGACTCAAGTGTCCCCCTCCCCCCCTCTACCAGGTAAACGGTTGCTTTCCGATAAGTGGAAAAATTCAGGACTGTAGTTTAATGAATTTAAAAGTCGATCCACGGAAAAGTTTTCGTAGGTACTTTTATTGAATAGGTAAGTATTAGGTACACTTATTTATAGTCGTTAGTAGTTTAAAACAGGGCATTAGTCATATGGTATGGTATGAGGTTACTACGGAACCCTATGCTGCGCGTGGCCCGACACGCACTTGGCAGGATTTTTTAAACTAGATGTTACATACTATGCCATGAACTCGGCAAAAAAAGTATATTTTTAAGGATTATGAAAGTTATTTTACCAGACAATTTTCGATTCAACTGTCTGAGTACTACTTATTTGTTTTTTTCAATTAACGTGTCGTTTAAATTTGACCGTTTAATTAGCATTAGGTTGTTGTGTCTGTTGTAGTAGTAGTAGAAGACCATTACTAATGATTTTATTTATAAATTGAGTAACTTAAAATCTTCAATAAATAAATATGCTTTCTTTACTTGTTTCAGACATCATATTCAGAAACACATGTTTCCTCCGTCAACAAAGGCGGCCTGGTGGCTGGCTACGTTTTTCAGTGTTTTTGTAACAGGTAAGTAAGAAACTGCAACCTGTACACTGTGCAACTGATAAAATTAATAATAAAGACTTTATTGCACATGACAGAAAAATTATACAAACAGAACAAACAAGAAAACATACAAAAAGCGGGCGAATTGCTACATAGCAATTTCTTCCAGACAACCTTGGGCGAAATAAAAAAAATGATAAATAGGTTAACAGGGGTATAAGTAATTATTTTCTTATATATAGCAATTGTAAGAAGACTCTGATATCCCACTAATTATGTGACAGGTTAAAACAAAACAGATCGAAAGACTAATTTAAAGCCAATAAAGTATTTTTCATAACAAAATAATAAAAAACAGTGTTTTAAATTTTGTAAAATACCTATTTATAATTATTATTTTGATCAATTTTCAGTTGTTTTTTGCGCAAAAGAATTCAGCCCCCTGATTATGTAACTTTGTTGCAATCAACTCTGACAGAAATCGCAGTTACATTGCTGCTTTAGGAAGAACCAATGTGACAACTATCTTACTTAAAGCAGCAACGTAACTGCGGTTTCAATCGATTTCAATCGAGAATTGTTAGCAACAGAGTTACGTAATCACCCCCCTGGAGCGTTGTACTTATATATGTTAATTGGTGTTACCACAGACTAAAGCATATAAGTAACACAAAACACGCGTATAAACGTATTAAATATAAGCACTCGCGAGTTAAAGTTTTGGCAGTGGAAAGAGGAATATTAATTTACTTATCATCAAATTTGTGGAAGTGGTTTTGAACAGCTTTCCGCTCATAAAGTTAGCCAATAATAAAATTGAAGTGTATATCAAAATATTATGAAGCCCAATTAGTTAGGTACTGTAAGTTTAGAACTTTATCTAAACATCACAATATTTGCTAGTTATTTGATAAAGAGGATGATTGAAACATGAGGAGTACTTATAAGCTTTGCCTACTAACTTCTGTTAACTCACATACCCGTAGTTAAGTTATTATATTAAGAATTAAGGGCATTACAATGTTTTCCAACTAAGGCGGTATTTACATGGGTCGACTTGGCAGGTGAATTTAGTCAATTAGCGCTTTTAACGATAATCGCTTGTAAAATAGAATCGCCACCTCATTGAAATTAGGTTTGCGATTAGATTTTACAAGCGATTATCGATAAAAAGAGCTAAATGATTAAAATCGCCCGCCAAGTTGCCTGTCAAATCATGTGCAACTAAACTGAGAGCCCATTTTTTAAATCATGGCGAATTAAACTGACTCTTATAGTGGATTTAGTAAATCGAATCGTGTAAATACCACATTAGGCATCAAAATTAAACAGTGATTACTTAAAAGATTTTAGTTATTATTATAAGATTAGTGGATACAAATTTTGCCTTCCTACTTTAATAGGCTTAGGAACGTGACATCAAAGTTAATGTTTTACAAAAAAATTATATCGATGTGTATTTTCATGTTCCACACTTTTTCTAAAGAATATCAGATAATCACTTTTATTGAGTACCGATGAACTGCATATTGTTTAACCAATGTACATGTATTTAAAGTATTATTTCTCATAGGTGAAATGCCGATACAAGCGGAACTGGAGCCGGAGTTCCTCCAAGCACTAGAGAATCATACAGTGACGCAGGGTCGTGATGTCCACTTCACCTGCGTTGTAAATCACCTCTCCAAATACAGGGTAATATTACATTGTATCTTTTACAAGAGCAGCAATATTTATTTATTTAATTACTTTATAAGGCATACTATTAAACCCACAGAAACAGTTTAAAGAATTAAAATACATAATATGTGCAGACCAATTTTATTGATCGAGCGAGCGCGAGGCGCTGGCGAAGCCAGCTTGTTTCAACTTGGGCGAATATGCTTTCGTATGTACGTCCGGCTGTTCGTCTATTCTCCTCTTCAGGGGCCGTACCGGCTAACGCATCGAACTTCGGAAAGTCTGCCGGGCTTCAAATTAAAATAGATAAATCGAGCCCCAATCGGGCTAAAATGGCGAACCTCAATTCATGATGTCACACAAACATCGATATCTTCTAAATAACTTCGGCGAAATGTACAATACGTAACTCCTTACTTCAATTTATCTGTTTTAAGTTGAAGCTCGGCAGACCCGCCGAAGTTCGAAAAGGCTAACTATACATAATATATCGAAGTAAGGAGTTTCGTATTGTACTATTCGCTGAAGTTATTTAGAAGATATCTATGTGCGTGTGACATTATGAATTGGGGTTCGACATTTTAATTTTAATTTGAAGCCCGGCAGACTTTCCGAAGTTCGATGCGTTAGCCGGTACGGCCCCTGGTCGTATTAATTCTCAACCGATTCTCGGAACTCTCGAAATTTTGTAAGCAGGATCGATAATTATTATAGAATTTTATTATCGATTCAGTTTTTAAAAAAAATTCAAAATGGCGGAGATATCATAAAGTGAGGTCTACAGCTCACTAGTTTAGACTTAGAAGATTTTATAAACCTAAATAAAAACATTTCAATTTGGTTATAAGGTAAATATTGTTGATAAATACATCTGACTTAGGTAAGTCTTTAAAACGTTATAATTGAAAATACACTAGCCGACGATCCAGTATTTTTAGTCCCGACAATTTACTCACTTATAGCTTACCTTTAAAGAGACAGAAAATATCCCAAATATTTGAGCACAAACTTGTTGCCTTGCCAGCTATAAGGTTACTATGTTGCTTCCCCGAAAAGGTCCGCTAGTTTTCAAGTTCGTCCCAAACTGAAACTTGAATACACAATAACATCTGTTAATCAAAACGATTTTGCAAACGGCAACTTAAGTTAAATAACCTGAACATTATGCTAAATTACAATAGAGGTTAAATTCGAGCATTCCTGAAGATGTGATGTCCAAAGAGTACGATATCTCCTTATGAATCGTTGATAGCTGAAGTTGAAAGCCACAAGTTGGGGGCCTCGAATTTCAAAACAATTCCGGTCACGTACGGTTTTAAGTGGTAACCACTTAAGGAACATTGGCTGTTAATTGATATTTTATTCATAAGATCGCTTAGAAGCTCTGAAAAGTAATCATGAAAATCGAGTAATTACCTACTTATTGAAATTTGTAATTCACTTTTCGAAATAATGTTTTAAGCTTAATTTTAAAATTCAGTCTTTGGTCACCCAAACAACTTACCTTTTACTTTTTTTTAATTTCAGTTTTTTGTATTTTTTATATCATGGGCATTTCTATTCTGTGATCACTTAATCACCAAAAGCAAATTGTTATGTAGGTACTAGAGCGCAATGTGGAGTTTATATCAAATATTATCACGACGAATTCGGAACAAATCGGTATTTGACCATGCCTCCTAAGTATGTACAGACTTCGTACTCATGCAATATCAAAAGGTATCGAATCTGTAATATCTTGATTGGTGAATCTTATCAATAGTGATGCTGATGTCAGGTTAATCAATTTGTCCCTTTGGCTGTCTTAATAATTATTGGTTCGGTCGCCTACGAAATTAGGTGTATTCAGGCTTTTACGTTCGTGGTATGCATGTATGATTTGTCTGCCTCCTGAGGAATTACTAATCACAAAATTATTTACGAGTAGGTACTTCTGAATTATACACGAAAGAGGCCATAAACGTAACCGTTGTATCAAGTACCTAAGCTATAATTACAGATAAAAGTGTTTGTTTTAAAAAAACTGTTCTTTAATCGACATTGATTACTTCAAAGTATTTTGTACAGTTAATTTAATTATGAACTAGGCAGCATCACAGAATAGATATTCGTACTACGTACAGAAGGGAAACTCCCCGTCCCGCCCCAGAATCAATTACCTCACCCCACCCCGCGAGCTCATGCGCCGAATAGTGTGCTCGTTTAGTCGCGTGTGTCAACTTTCAACACAGCAGCTGTCAACTTTCGTGCACGGTGACGAGAATTTAAGTTTCACAAAGCAAAGATATGGAAACTTCTTATCACCGGTAAACGTATATTTATTGTAAAAATAGTGTATAACCAATATTAGAAAAAATACTAGTAAAAGTCGACTCACCCGTAGCACCTCAGACGGGACTCGAACCCGAGCGGCGAAATTTTCTAGTACTTTTTAACTTCTTCGCTGCAAGCCAGCGCAATTTCATCAATGTGAGGAAATACCCCCACATTCGAAAGAAACATCTTTCCAGATGTTTTGACAATCGATAAAGATGAAACAGCTATATAATTATTAAATTTAGATTTTTCGCATTCCCAATGCTATTTTTATATTAAGACAAATAATATTAGAAAAAATTAGAAAATTAGTAATTTTTCTAATATTATTTATCTTAATATAATATAAAAATAGCATTGTGAATGCGAAAAATCTAAATTTAATAAAAACCAATATGTTTATTTGTGTGTGTAAGGCGACACGATTCCCGTAGTAGCCCTAGCTTTACACACACAGTTGCGCGTGTACAAAACGTCATCTGTGTAATACGTAGTTTTAACGGGGCAGTTGTATGGAGTGTCCGGGGTGTGGAAGCATGCAAATTAATTAAGACGCTTTAACAAAAAAAAAACGACGAAAATCGACTATTTACTCGCATACCTAAAGTCATGGTATTTTGACCTCAATAATTAAATTAATTAAATATTAAACTCAAATTAAATTGCGTTAAAAAGTAAGCAGTAGTTGTGACGAGTTCTCTTATTCCACTTGGCACGAACTTTGCCTGCAGAACGGACGGAAATTATTCCAGCAAACAATGAAATTGTTACTAATTTATTTTCCAACCGCAACAAAGGAATGTCACATGAAAAATGCGGAGAGCAGAGTGGATGGGAGTTTGTGCATTCCTCAGGTACAACTGCGCCGTTAAAGAGATATAAAATAGCTTATATTTTTATTCCACCGCAAGTGGCACGTTTAAGGCTTCTATATCTCTCAAGTGGCGCCTCATCTCAATTAAATTTATTGCTCGCTAAGTACAGAATGTATCGAAAATTTACATGTACAGATTCAAGCTAAGGTTCTATAATTTATTAACAAACAATAACCTTAGTAAAATTTTGTTCGTTGTAGTAGTAGTAGGCAAAAGAGCAAAGAGTGATTATGTACTAGCGAGTAATACATTTAATTAAGATGAGGGCGGCACTTTGTGGTATATATGGCCCTTAAGTAGGATTAATTATAATCATACTTAAATAATAAAAATGCTAAATACCTAATTTCAGAGAACTTTTAAATATATATAAAAAACAACCTCGTATGCATTGCTTCGATTATAAAAGTAAATACCTATCTAAATAAATTGTGTTTTAGATATCCGAGATACGTACTTACTGTATTTCATATTTTTATTACTTTGTTACTAGTTAATCAAAATCAATAGTTAATCACTCTCTTTGGTTTCCAAATTTACGATATTTCTGATTAAAATTTGTGTGCGGTGCGGTCACTGTGGCAGAAACAAGTTCTGAATTTGCACAAAATCGTATAAATGCATTGACTAAATTCTGAAATTAATTTTGGACTACGAAAACAAATTCAACCTAAAACAATTGCTACAAACCAATCTATTTTTTTTTTATTTCAGCAATATTTAATCAAATTTTACTAAACTACTTTTTATTACCTAGGCTCCCATAAAGTTGTAATAACAACACCGCAAGGATAATCATTTAATAAAATAGTTTTATAAGGAATAGGTAATATAAGTATTTTTTTTTATTCTGGGGATAGTCACATAAAAATAATATGTTTTTGTTACGACAACATGGACATATGAGATGAAATGCCTATTTTAACTTCCAATTGTTCATTTATATGTAGTTTCCATTGGTTTCAAACAAAGCATTTCTCAGAAACCAGCTTTCCTTACTTGCCACATACTCGAATGCGCGCTAAATTACTCTATGAATACTAATATAATGGCGCAGAAAACTGTAGTTTTGCATGCACATTTTAGACAAAGACGTTTTAGCTACCATAAAGTTGCACTTTTTTATTTCGCCTGACAGTTCTAGAAAATGGGTAATGTATGCTGTAATTCTTTGGTATTATGTGGCTGTATGTGTTTGAAATACAAAGAAATATCACTGTACATTGTGTACTTATTGTACAATAGAATAACGGTTTAGCAGTAAGGGATATACCGTATGTGTAAATCTTTTTTGCTTTGTTCTGTGCCGAAAACTCTGTTTTGAGTAACAGGACTAAATCCGGATCTGCCGAACCTAATCCAGCCATGGCCAAAATATATTTGTTGTGACGCCGAAATACTACATAACTTCTACGCCAGTAAAATAAATACATTTACGCCCTTACCTGTAAAAACTTGAAAATCGCGCTTGACTTGGCGGGGGCACTACCGTGCCCCCTTTTTTTTTGATAAAAGCCAATCATGTGTAACTGTACGTATAATCACTCGCTAAACAATGATTATTTACAGTAAAGTTAGAATTTAAACTAGCTTAGTACTTAATTTGCCTATAGAATTTTCATAAGACTAATAAAACCAAAAATTTATGTTAATTTCCTTACATATTTGTAATTTAGTTTCAATCCAATATTACTTCTATGATTATTTATAAACACTTCTGGATTGACCTTAAACAATATATCTGAAATAAAATAAAAGATGAATAGATTGTTAATAAAATAGGTACAAAACGAGGAGATACTCTGAAGTTCCTTTCTACGTAAAATGTAGTGTACGAATAACTAAACTGCAATAAAATGTCACCAACTAAATAAATAAATAAACTTGGAATAACCTGACTTCATTGTTCTACTAAACTTAAACCTTAAATTATAATGAGGTAGGTATATTATGGAAATTAGTTGACAATTAGGAAACTGGAAGTGTTGATACAACGTATAAATAGTTACGACTTATTTAGTGTATTAAATCTTTGTTATTCTTCTTTTCTTTATTTCCTTCATCTAGCAATAAAAGTGATTTTTTTTAATAACTCGAATACAACTAACTATAAAAACTTTATAGTTAGTTGTATTCGATTTAATATTTAGTTTTTTTTAGTTAAAAATATCAAATGATCCACAATTACTAATCTACTCAAATAAAATTATCACTTTGTTCTCTACAATATTAGCCTGCCGTTGTTAATCACTAATTACTTTATTCATTCAGTCATGCTAGAATGCTTTTAAATTAGATTATGACAAAATCTACTGACAGATCAAAAAACTATGCTAATGTTGAAAGGAAGTTCAAATAACCTTGAACAAAACTTCACGTGGCACTTTTTATGGCTCACTAATATTCAGAACTGAGCCTTACAACTACGGAATATGAAGAATGTATCATAATGGAGCGAACAGGCGTATCAGTATTTCGAGGAAATAGAGAAATTTCCCAATATGTACCTACTTATAAAGGCAAATCTTATCAACATACTACTCGCTTTGGTTGGAGTTTCACTGCTCACAAACCGTGTCGTCTATTCCCTATAGGTTTGGACCAAATGCAGGTGAATACAGCAATAGAATCAGGCTCGTTTTAATCTAAGTTAAGAGAGAAACACAATGGATTTTCCGCATGACTTGAAGTTGCCCAAACTGACAAAGACTCTCTTCCTTGCAAATGATAACAATCTCTTGAAAATTTTGTGTTTCGGTTATCTAATAATGACTCGGTTTGACAAGGCGATAAAAAAACTAGGTACTCCCTTTTCCCAATAACATTTCATTGTTTGCAAACGTGACCACAATAAAGTACTGTTTTGTTGTGTATTTGAATTGTACATTACGTTTTCACAGGTGGCGTGGATAAAATCGGACTCCAAGGCGATTTTAGCGATCCACACGAATATGGTGGCGTTAAACCCCAGACTCTCTGTCACGTACAACAACCACAACACTTGGAAACTGCACGTAAGCAACGTGCAGGCCAACGACTCGGGCACCTACATGTGCCAGGTCAACACAGACCCTATGAAGAGTCAGGTAAGTCAAAATTCCTTTGGCAACACTCATGCGTAGCCAAATAATTTTGCTAGTTTTATGTCTCTTTTAGTAGACACAAAATCCATATTCGAAAACAATTGTACATTTCGATGAGACATCTTTTTGCAGTTCATCTTCTATACTACACCATGTCACACTAATATTATCAACGATTGATGTTTGTCTATTTGAACATTTTATTAAAACTGACACTTTAATTAATTATAGACTTAAAAAAGCTGAATTTGAATTTCATAATCAATTGAAGAATTTGTCCTTTTTCGTAATTTCACGTGCTTACGAACATTATGTTTGAAGAAAATGTTAAAACTGTACATACACGAGGTCCAGTGTGTAATATACACTCACCTTATACGTAACTGACATCATCGTCAAGACTACTATAATTTTACTACCCACGTAATGATGGCTCGGACCAACGGTTTTAAGTTCCGGGGCACAGAGGCGTTAAAAGCCATTTTTGTTTACTCAACCACGCGCGACCCTTAACTTCTGCGGTCGTAAAACGCGTAAACAACTACCCGAAACGAGCTCCTCAAAAATAAAAATAAAATACGCTAGCCTTACTTATGTCACCATGTGTAGATGCTATACGATTATAGTCACTAGTTTGTACATGTCGCATTCATATTATAGCGTTGAACGATAATGTTGTAACGATCACATCCATTCTATTCTAATTTTATTATGGGTTGATTTTAGTCACCTGCGACGGTCGACTTTGGTCACCTATCATGTCGCTTGTAAAATTGAATCGCAGGTGACACATCGGTGACGGTGACGCTGTCGTCTATAAAGTCGATGGCGTAATAACGCTTAGTTCCAGTTTTGGCCACCTGATCAGATAAGTTTGTTTATTCACCAAATTTGCCATTTACACAGTCGATTTTTGCCATGAGGCAAAAGTCGTGCGACTTTAATCACTCGTGTAAATACTACATTAGAATTAGAGAGACTAAAAGGAATCAAGTTTTCCTTGACCCATTTTTGAAGCTTAATAATCCCCAAAACCTATTATCAGAAGTTTTAAATGAAAATAAAGTATACTTTCTCCAATAATTATTCTATATCCTAATCTCTGATTATACCTATGTCAACCCCGATGTTTGATATGAAGATCACATGGACCCAATTTTAGATTAAGGGCAAGGCTCTTTGATATTACCGCCCGAAACGGAAATTATTTCCGACTGATTTCAAAAGAAGTGGATTTATTTTTTATTGTTCAACGTGAAAAGGTTTATTTTTGTAGAGCTAGGAACTAGTTTACAACAGACAAAGACTTTGATACAAATAAAAAATATATTTATGTATCGCAAATAATGGATATCTATCAAGTACCTACTATGATTGTTATAATAGTGAATATTATGTCAATGTAAAAACATTAGCAACAGATTTGTTCTAACCTATTTTTAGACGACTCAGGGTTCAAAAACTAGTAAAAACAATAGACTTGGAAGTATAATAAGTTTATGGTAAAAACACGAGTGCTCTGCCAAAAAATTAAAAAACACCACCACACACCATTCTGTGAAACAATTTTTTTATCAAAGATGTCCTCCAACTGCAATGACAGTCGTGTTATTTAACCTTTTAGTTCGTTTCTGGCTAAAAGGGCGGGCAGTCGTGTTTTTAATATAGTTTTTTTTTATTTGTCTATGTTTTGTTAGTATTTCATCTTTATTTTCTTCCAGTTTTATAATTAATTATGACTTCACTCAGCATCAAAATGTAAATTATTTTTAAAGATTTCCTTATGTTTTAAAAGTTTTCCATAGACACCTTGTCCTAGTCTAATTCTCCACATCTTTTATCTCTTCATTCAACTTACTGGCCTGGCCACGGAAGACTGGAATTCGCTGGCCGCACCGCCGTCTGTCACTCTGTTCCTTGGCCAGTAAACCTAATATGCCCACCTCGAGAACATTTTGACAGGCATTGCGATACGAGTGTTGACAAAGAGTCGTGGTGCTTAAGCCGGCAGACAACATAGAAGCATTTCACCAAATACTCTTTATCCAACAGATGGGCTACCTATCAGTGGTGATTCCTCCTGACATCGTTGACTCTGTAGCTGAAGGCAGCACCGCGCAAGAGGGCGGTAGTGTGCGCCTGATGTGCTCGGCGACGGGCGAGCCTTCACCGACTGTCATGTGGCGGCGGGAACATAATAAACCAATCGTGTTCAGGCATGATGGAGGCAGGGAGAGGAGAGGTAAGTCTTTTATAATTAGTGTTGTTGTGTGTACTGGGTAGTATAGTAGCTAGAATCATTAACCCACTTGAGGCTAGCGGAAGAAAAGAGTCAAGTTATTAACGGCCGAGCGGCCGAATGCGGCTGGACAACAATAGAATATCTATTGTGTCTTATTTCCGGGCCTTGATGGGTTAAAGAAATGTGCCCACATGAGATTGGATCCAAATCTACCACTATATTATAAGCCGACTCAGACGCCTTAACCATTCAACCAGAATTTGTGTCTTACCACTGATTATTTTCAACCAATTTTCTTCTTTACCTCAGACAATCAATTCAAAATCCGCCTAATACTAAATGTAAGATGAAATATCAGTCAGATTTTAATTTTAAAAACTTGTCTACTTTTAATAGCGGTTCGCCAACAGCTGCTGTGAGTGCAGTTCGCACATTAATTCATTATTAAATACTGACTTACATTGAAAATTAAGATGAAGCCATCGCCCCATTCGGCCATTATAAAGCCATTACCCGTTCTGTAGTCACTGCTTTATTCTACCAACAAAATGTTACAAAGTTATCGGACTTTTTTATTTCGGCACTGGCTTATCAATACTCTCATAAAAACATCCCAAACTACGTAACATATTCTAGAATTAGCAAATTAATAAACAAAAGAGTTAAATAATTTATCAACTTAATTTGAAGTCAGGTGTGAAAAACGAAGAGAAAGAATTGAAAAGATGCAACATCAATCAATGATGTTTGTGCTCAAAGTGTAAGCATAGCAAAGTTCATCATAATATCAAATTGCTTGATATTACAGTTTTCACGATACCTTTAAAAATAATATGACATCTACGAAATTATGAGCAACAGAGTAACCCTTTTAAGCCACTTTAACAGGCTAAATTGATCTGTTCGAGTATTATAAATTCATGTATTTCCATTTTCGTATACGTCTGCGAATCAAATACTGGAAATTGAAACTTTTCTGATGCTGTAAAATCGCTTGTAAAATCGAACCCCACCTCATTGAAATTAGATTTGCGATTAGATTTTACAAGCGATTGTCGATAAAAAGCGCTAATTGATTAAAAGCCGCCTGCCAAGTTGTCTGTCAAGTCGACTCGTGTATATACCACATTAGTTTAAGAGGCCCAACATTTTGGTTTTTGGTTGGTTTTGGTTTGTTGGTTTTTATTCGATCCACGTTTCTTTGGGAAAAATGTTCACTTTTATTGATAGAACACGACTTACCACATTATTGACTTAAATCGCCTGAAAATTCGACCCTAAATACCGCGTAGACAAACATTGTATTAGTACAGAATACATAATGGTTGAGGAACTAGATGGCGCAGTGGTAATAGCGCCTGGCCCAGCAATTGCGGCGGTTAAGCAACTTTCGCAAGGGTCGGTCATGGGATTGGTGACCAAAAATTAACGCTAAGCCGTTGGTCCCGGCTGCATTTGCAGTCATTAACACCCACCAATCCGCATTGGCCTATCGTGGTGTGTTATGGCCCATCCACCTTATCCATAAGGAAGGCCTGTGCCACAGCAGTGGGGACATTAAAAATGGCTGATGGTCAGATATAATGGTATTACCTAGTACGGGAAGGTATTTATTTTTCGCTTTTCGACCCATGTTTCTTTAGCAAAAATGATTTGTTTCACCTGCAGGATTGAAACGACAACAAAATAAACATTAAATTTTTCATTTTTTTTGTTGCAAAATTTCGTTTATCATAATTTTAATGTAATAACTGCTCAACGATACAACCAACGTTAAGCTCAGACTCCCACTATTGATATTTGTGAGTGACATTTTAGAGCAGCTTGATATATTATTACAAGCAAAAACTCTAAATGTACACTAACCTTTACACTCTGAAGTGACACACGCAAAACTGTGCTAGTTTTATTGGACTACTAGGTGTAATCCGCTGCCTTATTTGCATAAACCGGCTTAATAAGGGTAAGTACAATATTATTAGTATAACAAAAGTTAAAGCTATGTTTTTCGATGTTCTACTTTCGACCCGTAGAAAATTAATGACGCAAAATGTTATGTGTATACAGGGTTATTTATAAAACACCAACAACCTCTCAGAAGTAGATTACTATCATCATAAACAACAACATTTGTTCTACGACTTTTCTGAAAACATACGAAAACAATTCAACTTTTCATACAAAAATCGATCAGCTGTTTAGACACTTGTATGAAAATTGATTTTTCTTTGTCTGTTTTCGGAAAAGTCGTAGTACAAAATGTTGTTGTTTTTGATTTTAGTAATCGACTTGTGTTTAAATGCCTACCAGAAATGCACTTATATTAATTCCAATAAATTCAAAATACATGCCAAAACGGAATGCTCACCAAATTGTGTTTCATGAAGTATTATAGAAATAAAGCTAATTTCCTTTTTATTTAAGTGTGTAATGTATGACCTAAAACATGGACTAACGATCAGATGATATAATAACATTTATGCAGCATGCAACATGCATGCAAGCATTATGGAGTACTGCGAGTGGTCAAAACACTAACCTAACCTAACCTACCTGGTGCATTGCACACTAAGGCAAATTAGAACTGTAATTTTTGGTATCAATATTACTGTTTCAGTAAAACAATATTTGGTGAGCATTAATGCATTTTGGCAAGCAAAAATTATTTTGGTGAGCACTTAAAATGTACCCTTAGTAATCTACTCCTGCGAGGTTTTTGGTGTTTTGCCAATAGCCCTTTCTCCTCTTGTTACAAAAAAAAAATAGTCCTGTATAGTATAGCTAGACAGAATTGACAGACAGACAGAATAACTTGACCATAGTCGAATCAAAGTCAAAGTCGAAGTCGTCTCAGTAGAGAAGATGTGTGTACCAATTTTTGCTACCTAATTCGTACATAATAGGTACATAAATCTTTTAGTAATAAACGCATATTCAATCAATATTTTTTTTTATTTCTGTCATCGATAGCCTTTTGATATTTTTTATCGAATATAAAAAAATGCATTATCAATGTTATTGATCCTTAAACAACTTAGATCTTGGGTCACAGTCCCAGGTTAATGATATTTTTGTAATAGATGAAAAGCCACTAAAGACACTGTCTTTTCTTTCAGGAGGGTTTCTCAAATAGTAGTTTATAGTACAAGGTTGGTAAGGAGTTTTAAAAAACCTTAACTTAACCGTGTGCCATACTACGTTTTTAAATATATTAACGAGAAAACATTATAGTTACCTTCTGAAATTAAAAAAAAACCGTAAACAAAAACGCACGGTAAAATCAACTTACCGCACGCTGTACTGTCATCGAAAACACACATTTTCGATCAACTGTATTGAAAAATAATATAAGCTCGCTTTGTACAAAGCTCTTGTGGTTTTTTCTATTCCCATGAATTTAGCTTTGGGTACCCCCACCCTTTATTGGAAGTACGGCACATATTAATTTCAAATAAATAAATACTTGACAACATAACATACATCGATCCGATTCCAAATTAAGTAGCTAAAGCACTTGTGTTATGGAAACCAGAGACAACGGTGGTATCACAAACACTCAGACCTGAGCCAATATAGAAAAGTTCGTTTTTCTAAATTGCCCCAACCGGGGATCGAACCCAGGACCTCAGAGATGGCGACACCATGAAAACCGGTGTACAAAGCCACTCGACCACGGAGGTCGTCAAAATGCGTATCTACTAATGTCTGTTCCCGTTATTGATAAATCCCAAAAAGCATAGAAGTTTGTGATTTTGAAGAACTTAATTTAGTATTTTGGTAAAAATTGCCATAACTAAATATTAGTATTCATTTAGATTTATAAATAGTGTAAGAACTATGAGTTGTGAGCGCAAACTTTTATTACTATGCAAAAGAAAAAAATACGTAAGTAATTACTTATAGTACTCACGTTTTTATACTCGAGTTACTTTTTACCCGAGTGCCCAAAGAACAGAGTGTAATGTGTTTAGGGTGTATGTATATTTGTGGGTATGTGAGTTTCTTTATTCCACCATAACTTCTAAATGCCTTAAAGTTTTTTAAGGCATTTAGAAGTTACACACCACTTTACAATGCGAAAAATATGTTTTTCTTCAATTATTACAATATGGCCATTAAATGAAAGGCCTTGATGAGCAAATTCCAAAACTATACAATTTATCACTAAAATGTGTGAAATATTTTTTTGTAAGTATTAAAAACACGACTGTCCTGCCAGTCGAACGAACGAACTAAAAAGTTAAATAACAAATGTCATTGCAGTCGGGGGACCGTTTTTTGGAACCATATTTTAAATCAAAGAGGTCCCCCGACTGCAATGATACTTGTTATTTAACTTTTTAGTTCGTTTTTGGCAGTGCAGCTGTGTTTAACGAGTATCTTACCTACATTTAACTAAACTATTTATTTTAAATGCAGAAGAGATTTATTTCACCACTCTGCCATTTAAATGAGGAATTTCTCATTAAATTTCATTTCTAGATTTGGAAAATGTATGTGCTAACTGATGTCTCTTTTATTTTCTAAAACCTTTTGAGAAGGACATTTAAATTAGAATTCTTCCCATTGTAGTGAACGGATAAGATTTGTTTATTCTAGTTTCGTGATCATAACACTTGATTAAAATATGAGATATTTGAATATTTCCTATATACACCGTTAATTTTTAAGTATATCTAAAAATGAAATAGGGATTTAAGACCACGCGAATGAACAACTTTTACTATGTGACCAACCACGGAATCGCAAAAAAAATCAGCTGTTCCATAGAAAAGTACAACATCGACTCGACTATAATGTATGAAACAGCTGTTTTTTGTTTCGCGATTCCGTGGTTGGCCCCATAGTAAAAGTTGTTCATTCGTGTGGTCTGAATCATTCATTTTTAGATATACTTGAAAATTAACGGTGTATATGTAAGTACCTACTGATAAATTAGATTTGAATCCTTTCAAAAAAGGCTAACAAACATTAGACCTTCTTCACAGTGGACATTCACTGTACACTATTAAACAAGTGCGGCATTATCTCTCCTATTATCACGACCTCCTTGGTCGAGTGGCTTTGTACACCGGTTTTCAAGGTGCCGCCATCTCTGAGGTCCCGGGTTCGATCCCCAGTTGGGTCAATTTAAAAAACGAACTTTTCTATACTGGCTCAAGTCTGGGTGTTTGTGATACCACCGTTGTCTGCGATTTCCATAACACAAGTGCTTTAGCTACTTACTTTGGAATCGGAGCAATGTATGTGATGTTGTCAAATATTTATTTATTATTACAACAAAATGCACGATTACTTAATATTTGACCACCGTAGCTTTCTGTCACTCGGAAATATCCCTATTTAGAGGGAAAAACTACCAAGGGCGTATGTGAGCCGGTTGCCCGCCGAGCGGTATTCTCAATCTAGTGAACATTTTTTCTGAACAAAACATGCTGAGATCTAAAATAGAGTCTAGACTATGCTTGCCGACTGAAACCCAACACTATTTAAAAGTAGTGTAATTTACTGCGGTCTTAAATACTTCCCTCTAGTCTAGATGCTACATTTCGAGTAGATAATTTCACTGAAACCTTAAGCAGAACTTATGACTAACTCATCATCAAGCAAGAAAAGCTGTAATTGAATTTAATGTAATGATGTCCACGATGAATTAAAGTAAGTTTAATTTAATAACATAAGAGATTGCGCCATTACGTTTCTTGAAAATTCGACTCTTTTAAGGAGAACAGTAAGATAAAATTCAAAACAAAACTGCGTACAACGCAAATTGATCCTTTAGTTAGAATATGATTCGTCGGCTCCAACTTTATCCAGTTAAGGCAGGCGATGGCTCGGAAAATATTGAGCGCGCCATGCTACTTGTTTTCTTACTCTCGACGATCTTAAGGCGCTCTTTATATACTTGAAATGTTATGATTACATTCAACTGAAGTTTCTTGGAGATGCATATATCAAAATATCCTGGAAAATACAAAGACTTTGAATTGAAGCCCATAGTTTCCTTTCTGCAAAGAGTCGAGTGACAAAAATCATTCAAATTGAATGGTGTTAAGTACAAACTAGCTATACATTTGTTTACATATTTTACGTTTTACTTTTTATTTTACTTACATCCCAACGAATAGTTACTTCATTTTTTTTTGTTCTTTAATATAATAAAATTGGAGTTTGGAATTTATACTATGTACGGGATATCTATATATATATAAAAGGGAAAATCACTCACTCACTCACTCACTGATCACGAAATCTCAGAAACTGCAAGTGCTAGGAGTCTCAAATTTTGCATGGGGGCTCCTTTTAGGGCGTAGGTGCTCACTAAGACGGGATTTTGCGAAATTCAATCCCTAAAGGGGTGAAACAGGGTGGCAAAGTTTGTATGGGAGAACGCGATTCCTTGGCCCGATTGACTTGAAATTTGGCACAGACATTCTTTCACAAAATTAATTGAACACGTGTTTCGTATTTTTTGAATATTTATCCCCTAACAGGGTTAAAAAGTGATAGAAAGCTACTTTTGGGGTGATTGACTTCGACGTCGGAATTGAAACTTCTTTGTGCATTTGATTGATTAATTAAGAAAAATAAATATCATTTGTCAATTTTGTCATCTCAACGTAGTATTACATTCTCTTTGGTTATTTCCCCTGAAAGTAGGTAGAATGCGTTTCATTGAATAGTACCTATGGCGTTATGTTGGCAGTGTTGACATTTTTTCCTTATTGCGTTGTAATAAGGTGCAAAATTAAGTTGGTTTTCGTTGAATGATAACCAGATGGAAATAACTCCTAGGATAGCTCCAAAGTTGAAGAGGAGAAGGGCGTAGTGACATACGGGGTGGAGACGACAACACGACAATAAATAAAAGAAATGGTGACATTAGTTCATAGGAGTATTTTGAAACTAAGTAGGTATTGAATAATTCCTAGGAACGAAAAAATATTTTCAAACAAACTAAATTGAATAGCTCGAAAATTAATTGTAACTGAAAAATATTTCCTGTCTAAAATATTGGATATTTTTTTATGCAGACTTGGAGCGTTATTTAGCTATACGACATTTTTTAATTTAATTTATTGTCGTCTCCAGGGCCTTATTTAAATAACATTGACAATTTGTCAACTGTCATGAAAATTTTATATAAATAAAAGGCATCAAGCAATTTGAAAATAGGACAAACTACTAATAACTACACTGCAAAGTAAACCAAATTGTCACGTTATTAAATAGGGCCCATGTTCTATAAATTGTAGGTGATACGAAGTTCACAGGGTCCACTAGTAAAAGGTATATAAGTCTGTCGAAATACTATTGGGTATAGAGCTAACTAGAAAAGCTTCGATTCCAATGAGAATGTCACAATACTAATGAAAAGTCTCTTCTAGTGATTATAGCTTAAATTCAGTGATTGTCTTTCTAAAAATACAAATTTATAACTAAACATGTATATTGAAATTCTGTTTGGAATCATAAAAATAAATCCTTCATTTTAAATTGATTGAATGATATTAAATTGCATCGCCCCACTAGGAGGTATTCCAATGAGTTTTACAGAGTATTGAATTTACAATTCCATTTTATTCATCCGAATTCAGTATGTAACTTTTATCACAGATGATAAAACATAAACTTTAAAGTGTGCACGTTTGAATGCATTTAATCAAATCAAAGCTGTATTTTAGAACATTTATTGTCGACTCCAATATCAAAAACTAGCAAACTTAAAAGCCGAGTACGTAACTTTAAACTTACTCAATGCAGGGTGAAATGTCTAGGTCGGTAAAGGATTGCCTATAAAATCAGTTCACCAAAATCTGGAATAAAAGATCCCTCGTCAAAACGAAAGCTGAGTTTTACAATGCGACACAGCACCGCCACTCTACGGACAGTGTTGTCATTGTTAACCCTTTACACACCGAACGTACCCTTTCCCGGGGGTGCCGAAAGCCGCTATTTTACTCGAGTCTTTTTTCCAATTCAATCTACTTTGCATTGTCCTCGACACTCGCATGAGGCATTACACCTAGACCCCCTTACCCCCTGCACTTGCTTCGAAGCACTTCTCTTCCCAATAGATTTTATTTACGCAAGAGAAAGCAAGCTCTAATACATATACCGCTGAAGACAATGAGACGCCTCGGTACGGGATATAAAAGCTTTGAGTTAGTCTCTCGTTCCTTTTAGTAGGATTCCTTTGAAATGAATCGAATAATTCGCGGAGTTTATGCTTATAAACGGGTTTTTATATGCGAGCGCTTTGTTAAGAGTGTGTAAATAATGATCAACGCTTCCGGACAGTGCGAGCATTTGTTGTTCCGATAACGATGTCTCGTAACTACCTTCGCTTGCGTTCTGTATGCTAATGGAAAATCTAGTCTTTTTATACTTATGAGGAGTCGGATGTTTTATCATATTTGATTACCGCATTATTTCCTTTTGTACAACGTAGTGGGCTTCCTTTCATTAATACGTTCATTATTCTACGCACGCTACAACCGCCATACTTCCTCACGCTATCTGATTACTCCCAAAATCACGACTCGTAATTTACGTTCTGGGATTTAGTCTTCTTTTTTGTTACTTCATATTTTCTGGTCGAGATCACAGGAATAATAAATGTTAATAACAAAGACTTTAATACTTCACAGCTTAAACAAATATATCAAAAAATCTATGGCTTGTAAACCTAATATCTTTTTTGAGTTTCTCTGTTTTATTGCGCAGTTTCTACAATTTATTGGACGTTAATATTTAAGTTTAATAACTGAGTTTCAGTATTTGAATTTTGATAGCTTTTAGTAAACTCAGGCAAAATTATTATTTATTGAAAAAGAGAGATGTTTTATATTCGTATTCAAATTAACTTCACCCTTGAATGTCATTTTCGGTGCGATCCTTCTGCTAACTTAAATCGACTTGCTCAAACAAGATTCCATCCGACTTTTATATATATCGGCTCGTTTGTAGAGAGACGACCAAAAAGGACAAGCGGCCCGCTTTCGACTGAATTTTTATGAACTTTTTGTTTGCCTCTTTAAAGCGAAATATAAAGTTACAACTCCGCAGGCACGGGTCCTGAAAGGGCGTTGCAACTTTAAGAAAACTGCGAATGAAATTCCTTTTGAAACTGCATATTTTGAATTTTCTTTTGATGGCATGCCATCAGACGACGCTTTCCCGTTTTTAAATTAAATACAAAACTCTATGTAAGCCAAGTTTGAAACAACGTTTATCTTGATGCAGAAAAATCCAAGAGATTTGATGAAAGTTTGTTTCATTGCTTACATTACTGTACAAGTTTAACGATTTGCAGTAACAATAACAAAGTTAGCTGGACTTTTGCGTGTTATTGCCATATACTTTTAAATTTATTGTATTTTAGTCGTATCGCGGCGACTTGATCGCTCAGTTTGTACCGCGATATGCTCTATAATATGAATGGTACCTCGCAACTTGTGGCGGTTTTAGTGGCATCGCTGTGGACGCCACTAGTGGCCAATGTTTAGCAGAACTAAAAGGTTAAGGCATCACACATCTAATTAACGCGGCAACCATATTTGTGAACACTACAATATGTTTGTTGTTAAAGTCTCCTACAAAAGTCGTTATCTTGCCTCTGCACATAACTGCTCTGTTTACACAATAGCAGGAAATGCAAACAATCGGCTAATAATTTCGCTCCGCAAACTGCTACATACATACCAAATGGAAATTCGCGTAACACTGCCATTGGTACTCTAATGTAAATGTGTTGTACGATCATGGCGTACTGTACGCAAATTCCATAATACGTTTGTGTTGCGTATCAATTAAAGTTAAATACTTTGTAATGAGTGTCCACCCATTGATTTTGTTATTGCATTTTAACTTTTATTGCCATATATCGGTCATACGGGCGACGATATCGATAGTTATTGTGTTGTAATTAAAATTAATTGCTTTTAGTCCTTGCAGTGCTATATTGTAATGGGCATTGGATTTAAAACTTTTAAATTGCCTTTTGCCTATTTCTATGAATCTGATAATAATAATCCTTGGACCTATGGACCTTTATATTTGCGGTTGATAAACGAACAATCGAGCATTTAAATTAAATTTAAATTTGTTTCCACTATACAGGGTGTTAGTAGCACCCTAGCAAAGACTTTAAAGGATGATTCTACCCTTAGATTTAAGCAACTTTTTCTATGGAACCACTTGTCGTAAATGCATAGTTGAGATTTTGATTTTTTGTTGAGCAGCAATGTACACGTAACAACTCGATAACATCACAGGAGCGCGCGCTTACAAAAAAGCCACATCCTTCAACCGCAAAATAGCTGTTGTTGAACATAAATTGCGGGTTTATAAAACTTTGATATTTTAATTACTTATCTGTAAATGTAGGTTCTATGCAACTAAGACAGACTCTGTGTCATAAAAAAATGAAAAAAAAAACACTCAAATTTTCATGAATTTTGCGACGGAACATTCCACTTTAGGTAGACTCAGAATCATAAGTCGACTTTGTCCTGAAAGTTATCGCTAGGGTGCTACTAACACCCTGTATAATTTTATTTCGAAGTAGTATCCGACACTGTTCATTACCTACTCTTGTTTTTTTAATTGGTATTAAATAACTGTTCATATCCTCAGTCCTTTTCATGTAATTAAATAAACTTCACAATAATTTAATGTGAAGATCTTATTTCCAAACACACAGATAACTCAAGTTTTTGACGTACAATGCGAAAACTTCACAAGAGAAGAGTCGGCTTTCCGCACAAGTAAGCTCCGTCGTGACCGAAATTTGTATGAGAGAAACTTTATCGTTAAAACAAAAGTTATATTCATAACGTGCGAACACGTTGCACAATGTTTCAAATAACGTACTTTCACGTATGCAATAAACTACGAAGAATTGAAGAGGTTTTCTCTAATTAGTAATAAAATTATACCAAGATACTTTTCCAATGGCATATGACTAAACTTTTTTGAGTATTTGTAAAAATATGCCATTTATATTTTATACACGCTTTCCTTCTCGGTGTGTGTCTATAAAATGAAAAAGGCATTTTCAAGTAGTAATTAATTTGTGCATTTTTCTTACGTTTATTTCGAAGTACTTATACCTAATATTATTAATATCAGTTCCCTCTGTTTATAAATATTTGTCGGTTCCTATTACAGTTGTTAATTAGTTAAATAGTATAAAGGTTAAAGTTTTATAAATTAATTAAATAAAATAGGCATTCATTTTTACTATTTTCTTTGTTTTTATTTTGTATAAGACGAAAAAAGATAGAAAGGCTTAGGAATGAAAATAAAATACACTTAAGTGTGAACGAAAACACAAGCAGGTGCAAGAAGTGAGCAGATAGATAGGGACTAGAATGGGTATGTAAACAGTCGGCGACGCGAAAAAACAGAGTGTATTGATAACAAACAGCTGAACTACGCAGTAAAGTAAAATCAAAAGAGTGATGTGAAAAACAAAACATCATTATTTGCTGGCTATCTTTACATGCACCAGTTCCTCATATCCAAAGTCAATTTTAATTGTTGAAAATTGAGTCCTGCCTACTTTTTACCAACATAAAATAAGTATACTAACACAATGTGAGCCTTGTTCGCCTGAATAAATGATTTGATAATAATTATTATTAATCAGGTAGGAACTGTTTTATTCCCGGTCGAAAGCCAGCTTCGAAACGAGATTTAGAAAGAGTTAAAGTCCCGTATTAAGAAAAGTATGTAGCTGTATCCTGAAAGAACATTATAATAATAATATTATTTGTAAATAAGAGCACAAACATTGCTGCAGCAGTTCTCTGATTCCAAAGTAAAATAGCTAAAGCACTTGTGTAACAGAAATCATAGACAACAGTGGAACTACAAACACCCAGACCTGAGCCAATATAGAAAAGTTAGTTTTCTAAATTGACCCAGCCGTAGATCGAACCCGGAACCTCAGAGATGGCGACATCTTGCAAACTAGCGTACAAACCACTTGACCACGGAAGTCGTCAACACTTGTAAAATAAATAAAAAAGTTTAAAGACAACGATTAAAAAGCAAATTGAACAGTTTGAATAAGTTAAAAGGTATATAAGATTTTATTAAAAACAAGCTCAAACTTACCCATAAAATGGAATGGAATGGGGTCGCTTGCAATAGGACCACAAAAATCAATACTCACAAAAGAAAATCATGTAAACGAAATAGAATAACGTTAAACAATATCGTGAAGGGCCGAAATAATCCTTAATTCGTTCCGGGCGATACTTTATCGGGTCCCGAGGGGGTCGCGGCCGGGATTACCAATTTTATAAGTTAGGCATCCTTGCGAGTGTCACCGCAGTAACCATAACGTTTTAGTGCCCGTTTGCCCCTCGTTGGAACACCAGCATTTTTAATAAAAAAAAAGCAATATAGTTTTTCACCGTCTAGAAACTAGAGTGGAGAACGAAGGAATTTCTAATTTTAAACGCAACAATAATGCTTTTTGAGTCGGAGGGAATTTATTTGCGCTTAATTACAAGTGCCTGCTCGTAGGAAGTGGGAATGGAGTACGTTTTCTTTTCTATCATCATTACTGGGGTCTTTTTAGCTAAATAATAGTCTTATATATATTTGTGATGAGATCGAGTGCGGTTAACGTTTTTGCCCTGTGATTGCGACAGTTAAAGCAACTTGCGCATGGGTCGGTCTAGGGATGGGTGATCAGAAATTTTATTATCTCGAGCTTCTCTGTGCTTCAGAAAGCACGTTATACTGTTGGTCCTAGCTTCATTCGAAGTCGTTAACAACCACCAATGCGCATTGACCCCGCGTGGTAGGATAAGGAACATCCTCGTTATCACTATCCATAAGAAAAGCCTGTGCTCTAGCAGTGAGTGAGGACATTAAAAATGGCTGAAATATACATTTGTAAATATTGGAAAGTAAAAAAGGGAAAATTGGAAAAAAAGTTAAGAACATTTATATGATTTCCGGTATCTTGGGGTGGAAACAATAACCTTGATCCTCGTAACATTTTGGGACTTATTGTTAGAAGTAACAAAGGAGGTCTAAAAGAACAAAGCCTTCGTAGTGTATAAATAGTACACTTGATTAGACAACAAAATGGCAGGATTCATTGAGCCGAATTTATACACAAAGTTTTCTAGTGAAAGTACGGTATGTGAATCATTTAGGTTTATTTATATTTTGGGGTTCATTTTATTAAATATTAATGTAATCGACGGAATGGGCAGATAGATGACATTTTTTTAAGTAAAACATTTAAATAAATGTTGATAATGAGCTTTATATTAAAATTCAGGTTACAATTTTTTTTGCTATGAATACAATATCACTATAGATTGAAGATCTTTAGCAACATCGTTGTCAGAGTTCCGTTTATGGGTCTTTTTATTTTCTTATTATCAATTTTGTTATGCAATATGCATAAACACAGGTTATATGAAGTTTTCAAAAAGCTGCTGAACAAAACGCTTGTAAAAATAATCGATGTGCATAATTTTTTCTCATATGTAAATTGACAGCATCTTTAAAGCTCATAATATGAAACGTACTGCGTTCAGCACCCTCGATTGTAACTACTGCTGAAGGTATAAAAACGAGCATAAACCGACTCATACAACAATAAAAATAAATTAGATAAAGCTCGCAATGAAACTTCACTCATTACTCGGCTGCTGGCGTAAAACACACTGTTTCATGGGACGGAATTAATTATTACAAAATACTTCTACAACCTCTTCCAATGTAATCTTCGGGATTTAGCTCAGTTCTTTTGTTTTAAAGGTTTTGTTTTTTGCACACATTTTTTCTTTGAGTAAACAATTTCCTAGAGTTGCTACTCACACATTGTAGCATATAATATAGATTGCGTCACGTAAAAAGACAGCTGAACAACAAGCGAATGATGAAAGAATCTATACTGATACCAAAGAAATAAGATACATTTTTTTTTGAGGCACCTACTAGCGCTCTTTTTACGTGATGATTTAAAAAACGTGAATTTATAGTAAACCTAATAATTCATCCTAAAAACAATTAACAGAATCATCTTGAGATCATGACAACACCACAACATCCTTCTATTTTTAGGATTCCGTACCTCAAGAGGGAAAAACTGAACCCTTATAGGATCACTTTATTGTCCGTCTGTCTGTCTGTCAGGACTCCTTATCTCAGGAACGCGTGGAGGTATCGAGTTGAAATTAAACTATATATACTCAAGTCTACACTCCCTATAAACTGGGAAAAAATCTAACTTCTAAGTTAACTTTTAAAAAAGATACCGCCGATTAAACCGCAAAAAACGCCATTTCGACACTCAAGGGAATCAAAATTTATAGGGTACTTCCCGTTGACATAGAACTATGTAATTTGGCAAGAAAGAGCGCCTTACACTACAAGTACATAAAAAATTCTGAAAACTATTCATTTGTAATTGAATCAATTATAGTCTTTATTTAAGTTCCTACAAATTTGTACGGAACCCTCGGTGGGCAAGTTCAACTCACACTTTTCCGGTTTTTTTTTGTACTATATTTACTAGCGTAACGTTTTCCTTGCTAATATCATAACCTCTAATAACCGAGCTATTTAAAATTACATCTAAAGACTCTTAAAACTAATGAAACTTCCCAAGAAATTATTATGCAATCTCTTTTTTGCTTGCTTATGAAACTTGAAGCTTTTGAAGGTGCATTACGTTGGGGTAAATTTAAATTGTAAATGGTAACCATTACACGTTTGGGGTTGCCATTGCAGGGCGGTGCGCCTGAGCTCCCAAATTACAGCAATAACACTAATAGCAATTTGTCGCTGAAACTACCGACTGTCTTCATTCGCCATTCTAATGTTGATATACTGGTTGGTTTCCACCATACGATGATTCTTATACGTGAAAAATATGGACTATTAACCAACAAAGCATTGTAAAGGTTACCTAATGAACATTTACAGCGCACTAGTTTTCTCGCGAAAATATTGCGACTTATTTTTAAATTATGAGCCATTATGCTTCACAGTAAAATTACCATTAAAGTATAAGCTATTTTTATTGAACTTACTAACGAAAAACATAGTTTTTGCAAATAATTTCAATGTGAACAGGAAAAGCCTATTTTTCAGTGGGTTAAAAATTAAGAGCATTTAACGTTTATTAATCTCATAAGCATAAAAAAACACTAATTTATTTTGAAATAAAAAAAATATTTTTTAACAAAAGATATAAATTATGTGATGATAAAACGTTATTTTATCAAAGTTGGTTTGCCATTAAAGAGTCTACACAAACAAAATTACCATTAACATAGAAGCTGCTGTAATGGTTGCTCACCGAGCAATCAATTTCAAATAATAGATATTATCTGATTAGATTTCTCCTGTAGGATGTTCGCAGGTTAACAAATCGTTCCACTACTTTCAGGCGAGGCTTCATTTACCTAATAAATGCAAATCAGAGATAACGACCCCTTGTTCCTGAAGTAACGACTACCCCTGAAAGAAGATAAAGGGGCCTGAGTTTTTTTCATTTGAATGTATAATGGGTTTTCTCTAAAGTTGTACCGACAGGTGATATCGTAGGTAATCATAGCATTGTTAGTGAAAAATGAAATAAATTATTCACCAGATTTTTTTTTATCCAAACAAAATATTAACGTTTGCTTTCAAAATGTTAATGGAATTAACTTAAATTGAAAACAAATGACAGCGTATTTCATAAATAAAAACCCTTCTTCTTTTGTTTCGTTCTTCTCTTTTGAAATATTTTTGCCTCGTAAATACCCGTTCAAGGTAAAAAAATATCAACATGAAATGATATCGGGTGCTAAAAAAATTGGTCGACGTAAAACTTCTTAAGAGTTTATTAGGTAATCTTCGTTTAACTATTAACCTACGAACAAGCTGCGTCTTAACAAAGATTAAAGTTGCTGCATCAACTTTAAATTAACCATCCTGGAAGTATCTAAGTTCAGTCAATAGCAGGATAACCTAACAAAAAACAGTCAAGAGCGAGTCGGACTCACACACCGAGGGTTTCGTACAAATTTGTAGGTACTTAAATAAAGACTATATTTTTATGATTCAATAACAAATGTATAGTTTTCAGAATTTCAGGTATCATTCTGAAAAAGTTTACTATTTAGAGACATCGTTTTATTTTTCCTGTTATCTTTACATAAATTTCTATGACATTAAAATTTCAAGTGTTTCTCTTTGCAAACTTCGGAAATAAGAAAGGGGACGGTATTTTTTTTACATTTTTCATCAAAAGTTGAAAACTATGAGGCCTAAAAAATGATTGAGAATGTGCAAGCAGCGCTCTTTCATATGATACGCCATAATGTCCTAGTAGCTTCACTTCGAATTTTTAAGACCCCCCTATCCGCAAAAAATATATAAATATTTTTATTTCTCTCTTATTTGCAAAAGAATTTGGCAAACGTCTTCTTAAACTATTCCAAATTCAAGTTGATAGCATTAGTAGTTCTCGTGATATCCAGCTGTGAAAGACAGACAGACTGAGTTGCACCATAAGGGTTCCTTTTTACCATTTTGGTACGGAACCCTAAAAAATGGAAAATACAACCTTTTTCAAAATAGAGTTTTTGAAAAAGGTTGTGAATTTGTGATTCAATCAATTCACAATTTCTATTTAAAAAATGGTATCTTGAAATTGTATTTCTTTAAGACTTATTTTTTGAATAATTAAGTTTCTGTAAACAGTTTTATAGTAAATTTCGTTAATATCTTCAAAAATTTGGAACATCGTTAATGTTAAGCGGTGCTGCTACCTTATAGTTTATGGCAGAAAGTAATTTTCAGGCAAATCTTAGAACTACTATGCATAAAAAGACATAAAAATAAAATACATAAAAACGCAGTTGATAACAACATACGTATTAAGATTTGAATAATGACTAACTTATAATGAAATTATTTACAAAAAGTACTCAAAGAAATTCGAATTCATGAAAAGGTTAATCAAAAAGTACGGGTCTGAAATCAACCCACTCATGAATACAATATTAACAAATATTATCATTAAATAAATAAATAACATAAATATTTGAAAACATCACATACATTGCTCCGATTCCAAAGTAAGTAGCTAAAGCACTTGTGTTATGGAAATCAGAGACAACGGTGGTTGTCACCCAGACCAGGGGCCCTACCGGCTAACTTTTCGAACTTCGGCGGGTCTGCCGAGCTTCAACTTAAAACAGATAAATCGAAGTAAAGAGTTTCGTATTGTACTATTCGCCGAAGTTATTTAGAAGATATCGATATTCGTGTGACATCATGAATTGGGGTTCGCCATTAGAAAAGTTCGTTTTCTAAATTGACAAAACCTGGGATCCAACCCGGGACCTCAGAGATGGCGACACCTTGAAAACCGGTATACAAAGCCACTCGACCACGGATGTCGTTATCATTAACATGACGATGTTAGAATATTTTGATCAAATTGATCATTTTAAATCAATTTATTCGAAAAAGGATTATTCCTTCCACGTGTCTTCTAAACATAATAAGTTGTGAAATAAATTGCTACCTGTAAGTAAATTGCTGTTATAAAATCTTTACAATATTTAATTCTAATTCCTTTATACACTTCTAAGATTTTCGCGCGTACAGTTCATTAGAAATAAAACACTTTTTACGGATTACAGCGCGTATATTATTAATTCAGGTGTTGTTTTGGAATTATTTAGTTTGTATTTATTGGTTTTTTAGAATTCCCGACGTTTCGGCACCTTTCCAGGGGCCGTGGTCACGGGAGGACTAAAGCAAAAAGGCTGCTCATATTTTTATGAAATTACCCGCTCGAAATTTTATAAAAATGTATTCAAGTTTATTAAATTATTTTATAGCTGCGTTCTGATTTTAATAATTATTACCGAATTAAATTGAATAAAGTTAATTAGAAAACAAGATCTAGCTACTGAATCTACTACCAGTTCACAAAATTGGGAGGCCTCTGAGAGAAAGAACTGGCGGAAGAAAACTCAGAGAGGTTGTGTCGACCTCCCTTTTGATCCCTATCTACAGAACGAACTAACTATATCTTTAGATCCTGCAGTGTGTGATTTGGGATGGGATTTTAGTTGATGGATTATGGGGTCCCAAGCTGGTGGTACTCTCCAACCATCATCTCTATTGAAATTTGGATGTTTGTTGATTTCAATAGCCTCGCGTAGCATTCTGGGAATGAATCTTTGTTCTTTAGCGAGTATTTGTGGTTTATCAAATCTAATGTAATGGTTCGGTCCCTTTGATGCATGTTCACACACTGCAGACTTGTTATCGCGCCTATGCTTCATGTCAGCTACATGTTCTTTAACGCGCGTCCCTATACTTCTCTTTGTTTGTCCGATGTAAGAGAGCCCACAGTCACAATCTAGTTTGTAGACGCCCGCATCTTGAAAGGGAATATTACACTTGACAGGTCGTAAGAATTGGTTTATCTTCTTCGGCGGCTTGAAGTAGGTCTTGATGGACGCACGCTTCAGAATACCTCCAATCTTGTCAGTGACACCTTTCATGTATGGTAGGATGGCAGGACGTCGTTCTACTGTGGCTGGTTTGACACGGGTTCTGTGATGAAGGCGTGGTACTGGCAGTTTGTTGCTACGCAGTACGTGCTTGACATGCTGAAGCTCAGCTGTCAGGTGTTGTTGGTCACAGATCCCGCGTGCTCTCTGAAACAAAGATTTCCCTACGGTAGCTAACTGTAAAGGATGGTGGTGGGATTCACCACTGAGGTACTTATCTGTATGTGTTGCTTTTCGATACACAGTGTGGCTCAAGGTTTGATCAGAATTCCTGATGATAAGAATGTCTAGGAAGGCTAGTTTATTATCTGCCTCTAACTCCATAGTGAATTGAATGTTAGGATTGATGGATGGGCAAAAGCTATGGGCTCTCCTGTATCCCCCGTTGTCGCTGACATCTTCATGGAGGATTTTGAGGAGAAAGCACTAAACACAGCACCTGTGTCTCCCCGGTTCTACAAACGGTACGTAGATGACACTTTCACAATACTACCTAGAGATAGTGTTCCTGCTTTCTTGAACCACCTTAACTCCATGATTAACTGATGATAAGAATGTCTAGGAAGGCTAGTTTATTATCTGCCTCTAACTCCATAGTGAATTGAATGTTAGGATTGATGGAGTTAAGGTGGTTCAAGAAAGCAGGAACACTATCTCTAGGTAGTATTGTGAAAGTGTCATCTACGTACCGTTTGTAGAACCGGGGAGACACAGGTGCTGTGTTTAGTGCTTTCTCCTCAAAATCCTCCATGAAGATGTCAGCGACAACGGGGGATACAGGAGAGCCCATAGCTTTTGCCCATCCATCAATCCTAACATTCAATTCACTATGGAGTTAGAGGCAGATAATAAACTAGCCTTCCTAGACATTCTTATCATCAGGAATTCTGATCAAACCTTGAGCCACACTGTGTATCGAAAAGCAACACATACAGATAAGTACCTCAGTGGTGAATCCCACCACCATCCTTTACAGTTAGCTACCGTAGGGAAATCTTTGTTTCAGAGAGCACGCGGGATCTGTGACCAACAACACCTGACAGCTGAGCTTCAGCATGTCAAGCACGTACTGCGTAGCAACAAACTGCCAGTACCACGCCTTCATCACAGAACCCGTGTCAAACCAGCCACAGTAGAACGACGTCCTGCCATCCTACCATACATGAAAGGTGTCACTGACAAGATTGGAGGTATTCTGAAGCGTGCGTCCATCAAGACCTACTTCAAGCCGCCGAAGAAGATAAACCAATTCTTACGACCTGTCAAGTGTAATATTCCCTTTCAAGATGCGGGCGTCTACAAACTAGATTGTGACTGTGGGCTCTCTTACATCGGACAAACAAAGAGAAGTATAGGGACGCGCGTTAAAGAACATGTAGCTGACATGAAGCATAGGCGCGATAACAAGTCTGCAGTGTGTGAACATGCATCAAAGGGACCGAACCATTACATTAGATTTGATAAACCACAAATACTCGCTAAAGAACAAAGATTCATTCCCAGAATGCTACGCGAGGCTATTGAAATCAACAAACATCCAAATTTCAATAGAGATGATGGTTGGAGAGTACCACCAGCTTGGGACCCCATAATCCATCAACTAAAATCCCATCCCAAATCACACACTGCAGGATCTAAAGATATAGTTAGTTCGTTCTGTAGATAGGGATCAAAAGGGAGGTCGACACAACCTCTCTGAGTTTTCTTCCGCCAGTTCTTTCTCTCAGAGGCCTCCCAATTTTGTGAACTGGTAGTAGATTCAGTAGCTAGATCTTGTTTTCTAATTAACTTTATTCAATTTAATTCGGTAATAATTATTAAAATCAGAACGCAGCTATAAAATAATTTAATAAACTTGAATACATTTTTATAAAATTTCGAGCGGGTAATTTCATAAAAATATGAGCAGCCTTTTTGCTTTAGTCCTCCCGTGACCACGGCCCCTGGAAAGGTGCCGAAACGTCGGGAATTCTAAAAAACCAATAAATACAAACTAAATAATTCCAAAACAACACCTGAATTAATAATATACGCGCTGTAATCCGTAAAAAGTGTTTTATTTCTAATTCCTTTATTATTTTTTTATCGCATTTACAACCAGGAAATAATAAAACGTTTGTTAAATAAAGAAATGTAAAAGGCAACACGACTTCTACAGTAATTATAGGAAAATGTGAGAGATATCCGACTGCGGTTTTTATTGCACCCAGTAGAAAATATCACCATTTATTAAAGATAACTCAAGCGCTTAAAGCGCACTTAGTGTGGGGGGATGTGTCGATATGAAAATAAGAAGATTTAAGCGCTGTTCTAATGTTGTGCTTTTGAGACAATTTGCAGCTGCTTTATTCAAAGTTCATGAATTTATTGAACTTGAAGCTATTTCTTTTTATTAGTAATTTGGCTTTTAGAATTTATTAAAGACTTTGTACCGATAAAACTATGAGCTCGTCTGGATACTGCTACAGTAAAATAAATCAAGATGCATTAAGTCATAAACCCAAAAAATTCATAACAAAGGATGGTTGAGATAACTATAAGTTGAAAACAACTAAAAATAAACTTAGTAAGTTAACGTTTTCCACACTTAAAGTAATCAACAACCAGTTTATTGAAATTTTAATGATTATATAGTAAAGAAAGTATTTACATGCACTGTATAACAGGAAAACATGTTTTCCTTCCGGTAATAAAAACAGGAAACGAAACAAACCCTATCGACAACTTCAATGTTGACCATCCCTCGTTCTGACCGACGCAGTAAGCCTCACCGAGTACAAATAGAGAATAGTGGTCGTAGGTACTAATAACAAGAGCGTAACAACTCAGCCGGACCGTTAAATTTATATTAAAAACGACAGCAACTAGAATATTACGAACCAATTATACTAAATTATGGTGCAATTAGTCCTGCCATTCAGATTGCAGACTGCAGTATCTGAAGCGAATGGGTATTATAATAAAAGCCTTGTGTGTTGAGAATATAAATCTAAACATTTACGTTTTAGTTACATTCATTCTAAGAACTGAGAATAAGTTAGCCGGTATTTTCAACTTACTTAAATTGGACATTTCATTTATTTAAATGTTTAACGGTTCCATTGCATATAACGACGACATTAAATTAAAGTGTTTGTTATGCATTTTTAAACAAAGCTTTTTTTTTTAAATAGAATGTTCACGCATGCCAAAATGTTGAACCTACTCATATATTTACTAAATAAATACATCATTCGGAAAAACAATTGAACAGTCTGTCGATCCCATTCAAACCATCTGGCTCAAATAAACCAGCACAATTATATATTTATTGTGATAGGGTTGTTTTGATCTTTGATTGAGCCATTAACTTGATTGCTGTACTTTAGAAATTCAGTACTGAAAGTTGGGCAAAGTGTTTTAATTAACGTCTTAACTTGAAGCCGGCGAGCGAAGCAGTATGAAGTTTACGAATTAACTGAAATATCCGTTCCGAGTCCTAAGCTGTCGACTTTAAATGTTTTAATGCGATTTTTTGATTGCGAGCAATGTATTATTTAGCTTATTTACACTGCAACAAAAAGTTTTCTTGTTGCGATTAAGAAGGATCATCTAATCTCCACACCTTTTTTTTATTTAAAAATGAGCCTTTAAATTTATATTTTAAGCAAAACACTGATTTATTAACCGTAGGGCAGTTTCCTGTTTGTGACATTCATTAATATTTTAATCATAAATAAGACAAAGGTAGGCTTAAGGCTGTTCTATCATTTGTAAGTAAATTGTCAAGCAGTTGACTAGTAATTAAAGCCTTTAGCAGACACTTTATTGTACCTACTTATACATCTTTAAATTATTACCTTGCTTTAAATAGGTGCCTTATATTATACTCAAACAGTCTATTTACCTACACGACATCGCATACCTATAGTTAAACATAATTAAATCGATACACGCAGACAATAAATTACTCGCTAAGCTTTAATAATAAGCTAGTGAGTACTACAACTATTTTGTTATTACGAGACGGAGTAAATTGGTTGATTCTCATGACATTTACGAATGTATCGCACATGTTATTTGATAAAAGCCCCTCGGGTGACAGGAATGTAATATTATGAAATGCACGTCAATCATACGCCGTTTAATATTGCCACTGACTATCTGTCAAGGATCGCATTAACAATTGTACAATGACACCTATTGAATTTTAACAGAGGCTATTATGTTAATTTGATAATTTATAAGTATCTAATACTTGATTTTCCAGTAGAAAATAAAGGTGGACTGCATAATTTACATACTTCCTGGTTTCAGTTTCTTACTTCCCGGTTAATGTCAGTTATTTTTCCATCTACCATAATGATTCGTTCACGGATTTAAAACTCTTGAAATTGCATACAATAACTTTAATTACGGAAGAAAATATTGTTCTTTAATAACAAGTCAAATGAGATAGTATCCCATTATCTTATGCTTTGATCGAGTCAACAATTCAATAAGGTTTAATGCAATCTTCTTACGAGAACAATGCGACTGCAACAGCCAAGTTTCTATCCAGAAACAATAGAAGTCCCTTGAGAAAACCAAGTATCCGCAACCCTCCGTCAATATACCTGCGTTGTAATTGCACCAAACAGTCCAACCTGTGTATACAACGTGTTACAAAAATACCCATAATGCCGAATATGGTAGATAGGAACCATAAAACTAAATAACTTTTACTATGGCACCAACTTTGAAATCGCGAAAACAAATCTGCTGTTTCATACATTTTAATATTTTCGTAATTAATTTTTGTATCGAACAGCTGATTTTTTTTTCGCGATTTCAGAGTTGGTCCTATAGTAAAAATTGTTCAGTTTGATGGTCCCTGTCTACCATTCGGCATTAGGGGTATTTTTGTAACACGTTGTATAGTCAAGGTATAAAATAACAATTAAGTTTAAAATATAAATATATGGGACCACTTCACATACATTGCTTCGATTTACAAAGAAGCTAAACCAGTTGTGCTATGGGAATCAGGAACAACTACGACGATACCACAAACACCCAGGCCTGAGACAATATAGAAAAGTTCGTTTTCGAAATTGATTCAGCTAGGTATCGAAGCAATTCTTCTGCATTATCCTTATGCGTAAAAATATAATACAGACAATGTAGTTTAATTGAATGACTTGCTAAAAATATAATTCTCAATTAGGATGCAGTTTTAGGTTATTTAACCCGAGATTCGATAAAAAATAGCAACCTATGACGAAAATTATTTGACTTTAATTGTGTTGACTGAATAATATATGATATTTCTTATGAACAGGCAAACTAAATTATTTTTTCTTCTTTTTATGAAAAGAATCTGATATGTCAGGCATCAGATGCATTAAGTAATTTTACTCAAAACTTCACAAAATGTAAATTAAATATTTTAGCTTAATTACTTTCCTGTACTTATTCCAACCATAATAATACTTTAACCCCCTAACTAATAAAGATTGTATAGCAGATGTATAGTTACACAATGTTTACTCTCTGTCAAACTATTTAAGTTTGACATTAAAAGAAAGGGACAAAACACTGTGTAACTATACATCTGTTATACAATCTTTATTAGTAAGGGGGTAAACATTTAACCAGATAGATTAACTTCAAACTCGTATCTAGGTTTAGGACAATCATTAGGGATCTCTCAACTATTCCAATTATCGATAAGTATGCTCTTTGATGTCCTATTCAAACTGGTCGAGATAACGTTGTTCACATCACTTGCTGTAGTTTCTAATTCAAGTTCCAAATCATGTCATCCTTTATAATATAAGGTTTGGCTGGGGACAAAGTTTCTCTGTGCTTTACCCCAAAATGTGTTTTTTTTTGTTGTTGTGTTGTTTATTTTAATGACGCATTTAATTCTAATATGAAATCGAAATATTTTAATAGCTTTTTGCAGTGACATATTAATAAGTGATTTAATGTGTTTTTCTTTGAACAATCTCATGTCATTTACATATTCTAAGAATACGTTGTTAGGTGATGTTTGTAATATGATTCAGTGACAGTTTTTACTTTTTGTCACTTAACGGTGCAACTTTAAATTATTTCGTATTTTAGTCTTTTGTCTTAAATTGATTTACAAAATCGTAATAATTAATCAATGCCCGAGCGGCCGAATGCGGCCGGACAACAATGGAATATCTATTCTCTCATTTTTCGGGTCTTACATTGCAGAATATGTTTATATTTTTTCATAACACCTTACTCTATGCGTGAAAGCGTAATGGACTAAACATGTATGTAGCATTTGAGAAACAACATTTATGCAGAAATATTGCAATAAAGAAGACTCAGCACGCTAATAATAACTAGAGTGTTGTGTAAAAAATGTATTATGGTATCTATACTCCGACAAAAAGCGCACACTCATTTGTATAAAGATTGGCGTTAAGTTTCTTTCAGGATAATAATAATTTTATACATATTATTCCTGTAGAGGTATTTTTCGCGGGAAATCTGTTTTCTTTCTGGAGCGGAATAATGAGCTCACTGAATTTGCGAATAAATTACGTTTGCCACAAACACAGTAGTGCACTTTCATCACTTTTCCGATTACAGGTTTCAGCGCAGCCCAATAAGTATTGCTTACTGTTGCATCCACCTCTTGCCCAGTTATTATGTAAATGGCTGAAAACCGGGCCGACCCAATCGGTGAATCAGCCGATGTGCTTTCAAAGTGTTCATTAACATAATTTATTCGTAGCTGTCAGTACCTCTCTTAAATTTGTGGAGGGCTGTTTTTCAACGCGGAAAAATTGTGTAAAACGGTCACGTATTTTTTAGTGTCAGATCCGGAGCAATGCGAGGACCACTCGAGGTATAAACAATAAAGTTACGAACGTTAACGTAAAATAATTTTGGAAATAAATATAAAAATAGATTATATACATACCCCCTTACTAAAAAAGATTGTATAGCAGATATATAGTTACACAATGGTTACTCTCTGTCAAACTATTTAAGTTTGACATTTAAAAGAGAAAGGGAAAAAAACACTGTGTAGCTATACAATCTTTATGAGTAAGGGTGCTAATTTTTTATTATGAGAAGCTCAATAGCGCAGTGGTTTAACGCCTGGCCCAGTGATTGCGGAGGTTAAGCAACTTTCGCAAAGGTCAGTCATGGGATGGGTGGCCAAAAATTTATTATCTCGAGCTCGTTCGTGCTTCGGAAGGCACGTTAACGTTGGTCCCGGCTGCATTTGCAGTCGTTAACACCCACCAATCCGCATTAGGCCCGCGTGGTGGGTTATATATAGCCCATCTCCTTATCCACCCATAGGGAAGGCCTGTGCCCCAGCAGTGAGGAAATTAAAAATGGCTGATGGTCATATACCTAATTTACTTTTTGCTATACATAATGAAAGAAATTTTAAGTAGGTCCCTATTTAAAAAACTTAAGTCTATTATGAAAGGAAAATGAAGTTCCAACCAAATCCATAAAAGCCTACTCAAGAATCCCTTACACAAACTACCTTGTCGTGCTTTCAGCATATTAATTGTACTTCGCCAATAACTTCAATGAGTTATACGACACAATATTTCTCCTTAGTTGAAAACAGTGCTGTTCAAAAACGCGCATAGTGTGGGTATTAGAAAACATTGTATCCGTTTTTATGTCAGTTAAGTTTAATAATGTCATAAGCAAGCGCCCCGAGCGATACCAGCACCAGATATATTTCGCTCCGATTTCCTGCGATAATTTATTTTATGCGTGAGGTCTCGGTTACTGCCGAATGTTTTATGCAGCACCGACGAATGAATACGAGAATTCCATTTTTATTCACAGTTATTTTGTATGATGCCAGAAAACGAAACGATTTGTTGTCAAGACTGTTCGTATTTAAATATTTAAAGAGTTTTGGCGTTTTTTCATCACATGCATAGTGTAGTAGGACGGACAATTTTACTTTTGAAACTTATTCTAAACCTTAACAGTAAGTTTTTTAAATCGATTGTATGTGAAAAAGATATTCAGAATAACTGTGATATATTAATAATGAATGTGTAAAGGTGGGTATCCACTAGGGTTCGCGAACCTCCGTGCTCCGCGAACCTGCACCATTTTTTTTATTCTGTTCTGCAACAGTGCGCCATTGTGTGTACGTTTTGCGAACACGTTTGCGATCCTGAGAGCCTAGCCAAAGTAACATTTACAAATCTTCGTTATCGCTTCGCTCTTATGTTTGGGATTGACATAGGTTTAGTTAGTTAGCAGTGACTCAGTAGCTCAGCGGTCAGAGCATTGGACCGGATATCCAAAGGTCGCGGGTTCGATTCCCGTCCGAGAACATGATCTGGTGCGAGTCCTATTTTTTCTAGTATATTATTTAGTATTATAGGTTTAGTTATTAATCGAATTTTAAAACGTCATATCCATACATTTGTCGGAGCGAAGCGATAGCGAAAATTTGTAAATGTGACATTGATTGACTACGGGCTCGGGTTCGCACATGTACACATTATGGCCAAAGTAAAAAAATATTGCTATGGCGCACTGTTCCAGGTTCGGGGAGCGCGGAGGTTCGTACACTTAAATCTGTAATTCTTAAAAATGTTTATTGATTCACTACAATAACATTTTTATAACACAATAAAAACGGTACAGCTGTTTTATCATCAAATACAACGAAGAGCAAATAATATTTAAACAAAATAATCAATTCTAAATGTAGCGTAACTTCTTTAAAATATGTTGCTCGAGCTTGGAGTTAAATCTACTAAAGTTAACTCTAAAATAATTTCAAAAGTTAAAAGTATTTAAATACTTAATGAAAAACTTTGTGACTTAACAATTTGCATAATCTATTTGTGTAGTTGAAATTTTTAGATTATGTAAATTTTATTGGGTGCTTGAGTCAAACAACAGTGTTAGATTATTCGAACTTTTTCCGAATTTCGAACTAAATCTCTAATACAAAAATAAATTACTTGGGCCTGTTTCACAATGTAAAAGTAAGTTCTGAGTAGCTTACTTGGCAGATAACTTAACATATTTTTCATATCACAACAGTCAAATCATTTGTAGGCCGGTGCCCTTAGTATAATACTTTTCTCAATCTTAACTTCATATTTTCAATGAAAAACATCAAGAGTTAAAAAAATTATCAAACATCCAAATTCATACATCAGTAGGATAATTTAACCATAAAAAAATCTAAAAGAGAAGTGAAATATTTATTGATTACATTTTGTTTCTCAATCTATATACTGAATTATAGATTATAGTCATGGTTTCCGTCTACTACGAAATTGTCTAAATAACTATGCCTTACCATTACATAAAACCAATATTTTAAAGTACTCAAAAAAGCGCACATCTAGTAGCTAGGTTATTACCTCCCAAGGGATTGAAAGCCTATTTATATGCCGAATACGAGTCGGTCGGAATAGGGAGTGATACTGTCCTACATATAGGTACCCACTTAATTTAATTTTCGAGAAACCCTTTTTATGTTACACTTATCGTTTCGAGTTGCAGGGGCAGAAAAGTAATGACAGATTAGATAGATTTCAGAATAATTGGAGTGCGTAATTTTAAAATATTTTTGTTGGTTGATATTTAAATAAAATACTTACCTTTTAATGTTGCTGTTGTACACTCAAATAACAAAGCTTAATTTTATAGGTATAAAACTATCTACCGCTAACAAACAACACGCGACGCAACAAAATTAGCTTAACTAAGTACCAAGTTTTAGGGACATTTCAAGAGCTTTAAAATAACTTCAATACAAAATTAGTAGGTACTAATTTTCTAGCGTCAAAAGCTTAAAACGCGGCACAGTTCAACATAATTCTGTCTATTTTCATTGAAAAGTTACCACACCAGCGCAAATGTTTGTCGATGAAACGGATTCCCGGCCCACAAAACAACGAACCATCGTCGCCAAGATATTTGTAGAGGCATTATTGCTTTTGTCTTTCACATTATTTCTAGTGGCTTACACGATAAAAGAAATGCGAACATAACTATTGTAAACAGTACGTGTAATAAAAACAAATCTCACTGGAACCGATTCTACTTGAGTGAACCACAATATGACATCAGCAATTTTGTTTATGGAAAATTCTCTTTTAATCTTTTTCATAACTATGTATTTTATTGGAGACAATAATATATGTAAATTTTAACTTTTCTCAATTTTTCGATCACCATTGTTAGGTTCAAATGGATTGTACATCTCAAAGTAGACATCGAAAACAAGGTAGAGCAAGACGGAAATCGCGTCTATAAGCCAACAGCGCCGAAAGAACACCTAAAACCAGAAGTAAACAACAGTCTGCATCCCTTTTTCCATTTCTAGACGATTAAGCAATTCCGCCGAGCAGACTAGACAACTTAACTACCTATAGGCACGATTTCATTGTTCACTCGTTTCGATTTATTTAATGTCGCAGTAGGAACCGATCTTAATTACTTTTTTGTTTGAACTTCAGCGCAAAAGTAAGAGTCTTATTATGAAGCCAAGAGGGTAAATTGAAAGAGTGCCCCCAGTTTGTCAAATAGAAACAGTTTAAGGGTCGCCGACTAAAAGCCGGTGGTGAAAATTAGTTTTCTTCGAACCGCGGGTCGAGCCGAATCAGACGTTTGACGCCACTGTCTTTTAAAATGTGAACATTGAACAATTACTTTTGTAACCAGACGTGTATTTTTCTCGACGCGCAATACTTTGGTACGTGTTCATAATAAAACACTGTCCGTATATAAATACCTAATATGATGTCTATGCATACTTTTCAAGTTTCAACTGATATTTATAAAAATAAAAAGTTAAAACTTGTTGATTAAATTTTTCGTATTGTTGTGACTTGATTCCTGTAAAAAATACTTTTATAATTTAATCCAAAACTGATTTTTATTTCGGTCACGTACGAATTTATAGTCGGTAGACGTGGCCTTTTCGGATTAAGACGTCTGCTGCAGATGAATTCGAACAAAGACGTAATGGAGATGTTTAGAAGGAAACAAAGTTGTAAAGTGGTCCGAATAAATTAAATGTTTCGTATGAATTATGCGCGTCGACTGAAGCTTTTGATTACTTAAAACAAATAATTAGTATGTTCATACATATTTATCATTGTACGCCAAATACCTTCTTTTTTATTTGTTGACTCACCGCATCTGGAATTAAATAATAAAATGCTTGGACAATTTTACACGACGCCATCTAGCCCCTAACTAAGCAATGTATGTAATATGGGTGCTAGACAACTGATACACTACTTATATATTATTTTTAAATATATACATATTATACATAGTAAGAACCGTCACAGAAATTGAAATTCATCATTTCAACTTCTGCCAGGCCGGGAATCGAACCCGGGACCTCTTGCGTGGTAGACCGGCATGTTGACTACTGCACCACTCAGGTCGTGAATTTATATATGAATACTATCGAACTCCTTATATTTGCTTGCATCATAGGCAAATAAACGAAGCAGTCAAAACACAGAATATTAAATATCTTAAATAATACTTTATCTCTATTTTAGGTAACATACCATGCTTTTGCGAACATTTTTAATATACCCACTACTGCACGTATTCTTTGATGGATAAGGGCGTTATGTAGTCAGAATAGATATGTATGTGCCATACATAACCCACCACGCGGACCCAATGCGGATTGGTGAATGGATTTTACAAACATGACATTACAATTTAACCAACGGATGATTTTGTTTAAAGACAAAACGGTAAAACTCAGCTTCCAAATTTTCTAATTTATGTAAGGTCCATTAAACTCATTCAAATGTGACTAACAGTTTAACAACCACTAATTTGAGTCAGTCGAGCACAGGACATAATATGCCTTTAGTTAACATCAAATCCCGCTTTTCAGATATCTTAATTGCACCAACTGCAGTGTTTGACGACTGCACGCTAATTTGTGTGCTTTGCTCGCTGATTTGGTTGTGAACTGTTATTTGGAATGTATGATACATTAAATTAAATGCACAGCAGTTTCACTACATTTCATTTCAAATGTTTTGCAGTCAAACAAAATTAGAGTTTTATAGTCATGAGGTTTTAATTACATAAATAAATAATGATGATGCTTGGAATTCATTGATCCTGATTATATTGTGCGATAACATCACATTACTCAGATTCTATAGTACCTACATAGAGCACTTAGAAAGTTTTGCGTATCAACAAATATTTGAATATAGAATGTTATGGTTTTTTTTAAATTAAGAACTCATTCATGAAATTAAAACAAAAATTGACTGGAAGTCGCAAGTCATTTGTTTTTTTTTATCACAAAGCGAAGTTCTCCGTCCGTAGCAAAAATGAAATTTACGCGAAAATATTCCAAAGTGACGATTTTTTATGATTTTGAAACGTCGCTCTCTCCGCAAGTTTTGACTGCTTTACTTCTAAATGCTTTTAGCAAAGGAAGCACACCTTATTTGAATATCGTAAAGCATAGGTATGCAGAATGTAATCGTTTTCTTGTCTTAATTGAAGAAAACCGGCATATTACCCATTGGAGGATATGTGGATACTTGGGGATTGCTATGACTCAAAATTTAAAAAAAAATCATTATCATTCAAAAGTTAGAAAACTTTGTTGCCGCTGGGTTCTTCATGAACTCTGGAAAAAACGCGCTTCAATTGATTGATGTAAAAAATATGTTGTTAAAGTGCAAACACGGTCGTTGAAATGCTGTGATGACATTATGATAGAAGATAAAACATGCACATATTGTTGCGGATTAAAAAGATAGCAACAGTCTTTTCTAAGGATGTTTGAAGTCGACTGTAAACCGAAAAAATTAGACTGGCGAGAATTGTAAATAAGGATTTGACTGCTCTTTTTCTTCCAGACAGGTTCTGCCTGAAATAACCTACTTGACGAACACAACACAATTAATGCAGAGGAGATCACTACCATTTATTTCCCAACTGTCGTTAGAAAAGTTAAGGAACATCGACCAAGAAGTGACATCCTGTCGCACGATGTCAATTTTACAGCGCACACCACTATGAGGATAAAGTCATTTTCAGATCTGAAAAGTTGGAGTTCGTGATCCATTTCACATTAAGTTTAGACCTTACATCTTGCAACTTCTTTATTATTATATACAAGGTGTTACAAAAATACCCCTAATGCCGAATATGGTAGATAGGGACCATCAAACTGAACAACTTTTATTACGGGGACAACTCTGAAATCTCGAAAAAAAAATCAGCTGTTTCATACAAAAATTAAAATCGAAAATATCAAAATGTATGAAACAGCTGTTTTTTTTTTCGCTATTTCAGAGTTGGTCCCATAACAAAAGTTGTTCAGTTTGATGGTCCCTATATACCATATTCGGCATTAGGGATATTTTTGTAACACCTTGTATATTAAAGATGCGATGTGAAATTTAAGTTTACATATAATTATATAGTTTTATATACGAGTTGCGCAAAACTTTACGTACCCCACGTAATTAATTAATGCAATTAAATAATGGAAATTAGAAATAGCAACGAGATGACTACGCAAGTAAAATAGGTATAAGAGTATAAAATGAACATTATTCTATACTAACCCCTAGTGGTAATCGAACTCCAAATACTCGGGGATGACGTCGCCAAACCACTGGGCCGTTGACAGAATTCCGTTACACCTTTAAAAAAAATTCAAGTACTAAAAAGCAGACCATTACAAAATCATTAATAATTACACAAAACGGACTTGAACACCATAGTTTCTCCCCTCTCCCTTTGCAAAACCCACCGCTTTTATCCATTCATTTTTAAAATACGTTGTTCGACAAATTCACTTAATGCCGCGTTAAATGAACCGTGTTCGTATAATAAAAGATTTTATACTCAAAAGCGATTTCAAAATGGACTATATTTCCGTGGAGCGAGAAACTCGCTCTCAACGTCGCTTCATCTATTCCCGAGACTCTGAATATTTTTGTCGCGCTCGAACGAACACCGATTCTAACGGAAAGCTGGGAAAACACCACACACAAACATACAGATTACTTAAGTATTCAGGAAAAGTGAACACAATTTTCCGAAATATTTCAAGTGCACTACTTATTGCGTTCCGTTATGCATTTATTGACATGTTAAATTCATCTACGCTGCGCTCTTGCATATTCATGAGGCTTATTTAAAATTAATTAAACAGAAAATGAAACTGCATTTTCACAGCGTTGCGCTGAGTTTCCAAAGGTCTTTTTACATTTAAAATCACAGCATTGAAAATAAAATTAGTTTACTACCTTTTAATTTTGCGTTATAGGTCACTTTGTACTGATATTTTTTTGCATTAGTTTTGGCCTATCTCAATTACGATAATTTTGCGGAAAACTATTTAATATAAAGTTTTCTTCGTTTCTCATACTCGGAAAGTTTTGTATATTTAAACTGAGCAGCGAGTGAAAAACATAAATGTCATTAAATAGTAAGGTATTTAGTTTTACTTTTAGTTTTAGTATAAGTCGTTAGTTGTGTAAAATAGGAGGTAAATATAAGTTTATAGCTATTAACTGCGGAACCCTATACTACGCGTGGCCCGACGCTCATTTGTTTGTTTTTAATATTAAGGATGTGATGTGTTTATTTCGAGCGGTACCCATATCCATATTAAAGACTTTACAAAGAAGATTTTTTTTTTTACCTACCTTAGATTTATCTTTAAGTCTGAGTTTTTTGCTAACAAATAGACGGGTTACAGTTAAACGTTAAAAAAATTCGCAGTTTTTAACATATAGATCCTTTCAAATGCGATTATTTATAAACTTCCGAATTATAAATAGATGACTAAATTCGTTTCGCACCAAATCATATTCTCGGACGGGAATCGAACCCGCGACCTTTGGTTGTCTGCTCCAATGCTCTGACCGCTGAGCTACCGAGTGACTCGGATCTATGTTTATTTATATTTTTTTCTAGTATATTATGTAGTATTGTATAAAAATAGCATAGTAAATGCTAAAATCTTAGATTTTAAAATTATAAATGGATGGTAAAAAATGTAATCGCCATTATTAAATGTAATAATCTTTTCAGTGGTGAGCAGTTACAAAGGTGAAACGCTCGAGTTGCTACATGTCCAGAGGACTGACATGGGCGCCTATTACTGCATCGCCAGTAACGGCGTCCCGCCCACTGTCAGCCGGCGTTACCATGTAGAGGTCCATTGTGAGTAGACTTTTATTTGTTCAGAAGGAAACTTGCATCCAATTGCGGGAATGGAAGATGTGATATGATTTGAATGTGATGAAAAAATGAGTAATCAAATATTCAGATATTTTATAAGAATCATGTTATTTTTATAATGTCTCATTGCATTATTTAAGTATCATTACTGCATCGCCATAGCGGCGGGTCCATGATTATTTAAAAATGAATGCTTGTCAAGGTAACTAGCAGCCGCCCGCGACTTCGCCCGCGTGGACCGAGGGAACCTTTGACAAATATAAAATTTATCCTTAGTTTTAAATCTAGATTATAAACTGTCTGTGTGTCAAATTTCATCTAAATCCATCTAATTTGCATAATATTAATTAATATTTATCCAATCATAGATGAGAAAAGGATTTGAACGAAAACCGCGAATATCTGAAATAAAACATATTTAATGAATTTATGTAGAATAAATAAATCTGAATATGATGATGAATCATACGATACGCTTTAGGGTTATAACTGTTTATTTATTGGGAAAAGTAATTAAACATAATTCCACAACTTAATTAACACAGAATTTAATCTTTAAAATAAATCAATTTACATAGTATTCTAGTTAATACCTTGTTTGGTTACACTCTATTTTATTTACTTAAGTATTTTATAAATTTCTCATTGGTTTGTTGCCAGTCATTCCACAAGTGAAGGTGACGAACCAATTAGTGGGAGCACCGCTGGGCAGTGACGTCGAGCTGCAGTGCTATATCGAAGCTTCCCCCAAAGCTATGAACTCCTGGTACCGTGAAGATGGTAAATGTTAGTAAAAGCAACGCTTTTGATTAGTTTTTTTTTTAGTAATGAATCAATATTAGTATTTGTTATATGGTCTGTGATCATTAGAATGTCATTTATTATTGTAAATGAAATTTTGTCTTTTATTTTATTCACAAAGCTTCAATTAATTTATTAGCGGTTGTTATAAAATTTTCATACATGATGTCCCAAAATATTATGGTGTCAAGCGGAAGTCCAAAGGTCGACCACCGCTGCAGCGGTTAGAGCTACCCAAATCACTTCTTAATGAATAAAAGCACCTAAATTTGAGCTCAGTTTCCGCGAGATTTCAAGTTCATATAATTTATGTTTTTTCGTTATTTCTATAATCATTTTAATTCTGTCCACAGCATGTTTTTGTATTTACCCAACTGAGACAAACAAACACAATTCTCATTAATTTATGTTTTTAGGACACCTGTATAAAACGAAAAGCAATAGAGACAGGGTAAACTACAAAAAGCACCCATTGGCAAAGATTCAATATCAATTCAAACAAAATGTGAATGAATAAAGATCTATGGAGTAGAACCGATTATCCACACCTAACCGTTTAATTTTATTTACAGCTCTCGTAAGCGATAAAATACAGGAGAACCCGAAGCTCCGCATAGACGAGACCATAGTGAACAGTTACTCTCGGTGGATGAATCTTACTATAAAGTCGCTCTCGATGGGCGACTATGGCACGTATGTGTGTGCCTCCGTGAACGCTTTAGGGAAGATGGAGAGCCAAGTCAGCCTTCATAGTAAGTATTGCGTAATACACAAAACTTTACCTCCTGTTCCTACTCAGATTGTATTTTTAGATAACGTTATTTCCGTTGTTGTAAGACAAAACGTGACGAGTAAGAATACAAAAATTGATGTTCGAATTTATAGAATAATTGTCCAATTATGATCTTTTAGAGAGTAAAAGCGAATCTTACATAATGTTATCTTCATAGAATTAACTAGATTCTGATTTTCAGTGAATTTTCGCTGACCTCCGTGGTCGAGAGGCTTTGTACACCGGTTTTCAAGGTGTCGCCATCTCTGAGGTCCCGGGTTCGATCCCCGGTTGGGTCAATTTAGAAAACGATTTTTTCTATATTGGCTCAGGTCTGGGTGTTTTTGATACCACCGTGGTCTCTGATTTCCATAACACAAGTGCTGTAGCTACTTACTTTGGAATCGGAGCAACGTATGTGATGTTGTCAAATATTTATTTATTTATTTATGGGTCAAATATGAGTTAATGCCGATGCGTTACATAAATATTATATTGTGAAACTTACAGTTCTATCATGTTGCATACAATGGTCCAACTTGCATTAACATTTGTCGTGCGATTGGTGGTGAATACTTTTGTCACAATATCATCTCCATAAATATGTATTGTGAAGCGTTATGTTTCTTTGACAATAATTAGTGTGCGAAAGAATGTTACCAACCATGGTACTTACATTATTCTAAAAGTAATCTCACAAGGAGAATTTTAAACATTTCTTTTATCTACCATCTGCAGGTTCTGTATGAAATCATTCTTTGCCTGATGGATTGTCAATTAGATAAATAATGCTTTAAGTTTTATATCTAAAAATATTATAGTATTTTCTACCAACAATCAATAATATTTGCGCAGGATTACAACTAAGTATGAACGGGTTCGGTGCAGAGGAGCCGATGGTGTCCGGAGCGGCGTGGCAGCGCGCGCGCAATCTCCCCTCCGCCCGCACGCGCCCTGCCGCTTCCCATGCCCACCAGTACTTCCTGACACAGCACTTACCACCGCAATTATACGCGCTGCTGTTGACAGCGCTACGATATGTAAACACATTCTAAACTTCGACTATATCTTTATACCTACAAGCATAAATGTACTTACGAAAGAGCCCATGGTGCCCGGCGCAGCGTGGCATCGAACGCGTAATCTTGCCCAAGCCCACCAGTACTTCTTGACACAGCACCTGCCGCTGCAATTATGCGTGCTGCTGTTGACGGCGATGTTAAGATTATTGACCGAGCGAGCGCGAAGCGCGAGCGAAGCGTCTCCGTTTCAGCTTGGACATAAATGCTTTCGTATGTCCGGCTGTCTCGCTGTCCGGCTGTCCGCCTGTTCTCTTCAGGTCGCATTTCTCAACCGATTCTCGTGAAATTTTGTGAGCAAGTTCTATAATTATATTTATTTTTGTCGATTCAATTTTTCGAAATTTATCAAAATGACGGAGATATGGCGAAAATCATATTTCAGCCATTTCGAAAAATGTTCAAAATGTCACAAACGCGACAGAAACTACTACAAAACTACAAAAAAAAAATATAATTCACATGAAAAAGCAGCCTAGCCAACTAATCGCAAATTAACAGCATTGAGATAGTTTGCGTGTCCAATGACGTACCTAACCTAATGCATTTGGACAAATGCATTACGTCATTGACCAAGTAATTAAACAAACATTATTAATAGTGTTTGCACAGTTTGAATTACATGTTAATGCATTTGAGAGCAATGTGATAAGCTACAGGAAATATTCGAATGACCTGACATAATGATTAAAATGTAAACATTAATAAAAATCCTGGAAGCAGTCTAAAGCTAAGGCACGGTATTATTACCGTGGCCAAGGAGTTTGAAGGCCAAACTGCTAAATATGAAATTACGCCCCATGTCTCACCTCCAACAATTACGAAAAAGGGAGCAGAAGCGAGTTTTTTCTTTGATAATATTAGCAGGAAATCTTCTTTCTCGAGCTCAATAGCTAATTTTTTCCTAGTCAGCGTTGGGACAAGTACTCATAAAGCAAATGAATATAATATATGACTTACATACTATGACTACACACTTACTTTGTGTAATGTTAAAACATATTGAACATAGTTGCATACAGCCTGTAATGCATCTATGTATAATTCGACATTTCACAAAATCTGATGATCAGAAAATGTAGAAGTGTTTCATTTGTCACAAATTTTGCCATTTCTTTTTTAATTTAGGTGGATCACACATTATTGTTTTACTTACATATTGTACTAGTATGCGATCATTTGGTTTTTCAATCTCTAATTTCATAGATATTCGCTACCACCGCATACGATACGAGATACAATCTGCAAGTTTGTAAAGTTATGTTTATTTTACCTATGTTGTATCTAATGGTATACTGTACCGACTTGTGTATAATGAAATAAATGTCTTTATTATTATTATTATTAATGTTATAATTTATATTTATTAGATTTATATATTTGGGTCAATATTATTAGTTTCCACTGCAAAGAAATAATTATTAACCCCGGTTTATGTTATCATTTAATCTGGATGCTGGATACATTAGCAGTAAGTTTTGCTGATTCGGCTATTTTTAACCAACTTCAAAACAGAAGGTGGAAAATTAATTATAAGAGCATTATACCATGGAAAATTTGTGAAATATAAAAACAAATTATAATATCACCGCTTACATTTACATATACCTACATACCCACAAAAAAGTGAAAAATAAAAAAGGTTTAAAAAAAGAAAAACCTTTTTCAAAACCTTAAAACACAGCTCTCAAAACAGCTTTAAAAATTAACAGCTCTAAAAAACAAGAAATAATATTAAAATCTGCATTTATTTACTATTTAAGTACTTACCTACGCATATCTGATATTAAAAAACGTCTTATGAAGAATTAAAAAATAAAGTTGAGAATGCAAAACCACGATAAAAGTTAATAAAAATTATAAAAGGAAAATATCCTTTGGCCCCACCCGACTTCAAAAGACATTTTTTATATCAGATATGCGTAGGTAAGTACTTAAATGTAGATTTGAATATCATTTCTTGCTTAAAGAGCTGTTTCTTGTTAAAGCTGTGTTTAGAGCTGTTTTTTAAAACACCTTCAACAGAAGGGGTTTTTTCTTTATTATAAAGGTTTTTTTTCAATTGTTTGTTCCCATTTGTATATCGGTAATTAATGAATAGATTTAAAATCGAATTTTTATGTTTTATGTGTGTGTTTTAGTTAAGTTTCTGAGAAGGAATTTTCATGTCCAATGTGATATTTTTTGTATTATTATATTATTGTTAATATAAATCAAGTGTAATATTTATAAAATGATTATAGAGAATGTAACAATGTTGTATTATAGCCATAATGGAGAATGTAAAATAAATTGAGTCTTTAAAAATATCAGAATAACAAATTTAAACATTCATTAATTATGACGAATCATAGAATTAAAAATATATACTGACTAGAATAAGTTACAGTTAATTATAATGTAAGTAGACATAAATTGTACGATTTCAAATAGAAAATATTCAACGTTGTTCCGTTCACACTTGCGTGCAAAAAAAATGCGATTCATGTTAAAAATATTAATTAATACTTATTAGTAAATTGTTTTGTACGCAAGTGTTTTTATCTCGAATCTACTACTAATTAATTACGTTGACTTTGACAATAAATGTGTAATTTATGATCACTGAAGTATAATTAAATGTCCCTGAGAAATGACATGACATTCATTTGACTGTTTTTTTTACCTTTTTATTTTTTTGTTACCCATTTTTTTTCTACACGTAACAAAGTCAAATGCAGGTGACTAGCTTATACAGGTGTAAGTATAATTTTCATCAAATAGATAATTCATGAAGAGCGGGCAAATATGAAGAAGCGCTCATGGCAGAGCTTAACAGACTGATCGTACTCGATCACGTTTGTTAAGAAACGCTCGGTCCGGCCAGGTGTCGGATGGGTGACCGTTAAGTAGCATTACAACTGAGCGCTTCCGTGCTTCGGAGGGCAATTTAAACCGTTGGTCCTGGCTGTTGTCATCTGATAACAGTCATTAAGCCAAGTCAGAGGCCTTACAGGTGGCTTGATAACCAGAGATGGCCACTAATCCTCATACGATAAGAAGAAGATCAAATATGAAGATGGCCTAACATGCTATTTTTAAACAATACTGAAGATACTAGAAAAAAAACAAGTGAGTCGGTAGCTCAGTGGTCAGAACATTGGACCGGACTTCCAAAGGTCGCGGGTTCGATTCCCGCTTGAGACAATTCTGGTGACTATTTGAATTTTTTCTAGCACATTATTTAGTAAAATAGGGTTGTTTTTAGCGTAAATTATACTAAGCTAACCTAGCCACCAGAATTTGGAAATGCCCTGTTTGTCTCGGAAAAGTCCCAACTATCTAACTTGACAGATAATTTTATAGGCGCTTTTTATGATTTGGTGTCGGTTTTTCTTTCCCGAATAGAAAGAAAAACCGACACCACCGAGCCCTTTAGAGGTACGGAAGCTGAAAACAAACTAGTAAAAGAAAATTAAACAAAGTAATATAAGAATAGCGTTTTAGAAACAAACCGTCTCCCTTATTTATTCGAAGTAAAGCAGAAAAGCAAACAGTTTTAACAAAAAAGTGGTGCAGCTAGGCTTCCCTAGATTTCAGGACAAAGACGAATGACCGAACTCCGCTAATGCATTTTTCGTGTTGCACTTGAATTAATGCGTCTTCATGGTCGCAGACTGCCGCTTAATAACCATGAAAAGGTTAAGTTGTAGACATCCATTCAACCACTTTTCCCTTTTATTGAGTTGGGATTCTATATTTGAAGGATTATTTACGTCACAAGTCGATTACTCAAGAACTCATGTCATAGTTGAAGTTGAAGTGATGGATTACGAAAGATTATTGGATTTTCGTAACTTGTTATTAAACAGTCACACCTATCGATATTTCCTTATAGATTTTTGTGCTATAAAATACTTTATCAAAAATAATTAGTAGAAACTCAATATTAGTCTAAGAATCTCATGTTATTAAATAGAAGATGCGGGGTATCAATAAAAGGTCGGCAATTTTTATCAATGAAACATATTATGTATTTATTTCGTAAATATAAAAAAGTCTCAAAAACCGAACTAACCTAGTATTTGCGGCGATTCGTTCCGTAAAAGCAATTCATAATGCATCAAAATCAAGTAAGCATTAAAAAGAGTGCGATGCGCACTCTCAAACTAAAAGTTTCATCAACATAATTTATGCGGCCCACTCGGCGGAGTGGCCCATGCGAAGGCGACCGTTATTTTTTCTTTATTCGTTCAGGATCCGCTCGACATTCGGGGCGGACGATTTTTCACAGGGGAAACTCGAATTGTGCAACGCAGTCACGTAGTTTTTTAGCGTCAGTCGAGATGCGCCTGAGTTTTAATAATGTCATAGACAGCTCGGGTTCTTACATATGGATGGCGATGGCCGACGTGATATTTAGACGATTCTTTGTATTGGATTCGTAGTTTCATAAAAAGCTTAGAGATATGTTTTTTGGATAAAAGAAAACTAAACTTTGTTTCCTTTGCCAAATCTTTGCTTACCTACCTATACAGAACGAGTGTGAGAAGGTAGTTGGAGGGAAAGTACCCTAAGTATTATAATGATGGCAAATTTTACCGAAAAGAAATATTCCTTTATTTAAAAAAATTGTAAAACTGCATTCAATGATTTTTAATAAAATGCTTGTCTCAGCCGGGAATCAAACGGGATACAATCCGAAAAATGTATGTACGCACGACAGCACGGTAAGTTGAACAGTTGAACTATGAAAGCAGCTCTTATTACATGCGGCATAAAGACGGTCTCAAGGCCAATATGTATAGTCTGACGTGCCGTTGACTGAACATATCTTTAAATGCTGATTTACTTATAAAAAAAATGTTTCGTTTTAGTAAAATTGCCATCATCAATACTTAGGGTACTTTCCCTCCAACTACCGTCTTTTAGGGTTCCGTACCGAAAGGGTCAAACGGAGCGCTATAGCTGCCAATAATGTGTCCATCTGTCCGTCCGTCCGTCGTCTATCACAAAGCTCTAACAGCTAAACTATTGAAGCTATAGTCTTCACATTTGCACCAAATATGTGTCTTTCAACCTAATGCAAGGTAAAGTATAAAAAATATTTCAAAATATTTTAGAAGGGGGCTCCCATACAACTGAAGAGGAGCGATTTGTAATCATACGATAAACAAATGTATAAGTAAAGGAAGGCAAACTTGCACCAACTGAAACCGTAATAATGTGCAAGTATATCACATACTAATCTAGAAGTGTGTTTTAACTAACACCAAAAGCTATTTTCATAAACTAACACAAGGAAAAGTCTTCCAGTACTGTTTGCTTAAACCATTCTTCATCTAAAAAGCTAAGCTTTTATTTTTTACTCCAGTTTAAGTGAAAAGCGTTCACGCCACGGCACAACACCACACAACACTATCTATGCATTCCGGACAAAGAAAGAATAAATATTGGTTAAAGTGCGCGGAGTCACGAGCGTCATGACCGTTTGTAAACAGACCAATAAATCGGTAGGTGAAAACAAACGATGCTGTGATTTGCCGTATTTCGATACATTCGTCTAGCCGGAGGTACGGTGCAAGTGGCCACTCTGGGGTGGCTCACATCTAAGTACGGAATCGCATACGCTCTATCATTTGCGACCTTGTGACACGACACTCGTGTTACTTTTCTCGCTATATCAAGTGACGTTTCTGAAGGACAGAAAAATATAAGGCATGAAAAGATACGGATCCGTCATCACATTGGTGTGACATATATCTATTCTATACTAATTTATGATTTGATACGTTTGACTCCGATGCAGTAGCGATACCGTTTACGTAACAATGTAATCGTGAAACCTACCAGTTATCCGGTAGTGTTGTTTAATACAACTATAAAATGTAGCATGTAAGTAGTTGTAATTTCTACTGCCAATACGTTTCGATTAGGGTAATTAAATACTTTATTAGAACTAGGTCCCAACAAGATAAATTAACATGTTTTTATTAGGTAGTTTTCTTGTTGATTTTAATAATTCAAGCTGTTTGGCTGTATTTTTTTTTTGTAAATACTGTAACTCACAACCTTTTAATCATAATTTTTTTATACTTTCACTTTATCTGAATTATTAGGTTTCAAGGATTTTAAGTAAAAATGAACAAAAATATCTTTCTTAATTATAAAAAAAAATAAACCAAAAGAGTTTACGAAAAAATACTTTATTCTTGAAAATATAATTTGTTTTTTTTGTTTGCGTCGATATTTGGTTAATATGACAAAAGTAAATATGCAGTGTCACGACAGTATCTTATTTTAGCAGCACGAGTTAAGGTTTAAGTTTTTTCTAAACAAAGCCTGCCATTGTGAGCGAATTCTTTTTGAAATTGCCGCTGACAGCTTCGCCGTGAGTGGGCCGCTGTAGGATTTAACTGTGTCATAGGAAACGTCACCAGTCACTGTAGTTTTTCACAAAGTAAAGTTAAACAGTAAGAGTAAAAGCAGTATTAAGAAGATACTAGTATTATATACCTTGGTAAAGAACGGCCGAATGTGCGCCGTAATGACGCGCTCAGGAAGAACGTAATTTTGTAAGACATATTAAATAAGTAGGTACTACTTACTTAGATTATATTTTAAAATAAAATAAAGATTTGTCTCTTAAATCTTTACTTGACAAAGTTATTGTAAATAATAATAATCTGCTTAAAACAGTATTATTACGTTTGCATCCGCAAGTCGGCGCCATGTGTCCTTTCCGAACGAAACTAGCGAGAGAATGGAGTCCGATGATGTCATTAGATCTGGACCTGTCTGTCACCACGGGAGTGATTACTTGCTCAGCACCTGTCATAAAACAGTAACGCGTGGTCATTTTTACGAATCTTTAAATATTTTTTCTGAAGTATGTTGAAGGGCCACGGAAAAAAAGTAATTTTAAGTTAAAATGTAAATATTTAAAAAATAAAAAAGCTGTTCCCAAGCTCATTACTGTCTCAACACAGTCAAATCTGATCTCCGTGTTACTTAACAAACTCAATTCACTGTTGAACCAAGTTTTGACAAAGTTAACTCATGGCATTTCGTATTTGCTGGCAAGACCCTTTCTTTAACAAGTTCTTTCTAGCGTATATTTCGCGTATAGTTCTTTATAGCGTTATTGCAAGTTGAAGTTTTTTTATTGTCAGAATTAGCAGATTTTATGCATTTAATTAAACTTTAGATAATTATTGTAATATAAGTAGGTATCTGGTATACCCAATCAGCATTGTGCCCGCGTGGTGGGTTATGACCCATCCTCCTTATTCACCCATAAGGAAGGTCTGTGCCCCAGCAGTGGGAACATTAAAAATAGCTAAATACATTATTTTAAAGATTAAAAATAAGGATAAATAATAAAATAATGTATTTACACTAGTAGACTCGAAGTAGTCCGCATAGTTCTACTGTTTAGTTCTACTAGTAGGACTAAACGAAGAAAATTATCCGTTTATTTCTACTGGTAGGGATAAACGGAATAATAAATCCGTTTTGTTTTACTAGTACAAATAAACGGACAAAAAAATATAGTTATTTGTACAGTTCCACCATTCACTTTTAATAGTAGAACAAAACGGATAAAAAGTAACTGTATAGTTCAACGATGAGATCTACTGATAGAACAGAACGGACAGCAGAAAAATGTAGAAGTACAGTCACAAGAGACAATTTTTAAAGTAGTAAAATAGCCTAGACTTAGCTCTGTATAGTTTTAAACACAATTTATATTTTTAAATTGTGCAAGATTCTGAAATATTTATTTTGTAAGCTTCTTTATTTATAGAACGGTTTTCTATAAAACAATAAGACGTTGAAACAAAGTAATCCATCGTTGGTTTCACGTTTATTTTCATAAATCTTTTCTCGTAGGAACAAAAGTAAATCTCTTTGTCACCCGCAATTTGTAAATCCGAAAATAAACATTAAAAATAATCTGCGAATCCGGATAAAGGATGGCACGCTCTTTGAGAACGAAAAATAGAATATACCTTGAACAAATGTAACGCAATACTTTACAACTACCTATTATTACAAACTTTAATGTCAAATCCCTATTTTTACAAACTTTAATGTCAAGTCCCTATTTTTACAAACTTCAATGTCAAGTCAAGTTAATGTCAATGTAGCTTTTAAATAAAATCCTTCTAATCTATCATAGCCCTCTCGAAACTTGTCAAAAAAATCCCTTAACTGTATAGGATGTCTAGTTGTATCTATACTACAACGACTTCGTCCGCGAGGCCTTTATTCCAAGTCCCCATCTAATCTGTACAAACATACAAACTTTCTTCCTCTATTTTTACATTCATCAGAATTCATTTTCACGATAAAAGGTAGTCCAAGTCCTTCCCCAAAGTCCAATCCATGTCTTTACCAAAATTCATCATAAATGGTTCAGTGGTTTAGGTTTGAAAAACTCACACATTCAGACTGAGTTACTTTCATTCAGTAATTTCAGCGCCGAAAAATGAACTAGGAAAATTTTTCGTGAGGAAAATTAATTAATTTCATTTAGAAAGGCGTAAAACCGTTAAAACTCAAAGTATCCTTTAATATTGCTTTCCATTTGTCTTAATTGAACTTACTTTTATCTTCAATTTACACACATAAAGTAAAACAGTCAGGCCCAGAATGAGAATGTCATTCAGTGCGGTGATCAATCTATCGTTCCAGCGAAGTGACGCATCGATGGACACCGAAATATCGATAGCCATTGACCCCTCGCAAAAAATATTATAGGTAAGTTGACTCGTATTTTATTACTTTCTTAGGTAAGTTGCATTTTTTTATTGTTACGAGTATATTTCAAATATGACCATTAAAAAAATTGGTCATATTTGACTATGCTACTTGCATACATGTTTTCAGGGGTACAGGGGTCTATTTTATAATGCTTCCACTTAACTCTGATATAACACCGTTAATCATTGATATTAGTTTCCCTACCTGATATCATTGATATTAGTTTCTTTATCATTATGCATCTTGAATTAATGAAAATAATCATCTATAACAACGTAATAGTTTCGACAGACTAACAACGTACGAAACAGACAGAAATCACTGAAATACACAGCTAAATATAAATAAATACAAAAATAAAAAGATAGCCAACACCAAAATCCCTTTAACTTGATAACCTAATCACGCATTCATTAAATATTTGATTCCTCGTCGCTTCGAATGCCATTTAAAAAAAAGGTCCCGTTAAAAGAGTCTAAAACTGGTGGCTCTATGCTGGAGTTAAACGCAAACGGCTCAATAAAGTCGGGTTGTCCCGTCGGTAAACAGAAATGCCAGTCATTAGAGAGCTCGGACGAAACATTCGGCCCAATTATCAGGGGAGACCCTGCTTCGAGAAAAACTCCCGGGAACCTAATGACGACGTCGGCGTGACCCATCAATCTATTGAGATCTAAAGACCTAATGGGAAGTTTTAATGACTAAAATATCGTATCTACCTTCTTTCTTTTATACGACACAGTGTGTCAATCACAGATTATTCCCATTCAAAAGGCATAAAACATCATCAGTTTATGATATTTCACACACAAAGCTCAGATCGATCTTGACTTCTCTGCGAAGATGTTTTGGTTTTAAGCAATCCGAATTTTAAGTCGAGTACTTTTTAAAGCGGGTGTACACGGCAATAGTGAAATAAGACTACTAAAGTGACAATAGTAAAGGTGATTTAAAAATCGACTGTCGCATACGGGTAAATCATAAAGGCCAGAACTGGGAATTTACAGTCACTGCACCCCTTTCACGTAGAAATTCAATAAGTAGGTCGACCTTCTCTCTTCCACATTGGTTATGATATTGTTAAGAAGCTGGGCCCCAAGCCATCGGCACTAAAAAATACGTGACTGTTTTACACGATAGCTCGAGGATTCATGAAAAATTGTCGCGTCTAATAATAGTGATAGGGAGTCAGATAGGCTGGATCAAGCCACTTTAAAAGGTAACACAGGCTTTTTGTCTCAGTCGCTCAATTGGATCTGCATCTTATTTCTTCACTCTGCCTATTTATTCGTGGAAACCCTTTGTTATAGTCGTTCCTCTTATCTATCGCAACCTATGGTTCTTATTAATTGTATAATCTAACAATGGTTTGGATACGTTGTATGTTTTTCTATAAAGAATTACTATAGTTCCTTGCTTAACTTTTAATTAAACTTGAAGGTTTTAATTTATATGGCAACACAAACCAATCTTAAGAAGACTGTCACAAGTAAAAAGTACACACATTATTGTTACAGCTTTCTATAACGAGATATTATAAGAGTCAATTGAAGTCTATACCATAAGACGTAGTATTTGTTGTATGGTTTGTGCTATACATAGTTGGACTATCTAGTGTCGTGAATAAACTGAATAGACTGGAGAGTGTAACCACTGTATAATTTATCTTTACTTGTCCTATTTGGTAAACAATCTTCACCCAACTCTTTAATTAAATAATCATTTATAAAATGCAACAAATGGTTTTTCAATGACAATTAAATTTGATTTAATAAAACATCATATTTTTAAAAACCGATTTAAGATTAAAAGACTTGCATTTTTGTTTATGGTATATTTTATTTCAAAAGTTACCTATAATGTTTTCTCGCAAATATATTAAAAAACGTAGTATGGCACACGGTTGTTAAGGTCTTTTAAAACCTCCTTACCAACCTTGTATCATAAACTATCTACTATTATTGCACCATAATATTTACAAGATGATAAAACTAAATTATTTATATGATACAGCGCATTATGGACCCTTTTGGGTCTTCTTTTATTAAAAATAAAATAAAACGTTTTTAATATCATTTTATCAGATATTAAAATTAATTTTTAAGTTATTGGTTGTTAATGATTTTATTATGCATGTGATTTTTCAAATTTTTTATTTTAATTCATATTTCCAACACAATGTAATATTGTTTTATGGAATAAATTACTTATGACTTATGACTTGTAAATATTTTATTGAAATTTCATAATATGTAATTATGTGCTCGTATTAATAAATTTATTTCAACGTCAATAAACGTCGAAATTATTTAAAATTATTTAGGTTCGAATTATTAGTTCATGATTGTTATTTTTTTAAATAATTTTAAGATAAAAAGACACTCAAGAGTTCTCTTCCGTAGACAAAGCCGTGACAAAGCTCTCCCGAGCTCGAGAAGAATAATATTGCCCATAGTAAATAATTACCATTATTGCCATGAAAAAACTAAATAGAGTCACCGGTATTTTATATTTATTGCAATAACATTTCGAGGGGGAAAGCAATATAATTTCTCGTAAAACGCTATTCCTTTCTATACTTTTCACGGCGCTAAACTCTTAAAATCGAGTTCCTATAGTTATTAATAACTAAGTAGATTTTATACAATTAACAACAATCAACAAACATTTCACTCAGTAGGAATTGATTAAATGTTATATAGGTAATAACATGGCAACATTTACGTGTATGTTGTCTTTGATTATTTAGGTAAATTATGTTGTGTATTACATAAATTAATGGAAACTTGTACGTAATGAACAAGTATTTATCAAATTATGATCCTATTTGTTTTGAAATGAAACATTAATTAGCAATACAAATGCAGGCATATTAATACACTCGTCTCTTTGTGGTCATAGTGTTATAATGTGGTGATAGGTTTATTAATACTCTTCACAAAATAAGTGCGTATCAAGATTTTTATCCTTTTATGTTTTAAATGATTTGAATAACCTTGTCGACTTATTCAGGCATTTTACCTTTAGTCTCTTTTTTACTAACTAACCGAAAACTCATCATTTAAAATATTAACAATATTCTACTAATGGGATAGCTACAAAACACTTGATAGAAATTGTATTTTATTTTATTTTTGTGTGAAATGAAAAAGTGTGGTCAAGACAAAATCAGTCGCCGCCGTAGTCGACGAGTTCAACGATACCGCTTTTTCATTATTATCTTGCCACAAAAAATGGACATCTACAACGGAAGCCGGTTCGTTAAAAGGGTTAATTATATTTTGTTTTTATATTCTAAACTACATTCTAAAATATCACTAGACAATCAAGAGGTATATTATATTTATACACCTATTTGCATTATCAGACTTCTATTTTATTTATTTTCAGAAATATGGCTAACTTAGAGTACAATTTGCTTTGTTACATCAAGTGAGCTAGCTGATTGTACAAAAGGTTTTAACTATGCAGTAGATACTATAGATAGAAAAATATTTTAAAAGAAAATCCTTTTTTTGCTTTTATCTTTGTATTCAGAAGTCACAAGAGACTATTATCGAATCGAATAAAATTGCGAAATTTTTAAAAGCCAACGCTTAGGAGCTTCTTTGTTACCTTCATTTCTTATTTCTATATGTATCGAATTTCGTAAAATATTCACAACGTTTTCCCGAGTCTCGTGAAACCTAAAAGAGTTTTCCATCAAAGATTTAAATACTTAAACCATTTCTTATTTCAAGGTATTCAATTTAAAGTTACATACAAATGTACTTAGAGACAATATAAACTGTTTCATTTTATTTTCATTTGATCGCCTATCGCTTTCCTCTGTGTAAATTCCTTGACATTTTAAGACAAAGCTTTCAATAAGAAAATATCGGATATTCGAAAACCATTCCTTATTATTTCAGAACACACGACTGTAATGACGAAGTGTTCTCTTTCTATTTAACAGCTCGGGAGTATATTGAACTCTTTATTTTATAATACTAAATAATTAATTTTAGTTTGAAAGTTTTCACAAAAATACTGTAAAAAAGCTCTTTTCATAAAACTATTGTTTTAGTTCAAGATCAAAGTTTCTTCAGGTTTTCTTAGTTTGACCATTCAAGAAACCTGGTTTTACTATTTAATACAATCACTCTAAGTATATATCACAACATCCAAGGACGTGAATGTTGATGTCGATACTATTTAAAGAATCCTTCGACTTTCGATCCTCTTCTTCACTTCGTACTCTATGTTCTTCTTCTAATCTCACTCTCGATATTCCCCGTCATTCTACTGATAACCTTTCCTATTCCTTCTCTGTGCATGCTGCCCATTTGTGCAACACACTTCCAGAGGGTGGACGCCCTCTGGAATTCCAGAATTTCGGAATTCAAATTTTCGGATGGAAAGCTGGTACTTAGAAATCTTTCAGCGATCAAGTTTGAAGACATTCCCTTTCCCCTATCTATTACCACTTAATATCACATTTAGATAGAGCCAAAGTAGAAGAGGAGAGGGGGCCTCAAAACAAATCTTAGAAATTTTTTGAAGTCTTATTTTATAGTAGGTACCTTTCAATAGAGTTCATGGGTTTGCTGTGATTTTAAAGTATTGTTCTTACTCAAAATATAAAAACAAATCTTAAAAATGGAACTCTCTCTGATTTCAATGGACGAGCAGATGGCTACACTAGATACTATTAATAGTACTTTTTATTTTTGATGTTCATGTTCAATGTACTCTGATAGTTGCGTGGAGCGTGAAAACTGTTTTTTTTTATTTTAGGTGAAAATAAGAATGGAGTAAACTGTCTTCTTGTAATACAATAAATAACCAGAAATAATCAAAATAAATAGAGTTATGATTTTATTCTTATCACTTTTCTACTACTTAATATTCAAAGGTACCCCACCCCGATAGGGTGCGAATAAAATAATGCAACATGTGAAATATCCCCTTTTCATGCATAGCATATCCAAGTATAAGTACTTGGGTAAGATCCCCACAAAATGCTTTTGGAGTAATAATTTGAAACAGTTATTATGTTTTCTGTAATAATGGGAATAAATATAAATGTATATAATATAATTAAACTTTCTGTTTAGTTTTACCAATAAAATAAGTTAATTGATTATTAGGTATCTCGTTTTCACATAACTTGTTACTGTTAAGAAAAGTAAATAAGTGTAATTTAGCGGCACAGTCATCTCAAGCACTATTAAACATATTGGAAGATAAAAAATAAGCATAACATTATGACACATCGCAAGCTGATTTCTGACACAATCACATCTGTCATTACAACGGCCGTTATCAGAATATCAGGTGTTGACCCATCGTCATTGTACCGTACACGAGTATCCGCGATATCGCCAACTGTCACTTTTGTCAGATTTATCGCTAGTTGCTTTTTGTGCAGTGGAACTCGCTGATTTATTTTTGGCTATCTTGAATAATGCACTTTATAAATGGCGAAATCTTATCGATACCTTGCGGATCAAAAGGCGTAACCACCAAAACTCGACTTTTCAGGAGAGCCAAAATACTAACATTAAAATTGTGTATTTGTCATAACTTTAATATGATTATTTTACAAAGTCGTTAATTTTTGTGGTGTACAATATTAAAACTTAACGTTTTAAGTAATATTTATAATTTAAAAGTTAGCTGGTGAATATGCCTCACAAAATCAAACATGTGTGTCTTTTATGCCCCATAAAATGACTGCTGTGTTAGTAGCACAGGGTGTAATCTCCAACTTTCAAAATTAAATTGTAGTTTTATCGTTCTGTTATTATTTTATTCCATTTTTTTGGGTTTATATTAAAATACTTACAACTGTTTTCAGTAGATTTTGTCAATTTGGCAACCCTTAGTCAGAGGCTTGTATTCTATACCGATATCTATAACTAGGGAAGATTTTTATTATTTGATTTTTGTAATGATTTTTAATAGTTAGTTACAAGAAGAAACATAAGAGTAAAAAGCTACTAAACTTTTTCATAATATAACAAAACAATCTTGATTGTGGGCAAGTTCCGAAGAAGGTAAGAAATAAAAAGACATTTTGATTGAAACTACAAATTACTTATTAACTAATGCTAGAAACACAGTTTTATTACATTTCTACGTTACTAACTCATTAGTTATAGAGTATATAGCGTATATTCTTTAGTTAATTTGATGTACATAAATGGCTTTTACGCCCTATAATTTTATTTGAGAGTGTCGTTTACGTCCAACACTTTGATGATGCCTAATAATGATTGCCTTTTACGGCCAAAAATACAAAAAAATCTGCATCACCTGCCTTAAATATTGGGGTCGTATTCACCATTGTTTTCAGAATTTGAGAACTTTGAATATACAGTTCGATAGCGGTGAAAAAACTGAATAAGATGACAGACATACAAAACTTATTTTGGCCAAAATGGTGGTTACGCCCTTTGAGCCGCAAGGTATCGTTATAGAATATCCAATCAAAGGATCCAAAAAAAGATACACAATCATTAATTTCATTCGATTCAATATAACAGCTACAATTACTGCTAATTATTATTTTTCACAATAACATTTTGAGAATACACTCAATTAGATATTTTCCGAACCAGCTTCATTATAATAGTGATATTCGATATCTATATAAACAATAATATTCTTTGATTTGAATTTTTCGAAATATTCCTTTGAAATCGTATCTGTCTCTTACATTCGCCGCACTCATTATAAGTGAACCAGACTCAAGAAAAATCTCCATTTATTTCTTAATGTCAAATAGAAGACAATTGGCACGACAGCTTGGAAGCAAGGACAAAACATATTCACAGATTTTCGAAATACTTAACATAATCGGAGCTTGCAGTGTTATGAGAACTTTCTAAATATTCGTCTCTTATTCACTGTGTCAATAATTAGTATAATTAAAGTCAACAAATTTTTTGTAACTTTTCGAACAATGTTTGGATATTTTGTGTACAATGTGGCTTTTAGACTCATAAGTTTATATTGGTATATTCTAGTCTCTGAGCTGCTTTTGTACCTTCACATTGTACGAGTTTTCAAATATAAAAAAAAGTTATTTTATTAGTATTCTTTTCCCCCAAAATACATATAATACAGCACATCGCGTGACTTTTTCCTCGCCAACGATAAAAATGAAAGAATTAGGTACATTTTTACAAAAAATATAATTAGCGAATATCTATGGTGATTTGTGTCCCAGAAATTCAAATAGAGAATAGCTTTCCTTTTTTGAACAAACGTTTGTCGCGACGTCCAAAAAATTATATATTGGTATTCAATAAAATAAAAACTATTTAGTGTTTGGCAGGAAACAGCGTTTTTCCACTGCGTCGTTTAAACGCAAACACGTATGTAATCGGTAGAGTATAAAGCAGAAGGTATCTCAGCCAAACCCTTTCTCGCTACGCCGCCGCGCCGTCCGTAGTCGGAGCGCTAAATACCACATCACATTATTAGTACAGTATTATAAGCCACCTATTAGATCACACAATTTTAGTGCGCACTGTTCAGTGTCTTAAAATCCAATCGCTCGATATTCAGAGTGAGACAGGGTATAATATACTGAACAAGGCAAGACCTGTTCGCAAAGCGGCCCAATTATAACTAATCGCTACCGCCGCGTCGTGTCGTGCTCATGTCAACTTCACACAATATTCAGACAGCCTTAAACCCGTTTGCACTCAACTTAAGAATCGTCTAAGTCTTTTCTAACGACAACTCGACTAATGCCCGGTTTCTGAGGTACTTATTGGTGGTTTATCGGAGGTTTAACTTTATCGGAGGAGTCCACATTATCTGGTTTTACGTTAATTTTATTACTTTAATAAACGAGATAATGTGGACACCTTCGATAAAGTCAAACCTCCGATAAAGTATCTCTGAAACCGCGGCGGGGGTAAGATGATTTAGGAGCATGACAGCTGCATAACAACTAAATTCGTGACACCGTTTTAATTTGGTTGAGTTGTTAGGAAAAGACTTAGCGATTCTTAAATTTTTGCACTAAGCTTAAATTTAAGTTTAGTGCAAACGGGTGTAAGACTGTCTGAATAGTGTGTGAAGCTGACATGAGCACGACACGACGCGGCGCTAGCGATTGGTTATATTTGGGCCGCTTTGCGAACCTTGCTTATAGCTCTCGTAGCGACGTGCGTCTGTATTAGTGCGTTGTTTCGGATGTCTGTATGTAGTTGCGTTACTGCTTTAGCGATATACATTATGTGCTTATACGGCATGTTATTAAATTCTTTTCCTCGTAGATAGCAATCGGCTTATTCAATTACACTGAAGACGCGAGCAAAGCTGACAATGACTATACGGCATGAAATGCCGCTTTTGAAAATTCGAAGCTTATTTCGTTTAATTTCGTTGTGATATGTGAGGGAGAGAGAGACACTTGACTGCGAAATATGTTAGCATTGAAATCGAACAACAACGATAATAAAATCCTATATCTTTGGTCTATATTACGTACTATATTTTATCCAACATGAACACATTCACTTGAAAAGTTACGAATTGAATATCCCAACCTAACCTAAGTCAATGACCTCCGTGGTCGAGTGACTTGTTCATCTGTTTTAAGGCGTCGCCGTCTCTGAGGTCCTTGGTTCTTTCCCCGACTGGATCAATATGGAAAATAAATGTCTCAGGTTTGCATGTTTGCGATACCATCGTTGTCTCTGATTTCCATGATACAATTGTGCTTTAGCTGCTTACTTAGGAACCGGAACCATGTAATGTAGGTACTATGTGATGTTCCAATCCTATAATAATTTATTATTTATAATAGTAGAAACTTTCTGTAACGTATTCCCTTTAAAAATAGGCTATAAATATACAAATACTACTAAAAAGCACAGTAGTAAAGCATAGCTAAAACTACTTGGTCGTAATTAACTACTCATGTTTAATGTAGCGGTAAATTATTACTTTTTCCGTCACAGAATAAAATGGAGGGAGCTTTTAAAGTGTCTTCAATTTAACATTTAACACCTTAAAAGCCACAGCCTTTGGTAGGTAAATTTATTTTTTCCCAGATAAAATGCCCCAGACATTTATATTACAAGGGGATTTGTGTTTTTTCTGATATGTTCAAAAGGGAAATCGTTTTCATAACTTTAATGTTTTGTAGCTCGTAAAGTATTAACTGCCTGAAATATCAATATAACCTTAAGAGAAAGAAAAAATACATTTTGTAACGATTGAATACTTATACGAAGTTTCTTTCTTCATTAACACATATTTTTTATCCATTTTAAGTTGATGATAAGTACGACTTATTTAATTGAATTCTACTTCCTTAAAGTTGATCATAATTAAAATTTTTATAGTGTACTTATTTCTAAACTCCCTGCGAATACATCCTTACTCGTATGGCCACATTTTGCGGTTACTATCGGATATTGCGCGCTTGTCTAACTCCTTTTCGCAACCAATCTGCGTTTGACAGAGTGAACAGTTTTGATCAGTCGAGCGAGCTACACCCAAAGCGGTCGTGCCTTTTTATATCCCTAAAGAGTTTTATTTACTGATACCACTTTATTTAATGCATAAACTACTTCTTTGCCGGAGTATTACTTATATTTGGCTAAGGCAAAGATCCCAAAATATTGAGACAGGGTTTGGTTTGTTTTGTGTTGCACCTGTCACTGTCACACAGTTGGTAAACAAGAATCTTCGCTATACTTCTGTGGTCGAAATAAATAAATTAGAAAAAATACGACTCGCACCAGATCATGTTCTCGGAGCTACCGAATCTCTCAGCGGATATCCAAAGGTCGAGGGTTCAATTCCCGTCCGAGAACATGATCTGGTGCGAGTCGTATTTTTCCTAGTATATTATTTAGTATTATGTAAAAATAGCATTGTGAATGCTAAAATCTCAAAATTTAAAAATAAATAAATTAGTTTTGTTAAAATTGTTGAAAGCTATGCCTAGGAAGCGTAGTATACCAACTAGGATTCTAAAGCTAAACCAAAAATTGTTAGGTAAATATAACCTAAATGACAAGGTAAAGGTATTAATTTTATCGTTCAGCAATAGCGCGACTAGGCCCCAGGGGCAATAACCCACCATGTGGACCCTATGCGAAATGGTGGATGAAATTATTAAAGTATCTCACCTAAAAATAAATACAAAAACCCACACATATTTTGGTACCGCATCCGTTATCTGAGTTACTAGCAGTGCAGAAATAGGCGGTAAATATGGAACATTTTCTCCACCTTACAATAATGATATGATAATTCGATAGCCTATAGTGTATAATATGCGGCCGGTCTCGCTCCTCTACCCACAGGGAATATAAATTTTCAAAGGTAAATACGCAAAAGGCACGAATCTCTTTATGATGTTTTGCGAGGAGAACCTTTTAAATAAATAATTGAAAATTGATACATGTGGTGTTAGGTTGTCGTTAACATTTCAAAAGCAAACCCACTTTGGATCTGAAGGGTAGAGAAATGGTGACCCATGAAGAAATTAACGTTTATCGTTTCTTTGTTACGATTATTGGTTTATCTGAATTGCTCCTAGTTTATATAGATTCGAAGGCTTTTCGTAGTTCATATCGCTGTAAGCTTCAAGATAAACAATGAGGCATTAACGAAAGAAATCGTGGTAGGTAATAAGAATTGTAATCCATACTAATATTATAAATGCGAAAGTAACTCTGTCTGTCTGTCTGATACGCTCTTACGCCTAAACTATTGAGTCGATTTTGATGAAATTTGGTACAGAGATAGAGTAGAGTTTGGGAAAAGAACCTTTTATCGCAAAAAATTGGGGATGAAAGTTTGAAAAAATAGGGGATGAAAGTCCCTCGAATTCGATGCTAGGAAGGGGGATGAAGTTGTAAAAATAAAATACTTCATTTTCGAAGTACCGAGAACGGGAACGGGAAAGAGGAAGCAGGGCAGCGCGCTTGGAGGGACCCGCGCCTATTTACGTAAACGTATTACGTACGTATTTAGAAATTGAAAACTATTTTAATTCCACCAATTCAACGTCTGAATACCTATGTTGTTATTAACAAACTAAAACGGTAATGAGCTTAATCCAATATTTGTATGATGCTTTGTTTGAAGTAATCCCGTGAACATCATCCAATTAGTGCACAATAGTTTCAATGTGAAACTAAATAAAGATCCAATTTATCCAATTACATAATAATGTATTCCAGGTATAAACAGCTAATTAGTTCTCTTCATTTTGAGGTTTAATTCATCAACGCCCGAGAGGCTGAATGCGGCCGGACAACAATAGAATATCTATTGTGTCTCAGTTTCCGGGCTTTGATGGGTTCAGTTGTGGAAATTATGATAAGTCCATTTCATGAGCAACATATTAATCCAAAATACAAAGACCTATTTCTATAATCTTTTAGTACCAACCTATTCTTAGTATCTGTAAGATTTGGGTCAGCATGTAAACTTTTGATAAATAAATCCAATTTTAAAACTCGTGTTTTCAAAGCATTTGTACAATCATCATCAAATGACAATCATCAGACAAAATGTTTACATACTTATTTGGAATACCAAAATTGTTCAATGTTATCGCAACAATCAATATTTTCTAATATTTAGCAACGTTTTATTTTCTTCTTATGATGTCAACATAAGAATTCAAACATTTGACTGTTCTGTTTTTTATGATTAGATGTTTCTAACTACTTAAGGTACTCTTTTACTAAAGCGAGATAGTAATGAAAAAACGACGCGCGCGGGAGCGAGACCGATTTGGCAGATTAAGCGAAAAAATCAGGAATTAATTCGTAGTAATTGAAATAATTAACGTGTCGCTAAAATATTCGGTCATAAAATCAGTTTAACGGAGAAGTATCGAATACAGCATTTTAATTGCATAGTTTCGGCATAGTTTTGCAAATATTTGGTTATTTTGAAAATAAAAAACACATTTTCAAAATAAAAAACTATCAAGAAAAGTATTGCCAATTGTGTTTCTGTTCTGTATATATTTCGTTAAAGGACTGAAGTTACACAGTCCGGTACTATTCTTTCAAAAAAGCACATTTCACTATACAGCATGTTACAAAAATACCCCTAATGCCGAATATGGTATATAGGGACCGTGATTATTTTTTGCAATTTCAGAGTTGGTCCCATAGTAAAAGTTGTTCAGTTTGATGGTCCCTATCATTAGGGGTATTTTTGTAACCTGTTGTATACCGGGCCTTAAAAAGGAATATTGTCAGTACCCAAATATGTGACGCTCACTGTACCTATACTATCTTATTATCGTGTTAGCCTTAACCTATAATAGCAAGACATTTTATGCCACCTCTACATCAACGATAACAGAAAAAAAAATTAATCATTAATTGTCAATTATAGCCGGATTCATACGGAACATAGTACAATTGCCGATAATGTTATGGAAAGAGATTGCTTAGTGGTATAATAATACCTACTATATAGTAAAATGCCCCGCGACTTCTCTCGTCACTCTTAAGCCACATACACATGAAGCATCACGTCCACTTTTTAAGTTTTAAGAAGTAAGTAATCCTTCAGCCCTTTGGCTTAACTGACAACACGGTTGGGTAATGAAGATCCTTCCCTCGTGAGCCGCCCATCACTTTTTGGAACGTAGCGTTTTTGCTAAAGAGGGATTAGTGTACCCTTCTCGGGCTCGATTTTCCTGAGATGCTTTATCATTGGGTTTCCCGACTAACATGAGGTTAACTTGTAATCTTAGCTTTATTTGGTCGTTATACCGACTTAATACTTCCAAGCTCTGTAATGAAGGGTTTATATGAAGGCCTTTTCTTATTCGATTCCCATCATTGTTGTCGCCGAATAGCCCATTTTTTTCTTTATGGGATGAAGCGCACAAATGAGGTATTACTTTAAATACTTTTCTATTTTAAGTAACAAAGAGATAACATTGCAGTTTTATCTTAGTTATAGATAAAACTGCAATGTTATCACTTGTAAATAGCAAAAAAACGTTTCTTGTTTAATCAAGACCTAACCAAGCCCCCACACACTGTTAGTAATTGGGGCTCTTGTTATAGGTATACTTTTACTGTTAGTTAATTTTAGGTCCTATAAAACTTTAGACATAAATTGTTATTCTCTTTTATTATTTTTTGCGACTATATCGAATTAATATTATAGCGCCAGGAGTACAAAAATGGATGATAGCTATATGAGAGTTAAAATGCTAAGTCAAATACAAAAAATTTAGAGATGGTCATTACATTCGGCTACGTTGGACGGGTAACAGTATTCCATCAGTGTTTAAAATATGATTGCGGACATTTAAAGGCCATGCCTGGCCCGAACGAAACACAAACGGCAAGTCCAATTTTCGAACAGTGCTAGGGCAATATGTCGACTATAAAGCGACGTATATTGGCTTCAAGTCCACGGTTTATCAGCGCGAAATAGCGACTTCAAATATTTCTTCATCTAACTGTCTGAGATGTTTTTAAGTATACATCAAAGAGCATACTTGTTATTGAAAACTTTACCTACGCTATTTTTACTAGGTTTTCAAACATTTAACAAATTAAAAGAAAATTATAAACAATATCCCGGAGATTTTCTTGATATAACTAATACTACATTTTTTAGTTTTAAACTTCTTTGAAATGCTTGTAAAACAATGAAAGTTTCTTATATAATCAGCACACTAGGAATTCGGTGAGGTATTTAGTGCTTGATTGTAACGTCTCGGCAACTAGGCATCGCCTTACCTAAAAATATGGATTACAGTGAAAAACGTCGAGTCAATTTGCGAGCATTTGTCTGGTCGCCTTTATTTGCCGGTTGAGTGGGCACGAGAGGCCCCTGGCCAGCCACGGTAAATCAGCTTACATTTTTTCAAAGGTTTTCTGTGTTTGGCGTACCTCGCATCAGTAGCGTAAAACCTTTTTATTTGAACCTTAGCTTACACACTCCTACAAAGCATAAAGTATCTTCACATTTAAATAAGTGTTCGATTCAATAGTTCGGTCTCTGCCTCAAACATCCAAAGAGGCCTCGCTTGTTAGTTTTTGAGTCATGCTTATTTGGTTTCGAGTTCGGTCGGGAATCGATTCCGATTCTGATTGTGTTCGTTTGGTTGCTTTTCGATTAGGCCCCGGCTGACTGGTCAAACTAATCGTGTTAAGTCAGACAAGCAGTCGCCGATCTAATTGCACTAAAACAGGACTACTTACGAAAGATGAAGTGTGTCGGACGTGACTACAATATCACATAGAGCGAAGTAACTTTACTCCGGCAACATTCCTAACATAGCATCGATAAAGTCTGTGCACCTATTTCTAAATGGGATACTAATAAGCTATTCGAAGCACGTTGGGGCCGACTCTATCGCAGTTTTCAATCCCAACTCGAAACTAGAAGATTTGTCACGTACTTGCAACTTTTACAAAGGGACCCTACACCCTATCATTTTGTTACCTTTTGTTGAGGGTTTTATTTTAGAATTAAGTCAGTTAAATAATATTCTAGGAAAATATTTTCGCAGTAAAAATTTAAAAAGCACGTCGTGCGCTTTGGAGTTGGGTGTTTCTGGTTTTCTTGACGGTAGGAAATTATTTTCAATAACGTGGCCACTGGTGAACGTTGGAACTTCGAATGACCAACGAAACATATGATCAACGAGGCATTCGATCTCCATCCATCAAGTGAGTCGCTGCGGCTGGCTAGGTTCTCAGCAATCGACGTAAGACTGCCTTTTAAGTGGCTAGATTTTACATTATCCCATGACAAAGGGAAAACTTGATCAAAAAATAAGAAGGTTAGAGTACGGTGTCCCGGACAAAGGTTCTTTCAGTGTGAGCCACTCAAGGTGACACTTGCCCGGATTAAAGTTATCGTACCTTACCCTACTGAATACAAATGCCGATTTGTCTTCAAGCCGCCTCTATGATGCTTTCTACGATGATTGGCTGATTGCGGATATATTTTTTCCATCACCACTCAAGAAGGTGCATTTTATTCATCGACAACAGTGAATAAAACACGATTTTAATAACTGAGTAAATAAAAATATTTTGAATTTCGAACAAGCGCACATCCTATGAACTATGTCAGTACAAAAAAACGTGCTGAAAGTACGTACTAACTGCTATGGAGCTATTTCATAGAGCCATAGTTATAGGTTCTTTTTGGTGTCTTATCTTTGGGTTCTTTTCTATCTATTATGATGGTGCCACACTAACGGCCAACGCCGTTGAATTTTCGAATTGATGAACCTTATTTGTATAGGCATAAGGAAAATTAGCGCCATAATTAATGCCGTTAAGCCCTAGTATTAGTGTGGCCCCAGCATTAGAGGGAGATTACATGTTCAGCCTGGCATCAGTCCATTCAAAATTTTATTCATCTCGGTTGAAATTGAAATTGAAATATTCTTTATTCAAATAAACTTAGATATTAAGTGCTTTTGAATTGTCTATATTTTCCTACCACCCATTCGAGACTTTTTTAGCTGACAAGAAGAATGGGCGCAAGAAACTTATCAGCTTTGTCAGAAATCAGAGTAACGATATTTACAAAGAAATTATATCGTTACCAAATACCTTAATTTAAAACAACATAATAAAAAAAACAATAAAGTTATTAAAAACTGAAAATTAGGATAGTTATTTATAATGTTACATCCATGCATTGCTGTCTTTTAAATAATCTTCTACTTTGTAATAACCTTTGCTCATGAGCGTCTTTTTAACATGTATTTTGAATTCATGCATAGGCAGTTCAATTACATTTTGTGGAACTTTATTAAAAAGGGCAATTCCTTTCCCCATAAATAAGCCCCTAGTTTTTGCTAGTCTAAAACTAGGAACGGCAAGTTTGTCCTTATTTCTTGTATTAAAACGGTGTACATCACTATTTTTAGCAAATGAGCAATAATGTTTCCTAACATTAACTAAATTATCATAGATGTAATCCTCGGTCCTTTGTATCTCCAACTTAGTCTCTCGATTTAAATATATTTTTTTTACTGGTAGTATAATCTACTATTTCCATTTTCTTACTCGACAATAGCATTGTGAATGCTAAAAAAACGTTCACGTTTTCGTTTCTTGGTTAGTAAATTACAAAAAATAATATTTTATTTATAATTAATAATATTAATCATTGATTGGTACCTAAGTCTATTTTAAAAGTTATACTATATGAAGTAAAGAAAGTAGAAACCAATAAAGTCTTCAAGTTAATGAATACGATAATACGAAAAGCACGTTTTCTGGAGTTTTCGAAATGCTTGAACAATTAAAACTAGTAACCAGCAATTCTAAGGTTTATTATTAAAAAGGGAAGTCGTAAAATTCCATTCTTTGTTGAAAAATGAGACGCATAAAGTGAATGCGGATGTCTTCCGCTGAGAAGGGCCCCCAGGCAGCTAACCGACTTCCAAGCATTTCGCAAATTCACGTTCGGGTTACAAGGTGACCGAATCATTTTATCCCTCACAATTTACTGAAAAACGTTGGATACGTCAACTTCCTTTGTGCGACTCTCGTTATAAACAAGTGAGCCCGGGGGCGAAATATAACGAACTCACTCATTCGATATTTCTTCATCGTCTGTCAAATAAACGAGCACAATAAATGTTTATTGTCCTCGAATTACTCGAGTGAGAAAATGTAGAGAAAAGAATGGAGCGTGCGGAAGGGACCACGACAATAGCGATCCTTCTTCGGACCGCCAGCCGTGACGCCGCTTACATTAAGGTTATCGTCATCCGCCAAACTGAATACAAAGATTCGCCTGCGAAGAGCCCTGTGATTCATGTGACCGACTCCCTCTATTATCACCCCGCAATTTTGTATTGAGAGAAATATGGCGCGGATATCGTATTGACTGCTATTAATACACTCACTCGCCTCTCCGTCGACCGCCCTAGTTTGAATCGCCTTACATTTCTTAATACTGGATTTCGGAAAACATGGGTATTATTATAATATATATAATTAAAAAACCATTAGTTTCAATACCTAAGTATTTAGCGTAATTAATCTAAAATACAATACATATTCACATAAACTTGAAAGGAATACATAATATATTATTATTTTGAAACTACATCAAACTTACATTTTATCGAGTTAGTTTATTTCATATTTGATAAACTATACAAGTAATATATAAGCTAGATATAATCACGTTACAACAGCGTAACACTATATTAATTTGACTTGAGTACTTGACGAGTCCAAATTTAAACAATTTCGAAGAATGTGAGTAAAAAAAACCATATTAATCGGCTTTTAAATTATTGCTACATTAAATTCTTGTCGACTATTATAATGAAGAATTCGCTCCTGCAAATTTTAAGTTATTCTAAAATGGAAAAACACTGTAAGAAATTAGGGGCTACAAAACACGAACATAATGAACAACACAAAAAGAAATTCTTATTCCCTTTGAATACAATTCCGAAACTCATTCAAATCAATGGAGTCTCCCTTATTTGAATAACCGCGATAAGAATTTACGGTACACAGATCGGGATAAAATTAAAATGACGCGACCCAACAGCGTGGAAACAAAGGTCTAAGCGGCCGTGTCATAATAATATTATAATAGGCGTAACAGGCGAGACTAATCCGAGGTCGAAGGCTGTCTTATCTCGGCCCAGACTCCCTTGAGGAAACATTATCTAACTCTGTATTACCGCCGGATGATCTGCCACTGACTGTTTTCACAACAAAATGTTAATTGTAAAGTCAAATACGATTACATTGCATTTGTTTGTTGGGTGGAGAAAAATATGAGTTTGCCAGTCCTATATCCGATCCGACAAAATCCGATCTTCCTTTGTTTCGCTTAACAACCAGCATTTATTTCGATGTTGTTGGCAGTTCATCACTGCTTTTTCGAGTAGGTATGCGTAATGTTAAAAACTTATGAAAATATGCTAGAACAGAATATTTTTATTACATTACAATGGAACGCTTGTGCGATTGCCTCAGGCAAATTATAGAAATTATAATATTTATTCGGCGCTATTTAACGTATAGTCTTTTCAATATGTTCTGATATTTTGAGTTGCAATTTATTTACTTAATCATAGCATTATTAAACATCCCGTCAGAATCGTATTTATAAAAAAAAATTACTCCACACTACACATCTACTTTCATACATACATATATATTTTTAAAACATGGCCTTTAAATAAATTTAAAGCAGGTTTGACTTTAGTTTAAGAGTCGCGACGTTGTGATGAAGGAAAAACTGCGTAGTGCTTTAACCAACGTGGATGTGAAATAAATAATGCAATTCATTTATCACAAGGAAGCTATTAAGACTTGCAAACTACCAACGTAGTGGTTTATAACCTCAACTTTTAATTTGATTATGAAAGATTAATTATGAACTCAGTATAGAAGCTGCCTGATGAAAAACTTCCAAACTTGATTAAATTAACATTAACACGTCTATAAAATGAGTAATTTTAAAGTGTTAGAAGATAACATAATTTTGGAAAAGTTATTAATTGACTAATTGAATTTGCAAAAAGATATTATTCTAGTGAAAATCAATTTATTTTGACTGCATAGGTTTACAGCACAGTAGGAACAGCTATCGAAACAAATAACGCGCGTAAAAACATTTGATAGAGTAATTTTGTATGGGAAATTTGTACAGCGCCATCTACCGCCGAAAAACAAAATGAAATTTTTCATAGATAATTACTCTATGGAGTACTTTTACCATCCGTAGTTCCAAAGTCGAAGTGTCAATCACGGCAGTCTTTTTTCAGGAGAGGATTGCATTAACTGTTAATTGTCGAAACTAATAACTTTTCATTTTAAACATTTGAACAATTCTCGTAATTATGAATGGACGAAGCGTTGCAAAACATAGTACTTAATACAACGCTTGCAACCTCGTTTATCCACATTTAGCAACATAAAAACACACACGTAGCGAACTAACTTAGAAACCCCTAGCCATGAACACTGCATTCTGAAATACAACAAAAGAAGCGGACGTGTTTTGTTAACAGTTAGGTTAAATATACGCTTAACGAAACTGCAGAACAGTGATAACAACTAAATTTAAGGACAATAAGGATAATACTACTAACAAATTCTTAATAAGGATAATACTACTAGACTTTACGATAAACGACAGTCACAGTCAATTCTTAAAAATACTTTTCTTTCAGATGGCTTACAACTTTCCATGCGCTATGTAAGTATCAAACTGGCTATAATATCATAGAAATATGATTTTTTGCTTGCCAAACATACATGACATGAACTTGAACAAGTACCACAAACAATCTGGAACCACAAAGTACGTATTTTGTGCTGGACTGGAACCAAGCAAAAGTTGCTCGCTATAATTATATCTGTGTTTCTCCAAGTAAGTATTACTGTTCTATTTATGGAAATAAATATTTTACAGTGAAACAGCTGTTCTTCTTCTTTAGTTATTTTTCTTTTCACTTAGTGGTTCAATTTGAAACCTAGACGTGAACATGAAATGGGAATTCTAGTTTTTTATTCTTCTTCTGGGTTGTAAACTATTATTTGAGGAGCTCGATGGCGCAGTGGTTTAGCGCCTGGCCCAGCGACTGCGGAGGTAAGCAACTTTCGCAAGGGTCGGTCATAGGATGGGTGACCAAAAATTTATTATCTCCGTGCTTCGGAAGGCATGTTAAGCCGTTGGTCCCGGCTGCATTAGTCGTTAACACCCACCATTCCACATTGGGACCGCGTGGTTGGTTACGGCCCATCCTTCTTATCCACCCATAAGGAAGGCCTTTATCCTAGCAATGGGGACATTAAACTATACAAGTAATAAATAAGCTTGTAGTTATAATCACGCTAGAACAGCGTAACACTATATTGGTTTGACTTGTGTACTTGACGAGTCCATGTTGAAGCAATTTCGAGGAACGTGAATGAGAAAAACCCATATTAATCGGCTTTTAAATTATTGCTACATTAAATTCTTAAGTTATGGCCCATCCTCCTTATCCGCCCTATAAGGAAGGCTTATGCTCCAGCAGTGGGGACATTAAAAATGGCTGGTGGTCTACGAGTAAGTCATTCTTTTGGTTTCGATCTTGATTTTGATGATTTCCATGATCGAGAATACAGAATTGGTCCATTGTGTAGATGAAGCGGTTCATTGTGTCGGATTTCCATATTACTGGTGAGTTTATTTCCTTATGATGGGCCGATTTTTCAATCCTCAGATAAGTCAGTTAAATTATAAACCAGAAAAAATTAAAGTCATTTCAAAAATTTGACAGACAAACGTATGACAAATATTTTCGGCCTTACCACAAAAGATTTTAAAACACTGTTCAACAAGTGTTTAACTTAGACACTGTTTAAATGTAATGCTGTCCCTTTTTTGACGATATGTTTTAAAAGAGACGGCATCACAATTAAACAGTCTCTAAATTAAACAGTGTTTTAAATATTATGTGGTAAGGCCGTTTAAATTTGGCGGTATAATACGTTATCAAACGAATAAATTTTATCTTAGCATTGAAAAATAAGCCTTAAATAAGGTAAGCTTGTTGGACTACGAATCCCCATGACTTGCAGGTGGGAAAAGTGTGCTTGATAATGATTTATAGCTTGCTTTATTTATCGTTGTACCAAAAAATATATAACACTCATAACAAAATAAAAACCGGTCAAGAGGAAGTCGGACTCGCGCACCGAGGGTTCCGTACCATCAAACACTGCGGTGCAGTTATAGGTTAACGCCATCTCTTGACCGATAGTGGAACTAATGTAACTTTTGTTGATGATTTCTAAAAAAGTTTGCTATTTAGAGACATAGTTTTATTTTTCCTGTAATCTTAACATAAACTTCTATCACATAGTATAATTTAAGATTTTTCTCTATGCAAACTTCGGAGATAAGGGAGGGGTGGAACGGTATTTCTTATATTTTTCATCTAAAGTCGAAAACAATGCGGCCTAAAACAATATTTTAAAATGTGCAAACAGCGCTCTTTATAGGGACCATCAATCTAAACAGCTTTTACTATGGGACCAACTCTGAAAACGCGAAAAAAATATCAGCTGTTTCATACATTTTCATATTTTCGTAATTAATTTTTGTATGAAACAGCTGATCTTTTTTTCGCGATTTCAGAGTTGGTCCCTTAGTAAATCAGTTTAGTTTGATGGTCCCTATCTACCATATTCGGCATTGCGGGTTTTTGTGACACCCCGTATATACAATAATTAATAATTAGTCTTTGTTTCAAATTTCTACCAAGTTTTAATTAATATTCTTTAGCCTTATTATTTTTCTTCAATAAAAATTAATCGACCTAAATCAGTTTAAAAATAGTAATACGCTTCTTGTCTAAACCAGACACTAAAAAATTTGCTCAAAATAAAACGCACTTTGCAAGCCACAGTAGGTAGAAGTTTGTTATGATTACGAGACACATAATTAACCTCATAAAGTGTGAGTTTCACACTTATGAGATTTACAAGTAAATTACTTCGAGATAAACTTTTCAGGATGAGTTTATTCGGAGTTGCGTGGGAGGGTATGTGTGGATATACCAACTCAAAAAACTCATTTGATTTTAGACAGCTTAAAGTAGCTTTAAGCGCTAATGATATTTAGCTACTTATGTCGGTTTTGAGCGGTCGATTTTCATACCCAACACACAAGCATATTTTAATATACCTACCTACCCTTTACAGGATTTGAACGAACCATAGGATCGCTACCACTGCCCCTAGCCGTCGTCAAATTGTATTGTAACTTTGATAAATTTTTATTATTCTTAAGTTCATTCGTCTATTGGATATCCAGTTTTCTCAAGAGATATTCCCATTCGTTCTTCACGTAAGAGATACTTTTTAAGCAGTTGAGAAACGATGCTTATCAAAACCCAAGTTACATCTTCATTAGTACAGATATTTGAAACGTCAAACCTGCATGAGTTATCGGAGCGATAAACATTTTTCTAAGTTATGATCACCTATTCTTACGTACACATACATTGCAATAAATTTTCATATTGCAAGAGAACGCAATATTACGAGGTGGCGTAAGTGCCATATATTTCATGTCTGCGGCCACGAGCCGCCTCCTTGATAATACCATAGTGGATAAATACCCTCGGCGTCCAATCTTAATATACATTTACTCTTACAAATGTCTCTATCGATAATAACAACTTACTAAAAATACAATTTTAACTTTTTTGTTGACAACTCTAATGGTCTAAATACGCTATACGAAAAGCATAAAAACATGCCTAAATTTATCTTATTTTTCAGAAAATCTTCATTCTAAATATTCCATTAAGTAAGTAAGTTGTATCTCTTTTACATTTCTAACGTGTAAGCTCATAGCGAGTTTCCTAAAGAGATTATATGCTGAGTTTCATTTATCTACTGTGATAATACAGTCATTCCCAGTACTGAGGAGATATTGTCTTTATAGGGAAAGTTGATCATTCTCGACTGCTTTATTAACTTTATCGTTGATAAACTTTGGACGAAGTAAGTGAGATTTGAAAAGTTCAAATTCTTTACTAATCCACATGTTTTGTTTGCGTAGGTAGGTAATGCTAAGTATGGTTTGAGTGTTCCAAAATGAAAAAGTTAAATTTGGATCATCATGTTATACTATGATATTATTCACTGTTTATATGCGACCCTAATTTCATGTCACGGCTTAGTTATAATATAACTTAAAACGTCATTCGGAAGAACTTATTGAAAAAGTTCAAACCGAGTCGCAAACTTTTTCTTTCCTAATTAAACAAACCCTCGCCCTCGGTGAGATAGGAAAGAAAAACGTTCAGAACGTACCAGAGTCTTAGTGAGGTTACTACGTTAACCTAATATTTGCTGAGGGTACTATTAATCGTTTAAGAAACTTCGCCGTCGAGTTACGACCTTTAATTAATACGGCAAGCCATAAATTTTCATATGTGCATGGTACGGTGAGTCTTGGAAACTATTAAGGCTGTATTTTCAGTCACAAGCCGTGGGTTAAGATTTAGATAAGAGTATTAATGAGATCGTATAACTCTATCGCAGATTAGGCTAATGTTATTAATTTATTTAGTCCTTTTCGTTTTAAGCCTGATGGCTTAACTTTCCCTACGCTTTTTGAGTTCAATAAATTGTACAAAGTTGACATTTCGCGGTTAACTGAATTCTTACGTACAATTTCTTTTAATATACATGCTTTAACTTTACTAACTTAATGCTAATTTACTTACCACCTTTACTGGCATTGCTTGGCTGCCCATTTTGATTCGCAAACTAAAGAATTTAAGTGAGTAATCCCATACTGAATAAATGCCTCCAATATTTCCTCCAAATACTTTTGCCTGATGAACAAAAACCGGGCAGCAATTTTTCTAAAAAGAAAAGAACATTGACAACTCCTGATTGATATATTAGAGTAATTTTTTCGTCGAATTTTATCGAATACATATTCGGGATTTTTGCGACCCTTTGAGATAATGCAGATGAACGAAGCAAAATTTATTTGTTAATAATGAGAGTTTAATGTATGGAATTCAACATTATTTTTCGAGGAGTGTTGGAATGTATTGTCTTTTTTTACATAAAGTACCAAGCTGCTAAACAAATATTTTATAAATAAATTTCTCGACAAGTTTGTAAGGTTATCTGTGACTATTTGATTCTATTCAAAGATCGATCCTATGGTAACCTTGTGATAACCAAAGTTCTGAAAACTATTACAATACTTTTTTCATTATGTTTTTAGCGCTGCAACATACTAATTGACAGTAACCGTTTTACACTACTTTGAACAGATTCAAAGGTAATGAAATAATCACAAATGATAATAGTTATATGTTTTACTAGAGACCAAAGTCAATTTGTGCTGCGAGTACCGACTTCAAATCCCGATAGTACACTAATATAGATTACTGTGCACAGTGAGTGATTTAAAGGCACGAGACATAACAAATATTTGGTCTCCTGTTAAACATACAACTTTTCACCTCTACCAGCGAGAAAATTAAGTGTTAATATGTAAGAATAGTTATTGTTACGTGACTTTCCTGGTAAAAAGCTATATTCAGCATTAGAAACTTTTTTCTCAACTCTTTTGGAGTTGGACAACTACATCGCTGGTCGCACTCATTTTTAGGGTTCCGTACCTCAAAAGGAAAAAACGGAACCCTTATAGGATCACTTTGTTGTCAGTCTGTCTGTCTGTCTGTCTGTCCGTCTGTCAAGACCCTTTATCTCGGGAACCCGTGAAGGTATCGAATTGAAATTAAAACCATATACTCAAATCTAGGGGCACTTGCAGCTGTAAAAAAATCAAACTTCTAAGTTAACGTAAAAAAAAGATACGTCCATTAATGCCTCGAAAAACGCATATTTCGACACCCTCAAGGGAATCAAAATTCATAGGGTACTTCTCGTTGACCTAGAACTTTGAAATTTGGCAAATAATATCGTCATATACTACAAGTACAGGGAAAAGTCTGAAAACTATACATTTGTAGTTAAATCATTAACTGTCTGTCTGTCTGTCCATCTGTCTATCAACACCCTCATCTCAAGAACGCGTGGAGGTATCGAGTTGAAATTAGAACCATATACTCAAATTTACAAGCACTTGCAGCTCTGGAAAAATGAAACTTCTAAGTTAACGTAAAAAAATGATACGGCCATTAATGCCTCAAAAACGCATACGGCAACGCATTTCGACACCCTCAAGGGAATCAAAATTCTTAGGGTACTTCCCGTTGACTTAGAACTATGAAATTTGGCAAGTAATATCGTCTTATACTACAAGTACAGGGAAAAATCTTAAAACTATACATTTATAATTGTATCATAAAAAAATAGTCATTAAAGTACGTACACAATCATCGAGGTTAAACGACGGTATGCGCGGTCATAATTTCACTTATAATTGACCTATAAACTTGAAATTTGGTGATTATGTTTATTATTACGTGTATTTTAACAAGAAATACCAATACATTGATAATTCTAATTTTTTTCTTTTAAATTCCCTCATTTTCCTATTACAAACCAGCTTAATTTTGCGGTCAAACGAGTAGCACAGATAAACCCCGCCCCTAAGCCCTATTTTTATAATTTTGTAATGTAATTAAACACAATTCTAAATAGGTACCTACCTACTTAAATGACTTGTACTTTGTACAAATGTATACTGTGGTGGTCGATGACTTAGCGATCGGTCTGCTAAATGCACCGATCCGTCCGTTTTGGGTACTGAATTTTGGGTGTAGCTCGGAAAAACTGAGACTCGATTTCTGAACTATTTATAATGTAGGTTCGGAACCCTTGGTGGGCGAGCCCGACTCGCACTTGTCCGGTTTTTGTAATATAAATCACAAAAATATTTCAACCAAACCTGTGCTGAAAAATAATTATAGAGCAAATAGTAAAGTATTCACGTTGTGTTTTTCTTATTTATTAATATTCCAACTTATTTATTTATTTAGAATCATAAAACATTAATTTCTTATTATATTTCATTAATTGTTATTATTTTATACATGCGACTTCATTTCGTTAATACTCTTTATTTCGAATAATCAACCTTCTTTTTTAACAATCCTTGTTTAAAACTCCTTGGTATACTGTGTATTTTATTTTTGATACATTTTAATCCATGTCCGCCAAAATTTAAAAATGTTAAAGTATTATATCTATCTTGTCTCACATATCAATTTTAGAAGTCTCATCCTTTTCACTCTTTTACTTTTTTATTTATTACTTCAAAAGGTGGTGTTACAAATTAAAAACACATTCCCTCACGCTCGCAGCAAAGAACGATTTTGCTGCGAGTTTTAACGCGCCAAAAGCGCCCTTTTAATACTGGAAAGGTGAAAAGATTATTTTATACCCCACAAAATGAGCGGTTTCAAAAGGTTCTGTCGTCCTAATCCTAAAATGTCGGCTGACGGCATAAAGGCCGAAGGTCAAATTCAGCTTTTGCATCCCTAAATCTTTTCTTTTTTATGTTTTATCCGTACGTAAGAAACAAAATAAGATGTACCTCGTCTAGATAGTTGTGGTGCTGTCGCTATTTCTAATTAAGATAAGACAAACTTAAAACCATAACAATTTTATTTAATATCTAACTATATCTATTTAATCAATTAAATACTAAGCCTATGAATCCACACTAACTTAAAACATAACACTGCAGAACTCAGATATAAGTCTCAACAACTTGACTAGTTAAATTTCATTACTCAGCTATGTAATATATACGACTTAAACTTAGGTCTATCTCCGTTCTTGTGTCTGTTCTTGTTAAATGACCTTTAGGAATCTGCTTTGTGTTGCCTAGGCATAACAGTTGGTTTTCTTGCGCGTCTCCTTTAGGTTGAAGTACCTTTGTCTGATCCCTTCAGTTTCAGGCCAATATCGTTTTAATTTAAATAACACTAGGTCTCGATGTCGCAAATTCCAAAATTACAACAACTCCCTTTATACAATACTAAATAATATACTAGAAAAAATCGCCTCGCACTAGACTCGGTAGCTCAGTTGAAAGAGCATTGGACCGAACTTCCAAAAGTTGCGTTCGATTCCCGCCTGAAAATATGATCCTTGTGCGAGTCGAATTTTTTCTAGTATATTATTTAGTATTGTATAAAAATAGCACAGTGAATGCTAAAATCTCTTTAAAAACACCCTTTGTGTTGGACCACCTTTCAAAAATATAATATGTCGATTTTACTTTGTATAATGAAAGTAGATAAAAGTTAGGGGACACATATTTTTTATTTTTATTTTTAATCTTTTTTATTAAATCACTGTTAGAAATCTTACTCATTGCTAATGCTTATAAAGTATTAAAGAAATAAAAACTGACTGTATTACTATTTAAGGGTTTTTAATGTATTTCTGCTACAAATCAGTTAACGATTCATTAATAAAATATTTCACTCAATCTTGCCTTTTTAAACCCCTAAATCTTAAAAAATCAAAGATCGCTTCATTGCTCAAAATCGCAATAAATCCACTCAAAGGCTGCTTTGAATACGCATCGCAGGCAACCGATTTCGCCCCAAAGTTCCATAACGCAGTTCAGTTACGAATAACTCGCAGTCGGATTGAGTGAGAGACTGACATATTTCAGAATTCTTCGGGCGACTTCCAGAATATTGATCAGCTGAACGTACTCAAACCGCAACGCCAGATGCTCGCTGGAAATTACTTTCAAATAAATCTGCTCGAGTCGCTACAACCGTAACAACGCACGAAATACTCGTACAAGTGTACCGTAATTATTAAAACGTGAAGCGTTGTAGAAAATCTACGTGGCATACGATTTCGATAGACTCTATGACGAATTATAATTTAATTAATGCTGACTTTCTTGGAAATTGATACTGTTTTAAGTTCTCAAAATCAATTGATTATACTGTTTTTTTTTATTTGAGATTTTAGCATTCACAATGCTGTTTTTATATAATACTAAATAATATACTAGAAAAAATACGACTCGCACCAGATAATGTTCTCGGACGGGAATCGAACCCGCGACCTTTGGATATCCGGTCCAATGCTCTGACCGCTGTTTCGGTAGCTCAGCGGTCAGAGCATTGGACCAGATATCCAATATATACTGTTTATAAGGTTTGTGAAATTATCTCAATCTTATTTTTCCGAGAATTTATGGTAAACTTTTGCTAAGTATGTATAATTATTATTGTACTAATTATTATATTTGTATAACACATTGAGAGAACTTGATAAGAAACTCAATATTTTAAAGGTAAACTAAAGTCAACGACTTTTTGAAAATGAATAAAAAACACTTTTTACGCATTACAGCGCGTATATTATTATTTCAGGTGTTGTTTTAGAATTATTACCAATAAATACAAACTAAATAATTCTGAAACAACACCTGAATTAATAATATACGCGCTGTAATCCGTAAAAAGTGTTTTATTTCTAAGACTGTCTATCATCAAAGTTTGATGTTAAAAAAGTATAGTGACAAATAAAGGACTCATCATCATGACGTATGTAGACAAACATAATGCAACTACTTAACAAAATACATAACTATATACTAGCCACACGGCCATATAGGGTACTTAGTTTACAATACATCTCAGGTGACCTAAAGCAACATTAATATTAACTTTATTTAAAAAAAACTTCATCAAGTTTACTCATTTCATCATTAATAAAGACAACTTACTGGTCACCAAGCACTTAGCCTATCCCTTTATACTAATTTAGGGGTTCTAAAAAGGATACAGCGCCATCTATCTCCGGAGTTCAGTCATTAAACAAAAATTGTAATGTACAGCATGTTTTAACTGCTTCTTTAATTAATTATTATTTGAAAAGGGAATTAAGCTTTTTGTGTCATCTGTTTGTACAACAGTCACTTAACCTGGCTACTGCGCAAAGACCCGGGGTTCAATACATGGTAAAAGCAATATGCCTTAATTTTTGTGACGAGTCATTTGTTTCAAAGCCTGGATGTTTAAATGCTTGTCTTTGTATTTTTTCCTTTATTTAGTAATTAATTGAACCTAAAATCTGCTTGGATTGACTAGTGTGAATTTGTGCAGAAAGTCCAAGATTGTAGATACTCTCATATATTATCAACGACACCACTGAGGTGCCGTTTAAGAGAGAATCTTAATCTGAATCTGAACCCACCACAATTTTGTGAAATGGTGGTAGATTTAGAAGATTCTCTCTTTTTAGCATTAATTAATTCTTAAAATTAAATTATAACATTAACTTAAACCAATTAATACCAAAGTACTTTCAATAAAACCGTGCTAGTATCCGTTGAAAAGTGTTTCATTTCAAATTTACACATCACTAGTCGGCAGTGGAGTGTTCAAAAAAAATGTAAGCCACACCCCATTAGAGTCATTAAGTGGTGTCGGTGACAGTAGGCATACTCTCAGCAGAGGGTGACTTGAGTATAGGCTGAAGAACATTATGTTATGCAGCCAAATAAAAAACGACCCATTTGATTACATTTTTATTTTAAAATGTCATAAAATGATATCAACATCTTAAGGTTAACATTGATAAATAGAATTGCCTTCATGCTATTCACGGGTTAATTTCATTTTAATTATATACAAATACTATTGTTACAGTTTATTGTCTTTATTACAAAATCAAATACTTATAACAATAGGAAACAACAATAAGGAAAACAATCTTTATTTCAATTAAAATCACAGAAATTAAAAAAGTTTCACTGACAGTTAAATTAACCCTTCAACGCCCGGAAAATAAGTCACAATAGATATTCCATTGTTATCCGGCCGCATGCGTCCGATCGGGCGTTGATGAATTAAATTACTAAGGAAGTAATTATAAAAATAATGTGCCAAGCATCGTACTACGAGTAGATTATGTTTTCGAATACATAAATATAGAATATTTTTACAGAATCGATTCTTATCAAAATTCTTTTTACTCCGATAATTCTATATCTAGTATAAATTCTTCCTTTTTTAATTACATACACTGATACACTACACTTTATTAGAAGCCCAAAAGGAACTTCACAAACTACGTTTTTAACTCATATGTATACTTATAAACTTGAATGAGCCGAATACATTAATTTAATATACTATTCGGAAGACAAATTTATTAATACAAATATCAAATATTACACACTAGCACATTTCTTTTAGTACCCAAAGTATTAAGACCAAAATATTGATAAACCTATAATTATGAATAATAATCTGAAGCTATCTTGTGACACATTTAAGTAATGCAGTGTCTTAAAAACCTCTAGCATTTATATCTCGGTACATCGGCACTGATTACATAATTTTGTGTTTAGTGTAATTATTACTCTTGAATTAATTTAAAATAATGAAAGTCGATTAGGTTTTAAAGGTTCATATTTTTTATATCGAATATCATTATCGTATCAGCCGTAGCGCCGACAGCAAGGCATTAGGTCATATCGAACAATATAAATAGGTGGTTATTTTTAATAGTGTGTATACAGTTATATTATTAACTTCTTAGTTATGATAATATTGGTAATATTAATCTCTCTTACAATATTAAGACAACAGTTTTTCTCCTATACCTAATTATGATACAGGAAAATTTGATATTTAAGATTGCTTAAGCTGTCCATTCATTATTAGGGAAAGTAGTTTCCGTTTTATTGTTTAACGATAACCGATTTTCATCGTTCGGATTAAATTTCGTTGTAATTGAATTGCCGAGATAGAGAATTATGGTAATTTTATATCGAAAATTTAGTTTCACAAATGATATTTTAATACATGCATAATGCCAATGCACTAATATAATTATTGGTCTAGACATCTTAATACTACGGGCTATTGTCTTTACAATATTGTCATAGGGATGTTATTATTTATGTATGTATCTCGTAACTTACACTCTAAGTATTTATAATAAGTTACTAAATATTTTTACAATTCAAAATTATATAAGTTAATACATGAACAATTCATATATCAAATAATTTATTGTAAATTACTGTAAACTAAAAAAGAAGTGGCTTTAATATTAAAATTATGTTTAGAAATTGATATGACACCATTGATATTACAAAGTCATAAATCTATGAACGTACAAATTCAAAGGCTTACAATTCTTAGGACCAAACAATATTATGTTTTATTGTCATATTTTACAATTAAGGCTGATATTGTAACTTGTGCCTAACATCTCAACATTAGGTCGTAAAAAGTACTTACAACAACCTCAAAATACGTACTCTTACAAAATTCAACAGCCATTTTTGTATCACTACCTAGTAATCGTTTCTAAAATATTATCGTAAAAATAAATTCAGCAAACTACATACATTTCACTTTTTTTATAAGGTAAAGTTTAGTAGTTTGGCAATTAAACTGGGTACGATCCGAGCGTTCACGCTAACTCCATTGCTTTTGAGCAACGACTTTTGTTTGCGTTACCCGCGGCAGATTCGACAAACGCATCGCTCAGTGTGCTCAAAGTTTAACTTTAAAGTTATGAGTAAAAGTGGAATGAGATCAGAAACTTGTTTCATTGTAAAAGTGTCGTCAGACTGGCGACTAAAATTACGAATGTAGTTGTATACGTGGTTTTCGCATTGTTGTAAACGACGTAGTGGCGGGGCGGGCCAGACGGCCGGACTTTTTGCTTTTCGGTCCGCTGGGCGTATTCGTTGGGCGTATTATTTAGGCCGTACGCGTTGTAAAAGTTTAGCGCGTTGTTGATTTCGGGGTGGCGGTGGTCAGCGTCCAGCGAGTTTTGGCCCCGCTCCAGTTGTTTCTTGAGGTATCGCTTCGGTGGCCGAGTTGTCGTCACGGCAGTTGTCGTCGGCGACGCTGTTGTCGATGTTGTTGTCGTGGTGGTTGTTGTCGTCGTCGTTGTCCGCTGTGGTGTCTCTGTTGATAATTTTAAAATGATATAAGTATTTTTTCACAACTCAAACTTAGATTTAAATGTAATCTATTATTTAATCAACAGTTTATGGACTGGTTTAAAAGAAAGTCCACTTAAAAATAAATCTAATATTAACCTCAAACAAACTGAGTTTCAACTTCAAAAGTTGTAAATACTAAGTAACAGCGAGCCTGAGCGAAATACCAGTAAGGTTGAAATATTTGAAATTGAATAAAAAATTTGAAGTATTTACTACTAATAAATAATATAGTCAAAATCTATATGTATTTCTATAACAAATAAACTGTTGTTTTTATACTCTACTTAAAAAATACATTTTAATCTGAAGTTATTTTTTACAACAGCACGCACCTTTGAGTATAACGATCCCTTCTGCCCTGCCGTATCCATTGACGGCCGAGCACGAATACTCGCCGAAGTCGGTCTTCTTCAACCGGTTGATGGTGAGGTTAGTACGTAATGCGTACTCGCTCGCTGTCTGTTCCGCTATCACGTACTTGGAACTGTTGAGGAGTTTCACACCTGCGATGAAATACAATAACATATGAAGTAACGAGTGTTTCAGAAAATTGATCTCTCAATATTTTTCAGAAAATAAAATTTTAATCTAATTATCCTATTAGCCGTGACTGCGAATGGATGTAACTGTCAATCTCCATCACTTAATACCTTAAGTAATTCTTCGACTCGACGGATAATGGTGTCAAAGAAAGGAATTGATGCGGAAATAAGATTATTTTAATTAAAAGGAGTAACTAGTCATAAAATTCGAAAGCTTGAATTCCAATATTTCTATGTCTTTCGCAAAACTAACAAATAACTATCGTCTTTTGTTCTTATCTTATTCTTCCGAGAGACTAACCTGCTTGCGACTTTCCTCGCTGCCAAGTGTTGAGTGATTTGGGCGATGCTTCTATGTAGCATTGCAGGCTGACCTGCATGTCTACCGACCGAAGTACAACGGGACTGTCCACTCGAATCATCGGTTGGACTGGACAGAGGATTTTAATAAATAGGTTGTTTAAGTAAAGACATTAGTTAAGTACCTATGCATGACAGCAGCAAAGGACCTTAAAATTATCTTTAAGTTACACGATTCCCGAAATAAGTTTTAAAATGGTATTTTGAGTATTGAAAAATGTTTGTTTTCTTGATTTTTTGTGTGATATCAACATAGGCGTAATTGCAAGCCCTTGATTACCTCCTTCAAAGTTATACAAGAGACAATTTAAGTAAAAAGGTTAACTATAAATTAACTCAACTCAATTAAGTTAACACGAGGCTGTCCAAAAGTTTCGTTAAGGATCGAAGTTAGATAGGTACTTTGTTTTCCAAAGCCTCCCAAAATTTTCTCCTGAATAAATTCGCCTTAAGCTAAGTGTGCTTTGCGAAAATTTATTTGAGGTTCACCCAGTATGTGGGATCCTATTTTCTATTCATTGTTACTCGCTATTAAATCTATTAATATAGCAACAAATAACGTGACATTGTTTTTAAGTACATAAGTTTTTGGTGCGATTTTATCCAGGTCAGTTATTATTTTGAAATTAGTTTATATTGGATTTTGTGATTTGAAAAAAGTTTTATGTCCCAAATCAATTGATGTAGAACTGAAAGCTGTTTACTAGCTGCTTCTACACCCTACCCTCAGCGATAGGGCTAACTTAAAATACTATACCAAATACTTTAAGAAACATTAAAGCGGTACACCTGCCATACTTACACTTAGATTCTTCTGTTTTCCCACCAATGGGAAAATTTAAAAAACAACAATAGAATCTCGCATGGTAAAGAGATTTTAGTGTGTCTCAAATAACGTGGTACACGCCTCAAAATGTTAAAGGATATCGCCCGCATATCGTAAGCGATATGTTTGCATAACTACCTCAGTGACCGACAGGCTGCCGTGCTTTATCACGACCAGCGGCGCCGGCCACAAGATACATTACTCGAACTGCAGAAAAATTACAGCCGAAAAATGCAAATTGTCCGCGAATAGAGCTTAAAAACTTGAAATAATTTAGCCGATAACATAGACAGACTTGTTGAGTTAGTATAATGTTTTAAATTTCCATGGTTTTTGAGTTATTAGAATATACTATATCGTTCCGTAATCCGGTTGTGTAAAAACAACATGAAATGTAAAAGCGCCGTTTCGCGTACAGATACAGTGAGTGTCGTGTGTCGTGAACAGATTCGAGTGAGTAGTGAGTTTGCAGACAGTGGTACCGGTATCGAGCGTAATAATAAAAGACTTAGATGGAGGGTAGACCGATTTGTCTGCTAATAACATCTACCCGCACGCAACATTCGACAGTTCTTCCGTGACCATGGCGCATGCAACTGCGCCGAAATATCGGAGTCTCAAAAATAAACAGGTACATGGTGTAAATCCCGATATAGTTTATTGTTGAGTTAGTATTAGTTTCTTGTAACATTTTACTTTCTTAGTTTGATGCGGTTTTTGATTAATTTCCTTCCTAAATGTGATAATGTGAGTACATTTATCTAGCAAAAAAGTCATGATAGTACTGGTAGTTTTGTGTGTTAAATAAAGGTGTATGAAAAAAGACTGTGTTAGTGTAAGTGAGTGTTATACCTACAAAAAATTTGCAAAACGCGGTACCTGTAGAAGTTACCTTAGTAAGTAGAAACCAGGTAATAATAAAAAAGTTTTCTACGAAAAAGAGTATCGAAAATCGAACTATGTTCGCCGTCTAACAAACTTGAGCTAGAGCTTATTTCACAAAGCGGAACGATTTATCGTGTTTCGGTTTTCAGGGTAGGCCCTATCAAAACTGTATGCAAATACTTACATAAAACGGAAACTTCATATTTCCGACTCTTCGTTGGCGGGATGCCGTTGGCGGCGATGCACAGATACGTGCCCATGTCCGATCTCCGGAGATTGCGCAACGACAAAGTGGACCCCACAAAACTGTCTACTGCTGAACAAAAAATAATTAGGGTAAGACACGGATAGATGCCGCACTTTTTGGAATTGCCTCACAACATGCATTTTATGTGCAAAATCAACAAACAGTTTATGAATAATAAAGTACGATCTTTCATCTTCAAACTCATCTACCTAACACATATTCATTATTATACAACAATTATTTTTGCAGACCTCAAATACTTGAGGGATATTTGGCGCGCTGCGGATAGTCGCCTCCCCAGCCAAATTGGGCGTAGGAAAAGCCCTTGCCCTTCTAAGAAATACATTCAAATTTGAGTTTATCACTACATAAAAGTAATTTCAAAAGTAAATGAAATAAATTGAAACACATTCTTCAATCCAGAATAAGTCGTTGACCCATATTCTGCGTTAGAAGTTAGACGCCACGGTAAAAAATGCTATATGTTTACTGTTATTCGTATCATTGTGCACAATTAAAAGAAATCTATCATTTTTTAAACTTCCTTAAACTATATAAGTAAGGTAGGCGGCGTTGCTGGTAGGCTTACTTCAAGTCCGCCTGGCTAGCTACCACCATCTTACCTAAGTCTGACGCCATAACAGAAATTTAAAAATTGTTGTGTTCCGGCAGTTAGAAGTAAGATAGCCAGTTCCTCAGTGCTGAGGATTCCGGGTGTAGTGTACCTTCGGCCTTATCGTCACTCAACATCAGGTGAGATGAAGGCCATGCACTAACCCGTAGTGGATAAAAAAAGACAAAAAATCATAATGAAAATCAAAAGATCGTTGGATTCCAAAAAAAAACCAAAATAACGTCAAAGTTTTGGTGTACGAATTAACATCTTCACGATAGATGCCTCTTTGAATTTATTTTATCATCAACAGGTATTTTTGGAAAGTCTTAAAAACTGAATCTAGGAATTTAAATTATCTTTTTGACAAAACTAACTCTTATTTTAATAAACTTAATCAAAGGCAATAAATAATTATTTGATTCATTCCCATCACATATTTTCGCTGTAAGTCCACTATTACGCCGCTTCGAAGTCGTTTTTCGACTGATTCATATTATATGATTGGACCTAAAACTTCGTTTTATAACTTCCGGGGCATTTTGGTACTAAAACGAAAAAAAAGAGTCGTATAATTAGAATGCGTTAGTAAAGGGATACATCTTGATAAAAAACGAGGCAACTATCCGTTTCGTACAGGATAGATAGTTTCTTAATACATTTATAAAAAAAATACTTAAATAAAAATATGTTTTAATTCATTACCTATAAGATACTTTACGTTACGATCAACAAGTAATAAAAACAATCCACTCACTATAAAAAAGTGTGGGGCATCCAAAGTATAATAAGTTATTATTTGCATGAATTCAAAATACATGTTAAAAAGACGCTCATGAGCAAAGGTTATTACAAAGTAGAAGATTATTTAAAAGACAGCAATGCATGGATGTAACATTATAAATAACTATCCTAATTTTCAGTTTTTAATAACTTTATTGTTTTTTTATTATGTTGTTTTAAATTAAGGTATTTGGTAACGATATAATTTCTTTGTAAATATCGTTACTCTGATTTCTGACAAAGCTGATAAGTTTCTTGCGCCCATTCTTCTTGTCAGCTAAAAAAGTCTCGAATGGGTGGTAGGAAAATATAGACAATTCAAAAGCACTTAATATCTAAGTTTATTTGAATAAAGAATATTTTATTTCATTTCATTTCATTGTCGCTTTTTTTCGCGCGCTAAAAATACGTCTAATTGCTGACTGCGACTCACACACGAGCACGTCTCGTGTCGTGGCCTACCGGCGGAGTTTTGCGGGATGGGCTGTCTATAGAGGACAATACGGACTTGAGGTCAATACCCTAATAGGAGTTTTGAAATCCGTGACTTACCCTGGATGCAAGTGTGAAGGTGGCGACCGGTGTGGTGGTGGGAGGGTTTTCAACGACTAATATTTTTGGATCATCATATTTAACAGATTTTTTAAAAGTTAATTATTAACAACAAAGCTACCTTTTCAATATGCAGTAGTCGATCCTATAGACTTATTATATGGCTTTTACTTGCACATAAATTGCCAATGATTTATGTCAGTTTATATTATACCATTCTTTTTTCATTTCGCCCTATTAAGCGATCTTCTTTTGTTTTACTCACATTCATTACCTTTTTACGTTCCATCGCCGGCACAAAAGAATGGCAGGATAAAATGTCTACTTCAAATTAATACTTTCAGCGATATTGGAATGGGTTTATATTCGAGATTTATTGCTGAAATACGCAGAATCAGATAAGAAAACAGATTTTAATATAGTTTTTGTCCTACATTCTACCTAAACATTTCTTTTTATCTTTTGTCATATAATATTTCAAGAACAATACTCAGAAAATAAGCACTATTAATGTTACTTCTAATTCAATATTGTTTCTGCGATTTATGACATTTTTATTCGATCAAATGTATGCTTTTCAATGGGACCGTTCACAAACAATCAATTTGTATAAAATACTCAGCGAAATAAATTTTATTAAATAACAAAACATAAACTTTAACATCCATATAACATCAGGCAATTCGCACTGCAATCAAATATTTTTCAAGAAACGTCTAACAATGATAGTGCATTAAAACTTTCAGCTCATATACGATTTAGTGTATATGAAACGCAAACCGTGCTTAGTTAAACCTAATTATTGTATTTTGTGCCTAAGGCTATAATGTGTTTTTTACAGGGGTCGACTCGGCAGGCGACTTGCTGGTCGATTTACGTCAACTAGCGCCTTTTATCGACAATCGTTTGTAAAATCGAATCGCCACCTCATTGAAATCGGGTTTGCGATTTGATTATGTTTAGGTTTGCGAGCGATTGCCGATTGTCTAATTGACTAAAATCGACCAGCAAGTCGCCTGCCAAGTCAACCTGTGTAAATACCACATAACTAAGATCGCTCCCTCACGTTTTCATCCTACCTTAATTATATGAGCCGCCATCGCTAATCTTAGCGTAACACTTTAATGAAAACATTGCACAATCCGGCATTTAACTGCCGCTGTCAAATTAAATTTAAATGGAAATAATTTATCGCGTTATTGTTATATCGCTTTACCCCCTCTAAGGCTGTGGCTATCGATGCAGCGACGAGATTTTACATATCAAATTAACTATTTGGCTATTGAAAAATAAAATTATATGTAGAATTTGATGTGTGTTAAAGCAATAGTTATCATTTTAACACCGTATCTATTGATTTATTGCCTGCCAATGCTTTCTATAGGTATTTATATGTATTGGTCTAATTTTGTTTTTCACCTGGGCAGGCTGATAAAAAAGATATTATTTTTTATATTCCACTAATTTTAGTAACAACAACACATCATTTTGGAGAATATTGAGGAGCTTATACTTCAAGATAAGTCATATGAATAGGTAAACCAATTTCTTTACCTACCCACGCTGCCCTCATGGGTCTTATATGAGTTTTGATTTTAAGGTTGTCATTGATTTTCTTCCCCCGCTTTTCTAAATCAGAGAACGAAATATCAGCCGTACTGTTATGGCAAGGCATAGAAAGTCGAAGTACTATTAGCTCAACGCATTCAAGTGCAGCCGAGGCCATTTGTAATTCACGTCGTCGGTCCGCTTCACCCCGCTCCGCTTTACCCCGCTCCGCCATAATCGCTATATTACCAGACGTGCCTTAAATCTCGGGCACGGGCATAAAATACTGCTCCACTACGTAGCGCGTAATATCAAAAGCGGCCCTGTATGAAATTGTGTTTTATTAACGGGTTATAAACTTGCGACATGTCGTTGGCAACTTGTTAGCCCAGACGGCTCAGATTTACCCATTCCATTCTTATTGCTCTGAAGCTAATTGTTTTCCAATTTAACCCCGCTTTATATTTCGCCCCATAAACAATTCACGACTTATAAACAATTAGATATGGATTAACGTTTAATTGTAGTTTGGCAGCGAGTTGGTAGAAATGAGTCTTTGTTTTCATAAGGACAGATTTCTGACTGTTTCAATGCAAACGAAAGAAAAGAAAATGGTCTGTAAGAAATAAACTTATTTTTTTCCAGATAAGAAGGACAATTTTTATGACTTTAAAAATACGTGCACTAGATACATTCAACTCAACATTAAAAAGAAAATCAAGATTTTCTAGAAACGACTGATCAAGAACAATCTCTTCTCCTATAATAGTAAGTTTGAAGTAATATTATTATTTATGTTAGCAGTCTTTTCTTCAAATTTTACTACATTTAATCAAAGGGCACTAAAAATCAAAGCTTTCCCATATGAAAAAAAAAAATTAAAAAATCTTTTTTTTTAAGGACGAAAAAGTATAAGTACAATAATTTATTTTTCCCGTAAAAATTTAAAACACTGTACAGAAGTTTCAAATCTAAAAACGGAGCGCATTTTGTAAGATTTATAATCAATTGTCTTTTGTTTGCGCCCCACGTTTTGAGGTTTAAAACTGTATAAGGTTATAATATAAATCTTTACGGCAGAAATTATTACATACTTTTTAGTCGATTTGAAAAAGTGGACCTATGTTCAAAGTTTTAAGTCTCTAGCTCATCGGGAAGCTAGTATAAAATCGTTTTCTAGCTAAGTTTGTAGATAAACAAACAAACAAACACGAAAGCAACCAAATAAAAACGTTTTTATATAATAGGGATATTTACTTTTGTACTTTTTTGTTTTATTATGTGCTCATTTTTATCTGTCTTTTTCTTGTCAACTTACCAAAAAAAAGTTTTTCATTGCAGCAATGGTAATAAGTTTTACCAAATTGATTCAAATTAATCAAAAGAGTGGTAGCACATGTAACGAGTGTTCAGAATTCATTAATTGCAATGTTACGTACGAAGATACGGAGTTAATTAACTCTACGGTGACGCCGCTGACGCCAAAATAACTAATTAATTTGAGCTTGTTGACTTTTTACACACATCGCGAAAGTATCATTAACCATTAGCTGTCTACACGGAATTTTGCAAATGACCAACATCTGTCCACAATTCGATTAAAGCTCCCCTCCTCCCCTAACCTTAAATACTTAAAAATATGTAAAAAACACTATATTATGAATGATATACCGGTTTATACATATAAATAACCTATATTTGATAATTATAAAACGAGGAGCAAATTTTTCGAATTGACCTCACAAAAAAAGTTTGCCCGCGACTTACAATAAGTTTATTATTTATATTATTAATTTAGGCTGCGTTGTTATGGCGGAAAACCGTCTTAAAGTAATTTTAGTATGTCACGGAAACAGTATTTTTTCTGTATGAAAAGTATGTCCTTTTCTGTGCCCCTGATCATCGATCGATCATGATGATCGGTAGAGTAGTTAGACTTAAATGAGTAACTGGAAACCGGAAAGGGAATGTGATGTGTTCATGAAAACGTACGTTAGTACAGATTTTTCTTTGGTACAAAATTTGGCCCCAGCGAATAATTAGGATTTCGAATAAGTATGGATAGCTAATTAATTTGAGCATTTTGACTTTTTACACGTATCACGAAAGTATCGTTAAATTTTTAAAAGATGAAAATTCTCTTTAGTGACGAAAAGAGTCGTTAAATGAATTCGTATAATGCAAATATTTATTGGTCTAACGTTTGCTTGTAACTTCGTCGTTACGAACGAAAATACAATTCGATGGGTCGGGGTCTTCTTAACCGTAATAATTTCACAATACCTCTAAACTTTGCAATTATTTTTATTTTTATTATTGCTAAATAAAATTAGATATAACATTGCATTATGAATCCGGCGAACAGTGAGCTTTCCATACAAACGTAGTACCAAAATGATTTGCAAATTGAGCATAATTAACTCTCCTTGTGATTTTATTCGGATGAAAACAAAACTGTAAATCGCATTCATTTTTATTTGGTTTAGTATTTTGGATTTTTATTTAATACAACCCTAGTCAAATACTGTCTTAATCCGAATAACATCACAAGAAGAGTTAATTATGCTGAAATTGCAAATCATTTTGGTATTACGTTTGTGTGAAGCTTACTGTTCGCCGGACTCTTAAAGTGTCTAAATGAAGACCCACCGCAAATCTTGCTCATCCAGTAAGGCGTGTATAACACGTTCAATTAATACCCCGCCCGGGGCGCTCCGCCACTCTGTTAACTATTACAACCTTTCTCTGCTTACAGAAGCACGCTAGTCTTTTGTTTACGCTTAATGGCTTAAATAAAACGGGTCAAATTCGTAAAACACCACCCTGAAAGGTTTAAAATGTTTAAATGGCCTGCGGGAACACCTAATACCACCCTTAATGCAACGCTTTAAGACATAAATTAGAGTGGCGGATTACAGCCGATTAAAGGACACCGTTGTTCGTATGTGTTAGAACGACTAGTCCTATAATTGCTTTAAACTCCTGTCTTTTCACCTTCTGTTTTCAGTTTGTAAAGGGTGGGTCATTATAACTAGTAACGGCAACAAGCTTTTGTTATATTGTTGTTCACTAAACCGCTCCTTTAATTTCCTGCCGAAACTCGGATAGCAACAATATTTTGTTTAAGTAGTAATTGAGTTCTTTGAACACGTTTTTTTCACGGAAATGAATCCCAGTTATAGCGCGAAGATCCACTTTTGTAATGTAAAAAAGTCAATGGCTTATTTTGCAAGAAGGTAAAGGAAAAATATCCAGGTTCTCTTTTGCTTAGAAATTTAGTTGGCAAACATTTTTATTTTTCTGAAAATCGATACGTTTGGGTTTTAAATTGTTTGATTTTAGTGTATATAAAACTATGAAGAAAATTTAATTTAGGTTCACACTTACCTTTGCATAGCAGTATTTTGTTCGTACAAAACACTGTCCAAGAAATTACACATTTACAAAATATATCTCGTATCGTGATGATGATACGAGGCTGCGTTCAGACAATAACACACGACCCGACCTTAACCCGAACTCAAATCAAACTCAACTCAACCACGGCCCACTCCTTGAAATAAATCTTTTACAATTTTGAGTCTTATGACACATTAATAAGCTCTGTTATATTTTGTCGATGCAAGTGCATCCGCCCCGCTCTCAACCCGAACTTAACTCAAACTCAACCCGAATTCAACTTAAATTCAAACCGAACACAACTCAAACTCAACCCGAACTCACCTCAAACTCTACCCGAAGTCACCTCAAACTCACCTCATCATTTACACTGGAGCTTATTAATATGTCTTAAGACTCAAAATTGTAAGCGATGTATTTCAAGGTGGGCTGTGGTTGAGTTTTGTTCGGGTTTTGTCAGGTCGTGTGTTATCGTCTGAACGTAGTCTTAGTATGTGAAGTAAATTCGTATCTTGTATTGTTATAATGGGATACACAGAGACATTACTCAGTCGTCACACACTGATCCATCTTCTTATACCGAGATTTGTCTCAGTTCGATATTCCCCAACAATATCTTATTAAGTCCCATAAAACTCCAATGTTTTAACCGCGAGACCACCTGCGCTCGCCCGTCGGGCTTTGAATGCAAAATTAGTCGTGTTTCTTTTTTACCACTTAGTTGGATCTGATGCGAATGAAATTCAAAGGAAAATTGACGTTTTATGTCCTGCTTTTTATATGCTTTCAAGGCGAATGAGACGATTATTCTCCTTAATTTAGTATACCAGCAGGGGACTGTAATAAATTTGTTCTGCGAATTAAATTGATTACTTAAGAAAATGCTGAGAAATATTATTCACTTGCTATTATTACCCAATCATTTTGTATGGTAAGGTCAGCCTATCAGTTTATTTGAATAGGCTCCATTAATTTTAAATTAATCTCAGACTGTAATATCGCAGCTTTTGTAAGCATTAATTAATATCAAAATATTTGATAAACGCATAATAAAATTGAAAAGCAGTAAACACAGAAAGTAATTAAATAATATACATATTTGGTATTTATAGAATAACTACATAACGAATTTCATTATTAAATTGAGATTTTTCGCCTTCACAATGCTATTTTTATATTAAGATAAATAATAAATTAGAAAAAATACTAGAAAAAATCGACTCACCTGTAGCACCGCAGACGGGTCCTCCTCGGTAGCATAATTGGTCAGTGCATTGGGCCGGAATCCCGAGGGTGCGGATTCGAGTCCCGTCTGAGGTGCTACGGGTGAGTCGATTTTTTCTAGTATTTTTTTCTAATATATTATTTATCTTAACTTTTTTCATTTCTACATAACTGAAGCTCTAGATGGCTAGAGATAAGTAGTTTACAAAACAAGATACGATTTAAGTAAACCTACGATAATAATTATGATATTCTCGTACCTACTATTAACTAAAAATTACGAGCTTACGAGCTAGAATTACGAGAAGGTTTGAGCAAAAGGGATATCTACTAAGGATTTTTCTACTGTCCACGCGGAGAGAGGCCAGTAACGACCAACGTCTAGCATGAATCCGCTTTAAGCCTTATTATTGGCTACTTCATTTAATTCTAATATCAACATAATGTATAGCGGCATCACTACGACAAAAATATACCAACAGATGAATAACCATTTACATTTTACAATAATTTCAAATAATGAAATCATCTGCCAGCTACTTGGAAGTTTGACATCAAAAATGTGTGTTCCAAAAAAAATATTTTTGAAGCAATACCGGGTTCGATTTTAATGGCAATTTGCAAAAACTTGTACTTAGGCGGCTGACCTCCATTAAAATAAGACAATAGTGTCGCTATTGGATTTTCGATCACTTTTGGTCAATCTCCTTTCAATTTATAAAAGGTAGAATGCCTTGGAACTTACATCTGTTCTCCTTGCCTTCATCATCGCGGAACACAATGTTCCGTCCCTCCGTCCTCCTCCATGATATGATCGGGTCAGGCACCCCTACAGCGGTGCACCTCAGGTCGACAGAACCTCCTTCAGGCGCGCTGGCCTCTGAGCCGTCGTCATCAGCTATATCAGGCGGAATTACCACCGAGAGGAAACCCATCTGTAAAGAATAACTAAATTACTGCCAATTAAATACATGTTGGCGAGCTGCAAACAGCGCATAGAGCAATGCAGAAGATCATGAGTTTGATCAGAAGATCAGTCTGCATTACAATTTTATGATATATGTATATTCAGTGGAGATCCTGTGATCTTGTACTGATTAGAGTGAACTGTGTTTTAGTTGTTTAAGATAAGATGCAAGAAGAAACTTTTATTTTCTCGCCCCAATTACATATCTAGGTGGGTAATCGGTTCTTGCATCTGTTAATTGACTGCAATCCATTATTCATTATGGAATCATGTATGAACGCGATATAAATATCCTGTGTGTCTAAAAAGATAATATTCTCAAATGTTCTATTATCGCTTCCTTACTCTCAAAATGTCTCATACGTCAATATATTTTTTTATTTTTGTCATTAGGAAAAACAAGGACGTTAACCTCAGGCTTTCTCCTGACAATACCAAATAGATCTGCTTTTGAAATCCGTGGCGTAGATACAAGATCTCAATTCTTTATTAATCGATACAACTAACTGGCTACGAACTGACAAAGGAAGACGCATTTTCCAAGAGGGGTACATTAATCATTTTATTTATTGAATCTTTGTGAGAAAATTGTGGTTCTTTACAGTTACAGGGATGTTAGGGTTATAGATGAGTTATAAAAGATTTGAATTACTTAATAAAATCATCACAGCTACAAATATTTAATTTTGTACTCTTTACCTTGGGTTGTATACAGTATGTTTTTGTAGTGAACAACTTAATTTCTCATTGAAAACTGCAAAATAGCTCTGTCAAAGGTTTATATTTATTTATTTCTCAGAACTTTACAGTACATAACTACGTACACTCTTCGATGCTTACACTGAAAATATATGTACTACCTACTACCTACTACCTACTTTCTGATCATAGTAAGAAGCAATGGTCTGCAGAGACTCTGACTTGATTTTTATATAGTATTACTCATTACTACACCGTCAACAGAATAAAATAAAAAAACACTACATTTATTTCAGATCTTTGCCTTTCTTAATCGGCGGAGCTGACACCAAAATGTATTGTCGAAGTTTTGAAAAGTGAATTTTAAGTCAATGACATAAGGTGCTCCAGGACCACCGTTAGTTCGATATTAATCGAGGGCATTACGGTCTGGCTAGACGGCGTGCACAAAGGAAAACACAGTCATTACAACGCTCCCAGAGAAAACAACTTAATGTCGCCTCTTGGATACGAACCTTAAATTGTTTTATCGCATGGAAACGATTATTTTAATAGCTATAGATAACCACTTTAAAATGGGTCCAAGTTATGCGGTTAGTGTGTCGTAATCATTGATCGAGCTTTGAAATAGCACCCCAAATGGTTTACGAGGTGGTAAATCTCATAACTTACACTTTATCCGGCTTACATTTAGAAATTTTGAATTTTTATACAATTATAGAATTATGCTGTTGGTTCCTTTCCCTTTTAAACAGCTCAAAGAGCACTTTATGTTTTAGAAAACACGAACCTCCAGTAAATTAACACGTGTAATCATCGAAATCAATTTACAAGGATCCCTGGTTAAGCTTAGCCGTATAACATATTGATGTGGTCCTATCACACAATCGAGTAGAATATGTATCGCACGCAACAATCATATGGTTACCGACCTCGATTAAGGCACCCTTATCAGGGGTACGATTGGAATCTGATAGTTTATATACAAGTTGGTTGTCCCTCAATCTAATAATGTGGAGGCAGGGGACGTGAATGTAGTATGAAGATGTATTGTTCGTATCCGGCCGCGGCCTGACTTTGACAAAATTCCTGGGCCGGCGTAACGGTGACCGTCCGACCACACAGATTTGTTAAGATACAAAAATCGCCACCCGGTTTTGTGTGTTCAGACTATGTATTATATGGAATAGCTGTTTTGAACAATCCAGATAAATCTTTCATGAAATTCTAGCTTAAAGCCATATAAAAGCAGTAATGTGCTTTTACTTTTCTTGTTCTGCTTGCGGTGCTTGTGGTCTCTAAATCACAAACCTTTATTCATAAAGTATTTTCTGCACTTAAGGTATTTATTATATTTTAAAGACTTTTCACTTCAACCTTTTAACAGAATACCTAATGAAATTTGAGACTCAAATTACAAGCAAGCACACATAAAATTTTAATCAAATAAAAAGCTAAGTAAACAGCAACAGTAAGTAACAAATGAACGGAGGAACCTCGCCTTCGAGGGTACTTTAGGAATACTTTCAGATACGTATTATGCAAATTCCCGATAACATTCAGTGTAGTAAACATTGTACATTGCGAGCGCGAGAATGCGAAGGAACGAACAAACGTATTGTACGACCGTCGGGATCCGAAGAAACCGGGAGATACCCGTCATGGGAGCGACTTTGACAAAATTCCTGGCGCGCGCGTCCTGCCTTACTATACAGGTCGCATTCCTCATGCAAATGTACGAGTTATAATTTCAACTCCGCCATACTTATTCAACTTTACACAAAAATAAACTCGCAACGTTTCGGGTTCCGTTTTTGTTAAATCTCAAAGAGATGTGATAAACCGGGGCGGGGCCTCTCCCATTTTCACGTTTCGCTGGAGTGTAAATTCTTGTACAGACAGTTTCATGTCACATGAATTATGGAAATTCTTAGTGCAGGCGAGTGAATCGGAGATTTACATCTAGCATGCGCACTGCAGACCTTGTATCCTGTTCTTTACTAATGTATAAATATTGTCGCTTCGGAGCCGGTATTAGAAAATATTGTAGCGCGGGCACGTAAAGGACACATTTCTTGCGAAAGTACGGACGTGTATGGATTCATATTATTTTCTGTTGCGTCTAATCAGGGTCGAATATGACATAAAGTCATATTTATTACAGCTTATTTGAAGATTTTCTCGAAAACACGTTTCAAAGAAAGTGAAAAAGCTAATTTAATATTATTGAAGCCAAACTATCGTTTGCTCTACCATTCCAAAAAACTGTTATTCATTATATTTTGTTGAATTCTATGAAAACTATTTACAGGTATAAGTAATTATTATTTATACCTAGTAAACAAAAAATTTAAATTTTGTTGCTCCACATATTATTATGTTAATATTTTATTTTAAACAATATTAGAACGTAAGAACCAAATATTATGTCTTGAAAAGCACTACAAACTCTAAACACGAAACAAATGTGTTTCAAAAGAGAGAGCGGAAATCGAATGGGCGACCCTTTCTGAAAAGTTGAATAAACTCCAAACTCCGATAAAGTTTCGCGCCGTTCAAAATTTTCTTACGTTACCGTGACTCGCGTTAATTTCATTCGTGTCACGGTGTGAGTGCTGCGCAGGTATATTATAATAAAAATACGCAATCATGGGTGGCAAGCGAGTCACGTCCGTGTCTCAACTAAACCTTCATTTCACCGTGTAGGCATCAACAGGTAAGTGAGTCATTTGTTTTCTCCGTGAAATATTCTCCTTGAGTTAGGTTGTGACGGAGGTGCGCTGAACGGAACGCGCAAAAACGCCCGTCCATTTTTACCCATCACCGGGGGTCAGTCTTCGCGAGCTTTTGTTCTGCCTTTAATATCGTGGAAGCAAGATAAAAATGAACAATTTATTTACACATTTACGCTCAGGAATGTATAATTCTTTATACAGTATACCTACAATAAAATTGTTGTTGATAGACAAGTCATTGGTTCTTTATCAAACAAGTTTAGTTAACATTTTAAATCATCAAACTCTCCATCATCCTCATGAACATTTGTACATTTAAATAATGCATATTCCTATACTACGTACTTATTTCATGTCGGCAAGCTAACAATTATCGTGATAAGGGATTTTTCAATAGTCATTGATTATTTTCCTATCTCACAAAATATTATTTAAAAAACTATTTCCATTCTTGGAACTTCACCTCTCATGTAACCTAGAATTCATCTCATGTATGTACTAAGGCTTATAAATTCTTTTTGTTTCCGTAATAAGGTGTTCTGGTGATGTATCGATAAACTTTAGGCAGTTGGTTTCCAAATTAAGAATGCTAGGCCTCGATCAACTAGAGATTCTATCATCTACTAGATGATCGAAGATGCTAGGTAGTAAAATACTGATTTGATTAGCTTTTGGTAAACCTATAAGGTCAAAAGTAAAAATAAACTGTTTATCACGGATGACATAAAAAATCCTCGATCCATTTTTGATAGCTAATCCTGAGTTTTTTTTTTAATAAATTGACGACATTATTATTTTGTACGAAGACTATATCAAAAATACCATCTAAAAAGGCTTCGTAGATAGCTTCTAGTCAGTGATTCTAATTATAAGATTCATATCAAATAAGGTCACAGTAAAGAAAATTAAAATATATACAAAGACGAGATTTACGTTCATATTTTTGAACATCTTGAAGTTGACTCTCTAATTTTGATTACACGGGCATATCATATTTATTGAATAAGTTCCATCTAAATTAAATAATAGTTGGTACCTACTAACTACCATTCGTTTGAATCAGATATACTTCTTTTAAGAAGAGGCTTACCTAATCTTTACCTAGAAACTTGAGCGTTGAAAATACCTAAGCATTTGTCTTACAACTGTATATTGTGGTATTATAACTGTATACTGTACTGTACCATAGTTAGTTGTGCTTTGTAGCTATGCTTTCATTCGCTTTTGTCAATAATTTTACCAAGGAAGTGAGATGATATTCAGTGGTTTAGCGTATTTTGCACCGCGATTTTAGCAATTAAGCATCTTAAGCAAGGGTGGGTAAGAGCTGGGTGACCAAACATTTATTATCTCCAGCATCATCCATGACATCATCTCACAGAAGGAGGCCTTGGAGCGTAACCGCGAGGCAGACGCCAATGCGGATCGAATCTGACAACGACGACCAGGAAGGAGAAGCAAGCGCTATGCGCGCCTCATTCCCCCCTAGTCCTTGGGAGGGGGATAACTGTCACCCAGTTGTCCTTCAAATGCCGGGCCTGATAGGGAGTCAATACTGTGATATTACGCACCACACGGTCATATATAACTAATTTCACGTTCAATAGGTTCTGTGTGTTAGTGCAGGAAGCAGTGGGGGGTTTAGTGGGTAGGGCTCCGGCGAGTCCCACATACCTTCGGGATGCATAACCACATTCCCCCTACAATAAAAAAGGTTATGACCCATCCCACACTGCTAGGGTATAAGCCTTTCTTCATCCATCCAGAAGAAAGGCCTGTACTGTACCCCAGTAGTGTGGACATCAAAAATGGCTAATGACGAATCCTTTTTTTGTACATTCCTCTCATAGTGCCAGTTAGTAATAGCTATTCGCATATTGCATTCAAAGAAAAGATATTCCATTTACATTCCATCAGAACAAAACACACACAATCTTGAAAGTAAATAGTACGACACACCTGATACAAATAGAGTCGCGTGGAGCGGAAAGCGCCGTATTAAACTGAACAAACAAAAATTTGAGTCACACCAACAATACACTTGAAGCTTTTAGCGCGGTTCTTATAGGAGCAAACGCCGACGCACCTGTAGCCCGCTACAAAGAACGCTGAGTAATGTCTGCCGATTTTTCGACTAAGAAATAATTCACTTGTTGATTCTTCCCCCCAACTTCCACTTACGGCCCTTTTTATGTATTATTTATTTTAGTATATCGCGGCTTGATACGTATTTCTGTTGCTATATTCAACGAACGTTGCTAGTGACATCACATTATGATTTTTCTGCATATTTATGTACAGTATATTGTAAACAAATCAAAATCGCTGTGCACGAATTTTTAATAGCTTCTTTGAACTTTGAAGATTATTTTATATGTTACTTATTTGTTATCTCAATGTTTATACCTTTTATGACAAATTATAATTGAAACGGACTACAGATATAACTTCTACTGCAAGTCCAAGTTGTTTCGCAAATATTTTTAAAGATAAAACTTTATTCTGGAATAACTAGTCCTATTACTTTGAGCGGTGGGCAACTGAGACGTTAGATGTATTCTTAAAAAAATCGACTACATTTATACGAAACCTCGAGTAAGATTTGTATGATAACTTTTGTCGAAGGTAATTAACTTCATAGTCAAAGCTCTAGCTCTAATTAATATCTTGAATTCATATTCATCAAAATATAATGTTATATCTAACAAAGAAATAAGCATTTATAAATTTAATGAAAGTAACATTTATATCAAAAGCACTCAAAACATTAATGAAATCCGAGCAGCGAAAGAATGCCCACAATTCTAAAGTTTACAATAAATCGTTTCGTTATCTCATGGGATTAATTCAAAGAATTCTCATAACAAAATCTTTGGAATATTCCAGCTAACAAGGCTTTGAACAATGTTATAGTCCAAACCAAATGAAATATTAAGAAAAGAGATCAAAGAAAATAAATCAATAGAAATTGACGAGATCATATTGTTCCCTAACGTAATAAGTATTGGACTGCTCTAAATTTTTTTAGCTGCATTGAATGAACTACGTTTAGTAAAATTTTGGTAAGCAATTCAGTGATCCACGTTCAATAAAATTTAGCTCGTTTGATTGGTCTTGACAATTACTCTGTTGGGAGATAGTGTCCAGGGTCTAAAGATAGAATAGGTAGAAGGCCACAGAAACTCTGTAATAAAACCATATAACCCTATCGAGTTTAGGCTTGTTTGATTTGTCTTGATAGGTACTCTCATGGGAATGAGAGACGGTGCCCAGGGTCTGATGGTGGAGCAAGAAAAAGGCCACAGAAACTCTGTAATAAAACCATACAATCTCATCGAGTTTGGGCTCGCTTGATTCGTCTTGACAAGTACTCTGTTAGAGAAAGTGTCCAGGATCTGATGATGGAGTAGGAAGAAGGTCAGGTAACTTTAGGAAAGAACGGATATGAGATGGGTGACCATGTAGGACTGCGATAATAAAAGTTAACAAACTTTAGGAAAGGTCGGGTATGAGATGGATGACCGTTTGAACTTAACGTGTGTACTTAAAAGATTAACTGCTTTCAAAGAAATATTCTCTGCTAACCAATTTTGAAATGTTGCTGACCAATTAGATACTTTGCTGACCAATTAGATATTTTGCTCTGCAACTGTTTATTAAATCGCTGACGTTTTTAAGATTGTTTGCAGATCAAGGTTTGCTGGCCAAATAATTAAACTACTGATTTTTTGCTAACCATTTAGATTAATAAAATTACAGATCAAAAAAATACTTCCCATATTAAAAAAAAATCCATTGTATGTACAAGTATATGAAAGAAAAGGTTCTATGATTTCAATAGTTTCTGTTCAATAACAAAAACATAAAGATAACACAAAACTTGCTGAAATTGTTGTTCACAATCCCTCTTATGTTATAAGTTTTAAGTTAGCTAGTTACGAATTTCCTTGGAATTCGGTTGCAACAATTGAATTAACACGTAATGTTGGGGAATAACAGGAATCTCTCCTAAGGAGCTCCATTGTTGGCACCGTAAACACATTCTTCGACACATAGTTGCTGTGTCGCAACCGTTACACTCGGCGAAGGCACCTCTGGAATTTGTCTGGCAGCTTTGATCTAAGGTCGTATCTAGGCCTGGGCATGGAACCTGCCTATGAATAGTGAAGCTGAAATTATTAAGAGTACATTGTGACCACAAAATATCTTAGTTGAAAGAGGTCTTAAAACAAATTTTAGTTTTAAACATCCTTTGTGAACTAATAATTAATTATATTTAAAAATGGGTGTAGTTTAACTGGTTAGAAAAATATTCGTATTTTGGTGCGCAGAAAAATCTATTCGGTCAGCCAAAATTGTTAGTTGGACAGCAACTTTTAGCTAACGAATGTTTCTAAGTCAATCAGAAAATTATTTTCTTACTGGACGGGTTCATTTTATCTTAATCACCTGAATCTCTCAAACGGATTCCGAGAAACCTTACGTAAATTTTGCCCATAATTTATTTAATATTATAAAGCCAACCGTGCCACTAAAGCCCAAATTCAGCCACCTAAATATTAAGGCTTAACTTCCTATACGGATTTAAGATCTCAAAGGATTACCTTAAATCTCGTGCTGTGTTATCGTACAGTTTACTCATTATATAAACATGTACAGAGATAATTATTTATTTTGCTTTGGAACAACTTTCATATTCATTATTCAACGCTCATTTTTAACTGAGTGCTAAAAACCAGTTTCATTTGGAACGTTTATGAACAAACATTTTGGAGTAAAACAGCTGTTGTATATCTAATGTTACTCTGAGTTTAAATGATATTTGACAATAGGTATTTGTAATCGAGAGCTGGCGCGTCGAATGGTCGTCCCTATGATCCCAAATACAGTTCTCAGATACATACATACAGGTAACATACACTTTGGTCGTCTTACGATTGCGCTCAGTCACTATGCCATCGAGATCATCCTATTTATTACAAATAATATAAATCCAGGCAATGTCGGTAACTAGAATCCAACTTTTAATGAAATGGTTATATAGCATGAGTTCTGTAACTCAATGCAAAGTTGAGTGAGACGCAAGTTCAATATAACGTTATACTATTAAGTAAAAAAATAAATATTATTAGAAATTCAAAAATTTATTAAGCAACTATATAATTATATTAATGGTCTTTCACATTACATCAAGGATCGTGAGTTTTATACTCCACTATCTGTAGGTAATAATAACATTTTGATTGATGCTCAATTATTATCAGATGCTGTATCCATTTCAACTATGGATCAATTATAAATAAATAAATATATATTAGACAACATCACAAACATTTCTCTGGTTCCAAAGTAAGAAGCTAAAGCACTTGTATTATGGAAATCAGAGACAACGGTGGAAGTACAAACACCCAGACATGACCAGACCAAAAGTTATTAATAGGTATTTGTAATCGAGAGCTGGCGCGTCGAATGGTCGTCCCTATGATCCCAAATACAGTTCTCAGATACATACATACAGGTAACATACACTTTGGTCGTCTTACGATTGCGCTCAGTCACTATGCCATCGAGATCATCCTATTTATTACAAATAATATAAATCCAGGCAATGTCGGTAACTAGAATCCAACTTTTAATGAAATGGTTATACATCGAATTCGACGAACAACGCGGAATCTTAACGAAAATGATATTCCATGTCTATTACTAACAAGGAACAATGGAGCAACTAGTTTCTGAAGCCACGTACAACTCTGAACAGCGAACAAGATTGCATGCTAGATCACGTATGAATCCCATCTAAGTTTCGATCCAGCTCGGTTACTTTTATGCAATACTTTATCGTGGGAGATGCAACAAATTCTTGCGCTTTGACTGCGGTTTCCATATAATATATTCAATTTTATAAGAAGATTTTACAATACAAATATCCATGTACCTTATCAGTGCATATTTTTACCTCTGAAATGAAAAACAAATAACTCTATTTAGTAACTGTTAAGGCGACTATGTCCACTAGCGCCGCCAATTCATTTATTTTTATAATTCATAAACCAGGTCAATATTTATGAAAAAAGGAAACAACCATGCCCTCTTAAATTGTCTCTTAATATTTTTTTAATTACTCTTCAACACTTTTCATTCTTTCTGTAAGTTTTAAAATCCATTTAAACCAAAAGTGGCCACTGTCGTTTCGATTGCGTTTTAGAACTAGTACAAAGATTGAAAAGTATTAAAGAGTTATTCATAAAATATTAGAGACAATTTAAGAGGGCATGGTGGTTTCTTAGTCACCTTAAGGGCGGTTTTTTCTTACTTTAGCGAATAATTTTTAGAAACCACTAGAAAAAGTATTGCACTGAAATTCAAAGCAACTACTTATATTAATGTCACACAGACAGACACTCTTCCACATTTTTTAATTTAGACCTATGTGGACAAATACAACTTTTACTACCTCCGTGGTCGAGTGGTTTGCATGCCGTTTGTCAAGGTGTCACCATCTGAGGTCCTGAGTTCGATCCCTGACTGGATCAATTTAGAAAACTTAATTATTCTACTTATATTGACTCAGGTCTAGGTGTGAGTGTTACCACCATTGATTCTGATTTCCATAACACAAGTGCTTTAGCTACATACTTTGGAATTGCAGAAATGTATGATGTATGTGATGTTGTCCAATATTTATTTATTTATTTAACTATACGAGTAAAGTAATCACTATTAGGCCAAAAGTCGACTTTCTGAGAGAACATTGTTGAATTATGTTTCACTTTTTGTTGTTTGTCACTCTTACTGCCTACATATTTGCTTCATACTTTTTACCCACATAATGTAATCAAAAGGGAAATGAGATCCCTGAAAAATAAATCCATGACAATCCTAGGAGTATTTTTGTTAGATAGTATATCACAAATAGGATAAATATTTCTTTGTTCTCTCTAAAAAGGATTAAGAAACCGTACTAAAGTTGATCTGAGATTGTTATGTGGCTTGTTATCCGTGCTTTAACATAAAAGGAGAATAATATTAAAGGTAAATAGTGCCTATAAAGCCTTTTGATGTTAGAACTAAAAATCTCAACTACTATGTCGATTTGGCCGTCTCGGCGATCCATCGCGCAAATGGTCGGGAGTCCTCAGCTGTAAACATTTCGCAAACGGGACTTTAATCCCTGCCATAAAAGTAATCCGCTCATAAACTTACGCGACGATGGACAACATAAGGGTACGGATTTACTCTCACAAAGATTTCCAAGTAATTAAGATAAAATACCACCAGTTTTTTGTGTGTAACTGGAGCTCGGTCGTTTTTCAACGCTCATATCGAGTTAATCCTCAAGTATGCAATAAAGCTGCTAAAGTATTTGTTCCAAGCGAAATTACCCATATTGAAAATACCCTTCGGCGCCAGTAGCAGGCTAAAGGCTTATTTAAACGTGCCCGTATATTACGCTCATGTAACCGTGGGTTACTGTCCACATCTACGTACACACTGAGCAGTCGGAACATTTTTAGACTTGGTATTTGAATAACTTCGAAAAATGATGGTATACCTCCATTGAATAGCTATGGCTACTAGAGGTATACCGTGATTTTCAAAAGGGGTATTTGTGTTTACCTTCAGTTCTTGATTCTCTTAAATGCAGGTGACAGTAGTTTAAATACAACTAACTACAAAAAATACATCCTCGCAAAAATTCAAGTGTCTCTATTTCCTTTTTAAATACTTTTGTCAAGAGCATCTAAGTATTATTCTTTAAAGCTATCTTCGTAAATTCTGATGTTTCAAAATGTGAACTTGAAGCAATGAAAAGGGTTGTGGGAGGCAAAAAATGAAATCGTCCATCACACCCCATGTCAACAGAGGCGGCCGTCAATGCCGCAAAAACAATTAGTAGGTCAATATTTATTTGATTGCCCAAACATAACTCGATGAATGATGACCCTTTGATCGCTATTTATTTTGCTTGAATTAAATAAAATAACTTGGTGAAAGAAAGATAAAATACATGGAGATAAATAAATAAATATTTGACAACATCACATACATTGCTCCGATTCCAAAGTAAGTAGCTAAAGCACTTGTGTTATGGAAATCATTTTCTAAATTGACCCAACCGGGGATCGAACCCGGGACCTCAGAGATGGCGACACCTTGAAAACCGGTGTACAAAGCCACTCGACCACGGAGGTCGTCAAAGAGATGAATTACTCATTTACCGTTTAGCGACTAAGCAAAAGTCAAATGACTTATTACAATTAATATAATACTTCTGGACAACACATCTACATATAGAGATATCTTAAATATAATCGAAACCATTTATCTTTGATAACAATAGTTGGAGAAAAGCTAAGTATATAAAAAACAGTCCATTATTTTTCTTTTTACAGTCTTCATTATAATGTTCAGTTTTTTTTAAGGGTGTTTTGTTGTTTGGATAAACTTCAAATTAAAGAGTGACTACAGATTAACAGAGGTTGATAAAACATTATTCGATGTGTAGAATTTTAACTCAAAGACTTAACTATAACGTTGGTTTCTAAGATTATCAATAGTAATCATGATTCGTCCTCTTACTACAAAAATTACATCAAGAAAAGGTTTGTAAATTTATTGAGACAATTCATACATTTCACATCAGAATTTAGGGTTGTTACCATACAAAAAGATGTTCATAATGATCAAGTCTACATGGTTTTCAGGTTTAGTGATACAAAATTAATTTTGTAAATTTTAAAACAATAAAAATGATTATTGCTCAAAGAAGTAACTTCAGTATCGAATAGAACAGGTACATTTTGATTTTAATAATTTATTCAAATGGCTATCAGACAAAAATTAATGCGCACATTTTTTTCATTATTAACCCCTCTAAACTGAGACACTTTTCTACTGTTAAGCAAATTTGACTTAACACTTAACAGGCGTTTCAACTTCTTCGCGTTACAAATAAATCTGAACGTTTTCTTCGCCTCACTCTTGTAATTTCGAACCTAAGCAAATAGCCCCAAGGCAAACGAACTGAGCAGTCGTGGACTCCCACTGTATTTATTCAAAGATATGAATTGACGAATAAGGACTGACAAGGTCGAACTCGTCTCGAACTATTGAACTTTAAAGCCAAACTAGCATGAGTTCTGTAACTCAATGCAAAGTTGAGTGAGACGCAAGTTCAATATAACGTTATACTATTAAGTAAAAAAATAAATATTATTAGAAATTCAAAAATTTATTAAGCAACTATATAATTATATTAATGGTCTTTCACATTACATCAAGGATCGTGAGTTTTATACTCCACTATCTGTAGGTAATAATAACATTTTGATTGATGCTCAATTATTATCAGATGCTGTATCCATTTCAACTATGGATCAATTATAAATAAATAAATATATATTAGACAACATCACAAACATTTCTCTGGTTCCAAAGTAAGAAGCTAAAGCACTTGTATTATGGAAATCAGAGACAACGGTGGAAGTACAAACACCCAGACATGACCAGACCAAAAGTTCGTTTCTAGATTGACCCGGCCGGGGATCGAACCCGTGACCTCAGAGATGGCGACACCTTAAAAACCGGCGTACAAACCACTCGACAACGGAGGTCAACAACATTATTTTGACTAGCAGGGTTGACCCTAGCAGAGTTCACGTTTTGGTAACCAATCTGTACGTAATGTAATAAATACCTTGAGATTTGGTTTGAAATGACTATCGCTTTTCGCTCTAACTTCATTGCTGCTTAAGCATACATGCAGACACTAACTCTAAAGTACTGTTGATTTTTTTCTTCTGAGCCTAATAATATTTTCATAAGATTTGTGATGCACTAAACTAGCCTTCAGAACAATGAGTATCGTAATGTAGAGCTCTGTGTATAATATTAATTTCGTAACCTCTAATATTTGAGTGAAGTGAAGTGTCTCACCTGAAGTGTGAGAAGCTGGTGCCTGCAATAGGTTTAAGAAGAAAACCGGTACTACTAAACATTTTATATAGCAGAAATTGTAGTCGTGTATGTGTGCTTAAGTGTGAACGTGTGTGCGAGTGAGTGTGTTTATGTGTGAGTGTATGTGAGCCAATTTTATTATCTTTGCCGATATTACTCGAGTCGAAAGGTGAAGCCATTTATTCAGATTTTTTTTATTATATTTAAGTATATAAATATTTTTGTGTGTAGGTAATTTTTATTTCATTTAAGTAAGTTCTCAGTCGTTTGGTAGTCCTGTTCTTTTATGTAATTTGTGATCGTTTCATCTTTACTTTTTGTTTGAAAGTAAACCTCTTGATATTCATACTAATCTTTATGAATTCATGTAATGTCATAAGAGTCAAATAAATACTAACGTCACTCAGCCAAACCAGACTTTCTTTAATTCACATTTAGTTTAATTACAATCACTTTTACTGTACTTCATTTAAACCTAATCCTATCGTTAAGGACGTACATAATATTGAAGACAGTTCCAATAAAAAGTTAGTAGAAGAAGAACGCCAAGTACAATCTCATTAACAATGTCTCATCGCAGCCGGGACGATTCGGGAAATAAAAAGTCTGTATGTTCGCTGAAGCATTATTTACGAGGGACAAGCGAATTTATGACTCAATTGCGTTTAATAGTTAGTCGAACTCACCAGCAGAATTCGAATGAGTCTGCTACTAATTGGACACCTAGCAAGTACTCTGTTTTTGTAACCAAGCACCACCAATTAATTTAACTAAGTCATAAAATAGGTAAGTAAACAAGTATTGAAATATAATTGGTAAATGGTAAAATAACCGAATTATATTTTGCTTTTCGTTAAATGCAACGAAACTTTGCAATTCAAATAACTTTAAAAGATCCGCATACACGCAAGCACTATTAAACCAGAAAATGGCTATTATAATTTTGGAAATTCAACCCAAGTCTTCTCTCAGACATTCCCGTAAATACTGAGCAGTGACACTTATTAAGTTATTTACCTTTGTGGAGGGCAGGTCGACATTGGAATTTTGTCGTCTCCTCCGCGGAATGCACGCGCTTGCCAAAGCAGCGGAGTGAGGAATGTCACCGCGACATCTTCATGGGACCCAGACAACTTTCCAAATGCTACTCGTGACAACTGTTTACATTTCCAACTCGCACCTGTGCTTTGGTGGCATTGTTTCACAGAAATTCTGCAAGATTTTAGAATTGTTGACTGGGAAACTTTTTGCGAAAAGGTAGAAACTGCACGAAATAGAGCTGTATGCAGCTTTAAGTTTCATATTTCTGAAATACTCAGGAATTTAATTTACTTATTAGGTACTTCTACGCTGTTTATTGTGAAGTTTATGATTATTGTATTATTACTTAGAGAGCCTATAGTGCTTTAAGAACTTGGTTACTAGAGTATTTTATTTATGATTTAAATTAATATTTCAATACCTACTTTACAACAGCTTCCACTCCGAAATGACAACAAATTAACAAGGTTAGGTATAACATAATGAACTATTGGCAAATACTACAATGTTAGCTAAGGATAAAGAAGTTGTATAATTCAAGCTGTACTCGGTGATACTTATATTGATTAAAAACACATCAACTTGCGATAAAAATAATATATTGGTAATTAAAAACTTATAAACATGTATTACATTCTAGTGTCTAAATCGGTGTGCAAAGAGCGTCACTTAACAAAAGACGATCGTAATTATTGGAATAATAAAAGTTGTTTTCGCGGAGGTTGCATACCTTGCTGGTATACAACCTGTGTTGGTTTGATTCTAGACAGAAGTTTAATAATATTAGTGTAAGAAATGGTTTATATATACTCCCTACTCCTTTAATTGAAAATGATCATTTTCTAAAATATGAATGCAAGTTATTTTTTACCTAAAGTTAGAGATTTGAAACATCTGATGTGATCTATTATATCGTCAAAATAGATCCATAGTCAATAGAAATGTTAGTAATCAAAATTTCAGTTCCTCTTATCATTGCAAATAACACGAAACTATTCATCAAGCTTTACCAAACTCTAGTTTATACAGCACCCAATCGGAATAAGGATCAGGAATTTATCTGGCGTCCAGCACGTGACGCAATCCGGTGCAACCGCCCGCCGCATAGATTGCATAAATTTTAATATTGGCCGGAAAACTCGCGTAATTACTATTCATTTATAGATGAGCAATTTGTGATTTAATCGTAAACCAGGTACCGAAATTTCAGACTAATTGGCCGAATAATGTTTACAAAAATGTTGAATATTCATGTCGCCTTTCAATGAATTTTAATCGAATACTAAGCCCTTTTGTCTTAACTTTAGGAACGATAAATCAAAGAATTAAGTTTTTTTATTTAATGAATTAAATTGCTTTCAAACAGCTGGAATTTTATTTTGGCATAACATGACACACTCATGATGAGGAATATGTCATCAAGTGAAATGCATTATGCAAAATCTGCCTGCATTATGAATAAATGATCATGTAAAAAAACATAGGTATGTAGTTCAAGGGCTGGATTCAATAGATATATGCTATACATATTTTTTTGTAAATATCGTTACTACTGATTTCTGACAAAGCTGATAAGTTTCTTGCGCCCATTCTTCATGAAAGCTAAAAAAAGTCTCGAATGGGTGGTAGGAAAATATAGACGATTCAAAAGCACTAGATATCTAAGTTTATTTCAATAAAGAATTTTTCATTTCATTTCAAATAATAAAGCAACGGAAAGTAAATGTAATGGAATATAAGAAATATTTATTAAATTGGGACTGGTTGGATTAAATACAGACTCACTGAAATATGAAATTGATTATAAATTATGAAATCAATTTAACTTGAGAATAAATTTGGCATTATTCGTGATGTATTATTAACACATTGAAATTAATAGCAACAGCAGTTTTATTTAGTTTTTTAGTTTCACTCTATCTTTAACACTGCTTTAGGTAATTATTGTACTACCCGCTTTTTCAATTGAAAACAATAACGCGAGAAGTTTTAATGAAATCCCAAAAATATAGATAATATGTACAAAACTGCAACAACGGCATAGCAATGGAATGTTGCTCCTACGCAAAAGCGTTGTTGATATTCGTAAAAGTGAGCAATGCTTTGCTTTGTGATGCTTTGAGGTTGTTATTTGTGACATTTATTGGATTGACAACCCGACTGTATTGAAGTTTTTACTGGCGTGTTACTAGGAAATAGAAAAAAACCATCGAAAAAAGTCGACTTGGTTATCTTCTGAATTTGTTATCTAATCTGTCTTACGTATTTTTTCATACCATCAATGTTTGTCATCAGCTATTGGTCTAATAGATTCGTAATCATATGTTGATTAATATATCTGTCGTGCGTCAATCGTTGAACTGGGCCCATCGAGGTCTGCCAGGTCAGATCACGATGTGCCAGCATTTCATGATCTGACCAATAATTTCATGATGTGCCCAATCTAAAATTAGGCAGATCGATAAAAGCAACCTATTCGTCGATTTGCCCTACTAGTACTTGGGCACATCGAGATATGGCTAGGCGCATCATAATATACTTCCGTTTCGCGACGCTTGTGGCGCTGTATCGCTGTTTGCGCTCTGTCAGCGGTGTGTTTACGTGCGAACAAGATGGCGGCGTCACAAGAAATTTGTGATAGTAAAAACAATAACAGTGAGTTAATTGAAGTAACAAGTGCTTTCCGAGTGAATTACGAGCGTCAGTTAAATTATTTTTATGCGAGTCACGCAAAATCAACGCGCAATGTGAAAAAACCATGGATTTCAGACCGTATTGTACAGGTAAGTTTTTGTAATTGAACAAATGCACCTAAACTAAATATCTTGCGCTAATTATAACAATAGTTCATGACTACTTTTTATAAGATCCAGCTAAATGGCTGGTTAAATCTTTATTATATAGTAAAATATTTTTTATGAAACTTCATTTTATTTGCTTGTACGAGTACTTTGGTCACCCTACGCAATCGATTTGCCCAAGCATGGCCGGGCAAATCATCAAACGTTATGCTTTGAGCGATATGGTGGGTTTTAAAAAGGCAAATCAAGAAATGTCGGCGTATCTTGATCTGACATACAAACGTAATACCAAATTGACTTGCAATTTGAGCATAATTAACTAATCTTGTGATGTTATGTGGATTAAGACAGTATTTGCCTAGGTTTCTATTAATTAAAAAATTCAAAATACTAAAACAATTCAAAATAAATGCCAATTATTATTTTTCATACAAAACTGTAAATCGCATTATTTTTTATTTGGTTTAGTATTTTTGATTTTTTATTTAATAGAAACCTATAAAAAATCTGTTTTAATCCGAATAACACCACAAGAAGAGTTAATTATGGTCAAAGCTAAAATTACGTGTGTAAATAATAAATGAAACGAACGAACGTTGTCCAATATTGTATTGAATCACTAACCTGGCTGATCATGGGGTCAGTGTTGATCTGGCACATGTAGGTGCCGGAGTCTTTCGGCTCCACGTTCCTGATGTACAGCATCCAGGTGTTGTGTCCGTTGTGAGTGACTGACAACCGTGGGTTGAGTGTCACCATGTGAGTATGGATCGCGAGGATCGTCTTCGTATCTGACTTTATCCACGCCACCTTCAAAAATGTATTATTGAATTATCATTTTGGCGAAGTTATTGAAAATATGTCTTATCTAAAATTTGGAATTCTAAAATAATTATTTAGCTATTTAATCTTTATCGATTTTCAAATATCTGCAATGATGTTTCATTAACATCGAGGGTATTTCCCTACATTGACAAAATAACGCCGACTTGTCAAAAGAAAAAAAAAATGCATTGGGCCGGAATCCCAATGCACTGACCAATGAGGAGGTAGTACGTGTGGGCTTAGTTAGGGACGTATTTATTTATTTGAAAAAGAGCATTGTAAAATGCGAAAAATCTAAAATTTTATAAATATGCTTTAAGTTCTCAAAACTTTTAACTAAGCAGTCTTCTAATCTTAATCGGTATACACAAAAATATTATACTAACAGTATCTAGATATACTCTGAAATACTAATATTTTTAGATGAGGATTTTGCATTGCAGGCATTATTTCGTTTTTTCTTATTTTTTTATTCTTTGATGCTTTGTATTTTCATTTGTCGTAAACTATGTTAGTTCTTATCAAATTATAAAATAAATATGATTACCTTATAGGAACCAAGATGGTTGACTGTGCAGGTGAAATGTACGTCCCTCCCTTGGGCAACAGTGAGATTCTCCAGCGGTGATAGGAATTCTGGCTCCTGTTCTGTATAGCCTGAACCCTGCAGCTGCCCTGCGAAAATAATCTATCTTCAGTAAAATTTAATGATTAGACACAATATAATAATTATTAGACAATTTTTATTTTCACTAGACAATAGACCAAATTGAATGAAGCCTGTTACAAATAAGAAACAGAAAAATTGCAAAAAGATTCAGAATATAAATTCAATAAAGTTTATTGAAATTGAAATAAACTTCAACTCAAATAATAATGATCTAGTTTAAATATACTGCGATTGAGTTTCAATATTTATATTTTACTGTTTAAAGTATTTTTTACGGCTCTCAGCACTAATTACGTTTATCTGGAAAAATAAATTTGTAAGACACTATACTATATAAGCATCTCTTTTCCTACCTAATCGTATAGGCACTTCATATGACATGTATCGCTGCGATAATGGGCCAACGACTCGGGTTAGTCCGGGAGTGCGGTACAAATTATCCTACGTCATCGAGTTCACGAAAAATGCCACTTTGTACAGAAATCTGGGACCTTATAGACCCGCAAATGTGATTAGCAAACGGAGTCGGATATGGTTACATACCTTCAATGCAATTATTTTTTTCACAAGTTTTTATTAGGTTGCTTTCTTGTTTCTTTGTGTTTTTCTTTGTCAAACGATTTTATACTAGCTTCCCGATGAGCTAAACACTTGAAACTGTGAATATAGATCAGAACTAGATAGCAATGCAATATTATGGTGTCATTTGGGCTCGTTTGATTCGTCTTGACTAGTACTCTGTTGGGAAATAGTTTCCAAGGTCTGATGAACCGGAAGAAAAACACCGGAAATCTGTGATAAAACCATGCTAACCCATCGAGTTTGGGCTCGTTTTAATGGACTTGACGAGTACTCTGTTGGGAAATAGCATAGCAAAATATTTTACACTTTCTAGTCCGTTTTAAGACCGTGTTTTTTTAATAAAACAAAAGATTTGTTTTTTAATAAATGTTATAGACATAATATGACTTTATTTAATGTTTTGTACTTCTTCTTTGAACTAGTATTACGTTTCAGTATGAATACACGAACTTCAGTATTTGCTTTACCTAAAGCAAAGCTACTATAGGGTAGTTTGAATATTAGTTCAAATGTTAGTTTAAACTTGCGAGTATTATTTTTGTACTACGAGCATTGTAATAAAAACAAATTGCTGATACCAGAGGGCATATTACAAAAAAGCAACGACGAAATAAGCGTACGATGTTTGTCCCACTCCGTGACATTATTTACTCGTATATAAGGTTCAAAATCAAGCAAATCGATCAACGAACATCGTCCGTCTATCATGATTCTTTTTTGTAATAGGCCCTTTGAAAGGCTATACACATAACAAAAAGATAAAAAAGAATCACACAGTAGAATCAGCGTTATTTTTAATGGTAAACAAATACAATCGGAAGAAATACAGGTTCAATTGGTTAGGTTTGGAGATTGGTTTAAATTGGGTCAGGCTTGCGCAAACAAGTGGCGAACTGCTGACAGCTCCGGTTCTACCGATGCGGCTGCTCTGCTTTAACAGAATAAATCTTTGCTTGCAGTTAAAAAAACCTCAACCTACTTAGTCACTTCACCTAATAATATGATTGGGAAACAACAGAAATATTAGTAACGACATTTAGAATTGTATGGTGTAATGATCGAACAAATGTAATAAAAAATGTAACTTGAGTACAGAGTAGTTCAGTCGGTTGCAAGTAGGTTGTCTATATCTTCGCAAAATAAGTGATCCCTGAAGACACTTCAATACCAAATCATGTATCGACTTGTCATTTAACCAAAGAAGAATAAAAAAATAAGTAGGGAAAATACAAAAAAGAATATCTATCGTATCTGTATTATGTAATTACAGGTAATACTAGACTCGTCAATTTCCTGAATACAGTTTTCTTTTTATTCTGTCGTAATTACACCCTTTCATTTCTGTGTAAAGCTGTATACTTTGGTTTGACCGACATTCAACTCGTCGTACGACGAACACTATCTATAGACTCTATAGGTATCTAAATCAACCCCCATTATACGGTGCCGCACAAATGCAGAGCATAATCGATTATGTACTAAAGCGTCATTTGTACAGTCCTTTAGAATGAAAGGCAGCGATTAGTATCTGCCATTTAAATGCGGCGAACCGGCGAACACGTCGATTCGGCTTTCGGTTTTTGACATTCGGCATTCGGTGATTAGGAACGTAAATCGAGAAAGGCTCGCGTAAAAAGGGTCACACTAAACGTCCCATACTGTGACATCAAAACGATTAATGGCACAGGGATTTTGGACCGAATATTTTCGTCCAATTCGGCTAATGTGGAGTTCCGATTGAATAAATTTTTCACGTTCGCACTGACCTTAAATTTTGTTTGAATAACGCTCAATCGGTCTCATTTAATTATTGATATAAATTTTACTCTTCACTGGTGAAATAATTAAATGTATTACTACAATACTTATCTGAAATAAATATTATACCGGATATTATTACCGATCGTTTCAGGAAATGTACGTCGCAGACTATTTAGTTAAGGACGCGCACCCAAAATTCCTGAAAATGACAATCCAAACAGCATAAAATTTTATGTGAAAGATGATTCAGTACGAATAATTAGCATGTTATTCAAATGAAACATACTGTATAATACAAATACCGTAAAATTTATATTGTAATTAATGTTCGATGATTTCGACTCTGTAATTACCATAAGAGGCTGTTAGTGAATATGAGGTAATATATAAATTCAGAGCACTACTATTATAGTCAATATTGCACAGCAAATATCGTCAAATCAAATTTCAAAATCTTTGCAATGTAAATTGTCGTCCGTCCACACAGCAATCACAAACAAATTGTCGACGATTACTGATCTCTATTCAACTGGCTTAGCCACAAATGAGTTGTTTAACTACCGCAGCGAAATCGATTCAAATAGCGACAAACATCCAATGCGATAAAAAATTGTGGTTAGATTCAATCAATGATGAATTAACGAAACCGAATTGAAACAAGATATAAAGACTACTTAATACATGAGGTTTGCCAGAAATGCCTGCCTTTATCAATAGTCTGAACTCTACTCATAATAACTTTATTGGACGCGACACGACAAAAACGCGAAACTCAATCAACAGTACACATATTTGTATTGATTTGGTCTATAGTTTACTAATCACTAGCACAAAAAAACTGGATCACAATATTGTGAATTTAAAGAATTATGTTTTAAATAATGGTTATGATTTCCACTTGGGCATAAAAAAAAAATAGTAAAATACGATTTCACTGATCGGATAAAAAAACGTATACAATGAGAATGTTTTGTTTTCCAAACATATTCTCCTTGTCCCGTAAACTGAACTTTCGAACAAAAAGTTTTGGGTACAGTAAGTACTTAACAACTTCTACTTTGTTAAAACCAAGGTCTAAGTGGTGACGAAATAAAAACATGACTTTTACGTGCTGCAAAGTACTAAGTTATTTTTCACATGTCATGATATTTTTTTTTAATATTCAAACTAGACAAATATCCGTATAACTTACTATAACAATTAGTTACTTTCCAATAGAAGTGTTTTACTAAGTTATTATTTATAAGTGTTATTGATTTATGATCCATCGTGTTAAATGTCACATAATTACGCTGTGTATATTTTATGGCTTAAAAACAGATAATATCATGATAAGAGCCGACTTGAAGCCATCTGACATACAATAAATATATTGGACTGTATACTATAACGCTTCTTTCGATATTATTCTTTATTGGGTCTTCTTGATTACAACGTTCCTTAGTGCTTACTCGTACTGCTTCTTGTTGTGAACTGTTCCGATCTGTCGCGTGCTGATTGTATGTTTTAGAAATATTGTAGGATTCCAGGTGGATTGGTTGTGGTAGTGTATGGAGATCTAAATGGATTTTACTCAAAATGCTTTTAGACAGAGGATATTTGGATCCCCTCGTTGGTGGATTAAAGAGGAGAAATTTGTATCCATGGATCCACCGGTGGAGCCTGGCCGTGGATCCAAATAGACGGAGGGGAAGATTAAACAGTGCTTAAAGACTGAGAAATGTATTATGATATTTAACCTTCTGTTTTCACGAGTACTAATTTGGAAACATTGGAATAATATGCGTTTGCATAAACAGCACCCCTACTCAAATGGCATGAAATTTTATAGCAAGCGTTCAAATGCACTTGCTATAAAATGATTTAAATTAAGCAGTAAACTATAAAATTACATACCGTAATCTTGTCAATTCCGTACAATACATCAAAGTTTGTGATTTATATAAGTTTACGACATGTGATTCAATCGTCTATTGCTTTAATTAAGCTTTCTTTAAACTTTAATAGTAAGCGTAACGTTCAAACATGTACAAGGTGTTACAAAAGTACCCCTAATGCCGAATATGGTAGATAGGGACCATCAAACTGATCAACTTTTACTATAGGACCAACTCTGAAATCGCGAAAAAAAATCAGCTGTTTCATACATTTTGATATTGTTGTAATTATTTTTTGTATGAAACAGCTGATCTTTTTTTCGCGATTTCAAAGTTGGTCCCATAGTAAAAGTTGTTCAGTTTGATAGTCCCTATCTACCATATTCGCCATTAGGGGTACTTTTGTAATACCTTGTAGAATGTTGGCGATTTGAGTAGGGGGCTACATCTCTTTTTCTTTATCAACGATCCAAAAGAATAATAAATATGTACCAAAAATCTAAATCACAATAACGAAATTCAACTTTACATCAATGTTATAATTATTTGATTGATCGATGGTTTAACTTCAATACTAATTTGTTTTAAAGATATTCCTACTAAAGCGGGATTGATTTAATTAACACAAATTCGATAGAAGGGTGAATGCGCGGTTCACGGCCGTGTTGGTTCGGGACGGAATCAATAGATGGTTTGATAGCATCCTGTATGGGATTCCCCTAATTTGCAGTAGGTACGAATACTGCAAATGGCCGCTTGATGTGGAGATGAAAGCCGCCAAGTCGATAATTTTATTAATTGGAAATTATTTAGCTAAAAATAATTCGTTGCACTGTAAATTAAGGCGAATACTCAAAATATATGGATAAAATACCCATCTAAAATACCTGTGCCAATTCATAAGTTTTAACGTGTAATTAAATTGGTGAGTTGCAATTCCTAAATTCATGGTGAAGAAGAGAATTGAGTATGAAATACAAGTTGTAACAAACTATTTCATATAAATATTTAGAATACAGGAGATATTACAAATATCTCTTATTTAATTACACATTGTTTTCGATCAATGTTAACTCTTGATTTTACTGTGTGAAATCGTTGCTTCAATTGATAACATTTCATTTTGAGAGAGTAATAAAAATTAGAAAACCATTTCGGGATTTTAGTGTCCTAAGATCATAACTATATTTTTTTTTCTAAATTTTTAGATCAGTACTTTTAGCGTTAATTAAAAGAAAATCTAGTCCAAATAGAAAAAGACGTAGGCATTTTAAGTTGAATCTCTTTGACTAATATTAAATAAAATCAATTGTCAAATTTGACAATTGGTAACAATTTACTTACGCTCTTTTATTGTGACTAAGATTTCAAACGTTGATTAAAAATTTTAAAATCAACACATTATTATATTTTGAAAGGTTGTCAATTACGTGTACTTGACATTGTACGGCCCCTTAAGCTACTTACTTTAGAATAAGAGCAATGTACTATAGCAATACAATATATTGAGATCACTTTAATTAATAATAATAATGGTAGATATGTGATATGTAACAGCAAAGCAGAGTACAATGTGTGAAAGCCACACGAGTAACTTGAAAAACTCGAAGTGAAACAGCCTCCAACGTCCGCGTCGTCGCCTTTGTGACGCGTCGCGCCGCAACCGTCTGTGTCAAATGAAAATTAATAACAGCCCCGCGATGGGGCATCCGCTGTGATTGACTGCCGGCGACCTAATTTTTTATTCCCCTTATAAATAGACTTAAAGAAAATTGGCCAAAGAAACATGCCTCCCATTTATGTAAGCGGACAAATATTTTGATCTAAGACGGAATTTAATGTGAATAAATATTTTCTTTCACGGGCTGGAGAACCCATTTTCTAAACGCTCTTTTCTTAAAGAATGCCACATATTTTAACAACATTTTCTTTTAACTGTATCGTTAATTATCATGAATTCGTAATTTATTCGTCATTGATTTTGTAATAACCTCGGCCTTGCATGGTAAAGTAGAAGCAAACTTCACACAAAATCTGAGTATCTTACATCCTAACTCAGAGATAAATCTATTTTACCTACCTACCTAATTAAAATCGAAAGGATTTGAAATCTTAAATACTGCACCCAATACCAGTAACATCAGTTACAATCCCCGGAATTTGACAAAAGGAATTATAGGCGTCCATAGCTTGGGCCTTTATCCGCGTCAAATGAAAATTAATAACCGGCGCAGCGACGAACTTCGGCGACGCGACCCCGTTTATCTTCATATCTACAATCCGGGACTATGAAATATTAAGAGCTGCAATAATTATATATCACTTCCACTTACACTGGTCTTCGGTACTCGTTCAAGTGGGAAAATGAAAAGCATCAAAAATAAAATAAAAAGCAAAACTTTGTATAACAGGAATTGTAATTATATTAAATTCTATTAGATTTCATTATTATTATCAAATAAGCGTTAGGTACTGAGCGTCTGCATTTATGTGGCTATTATATACATATACATTCAAATCATTACCACAATCATCAGGTATTTCTAATTTCCAATTGGAAACATTGAACTTCTGGATCACAGACCTTCGCAACTTGCGGATCCATTGCTGATTAGTTCACATAATACACTTTTTAAATTCGTCAAAATAGTCAGGTATGAAAATAGGTCGGTTAGAAATTAAAATTATAGAATAAGTGCCGACTTTCAGAACTAACTATTCACTAAATAAAGCATAATGTCCAAAGCTGTGATAGTGAAAGAACTCTAATACATACGAGTGTGTACATTGAGTGTCTCTTCAGTAGAGATCGTAGGGTCGTATGTTATGTCATTCGTCCTTTTTACTATCATATAGTACTTACTTCTTTGTCCTGAAGGATCGTACCCCGAACAAACATGGCAGTTTATGGGTTAATCTCGCCATGAAACTAGGAAATTTGTGCTTTTACTAGAAAAGGATGTTTACGAAGTACAGATTCAGGTACGGGAATTTGATAAAAAAAAGGCTTGGCACAATGAATTTGTTTGTTTGTTACGCTTTCACATGTTAACTACTCTACCAATCGGGTTCGTGACTTAAGAGGGCGTAGTCTGCACACTAGCGCCGGCATTCGAAAAAAAATCATAGTTCTTAGACAAAGACGAAATTGTGAATTATCTCTCTGTAGTGCACTCCGAAGAAGCTTTCTGGTACTTTTTATAGCTTTAACAATATTTTTATACATTAACATATATTTTCTCGCCTGTCGTTTAGTTTAATGGAGTTTTTTTTTTGCGAAAAGTGGCCACTTTTCGCCAGTACCAGAAAGCTTCTTCGGAGTGCACTACAGAGAGATAATTCATAATTTCGTCTTTGTCTAAGCACTTTGTTTTTTTTTCCAATGACGGCGCTAGTGTGCAGACTACGCAGATTTAAGCACCCCGTGGTTGACGCACCTGTGGCCAATGCACCCGTTCACTTTAATTGGATTCGGTGCAATTTTTAATCAAATGCACCTACTTGTAGGCACAAAATTATTTATTCGAATCGGGGGCATCGTCCACAGGTGCGTCAACTACTGGGTGTTTAAGTCACGAACCCTAACAATCATCATTAAAGTTTTGCATTAGGAGTACATAAAAGAACATGGGGTACCTTTCATACAGAAAAAATACAAATATTAAGTGACTTAAAAGGAATTACTGCAATTTCTTCATTTTTTCTAAGCTGAATACTGCGCGACGCTGCCGTAAGGACTATATATTTGATAAAGGTCCTTTAGTTGCAAATTAAGTGTTTGCATCGTTTTCAAGTCTTATAAAAGTAGAAGTTCGCTACAATATTACATTCTCTACTTCATTTATTGAAAAAAATAAAAGTAATTACACCAACCCTACCTCTCTCTCTCTTGCTGATTTAATTTCACTTTGATAGCTTTTTAATTTAAATTCAAATACCTTTTCCAGAAGGTTTAAAACAAAATAATTTTCTTTCAACTGCCGAATCCAATATCGCTCAGGCATAAATAAGTTTTTATCAAAATGTGTAGTTTCCACCGATGGAATATCTCATCTGATTACGAATTCCAATGATTCAGTATTTCACGCTCATCGATGTTTATAATTACATTCTGATAGAAATGAGTTAAATTCACCGCGCATTCGATCACTAATTTCCGTACAATTAATCCATTATTAGCTGTAATCTAATGTGGGCTTTGTGCATATCAATTTTATTGTGCAAATTCCACTGTATCTACATCAACAGTTTTCATTAGGTGCACTAATGAAACGGATCGGCGTTTCGGAGTTAGGCACGCGGGAAAAATGAAGTGGGAAATTTAAACAATTAAAAGAAAAGGTAATATAGAGCGTTTTCAATTAAAGTTGGAATCTCGAAGGCATCGCTCTGCGGAGCCCCTTGCGTCAAGCCGGCTGTGTGAGGGAATCTCGGCTGGTATTGCTTCTGAACTGCAACCCACTAGACAGTGGCTAAAGTGCAACAATTAACACTAAGCTCGGTTTACCTAGAGAAGTGAAGCGATGAAGTCGAACGCAGATCGTTTTATGTTAAATCAACCATATTAATTATTCGAGCAACTGGTGTTTTGTTTTTTATTCATCTTTTTTATATATTCACAACGGGATAGAACAATTTTTAAAATGTTGTTTTGGCATCAGACTTAGCTAAGATGGTGGCCAGCCAGTCTAGCCAGGCGGACTTGAAATAAGCCCTACCACCTCTCGATTCAACCTCTACTTACATCAAACGTTAATAACGAGAACGCCGAAAACGATAATCCAAACTTTACCAAATATTTTGAGGTAATATTTATAGAATTTAGACAACTCCCTTTCTCGGATTACCGTAAAAAAAAAAAACATTTGAACCGCAGTGCAAACTAATTCATATCTTTTATAATTTAGCTTTTCAGTAAAGATTACAGACACTTTATTCATTTAATACTTTATATCTTTTCGTCGTACATTTATAATTATTTTGTTATTGCATAACTGAATATTACCTGAAATGAAAATTTTGAACTGGGTATAAAATGATGAAACACTCTAAATGCTAGTCTCATATTCCAATTGCGAAACGTTTCACAAGTAAAGGGAATACAGTCCTCTTAGGCAAAATTTTGCCAGTATTAGTTTATTCAGAGGGGAAAATTAATCTCTACTCTTTTGGGTCTATACCCAAAAGAGTAGAGGTAGTCGGGATATTATGCTTTTTATCAGTAAATACAGGCATTAGAAGCTAGCTCGGACAGCGCTGGCAGCTTACCGCTGTAAGCCAAGCCTAATTTGCGAGTTCATGAAAACGAACGTGTAAGGGATATTAATAATAAGTACGAGGCTTGAACATAGTAAAAAGTTTAGATTGCCTTAATAATTCTTTAAAATCGATTACAAAATAATGGTCCACTCCCTCCGCAACATAACATAAATTAAGTATATCGTTTTATCAACACTTGTTTGTGTTTACTACTTTATTTTTATTTATTACCAATTTATTACTTAATTGTAAAAAGACTTTCGACTAATACATTTTACTATATAACAAATCAGCAACAAAAAGTCATTTATAAGCGGTAGATATAACTATTTCGACTGTAATTAGTAATAGCAACGGGAAGGGTTAGTAATGGACTACACCTGTAAATTCTCAAAGGTATGTTTTGAGAAATAAATATTTTAATATTTATTTCTCACTCATGCTCTGAAATGTTATCATTCCATTTGAAAAAAGAATGCGGGGCGTTCTACATTACATTTACGTGGTGTCTGGTTCATCAAGTTCTAAATTTGAAATTCAGTGCGGGGAATAAATAAATATTTGACAACATCACATACATTGCTCCGATTCCAAAGTAAGTAGCTAAAGCACTTGTGTTATGGAAATCAGAGACAACGGTGGTATCACAAACACCAGACCTGAGCCAATATAAAAAAGTTCGTTTTTCTAAATTGACCCAACCGGGGATCGAAACCGGGACCACAGAGATGGCGACACTTTGAAAACCGGTGTACAAAGCCACTCGACCTCGGAGGTCGTCTAATGAATTTCAATAATTACTTCCCGATCAAGTACCTATTACAAATTCAAAACGGTAGAACAATGGTAGGACTCATCAGCTAGCGTTATTTTTACGAAACTTTATGGCATGACTGGTCATACGAACCAATTTAAAAATTACATTATTACTAAGAAAAAATATTTCCTCGAATTTTTTCAGAAAATAATTATACAAGCCTTATTTACATTGCCTCGAATGATTCAAACCGTCCTCGACAATGTAAACGCTAACTTCCCGTTCTCGGCTAAGTTACTAAGTAGTAACGAAGTTCTTCTAGTTACTAAGTAGTAGGACAGTACTTTGCTCTTTATTGAAAAATACTATTAATTTTATTGAAGTAATATCTAATACTGATATACCTATGAATTAAATCAACCAAAATATCACTGTGCTAGTTATGATAAAGGAATTTAGTTTAAACAGTATGTTTGGCTTCATTTCGTTTGCCAAGAGCACTTTACTCGCGTGTGTGGTTGCAACAATCAGTTCCATAATTTTGAAACTATGTAATATAGCACTAGTATGTAGTGAAGCAATAATTTGAAAGACACAAAATTGCGATTTTGTTTGTTTTAAGAACCTTTATTTATAATGTTTTGTATTGAAGCTTAAATGGACGCTACTTCCAATTATTTTAGTTTTTAAAGGTAACCGCAACTTTTTTATTTTCTTATCATTATAAATGTCTATCTATTAATTGTGTTATTGTTGGCTGTACCTGTATACACCGATACGATATATATATATATATAGTGACATACTGTGTCGTAATCATAAGTGCAACAAACTCTTTTTTTAGTAATTTAGATTAGAAACTTTTTTAAATATTTGGGCGTCAATATAACAATATTAAACACATCGCAGGTAGCTTCTAAAAATCTATGCAAACATAGTTCATAGATACGAGGAAAGTCTATGCCGTTTTGAATTTATAAAAACAAACACCACAACATTTCAGAAAGTTAAGTGCTGCAGCTAATTTAATTTACTTGCTGTATTCAATTTTCTGTAATTTCTACTTTCTACAACAAAAACACTTACCTGCCACTATAGTGAGCAGCGCAAACGTGGACACAAGTGGTAGACCTCCGGTTTCCATGGAAACGGACTTCGCTCTCTTCAGTGGTTCCGCCATAATAAAGTCAAAGATCATCAACATTCCTCACATACTTTACTATAATTATTATTTCTTATTAAGTATTATTGTCTTCAGTCTCCAAAGCATATTACCATAAAAATATGTTTTATTTTCTTATTTTAATGTATTATTGTCATTATCTTCAGTAGTATCCACGTGGCTCAATTCATCCTCGATCTGTAACAAAATTAAACAAATCAAGACCAATGGGTCCAGAGGGGTGGGCGTTGATAGGTCAGTCATCGCCCATTTTTACACAATGCATAATTCCAATTTTTCAATAAATAGGTGGCCCTACCATTAGTTGATGCAAACCGTTTTCGCTACCGTAAACTATCGTTTTCTCTCTTTCACCCGCATTGACTGTGAGCAGTATATCCGATAGCTAACGGTAGTGAAAACAGTTTGCATTAACTCATGGTAGAACAACAGATGTTGATTAAAAAGTTTCACAAATTACTTGCAACTATTTAGAAAACTGTAAAATAGACCATTTTCTAACACAACAAAAATTGATGAGTGTTTGTCAGATAAGTTCATATTCATCATGCTACGTCGCCGTAAGTTTCCATGGCTTGCTACGAGAAATGCTACGCTTGGCGTAGCGCGTAGCACTCATTAGAAGTAATGAAAATTAAATATTGTTTGATGGTCAAGTTTTTCATTTTGCTATAGCATATTTTTTGAACACGACTGAATAAATCAGAAATAAACAAACATACACTTGACATCAAGGTAATATTTCACAACGGCACGTAGCGGCTATCATCTCCGCAATACAACCTAGTGTGCAGTACATAGTTTTGTGTGTACATATGGTAGTTTTTATTACACCAGTTTCCGCGGCGGCATGCGCAAACTCAGATAAAACACGAATGATTGCCGCTGTATCCCGATATTGTTTCAAGTGTTTTGTTCGTTCTCCTCGACGCTTTTTTATTTATCTACTCGAATCGCGAAATCCTAGTAAGCTCCTGCATATAACGTGATCGAATACTCATCTCATTTACATACTAGCTTGCTTGCGATTTAAAATCGTCTGGGTTGCATCGTTAATGGAAGCAAATATCTACTTCTTTCAGTCAGCAAAAATGGTAAAGAGTTTTCTTTTTTGATTTAAAATTACGAAGTATGTAAAATATTTCGTACTTACTAGTATCTAAACTATTTTAAAATGATATCATCGTACGTTTATAATCGAAACATACTAGGATACCATCTCATAGCTTTGGAAAGAGTTGTCCATATCGGAAAGGAATTAAATGACTATATTCTAGTACACTACACAAGTGAAGTTTTAAGCCTGGGTCCAACCGTATCCATGTGCATTGCAGCACAGCGCGTTGCGTTGCGTAGCGTGACGGCAAACGACGTTGTAATGTATTAAATGCTATGGCGCGACTGATTGTCATTATAAAAGACGTCATGATGGATGTAGGGTAAAAATGGTTATTATGTAATCCTATTTGAATAAAGTATATTTTAATTTGATTTGATTTGTTATACCGTAGCATTTTATACATTACGACGTCATTTGCTGTCACGCGCTACGTCGCTACGCGATGTTTTCGCTACATCCGGTTTGACCAGAGCTTAAAAACACATGTTTTTATGCCTCCGTTGAATATTTGCTTTAGCAAACTCATTAGTACTCACGTTAAACTGCACTACACTTTTTAGTGTTGCCAAAATACCACAATACTAAGTTGAGAGTTCCGCCATAGTTCCCAACTAGCTCATGGGATATAACCAACTATTCTAATTTACGAATTCCTTTGTTTCCAACTTCATCATCATAGCAAAGACAAACTTGTCTTCATATCTGATGAGAGTTTGGAGAAATAAAAACACATTTCTCTACAATATTAAGAAATATGTTATGATAAATACAATGTAGTATGTCTATGCTATCTAAAGGCTTTCACGGCTTAAAGTCTGCATCGAACAATTTGTTGTATCGTGATATTTGGAAAAGAACAAAACATAATTATCGGAAAACTTATATCTACACTTTTTTGCATATACTTATCTAACCCCCTCCCCCTCCTATTGTTTCTTATCAACCGAGAAAATGGTTGGTAGACTTTTTGGATTGACAACAAAACAAATTAATCATCCATGAGGGCGAGTCAAATTGTAATATTAGTAAGAGTCAGGTATAGGCGAAGCTAAGTGAGATAAGTATAGTTGAGCAGGAATATAATAGTTGATTCGAGGGACCGTTCGGGTCTATCAATTGAAACATGCTCTGTTGGCGTCGTCTTTGCCGTACGAACGAGCGCCGCGACAATAAACAATACAAACAACCCTGGGCTGCGTTTGACACTAGCCCGTTCGGAGTGGATTAGAGCGCTCTACAGGGAGTTCGGCAGCATTTAGGGAACGTAATAGCCTCCGCCGTGACCTGTTTTAGTTGCGACAAATAGAGATTTACGGGATTGCCGCCCCGGGATTTCCGAAGGGAGTCTGCTCACCGTAATAAAATCGAATGGTGTATACTTTGTGGCTATTTTATTCTAGACCGACTCTCGGACCGAGTTTTAAGGATGCAAACGCGACATTTCAGCTGTCAGTCGGCCTGGCGAAGTTTGAAACAATTTAATGCTCTTGAAGTACGCTCAAAAATGTGCCAGCGAAAAACGAATAGCTCTAACTTCCCAGCAATAACTTTAAAGTCCACCAAAATTTCGTCGAAAAATTACGATTGCCTTTTTTGAGCAAAGCTCGGCGTATGTACAATCGAAATCAATGAATCCGGGGTAATTACGTAAGGAATCCGATGAACTTAATCACATCAAACGAGCCTCAGTGCCGATTCGCCTTTAACCCTTTGCATTGTGGAGCAAAACCCCATTTACGACATTCCGTTGCTTAATAATTTTACATCCGCTCACAAAGACGCCGCTTTCTGTTATCTCAAGAGTGGCACGCCGACGATATGAGTTCCAACCAGCCCCTACGCCAAGCTCTATTGTCATATTTACATTGTCTATGCTTATTCCCGAATTCCGATTAACGTAAAGCCAACGCGTGCTATACGAAGTTTCCCTCCCGTTGTGTACAAATAAATATTCGACTTCCACTCCAACTTTATAAAGATTTCGTGTATTGTAAGTTTTAAAGTTTCGAGACTCGTAGTAGAATTGTAGCTCAGATTTTCTCAAGCAGGTAAGTCTAATATAAAGTTCAAATACCACTAAAATCTATGGATTCTGATACCATCTAAATAATGTTGTCCAAAGTAACTATACTAGAGCCACAGTAACAGTGAAATAAGTTTTTATATGATAACATGAAAGAGATCTCAAAATATACTCAGAAAGATTTTTTTCAATTTATTTTATTAGAAGGTCTTAAAGTTGGAACATACAAATTTAAAAAGCTTGTCGTCTGAACAAAGGCAACATTTATCTGCGGCAGCCTTCATTAAGGTTTTTATCTTTACAGTCTCTTATGTAAAACCGGATTGAATAGAAAAGAGAACGTTATTTCCCTTTGACGACGTTAAGACGATTTTAAATATTCCTGATTTATTACTTGCCCTGTCATATCAATTACTTACTTACCGTGTATGAATAATCCATTAATTTATAACCTTTATATTTTTGTCATTAAAATGTTGAAAAAATAATTGATCGAGCGAACGCGAAGCGCGAGCGAAGCGTCTCCGTTTCAGCTTGGGCAAAATGCTTTTGTATGTATATACAGGTCGCATTTCTCATCCGATTCTCGTTAAATTTTTTGAGCAGGTTCCAGAATTATATATTTTTTATCGATTCGTTTTTAGGTATTTTTCAAAATAGCGGAGATATGGGGAAAATCATATTTCAGCAATTTAGAAAATTGATCAAAAATGGTCTACAGCTCTACAGAACTACTAGTACAGAAATGTCAAGAATTCCTAATACAAATTAAGCTCGGAGATTATGAAAGTCAAAAAGATAAATAAAAATATAACGACTCAATGATTAACATTGTAGGTCAAATTTTGCACAACCCTGTTTCTTAATTCGCAATTAAAAAGTTAAATTGTTCGGTTAATTGCAGTCATTGTGGATGGCCGTCGGTTGCCAATCACCCCCTACTGTGAATTTGCTAAAAAGATGTATTCTTAAAATTCGCTATTTATATTTCTTATACGTAATACTACGTAATACTTTCTAAAATTTTTTGGCATACTATGCAAAGCGGCAGAATTATCCACCCACCACGTTATTTTTATACTAATATGATGACATCTTTGGCCTAATCGACATGGACATGACTTGGCTGTTGTTGTCCCTTAACTAATAAAATAAAATAAAAAACAACGTGTTCAATTTACAGGCTCTTAAATAAAAAACTTTGACTATATCTACAATGTTTATGATTGATTTAACCATAACTTTTAAAATAATAAGTAAAGATACCTCATAATTCATAAAAAAATGAAAATACAAGCGTTTAGGCAAGTTGGTGGCCAAAAAAATTTTAATGATAAGCATCATTGTCTCATGCTTACAGTTAGAACAAACGTTCTTGTTAAAAAATTACATGTTAAAACTGTCTTATTCATAAAATGTTAGAGAAAGCTTGTTATAAGGAATTTTTTGAAAATTATTATTTATTTAAATTATTATTCACAATCGCGCAATAATGAAAAACGATCTGTATAACCTTTGATAAAGTTATAGAATTGTGCTGCCTATTTTATCCCTATTTTAGTGAATAACATGGCCGACTACATAACAGCTGGTTAAAGTGACAGCTTTCACGATATTTTGCAACATATTGACATTTGACGATAGATAATTGTTTTCTTTTGTTCGGAAGATGTGGATATAAGTCAGTGGATTTGCCTGTTTGTCTATGAATTCATCAGAACGACAACATAATAACGCTAAAGTAGCCCAATGCAAACATTTTCTTCAAATAACGTTTATAATATAGTTAGAATATAGTTAGTCTATAAGGTATTTATTATATGGGTCATTGATGCCTGAAATAAATGGTATAATAATAATAATAAATAATGAAAGTTAAAGGACATTTAATCGGCATCAGCATTTTATCTAAAATTTACCATAACCACCATAACTCTATTTCGAGGATTTTAATGGATAAGGCTGTCAGTGTTTAACCCTATTTTAGCTAACTGTTAATAATCTTTACATTTATAATGATGTCTTAAATATCATTTGGAAACGATTCCGTTTGAGAGTACACTAAAAATTTACCAAGATTCGTTTGCTTGGCAACAAGTAATTAGCTTATCTGTCGAAGTCACACGGCGCCGGCCGAGAGGGCCCGCGTCTTACGTTAAGCCTCGGTGTTAATCTCACTTCTGCTTAATAAACGAACTGAACAACTTGGATTTAATAAATCGGAGATCTCAAAATTTGTGGTTAATTATTTCATAGACAGGTAAGTTTTAAGGACAAGTCCAGGTTTGATAGAAGGGCTTTAATAAACATTTAAGATTTGTTTAGTAGTGTCATTATAATTAGTTAGAGCTAGTTTCACAGCTTCCGCATATGTTTTCAATAACATTATTAGACATTCAATTATATAAAAAACATGATTTCATTTTCAAATTCACCCAGAAGATTCTGAAGATTTTCAGAACGGCCACACCTGTGAAACTGACCATGTTTCGAAATTCTGTAAATCTAAACAAAGATTTTTTGCATTTTTGCAATGTGGAATTTGAGTCGAGAAGGTGTTTGTGTGAAGGTGAAGGTGTAGGTCACATGTTTTTAAATGCATCATATTATGTTTTCATTCATTAATTCCTGAAACCAGATCATGTTTATTGAAAACACCCTTTATACTGGCACGTTTAAAAGAAATTATTATATCGAGTTATACTTTGACAGAGTCGAAAAAGTTTTCGATTAATTACATTCATTGTGGCCAAAACTTTGCTCGTTACCGACGATTCCCTTACATTCAAACTTAATTAAGTAGTAAATCCCTTTGGAAACTTTTAAAAAAGAACTATTGATCTGTCAAAGGCATGCTCTAAAATTAATTGGGGGGACTAAAAAGCATTTAATGAAAAAATGCCGAAGGATCCTTCGGATAGAAAAGTACAAAAGTAATTCTCCTTTAGGGCAAAAATACTTCATTGAGACACTTCCCGGATAATAAAGACTCGGGATGATATTGATTCGCTCCTAATAGGGATCCGTTTTTGCCTTGTGAATATTTTTTTTTATTATGGGTTGTATTTTACTGTACATCATAATAACGTGATCCCTAACGAAATAGCTAAAGCAGTTTTATAAAAATAAAAAAATAAAAATTAACCTTAAACAAAAAAAAATATGAAAATAACATAATGTTGCAACTATGATAAACAGGAACAAGCTGACTTAAGGTGACATTCAACCACAACGTATTCAACTCCGATACACAGCATTACAACGGTCCCACGCTATCGGAATTGAAATGGATTACCAAATTTCATTTATCTGAAAGTCTAGCTAGTCTCTCACTCGGGCAAGTGTTCTCCAAATATTGGATCACCACTTGATCCCGGAATGTGATCCGCTGATAAAACTGGATAGTCGCTTACACTGACACTATGCAGGACACTGTATAGCAGTTTTATTTCAGGATCTTTATGTAACTGAAAAAAGTGTATCATGTTTCACAATAAGAAAGTGATACTGATCAACGATATTGTCAAATAACAGATAAAACAGTCGATGTAAGTAAAAATACAATGCGATAGATTTAGACTGCTGATATGGTTTTTACTTACTTGATCATGTTACGATAGCTAGGTTATTTTTAAATGTTTAATCTCCAACTAGTGCAATAGGTACACAGTTTAGCAACACCACATAAACGATAATGTGATCAAGTGCGTCATATAAATTGCACTCAGCATTGAAATCGGTCAATTTAAGTAACATAAGTCTTTAAAGTATTTTTAATCTTTAAAGCTACGGGGAGTTTGTTCATACTAAATAACTAAGAACTGTTAAGTGCCATATTTAGGATAATCTCATTGCACACTTCTTAACTACTTAATAATTTCAAGTGAACGTAAATGGTGACTTCTCTTCAGTAGAGCTTGTTGTACCCACATAGCGTAAAACAAACTCATCCACTAGGCTTTCAGGCTATTTTATCTTGCTGGATATTCCTAATATACCTATCTAAATACGTCACCAAACAATTTATCTGAGGAGTCTGGGGTGTGATCTTTAAATAAGTACACTAATTTATAAAGACTTGAATCTATTCATCTTTGTTATTTCTACGAGAAGGAAAGGGGATAGAGCATTCTCTTTCAAATGACGATATTGCACGTGAATATATAAGTGGTGCCCCTTTAAGTACATAACATTAATAACCCTTTTTTAAAATCCATAACAGACTTGACATAACGTTAAATCGCATAAAAATAACAATGTATAGTTTAAAATTTTAGTACCATTATTTAGCATAATAATTAAATCCATAATTATAAAAATTATTACTTTAAAATTAAAAACATGAAAAGCCATAACTATAAAAATCCATAATTTTAAAATATATAGCCTAATCAAGGAGACCTGAAAAGAAGGCGTTGTTGGTATGATAGTTAGTACGTCTTTCTAATTGACTATTATTGCGCTATTTTTACAAAAGTTTTAGAGTTGAAACTGAGATGAATGAAAAGTATAAAATACTAGCGACCGCCCGCGACTTCGTCTGCGTGGAAAGTTTTTATGCTAACCCTCGGGAACAATTATATTTTCCTTCTCTGTACCCCTGACAACGTGTATGCAAAGTTTCATGATGATCGTTTCAGTAGTTAAGACGTGAAGGCGTAACAAACAAACAAACAAACGGACTTTCGCATTTTTAATATTCATATTCATCGACCTTTTATATTACATGCATATAACGTAGGATATTAGATGTATTACCATAAATACACAAAAACAACGTTGTTGCACAACTTTCTGCATAAAAACAACAAAATTCAAAACTTAATACTTCATAATATGTGCACATTATAACTTATCTATTACTAATTATTAAGGTTTTGCTTAATGCCGACGCACCAGTGGCACGATGTTAGTATTCAGTAATTACTTAAGTATCTTTTGTATTTCATTGTAAATGAATATTAATATGTTTGTATGTGAGAATAAATGTCGTTAACCCTTCAACGCCCGGAAAATGAGACACAACGGATATTCCATTGTTATCCGGCCGCATGCGGCTGCTCGGGCATTGATGAATTAAGACTATGTAACTAATGCTATTTTTCATGAACCAAACTGTGCTATTTATTATTTTTACTTGAATACTACTTATATTCAATAAGTATTTAAAAACAATTTTATCGGAAAAATAGTACGAGTTTACTTTTCAGCTACAAAATCAAGTGCTTAAAACTGAGATACTTTACATTTCATAAAATATATAGTACGTCCGTTGACCTCGAGGGCAACCCTCATTTTGTTATCTGTCCACACCATATTCGGAGGCCGACCAAAACTTCCCGTCGATGTTACAACGAAGTTTGGAAATAAAGTATCTATTCATGTATTTAAGCTCGATTGTTCAATAAAATAGCGAATCTGGCTGATTTTACTTATACTGCGAAGAGCTCACTTTGAGTTTTTGTTTCCTACAATGTTTATGAACGCCAACACTAAATTATCTCTTATTTTTTTCTACATATTCTAGTTGCTTTAGAAGTATTTCAAATATCAGCGAAGATATTTGAGATACTTCCTCTTCTACCAACAAACACACTTAACAGTCGATTGAATAAATTAAATATTTTAAAGCAATAAGGGTCTCTTGTAAATAAATATTGACCTTTTGTTAAAAATGCAACTAATGTTGCGTTTGATAAGATAACAGCTTTGTTGACAAATACATAACATAGCTATATATATGTACAAAGCCACTCGACGACCTCCGTGGTCGAGTGGCTTTGTACACCGGTTTTCAAGGTGTCGCCATCTCTGAGGTCCCGGGTTCGATCCCCGGTTGGGTCAATTTAGAAAAACGAACTTCTTCTTCTTCTTCTATATTGACTCAGGTCTGGGTGCTTGTGATACCACCGTTGTCTCTGATTTCCATAACACAAGTGCTTTAGCTACTTACTTTTGAATCGGAGCAATGTATGTGATGTTGTCAAATATTTATTCTTTATTATTTATTTATATAAACTAATCTAAAATAATATCTTAAATAGAAACATTATAAATCGTCATCGAAATTATAATAATGGCTTCTCAAATAAAATGATTATAAAGTTTGAACGTTGAAACCTTAACAAATCACAGTTCAAAGTTAAGAAAACAGTTTTTTACAAAAAAAACTATATTTGAAAATAATGAGTTAATTTGAGGGAGCCAAACCGGCATCTGAAGAATTTCGCCAAGGGATCGAAAGCGGACTGTTTACGGCGGTGACTAAGATCCCAAATAAGTCCAATGCTTACCATAGCATCATTGGTTTGTAAATTTAAAGTATTTGCTGCTTAGTTATTTGTCCGTTATTCGAAGCGCTAATATTATTCTAACGCCTTTTTGTTGACGGTTGTATTAAGGTATTTCGTTTATTCGTGTTTATTTCTGTTCATTTAGAAATGGAGTTTATTTCCTCCAAAATATGTTGAAGAAAATACTGTTTAATTTGAATTGTATTTTTTTTAAATAGTCTTGATGTTAAGTAAAACAGTATCAAATGTGGACATATTACTTCTAGACGGACATCGATCCAGTTTATTCCCACATGGCAATTATACATAATAGAATCATCTACCAAATAATTGGATTTTCAATATTTAGGTAAAACTGCTTAAGAAATGGGTCATCGACCTTTTATGTCACATGCGTATAACGCAGGTGAAAAGATGTAAACTATGCTGTTGCACAACTTTCAGAATAAAAACCAACAACATTCAAAACTCTTATAGTCCATGTGAAGTGAACAAACTCGACAGCTACGAAGTTGTGAAAAATATTTTGATGTGCATACACATGTAAGCGTGAAATTGGCATCCGGTCGCGGTATTCAGCAAAACTGCGAATAAACTCACCGCACAATAAAAGTGCACGAGTCCCATCTATTAACCAGTAAGTTTATGGTCCCCATTGCGAGTGATATTAAACATTCCTTTTGTAACATTTATTTTTATTACTAACAACGTTAAAGCCGGGCTCCCACCCGATATATTGAAAACTCACCCGGATTACGGCAGGCAGATCGACCTCTGCTTTGCACCAATATCTTAGGCGACGATTTTCCCTATAAACACATCCGCTTTATATTTTCCTTATACGTTGAAACTGTGTATTATTGGAAACTCTGTCGGACCTTTGCTATCCTTCTGTTCATGTCTGCATCATTGTTTAATACTATTATTACTTTTCCTCGTGTTGTCTACTCATTCTAAAACATTTACTTCTTAGGGTAAGACTTATTTTGAAACTCAAACCGGCTTCGTTGAACATTATATTTAATTTATATTCTTACAACAAAAGCCGTTGATAAAGTTTTGTGGGAAAGTTCGCTATTATAATAAGTTAGCTGAAAAAATATTACGCTATTATTTCAAGTTAAAGGTATGCCAGACATACTTGTTCCTCAAAATTAAAAATTTTTAAAAAAAATTAATTTAAAAGCAGAGAAACCTTTTTCAAAAACTTGTAAATAAATACAAAAACAGCTTCAAATTTAAACAGCTCTAAAAAGCAAGAAATAGTATTCAAATCATTGGATACGCATATAAATTTTAATAAAAAACGTCCTTCCGAAGCACGGAGGAACATCTTGAGATAATAAATTTTGGTCACCCATCCCATGACCAGCATGCTATGGTACCGTTTCCACTTGATGGTGAACCTAAAAGTTGTGGCCCGGCGCCGCCACAGTCTATGAAATTTTGATCACCTAGAAAATATATAGGCCAGCCTTGCTATAAAGCCAATACAATTCCGCATATAAAGACAAACATAACAACACAACGTACTCACAAGAATGCGTTATATTAACACACACACATACCCCCTTATATTCTAATCATTCTTCACGATGTTTTCATAAAAAAAATCTCGTTAAAATATCATATTCAGAATGAACATTCAATTTGGAAATAGGATTCGATGGCGTTATAAATATAAATTATATCAAACTCATGCCTTCTCGGAGATAAAGCGCGGGATATTTTCCCCGTGAACATTTTATTGATTTTGTTATTATACAAACGTAATAAATTCGGAAAAAAAATTAATAATCAACACAATTAATTTAGTTGAATCAAAGTAACAAACTAATTTCAAATTGCGTTCGAAAATCGTTTTGTAAACCATATAGCCTTTTCGAAATCAACGAAATGTTGCAACATCGCACGGAAATTGTGCTACGTTTTATCAAAACGCTTCCGATGGCGACCGCACGCCCGCGCCGTGATAGCGAAGTTTGCATCTGTGAGCTTGCCGCAGCCTCGCGCACGGTAGGGCTGGCAATAACAAATCCTATTTTAACTAACCCAGTAAGTGAAGAAAGTTTGAAATGTGTACAATATCATCAAGACATTCAGGTACTTATAAAAATAAAAGCCTATTTCACTTTTAAAACGAATAGGTAATATACCTTTAAAAATATCTATTTATCTATAAATTATGTTTTAAAAAAGTTGGTACATTATAAAATGTACATGGAACCCAGCCACTCCAACAAGATGAACTCGGTTTATTCTTTATGGTAATGGTATTCAACTGTTAACAGACTTTTTTAACTGTTTTATAACTTACATTCTGATGTAGACAATACATTTTTCGGATTCATCACGCTTGCTGTAAATAATCCTCAAGCTTTCATTTTTCTGTCAGTCAGTTGAATGGAAATATGAATTTCAATTTTAAAGTAAATAAGCTATTTAGCTTCTTTGTGTTTTCGTAGCATCGCTAAAGTAGGTCGGCTAAACAATCTTTTGCTGTCGTATCTGTAAATACTTTAGTGTACATAATACACTAACAGGTTCTCTCTTTATTCGCATGAAATTATACATCTTAATATCATGGCATACTTCTTCTAACCCTGATGATAGTTACGCATAATATTGATTCGGCATAATTGTTTAGGCATAATTTTTTTAGCATAGCTACTGTAAATTCTAAAGCATAATTTTATTAAAGCATCATGTACGGGCATAAACTTATACGCCGAATAATAACTGAAGAGCATACTAAAGAATGTCGGTTTTCATAATAATTGTCATACATAGTTCAGGCTAAACTGGTAAGCTCCAGTCTAGTATAATGAAATAACGTTACAATTGACTTGTATTGGTTTTAATCCACTGTAACATTCTGTTGATGGATGGATGTATGTATTCATATCAACACAATATTATAAATCAACCAAATACTTATGAACCAACTTGACATGAGATGTGGTTACCTAAATAGAAATAGCTATGTATTTGTAAAAGTTTTGACCATCAGCCATTTTTATTGTCCCCACTGCTGGGCACAGGCCTTCCTTATAGGTGGATACGGATGATGGGCCATAACCCACCACGCGGGCCCAATGCAGATTGGTGGGTGTTAACGACTGCAAATGCAGCCGGGACCAACGGCTTAACGTGCCTTCCGAAGCACGGAGGAGCTTGAACCTTTGCGAAAGTTGCTTAACCTCCACAATCGCTGGGCCAGGCGCTAAACCAATGCGCCATCGAGCTCCTAAAAGTTTTAGTATGCGGTTATTCTAATTTAAAGGCTATGTTAAACCCATCACAGATAAATGCTACAAAAAAAATATTCTTTACATAAAGTTTGAATTTGATAACTTTACATAACATTAAGAGGATAGGCACACATCAGGATTCACTTCCCGATATCTAGTACCCGCATGTTAAAGATAACAAAATCTAAATCTATACAACTTAACGGTGCCTAAGCCCATATAAATAGGGTTGTCTATATAAGAATTTAGATTTTTTTTAGTATAAAAATTAACTCCACATTGTTATTTTAAAACCCACATATTGTAATATCACAGCTGTAAACATCGATTTCGCTGTCTGTAAAAAAAACAAATATGTAATTGCTCATATTAAGTTTTTTGCTGTCATTAGGTAGATATTACACTCTAAATTCTGAGTATTAGGCATAACTCCTTAATGCATTTGCTTTAGTACAAAATACAAAAGGCGCTTTTGTGTAAAAGCAAAACTGTAAAACCATTCTCCACGGGTTCGGAAAGCGATAGGAGCCAAAGAAAGCGTTACGACATTTTATGGTAATATTGATGGCAGCCCTGTATAAGTGTGCTATATTGCCGTTAAAATGGCGGGACCCACGTTTTTATAGTGTCGCAATAACACCCTCAGAGCACTACAATAATGTGCGTGCGAAACGTAGAAATTCACCAAATAGTCTTTATCACGGCTGTTATTGAGGCTGGTGCGCGGGACGACCTAATAATGACCTGCGCTTAATGTTAATTGCCATGGCCAGATAAGAAATCGCGTCTTACTAAGAAAATTATGGTTAATAGATGCATTTTAGTTGCGGAGTTTTCTGTGTTACCTTAAGCTTTTATATTGTAATTAAATGTATTGGAAAGCTTTTTTTTAGTTAAAACTAAAAATCAAAATAACAACCATATGCTAAAAAAGATCAATTTTACTAACCACACGAAAACAACTCTAAGTTATGGTAAACTTTTTGTAAGATCCTAAATAAATTAATAAAGAATTACACTACTGCCAGTGTCATGGCTCCGACACCCATTACCGATAACGCGAAGTCGAGACAAACATCGATGAGAGAGAATACATCTGTTTTTCTTTGGTTTGTCGCATTGTCGCACCAGACTGACAGGCAAAAGACTCCCACATTGCTTATCCTTTCTGAAGTTTGCGTCAAGCATTTTGCACTCGTCAAAAACGCTGTCTTTTGCAAGATCCACCCACACAAGAAAATATCCCTTTGGTTCGACTGGCAGAATCCAGTGAGCTCAATGATACTTGAAATATAATAAGCTATATTTAAATTTGTATTCTTGGGAAGAAATACTTTTGCGTATTTAGTCTCTTATCAACAAAAGTCATGAGAAGCTAAATTTTCTCTTCCGCATTTATTTCATTTGATTTTTGATGCAAACAATGACCAGCACCATCAAATAGCAGATTAAGCTGTCGACGCAGCAATTATTGAATTCCCAAAATCATTTCCTGTAAATTACTGCCGAATTAAATCCATTAACGTTCCTGAAACGCAGCCCACTGGAGCGGTAATAAAATTTACGAGAAATAACGATGCTCAAAAACTGAAATTACATTTATTTTCTTGTAGACTTATCTGATGGTTAAGGAAGAAAGTAGTGCATCAGCTGCTTATCCTCCTAAGGGACCATGCAAATAGGGGATGAAAGTTTATATCAAAGTCTGTCAGTTTCAAAGTTAAGATCTTCAAATTTTGTATTTTAGGCTGACGATTGACAATATATGTTGACGTGTCACAGCGTTTTTGATAATTTTACCCCTGAAGTGGTGAAAAGCGGAATGAAGTTGTGTATGGTAAATCTTTCATTTTCAAAGTAAAAATCACTACATTTATTATATAGGCTTATGATTGAAAACTAAAACAATGACTCATTTATTAATATTTCCGAAAATCAACCCCCTTTATTAATAAATATCAATTTCGTGCGAAGTGATAGATACTTTCGAAGTGGTTTGCATGTTTCGTTTCGGAATAGCACGGCTGTAGTTGTAAACGTTTCAAAAGTGGAACGAGAGCGGAAACGGGAACGAGAACGAGAACGAGAACGGGAACGGGAACGGGAACGGGAACGGGAACGGGAACGGGAACGGGAATGGGAACGGGAACGGGAACGGGAACTACTAATATCATAAATGTGAAATTTTAAGGATGTTTAAATGTTTAGATATTAGTTACTCAATTACTAAAAAAACGGCGGAACGGATTTGGAATGTCACACAGATTCTTTTTATTCCGGTCAAAGGTTCCTTAAGGATTTTCCGAATATCCGAATTTTCACTTTTCCTATACTACTTACTTGTTTGCCAGGAAAACAGTAAAAATTTCCAAGAGACATAATTAATATTTTTTTTATTGTTTATCACTTTAACCGAATGAATACCTACAATAGAAGACAAAATTTGATTCTATTCTAGGACCGTGATAAGAATCCATCCAGATTGTCGAATTATACCCATTCATTTCCAATTTATTTATGGTTGTCTGCTTCTAAAATTGATCAATACCCTTTTGTAAGGTATTTTAGCTTTGATATATAATATAATTTATTGATTATTATACAATGTTAAACTTAATTCATTAAGAAACGGAAAATATACTTGTTTTAAAATGTAAATATGTACCTACTTTCTTGTATTATGGTGTATTTAAAAAAAGCACAGGAATTTTAAAGTGAGAAAAAACATGAATAGCGGTCGCTCAACACGAAAATATGCCACTCGGTAACAGACAATTTAGAAATGTCATGAAAATGCGCGTAAATCTTATCATTTAATGAGACAATGGAAAAAATGGGGAGGGAAATGTTAAAACAGGTCGTTGGAAGATGACGTTAGAGCAAACAGGGGGATGTTTTTGTTACCGATCGGCTGTTCAAGTGTAACATTGACAGATGTATTGTTAACAGAGACAATGGCGTTGCCCGAATTTGTGATGACACGCCGCTTCTGTTAAAATATAATATTTGGAAATTAACTCCTTTTTGGATACGAACGCGTTTCCAAACTTTAGTCAATCTAATTTTGCTATTTAATTAACAATTTCCAGAAGATAACAACGAATATCTTTAACTAGAATTCAAAACGAAAATAAAACTTGCTATACTAGTCTTAAATAAAAATGAAAAAAAATATCAGGAAATTATAATTTAATTACAAGACATTGTTAAGAAAGCAGATTAATGACTAGCTCCGAAAAAAAAGTGGATGTCAAAATAGAACAAAAACAATATTTAATATTAGGTATAGGTACATGTGTAGAAACAATGTTTGATATTAAGCATACATATGTATAAAATCATGTTTGTGTCACCAATACCCAGAGCCAAAAGAAACAATTTTGTTATTATTAGCTAGGTATTTTACGTCATCGAAATATATAGCGTGCGCTTCGATGTATTTTGCTTGAGTAATAGCAATGTCTTAGGGGGCGAAAAATCAAAAAAAAAATTATATTTAACGCTGAACGACTTGTGTTTGCAATTGTATGATCACTTTTATTAATAATATAATAATATTGATATTAATTCATCATTTTGAAATGCATATAATTAATAGAGAAAATTGAATATTTAAACAAACAAGTTATAAAATTGTTAAAAACAACACTAAACACAGCCAATCAAGTATAAGTTTCAAAGTGAAGTTAAAAAATAAATAATGTCATACGTTTAAAAATAAATTGTCACCGCACATTTACAATAACATTTGCTTTATTTATTAATGAATATGCATTGTCTTCAGTTTGTAATTAAACTTATGACTATATAAAACACTTTAACACAATCAAAATAAAGCAGCACACAAAACACAAAAATTAAACAAAGGTTGCTATGGCAACAACAGTTAATAACACCAACTGTCAAACGTCAAAATAAATGTAACTTCGCAAACAAAAGAGTGTCGATTAAACATAAACGCATCAGATGCACTTACCGCAGAGGGCGCGAGGGAGACGGCGCGAAGGGTTTTAACTTTTTAGCGCGTGGCACGAGCGCAGCGGGAGCCGCGGTTACCGCCGATTCATTAGAGGAACGTGGAGGCTGTGAGAGTCACCCCCCGCGCGCGCCGCCGCGCATGTGCCCGCCGCCCTCCAATCGCGGCCCTGTTGCTTCTGACGCGCGACGTCAAAATGCAAACGCTATGAATACGCTTTATCGTCTTGGAATCGCGATCTGCGTTCAGATTGGAAAGTTTGAGACGTCCTTTAATAGGATGGTTGTTTGTACGTATAATCATTTGAGAACCATTTTTTATTGCTACGCCTACCCCAAAAAAAAAAAACATGATGATCCGTTCGGTCGAACTAACCTTTTTCGTAAATTTTCAATGTTTGCCAAAACAATTACTTACACCAAACAAAAAGAAAAAATAGAATTAAAGTCGGAAAGCATATCTTATAACAAAGCTTAAACTTTTGAATTAACTTTAAAGCGTAACTGCATGAAGCACTCTCACTTAAATATGAATAATTTAATTACATTCATACCTTCATATATCATCATGAACGTAGCAGCAATTTGGCGTACGGCTGTAGCACAAATCTTAATTAAAATCGCAAACAGCCTTCAGCGCTAATCAGCTTAAATAAACCGTAGTCGCTCACCGTGCAAAACGTTGATCCGATTCATAAACAAAAAGCAAATAATATTTTACTAACTAGCTACTTTGTACCAAAGTAAATGAAACTCATTTTAGAGCTCGGTCTCGCTTTTGTAACGCTTAGATTTGGTTCCATCTACCTGAGGCTTTGGAAGAGGCGATCACAAAAATACACAGTTATTTACTTTTCTTAATTTAATGATTATATTAAACTAGGGGCAGGCCGCGACTTCGTCTGTGTGGCCCAGGTCCCACATGCACTTTATTTCTCCATTACACCCATGACAATATACATTTTTGCGACAAAAGTTTAGTGGTCAATTGATTCAGTGATGAAGCGTGAAAATACAACAGACACAGCTAGACAGCGACTTTACATTTGTAATATTAATATGGATATTACCATTTTCTGAAAAGATTTCATGATGTTTGAAGGCCTAGCATTGACACAAAATTATCCTGCCAATGCTACTCGCACAGATTTTAAAAAAAATAAGAATTATTAAAAAACACAAATATTATAAGAATTAGAATTTACATCATCAAGTTGACTATATTCAAATTCCGAATCCTTGTTTCTTTTTAATTTATAAAACTGCTATTGGTTGGTAACAACGCAAATTCCTCCATAATTCTGGCTGTTTAAAATGTACAAAATCTTCCTTATGTCCAACTTTTGCCCACTAAACCTCCATCAGGACCGTACAAGCTGAATCTAAATCCCTTAAATACGTTGGCCAGATATTTATGGCGTAGCTAATAGCATGAATTACTATCAGGGCAACTTCAAAGAAGGTTTTATGTATATGTAATAAAATGTTATCGACTTTGTAATTAATTAAATTAACTTTTTCGAGTTTCCATTCCATTCTATTTTCGTAAATTAATTCAAAATCATTCGATTAACTTTTTAGTTAAAATACAAAGGTTACCGGAAGGAGGAAGCTTTCCGGAAAATGTATTAAAATATAATTTTATCTTAATAAAATTATTTGAAATATACTAACCGTCATTATGTATATTATGCTTTTCTTTCAGTTCTTAATGATAAGCCTCGCTGTCATTTCGGTAAGAAAAATAATCTGATAAATGAATGCCCTTGAGCATTTCAACAGATTCGTAAGATAAGGAAAATTGTGTACAGAAGAAAATATTCAAAAGATATCATGCAAGAATATCCATTTATATTTATTAATGAAATAACTAATTGCAAATTAAATCGAGAGAGTAACTCTATGTGAAGATATAACAGAAAAAGTTCATTAAACAATTAGCTTCCCTCTTCTCTTCTGCCCGAAAGAACTTGAAACAAATTAATATGTAAATTAAAGAAGAATTAACCAAGTTGAATTATCGTAATCCCATGCTCTGCGTTACATCAGAAAATTAGGGCTTATTTCAGGCTCAACCTTCGTCAAAAGCGGACAAGCTAAAAGTCAATCGAGCAAACGGCCCGACGCGCCCACCACCATTTATATTGATCTGGATTCCATTGGTTCAGCAAAATTTTATGAAGATATTCAAATAAGTACAGTAAGTACTGTAGACAATCCAAAAGTCAATTTTATTGTAAATGATTTTGGAACTACTTTCAATATACAACAAGACACAGGGTCTTGATAAATAGTCTACTTTATTTTGTTTATTAGAGAATCGAAGGAACTGGACCAAACCAAACTAAAGACATTAAAAGGGTCAGCCATAAACGCAGGTGTGTAAAATCAAATGTAGACCTAAATGACTGTTGGGTCGAAACCCATTTGCTTAATCCGCTAAAGGTTACGTTCATAGATATACGGCACGCACGCACGCAATGCTAACTTTCTAAATATATCTCGTGGAAAACAAAATTAGCACATAAATAAACATATTAATCTCGATTTTTTTATCATACTGAAAATATTATTGATAATAATAAACCTACCTATAAAAGAAAAATAAATTAGTATTATAATTATGAAATATGTTCTCGTCAAGACCAAATTAACCGCAGATTTTTTCGTGAATACAAAATGAAGTCTCCTATATCCGTAAATTCGTTACAAAGTAGAATGCCTTACGTCAAACAGTGTAAGCTTGCGTTAGTCTTCAGGCCAATGGTTTTCAAAGTATGTTAGTTTCTTTTTAAAGAAGAGAACGTATGCCTATACGAGAATGTCAACGTCAGGAAAATTAAACGACATAGGAAGTTTTTGCTTAGTTGTTTTCATAAAAAACGAGTTCTCCCATATCGTTATATTTTGTGACGTCATTTATTTATTTATCAAATAAAGATGATTTAACGGAAATATGTAATTTCTAAAAGATGATTAATATAGACAAAATATATCTCATGTTGGTAATATTGTTAATATTGGTTAGTAAAAATGAAAATCAATTTTTCTCTATAAATATTACTCCCAAAAAGGATGCTTTTATTATTATGTTTTGGTTAGATTAGAATGAACTCATGTGGGTAATCAAGATCGAGTAATTCCTTTTTCCTTATGAGAAAATATCGGTGAGTACCGTACATAGGTTGAGAGCCACTGACTCAATGTATCGTTACAGTATTCAGGAGCAAAGACAAGCACACAGAGCACCTTTGCTCGCGGCAATTGTACTTCGACTTTAGGAATTGAATCCAACGAGTTAAATCCTACTGAGAAATTAATTTAGAATCGTGATTGTGCCAGAGCCGTGTTGGAACCAGATTAAATGATATTGACTTTGTAAGGATCCTTTGTTTGTTGCCTATAGTTTCTATTAGTTTTAAACCATCGATGAGTGGGTACAGATGAATACGTCCAGAGCAAGTTTTAATATTAACGTGAATAAATATTGTAAAGATTGCTATATCTGTAATGCGTAATAAAAAATCAACGTAATAAACGATATTTGTTATATCCATGATAATACAGTGTTTCTTCGCGAAATAACTACTACCTATATATTTAATATAATTTTCAAATTCATCAAACTTCTTGTGCAACAACGACTTGAAACTAAACTTATTAAAAAGTTTTAAATGTGAATCAAAAGCGCAGATTTCGTTATAATACGCCGTCCGTGGGTGTGGAGGCGAACATTGAAAAGGGACCAATAAAATATGCAGATTTGACTGCGACCGTATTTTTCTCAGTGTAATCTGCATTATTCAGGCTTTGTCACGAACTTCGACAGTTTAACAGCGTTTATCTCTCGCCTTGCAAATTGAGCTACGACTTTAAGACAAACGGGAGTCACTTTCATTATCATAATGGACCTCGTCCAATTCTTTGTTGGTAAGCCAACGATGGATTCATGCTGATATTTGACTACTGGATTGCCTTTTTTCAGGTTCCCGCGGGTACGAATACTCTTTCGCCTTTTTTGTTGGTATGACATTCGATTTCTCGTTTACTTTATTTCAATGCATGACTGGGCTTTCTTTGAACTTCGTATGATGTTATATCTGCCGTCGTAAATACGATCATTCCTATTTCTTTACGTCTCTCATTATTCATTTATGAATGTTGACCTTTTCATAATAAAAGTGACTTTGAATACGAAATATAAAACATTATCTACTTTTAGCAATATTTTCCAACTAACTTGGCAGAAATAAGTGTTTACAGAGAAAAAAATAATTTTCTTTAATTTCATGGTTTAATAATAACAATACCTTTTATAAAGGTTTCATGTGGGACTTACTTGTTAAAACAACACGCATTTCAAATTCTGTGAAGCTCCCATACCAATCTCGGTATGAAAACGCAATTTACGTGTATTGTAATTTATCCGTGCAGCTTCTAACGGACAAGGAACGGCGCGTGTCCACTAGAGCAAAACTAATCGCTGATAGAGTACGCGCTTGCCAACGATTCAACTATTGATTTGCTGCCAAGCCTAATACTGGAACGGTGTAAGAAATGCTCTCGCAAACTACGTATTATAATGTCAATTGCCGAACAATTCAAAGTTCTTAAGACATGTGTTCATGATCACTACAAAAGTAAAGAGTTGGTAAGCGCAGTAAAATACAGCATTCGTAAATTTAAATTGTTATGGTAACAAGTTTGTCTGTTTAAATAATGAGACACTGAAAAGAGCAAAAGTGGATGTAGTCCGAGAAAATTCTATAATTAGGGTGAGATCTGAACTACGACCACAAATTATCAAAACAATAATTCCAGAACACTCGTTCCTTTGTGGCAGATATATGAACTTTGTGTTAAAAAAAATCAATTTGATGCAAGAGATGTTTCTTTTAATCAATATCAAGCGTGGAGTTCATAAAGTGATTAGAGTGCTACGACGATTTACAAGGCAAGCACGATGTGTGATCGGTTCGCTATTTACATCCCTTTTTACAAAAAGGCAAAGCAAATACGTATATCTTGTAAAATACATTTTGTAACACTGAATCTAGAGGTATCTGATACTTTAACTTTTCTTTTTTTTCTCTCGCGGAAAATGCCTCTGCATTGGTATGCTAAGGCATTATTATTATTATTATTCCCCCACGCGGGAACACGGACTGCCAAAACTAAGGGTCTGTGCCACAGGTTCTGCTTAGATTCCAGTTAAGTTACTTGACAGATAATTTTAATTTTAACCAGAAATGAGTGCTACGAGTAACTGAAACCTTTGAAACAGAACTTAAAAGATCGAAATTAGTACTTCAACAAGATATAACAGTTCTTGAAGAAAAAACATTCTTCTGTGATTGGATTAAAAGTAGCAGATAAGAAAATTATATCGCTAAATTATGTTACAGAGATTCATTCGCCATGCCACGCCATATAGAAATCCTCTGCCCCACTTACATAATATAATGTAGCTTGCATTTAAGTTCTAGAATAAAACTTAAGCGATACATTTAAGCTACAAGATATCCTCCAGGCAGTACCTTTGTAAACTTTTAGGATATGAGAACTTGGAATAAATTTAATTATTTAGGATGAAGCGCTGTTGCAGTGTGTAAAACTTTTTAAACAATGCTTTGCTTATAAAATTTTCTCAAAGAAATTATGAGACTGAAAAGCTTTGTATCATATTCTAAATATACACAAATCTTGATAAGTATTATATACTTTTCTTTTTATTTAACATCACCTAATTTTTTTTTTTAAGAAAATCGGATCATGTTTTTACAAATGTTCTGCCACAATATTTCGTAAAGTAGATCATATTTTAAAAACTTCTTTTAAACAGACATAACTTTACTTGCAGAATTTAATAACACATTTCGCGTAAAAAAAATATAAATCATCATTATTATAAGTTATTTCTAAGATAAATAGTGGATTCATGTTAATGGCATTTTCATTGGATTGAACATGCAATTTCACACATTATTGAAATGCGAACTGTGGATTCCGGATGCAATAATTCGGAAGAGCAGTCAAGCGAAAGTTGCGGCTTTGCCATCAGCTTTAAAACGCAGCAGTTTACGTTTGAAGAAGGGAGACACATATACTGGTTAATCCGTTCTTTTTCTTTCTAAATAATATACTAGAAAAAATACGACTCGCACTAGATCATATTCTCGGACGGGAATCGAACCCGCGACTGTTGGATGTCCGGTACAAAAATCTGGTTGTCAAAATATCTGGAAAGATATTTCAATTGAATGTTGTGTAATTCCTTACATTGATGAAATAACGCTGACTTGCAGCTTAAAAGTGGGATATATAGTATAAGTAATTTTATTCGACGATAGTCGTATATTTTCTAGTACTTATATTATTTAGCATTGTATAAAAATAGCATTGCAAATGCTAAAAATCTCAAATTCAAAACTTGGCTATTATTGCTTAACGTGCATTTTATTTTCCGAAGTGTCGAAGGTGGTATGGAGCTAATAGCTAATGGCTTGAGCAAAGCTGTTCCGTAGGGATTTATGACGAGTGTGGAAGCGCTCGAACGTTCGTCGCAAGGCATGCCACTGACCACATTTACATCCCCGTTGCTGGGTTGACTGATGGCATGCATAAAGTACACCTCTGCATCGTGTGTTATGCTATGCTGCGTAAAAAGCATTGAGTTAAGCAAAATATTTTATAGAGATATAAGACTTATGGCCGAATACTAAAACGTCACCTTCGAGGGGCTCTCAAACATCGTCTTGGCGCATTAAATGTCAAAGATACGACAAAAACAGCATGATGTTTGAGCGCCCCTCAAAGTTGAGTATCGTTTGAGTCATATACTTAGAAAAATTTTCGCTGCTATTTCTATGGTTTATGTATTCGGCCAATAGTGAACTGAATAGTTATTTGAATCATCTATGCAAGTTTCCATTTATTTCCCCTTAAAGCAATGGCATTATTTTCCCCTCTGGCCGCGTGGTCCGATTATCATATTATGGCGTGACTAACTTTTTACCCATGAAAGGGACACTTGAAAAATTAGTAACTAATGGCTTCGTAGAGCTGTAGACCTCACGTTTGTAACATTTTTAAACATTTTTTTGAAATGGCTGAAATATGATATCTCCGTTATTTTGAAAAGAAATCAAAAAACTGAATCGACAAAAAAAGCTCACAAAATTTCACGAGAATCGGTTGAGAAATGCGACATGTAGAGGAGAACAGACGGACAGCCGGACAGCTGGACAGTTGGACGGACATACAAAACCATTTTTACCCAAGCTGTAACGGAGACGCTTCGCGGTTGTTCGATCAGTAAAATAGGCTATTTTTCCTAGCCTGAAATTTCTAACTTAATTCAGAACTAGTTCAATTCTTTCATCCAAAAAAATAAGACAAAGAAGAAACCGGTTCCACATCCACACACCATCGACTTTTAATGAAAAGAACTGAAAGAACTCCGGGGGCGACTAAAAAACTTTGAATCTCAGATTTGTAGCAAAAAATGTGACAAGTCATCAAATCTACATATTTTATTAGACTCTCCCTCGTCGACTTCGACCCTCTGTTGGTCGGGACCGTTTGCGTTTAGTGACGTAAGAAATTAACAGTTGATACTTATATCGATACTTTTTTGATGAATCTCATCTGAAATCATAATAATAACTAGTGGCTCTGTGACCTGTGCACCTCGCGTTTGTGACATTTTTGAACAGTTTTCGAAATGGCTGAAATTTACTTTTTCGAAAAATTTCAAAAAACTGGCTTGACAAAAAAACTATATAATTATCGAAACTGCTCACAAATTTCACGAGAATTGGTTGAGAAATGCGACCAAGGACAGCCGGACGGACATACGAAAGCAGAGACGCTTCGAGCTCGCTCAGCTAATAATAGGCATAGTGAATTAAAAGTGACTCAAAACCATTTCGCGTAAATTATTAATATTAATCCGGAAAAATTGCAAGTGTAAGCAACACAAAATTACCTCATACATACATAGACATACATAGACTTAATTTTAATAAAAGGAATTTAACACATAACAATAGCTTCAAAGAAGCTCAGAAAATATAAATTTATAAGAATTCCCTTGTATTGCAAAATATCCAAATAAATATCTCTTACTAGTTTAGCCGTCCAACATCCAAATTCTTTTAAAACTCAATGGCGTTTATTAAATAAAACCTTTAAAGGATTTTCGATATCGACACTCTTGTGAGAGGACGTCAATCCAAGTCCAATATTACAGGACTTTCAAATAGGTATCAACGCCTGCCGGCGCGGCGGGCGGGCGAGCGGGCGGGCGGCGCGCGGCCGGCGACTGCGGTGACACTTCATAAAGAACACTTTTATACTCAAGCCTTTTATTTATGATGCCCTTTCACATCTTTGGCTTCGTTTTATTGTCTGCTTATAGAAGATCTGTTATTGAATTTCCAATTTAAATTTCTACATTTCATTTTTGTGTTCGATTGAATCTAGTCCCATTATTTTTTAACAATAGAAATACGTTGCTAGTGAATTAAATTTTTGTTTTAGGTGATTTATTTAATAAATTTTATTTTTATTTGCCTTTGATTGCTCGAAATCTTTAATAGCAAATTTTAGCGAGCAAACTTAGTTGATTTCATTATTAAAACTGTTGTCACTCATATAAGATTGTCTATATTTGCACATTTCAAACAATATTTAAGCTTAAAATTGACTCGTCAGTAAACACTTCATCGTTTCAGTATTGCTGAAATGTGTCTTCACTCAACTTCAAAGCTACAAACAAAAAGGCAAAGGCTAAACAATTAAACAATTGAGCCGGTACATCTTCACAATGCGGCATAAAGAATTAAAAAGAGTTGCTATATATTATTCAAATTCAGAATGGCGGGTCTTTTTCTGTGGAGCGGGGCGGTTGCGCGGTACAACGCTCCGCACTTCGGGACGTGACCGAGTAGACCCGAACATTGATATAAAATTGTAGACTGGAAGGTGCAATTGTCACATAGTCAACACAGCAAAAAGACACCGCATTACAACCTCGTAATATAAACGTAAAAGAATGATACTACTTTATACGAAACACTGATTCGAATGCTTCAACCAAGTCACATAATATCACAAGACAACGAAATGAAAATATGTTTTGTTACATATTTCTCCGGCTCTATTTTTCTGATTGATGGTTGGAATAAAACTTTTCCGGTGTCACTATTCTGTCCTATTAGGTTATGTTGTCTGTTATTGTCAATCTCGATCTATCTTTTAATTAAAGTGAGTGAGATAGGACAATTACGATCGAACTTCACTTCAGGTAAGTTCGTTTGATCATTTAATTATCTGGCAGAAAAAACTGACGGAATTCACTGATGATGACGATAACTAATGATTTTGTGGTGAAATTAATTATTCTTTGTAGCAAATAATCTTAAGACTCCGGCGAGCAGTGAGCTTCCCATACAAACGTAATACCAAAATGTTTAGTAGTAGTAGTAGTTAAAATCAAAAATACCAAACCAAATAAAAACTAATGCGATTTACAGTTTTGTATGAAAAAATTAAATTGGCATTTATTTTAAATGGGGTTAGTTTTTTGGATTTTTTATTTAATAGAACCCTAGACAACTACTGTCTTATTCCGAATAACATCACACGAAGAGTTAATTTTGCTCAAATTACAAATAATTTAGGCATTACGTTTGTATGGTAAGCTCACTGTTCGCCGAAATTGCGTTACCCTACTTTTCTACAGTTAATTGCAACATTGTAAAAATTAGTTCATTTTTACATTGTACAACTATTGCACAATTCTCAATAGTAATGACTCCCTTCCAGCACATTTTAATTGCAGGTTAATGTTTTATTCCAGCCAGTGAAACGCCACGAATGGCTCGGGACCGAATTACTTCTCGCAAAAACTGTACGTTGGAAATAATGGTCATCCGATTCAATCCGGAAACATGTAGGTACGACGGGCTTTTCATATTTTAAAATCAATAATAAAAAATGGGTTTTTAAACTTGACGTTCAAATCGATTTTGCTTTTATCAATTTTATTGAAAAACATTTTTTTTTACTGTAGGTACGTGTATTTCTATTTTTAAAAAGTCCATAAACAGATCCACATTTAAATTAAACTCTTTCGAAATCAGTCAGAATTATTTGAGAACTAACAGCCGCCAGCCACTTCGTCTGCGTGGACAGTTATTTTTCTATCCCTCGGGAACAGTACTTTTTTCGGGATGAAACCCTATGTCCTTTTCTGCACCCTTGACAACGTGTATGCAAAACTTCATGATGGATGATCGGTTGAGTGATTAACACTTTCGTGGACACAAGAACCACGTGGCGAGTTCGTAAAATGACAGTACAAAATTCCATACAAATTTTTCCCCCACCTATTGACGTAGTGTCATATTATGGCTTAGATTTGAGGTGCGTCATCACACAACGTAGTATTGTAATAGTATGACAGTACGTCACTTGACAGTGTTTTCTAGTAATAATAGCTTATTTTAAAAATAGTTATAATACTCATATGAAACCGATATGTATTAGTAGTTGCTATTACAATTATTGAAATAGTCTTAACATTTCAATTTTGTGTGTTCACACACAATGTCATAAGACGTAGTGTCACTTTCCAAACATTTCCATACCCTGTCCACGAAGGTGTTAAGACGTGAACGCGTAACAAACAAACAAAACTTTCGGATTTATGATATTAGTTAGGATTAGGATATAATAAGTACCAAAGTAAGTTTGCTATTATAACTAAGCTTTACTCTCTTCAAGTGAATGTCTTCTCTTAACAATAAATGCTGTCACCTCATAATGCTAAGGTTATCTGCGGGTGGGGCCTAGTCACCTGTAGCTCAGGTTCCTCTGGAACCTATTTCGGGAACTAGTCTCTTCCACTAAGTTATAAAAAGTTTATCCTAAGCCACTTATTGTAAAAAGAGAAAATAAATGCTTTTTTATTATTATTATTATTATTAGTACCTTTAATCTGTCCATAACGCTTAGTTACATACAATTTGTTATTACAGAAACAGCCTAGGTTTCAGCCAGCCGAGTTACACACAATATCAAAAGTGTTAGCAGTATTAAATGGGACAGCAATGTTCTATAAAGGACACCTGCGGTCTCATAAAAAACTTCACAAATAGCACAAAATTGCTTCACAGACCATTGGCTGTTTTCATTTCCTACGGAAAAACTTTTGCAAGGTGATTCCGAATTATTTGACGCTTGCAAATGTTTGCTCTCCACCCTCGTCACGATAACGATCGCTTGACTACGATTAAACACATATTTTGTAGACTTGAGGTTAACTTATGACATGGGACGCCCCCTCTCATGGTTCGCAATTTTATAGTAACTTTGTTTGTTCAATCATTTTGTGTTATATCTCACATGAATTAAGAAAACTGTAATGAAAGGCTTAAGACTTTTTAAAATAGAGAAAGTGAGTTAATTTATAGAGGGGTGGAGAAGCAGGCATACTATCAAGGCATTAGAAAAAAACAAATTACTTTCTTATCGCTCACCGAGATATAAAATAATTCTTACGTGATATAACTAAATATAGTAAGTATATCAAATAGTTAGAGCCCTGTCTGTCGCATTTGTAGAGAACTTTATATGAAATCAAATCTATTAATCAAGTTTTACTATTTTAAATAGCTGTTGAGTACCTACTGTGATATTACCAAATGACTAAAAACATAATGGAGAGTTATTAAATTTAGATTTTTCGCATTCACAATGCAATTTTTATATTAAGATAAATAATATTAGAAAAAATACTAGAAAAACTCGACTCACCCGTAGCACCTCAGACGGGACATTCATCTTTATCGATTGCCAAAACATCTGGAAAGATGTTTCTTTCGAATGTGGGGGTATTTCCTCACATTAATGAAATTGCGCTGACTTGCAGCGAAGAAGTTAAAAGTACTAGAAAATTTCGCCGCTCCCACTAGCGACTTGGTAGCATAATTGGTCAGTGCAATGGGCCGGAATCCCAAGGGTGCGGGTTCGTGTCCCGTCTGAGGTGCTACGGGTGAGTCGATTTTTTCTAATATTATTTATCCTAACATAATGGATAGCCTGTGAAAAGTTAATTAATATAATTAATTCAGCTTAGGCTAAAGTTTGAATTATTTATGAATACCGGAAGCTACATCGTCTGACGATAGTATTTCTATATCATATGAATGAATGAATAAAACTTTATTTGGTTACAAACAAAGTTTACAAAAAGAAAACATTCACTTATAAAATAAATGCATAAGTTAGGTATAATTATGTAATAGTAACCAAAAAGACAACCAGCTCAGCTAACAATATCATGACCACTCAGGATCACGACGCTGATTTTCAGCTATATCTATATCGTTTAACTTCAGAATACAACAAACGGGAAATTTAATGTGACAGCCACATAAATATCCCTCGTCAAACTCACCGCAACACCAGTAGTTTGATGGCAACAATTATTGGTAATATAGAATATAGTGGTGACCTTGTCAGAGCCACAAGCGGTTGGCAAGTTTGAGCGAGTTCACAAGTTAGTTCCGCGGGTTCCGTGGCCGAGATGAACCCCAGAGCGACGAAGTTTCGGCACGTATTGACACAAGAATGGTGTTTGATGAATGCGAAATATAATCTTCGCTGTCGTCGTGAACTTCGTGGGCACAAATTGTGACGTTTGATATCATACTCGACTTGTTTATATGTTGATTGAAGTATTTACAAGAATACAGTGATATATGATAGTACTAAGTCTACACAGGAATTTATCTTAAAAACTATGTACTTAATTAAGCCAATTCTGGTACCAATATTTTGGCTGTTGTAAGATTCAAACCACTAGCTTTAAGTTTAGTCTGTCTGCCATTAAATTAAACATAATGTAATTTCATGAAGAATCGTATTTTATCTAACTTGTTCAAATAAAATTATGTTAAAAATAAAGGATTTATCACTGACAATACTTTTGGACACTTTTCTCAAAAATATTAATTTTCCCTTAAAAAACAAATTGTTGCACTGTACTGTTATCATATTTTCATTAAATTAATAGACAAACAATATACAGAACTGCAAATAGCATAATATTTCAACAAGCGCAACCTATTCTAACATTTTTATATTGTTTTTATTTCAACATAGGTAAGTAAACCAGAAAAAACTATTTGAAAAGCAACATTAATAATTTTTATTCTCATGATGAATGCTTTTTAATGCCTTTTGTGGAGACAAGCGGAGTAAACGTTCATCAGAGACGCACGACTGAAACTCCAGAATTCGGATAACTCTTCTCAGCCGAGATTTCCTCAAAAGATTAACTGTTACTGCGATAATTTATTGTTAAAGGACGAACACCCCTCGAATATATGCCGTGGAGCGAGAAATTAGTTATGTATAGCCTGACAGAATATTTGAGATATCTTTCCAGGACACTTAAATATATTTTACATGCTCTGGAGAGGCATGGCTTCAGCATAATTATAAACTACTCAAAAGAAAATAGGAGCCACTATATGGTTTTCCATACAATCGAGCTAACTTCTGAAAGGTATTTTTATGATAAATTCAATCTGATTTTATAGAAATTTGATACTGTTCGAAAACTGTAATAGTCAACTTGCGAACTTCACTGTTGAATTCACTGTATAATTTCTCCTATTCGCCGTGTTTCAGAATAGAAAGAAATTGGAGTTTCATACAAAAATACGCAATTTTTTTTGTTTTAATTCTAACTGACATGGCGAATAGGATAAATTATACACTAAATTCTTCAGTAAAGTCCGCAAGTTGGCTTATATTAGTATTACAGCTTTCGAACTTCGTATTTTTATAATAAATTCAATCTGACTTTCGAAAAAAATCAGATTGAATTTATCATAAAAATACCTTATAGTGGTAAAACCATATAGTGGCCCCTATTTTCTTTCCAGCAGTATAGATACTTAAATACTAGACAGGTAATTACAATTAAAATTCTACGCGTGGTCTAAAAGTCGAGTTAGAAAACTTAACACATTACCGATGTGTATCAATTTACAAAACAAATGACTATCGAAGAAATCAGAAAATGGTTGAACATCATTTTTATAATGCATTTTTTGTCAATGTAGAAATAATAAACTCCCAGATATATTACTAGCACTATCTTCCACTTCATCGTTAATTTTATTGTTCACTTACTTCCGTTTATCACGTTACGCGTATTTCTCACTATGTGTAAGTGCCTTTAGGGAAACGTTTTGCTTGCTTTCCAAACTTTGTTTCAAAAGTGGAGTTTTCATTATGCGAATTCATTAACACTGCATTGGAATAATATTCTGAATTCCATTGAACTGTGGACTAGAGTAGTCCATGGAAATCGAGCTGAAAAGTTGGATGGAAATGCCTTTTTGCTTTCTCGTTCAGAATTCTCTATTCGAAGCGTACTTCTGATTTGTTTTAAAATTCCACTATTTGAATTTCGAACTATAGACGTAGATATTCAAGTGTGCATTTTATTGTGGGCCGACACGTGCGGCATGAGCACTGAATTAATATTATGCATAAGCTGCAGTTAAGAATATTTATAAAACTTACGCACACTGCTTTCATAGTTTTATGTGTGAACGAAAAGTGAACGCATGGTATTTGTAGCTCTCTCTCTGTCATACAAAGTTAATTCAATTCAGATGACTTACATAATGTTTTGCCAGATATATTTTAAAACCGCACTTTTCAGTGTTTTGCGAATTTGATCATCAGTTTATTCTTGCAAATGAACTCCTCATGTTAACTAGTTGAATAAACTTGACTTAGTACCTAACGAACTGTATAACGCTATTCCTGCTACATACTACTTTACTTGTGAACTTCGCAACTTCAACACACAAAACCACAAACTAATACCAGGACTGGTTCTTATCATGAACGCTATTCATACACTTATGAATAATTTTATGCTTGATTACAAATATATGGAAAGTATCTTAGAATTTTGCAACTCTATCGTTTATATAAAAAAAACTTCCAAAGACTGCGAAGTAATACCTACCCGAAAAACGTGAATATGTTAGTATATATTTTTAGCTAAACCGAAGCTTAAGGCGACTATAACCCTCAAGTGGTGCCATCATCTAAATTAAATTTATTGCTCGCTAAGTACATAATGTATCGAAAATTCACATGTCCAGATTGAAGCTAAGTTTCTATAGTTTATTTACAAACAACAACCTTATTAAAATATAGGTTGTTGTATTAGTAGTAGGCAAAAGTGCTTAAAGTGGCCACTTCTAGCTCTTTTGCCTACTACTAATACAACGAACTATATTTTACTGAGGTTATTGTTCGTAAATAAACTATAGTGAGCAGGACATAGACCATTATGGAGCGGGAATCACGATTATGAAACCAATTTTCGTAAATCACATTATGATTGGATTGGATATCTAATTAGACTGGATGAAAAGTACTTCAAAATGGTAAATGTAATGTCTTTGCAACTTGCAACCATCAAACAATGAAATTCAATCACTAATTAGTATTAGTGTTAGTATCTAAGGCGTCCGAGCGTACTTTTATTTTATGTTAATCTCTAATTATCACACTTGATTCGATTTTACAGTGAACCTAAAATACCTAAAATTATGATCATAATTCACTTCGTACCATTTGGCCTATAAACGCTGCAATCCCCAGAGGCCACAACAAATCTAGCTGGAGTGCACAGACACTCATCTGACAGCCATCACCGCATCCATTAACGTGCTGGTGGCGCCACCGAACTACCGCGAAATGGACAGCCTCTTCGAACACTCTCTTTTGACAAGATTAGGGACACACACATTAGCTGGCTTTTAGACGGAAAATACAAAATTATTATTTTTAACAGAGTATTGAAAAACTATTAGAAAATTTTACCACTAGTAAAATTAAGATCCCGCACCAAACCAGGCGCCATAAACACTCACTCGCTTACTAATAAAGATTGTATAGCAGATGTATAAGTTACACAGTGGTGACTCTCTGTCTATTAAAACTAATTAAGTAAACTATTTAAGTTTGACATTCCAAAAGAAAGGGACAAAACACTGTGTTTATACATCTGCTATACAATCTTTGTTAGTAAGGGGGTTTATCTACATGATTCTAACTAAATTTTACTAGTAGCGATCCAGTATGCCAACGGTCGCGGGTTCACATGTTCGTTTGAATGTTTCCTTTATATTCATTACTTAAAACAGAAAGTAATATCTAGGTATGACATTTTCATAATGTAGTTTTAGACAGGAGCCTTCTCAACTAACTTTATGAAAGGTGAGGCAAACATTTCATCATTATTTAAAACATACGCCAAGCCTGGGAATAAATGAGAACTTATTGCAATGGCAGTGCACTGCAGTCTGCTGCTTCTCGACAACAAATTACTAGGAACTAAATTTAACGAGCGAAGAGCAATTTTATGAATACAAATATTTTCAATAATTTTAACGAGAAAATTCGTTTCAACACAATTTACAGTCCTAATAATGATAAAATGCATGAAGTTAAAATTCTTAACAATTTTTCTGAACTCATGAGGTTCAGATCGAACAAAACCATGTTTAGGTGCTAAGTTAGAATTTAAAGCTTGAAAAAAATAATTAATAGGGGCGCCACTTTCCATGTTATTAGTGTTATTGTATGGCAACTTTCTTGCTATGTTATAATACATGTAATTCTTGAATCATAGTTTTCGAATAAATCGTCCGAAATACTTTTATATCCTAAGCAGTTTGACCATCAAATAAATGCAGAAAGAATTCTTGCTTAACCCATCTACCACACAAGCTAAATAAACGCAGCGCATCGCTTAACGCCTGGCAACGGGAACAAAAAATGTGGCGAACTTATTTACTGCTGCCTCCATCGGCCTTCCAATCTACTAAACGAACATTAAATCACGCGTTAACTTGAAAACGTTCATACTTTCAGCTTTAATGTGTTGTTATTTTTAAAGAGTATTTAGTCATTTATTTTATGTAATATTCACTACAGTCATTGCATTGGACTGATGAAAAATAGAAGATTTTACATAATTGAAAATACTTTTATCGCTATTAAAATTATATAAAGACCTTCTATTTTTGATGGATTGTAGATTTGACTCTACATCCTCCATTATAAACACATTAAACCTAAATCATATGATCGAAGCTATAAACGTATATTATATAAATTATTATAGAATTTCATAATCTCCTAATAAACATAAAGTACTTACTGCTGAATTACACCAGTACAGAACTTAAGTTAAAACTGATTTTATTGTGTTTAAGGTTATAAGTCATGTATTTAATTGCCGTTTTCTAATTAATATCCATTATTCTATGGTAATCTTCTTTACAGTAATGGAATAAAGCTAAATCTGACCCGCAGGAAATTGAAACAAACAGTGTGCAGTCAATCTGCGGAACAAGTATACAAAGACGCTCTGCCATCGAGATGTGAACACACAAGCATTCGGAGCCGGTAATCGAATCGGTAATATGTATGCAACGTTTTTACACAACAAGGCCTGTAAGGTATTCGAAAATACCTTGATATTTTTATTTTGAAGTGCAACATAACAGCACATAATCTGCACACTAGCACCACCGTTAGAAAAAAATCATAGTGCTTAAATAAAGACGAAATTGTGAATTATCTCTCTGTAGTACTCCAAAGAAGCTTTTTGGTATTTTTTATAGCTTTAACAATTAACAATATTTTCTAGCCTATCGTTTAGTTTAAGGTTTTTTTGCGAAAAGGCCACTTGTTTTAACATGAAGTATAAGGAGTCAATAATAAAAATCAACAAATTGTTTGGTATCTAAGATATAACAAACTTCAAAATAGAATACTATTTTTTCAGATAACTTAACTAACTTGGAAAATATATGGCAAAAAACGAATGGGTCTGTAGGACCCGGCAGCGAGTACATTTATGTTATAAATTGAGGCGCGTGTCCCGAAGTGTTAGTTAGTGGTGAAACAGCTAAAGGTGGATGCGTACTATATCCGGAACCTTTATGTAATAAAACCGAATTACGCGCGGACGAAGTCGCGGGCATCAGCTGGAAATACGCGTCAAATTCACCTCAATTAAGACGTTATTTTACTGAATTTCTTGCCGGTGGTTTTCAGTGCATAGTGTTGCCATCGTCGTAGATGGCGTAATTATTAATTTTGATATTAAAATAACATCCGCAACAACGTGAGAAAAAAATCTATAAATCTTACAGCACCGCTTTAAATATTTAGTTAAATAAATCAATTAATATTCATCTTTTTTGGACTTCAAAAAGAAGGAACTTTTGAAGTCGATGCCAAACAAACAAGTACCTAATCTTTCATGATTTGGCTTCGATAAAAACTAGTTTGGTTTGGTAAATAATTATAATAACGGAGAAGACATATTTTTGATCCTTTTGAGTTTAGTTTTTTGAAGACGGTTTTCTTACTAAAAAAAACCATTACCAATGGTGTTATCATTTCACTCGTTTGTAATTGTAACTAAATATAAATAATAGTTTTACAACGTTATTAAAAGTATTTTGTTAGTGTTTACCATTTAATTCAATTAACGTCTCTTGGTTTCGGTGATGTAGATCCGACCGGCACACTAACGACGTAAACGCTTACAACACCGACCTCCAGGAAATTGAAACAAACACTGCAATCCCACGAGATCGTATATAAAAGGAATTCTCAGCGCCTGAAGCCGAGCCTGCGTTGTTTCTGTAAATTCTCCCGAAGACATCAAATTCAATTCCAGCTTTGATTTGAGTTTTATTTTTAAGTAAAATATTAAAATGTAGGTATTGGTGACGTGTGAGATGATCATTTTTTTGAGTAATGAAAAACGATTATCAGCCAAATACTCAAACTATTCATAAAGTAAAGGCCATCTTAAATTCAAAAAAGTTGTGATTTGACAGAAACTTTATGAAACTGACAGCTTCCTTAAAGTTAAGGAGACCTTAACCAAATATTTAAACTAAGAATCTTATGAGTATTCGGCCGTATGTAAGGTACTTGATACAAATAAAGCCTAATACGGCCTATATAATATTAGAGAACTCAGATACATAAATTCAACCGGAACACTACTTCATGGTCACGTGCATACTTTAAGCGGGTTATAGGAAGTGCATGTCTGTGTCCTTAAAGTATTTTCCCGATTGGATTTATATCTGAGTTTTATAGTATCGTAACCTACGCTCTACGTAGGCTTTATTTGTATTAAGTATTAAAACATAATTTATACAAAACACAGGGCAGCTATATCTCAACGCAATCTTTCTGCCGACGCAACTTGTGTGGTTTCACCATTATGGATGTGTAAATCGGCCTTAACGCTGTAACGCCAATTCAATATCTTTTGGACTACCTATATAGAATGATACATTCTATTGCATCATGAAAAGTAGCAACGGGCAAGCAGTCACAGTTGAAATCACCCTACACTTAAGCACGAGTATCAAAACGTGTATAATAATATTTAGTTGGAATGGAAATGAAAACACGATCCAATTAAATAAACCTGTTGTGCCAAAATGAATACAACGGAGCACTGTCTCGTTTCGTTATGATGTAAAGTAGATACGAGTAAGCCTGTGCATCGTAGCAACGCGAAACTTTGAGATATATCGGCGACTAGGGCAAACAAACTGTACCGCCACAATACCAACACTTGTGTAACAGCGAACCATTTTAACCGTACATCTCTGTTTTTAATTTCATACCTTATGTAACTTAGTGCTTAATGGTGCAAGAAACAGGCAAGCGTAACAACAAAGTTTGCGACTTGAGGCAGGCGAGGCATACACGCCGCGGAAAGATAAGGACATGTCATATAAGAGGCAACCGCCTAAACTTTTTGACCGAGCGAAGCTCCTTCATTTTAGATTGGACCGAAATGATTTCGTATGTCTGCCCCGCTGTCCGTCTATTCTCCTCTACAGGTCACATTTCTCAACCGATTCTCATGAAATTTTGTGCGCAGGTTCTATAATTATACATATTTTTTACATCAATAAAGTTCAAAAACCCTAAAGCCAAGTTACTTATACAATTCCGTGCATACGGTTCATTAGAAATAAAACACTTTTTACGGATTACAGCGCGTGTATGTGTGTTATTTTAGAATTATTTAGTTTGGGTTTATTGGTTTTTTGAATTCCGAAGTCGAAGTGTCGAAACGTCGGGAATTCAAAGAACCCAAACTAAATAATTTTAAAATAACACCTGAATTAATCATATACGCGTTGTAATCCGTAAAAAATGTTGTATTGCCAAATTACTTATTGATATTCATAACAATCATGAAAATTGCAACTCATTGGTTACTCGACGCAGCTATTCATGATACTTTTCCCCGTCGCTTCCTGGCAAAGTCACATATAATACACAGATATCGTCTGTTTGACAGTTCAAAACAGAGCGCACAGTCCCAGTGCAAAACGACATTTTATGCAGTGACACCGTCGTCGGCGTTCCGATGCAAAATAAAAGTTGAAACGATCCACGTCGCAACAGCCATGGGTATTGTCACGTCAAAACAATATAAAACTGCAGATTGATTTAGCAGACGTTTGGTATTTCGCAGAAATATTATGTAGTTTCTTGTAAAGTGGAAAAGCTTAAAGTTTTTTTTATTGTAAGAAGTGGTACAGTGTTGTTTGATTCATAGTTTATACCTTCGTCAACACAAACCAATGTTTTTTGTAATATTGCACAAATTGAAACTTTTAACTTTATAAAATACTAGCTCCCAAACTTATGGACCATTTTTGATGCGGTTTTTTATGCATAGTTAAAAAGATCTAAGTATACAGACGACGGTACTCCTAAACCATTGATCCGATTATGATAAAACTTTGGTGAGTTGTTCTGCTTACGACCGAGAAGGTCCCTGGCTAAAAAAACGGAGCATTGCAATACGCATACCGGGTGCAGCTAGTTCTAAATAAAAAAAATTCTTCTGTAAAGAAGGTCAAAATGTCATCGAACATAAATAAATTAAGGTAATATGAATATCATACATAACTACTAAGTAATGTATTAGCTACCAACGAATATTAAATACGAACAGCACAGAATCGTGGTTTGAAGTTTTACCGAGGGTGCCCGTCGGATAAGTATTGCTTCCTAACGCACATATGGAGTGTTTGCTGACAGAGATTGCAATATTATGTACCAATCTCCAGCGTTTCCGACGAAAGTGCGGCTCGCTACACTCCTCACATTGGAAATATTACCCTATTGAGGTTTTAACGTCTATTGTGATCCGAGTTTACAAGCTTTTGAATAGCATACACGTACTAGTCAGGCGCAGATCTTGGAATTTACTGATGCATTTCGGTTTGAGCATTTTTCATGTTTTCATATTGCCTCCACATGCACTGTATTGAGCTAGCTATTGGAATACGTGGGGCTGAGAAAACTAGATTTTCTGCGTCTCCATGTAGGAATAACATTCTTGCAGTTGTTCAGGATTTCGTTTGAGCTTTATGCTTTTCTTTCTTACCCATTATATGACTATTTGTAGCAGAATATATTTTTAATTATGCCTTTTTATTTTTAAAAGATAATATAGTTAAAGGCTTAAAAGTGTGAAACTGGCTCTTATTCGTTCTACCGACCTCTAGTTCGTATTAACGGCTGCAGAGGCGAAAGCTCTCGCTGCTTCAAGAGGTTGGCAGACTCGCGATGTTTACCTACGGATCAACTCTGCTTGAAAGCCAGCCTTTGTCACAGCGTCGGGTGGAAACTAAAGTTCACTTCCCAGCCAGTTCAATGATACCGGTTCTTTTGATGAAAACAACGGATAACCGATTTAAAGATGCCTTAAGTCCTTTAATCCTTCCTTCTGTAAAAAAATTGATATAAAATTATTATGACCTCCGTGGTCGAGTGGCTTTGTACACTAGTTTTCAAGGTATCGCCATCTCTGAGGTCCCGGGTTCGATCCCCGGTTGGGTCAATTTAGAAAAACGAACTTTTCTATATTGGCTCAGGTCTGGGTGTTTGTGATACCACCGTTGTCTCTGATTTCCATAACACAAGTGCTTTAGCTACTTACTTTGGAATCGGAGCAATGTATGTGATGTTGTTAAATATTTATTTATTTATTATTCTATGACAGAGACCCAAAATTTGCCCTAGGTATTTCTAGTTAGTGATACCGGAAAACGACGGTCATTAATAATTCATTGAATCGTGTTAATACCATCTGAGTCCTAGTGACATGATTCCTTCTAACATTCATCTGGTTTCAATATAGAAAATAATCCAGGCACCCTAAGATAATAAATAAAAGTAACTTTCTCCGTCTTACTCACAGAGAGAGTTGATGTTTAATGCATTTTTAACAACAATAGACTTAAAAGGCACCGAATGTGCCAGTAAATAGGTTTGTTTAAAAAGAGCCTGGATCAATTGGTCCCAGTTAAAAGCAAGCCTTTGTCATGTGGTATGGCACGAACAAAAGTTGACTCGGTTGCAGTAACTGCAATGAAACTGCTTCTGCTAGGAAATAATCGACGCTAAAATGGCTGCAACTAACCGAATCGCGAAAGTTTTTTAATTTTAATTGAGTGTATGAAGCTCTGTAAAATTTATTGAACTGTTAAAACATGAAGATAACTTTATTCGTTAATTTTATTCAGATCCATTTAAAAGTTAACTTTAGTCATCTATATGAAAGAACTCATAAAGCCGTCAATTTTTTCTATGCTTTATGAATACTACTTATTATTTTCCTAGCCTTTTTGTAACTTTCTGGAATGAACAATGTGAGTCTAAAACTACTACAGCAAAAGAAACTGTGGATTAAACTAACAAATTTTTTATTTTTATTTTTAACTTAACTACTTTTTAACCGTTTCTAAATATAGCCGCCATTATCCCATATGAAACATTAAAGTTTCGGCATCAAACTTTTATGTATTGTTTTAAATTTCCATGGTTATTGACTTTATTAGAATAAACTATGTCGGGATTCACACATTTAATAAAAGACCTAGACGGAGGGTAGACTGATTCGTCTGCCAATAACATCTACCCGCACGCAACAATCGACAGTTCTTCCATGACCATAGCGCATGCAACTGCGCCGAAATATCGGAGCCTTAAAAAATAAACACGTAGGTACACACGACGGCACCTCATACTATACATGTTGATCTTGAGACCGCCTTTAGTCCCTACGTAATAAAAGCTGTTTTCGTAGTTTACCTGACGTGGTGTCGTGTGTACATGGTGTAAATCCCGACATAGTTTATTCCAAACTTTTATATTTTACCGTTTCGATTCCGTGGTTATTTAGTTGTAGTGGTCTGAAACTGGGTCAATTTCTTTAAAAGATCCGATCCGAGTCCCCGATAGCGAGGTACTTGGCACAAGTTTAATGTAGTGTAAGCAAAGGTAGTTAACGGAACGCTAAACCATAGTCCGACCGTTTGTCATAATACATAACATAACATACATATTTGAGACCTGCCCACCATGTAGGGTTGCCAACTATACTGTTAAAAACAGTATCTACTGTTTTTCACTACATTATACTTTTTACTGTAGAACAAAAAAAAGTATACAAAAATACTGTTTTCAGCAAGCATCACTGGTATCCATAGATCTTTTAAAAAAGTAAAACAGTAGGCATTGGGCGTTTCAAAAAATTAAAAAAAAAATACTGTTTATTTTGCTAAAATACTGTTTTTTTCCGACCTTAATATACTTTCTACTTTATAAAAAAGTTGGCAACCCTACCGCCATGGTACAGTTATCATAGTGGTTTGAAAAACTGGCAATGTTAAAGGAAAAGCCTTTATCGGGCCTGCTGGAAGAAGTTTCAAAATATAATAATTTGTGGCTTATTGCACTACTTCTGTCCATTAATTTTCTGTTTGTTTAAAATTTTGTGTTACAAATTGATAAATAAATAAATGGCTCTTGCAAAGAACGAACACAAACGGTCACCATAATATTAAAACCTCGTTAACTATCTTTCACTGAAATATTCTTCACTTGTGTTCAATTAAGTCAAGTAGACAATTTTCTCGTTCCATATGGTTTCTTCAAAATACTTGGAAGGCAGAAGATCATTTCATATTACATTGATACATAACTATATCACACCGTATCGATTTTTAAGAACCATACAAAAGCCACACAAATACTTTGCGAATATGAGTAGTAGTGTACGTACAATGCGATTAAATTGACAATAGACAGTGATCCGCTGCAACTTCACTCGAGAATGTATTGCAAAGAGAAAAATTTACAGTTAAATACATCGTTTTGTACCGCAAGCGCTCTAAAGTTGCCGCAGATCATAAGGTCGTCCCTGTGTGTGAGTAGAGAAATTTCATTTAACTTCTCACAATGTTTTAGACCCGCTTGCAGTATATGATAGGTAGGTGTTATTGTTGACTCATATAAAAGAAAATGTGAGCCAGGTAAAATATGAACTTTAATATTGCACTGTTAAATGACCCGCAAAAATAATGCAATAAACCTTATCATTTGTCACATTGAATAAAATGGATTGCAACAACAACGCTGCGGCTGCGAAATGTAATTATATCACCATTATTTCATTTCCGACACACCTTGCCGTTACAAAGCTTTGACCGGGCATACAAACAACTCGCGGACGCAATAAGCTCGCAATTTCGGTTGGTCGCTCGACAAATTTACCAACTGAAATGAAGTTGCAGAGGTCGCGACACCCGCAACCATACTGCCACAAAATATAAAACAGACAGAAGAACCGGTCAAAAAAGTCGTGGTTTTCCGTGCACGCCCACATTGACAATTGTTAGTAGGTTCATACACCCGTATTCACAAACATTACTATGAGGTCTCACAATGCCAGCGGACGCACAGCGTCCCCAACTACCAATCACACGTTATACGTAAAACAAACGAACCAATCACAGAGCTTTATTTCGTTCGCATAGGCAAGGGTCGTTTGAGTATTGTTCTTGAATACGGGTGTACATCATTTGACAAAGAGTTCCCAGCGAAACAAAACAAATGAATACGGCCGTGTTCGAATACGGCCAGAGCGGACCTTCTGAAGACTTTTTGTTTTTTAGTACGGCTAGGAACTGGTTGTCAACAGGCCACGTTTTATTACTCACATCACAACTTTTGACATTATAAGACCACGAGAAAACAGGGAGATGCTCGTCAATTGTCTAATTAGTTAATAGTATTGCATCAATACTACCTCGTAAAACTTTTTAATAATTAGGCAGTGTTTTGCTGCCTTTTTTCCAATCTTACGCACTGTTTATTTTTATTAGAACAAATTGACAAACAACTGAAATAATATCCTTGTAGCAAATCGGTTGTGAAGTGGTTGTTGTGGACCAAATGTATTATTTGATTTTAAAAATGAAATTTGGTTTGTAGGTATATTAGGACCTGATTAACATATATGTTGCTTCGTATCCTGGTCAAAGTTTCCCTAGAGTCCACGAGCACGAAGGCGCGGGCGGCCGCTAGTCAGCAATAAAAAGGAAATAAATTAATTTAAGCCTTTATTGGTTTAATGAAATATTCGGGTAATACTATGCAGTACCCCCGCAAATATAAATAAACTGAATTGCATCAATTAAAGTTAATGCTACACGGCTGCCAACCGTGTTTCAACCAAGGTGACCTTGGTTTCAATCGACAAAGCTTGTATCTGAATTTGGTAGTAAACCTCCAAGGTCACCTTGATTGGAATGTGGTTGGCAACCGTGTAATAGGCACTTAACACCTACGTCCAAAACATAACAGTAAACGTAAACAGGTTCAAAATAAACATTGTTAATTTTAAGTAGGGCTAAAATCCATAGCTCATTTAATTCTGTTAATAAACTGGTGTCGTAAAAACGTGCGTGCATGCCGTAAAGTGCAACCCGTTACCATTTCTGGGGCCGCCTGTCCATTATATACCTATTGACATTTTCCAATGGTCAGGAACAAAAAATTCTGATTTTTTTGTAAGTTTAGATTGTTCAAAGATTCGTGTATTCTCTTCTGAACGAGATATTAACAAATTATGTTCTTACATAATTCAAAAAAATTCAAAATTCAAAACTCGTTTATTCAGTCTAGGCTGTTACAAGCACTTGTGAATGTCAAAGAAGCTACGCCATCGGTTCGCAAACCCTAAGCGGGAGACCTTGTAACGAGAAGAACCGGCAAGAAACTCGTCAAGGGCTGCTTTTTTCTCCCTGTATATTTCATACAGAGTCGTCAAAATTTGAAAAATGAGGTCGGCATTTAAAGTGACGTCATTTTCCATTACAATAATTAACAAAGTTAACATTCAATGGGTAGGTAAAATAAATTTCAACTAGTTGAGAAATTGCTGTCTACTACTCGATAACTAAGAAAATCATTGTATAATATGAAGAATTAGCCCTTTAAATGCCCTTTTCTCCAAATCACACATGCATTTTATACACTTCAAAATGTATGTAATCCAACAGAAATATTACATCTACACTAAGAGTTGGAAGAGCGAAAAATCCGGGCATTACATTTCTGGAGGTCGGCATTTACCAAGTTCAAAGTCCTTCCTCTTGTCTGATTCCTCCATAAACACGTCTGCTGCGGACGTCTGTAAAGAGGTTTTAAGATAAAAAGCACTTGCCGGAAAAGCTTGTACTAAAGGTTACCGGATGTAATGGGCGTGAAAGAGATGACATCAGTTGCTGTGGTGTATTTTCATAAGACTCGTATCGGAGCACCTATCTACCAACTTTATATACCTACTTCTTACTTAGGTTGAGACATTAATGGTACTTAGAACCACGCTGCCTCAAAATGTAATTTGTTTAATTGATCTTTTGATCTTTGCATTGTTTAGTTTTGTAGCATATTTTTAATATAAATAAATAACTTCCAAGTTTCGTACTACTTGTGGCCCTGTAGAGCTGTAGACGTCGCGTTTCTGTCATTTTTATAAATTTTTTGAAATGTCAGAATTTGTATTTTCCCCATATCCCCTTTATATTGAAAAATTACGAAAAACTTATTTGACAATAAAACATATAACTATAGAACCTGCTCACAAAATTTCACGAAAATCGGTTGAGAAATGCGACCTGTAGTGTAAAGAAGAACAGACGGACAGCCGGAAGGACAGAGCAGATAGACATATAAAGCATTTTTGCCCTAGCTGAAACGGAGACGTTTCGCTCGCGATTCGCGCTCGCTCGGTCAGTAAGGTCTTAAGAAAATCCTTTTTTGTACGAAGATTTAAAAAGAGTGTTATTTTTGATACTCGGGTTGTTTTGATTGACCGAGCGAGCACGAAGCGCGAGCGAAGAAGCGTCTCTGCTTCAGCTTGGGCAAAAATTCTTTCGTATGTCTCTTTCCAGCTGGCCGGCTGTTCTGCTCTACAGGTCGCATTTTTCAACCGATTCTCGTGAAATTTTGTGAGCAGGTTCGAAAATTATAGAGGTTTTTTCACAAGCCAGTTTTTCGAATTTTTGCGAAAAAAACACCCATTCGAAAAAAAAGATCAAAATTAAATGATATGATAAAAGAATAGTTAACCTACCAAACAGCACATAGTATTGCTTTTCAAAAGCAGTGTTAACCTCGTGGCGACATCTATTAAAATAATTTTTAAACAACAAAATTTGAGCGAGGTCTACAAAGTCTACAGCTCACTGAGCCACTATAGTTTATTTAACAACTGCGAACGTTTAATGTAACAAAACTTTTATCATGAAATATTTGATCGCTCATCTAATTATTAATGTAATGGAAGCCAAAGTAATGATCTCATTATGACCCAAACCGGACCGTTATAGTCGTATTTCGATATATCGATGCATCTGTACGGAAAAATTGAAAATTCCAAATAGTTTTTCCCACTTCCATTGCTATATTCTGCTTAGTTCTAGTATTACCAACGTACACCTATTCCGTTGCAGTCTACAAGCGAGTGTCAGTTGGCGTTGGTCGCGGTGGGATAATGCCTCTTCAAAGCGGATTATGCAGCAAAACGATTCCGCTTATCGCCGCTCGCCTCCTCACCGTCACTTCTGCACTGACTATGAATTCAGAGAAACACTGAAAGGACCCTTGTCTACTATCTTTTATTTTTTATAAGTATCACTTATCTTTTAAAAATTAATTTCTTTCTCACTAGCGAATTTCAAAAGTGGAAAAAATATTACTCGTTTTAAAACTGCTACGGAATATTTGTAGCTTGTAGCCTTTTCAATATTGTGGTAAGAATAATTCATTTTATATTTTTGCCATTAATTTTCCTTTACTCAAATTATATTTATTCTTTTGTCAATCACCGCCTGAAACGTTTTTTCCAAAAATATTAGATATTTCATAATTCATTCTTTAGTTAAGTTAACGAACATCTGTTTCTATTTCGTATTTTCACAAACAAATTGTTTTTGAAGGTAAAGTTTAAAAGAGTGTTTCCTAGGTACGTTCCATCTGTTGAATACTAGGCAGTTCCTAAATGATTGAGTAGAAAAACCATTTCCATTCCACTAAAAGCTGCTAGCAATGTTCACCCGTTCAGTTGAGCCGCGCGGTTTTTCAATGAATTGCCTCCTGCCACGTCCATTCTTAATGCCATACTGCCGCGCGTGCATACGTTATCTTGTGAATGTTCCTATGAACTTAGCGATCGTATGAACTTAGCCTAAGAACCACACCACCCTTTGAGTATAGGATTCTCTCAAAAAACTCACTCATTAGTCGTGTTACAACTGTTTTAGGTGTGAAGAGTTGGTGCTCTACGGTGCCGGTACGCCACCACATAGCTAACAGTCAGTATAAATAATACCAAATAATATACTAGAAAAAATACGACTCGCACCAGATCATGTTCTCGGACGGGAATCGAACCCGCGACCTTTGGATATCCGGTCCAATGCTCTGACCGCTGAGCTACCGAGTCACTAGTGGGAACGTCGAATTTATCCTAGTATATCAACTCTTACGCTGCAAGCCAGCGCCATCTCACCATTGTACAAGGAATTACCTCGACATCAACTGAATACCTTTCCAGATATTTTTAAACAATTGATTAAGATGAGAAAGCTATATAACTTTTTAAATTTTGAGATTTAAGCATTCACAGTGCTATTTATATAATACCAAATAGTATAAATAACTTTAAAATTCGCGGCAGTAAGTGTAACTTTTGTAAGCTCGCGACTAACGTTGAAAATAAGTATGGATGGTGGCTCTTATAGATACTCGTACTTTTTAGCTTACTTTGATAAAGTTGAATCTGCGATATCTCTCGAGTTTAGAAATATTATCGTTCTTTTCGTGGATTGTCGAACTTCAGTTGACAGCTGAGACAAAGTTGCGAATCAAGTTTTTATTCTCGTCGCCTCTATTGGATCACTTCCCGGAAGTTTTCTCGAGCCCTAAGGAAACCAACTGTTATTGATTTAAAACAGACCTAACTTGACGTGTCAGTTTTATTCAAAAAGATTGGACTGTGAGCACTTTTTTCATTTTATTTTGAGAAGCATTGATGGATATTTTTAATTAGCCAAGCATCTAATATGCTTCGTGTGTTTTTAATGCAATGTTTTGTCTTTTTAATATTTTCTAGTACGTAAGAGTAGCTTGTTTTTTTCTCTTAATTTTATGACTAAGGCGTAAGTACATTCTACTGGTTAAAATACTCGTAAATTGATTTTTGCTCAAAAAAATATTCTTGTAATTATTAAATTTTGTCAAAGTTATTAGGTGTATCAAAGATAAGTAAATGCCTTCTATTATTCAATTCATATTAAGTTTATCCATAAGTTAAAGAATTTAGCTTGCAAAGGCTTACTTATTCATCTAGCCGTTAGATAGCTCGCCCGACCCCGAAGCCTGGATTTGTACATGCAATTACCTTTTGTTTCCAAGGGATTTTCTCACCAGCTATGAAATATAAAACTATATATATCTGGCTCCGAGGAAAATCAGCTATACATGACTTCGTATCGTAGTAAGTGAAATTTTTGCTTTGATTTTTTAATATAGAAAAGCTAAACATTTTGTAAATTATTAAAAATCATCCCATGTTAGATTTGTTGATAAGAATAATAATAAAGATTAGGACTAGTGGCTCTGTGAGACCTCCCTTTAATATATATCCGCCATTTTGAAATTTACGAAATACATAAACGATAGAAAAATTATATATAATTATAGAACCTGCTCACAAGATTTCAAGAGAATCGGTTGAGAAATGTGACACAGGTTGCATTACAAGTGAGGGGACAACAGACCTCTAGAGGTCTTCCAGTCCCGGCTGTCCAGAGGGACAGCCAGACAGCGGGAGCAGCGAAAGCATTTTTGCCCAAGCTGAAGCAACTTTGTCGCGCTAACTCGGTCAAATAGCTTTGAGAAATGTAAATATCTCAAATTTAATAACATAAAATATCGTGTAAACAACGTTGGCATATCAATAATTACTCAAAGAAATATAACGTTATAGCTGAGTAACTCTTGAAGCCGATGTAATATTTTAATCTTATCGTTCGAGTCAAGTTTCATGTCCCTCGAGGAAAGTTTGATCCGCGGTTCGAGTTTCAGGACGAACGATGGCTTACAACTGTGACTGGGCGGACTTATCTCCACTGCCTCACTAGGGCAGATACTACTCACTTTGGATACAACACTTCGATATACAGTCAGCAGCACGCTTGGAATAATAACACGGGCACTCAAACTAAATCGGTGACTAATCTTATCTAAAAATAAATATTACTAAAAAAAAAACATCCTCCCATACAAAATGTATCGGTCGGTTGATGGACTTAGTATGGAAAGGCAAAAAAAAAATCCGTTTTTCGACCTATTTTCCTTGGAGAAAGTTGTTCAGATTAAGCACACCATCACCTGTTTCAGTATTGTTATTTAATTTGGTTCCACCTTATACGTATACAGAAGTTTTAGATAGTTTTTTTTTGATAGTTTATTCATGTCCAATTTTACAAGTCTCATCCTTTTCACTCTATTTCCTTTATCTTTATTAATTTCAAAAGTTGGTGTTAGAAATAAAAAAAAACACTTTTCATCATGCTCGTAGCAAAAATCGATTTTGCGCCAAAAGCGCTCCTTTTCGTGCTGGAGAGGTGAAAAATATATTTCATAGTACAATATTTTACATGAATATTAATCCCAACGCTTTTAACAGCTGCAAAGCTCCAGTTTAGCCACCGGATAATCAATTAACCGTTGACCGGGTGCATCCGGCTGCAGCGGAACTATGACGAGACACCGGATAAATGAACCGGAAATCTGCGACTCACGTAGTTATGGTTACTTTGACTAAAGCACTGCCGAACCGGTGCATAACCATTAGCAAACGAAACAATGCGAACTTATAAAAAACGTATAAACGATGTCGTCGGAATTTATGAAGGGTTGTAAATTAAATGTGCTATGTGGGAGATGATTACCTCACCTATGATCACCAGACGTCAGAATTTGTCCTAACATGTCAGGATTTTTTGGTCCCTGTCAGAATCCGACTGGAATTGAAAAAGTCCGGATTTTTTGAATTATTCACATTATTTATACACAGGACTTTTTAGTAGAAATTAGGATTTTTCTCAGGATTTTTTAGGTATACCATCTGATAGCTCTAACCACACCACATAAAAAAAAAACACATTTGTTCACCTGAATGACATACTTACATTATCAATGAGGACATTAAAATTTCCACTTTGTGCACCCAGGTGACCCAGGCATTGTCCATAACCCAGGCGAACTTAGTGTAATAATCCGTTTGTAGGAACTTTTTTTAGAGAAGTACCAAATGCAATTCCACAATAACTAACTAACTAGGTACTAAAAAGTAATTATAAAATCATTATTAATAATTTCATATTATTTTGAACGAGAATCATCACTTTTTTCTCAACTGTGGACTGAATAATGAACAAATTAAGAAAAGGATAGGCTGATCCTAATAAGCAGTTATGTATTATTATAATTTCTTGAGACAATGTGCAGGTCAACTCTGGGCCTATTGTTTCCTGGGCTCATTTATTAGCTGGACATCCGCTGATCTGAGACCTGACGGCAGACGGCATCTGTCATCGCCTTTATTTACGACGGTAATTTCCTGAACATTTATAGCTCGAATACGGAAAGACATCATGGAATACTAAACACACAACGATATTTTCAGTGTTAAAGTTAATAATATTAAAATTACTGTAACATACTTAAAACCGTTTCCAGATTTAATAATCTTCCTTGTTTTACCAGTTTAATCATGTTTTACAAGTTTACTCGTTGACTTAAGCTTGCATTTCCCACGATCACCAGATTCAGACAGAACCAGATTCTAGTTCCTGAACTCTACCTAACTTAGTGTAAAACTAAGCCGTCATCAGATTAAAAGTAGCAAGATTTGTACTGTGCAGTGCTCCAGCTGCTTACACTTTAACGAGGGCGACTCTCAACTGCCCCGATAAAGGATTCCCAGACATGACACCAACAAATCTGTTACCCCTTATCTTTCAATCCGTGCCCGGAGGAACTTAACCCGAATAATTTCCGAGTCATTAACCCACTCCCAACCGTCCTAAGCAAGATAGACAACATCTGACTTAGATCTGTATCGTGTGAATCCAGCGGCTTAGAGATTAACCGATCTAGAGCCGGTTGTTATACAGAATTGGAGTTATCAACCGCAGACTGAAGAAATCGTGCTATCTCCCCGTAATGCGGGCTTAGCCGAGCTCCAATCAAACTAAACAAACCTCACTAATGGTATTTCTATTCTGTATCCAGATCAGAGTTTCGTGAGCTTCGGGATTATTCCGTATCCAGACAAGGCGAAGTTATTGTCTTGTTACCTCAAACCTTAGAGCTGAACTACGGCTCTAGTTAGATTTGCTAACGCGGACTTCCTGATTGCACATAACTTGATTTCTTTGAGTTAGGTTCACCAGATGATCTATGTAGTTACCGTGTTGTTTTAGAAGATTCTAATGTATTCATTTTCTTTTATAATATTGATGAAATAAAAGCTACAATCTGCTAAACTACTGCTATTAATTTAAAAAAATACAAATTGTGAAAAGTTGTATTAACTTGCCTCAACACTACAATATCATAACAAAACAAATAAGTAATATTTACTTTATTTACATTCGGATATAAAATGGATCTTTGTAAAAAGGAAATCGCCGTATCAAAGGATCCAAAATCTTTGAAAAAAGTTAAAGACTGTTGAAATTTCTTTTAAAACACCTTGAATATACTAACAATGTTCTTCATATCGCTATACCAAGGATCCAGGCCAAGTCTGAAGCTAATATAGTGAACAGCGAGACTATTTATCTTGCGCGTACGTTATCACTGCTCGTTGCAGCTGGGCGCATTTCTTGGCTGCAATTAATTTTGCTACCGACCCCATTTGGTGTGTCATTTCAGTGGTCGCAAGCCACGACCGTGAAATCGAAAGTAAATGACGAGTAGACGTACAGAATCAATTTACAAGTGATTACAATTCTTTTTTGTTTTGTATGTTATTGAATGTCATTGGGCTGGATAACTTTTAGGTGGCAGGAAATAACAGACACCATTTTGGTTTATTTCTTCTCTAAAAAACTTAGGCAGCTTTATTTCTAAAGCGAGATAGCAATGAGAAAACGACGAGCGCGGGTGCGAGACCGATTTGGCAGATTATGCGAAAAAAACACGAAATCAATCGTTGGAAATTAACCATAGCGATTGAAAAGGCTTCTACACGATTGTGAATAAAAATGATACAAACTTTCAGCATTTTGACTTGAATATCTAGCTAATGTTTTGTAATTTCAAACTTTAGAATTTTTAAGAGGTATTTTCGATATTAAAATGTATCGAGCCAAAATCATTGAATCGTGTTTCTGGTTCAATTCGTGTCTGGATAAAAATATGAAGAAATATATCTTAATTTCAGAGGATTTTTCAGCGACCTATGGTTTACATCAAAAAATTATAAGTTTATTAAATGATAGCCTGAACTTCATCCTAGTATCTACTTAATATCTTGGAAGAATTAGTATCGAGTACTGCTTTAGGGACGAATGTTAGAGTTTCTGTATGAAATATATTGTATGCGCTTGCGACATTTATTGCACATTTCGAAGTGTCACGCGAAACGCAGAACGGAATAGAATCCAGTGACACAAATGTGTCGATATTAATTCCGTAATCCATTTGCCATTATTCAAATTCAAGAGTGTAGTGATTTAAAAATAAACCGGTCAGAGCGAGTCAGACTCGTGCACCGAGGGTTCCGTACCATCATAATATAAATACACTGCAGAGTAGAATAATTATTACAGTTTTAGGTCAGCGCCATCTCTTGACCAATAGTGGAACTAATATATTTTTTCTGCTATGTATAAATACTGCTGTAATGTACGTCACAGTTGTAACTAATGTAATTTTTGTTGATGATATCTGAAAAATTGAGCTATTTAGAGACATCGTTTTATATTTCCTGTAATGTTTACATAAACTTCTATCTACATATAATAATTTCATTTTTTTTTATGCAATTTTGGAGGTAAGGGTGGTTTTTTATTACATTCTTATTTGCAGAATAGTTGGTTAAACTTCATCTAAAACTTTTAAACTTCATCTAAAGTTCTTGAGATATCCAGCTGTGACACACAGACAGTCAGACTGAGTCTCACCATAAAGGGTTCCATTATACCATTTTGGTACGGAACCCTAAAAATCGAAGACTAGAAAGACAAAGGACCTAAAGGTAATGTAGATATTTTAACATCAAGCTACACTTCTACCACTGAATAGATATAAGTACTTGTACCTTATTATTTTACTGGGACAAATCAGGTAGGGTAATGGTTTATTTATATAGCAAGCTACAGCTGGTTGCATTACTTGGAACAGTTAATTTTGATGTCGATTTCTATTTATAACGTCATTTTGAAGGTCGCTTTCGTAGTAAGGAGTAGGTAAACTTTGCAACAACTGAACCAACCATTCTAAAATATTTTTTTTCTAAAACTTCATTTGACAAATAAAAATGGAAAATATTCTAAGATTCCTATACATTTTAAAAAAGATAATGCTTACGAATTGAACGTCTATATTCAATTTTTCTTTGTGAACAGCATGAAAGGAGAAAAAGAATTTGTAAGGAAATAATTTAGAAATAAATGGATTTGTTACTGTGCCAAAAAGTACCTGCAATCATACCCTTATAGAGAAGTTTTCTATTAAAATACATATTCTCAGCAATTTTTATTGAATTTTATTTGATAGGATTTTATCTTCAATAATAGAAATTAAACTAGGTAGCAAGAAGTAGAGTTGTTGTTTACTACCAGGGCCCTATTTCATAAACATTACTGTATTAAATTACAACGATTATTTGGTGTTCATTGCGTCGCCAATTTGAAACTAGTAAATAAACTACTCACAGACACCGCGATGTATGCGAATTACCGTAGTAAATTACAAATTGTAATGTTTATTAAATAGGACCCTGTTAATTTCTTGTTCCCGAGAGGGGGACGTTTAGTTTTATTCAATTATAAGTTTGTTAAATTAGTAAAAGGAGCTTAGGAGAGGCTCTGCACATTAATTATCTCGGGCTGGCATCTTGTAAAACCGACACGGGCTTAACAAATATCGGAAGCGTCCAAACAAGGCTTCTTCACTTAGTTCAGAGGGTGCTTAGTTCCCCCCACTCTTTGCCAAAACAAAAGGTATTGAGGGGGCTCTGCAAGTGCACGTACCTATAAAGGCTTAACCGTGACTTAGCTACTTACAATTTAAGTAGGTACTAGTTAGCCGCTAAGTACTATTTAGGTATGAAAAGGTACCATTACGTGGCTACGACTTAAGTTTTGAGTTTGAGAATATTGACACCAAAAACTTGCAAACATGAAATACACCGTAGTCACTCGGTAGCTCAGCGGTCAGAGCATTGGACCGGATATCCAAAGGTCGCGGGTTCGATTCCCGTCCGTGAACATGATCTGGTGCGAGTCGTATTTTTTCTAGTATATTATTTGGTATTATATAAAAATAGCATTGTGAATGCTAAAATCTCAAAGTTTAAAAATTAAATACACCGCTTTTTCAGAAAAAGAGTTTTTTGAAGAAGGTTTTTCTTTAAAAAAAAACTTTTTTATTTTCAACTTTTTAGTGGTAGGTATGTACGCGTGACAATATTTTTTACTTTATATAGTATTTGTGCTATTTGTGCTATTTGTATAAGTGCTAATATTTTTTAACTTCATATGATATTTTCTATGGTACAACGCCCATAACTCAATTTCAAAATTCACGCTGTTTGTTTTTAAGGAGTTCCGTTTTGCCTTCGTACTTCGTAGTCCAAGTCTAGTCCAAAACGTCGCAGACCATAGCTCGGTTTGTTTTGGATTGTCATACCAATATCTCAATCACTAACACAATAATATTCTATTTAACTTTGAGGATTTCCATCGTGTATCTTCGAAGTCCAAGGTCCAATCCCAATGAAATTTAAATGTGACCACTCTTGAGGTATATACCCTTTCAAACAAAAAAAATCATCGAAATCGGTTCATAAACAAAGAAGTTATACCTGAAAATCCGTAAAATCTCTTGCGTTGGTAAGTTAAATAATTGATATTTTTCAGGATTATGAAAAAACTACTAGCCCGATCTCTGTAATTTTTTATGAGACCACACACGAACTATTTTCTTTCAAATAAAAAAGAATAATTGAAATCGGTTAACAACTGGTGAAGTTATGTTAAAACATACATAAAAAATAAAAAATACCGTCCACTTGATAACCTCCTCCTTTTTTTGAAGTCGGTTAAAAACACATCAACACGCCTTCGATCTGCCGTAAGCCGAGATTAGGCTGGGGTACCGGTCGTCGTCGCGCTATATACTATATTGCGGTATATTCATTTGCCATTTCAAGTTAACTTGTTATTTTTTATTAAAACAGTCGTGAAAAAGACTTAAAAAAGTAATATAAAATAATAATAAAACCACATTATTTCACTGAGATAAACTTTGTGTACAAGTGCATCTGAAAGGTCTTACTATGATTTTCTATTATTATAAACTAACTGCAACGAAAAACTGCTAGGACTTTAGTTAATATAATAGGAATTCATATTTTTAAAACAGAGGTCGATTGAAGCAATTTTCTTAAAAAAACACAATACATCGAAAAAATAACATTGACATAAAAAAAAATCTTAGTTAATAAATATTATCTAAAGTTTAAAAAGTGTTAAGTAATAGTAATATATCAGTTTTTTAACAAAACATGTAGTTTTAATCATCGAAAAATCAATCAAATTTCAATGACGACTTCACACTGATTCGTAACAAACATTTCTAGGTGAGGTAACATCAACATCCCTTTTATCATCCGTAAGCCGAGGGTGGATTGAGTCGCAGCGCGCCGGCTATATTGGCAGTGTATGTGGAATTCTGAACCCACCCTTAATACCTATTAACTTGTGAGGTTCGTTACACAAGACAGCTGCTTGCTTTGTTTGGATAAATGAATGAAATTGGTTCATTTCAGTAAACTAATCCTTAATTTATTGGCTCTCAAAGGAATTTGATGACAACCAGCTACATTTGCATGCCAAATGCGATGTTTAAGATCATAGGTAGGCTTGTGTTATATCTATCATGAGATGTTTTCTAGTTGAATAATTTTATTATAACTATGAATAATTGACAATATTTCGTACCAGACATGGTCGTGAATATGGTCATAATAAATATGAAGAAAAGCATTTTCTTTCTAGACAACCAAATTGTCGTCGGTTCTCATTTACAAACAATATCTTTCTAAAATTAAATTATAATAAAAACAAATGCAGTAACAAAATTCAATGTTTATACATTATTAAAATTTTATTTATACAAATGATGATTTATTGCGATATTTAATACAATTTTATAGATGCTTATAGCACAACGCTTATTAATTTAAATAAATGTTTATTTTTAAAATTATGATTTATTCTTTTAAATTAAAATCGTTTCCTACAGTTGGTATGAACATGTTGTTTATTTCGAGCCCAAACTTTTCCGTTTACATTATTTACAACGCCAAGGCTTTCAGATTGCAACTAATTTGCAGGTTAGATTTAACCCTGAGGGTCTTTAGTTCATTTCAAATATTGCAGAACATATTTATTATGAAAAGGCTCGCGCGGCGCCTGGGGCCAGCTGAATATAATAATAGTGGGTGAATACTTAGACCAAGAATACTATAGACTTGACTCAAGCATGGATAGAGATAGAGTAAGTACTAAGCGGCTTATATTTTATATGGAACAAAATGATAGACAGATGAGAACATAACTCGGTGAATGCTGCCACCGTATACTTTAAAAAAAAGATAATGACAAGGACCACAACACGAATCACGATACATTCTTCTTCACACTCTCAAGTCGAAATCGGAAAGGTTAATAACAGAATCTTTTTATACTCCGATAAATTGTAATATCGCGAGACAGATTATAATATCGGTTCTTAAAATTATCCAGTGACAAACCTATCTCATTCGATCTCAGTGTATATTTGTGTCAAGTCTATAGTATCCTTAGTCTGGGGTACGGTACCATCTCGGTACATTGTGATGGCAGGAAGCTCATTAGGGGTCGCCCGGGGCGCGCGCCCTACCCGCCTCACTGTCACTGCACTCTCACACGAATTAGTTTTACTATGCCTTTGAAATATACACCTTAACTTACACGACATAAAAAATGTATTATTGTATTATTGCTTAAATACAGGATCAATCAGGTGCAATATAATATCATTGGGTACTTACATGTAATAATCTTAAGTTAAAAATTGTATTTTAACAAACTTTATATAATTAATAAAGATATTATAACTTAGGACAAGAGCCCCGGTTTTGGCCAATTTAAGGGGTTTTTTGATGTATAAAATAAAAATGTGAAAAATGTCGGTTTAAGACGTAGAAAGGGAAGAATATTCATTTATCTTTCAAGTTTTGAAGAGATGTGTGATAAGTGTCTTTTTTATACGATTACATAAACATAAAACGTGTAATTTTACTAATTTTGGCCACTTTTAACCTAGTTGTGGCCATACCATTGCACCAGTTTTGGCCACTAAATTAGTAAAAGGTTTTATCGGTGTTTAAAAGAAAATAAAACAAATAATTATAATTAAATAATATCTTACAGTCAATATTTATTGTTTGGTAATTTTAATCGCTTGGACATTCTGTTAGTAGGCCTTGATCAAATCAAAAGCAATATGTAAAAGAATACTTAATATGTTCATTGAATAACTTCCGCCCGCGATTTCATCCGCGTGCGATGGACATTAGTAAAATCCCTAGGGAACCTATGACCGAGATGAAATCTAGCCTGAATTAAATCCAGGCTATAAACATTCTGTGTGCCAAATTTCATGCCGTTTTTGCTTGCCTGAGTAACAAACATACAAACTTTCACATTTATAATATTAGTGGGTTTATACTTACCTAGTGTCGTTTATGATTTTTCTTAACAAAATACAGAAAACTTTTCGTGTTTTACGTCACATCTTCACAAATAAGTTTAAGGAAACCTAAGACGCCACAACTAATACTTGTCAGAATGGACCTTAGACAAATATTTTTTACTACAGTCTATATAGCAATTCTGTTTTCTATTACTAATTTATTGACTCCCAATGTTGCATTGCAACTGGCCAAAACCAGGGCTGTTGCCGTACTTACTTCTGAATAAAAAATGATCTAAGTACCCCTTGATCCAATGATCAATCTAAACTGCTCAAAAGTAAAGTAAGTAAAGTAAAAAATTGCTTTATTTAAATAAACTTAGTAATTAAGCGCTTTTGAATCGTCTATATTTTTCTACCACCCGTTCCAAACTTTTTTCACTCACTCACTGCTGTGTTTAAGGAAAGGAGAGTAGATTGAATGTATAGGATAGGTTTTTTATTTGGTATCGAAAAATCAACCATAATGTTTATAGCATAACCGAAAACTTTTAACTACCAAAAAAAAAAAGGTAAGACTTGGAAGTTCCTCCCATTGATACAGTGTATATAGGCAACCGACAAACTTGGGCAGCGTCGTAAGCAAGCAGCATCATTTGCGAAATAAATCGTTTATAATCAAGAGTTGTGACGTCATCAACAACTGTCTGCCAGCCGACATGTAATTTCCCTCGCGTCAATTATCAGCGCCTCGCGGTCGAGGGCCTACTGTCAAGACACTTGATAACACCTTATTACAACGCTTCACGGAATATTGTGCTCTTAGATTTTGTTGCGCATTGTTTGTCACAGATATTTGTTACCCAAACCCAAAAAGTCTGGTTGTTACTGAATGAACAACCAGACTTTTTGGGTGTGTGCCTCTCAAACTATGAAAAGTATCTTAACATCCGGATTTTTCATTAATTTGTGCTATGAGATATTGGTTCCCGACAAATTTTATGATTCTAGGTGAGCTGAAACACCCCATAACTTTTAATTTCTTTATAGAGTGGCATAATATTTCATGCGCATGGACACAGGCCTTCCTTATGAGTGAATAAGAAGGATGGACTATAATAACCCACCAAGCAGGCCCAATGCGGATTGGTCATGCGACATAAATGGCCGTATCTTTAGAGCGAGTTGCTTTATGAAGTTTAATATTTCTAAACTTCCAGGGACCATGACCTTAGTATTTGATATTTATTTCAACTTACTAATAACCTCTTTTAAGGTCCTATTTTTAAGGTTAGTATAAAAAGGCAAAAAACATTGTCACCATTTTCCAATGAAGGCATATTTGCAGATCAGTGTCCGAGTATTCATCATACGGTTATTCAACCAACGCGTGACGTCTCCATAGTTAACTGATGGACCGCATGAAATGGCTTTTGTTTTGACATGAACGTCACGGCACGCGATGAATACGTTCAGCCAGCAATCGCAGAATCATCGATAAATCAATGTTTACTTTTTGCATAATGCCTGGGAACCGATTAGCTGATTTAAAGGTTGGCTTTTAATTGCATTGATGAAAAAAATATATGTAACATTCCATTAATAATTACAATGTTAATACTAAATAATATACTAGCAAAAATACGACTCGCACTAGAACATCTTAAAGATATTTCAATTGGATGTCAAAGTAATTCCTCACATTGATGAAATAACGCTGGCTTGCAGCGTAAGAGTAGGATATACTAGAAGAAGTTCGACGATGCCACTCATAGACTTAGAAAAATTTTCGCTGATGCCACTAGTGACTCGGTAGCTCAGCGGTAAGAGCATTGTACCGGACTTCCAAAGGATGCGGGTTCGATTCCCGTCCTAGAATATGATCTGGTGCTAGTCGTATTTTTTCTAGTATATTTTAAGTATTGTATATTGTATAAAAATTGCATTGTGAATGCTAAAATCTCAAATTAAATTACAATGTCATTGTTAATTTTAAAGTAAAAAGACAGACCAAAGTTTTTGTTTTCACAATTTCCATTGAGACCGCATTTACTTGAAAATTCCAGTAAAATAGAGTTGACCCTTTATACTTTTATTTAAGTAAAGATTATTTGGAATTTACAAAGATTATTTGGAATTTAGATGTTGTAAAAATCTAAAATTAAACTAAGTAAATACTCCACCCAACCATTCAACCCATCAGCCAAAGTGTAGGTACTTTTTCCATAATGCCTCTGTGCTGGATGATCAGTGCCGCAATGGCAGTTATTTCCGTAAGATCCGGCCATCCGGCTTTTGTCTGTCCCAAAAGCTATACACGGAACAACAGAGAAGACAAAAAGCCACTAGACATTGATGGCTGGCGCGTGCATTGGAAACGAACAAGGCACTGAAATAGGTCTTTTGTACTTTTCAATCAAGCGTGAATGCTTTTTTAAACATATACCTAGCTTCAAGTTCCTTTGTTCTTTTGTTGCATATTTTTAAGAAGTACCTACAAATATTTCACGGACATAAATGTAAATAGGTATAGATATTTTAGATCAAAACAAAAAGGGTATTTTTACACATTTTTCTTGTACCCACAAGCGAATAAGCGAATTTTCAAAATAAACCAAACATAGCGCGCAGGATTTCATAAAAACGTCTGTTTTCTCTGGTCCACAATAACAGTCTATGAAAAAAGCGACAAGCAAATTGAACGCAGACGTGACTCGAAGTGCCGCAGATTGGATTATAGAAATAATTCGCAAAAATCCATCTCTGGGAGGATGTGATCTACATTCCGATTGTCATCTTTGCCGTTATTCTAAATGCGTAATTTTGAGAACGATGGATTTTTTCTAGGTTAGATCCCAACCTTAATTGAGCTCCTTTCATTTGGATATCGATGGCCAGATCACTTACTGATTGATTAAAGTCTTGTTATCGAAATAACTAAGTTATCACGACGTTGTTGGCTGGATTTCTCGTGATTTTTAGCGGGATCGACTAGTTAAAATGATTTTACTTTTTCGATTTCTGTTTTTCGTTGATACTTTTTTGTATTACTACTGTTATATTACCAAATTTTTGTGAAAGAACAACAATAATTTTGCGAAATGGGTATTTAATCATCAACTTTTTACTTTTTTCAAGAAATAAATTTTGAGAAAACTTAATAAAACTATTAACTTAATGCCACGTACGTATCACGTTGCAAGCATGACCGCAGGTTTTAAAGTTTTACGTAAAGTGCCTCTTAGCGTGGTGCACCAAACCAAAGTATTACGCAACTACGCGAGAGATTTTATTAAGTGGAGCGTGATGCGTAGCAGTGTGTGATCCGCCTTATCTACAAAACATGCAAAAGCAAGTGGCTAGCATCGAGTCATGGAACAGTTGAGTACCTAATACTGTGGTTGAGTTGCCGCGGAATGGACTATTGACGCTCACAATGGGCCAATCAACTGCCGACCTCGGGAGCACGTCTGCCACTTCCGAGTTCTGCGGATACTTCGGTTTCCTGTCAAACTCCGCAAAAAACGGTATCAATCAACACTAGCTGAGGTAGGGTACAACCTTACTCAGTAAAATTATGTAACTATGTAAGTTATTTTTAACATGAATATTTGCAAGGGAAAAACGGGAACCCTTCTTTGAATGCAAATAGTCTTACTTTGTATGTAAAAGTGTGTCTTGGCCTCCAATACTAGAGCTCGCGATCTATCTCAATCTTTTGTAGTTTTGACACTATTAGACTATTTTTATACAATACTAAATAATATACTAAAAAAATCAACTCGCACCAGATCATATTCTCGGACGGGAATCGAACCTGCGACCTTTGGAAGACCGGTCCAATTCTCTTACCATTGAGTTACCGAGTCGATTCCCATCCGAGAATATGATCTGGTGCGAATCGATTTTTTCTAGTAGGTATATTATATAGTATTGTATAAAAATAGCATTGTGAATGCTAAAATCTCAAATAAAAAAATTAGACCATTTTGCAAAAAACCCTTTCTTCAAACATTACTATACTTTATTAGGTACGAACGAGTACCTACACTACTTACTTAATAAACACTTTTTAAACGAAATCTTATTTGTTGTGTATGTTTAGTGTTTTCCAATGATGCAAAGGTGAAAACCACAGTAGATAGATACAGCCCAAGCAATGAAATGAGTGTTGTCAACCTTTAGTGAATTTAATCGCAAATTATTTCTGTTGCCATAACACAATCGCTCATAACAATTATAATATATGTTATCATGTTATATGGGGATAGAATAATTTTATATTTTATTATTTCCTTCTCCTTGAGTTGGAATTAGTTTTTGAGCTTCACAAAAAACCTATCTACTTTCTCTGCGAGAAGATTGCGAACATTTTATTTTAAGTTAATGTACAAATATGTTTTTAAAAATTATAACCTACTTCTGATCTCCAGGAAGTAGGTAGTGTCGTAAACCGTCTAAATCCCTCAGATACAAACACAGTGAAGTTCCAGCGACGTCGATGCCGTGCCGTAGTAGGGTGATTCATCACACGTATTCGCTTTCAAGATGTAACACATTGATGCTTCTTTTTGGCATAAATAAAAACTTACCAAAGAAATGCAGCAATGTGTCACATCCATCTGTCAAATGAAAGCGATTGCGATAGATTTTGAAATAAGACAATTAGCCCCCAGGTAATTCCAGTTTTAGTATACAATCATAGGCAGAGAGATACGTTTAAAGAAATAAATATATTAACTTTGGCAGTCCAACACATTTATGAAAATTTAGTACAAGTAAGGAAATACTTTGATTCATTTGCTAAGATCAGCGATAATCACCAGTTTAATAAAAGAAATAAAGATAAACTTTGCTGGTCCAAGATTTAGGCTTGCAAAAACTAAAGGTTCATTTATGGAGAAAGGCATAGCCTTTTTTAATAAAGTTCCACAACAAGTGATTGCATGAATTTAAAAACCATGTTAAAAAAGGGTTATGGGTAAAGGTTAATAAAGTAGACAATTATCTAAAAGACCGGAAGGCGTGGAAATGATGAACACATAACTTGCCAGTATAAGTACCTGTTGTTAATAATCCTGTATTTGGTAACGATATATTTAAGTTTATTATCGTTACTTATGTCTGTTAAAACTGATAAATTTCTTGCGCCCGTTCTTCTTACCAGTTAAAAAAGTCTGGAACCAGTGGTAAGAAAATATAGACGATTCAAAAGTGTCTAATTATTAAGTTTATTTTGAGAAATAAATTTTGACTCTTGACTCTTAGGTTTAAATGCTATCCTTTGCAAGTTTGTCTTCGGAAAATGCAAAGTATCAATTAATTATCAAAAAATTTACTGAACATAAATATTACCTATTGCTTGGTATATAGTATAGATAGACAGACACTATTAAATACGAAAATATAGCACACATAGATCTGATGCTTCTGAAGAATCACCCACTAAGTGCCAGTGCGAAGTAAATGGGTCGCCTGGAACTTCGTACAGAACTGTAGATCGCAAAACTAAGTATCATGAACACAACCTACCAGGGGTCCGATTACATTAATTTTGAACGATAAAACCAAAACGAAATCATTACGGGTTCGTTTATTTTTAGTGAAATATCAGTGAAACTTAGGTCTAGCTAGCGAACAACACCCAAACAAATATATCCTAACATCTTAAATATTTTATGTTTACGGGAATCGGGCTAGTTATCAGTTTAAAGTTTTTAACTTAGCATAATTACGTATAGAAAATAAGTCCGCGCGTCCATTTTGAAGCACCTTTTTCGAAGGCAGATATGGTTTCAAACGCCATAGTTTTCTCCTCTGAGCTAAGCCGTGGACGGACAGACGGACGTAAAGGGTTCGTTTTTGACTAATCTACGGAACCCTAAAAACATTAATATTCTGTTTGCGCGCAGTTGGTCTTTCGAAGATTAAATTAAAAATAAATATATTTATGGTTCATGTTTTTCACTTTTTTATTAGAAAAAGTAGTATAACTACCTACTTTATAACACAAAGGAGGTAGGTACATACTTTATAATAATGGGGTTAAGAAGAAGTAAACTACTCAGGCAACGTTTAAAAAAAGGATAATTGTCGATAAGAATAAAACCACAAAGTAAACCAATCGTCCCAAAAACCCTATTCCATATTTCGCACAAACAAGATTATAAGCTCAAAGCACAATATCGATGTCCGTAATCGAATGAGCTCCGATTCATAACCATACTGCGCTGGGGCTGGCATCGATTATATCGAGTAGATACACATGTCGAGAACGGAACCGATAGCCAAATAAACTAGCAAACCGCATCGATTACCTGTCAGCGGCAGCCAGCCCGGGTACTGACCGCGCCGCGCGCCGTCGGACCCCAAGACTGGGGATTACACAAGCCGATACTTTTACACTATGCTACTGTGATTATTATGGGACCCTTTGGCCTTTAACGTTGTTATTTTTTTATTACATTATTATTTTTCTATTAGAATATAATAAAATACAGAAAGCTATATTCTCATCTGTATTATACGGACAGAATAAAAATCCTTTAAATTTAATTGTATATTACGAGTAGATGGTGTTTTACATCCACTTATTGACTCTTACCTCAGTATGTAGGTAAACTTTATTGAGTTAGGTCAGTGACAGCCACTACGTAGGCTCGTAGATGATAAATCCGTAGCATAGCCCTACGTCGTAGTCACATCGTAGTCCCTTATTTCTATTTTGTAAGTTAGGGCTTTCATTTCTTGCTATCATAAGCTTTCGCTCTCTTATTGCATTACTTAGATCATACAACTTATTTATAATTATAATTCAAAAATTCTCTACGATTTTCCACACAAAAAAGATAATTCCTGAAAGTTATTTTTATTATAAATTCAATCCAACATTATTTAAATTTGATATTGTTTGAAAGCTGTAATAGTCAAATTGTGGGCTTTACTATCGAATAAACTGTACAATTTCTCCTATTTGCCATGTGTCAGTTAGAATGGATATTGATTGAGAATGGATAAATATGTATAGCACCTACATCACTTTTAGTTGCTATACATATTTTTTATGGAGGATTTTTCTAAAAAGTATTTAACTCTTTATCAATTAAGAATTACCATTTTAACCATCGAGGGTTATTTTAAAATTGTTTTATTATGCTTTTTACTTTAAACTTTTTAAAGATTTCTACGTTATCTACTCTTAAAACCGCATCTAAATCGGTCAAACCGTTCTGGAGATAAATGGGGAAATGATTACTGCAGCGTCCCCTAGCGGCTAAACACCATAACACCGTCCTATCTTAGAACCATTACCTATAACCTACAAACCCATTATAGAAAACTGCATCTAAATCAGTCAAACCGTACTGGAGATAAATGGGAAAATTATTACTGTGCAGAAAACCGCATCTAAATCGGGCACCATTCTGGAGATAAATGGGAAACACCTATCTAAGAACCATCGCCGATAACCTAAAAACCCATTGCAGAAAACCGCATCTAAAAATGTTAAAACGTTCTGGAGAAAAATGGCAACATTTGCGTTTGCGCACAAACAAACGCCCCTAAACGCATACACTGCGGTAACATACACCTTCTCCGTTCCGTCGCGGGTAAAAAGAAGAATATAAAAGGAGGTCATGTAATGTTGTCTTTATAATTCAGCCCACTACAAGTACTTAGATAGTGCAACCAAATAAATCATGAGCACCAATGGATTAATAAACCGACATACCGATATCGTCTGCTGCTGGCAGTGTTAGCGGAATGGATATTGGGTAGCTTGATTTCTGGTCAAATAGCATTAATATTAATTGTTAATAATGGTTAAATCAATAATAATAAACGCATAAGCTACAAATATTTTCAAAAGTGCATGTCAAAAATAAATAAATTAAAAGTTATTTAGTCAATTTCTCGAAAAGCTCTTACAGAATCTTTTAGGAAGAAAATACTTTTAATAAATAATATTTTATGCATTAAAGAGTTTTTATTTACTGGATTAATTTTTAATCCTTATAAAGTCTGTAATATAATAGTTAGGTATCAATATTGTATGTTTATAGGGGAACAGCACCGCTTAACAATTTATCTGTCACGTTGCTTGTTAACAGAACACAGGCAAAACTTGGCTTAGCGAAACTTTTCTACAGTTTTAATAAGAAACCCATTCATCGCATACTTTCGCCTAGTCTACAGGGATGCAACTAGGTACAATATAATAGTTTCATAAAATGATAATTTACTTGTAATATGTTAACATCTAAGTGAGACGAAAATTTCAACTTACCTATTTAATAGAATTTATTCTTCAACAAAACACAATAAAATTTATAATTATTCTGCAATGGAATGAAGATCATTCTAGCATACCAAAAATAGATTAGAAACTCGAATCCGATTTTCTATTTTTAGTTTTTTTCCGACTTTAGGTAGAGTTGAGTCAGATGTACCTTACCCCGATTACGTCTCTGGTGAGTGAGAAAGCTTATCGCCTACCCGTGACACCAGTAAAATTAAAAGTGTCCTGTCACGGTCGGACCATCTTAAGAGTAAAGTAGGGGTGACTGTGGTGTTGGTGGAACTTAATTAATTGGCCGATCGAAGGCTAGACGAAGCCAAAACTGCCTCTCGTCTTGGACACAATTTAGTTAGGGTTAATAACGGTTGCCCTCATAGCACGTTACGTAATTACATAAGAGACTTCACGTACCTATTCCATTCCAGACAAGTCCATTACATACAAGCTTTTCACCGCCTGGAAAATGCGACACGGATTTCCAAACTTTGTTTTTACTAAACGTTAATAAAATTAATTTAAGAACGTTTACAATTGTCTTCCTCTAATATAGAAAACGCTAAATTTTTCGTGACACAACATACTACAGCCAAAGATACTGAGGCAATAACAAAATATAGGTAATAATAAATACCTATATTTTGTTATTAAAATATAAAAATACCTATGTAAAGCCAGTCCCCTATCGGAAATCAATTTTATTGATGTGGAAATTGTAATTTAGTTGCAGCCATACTTGCATCTGACATAAAATCAATAATGCCCAAGACCAACTTAACACATCAATTAAATAAGCCACTCATTTTTTTCAACTTTTCATGCTATAGAGTCGTAAACGTAATCTTCTGTGCTCGTAGACTCGTAGCTCGTACATGATAAATCCGTAGCATATTCCTATGTCGTAGTACTTAAACCGGTACTTAATAGTGACAAATAGGATTTTTTGAAAAAACACCTCTCATTACTGTGTCACCGGTGGTAGTGTTGGTAACACCAGTTTTATTAGTACATTGATTTATTGTTAGTACTGGTACCTAATAGCAGATTAATGTTTATGATTTTTGCATATTGAAGAGCACTTTAAAAACAAGTCGTCTCTGTTGTATTACATGTCGAACCTATTTTACTCTTTGGAAAATAATTGTAGGTACTCGGCATCGCATAATTCGCTAATTACCACAATTTGAAGACTAGGTAATAAAAAGCAACAGGAATTTCTCAAACACATCAGTTTTACATCTTGGTTTAGATTTCACTGCAAGAACTCTAAAAGTTTTGTTGAAACTTAATTTAGTTAGCCGGACTATTCATCGACCGCTTTGGTGAGAAGTTTTAGCAAAGCTCTGTTCTAATACCACAGAGGGCACAGAGTACCCACTGCTAATACAGAACGAGCTCACTGCCTCGGGTTAGGACGGTAGATCCTCAGGGTAGATCTATACCGACTACCAACCGCCACAGATCGAGATCGTACAGCTACGAATACGTAGTTTGCCTTTGATATTTAAATATTATTATACATATAAGTCGCAATCGATGGATATGGATAGTGAAATAGATGCCTATAAGTACTAAGTTTAACTGTCTATCATACATTTGAAATTTTGAGATTTAAGCATTCACAATGCTATTTTTATATAATACTAAATAATATACTAGAAAAAATAGGACTCGCACCAGATCATGTTCTCGGACGGGAATCGAACCCGCGACCTTTGGATAACCGGTCCAATGCTCTGACCGCTGAGCTACCGAGTCACTAGTGGGAACGTCGAATTTCTTCTAGTATATCAACTCTTACGCTGCAAGCCAGCGCCATCTCACCAATGTAGAAGGAATTAACTTCAACATTCAACTGAACATCTTTCCAGATATTTTTAAACAGTTGATTAAGATGAGAAAGCTTTTTAACTATTTGAAATTTTGAGATTTAAGCATTCACAATGCTATTTTTATATAATACTAAATAATATACTAGAAAAAATAGGACTCGCACCAGATCATGTTCTCGGACGGGAATCGAACCCGCGACCTTTGGATAACCGGTTCAATGCTCTGACCGCTGAGCTACCGAGTCACTAGTGGGAACGTCGAATTTCTTCTAGTATATCAACTCTTACGCTGCAAGCCAGCGCCATCTCACCAATGTAGAAGGAATTAACTTCAACATTCAACTGAACATCTTTCCAGATATTTTTAAACAGTTGATTAAGATGAGAAAGCTTTTTAACTATTTGAAATTTTGAGATTTAAGCATTCACAATGCTATTTTTATATAATACTAAATAATATACTAGAAAAAATAGGACTCGCACCAGATCATGTTCTCGGACGGGAATCGAACCCGCGACCTTTGGATAACCGGTCCAATGCTCTGACCGCTGAGCTACCGAGTCACTAGTGGGAACGTCGAATTTCTTCTAGTATATCAACTCTTACGCTGCAAGCCAGCGCCATCTCACCAATGTAGAAGGAATTAACTTCTACATTCAACTGAACATCTTTCCAGATATTTTTAAACAGTTGATTAAGATGAGAAAGCTTTTTAACTATTTGAAATTAAATAATATACTAGAAAAAATAGGACTCGCACCAGATTCCTTCTACATTGGTGAGATGGCGCTGGCTTGCAGCGTAAGAGTTGATATACTAGAAGAAATTCGACGTTCCCACTAGTGACTCGGTAGCTCAGCGGTCAGAGCATTGGACCGGTTATCCAAAGGTCGCGGGTTCGATTCCCGTCCGAGAACATGATCTGGTGCGAGTCCTATTTTTTCTAGTATATTATTTGGTATTGTCTATCATACATTTCAAAAGACCTGAGATTTTTGAAACTTTATAACAACATTATAGCTGTTTGAGCACCGTCTACGTTTTGGAGGTGTAATGGTGTAACGGAAACTTACAATCCTATTCAAAAACGTGACGACGATGATCGCAAGTAAAACAGTAGATATACTGTACTGTACAACCTAACTAGCAGCTTGGCTAGACCCATAAATAAATTATTTTAATAAAATTGGCTAGTCCCTAACTATAAGCAAACTTTAACGAGGAATCCGGAGCGAATTGGCAACCTCTACCTTATTACCCTTCTTGTTCTTATTCGCTAAAACCAAAAACCTATAGTCTATTCCAATCCAATATTCCGTGGATTTAAACAAATTGGCCATTTCCACTTTAGAGCTCAAACACACAGGATGCGTTCCGGTCATGCGATCCAATCGAAAAATTGAATCGAAAACAAAAGATCCATATAGGTAATCCATCTATACAACATAATATATGTTACAAAAATATCCCTAATGCCGAATATGGTATATAGGGACCATCAAATTGATCTGACTTTTACTATGAATCCAATTCTAAAATAGCGAAAAAAAAAATCAGCTGTTTCATACAAAAATACAAAAATTCACGAGAATCAAAAGGAACATCCGGACACATCAAAGCATTTTTGCTTGAATTTTGCTCAAGCTGAAACGGAAACTACTACTATTCTACTAGACTACTATATGTTTTAAAATCTTAAAATATTAAAAAGTATATGTATAGGTACACAGTATAACCCGCGCGCGATGAGAATGGGATGCTACCTTTTGGAACTGAGACGCGCACAGTTCGTCGGCCAGTCGTAGCGTTGGCAAACTCGCGTAGAAGGGCGAATCTACGTTGTTTCTTACTTCCTGCGTCATTGTCGTTTACTCGAAAATCTTTAAAAATCCAATGCATCGCAATAAATAAGTTAAAAATATGCAATATAATTTATTATCGTACTCTAACATAAAAGATGGCAAATTCCGTTGTGGTATGGTGTCTATTTTAATTATTTTCAAATTGATTCATAGTGGATATTGTATCTTTAAAATTGGTGCAGTTATATGGTACAAGTGTCTACGCAACTGAACAATATGTGGGATAATTGAAATAGGCGCGATCTTGGTTGTGTGAAGCTGAGACTTTTATTGAAGTGGTGGCTTCCTCGGCAGAACTAACCGAGTAAACTGTCTTGATATACTTGGTGCCAAATGCTCCAAGCAGCATTGGAATGCGATGCACCCGCATTCTAATGAAAAATTAAACAATATCTACCACTGAACTATTTAACACTTGACACTGGCAGAAATTACTTCCAAGAGGAAAAAAAGAAGAAGAAGAAGTAATAAAAATAACAAAACAACATAGATTCACCCAGATGCCTCGCATCGCATCATAATGCTAGTTGTGTATAACTGTACGCATGGATTTCTGCTCGAGTTTTATTTTAAATACGAGATTTATATTATTATTTATTGATTTTTGGAATGCATCAGCTAAATATAAAAATAACGAAAAACGCGTCGTAATAGAATAGCAGCGATCCGTTACGTTTCGTTTCTGTTCTGAACTTCCGACATCCCATCACTAGTGACGACGCGCCGCTCGCTTCGCTTTCGCTATGTTCATCTGTCAGTTTGCGTTTTTCCTATTTTTTGATTTAAAAACAATTTAGGAACTATTTGCGAAGCGAAGTAATAGAAAGATCTATAACTATTTTAACAAAAGTGAATATTATTATTACCGGTTCTATGTATGTGCATTTATCTTCCAGATGTTCCTTTTAAAAGTGTAGAAATGGACCAGCAATTCTCATTGTCCTGGAACAACTTCCATGGAAACCTCACTAAAGGTTTCGCTGGATTATTGGGTAATGGTGAATTCGTAGATGTGACTATTGCTGTCGAAGGCCACTTATTACAAGCACATAAAGTTATTTTGTCAATATGTTCACCTTACTTCAAGAAAATGTTCCAATTGAATCCATGTCAACATCCAATTGGTAAGTCCGGAATCTGTCAATGCATTGTAATCGCTCACATTTTATAACAGAATCTACTGTTTTAATCTAAAATATTTATTTTCTTACCTTGGTTTTTATTTCAGTTGTTCTAAGGGATGTCTCACACAAAGCTATGAAAGATCTACTTCAATTCATGTACCATGGAGAAGTCAGTGTAAAACGAGAAGATCTCACTAGTTTCATAGGCACAGCAGAGGTACTGCAGATAAAAGGATTAACTAACAAAGAGGTCAGTACTATAATTGTTTGATATCAGCTTGGGGCTGTGGCAGCAATCCTGCCTTTAAGGCCAAGGCCTGGTAGGGGCATATTTTGTTTGTTTTTTTTATAAGCATTTGTCCCCGAGTTATAGTTTCATATTTTCTTAATATATGTCTGACCCTTTAATTTATCACCATAGTAAGAGCTTTGCTTAGTCTGGGACTAAATATTTTTTGTTGTTGAGCATTTGTTGAGTAGTCTAAATTTAAATCCTTATCATGTTTGCTAGTCTTTACTCAATACTCAAATGTTTACAGACTGATGAAGAAGATGCTGAGAAAGAACAAGATCTGTCAAAGCATACTGTAGACCATCAAAATGGTTTAACAGAGGGAAATTCTTGTAATACTGAAACTGTAGAAAGAGGATCCTCAATGATTGAGGAAGCAACACATAACAATGACATAGAGTTGTTAAAACAAAGGGAATTTTTAGAAAAGCTTCAAAGGCTCAGTAATCTAAAAAGAAAGTCAGAAGAATTGCTACAGAACAGTTACTATTCTGAGATATTTAACTCAGAAAAAAGGCCGAAAATAAGGGAAAAGCCCTTTTGCAAACAGAATAATCCCATGACACATAATTATGACAATCTCAAAAATTTTTATGACGACAAGCCAGTGGATATTACATCTTCATTTAACACTCACATACAAGGTACAGCTATTATAGACAAAGATATAAATGATAAGTCAACAGATCTATCACCGTCAGAAAATAACATGGAACTAAAGACAGAGTGTGATGATATGGATATTATAGTAACAGATCCAGCTGTATGCACTACACCTAAATCATTTGATGGTTGTAAAGATGGGAAGAAGGAATTATCATTGCCTCTAGAATATCAGTCACCACAAGACAGTAAGTAGTACTGTAACATTTTACTAGTAGCTTGAATATATTCATAGTTTATAAGATGTTACTTTATTTAAACTTTGGGTAGAAAGTGGCCTTCTCAGCCTTCAATGTCTTTTAGTATGCTTTTTAATGCTTTCATTTATTTGCATTCATTGTTTAGAGATTGTGTTGAAAATGCAATCATTTATTTCATCAACTATTAGTTTCTTTTGCAAAGCCTTAACTGTGAAAACACGATGGCATTTTCAACATCAAAATCTCTTCAGTTATTTGTGATTACACAATAAACACACTAATAATTACTATAATGAAAATGCCCATCGTGATTTCAGATTGTACCAGCCTAAGCTCACTGTTTCTTGATCTTAAAAACTTAGTGAATGGCAAGGTAACTAACATGAGAAACACCACAAATGAAGACATTGCTCGTCACACCCTGGAACACAGGCTTGTTACCATTCCACAAAAGGAAGATGGAAAAAAAAAATATCCACAACGCTCATGTCGCTTATGTTGGAAAATAGGAAAGAGACGAGACACCAGATTCATGTGCAACGCATGTGAAATGCCATTTTGCAAATCTCCATGTTTCGAAATCCATTTTAATGACATTCTCAAAGTGTCTCAATTGCAGGGAGACTATTATGCAACATAATTTATAAGCCCTGTAAAGATTTTGTGACCATATTATAATGTAGAGTAACCTATTCATAAATTCATACATATTTTTACAATATTATAAAGTGATAAAGAAAATTCATTATTATGATATCTCATGGAAAATAAAACGGGATCTAAGATCCCAACAAAACATGGGGACCAAAATGATAACTATGATAAATGTAAATTCTTTTTACTATGGGCTTTGATATTTTTCCATTATATTGAAAGACTATATTTTTATACATAACATGTATAAATACTCTGTATTAAGATAATACATTTGCTATTAAAATGTGAACAAGCACAATAATTTAAGTAAACAACTGTGATAGCGTAATCTGCTCTCAAGTGCCAATTTTAAAAAATAAATTATAACAATATGTATCTACTTATTTGGATTTGATCTGTGCCATCAAACTTTTACCATAATTATTGTCAAGACTTTTATTGCTCATATTCTAGTCTATTTATTGTATTAGTATAAGATAAAACTTGTATTCTCCGAAGCTGTAAGGTATAAATAACATACGATTTTAATGAATTTAAAGCAGCTATCCTGTAATATTATTTCCAATATATTTTTTACTAGATAGTTACATTTTTTACTTTCTATAATACTTATAGTCTAGCAAAAGCTATATGTAATAAATCATCTGACAGCTACGGAAAATGTGCATGTTGAACATGCTATTTTATTTTTAATGCTTACTTATTTGGTAGGTTAATATCAATACAATCTTAAATACTATGATTTCTTAATTATGAATGATCTCTAATGCGTTTTTAGGTTTAACAAATATGTTTAGGTCAGATTACATTCCAAAATTTATGTAATTCACGGTAAAACCTCATATTTAAATGTTTATGAACATGATACGAAAAGAGGTTTAACCATACATACATAGCGCATCAATTTTTGTGATTAAAATTTTATGCAATAACGGCGCTTTTAAAAAGACGAATTATACGATATTTTTGCTTTGTTTTTACCTGTGTGAAAGTGTGACTTTGGTTGATATATTATGATGACTGTATTTTTATATCCATATTTAATAAAAGATAGTAAATATCAACTAATTTTTTTTTTCTATCAAGTTATTAGTTTGGAAAAAGATGTTAACTTAAATTATGTTACTTTTTGATCTGAACGAGCGAGAGCGAAGCGTTACTGCTTCAGCTTGGGCAAAAATGCTTTTGTATGTTTATCCCGCTGTCCGTTTGTTCTCCTCTACAGGTCGCATTTCTCGGCCGATTCTCGTGAAATTTTGTAAGCAAGTTCTATAATAAAATTATATAAATTTTTTTGCCGATTCATATTTTCGAAATTTAAAAAATGGCGGATATATGGAGTTATTCAACCATTTCGAAAATCATTGTCAAAAAGTGACAGCATCACATATAAACAGTGTATAAGTTGAACATTGTTTAAAAATCTTTAGTGGTAAGGCCGTTAGGTGCTTACATCTCTTTAGCTTTGCACGTTATTTTTTACCGGAAGTACCTGTAGAAGTTCTATTGCAGTGGAGTTCGACCGGTGAACAACCGTAACCGGACCCAGAGCCGGGACTTTTTTCACACGTATTTGTCACTATAGAAATGGGGTTGTTTCTATGATAACGAGTTGTTATTATGGCAACGGGACCAACGCGGTGTTTCGGTTTTGCTCCGGTTTAACTCCGGTCCGTTCCGGCCCAGCCCCGATAGTTTTGCATGATTACCGGTCGAACTAAATCGACGTGTGAAGTGCAGGGTACCAATGGTAATCGTCACTAAGCCATGGTTTCTTCCATCTGTTTTGCTGCTTTTGTTGTTATTCCCGCTACCAGCTATGGACACCTATATTAAGCTCTCTAAACAAGAAGTTGGGTCTTGCTAGGCTACAACGAAGAGAGCAATCAACCAAAAAAAATAGTTAAACTTTGCATATCTACACGACTCACGCTTTCGGTTTGAGTATAGCAAAGGGTGTGCAAGGCGTTTAGGTCTTAATTTGTTTTTCACAAAAATATAAAAATCTAATAACTAAACATTTCTATATTCTAAAGTCGACAAAAACAAAAATTTTTTACTCTTCATTTTTTTTCTCCGACCGCCGGTTGAACGAAAAAGTGAGGATAAACAACCAAATAAAAAAAACGATTGAGAACGCACGCCATGAAAAAAGTCTTGAGTTTTATAGGGTAAGTTAGTATGGTGACCAAATACGAGCGAGCGTGCCGCGGCAGCGGCCGGCGAAGCGCCAGAAACGACGCCTTGCACAACCTTTTGCTATACTTCATCCACTCTTTCCCCCTATAAAGCGACAATTAATCGTGTTCTATTCTTTCAGGTGCATTGTCGCTTGTTGTGAACGGCGCAAGCGAGACCCTGCAACTGCCGGTTCGGTACAAATATATATACAGCAGAAAAGGACATAAACAATTAGTGCATATGAACTTTGTTTATACTAAACATTCAACTACCCATGGAAAAACTTCATGGAGGTGTGTTCAGTATTTTTCACTTAACCGTTGCCCAGCTACCGTGGAAACCATAGACGCAATGATATATGCGGTCAACCATCAACACAATCATGAAGATTGCTATGAAAAACTTGTAAGGAATAACATTTATGAAATGAATGTTTCCCCCGAGTAATTTGTAAATAACTTAGTATATAAAATGTAAAGTTCCTATATTTATTTTTGTTATGATAATACGTTAAAACACTGTTTTTCCGAAATACTTTTATAAACTCATACTATTTCAATTGCCCTTGGTCAATGCATAGCATTCTCTTCCTATTTAATTAATTATTTCTTAATGTATTGAATTTGGAGATCTTTTAATGAAAATATTATATATCTTAAAAATAGTATATTATTTACATTTTTACAATTATTATTGCTTAAATTTAAGTTCTTAAATGTTTTAATGAGCCCTCGGTTTTTGCAGTTAGCATGGCTGCCATTCTTTTTCTGGGTCTATGTTTTTTACTGAATCTCACTCCTGTAAATAACAATTAAATATTATTTTCAGTCACATTATGTGATCTACGTATTACCATTGAATTCTTTAGCTTTATTATAGATACTATTTATTAATATAACCACTTACGAATATCTACTTCTGGTTTTTCTTTCAAACCAAAGGACTTAGATACTTTATCCAAATCTATTGTTATAAGATTAAATATCTGTTTTAATTTTCTCACTTCCAATGCTCTGATATAACCTTCGTAAGCTTCAATCGCCAATTTATAAAAATCTGGATTGTTCATAGCAGCCTCCAACTGAAAGAAGCAAATGAAAAATGTCGATTCTATAACCAAACTCGAACCTTACTACACTGCGCGGGAATTTCAAATCATAAATGGGAAAATGATGGCCGTTTTTTAATCACAAAAGATATTAGATAGCTATGGTAGATACCTAAACCTTTTGCAATCGGTAAAGTAGCTTATATTCAGCTAATTTCTAATATAAAATTCACGCGAAGTGATGTGAGATTAGAAGTGCGATGCGAGTTTTGTTACAGAATCGACAGGAAAGAATGTTGAACTTTAGTTCAAATAAAATATACCTACTAACTCAAGATAATGAGTTTTGATGCAGTTTCAGTTATACATCACGAATTAACTATGAAATCAATCCCAGAATCTGGGATCTCACAAGATATACAAGGATTACATTGTGGATTAAAAATATTTGGAAAGTAACAATTATAATAACAATAACTTTACATTATGCCAACATTAGGATAGGTACTGCTAAAAATACGTTATAAATTTTGGGGATTTACAAAAGCAATTAACCTGCTGGCCTAGCATACGCTCTACGACAATGTTTTGTCGATGCTTCTCATGTCTGTCCCAGTCTTACTACTGCGTAAGCTAGACAGATTGCGAGATGAGTATTGCCAAATTGTCGTATGCTAGGCCGGCTGGGCGCGCCAAAACGAGTATAGAACGAAATAAACTATTGAACCTTAGCTTCAATCTGTACATGTGAATTTTCGATACATTATGTACTTAGCGAGCCATAAATTTAATTAAAATGAAGGCGCCACTTGAGGTATATAGGAGCCTTAATGACATCCATCTATCAAAAGAAAGCTTACCAGCCCACCCGGACCTGCGATTGCTGATGCAGAACTCCTAATACGTTTTTACTATTATTTATGCAAAATATTACCTTGGGTTGTAAATTGTTAAAGTTGTTCCAACTTTCAAACTTGTCTAAAAATATCTTTGCATCTTTAAGATAATTCACAAATTCCTCTTCTTCAGGCCTCAACAATAGCACAGCATTACCCATGGTACCAATTCCTCTAGCCGTTCTTCCTACTCTGTGGATATATTCCTAACATGAAGAAATGTATTATAATTACATATTTATTAAAAGTGATTCAGTGAGCTTACAGCATAATTTAAGTATTTTACATTACTATTTCTACAAATAAAATTAATATTCCACATTATACTAATTACAGAATATTTACTGGGACTTACATTTGTATCTGAAGGAGGATCAAATTGTACTATCCAGTCAACTGCTGGTATGTCCAAACCTCTTGCTGCCAAATCTGTGCAAAATAATGCCATTTTATCAGTGTCATAGAAATTTCTTATTGTTGCTGTCCTGTCTGCTTGGCTCATTTTCCCCTGAAAGTCAGTTTATATAATTTAAATACTTTTAAAATTTCAAAACCAAACAGTACTAAAATGACATACTCACATGGATACATATCACTGACATGTTACAGTAACTTGAAAAGAATTCATTATGAAACTCAACAGACTTGCAGCTTGAAAAGAACACCATGACCTTTTGACTTTGTGTTTTCTTTAACATTTTGTGTAACCACCACAATCTATATTCTGTTTCACAAATTACATATCTGTAGAATAAAGCATGCATTATAAAATATTTATAATATTTATTTGAAATAGATTGAACTATAATTTTATTTCATATTTTTGCATTCACAAACAATGCTATTTATATTAAATAAATTATTAATATTAGAAATTGATTATTATTAAAAATTGATTTAACAATAAGAGGCTTACCCCTGTTTGAGCCCTTCAACAGTAGCTTTCATGTTATCCTCACTTGTATTTATTGAAATCACATTATCTTTCATTGCAGATTTGATCAAAGCATCTGTCCGCTCAGATATAGTAGCACTGAACAACATAGTTTGTCTCTCCCCTGAAAAAAAATCTTAATATTCTTATTTTCTCAGGTTATTATGAGAGTTATAGTTTGGATGTAGAAAGTAATTTTTGAAACTATTACTACTATTACACTACCTCTAAGTGTCTAAGCTAGATTTAAGTACACACGACGGCACCTCAGACTATACACGTTGACCTTGAGACCGCCTTTATGCCCTACGTAATAAAAGCTGTTTTCGCTGTTTAACTGTATATCCTGACGCCTAACCTGACTGTCAAGATTCCACTTCACTTACTTGGTAGACGTTTGACAATTTGCTTCAAGTCTTCTTCAAATCCATACTGAAATATTTTATCAGCTTCATCTAATACAAGACATTTCACATTTCTGTAGTCAAACTCTTTAGATCTCATGTGGTCAAACAATCTACCTGGCGTTGCGATTACTATGTTTACACCTATAGAAGAAATGTGAATTAGTATAATTATATTTTGATGCAGTATTATTATTGCTGTATATTGCAAATACATTATCACAGAATTATTCTTACAAAATCTTATAATTAAAAAAGTCTCACCTTGTGATAGTTCCATACTTTGTTTTTTTCTACTTTCCCCACCAATTACTAAAGCTGATGTGATTGTACCAAGTTGCAAGATAAATTCTTGCAAAACATTGTAAGTTTGTGCAGCTAATTCTCTAGTAGGTGATATTATTATACCAAAAGTTCCTGAAATGCACATCATGTTAATTTTTTGCCATAACAAAGCACAACACCACTTATATAAATGTTAAAACATGATTGAAACCTCTCACCTTGTAACTCTATATTCAGATTGTTTACAACTGTTTCTATAAGAGGAATTAAAAATGAAAGGGTTTTTCCAGACCCTGTCTTTGCTGTTGCTACTATGTCTTCTCCATCTAATGCCTTTGGTAATACTTCTGCCTGAATATCAGTCATAAACTTGAACCCCATGTTTTTAACTGTTTTCAAAGATGCAGGCGACACTTTTGACTTTAAACTTTTGAATTTTGGGTTTTTTGATACAGATTGTTTTTCCATTATTATTGGTGTACGATAGCAAAGTAAGTAGCCGATATTAAGTAAAAATAAATAAAAAACCAACCAACAACACCACAGCAAAACAACACAACTTGATTGATTTGATTGACTTGATCACAAATTCACTCAAGAGCAAGTTACACTTTTATTAAAGTTATTGTAATGACTGACTGGCCAAAGAAAATATAATTTATATAAAATTAAGTATGTAGGGGTAGTAGTAGTAGTTATATTCGTCCTTTTTAGGACAGGCGAAGGTCTAAGCCATACTGCCAGTTCTTGAGTATTAAGTATGTAGGTATGCGTACATACAAGATTGCTTTGTTTTTTATTTTTTATTTTTTTTGGTTCCGAAGAACAGGCTAAGGTCTTAGACCATACTGCCTCGTCATTAGTTATATCTTTTTTCATAGGTAGAGTTTTTAAATGTTAATTCATTAGTTTTTGTTAGTCCGTGAATAAAACATACAAGGTTGCTATTTAGAAATGATTTAGTAGTAGTAGTTATATTCGTCCTTTTCAGGACAGGCGAAGGTCTAAGCCATACTGCCAGTTCTTGAGAGAAATGATTTCGAAGGAAATAAGCAACTATTTTTCTAGTTTTTTTCTGACATAAATACATTTTTTAGTCTCTTTCTGACATAAATACATATTTTTTTTAATATTCATTCCGAACGAAACTTCCGAAGAACAGGGTTAGAAACCAATGTTTTATTTGAAAAAGACGAGATGACACAAAGACATGGCTTAAAGGACATTGTATCTAAGCCAAAAATCTTAAAAAAAAGGTTTTATTTGGCTTTTTATTCATTTTGTTTGTGTTGGAAATAAAATAAATAACCTACCTACCTACTTATGAAAAAAAAAATAACTGATGACGAGGCAATATGGTCTACCCCGTGAGGGTAAAACGGCTATTTTATGGGGGTAACCGAGTTGGTACCTTGTACGAATAGAGAGTATTATGGCTCTCTTACAACGCGTCATTGTATGTGGCGTACTGACATTTCCAACATTTTTTTATTTACTGACAAAGAGACAGGGGGGAAATTTATAAATGGTGAGTGTGCCCGACACTGGAAAAAATCTACCAAAATCTGTCAAACTCCTCAGAAGAATAACTAGACTCCAGAAAATGCCAAAAATATGCCACTTATAGTACATACAACAGGTTACAAAAATATCCCTAATGCCGAATATGGTATATAGGGACCATCAAACTGAACAACTTTCACGACGGGACCAACTCTGAAATCGCGAAAAAAAAATCAGCTGTTTCATATTTTTATATTTTCGATTTTAATTTTCGTATGAAACAGCTGATTTTTTTTCGAAGAGAGACTATTTCATTTGACAAAATAAGGATGGTTGGATGGCACTGAATGGGCGGAAGACAGAATGGTCGGAAGGTGTAGACCGTGCATAAGAAATAACATGTCACTTTATAACTAATTGAAAATTGAAAATAAATAACGTTTAACGTTTACGTTAATCCCACCTCTAGTCAATTTATATCTCTTATTACTCTGTGTTCATACCGCTCTGTCACGTCACGTCAAAGTCACTGTCAAAACAGCGTTGCGTTGCGTTGCGTTGCTTGCGTGCTGTGCACATGGTGTTTTCTTTCTTCAGCAATTTGAAGAAATATTTTTTTATTCATTCGACCTTACCAATTCTATAATGCCTACTCCAGATAAAATTCTTATGAGGAAAATCAAGAAAAGAGAAAAAAAGAAAATTAAACTTATTGCACAGAAAACAGGTGGCGTAGACCAAAACGTAGAAGGTAGTGTTACAATGTTTGTCTGATTTATTTTAGTGATTGAATAAACGATATACCTACTCAGTTTACTCATTGATAATTCAGTAGACTAACTAAAAAGAGACTTGTATGATTGTAATGAAAAAAATAACATTAAATTAGGTATCAACAATTTGATCAAGCCCTAGGAAGTGCGTGTCCTGTAACCTAAAATACAATCCTATTTGTAACAAAAATATATTGCATTTACAAGATACGGTCGGAGAGTCAGGTTACTTATATTATACTTGCTTTAAGATACAAAAGTTAATAAAACTTCTAATTTTCTATTTTATTTGAAGTTTTTTTTTAGGTTATTTTGTCTGAGAGTTTGTTTTTGGTTGTTCCAGAGAATAAACCAATACAAGCTGAACCACTAAAAAGACCGCTTGAAGACAACAATGCTAATGAAAAAGTACCTAAAAGTTAGTATTAATTTGTTTTTTGAATGAAGTGTGATGGTATTTATCACACAGTCTGAATGCATACTTATGATGGATGCAAAGTTAGCTGCTATGTATGGGGGCATTCTTCCCACCTCACGTCACTTACCCAAATTGTATATTATGTAGCCACTTACTTGACTTCACACTTAATATCAAATTTTATCATGCTAGTTTCTGTTCCATTTTAATTAAGACTACTAAATTACTTAGGACCCAATCTTTTTTCTCTTCATTACCCAGTTACTGTGGCTTCTAGACCTTTCTACGAAAATGGTTTTACACAGATGACATAATACAGAAAACACATCAACCTTCTTTATTGTCAACTCCTTTGACCCAACACCCCATCTAATCACTAATTTGTCTGTGCAGAAAAAAAGAGTAAGCAGAAAGTAGTGGTGCAAGAAGAACCAGTGGAAATCAAGGAAGAGCCTGATGGTAGCAGTTCAGAAAATGAAGAAGAAAATGCAAATGAACATTCTGATACAAAAAATAATACCAGCTCTGAAAATCTATGTTAGTATGAATTTTATTTAAATTAGAGTTATATATTTTAATTAGGTTCTATCTGAAAAGCACTATCTTCTTTACAATATTTACTTTACAATATATTTTTTATGAAATTATCATGTTAAGGTCAGCTTTACAATTTAAAGCTGAAGAATCAAATTATTTACTCTCATTGAATAAGATTGTGGTTTACTGTATTTTTTCTTATTTTGTAGTGCCAGGTTCAAGTCTATGCTTAGGAATTCTATCTGATCAGAAGTTTTCGGCGTTGGAAGGAAAAGTGTGTGAGCCAACTATAATGGGCATAAAGGAGATGGGTTTTACCACCATGACAGAAATCCAAGCTAAAGCTATACCACCATTGTTGGAGGGCCGTGATTTGGTTGGTGCAGCAAAAACTGGCTCTGGGAAAACTCTAGCTTTTCTCATTCCCGCCATTGAACTAATCTACAAACTGAAATTTAAACCCAGGAACGGTAAGCCGTTAATTTAGATTGATAATTTAAATGTTTTTTTACAAATTAAAGTGATGACAAAAAGGCGAATATGAAAACTGACCTCCATACATCCAAAAAAGAGCTAGTTAAGTTATTAACAATACATTGAGTCTCCAGCTTTCTGTTGAGGCACATTTATTGTTAATTCTGAACTAACACTTCAGGATTATGTAATGAGCTGTTTTATGAACACAGAATGGATATCTGATTTCCATTCCATTTTTATACAAACATTTTGTTTTAGTTAACAATGTAATTAAGTACAATAACTCTCTGTTTTAAGGTACCGGTGTCATTATTCTGTCACCAACAAGAGAATTATCAATGCAAACATTTGGTGTTTTGATGGAATTGATGAAACATCATCATCACACTTATGGTTTGGTAATGGGCGGAGCTAATAGAAGCACAGAAGCCCAAAAGTTATCGAAAGGTAACACATTATTTTTATTTGATTTATATTGAAGTACTAACTGCACCATTTATAAGGCATAATAAATAATCTACTAATTAAATTAAATATACTTACAGGAATAAACATCCTTGTTGCGACACCAGGCCGATTATTAGATCATCTACAAAACACACCAGACTTTTTGTACAAAAACCTTCAATGCCTTGTCATTGATGAAGCTGACAGAATACTAGAGATTGGATTTGAAGAGGAAGTCAAACAAATTATAAAATTATTACCCAGTAAGTCAAACTTTATTTTTTTCAGTTACTTTATTCTTCTTCATAAATTTAAGTTGTAATGTTTTTAATTTATTCACAGAACGTCGTCAAACAATGCTTTTCAGTGCCACAAACACTAAAAAAACAGAAGCATTAACAGCCTTAGCTGTGAAACATGAACCAATCTATGTTGGTGTTGATGACCATAAAGAACAGGCTACTGTGGATTCTTTAGAGCAAGGGTATGTTTTTTAATATAGTGACAAACAATTTATATAAAAACCAGGTGCTGCCCTACTGTGTTACTCAAAACCCATCACTATCGCTTTCAACTTCAACTTTTATGGTGAATGGCTAACATTACTGGTTAGAAAAATATAATATGTTCGAGGGTTCCTTCATCCAGTCCATACTCACAGAGCGTGCTGTCTATTAGACATACACTGTACAGTGAACAGAACATCATCTGTCAAAAATCGCCAATTAATTTTCAACATTAATGTCCATATTTAAGTTTAAAATCGTTTCATCGCCCTTTTGTAGCAGTCTAACGTGCCATTTCTGTACTGTACATTCATTTTTCTTTCAATACAAATTACTTTGACAATATTCTATATGTTGGTTGGTACTCATTACCAACTGTTTACAGTAGGTAATGAATGTAATGTCAACAGATTGTTGTAAATATGTTGAGTTACACAATTAGGCCCCTGAAACAACTGTTAAATATCTTTTAAAAGTTTTTTTTTTCATCCAGGTACATTATGTGTCCATCAGAAAAACGCATGATGGTATTGTTTACGTTTTTGAAGAAGAATAGAAAGAAGAAAGTAATGGTATTCTTTTCAACCTGTATGTCAGTCAAATACCATCATGAGCTCTTCAACTATATCGATCTTCCTGTCATGTCCATTCATGTAAGTATAACAAAGGTTTTAATAAGAAACACACAAAATTATGTTTCTGATAACGACGGTGGCCAATGGTTGAGTTTTATAATAGTGGTTGTAGAGGTCAGCTTAGTCGATTTTTGCTTAGCTTTATTCTCTACTAGCGATCGCTCGCGACTTCGTCTGTGTGGAAAGTTTTTTGGCTATCCCTCGGGAACAATAATTTTTTTCGGGATGAAAGGTACTCTATGTCCTTCTCTGTACCCCTGACAACGTGTATGCAAAATTTCATGTTGATCGGTTCAGTAGTTAAGACGTGAAGGCGTAATAAACAAAAAACACTTTTTTTGAAGCCTGTTAAAAACGAACTTTCGCATTTATAATATTAGTAAGGATTTAAATGTTAATGTAAAAATCTAACAATTGTTTTTTTTGTCAGGGTAAGCAGCAACAGACGAAGCGCACCACAACATTCTTCCAGTTCTGCAATGCTGAGTCGGGCATTTTGTTATGTACTGACGTCGCTGCGAGAGGTCTTGATATTCCAGCAGTCGATTGGATAGTGCAATACGACCCGCCCGATGACCCTAAGGTTTGTTTCATTTAACGAAATATGTACAGTGAAATCATTAGGATCCATAATATCCAAAGAGATCGAGAGTCGACCTCACTCTCACGCCGTTTGTCCACCAACTCCGTCACTGGAACGTCAACTGGGGCCCTGCCGGCTAACTTTTCGAACTTCGGCGGGTCTGCCTAGCTTCAACTTAAATTGAAGTAAGGAGATTCGTATTGTACTATTGGCCGAAGTTATTTAGAAGATATCGATGTTCGTGTGACATCATGAATTGGAGTTCGCCATGTTGGCCCGATTGGGGCTCGATTTATCTGTTTTAATTTAAAGCCCGACAGACTTTCCGAAGTTTGATGCGTTAGCCGGTACGGCCCCTGGACGGGATGACGGCGCGCCGTTATAGCGGCCTATATAGGTACATTTACTATGGCAGCCTGTCCGAAAATCAGTCCCGTTATCTTGATGTCACAACAAAACTATGGCGCTGTTTATCCCATCCCGGTGACGGTGACGTGGTGGACAAACGGCAAAAAAAAACGGCAGGCAAAGTCTTAAAACGCCGGCGAATAGTCAGCTTCCCATACAAACGTAATACCAAAATGATTTGCAATTTGATTAAGACAGTATTTGTCTAGGTTTCTATTAAATAAAAATATCCAAAATACTAAACCAAATAAAAATTAATGCGATTTACAGTTTTGTATGAAACAAAATAATTGGCATTTGTTTTGAATTGGGTTAGTATTTTGGAATTTTTATTTAATAGAAACCTAGACATATCCCGTTTTAGTCCGAATAACATCACAAGATTAGTTAATTATGCTCAAATTGCAAATCATTTTGGTATTACGTTTGTATGGGAAGCTCGCTTGTTGATTTGCATATGTCTTTAGGAAAAAGCTCAGTTTCTTTGGTCTGTGTTTCGAGTGATGTTATACAACGTGTTACAAATAAGCCCTAAGCCGAATGGTATAAGTACCATGGGTACCATGCACACAACCCCGTAAAATTATTATCAACTCTGTAAACCGTCACTTTGAAAAATAAATATTTTCATGATAAACTTGTAGGAGTGGATAGTATGGAAAGGATGTGGAGGTAAGTAGCCACTGATAGGAAGGCCAAAGAAGGCCTCCGGGCTGGGTGGTATTAGCCCGGGGACCGCGGTCCAACCGATGATGGTTGGAAGTTGTATATGCTAAGCCGCTGAGTGAACTTCGTTAGCGAGATGTAGGATTTCCATACTGCAAGGTTGCTACTCCATACTTAATGTTCCTGTTTCTTGATACTAGCGCCATCTCTTAACACGGTGAAGAATCTAGTTGTTCCGTGTGTGTCGTATGTGCGGCGTAGGTAGGTGGTAGGTGCCGCTACAAACTGCAAAGTGGCAACCCTACACCCTACACTAATTTGTTTTGCTTTGGCCCATTAATGTGATTGTTTATCGAAAACAATAGTCTATTTGCGTTTAAGACTTTCACATTGCAGTTTTCCATACAAATTAAATTAAAATTTTTCGTGTTATTATGAAACACCCTGTTTATATTATAATTTGATCTTTAGGAATACATTCACCGCGTTGGACGTACAGCGCGCGGTCTTGGAACCAGTGGACACGCCTTGCTTTTTCTACGGCCTGAAGAGCTCGGATTCCTGAGATTTTTGAAGCAGTCTAAGGTGACTCTTAATGAGTTCGAGTTCTCTTGGAATAAAGTCGCTGATATACAGCTACAGGTTAGTGATTTTTTATTGACCCTTTCAAGTGAAATTAAAAATTCAACATGTTACAAAAATACCCCTAATGCCGAATATGCTAGATAGGGACCATCAAACTGAATAATAGATTACTTTGGGACCAAATCTGAAATCGCGAAAAAAAAATTAGCTGTTTCATACATTTTGTTTTTTTTTTTTTGAAACAGCTGATTTTTTTTTCGCGATATCAAAGTTGGTCCCATAGTAAAAGTTGTTCAGTTTGATGGTCCCTATCTAACATATTCGGCACTAGAGGTATTTTTGTAACACGTTATATAAAGTCTGTTTATCCTTACTTGTCCTATTTGTAAACAATCTTCACCCAACTCTTTATCGAAATAATCATTTATAAAATACAACGAATGGCTTTCCACACATAAAATACGAAAGATATCATTTATTAATGACAATTTGGTTTAATAAGTTCACATATTTTTAAACAGCTATTTACTAAATAAGACAAGTAAAAATAAACAGACTTAAACCACTAATTTTAGGATTTACAACCTAAAATACAGAGTAGGTATAAATTGCATAACATCAATTGATGAGATTTGCTCTAGGCCAGTGGTTCTTAAACTTTTAGTGATGAGGGACCATTTCACAAAATGGACCACCTAGTTTGGATTGGAGGTAAATACAGTAAATGTAAGTGAATGAATGAAGGGTCGTTATTTTGGGATGGCTTCGAGGACCACTTCTGGTGCTTCCAGGGACCACCAGGTGGTCCGCGGATTACTGGTTAAGAACTACTGTTCTAGTCTGTCCACTAGACTTAAGTTTAATGTAATTTAACTAACATATTATTTTCACTCTACAGCTTGAAAAACTAATATCAAGAAACTATTTCCTGAATCAGTCTGCTAAAGAAGCTTTCAAAAGCTATTTGCGGGCCTACGATTCTCACCATCTCAAGACTATATTTGACATCGACACAATAGACCTTGCGAAGGTATCTAAATCTTTCGGCTTCACTGTACCACCAGCAGTTGAATTAAAAGTTGCAAACAAAGGACCTCCTACGAAAAGGAAAGGCGGTGGTGGTTACGGATACTTCAAGTCTCTAAACGCACCAACAAGCTACACAAATAACGCAGAAAAAACTAAAATCTACAGGCAGAAAGGTGGCAACCGTAAAAATTTTAGTTAGTTTAAGAATTAAGTTAAACAGCAATTATTTCAATAAATTGTTTTATTTAACAATAGAGTATTTATTTATTACATAATTTATGACACACAACTTTGTCGTAATCAACGCATCAATAAAATTAGTGACATATTGTTGATAGGAATTACTGTGATTTATCTTGTTGGTTCTGACCGTCATTATCTGGCGAAATAATTAATTGATAAGGGCTCCACCTTAATGTAACGTTTTGCACATCGTGATAAGTGAATGCGTCTTCATCGGTTTTTCTTGGATGTCTTCACTGTAGGCTGTTAGGTTATGAAAATTATCCTAGGACTTAGGACGTTAGTATTATTATGTATTCTGTGACTAAGGACTGCGGGTCTATCGGCTCAAAAATAATGAAGTTAATGTAAGCTTTGATTTGATAGATGGATGTGATATATTGCTACTTTTCTTTGGTAAGTTTTTATTTGTGCCAAAAATAAATAGCAATGTATCACATCCATCTGACAAATTAAAGATTAGTGTACATGTACACACGATTGCACGACAGCACGTCAGGTTATACCGTTAAACTGCGAATACTTGCTTTTATTGCGTAGGGCTTAAGCCCTAAAATCCTTTAAAGGCGGTCTCAAGGTCAACATGTGTAGTCTGAGATGCCGTCGCGAGTACATTAACTTGTAATTGATTTTTAGCCGATAGACCCGCTGGTCTGGACGGTGATGCCATCGCCACTTCAGGTTTCCGCTAACACATATATTTACTTTTTATCAACTATTTATTTATTTATTATAAGAAATAAGCCCTCCGTATCAGAATGACAATCTTGTAAAATGCCCTTGTGTGTTGAAAGTACTAGTAAAAAAAACGTCTACACGCGACGGCACCTCAGACTACACATTTTTTTGTTTGTTCATACTGTCTCGTAAAACCTAACAGCAGGTTTGTTTGCGAGTACTGATTAAACTTGATAAAATCAATAACAAAATACTTTAATCTATTTTATGAAAAGGATACAAAAATCAACGTGAGGTTGTTCTAGAAACCCAAACCCTTTAGCCGCTAACTTCAAATCTAGTGTTTTGACATTAAATATTTTCTTCATAGGATGTTTCATGTAGCACCTCAAGAACGATAAATAGGCTTTACGTGCGAGCGTTTTCACCACGCCGTTGGTTGAAATCAAATCTTCCAACTAGAAAAGAGTACTTAATTTACAAAAGCTGGCGTAAAACAAATCTGCCAGTAAAATAACATTAATAACAGAAGGTATTATAGGTACAGTCAGCAGTACGTCAGGCTATACAAAACTGACAAAAATCTGCAATATAGTTTGAACCAAATATCTTCACATTTAAGTATAAAATTGTTTGAATTTGATTACCCTGTCGTGGAAGCCTAGCGCGCTGTTGACTGTACTTATACTTTTATGGTATTCTGTGATATTAATTTGAAAATATGTAAAGTAATATAGGGTAGTTAAGTGGAGATCGCGTACTGTTACGCATTTACTTACTATAGTTTAAGAAAATGCAATAACAGTACGCGATAATGCATATATCTAATCTAAAATAATTTAGATATCTTCGACCTTTCAGGTAGGTATTTCCTGTTACGTCAAACACTAGTTTATACAATGGAGGAGGATGGAGTGTATACAGCTTACAGCACATGAGGTTATCCCAAAAATCTGCTTCGATTTTATATCTTAATTATAGGACATTCAGTCTAAAGTCCATTAAGGAAATTGAACATCGTGGTAACCCAAGTTGCTGCTGTGCCTGTGTGTACTATCGACAACACTCCCGCTTTACCACTCCTAAGGTTAAAATCGCTTGTACGCCGCGCCTTCACTAGATACGTTTAGTTCGTGCAGGGGCGATACGCGCGCACACGATTTTTTCTGCAGTAGCACGCGAGTTGCCGATCGTACCTACCATTTGCTGTACTTCTTCTGGTGGACCACCAAAACTGTATCTGTCCAAGTACACCTTTTCTTTTTTAAGGAATTCTACAAAGTGCTCTTCTTCTGGTCTCAAAAGTATGACGGCGTTGCCGCTTTTATTCAATCCTCTTGCAGTTCTTCCTACCCTATGGATGTATTCCTAAAATTGTAACGTTAATATATTTTTGCAGTTAAATAAAAGGACATACGCAATCAATGGCGAACTTATCAATATCAAATCAAAAGATTTAAAAGGTGAAAAGGTCAAATAAATAAGTACTTAATACCTACCTACAGTTTGACCATAAAGAGTTGACAAAAATTGAGGGCGCCACTTTCTATGCAAACACTTTACTTGGCAAAACTCACTATATTTTGTATTATTCAATTTCTACTCTTTCTGGCCAAGCTGAATGTATGTTTCTTATCAGTGTTCATATATATAACGCGAACATAATTTGTTATCAGAAAAAAAATAACCTTGAGTTTTTTGTATTTCATGAGTTTGTTGCTCGTACCAACGCCGAACCCGGGACCTTTGATTCAAGAGGCACTATTGCTGCCACTAAATACAACTACTTACATGAGGCAAAGTGAAACAATAATTTCAGTACCTAATAATATAGGTACGTACAGCAATGAAAAAGTGAAAATCACCTTGGGGTCTGTGGGAGGATCATATTGTACTATCCAATCAACGCTAGGTATATCTAGACCTCTTGCAGCGACATCTGTGCAAAATAGTACTCCACTTTCAGCTTCAACGAAATTATTATATGCGCCTTTTCTCCTTGACTGGCTTTGCCTACCCTAAAAAAAATATTTATTTTAGTTAATTTCTACGGCTCTATAAAGTTCAATAAACTTAAAAATTTCTTCATTGCTCCACAATGCCATATTTTGCGTATTTATTTAGACACGTGTCTGTTGAACTAACTAAATGATGGACCATCGTGTGGAGTGGAAGCCCGCCTATTTTACGCGCTACTATCCTTTGATGTGCGCCCGAAAAACCGACATAACCAGGCATTTGCACCATCACAGGCCATTCTGGTAGCCACTACGCCCTCTAAATGATGGGCCATCGTATAGAGGCGGCATTAACCTTATTATTATTATTATTATTTGGAAGGGGGGGACGCCAGCGAAGCCGGACGGGTGATCAGTCTCCCTAATCGGAACCATTTCACCCAGTTCCCCACGGCATTAACCTTATCGCTATTATAGTTGCAGAGGAAGTTTAGTCAAAATTGGTAGGTAGACCACTTTCTTCTTGGCCGACTGTAGCTAGTTTGTAGTTTATTATCAATATATGTCCTTAAATCAACTTTGAACTTAACATCCAACATGTTAAGGTTCAAAATTCATTGGATAAATTTTACTATCTTAATGTGTACTTACATGGATACTGAGAACAGAAGCTTTACAGTGTGTCCTAAAAAAATCATAGTGAAAATCAACTGATTTACAAGATGAGAAAAATACCATTGTTTTTAACCTTTTAACCTTCTTGAGCATTTTATACAACCATGGTATTCTTTCCTCCACAGGACAAATACAATATCTGTAAACAGAAATGATCATACTTGGAGCACAAAACTTAAACAAGTAAAAGTTGTTTTCACAGCTGTTATCTTAATGGTTGTTTATATTATTATTATGTAGAATAGGTAGAGTGTATAGGCAATGGTAAAACAGATATACAACTTCTGATTGTTATATGTATCTAAATCTAAATTGTTATATGTATCTAAATCTAAATTCTTATACAATTTCGTGATTCTTAATTATTAGGTAAATTAAATACCTTATCCTATGATAAGATTAATCATTTACTTGATGTCAGAGCAAGACAGTCAATGTAATCAAAAGGCTTAAAATAAAGAACAAACAACCATACAGTGTAAATAGTATTACGCATCATCATCATCATCCCCCTACTCTTATCCCAATTTTCCACTCCCTTTACATTCATATCATTCCGCAAGCATCTTTTCTGCGGTCTTTCTCTTACTTTCCAGCCCTCAACATCCATATCCATTTCTCTGCACCTGCACTTCTCTTTGCTATAGTATCGCTAACTCAGGTAGAATTTTAATCTTTTTGAGATAGATTGTATCATTATCCACAAAAAAACCATCTGCTTGCTTTAAGAGGACCAAAACTTCAAAAATACACCGAAATAGATAAGTTTCATACAAGTAAAACTTGCCTCACTTTTACTGTATTCCGAGTCAAAAGGTTAATAGGAGTATAAGTTTATACATATTTTTTTTATCTATGACAAGTAGTATGGAATGAATGAAGGCTTATCTCTGCTGAGTATATGTAGATTAATTATGAAATAGCAAAAGTATAAATTAATTACCTACCCTTGTTTAAGACTAGAAACAGTTGACTGTATTTTATCATCATTAGTAGATACCAGAATGGGCTGACTCTTTAATGCCAACTTAGCCAAATTTTTTACTCTACTGTCAATAGTTGCACTAAATAATACAGTCTGCCTGTTTTCTGTAACAAAACTTAAGGGTATAATATGCATAGCATGTAAAGACAATCTAAAGTAGTATTGGATCAAACGCTTTACTTGGCAAAAGATTTAATATTCCTGTGATGTGTTTTTCAAAGCCAGTTTCCAGCAACTTGTCAGCTTCATCAAGCACAAGACACTTTATTTTATTGCACGTAAAATTTTCAGTGTTCTGTAGATGATCCAATAAGCGACCCGGAGTACTGACGATAACATTGATACCTGAGAAAAATATATTATTTAAAGCCAAAATAATAATGGCTGCTTTAGTAGCCTAAACTTACATAGAAATGTGTAATCACAACTCTAAGAAGTAGAAAAATAATATGTTTCAAACTGTAAACTAGCTCAATTATATTATTCTAATATCAAAAATCTTTTTTAATATAGTATATCTTTGTTTTAAATAACTAGCAGTTTTTCAAAATTGTACTTACCTTTTTTTAATAGTAGTACATCTTTTGCTTTTTTTTCTCCACCAACAATAAGAGCACACGATAAATCAACATTCGTAAGAAGTTTCTTCAATACTTTAAAAGTTTGTAGTGCTAATTCCCTAGTAGGAGATAGAATTATGCACCCTGTACCTATGAAATAAACAATATTACTAACTTATTTTCTCAGTGCACAGGAGTTTTTAGGTCAATAGGTCAAGAGACAAGTGTATAGTTAAGGTAATAATTATTATTCAACAAATACATAATAAACGTAGTCTCATTAAAAAAAATTGACACAATTTTACACAAATTACTAAGTAGTGGTAGTATAGTATCATATTGGTTAAATAATTATACTTACCATGCTTCATTGTTAAACCAAATTTTAGAAGATTCTCGATGACTGGTATAAGGAAAGCAAGAGTTTTTCCACTGCCGGTTTTTGCAGCTCCTATGATATCTTTTCCCATTAACAAATAAGGTAAAGTTTCAGCTTGTATTCGAGTAGGTTTTTCGAAATTCATTCCCATTATTGTATCGAATAGACGGCCATCAATTTTGCCTTTCAACATTGAAAAACTCGAACTCGACAATATTTGATTTACTTCCATATTAATTGCAGGATATAAGTTATTTTACATACATCTACATTAAGCTCTGCGTATTATAATAATAATTTTATTTTTATTTATAAAATAAACTCGAACGAAACACTTGTTTGGCATTGGCAATATTGGCATCAAAACAAGAGCACGTGTTTTTGACATTTATTTGACGTTTTACTTTTTAATTAAAGGCAATTTAGGCAATGGCATTATTATCTTTTAGAAGTTTTATTTTTATGCTCTGATACGTCGTCAATCGTGCATAACAGATCTATACCTACAATATGGTAGTTATGCGAGTATCTATCTATTACTTACTACTTAACCAACTACGAGTAGCATTAGTTCACAATCAGTTAACATGAACATGTTGTTCACAACCACTGGTTAAATTGTGAGAAAGAAATGACAACTAAAATAATTAGTTCATTAGGTAAGGGTAGGTAGGATGTATGTAGGTAACTTATAAGAACTGACAGACGAGATCAGTGGGTTAAAAAAATGCAGTTTAGGTCCTTCGATCATTTAGGTGTACACAGTTTAAAGCAATAAATAAATTTAATTTTTAAAAATAATAATACTTAATGAGAATAAAACAACAACATGAAATCAAAAACATTTTATTTTTATCACTCACAATGTTTTGTTCACTTCAATATTAATATCTCTACTTGAACTAAACAGCCTTGCAATATTTTAGAGGAATGTGTGAGAAAAAATATACACAACCTATTCCACTTCAGTCTTCACATCAAAACACTGTTGAATAGGTATTACATAAAAATAGGATTCTCTTTTGTGTAAAACATAAAACTTCGCAAAATAAACTGCTACAAAAAAGGAAACAGACATTTAGATAAATTAATTGCTTTTACCACATTATCTACTTAAACTACTTATAAGTGGAAACATTTTAACTTTAAAAATAGTGTAGTACAAAATGCTTGATCCACAACAACATTATTCTGAATAATGAGTGTAGAAACCTTACTGGTACTGTTTTTGACATATTGTAACTTACATATTAATTAATCACAGTGATGTGTGATACTGAAACAATTTACAGTTCATCATGAGAGGACTGTTGTGTAGTATTAGAGTCATCACATGCAGCCGGTGTTTCTAGCTCAAATCTATATTCACAACGGAATGGTTCTGTGACAGATAAAAGTTTGGTTTCTAAACCACAGTTTATATTGACTGTAGTCATTCTGTTGGGGCCATTCCAGCAGCCCATACCATTTGTGTATTTCATGACTGAGTACTTGTTATCTACGCCAGCCCATTCTCCCCAGTTGCCTAAAGCCACTTCAGAACCACCATTCTTTGATTTCTGAGTCACTTTCTGGAATAGACAAAGTTTGTAAATATACTCTTTGTCTTGATACTCTAAACATTGGCCATCTAAAGTAGCCCATTCCTGATGTAATCCATAGTCTTTCTCTAGATTTTCTTTGATATTTCTTATGTTAGATTCTATTTCCCTCACAGTACGTTCAGATTCAGTTAGCTGGCGGCGGGCTTCAGATGCTTCATCAACTAATTTCTGTGTCTCCTCATCATATGTTTTTTCTTGCTCTGGTTCTACTTCCTGTTCTTCATGACCATCTTCTTGGATGTCCGCATCAAGATTCTCATCTTCTGTGCCTAAATCATCATTATCAAGATCCTCTCGAGGGTCTACAACTTCCATATCTTGATCAAGCTCTTCTTTATCTTGAGCTGGTCTAAACATACCCTGTTCCATCATTAACAATGGCTTTAGCAGGGGCCAAGTAGTAGAAATGAAGGATTCTTTATCAACACTTTCACTTTCCCCAAAGAAATACTTAATTTCTTCTTCATCAACTTGACCGTCTTTATCTTTGTCAAATACATTGACCACTTCTACTTCATCAATTGTGAGAATGCCATCATTATTAGCATCATACCTGTTGAAATGCTCAGTTGCCTCCCTGACTATAGCCTCCTTTTCTTGTTCAGTTTTTTTCTGTTGCTCTTGCTCTTCAGCTGCTCTATATACTTTGAGTGCTTCATTTTCTTTAGCTTCTAATTCATTCTTAAGAGCTTCCTTTTCTGTCTTAATTTTTTCGGCTTCACCTCTGTCACTCTCAAGCTGGGAAAGCTGTTCCGCCATCTCACTTCGTTTTTTGTTTCCTTTTTCAATTAATTCTAATCTTACATGACTACCTGCTTTGTGAATTTCAGCCAACCTCTGGGCTTCAGCTCGTGCTTCCCTGCCGAGTTCCTCACAGATATTGGAACATGCATTAGGAACTGAGTACTCGTCGGAGCCATCACAGCAATCGCACACACCATCATTAACTCTGGAGCTAGGTATATTCTGAGCTCTGTGACCGGCGTTCGTACAATGGAACACACCGTTTAGACAAGCAGATGTGCCCGGCTCATCGCTGCCGTCGAAACAATCACAGTAATCGTCGTTTACATAGCCGAACGGTATAGTTACAGTACCATCGAAACATGTAAAATCTTTTGTCGGCAAGTAAAGGGATGCTTTAGATAAAGACACACCGCGAGGTCTTGGCACGTCCGATTGAACGAATATTACGGTGGAACTTATGATTAATACAAACGAATAAAATCTGTTGATCCATGTTGAATATATCATGATTTAGAGAGTTGTATTAATTTCACTGATCGCAAAACTAGAGCAAATATAATTTATTTTAAGCCAGCAGCGTAGGTAAGATATATAAAGGTGACCAATTTTATTGACACTGGTCTAGTGATCTCTCTGATCTGACTTACTGACTGACAAGATCAGTACTGCCAGATCCGTATGCTAGAATTATCCTTAAGTGACTGCAAAATTAACGTGTTTTTAAAGCATTCTCAATTCCTAAAGCCGAGTCTCCTGCCGAGTTATGTGTACGTAACTACACAACACATTGTATATACGTAACGTACAGTGCCTTTATATTTGTCTTTGGTCTTATTAAATATAATTATTCTTATTTCCTTGGCCTGTGCCCGTTTTAGCGAAACGAATGATTTTCAATTATTAATAGTAAAAACTTAATATTTTATCAATTAAACCAAATAAAAAATTGACGAATGTGTAAGCAACTATGTTTTTTATAAGTGTGTTTATGTAATGTTCGATGAGAAACGTCGGAGGAGACAGTCATCTTTAAAAGATCTTATTTGTATGGCACATTTAGGTAACTACTTTTTATAAAGTAATAATTGCTTCTTATAATTTATAATAATTAGAAATACTAGAAGTAGGTAGGTAACTTCGTAAGTAAAAAAAATACAAAAAAATATTTTTAAATTAACTTTTTGTTTTAAGTAAATTTTATCAAAAATAATTTCTCTATCAGGGATCTCTGAGGTAGAGAATTTTTGAACCATGAAGGGCCCTGGTTATTTCAACAAAACCGTAAATTCCTGATAATAGTTATACGGTCAAAGATTAATAAGATGGATATAAAATTAAAAATTGTATTTTTCTACACAGAAAAAAATTGGTTACCAAATTATAGTGGAATTGGAAAAAATATCGTGAAATTTCTTTGAATTATCGTGCGAGACCTCATTATTATTTTTTATCGCTTGACACCAAAAATTATCGTGGATCTAGGATAATTATCGCACGTCTGGCAACACTGAACAAGATGACATGACAACTGACTGAATTGACACTTGACAGCGCTGACGTTTACCAATCCGCGTAAAGCAGACAAGCAGACGATAAAGAAAAAATACAAGTAGGTAAAGGCTGGTCTCCACTGGTTGGTTTGTCTAGTATAAACTTAGAGCATTAAGAACAGTATAAATAAGTCTATGGTTTGTCGGATAGCAAAAGGTGTCTACTCACATTTATTTATTTATTTCCACTCTTACTATCTATCTTTACAGGATTAACCCATCGTACTATCTAACTTTTATTCACAATGCACCCGCATTCTAATGAAAAATTAAACAATATCTACCACTGAACTATTTAACACTTGACACTGGCAAAAATTACTTCCAAGAGGAAAGTAGATTGCCATAACAAAAAAAGAAGAACATCAGAACATCCGAAAGTTTTCGTATCCAACGCTATGCTTTCCATATATGTATTTATTCTATTATTTTTTTTGCATAACTCAGTTTGAAGTCTCCAGGGTAAATCTATATAATTTGTGGTTCATGTTCACATCTCCACACCTAAGCTCCACACTGACCTCCATATATTTCTTCAAAAAAAAATTTCAGGTTCTTAATGCTCTAGAGTGCATCTCCATAAGCTGCAGTGCTGCCAATTTAGCATTTTTATGGCTAAATTTAGCATTTTCTTGAGTAATTTGGCATGCATTAATTCAGTTTAGCATTATAGCATAATTATTTTTTAGCATTTACACGGGTGTACACTTTTGCAAATCATGAACCCTGAATAACGCGCTGATGTTTCTGAACGTGACCGTAGTGGTCAGGGGAAATCAGGGGAACATTCAACAAAAACACATACACAAAACTTTGTTTCTGAAACATGTTTCTCTACACACGTCGTCTAACAGCGATAGCGTGGCTTGGCTTGTATAGGCAAAAATTCAGTGTTGCCAATTCAGCACTTTATAAAAAAATTGCCATATTTTTGCCATTTTTATATCACATTTTGTATTAGCCTAGTTGGCAGCACTGCAATACTTAGTTTTCTTTTAGTTTAAATAGCATTCTTTGTTGATTTCTCTAGCAAAAAACGTAGTGTTACTTACTTGCTCAGTGCTTGCAAACAAAATGGGTTCGGACAAGGAGGATGTAGTTTCAATTTTAGTGATTATAGATTTGTTAAGAAGAAAAAAAAAAGCGTCGCTTTCAAGTTAGACCCTATTTACAGAGGCGAAATTTTAATATTTATCAGGAATTAAAAATAGAAGATCGATTTGGTATAAGAAACTTTTTTGCTGCTCCGAAACAGATTTCGAATAATAACTTTCAATGATAAGAGTGGATGTGGAAAAAACTTAGAGCAGCACCACAACGTGGCGGAGTAACTATGACAGTACCCTGCCCCTCGACCCGCGCAAAATGTTTTGTGTACGTGTTTTCCATCGGGCATAGAAAGCAAAAACATTGTTTCTTTCTCTAGAAATAAAATGTGTAGAGAAACAATGTTTTGTGTAGACGATTTTGTTGAATGTTGGTATTTTTATTTATTGTGTAGGGCAAAACACGCGCTATGGGCCATTGTTTATTGCATCAGTCGACGTTGTCATCAAAGGTGATTGTGTTCTGATAAGTATGTAGTTACGTGCATTTAATAAGAGTTCTAAAGAGTTTATTAACAAAGCCCCAAAAATTCAACTCCTATAATATGTAACAAATGAGGCCTTTACATTAACGTCTTCCACTCCGGCTGCATCTATTGAAGAGCATGAGGCTCTTCATGTTTTATTTGCGTCACATTAGTTGTTACGGCGCTTCCTTGCACGATTGTTAAGATTTTATTAATAAATGTTCTTTTTTTCTGTGTTGGGATTTTTTTAGCATTTTCCGGAAATTTTTGCATGTTTTGGCATTTTTTGAATGTAGATTTAGCAGATTTTTTTTTTAATTTGGTAGCACTGCGTAATAGTCTGGGGTGCGTTCCGTCGCTTCGCTCGAGTGCACTCGAGCGCGCTCGGGTGCGCACTCTGACCGTTCAGTGGCTTTGGTGAAATTTTACTCTGACAGCTGTCAGAGCGTAGTTTCACCCGTTCCGTGGCTCAGAGTGCAGCAACCAAACAACCACCTAAATCGGTCGTTAAAAAACGCTCTGACGTTTATCTTTTGTCATAATGTCAATGTCATTTGACATTATTTTGTATTTAGATGTTTTTGTGTCTAAAAATTCATGGTTGCTCTTCAAAAAAACAGATTTTATTTAATTTTGTTTATAGGAATGTTTAAATTATCCGTATTCCAAAATAGAAAACGAAAACTTTGTACTTAATCACACCTAAAGTTCTTTTAGGTTATAAAAACAACTGGATCGTTCTGTGGCTTGGTTGCAACTCAAACGAGTTAAACTTTACCCAAACAACTACACCCAAAACGACGGAACGCACCTCTGTAATGTCTTATTCTAACCTATGCTTTATTTTTTATTCTAAGACATTAAGATTATGTACCTACGTTAGAATCTTAGAATAATAACTAAAGAGATTCTAACGTAATGTTAATGTCGTAGAATAATAACTAAAGCATAGAAACCGTGCCAAAGCAAAACAACAGCTATCTTACTCACATGACTTCAATGACGTTTGCCTATAAGAATGAATGAAACAAATAATTACATTCGGTTCCTATTTTTTGTAGGTTGTCATGGGTTGTCACAAGTGTTTGAAGTTAAATGTCAATTGGATGTACATTGGATGCACTATGATACGACCAGATTAACGTGCCCTTAGTGTTCGTTGCTGCAGTGTAATTAGGTGACAACTTAACCTGGTTGTGTTATAACGACTGGGTGTCTTTCGAGTGAATTTCATAGCTGCTCAGTAAAATTTAGATATTTTTAAAGTATTCTTGTAGGAAAACCTAAAAGAAAGTTGTAGTAATGTTTGTGATATTTATGCGTTCCCTGAGACATTATGTGTTGTGTGATTGAGGGCTGTAAATCTCACACAGGAAAAAAGAAAATAATCAATAGACGTCATCATTTAATCGGTGAGTTCATATCGTTTACAATGTTTTTATGTTATGTAAATAGCCTGAAACTATTATAATATACTAACAATTTGTGCAAATAGTCGTTTGTGTCCAGTTCTTTGCCGATTTTTGCAAATATCAGAATTTTTATTACTGGTTGTAGAGGTTATGTTTTTTCGATGTGCATTTCTATATAGATTTTTGTTTTATTGTACTTTCTTACTTTATATTTGATGGGAACAAAAAGTAGAAAACCATCACATAGCTTGGCTAGTCTTGTACATCTTTCTTTTAAATAAATGATAATCACGTGATTAACATTTGAAAACTGAAATTCAGTTTCAACAAAATGTCTTTATGTAGATACTACTACAAGCTCATTTTTGTTTTAGGTGCCGTTATCCAACATAACGCAAAAGTATAATACGTCAGGAGAGCCTGCGTGCTGTCAACATGAAGCAATTATTTCTAGTTTGCAGCGACAACTAAAAAGAGTTGAAAAAGTTTCCCAGCGAACGCCTTCAAATAATAAAAACTGACATTTTTTACCTGTTCTTTTATTTCCTTGGCTTGCTTCCGCTTGCGACTTCATCTGCATGGTCATTCAAGAAGGTCCTTAAGTATATCTTTAACCAGGATCAAATAAATCTTATCATCTAATTCAGGTTTTATAAACTATGTGTGTGCCTTTTATTCAAAATGAGTTCAACCATTTTTGCGTGATTGAGTAAGAATTATAAAAAACAAACTTTCACATGTATTATATTAATAGTAGAATAATCCTCTCGTGTTATTGATGTTGTTCATTTGTACAAAAAATAAATAATTTTAATGGGTAAATACTTTTAGTATTGAAAAGCAATAACATTTTTTTAAGTTAAAAGATTTTTTAGTTTTAATTGGTAAAAGTTACTTATATCACTTATTCGGGAAAAATTATAGCATGCTTTTATAAAAGGCAATCTAGGTAGGTTAGGTACACACAACAGCACGTCAAATTAATACAGTTAACTGTGAAAACGGCTTTTATCAAGTAGGACATAAAGGTTGTCTCAAGGTCAACATGTATAGTCTGGTGCTATCGTGTGTACCTATAGCTTTATACACGATTAATACTAATACAATTTCAGACTGAAAAATTTTAACTTTATCAGTGCTTATTTATTACAAATCTTTATCAAAAACTTTATTATATACTATATTATCATAAACTGTATTTTTGTGGTTTCACCTACTTAATGTCATAATTAATGAAAAATACAATTTTAATATGTACTTCACTCAACATTATTTAGATTTTGTCGAAATAAAACGCCGACAAGCACGTCACTAGCGTAGGAAAAAAAACTAGTGACAACCTACACAAATTAGGACAAGACAAAACGTCATACATCTCATTCTAACGCATAGAATATGTCGTAAGAAAATCAAGGATAAGTATATTGTCTTCACTTGCTATTTTAGCGCGGTTTCTATTTCTATGTGTTATTCTAAGGTTAATGTAGTGTAGTGTAGTGATTACTTACTCAGTGTGATTATATTATCTTCTCTTTGGCTCAGTGGTCTGTCTGTGGCTAAGGTCTGCGGAGTCTGTGGTTGTTGTGTCAGTTGTGTGTGGTGTGGTGAGGTTTCTTGTTTTTGTAATCGATTTTAAAGCATTTTCTGTAGTAGATGAAAAAGCTACTTTGTGAACTCTAAAAATATTTTCAATTTCTCACATGTGAAAATGGATACTATTTTAGAACAGCAAAGAAGTTACCATGAGGAAAGGGAAAGAACCATGGACGCTATGGTCAAAGAAATATTGCATAAAAAGACTGGTGTAAGTATTACATTTTAATTTCTATTTAAAATGCTGTTCAAAGGCAAAAGTAGTATCATACATAGTTATTTTGGAATATCGTTGACAGACAATTTACGTTTTAGATGATAACCTTTTGCTGTGCTTTTGCTTTTAGCATCGAGAAACCATAAACGCTGACCATCGTTTGAAAAATTTACATGAAGTAAGTAATTTTATTGTTCGGATTTATACTAACTTTTAAAAGACCTAACTGTTCTGATCGACTTGAATGAACTTGAGTGAAATAAATTGAAATTGTATACTATTGCCTTGCCATGACGCCATGCAGGTCTTTGATTATTTATTTATATGTCTAGCTAGATAGACCATAGATAGACAGATGAAGTTACAAACTCGTCAAAAAAATATCACTCAACTGTTTTGTTATAAAAACACACATTGTAAGTAGTGTGACGTGGCCATAAATTACAATACTCTTTGGACACATTAATGTGACAACGTACACCAGTTTAAAAGTTGGCCCGTTTGATAGATGCACTATAGTCATAAATAATCTAAGGTTTGGTGTCATTATTTTGCATTATTATTTGTGTATCATTATTGTATATTATTTCAATACAGAGGTATATTGAATCTACAATCAGACTTAAAGAATTGTATGAAGATAAAGATGGCCAGCGTAAAGAAGAGATTGCTGCTTTATCTGGGCCAAATGAGTTTCAAGAGTTTTACGCTAGACTTAAACAAATAAAGGAATTCCACAGAAAACATCCCAATGAGGTAAACTAGTACCGATGTTTATTGAAACTTAATTGTGTGACTAAATATTTAGACACAATAGTATTATTGAGTGTTTTGCCCTTGGTTTCAGATATGTGTGCCAATGTCTGTGGAATTTGAAGAGTTAACGAAAATTAGAGAAAATCCTGCAGAGGACTTTACAAGTATATTATTTTAATTGAATAAACAATAGATTAAATTTAAACCACACTTAGGATAGTTGAACAGCTATTCTCCCAACTTGCAAAACTATTAAGTAATTAGGATTTTGTAAGACAAATAGCCCTGTTAGGACGGGATGGGACACCCCAGCAGATACCAGGTTCCATGATTCCTGAAATTGTGAGCAAAAATATCTCCGGAAAACAAATCAAATAGGCACACAATGAAATTAGAGATTATTAATTATAGTTTTTTTTTATTAAAATTGTAGTACTTATATTTTTAAATCTCAACCTGGCTATATACCTCCATGTTGCTTATAACTAGTTCTAATAATGCTTACATTACATTACATTAAAGAAATAGTAGTCAACTTACATATTCTTGTTTTATGATTACAGCTCCTGTTGAATTCACAGATGAAGAAGGTTATGGCAAATATCTAGATTTGCATGAATGTTATGAAAAGTACATAAACTTGAAAGGAATTGAGGTATTGTTTTCAGTTGTTTGTTTTCATGATTAAATAATCTGCAAAAGACAAAAATAATTTTGTTTTACTTTTCAGAAAGTGGATTACATCACTTATCTAAGTATTTTCGATCACCTCTTTGATATACCCCGTGAACGCAAGAACAGTGAATACAGGAACTATATCAGAGCTTTGTTGACATATTTAAAAGATTTTGTCAATAGAGTGAAACCACTGTTGGATCAGGTTCAGGAGATGGCATTAGCTCATCAAGATTTCCTCAAACAGTGGGAAGCCGGTACTTTCCCTGGGTGGCCGGTAAGTTAACAATATTTGTGCACAAAAATACCTTTGGTATTGTTATGTAAACGGCAAAAGAAGTGGATTTAATAACAATTTAACCAGTAGTTTTATTTAGTAATAGTGTTAAAGAGGGGCAAAAGGATAAAGGCTCAAGGCTCAAAATGTGGTTTTGATGACGCCACTAGTGACTTGTTAGCTCAGTGGTCAGAGCATTGGACAGGACTTTTAAAGGTCGCGGGTTCAATTTCCGCCTGAGGCAAATCTGGTGACGAGTTTATTTTTTTCTAATATATTATTTAGTATTGTTTAAACATTCTTAAATTTAAAAATATTATAATTTTATGTTGCAGAAAGAAACAGGTGGTGCTTTAACAAATATAGGGGCACATTTGGATCTTTCAGCTTTTTCCTCATGGGAGGAGCTAGCTTCACTTGGTCTAGACAGACTGAAGTCAGCTTTGATGGCTCTAGGGCTCAAATGTGGAGGAACCTTGGAAGAGAGGGCACAAAGGTATAAAATATAGTTTAATTTATTGTAAAGTATAATAATCTATATTCAAAAAAAATGTATTTACTTAATTTTTTTAGACTATTCAGTACAAAAGGGCGAACAGCATTAGATAAGTCTCTTGTGGCTAAAAAAGGAGGCAACAAAGCTAAGGCGTCTACACAGCAAAGACACAAAGACATTGCTGCAATTGAAGCTCAAGTTTACAGGTATTTAAATATTTCAGTATGTTGGGTGTAACTTCCTGGAACAAGTATCTAGAGTTTTGGACTGGTTTGTACTATCATTTATTCTGTAAGAAGTCATGCCCAATTAGAAGCAAAATATAAATAATCTACCACAAAAGTGTTAATGAAACACTATTCCCAAAAAAAAATCTTTTATAATGTTATTTTTCGAATGTCTGTCACATCATAAATTCATAAAATATCTTTATTTTATTTCCCTGTAAATGGATAGTTTATGACTCAAGTTGTTGATACAAAAGCTCAATTCCACTTAACTTATAAAAGTCCAGAGTGATGAAAATGAAATGATATAGCATAACTTATATTAAACACGTACCTATAATTATAACTTATACAGGGTGTTAATAAATGAACCAAAAATGGGAAAACCGTTTCTTCGGACCCTCAAAGTAAACAACTTTTATTAAGGGACCAACTCTAAAATAGCGAATTAAAAATCAACTGTTTCATAGAAAAAAACGGTCAAGAGCGAGTCGGACTCGCGCTCCGAGGGTTCCGTATCACCATTCTGAAAACAGTTTACAATTTAGAGACAATAAATAAATTTGACAACATCACATACATTGCTCCGGTTCCAAAGTAAGTAGCTAAAGCACTTGTGTTATGGAAATCAGAGACAACGGTGGTATCACAAACACCCAGACCTGAGCCAATATAAGCCAATATAGAAAAGTTTATTTTCTAAATTGACCCAACCGGGGATCGAACCCGGGACCTCAGCGATGACGACACCTTGAAAACCGGTGTACAAAGCCACTCGACCACGGAGGTCGTCGACATCGTTTTATTTTTCCTGTAATCCTTACATAAACTTCAATCACATAAAATAATTTCAGATTTTTCTTTATGTAAACTTCTGAGATAAGGGGGGGGGGGGGGGGAAAGAGCGGATTTTTTTTTCCTTTTTTCATCATAAGTCGAAAACTATGCTGTTTAAATAGTAGATTATGCATTAAGGGCTTAAAGTAGTGTATTGTGTCCCGGGCGCTATTATTGAACCCCGAGTACGAGGGATTCTATGGCTAGAATCCTGAGTACGAGGTGTTCAAGATCGCCCATGACAAATACACATTTAAGCCCGCGATGCATACTCTACTTTTTATACTTTCTGCGAGGCAATTGAAATCAATGACTGTTATAAAGAAAGTACTTAAGTAATTATTTAAAGTTAGAATAATAAAATATGAAAAATAAAGAATATTTATTGAAAATTAAAAGTTATGTTAGAAACATTACACCAATTGTGCAACGACAAAGTTACATTCTTTGGTACATTTATAGTTGGGTTAGAGTTTATGTTTTTTTCGTCTATTCTGTAGTGGTCAGTTCGACATTCAAATAAATCCTTCTTGGTGCGCGGGTGAAAATGAATTTCGTAAAAAGTTTTCATGATAACATACAGCCTAACTGAGAATAAGATCTCATTGCACCTAAACTTTTTTGAAACCAACATCGATCAAGCATGACTACAAGGGTTGCATTCCAAATTCAAATCACATTATTCCCCATGGGAAAAATGACTTACTTTAGGAAAGGTTTGCATGACACATAATATGCCATTGACGAGCAGGTAGTATAAAAAAATTTTAATGTTTGAAAATGTGCAAGCAGCTCTTTCCTATGATACCCCATGTGCCCTAGTAGTCTCACTTCGAATTTTTAAGACCCCTTTCAGGCCCTGTTGCAAAAAAATATAAATATTTTTATTTCTTCCTTATTTGCCAAATTTTCGGCCAAACGTCATCTAAAACTATTCCACATTTCAAGTTGAAAGCATTAAGATAAATAGTAATAGAAAAAATACTAGAATAAATCGACTCACCCATAGCACCTCAGACGGGAATCGAACCCGCACCCTTGATAGCATTAGTAGTTCTCGAGATATCCAGCTCTGACAGACAGACTAAGTCGCAACATAAGGGTTCCTTTTTACCATTTTGGTAGAGAACCCTAATTATTAAAGAAAATATCAAAATTCATACATTATAATAATATCATATTCATACATATTAATTTTTTTTCGCGTTTTCTGAGTTGGTCCCATTATAAAAGTTGTTTGACAGTCCGATGAAACAGTTTTCCCAATTTTGGTTCATTAATTAACAGGTTGTATATGTTGTATACTCTATCTGAAATAAATAAACTTATACTTTATTGTTATACTTATATAAAACTTATACTATGTCTTAGATTTGCTGGCGTAGTAAGCAGTACTCGCGCATCTACCATAGAGAACGTGACGCGTCGTGCGGCGCGCGCGGCGGGCGAGCGACGCGACGACAGCGGCGACGAGAGCGACGACTCCGCCGCGCCCGACGTCGACTCTGACGACGACGAAGTGCCGTACAACCCGAAGAACTTGCCGCTCGGGTGGGACGGAAAGGTACGATAAAGTTTATTTTGCGAACTTTATCCTTATTACTAAGAACGTTAAGGTGAATTTGTCCGCATATATCGCGAAATAAAGGTAATTCTTATATAAGAAAAATAGATCATGAGCGTACTCAATCAAAGAATTAAGTCTGTCTTTCTTCTGTATCGGCACTTTATGGTTTGTGAATTGCTACTGGGCATTATTATGACATGATTCATCACATTTTTAGCCGATCCCGTACTGGTTGTACAAGCTCCACGGGCTCAACATCAGCTACACGTGCGAGATCTGCGGCAACTATACCTACAAGGGCCCCAAAGCTTTCCAACGTCACTTTGCCGAATGGCGTCACGCTCACGGCATGCGTTGCCTAGGCATACCGAACACGGCGCATTTTGCCAATGTGACACAAATTGAAGATGCACTTGCTTGTAAGTATTATCTCAAAAAAACTAGTATACATCTTAAAGAAGTTTAACAAGCTACTCAAAATATAACCATGATTTTTCCACAATCAATTTTTGACTTAATAACCTCCACGTAGAGTTCAAAGCAATTTAAAAACATTAACGTAGTAAAACGTAGTTGACTAGATAAGTTGATGATTTGATTTGAAATCAGCCATGTTTAATGTCCCCACCTGGAGCACAGGCCTTCCTTATATCCATTCACCCGAATAAGGAGGGTAGGCCATAACCCAATCCAATTGGACCCATCCAATTGTGGGTGTTAATCACTGCAAGCGCATGAGGAATGTCGTGTGTTGGTTGAGACAGAGCTACGTGACTAACGCGACAGAAAGAGAAGGTGCATACAATAATAGGCTTGCAGCGCTGAGCAAAATGACATTGTACTTTACTGTCGTGCAGTGAGAGTAGCTTATTATTTGATTGTCCTCGCGCAGATGGACTTTTGTACGTTTAGTACTATATATTCTGTATAAACTTAGTTTTGAAGCGACGGTCGCTAACAATAATGATGTCCTTAATGTATTTTTTTTTATTAGTGTGGGAGAAAATCAAACATCAAAAGGAGAATGAAAGATTTGTGGCAGAAAATGATGAAGAGTTTGAAGATTCACAAGGAAATGTTGTGAACCGCAAAACCTATGAAGACTTGAAACGCCAAGGACTTCTGTAGAATAGTTTATACAGGATATTATATTATTTAAGTACTATACTTGTGAAAATAAAGTTGTAAACTGTATTTATGTTTATAATTCTTGTTGTGAACTCGATTGTTAGTTTATTCCGAAACTATGAAAATATACCGTTATTCCCGTTCTCAGTCACCGGCTAGCTAGTGTAAAATTGTTTAATAGCGCCGGGTGGCTACGTAGCTTGGAGGAAGACTATGTCAGACGGAAGGGCGGACCGTGACATTCGAAGGTATAATTAGAATCGCGCGATTAGAATGGGATGCCATCTTTTGGAACATCGCGCATGGTCCGTCAGCCAGCCGTAGCGTCGGCAAACTAGCATAGATGCTCGCATAATGCTAGTTGTGTAGAAATGTGCCCGTGGATTTCTGCTCGAGTTTTATTTTTAAATGAGAGATTTAAATATTATTGTGTGATTATTTTAGTGATTGATTAATTAATAATGAGTGGAAAAAGGGGTTAAACTTTTTACTTTTTTAAAATTAATTTTTATTTGAATATATTTACTCAGTTTTTTGCTAACGCTACTCGACTGCTTAACTGTCACTTTTATTTACTATGACAAGGTCCCATCCCATTCTAATCGTGCGCGAATTATACACCACGTCTCTCGGAGGAAGACCACGTCGAATGGGAACTGCGTCATTCAGAGGGACCAAAGTAGTGAAATAAAGATACGTCTCTGCAACCACGTCGTTTCTTTCCAATCCCGTAACCAATTTCCGTCACGATATGTTTTTTAATTAAAACTAACAATAGAATACGACGAGACGCGATAGAATAAAATTATAAAAAACAGAAAACATCACAGTAGTTTTCCTATTTTGGACTTTTGAATAAAAACAACATAAAACAAAATATTTTTGAAATATCCATTAATTCCATTATCGATACCTACCACTTACAGAAATTCCCTCAGAAATTCCATGACACAGCACTATCTAGTCAGTTTTTGTTTTTTAATCCTAAATTGGCAAAAGCGCTACACATTTGACTTCCTGACAATGTGTACCACAGAACAATATTACTATGTGTGTACAAACTTACGCTCTTTTAAAATAAGTAAGATAATTTAACTGAAAAAACGTGTCCCTTTCATTAACAAACTTTAACATATTTTATTTATGAAAGGTTGTTCATTTTGATCGGAGCCGCCAAATTAATAAAAAAATTGCTCGACTTATCAGCACGCTAATCTGCTTTTTTTACCGATTCGTTCCTAAACTTGACAACTTCCAACTTTTTGACAGCTGTGCTGTCAGTTGTCACTGTCAAAATTGTTGTGGACAGTTGGAGCTCGTTCTCGTGTAGATTTTAATTTTTTAAACGTGATTTGTAAGGCTTTTTATTACGTTTTAATTCGTGATATCATGTGTCTAGCACTACTGTTCATAACTAATTCATAATAATGCCAGAAAAATCGAGTAGTCGTATATTTATTGGATGCAGAGTTTTAGGTTATGTTAGTACACATGTGCCTTTTGTAGCTCGATTTATCAAAAGACGTGGAGAAACTCTTCTCTGTACCAGCGTAGGCAAGTGGTTTCACACCTATGGATGTAACCATTTCCGCCTCTTAAGCGTCAGCGGTGAACATCCCGGTCCAATAACATGTATGAGTGGGGACAATTTTCATGTTTACACCGCAAGTGAAAACAACATCTACGCTTGGCGACGAGGCTGCGAATTAAAACATGTCTACAAAGGTCATAATGCACCTGTTCATTTAATGATGCCTTTTGGCACTCATCTAATTTCTATAGATGAAGAAAATGTGCTCAAGATATTTGATATAAAGGATGAGACACAGTTCTTGGAGTTGTTATTTGATGTTAATCAGTTCAAAATAACAACCCTATGCCATCCACCAACATACTTAAACAAGATTTTACTGGGAAGCTTACAAGGCCAGCTGCAATTGTGGAATGTTCGTACTTCCAAATTGGTATTCACTTTCAAAGGATGGAACTCACCGGTGAATGTTGTAGAGCCTGCTCCTGCTGTAGATGTGGTTGCGATAGCTTTGGGCAATGGTAAAGTTATACTACATAATCTGCGTTATGACCAGAGCATTGTTAAATATGTTCACGATTGGGGACAAGTGAGTAGTTTGTCATTTAGATTAGACGGAGCACCTGTGATGGTAACAGGAAGTACAGACGGCCACATAGTAATGTGGGATCTGGAAGAGAAGAGAGTTATGTCCCAAATACAGTCTGCCCATTCTGCTTCTATTGTTGGTTTACAATGTCTGATGTCTGAGCCTTTAATGGTGACTAACTCAGAAGATAATTCACTTAAATTGTGGATATTTGATATGCCTGATGGAGGAGCAAGGATTTTGCGGAAAAGGTACTATACTGTTTATTACATATAGTATAATAGGTTTCTATTTTAATAAAATAAATAATTACACCTACTCCGCCTCTCACATACACAATACTTACATTCTTACACACAGAGAGGATTCTCTGAAATAATAATTATTGTTAAAATTAAGTTTGCTGGACCAATTGTATTGATACAGCTTAGTAACATTTATTGAAAATTAAGGCTAATGGGCGTTGTATGCTAAAATACAGGATTTAATATCCTAGTTCAGCAGCAGATTTTAAGCTTTTACCTGTTAGATAGCCTAATATGTTACAACATTAATTATTATTTATGGTAAAGGTTAAATTTTCACAGCTTATGCTGGTTTCACCTGTAATAACAGGCTTAATCCAAGTATTTAAAAAAAATATATATATATTTTATTATGTTCGGAATACTAACAACAGTTATACATCATATGGAAACATTTTTTAAATCTACATAGCTATTAATAGGTATTCACATATTACAGGGTGTGGTAATTTGATGCTATGTTTGATGGGAGGTATGGGGTTATGTTATTTTCGTCTATCTGCATGAACTTTCTCTCTATATGGCAGGTATTTAGTATTGCAACTTTCTGTGAAGTATTATTATTATCATTATTATTTTAGGGAAGGTCATGCTCTGCCCCCTAATTTGGTTTTGCACTGTGAACCCACTGCTAGAAATTTATTAGTAGCTGGCCAAGACAGAAGTCTTTATATCATGAATACTGTCACTGAAACATTCAACAAGAGCATGGGAAAAGCTTCTTATAATAGGAAACAATCTAAAAAGAAAAGTAAGTATTTTATAGTATTTTATTACTGTGAAAATAACTCAAATATAAAATAACTTTACATAATATTTCTATTTAAGGTAGGCCTATATAGTAACTTAATAAAAGTAATTATTGTTCATATTATATTTACATGACATTTTAATTTCAGAAAGGCTAGAAAAGGACCCTCATGCCATGCCTCCAATCTCAAAACTAAGCTGTGCTATGCAAAGAGATAAACAATGGGACAGTATAGCATCACTTCACAAAGGAAAGTATTTGGCTGCCACATGGTCTTATAACAAGATTAAAATGGGTGAACACATATTGCAGCCACCAGATTTTGACAAGGGTGTTGAAGCAACTTGCCTTACTGTAACACACTGTGGAAATTTCGTTTTAATTGGTGAGTGAGTGGAGTTTTTTTAAACCTGTAACAAAATCTTAGAAGAAAGTTTCAACATGAAAACATTGTGAATTATGGTTGGCTGTACCATCTACAATTATTGACTCTCCCATAGACTCTGGAAATGAAGTCCTCATTAGATTTCTTAATGATGAAATTGAAATTGAAATTGAAAATTGAAATTGAAAAATTCTTTATTCAAGATAGATGAAGATAGCTCTATGATAGATAGATATACCTAGATGATGATATAATATAATAAATTCTTATAGGTTACAGCAATGGACAAGTCCATAAATTCAACATGCAATCGGGCTTACATCGAGGATATTATGGTCAAGAGAAGAGACTAGCACACAAAGGGGCTGTTAGAGGAGTGGAAACTGATATTTGTAATCAAAGAGTAGTTACTGCTGGAGCTGACGATAAACTGAAGTTTTGGCGTTTTAAGACAGGTAAACGGATTGCTGTAAAATTTTTTAAAGGCAAATAAATTGTAGTAGTTATTTATCACAAGAACTTTGTTTCAGCTACGACTCCTTATCATGTGATGAGGCTAGAAGAATCTGTGACAATGACTAAACTAAATAGAGATAGTGGTTTACTAGCCCTAGCCAATGAAGATTTCTCTATTACTCTTGTTGACATTGATACCAAGAATGTTGTGAGAAAGTTCGAGGGTCACATTGGAAAAATAAATAGCATTGACTATGATCCTCAGAGCAGGTATGACTTTTTAAATTTAATCATCAATTAGTTTTAAACCATCGAATAACTTTCATCTTTTGCCAAGTCATATCTTATTTGATTGGTAATGTTAGAACTAGTAAGAAAGAAAGAAAGAGCTAGAAAAATTTGTGAAAGTAAAAGAACTTCATCAACTTTCTTGTCAACTAAACACTGACTTGCTTATTGTATTATGCCTTATCTTATTCAATTATAATTTGTCTAGTTTCTCGTAATGCTGTTAAGCTAAGTGTAACGGAACACCTTATTAACTCGCACCATGTGCAATCGTGCGCGCCTTACGCCGCGTCGCGGTACGTGTTCAAAATAAGTTGTAATCCTAAGTTGTTCACAGGCTACAACTTATTTTGAGAGCCATCAAGTACAGTAGAGTTGTAGTAAAGAGTTAGATTCAGCTAGTCCTCCTCGTTTGCTATTTCTGATGACTGGTCATGTAATGACTTTGCAAGTTTGCAAAAATCAAGATCCTAATCGTATTACTGTCATCGGACGCGTGTACTTGGTGTTTTTGTAAAGTTAAATTCTTTTTTTTCAGGTGGCTCATTAGTACATCAATGGATTCTACCGTGTGTACATGGGATATACCAAGTGGTCAGTTAGTAGATATATTCTCGGTAAGTGTTTTTTGGATAATGTAAATACATAATTTAGGGTGTCCATGATAAAATTTATGATGAATCAGTCTGTAAAAAAGATTTCAATACTTCATCAAAAAGTTGACCAATGATTTCAAATTATTATGGTATTTTTAAGCACGTTTAAATTTTATTTTCTAGGTAGAAAGACCATGCACGTCGCTTAGTATGTCACCAATAGGCGATTTCTTGGCGACGACTCATATAGGTGAACTCGGAGTATTTCTTTGGGCTAACAGGTTGTTGTACGAACGAGTGTTCCTCAAACCAATTGACAGGAGCATCATTGAAGTACCCAAGTTGAGTAAGTACGACATATATTATCATTCTTATGTTTCTTTGAGCTCTGTGATTGTGTAAAGCAATCGTATTCATTTGATAGTTCAAAACGTACGATTTCATTTGTCAAACGGAATAATTCTCATTATTATTCCGTTTGACAGATGTTTGACAAATGAAATCGTACTTTTTTACTGTCAAATGAATTCGATTGCTTTACACAATCGCACCTTTGAGGTGCAATAAAGGAATCGTATTAATTTGACAGTTCAAAACATAGGGTTTTATTCGACAAACGGAAGAATTCTAGCCTACGATTCTTTTATACAATCGCCTGCCTGAAAATCAAATTAAAAGAGATTAAAGTGTAACTCCGTGATATACCATACTCAAATGAAATGCTCAGCATCTTTAGTATTTTATTTATTATTGTTATAGAACTGCCTAGTACTGTCACCGAAAAGCCGGATTTGGATGACCTAGGAACCATCGACCTTGGAGATGAACCAGAATACATGTCTCCAGAGCAAATTAGTAATGAATTAATAACACTATCCAATCAACCCACATCGCGGTGGCTCAACTTACTTCATTTAGACATTGTCAAAAGAAGAAACAAGCCGAAAACACCACTCACAGTTCCGAAATCAGCGCCTTTCTTTTTACCTACTATACCAAGTCTAGAGTTAGAATTTGATTTGGAGAAAGATAAAGAAAGTGGAGAAACTAAACTGTTAATGCCAGATTCTCTTTCCACTTTGTCAGTCTTTGCAAAAAAGTTAGTCGGTTGTGAAGATCGAAAAGAGTACAATGAATGTATAGAAAAGTTGAAGACATTAGCTCCTTCTGCCATCGAAGCCGAAGTTTCAAGCATGGCCCCTGATGTAGGGGGGTCTATAGAGGTTATGAAACAATTTTTAAATATGTTGAATGTTATGCTAGCAAGTAACAAGGACTTTGAATTGGCTCAGTCGTATTTAAGTTTGTTTTTAAAAACTCATACTAAAGCTATATCTGTTAACGAGGAGCTCAGAAGTATATTACAGTCCATCGAAGAAACGGCAGCGGAAGCGTGGATGAGGTTGCAGAACCATTTATTGTACAATATTTGTGTTGTTAAAGCCTTAAGAGATATGTAAATATAAAAATATGAAATGCTTTTGAATATATTTTTATTTCAGTATTCTTTTATCTGCTCGTAACGTAAATCAAGAAATGTGGTAGAATAGTACCTATACTTTCTTTTCAGTCCAGTGTGTACGTTCTGTCTTAAGACTGTGCTTGACTGTGTTCTCAGATCTAGAGAAAGAGCCAAATGTGGGCGCGGCCTGCTAAAATTCACCAATAATTTGTCCGAAATTAATAATAATTTTTACTCGTCGAAGTCGAGTCGAAAAGACGAAGTATGAAACAATAAGATTAATTATTCCTATGACAATATGAACACGCTTTCAGAAAATGTATGTACCGTAGCGCCGGGGAATAATTACGCTACATCTAGGGTTTATATGATCGAAGAACATGACCTAAAACAATATCGCAACAAATCAAATTGCTATTTTATTCAAATCCTGTTCGATTCGCAATTTTATTTTATTAAGACATTTCAGTCGCTAGTAAATATTTAACCGTAAAAGAGTTAAGAGGAATCTCAACAGCTCTCCGGGAATTTAAGTTTTCGTGTACCTAAATGCATGAAATTGTTCTCGAAAATAATTCAGACGCCGAAGAGGTTTTCAGCTTTCTATTTAAATTACTTTCCCCTCTAGGTATTCTTCTTGGAATAAACAATCCAGCTTGCAATGTTTCTCATTCATTGGCTGCTTCCGCCGTGTCTTCAGCGTTTATTGAATATTTTTCGAAGAGAATTAAATCGCGTCGAGTGGTTCACAGGAGCGGGCGTTCATTAATGGGTTGCTTCATTTTCGCAATAAGTATTCATTTCGCCGTCCCTCGTTGCGGCGAGGCGGGCTTCAATGAAAATCTGATGGTGCCTTCCTTTTGCATTATGAAATCTATCAAACGCCTTATCTTCAGCTTTTATTGAGTTCGGATCGAGCGTTGAGCAAATAACGCGAAGAAAATCGCTTTATTAATCTGTATCATTTTTTTTCTTTATGACGCAAGGAGTTGACGCTAACAATGGGCTTTCAAGTCGTAGATGTGTGCGCCTTCATTTGCAAGCGCTTTAGAAAATGTTAATTTCCGGAGGGCGTTGGAGGGGTACGTACTACATACTAAACTCGGTTAAATACATGTAGGAGAACTTACCTTTAGCTTTGGATCCATTATTCACGAAATGCATGTTTGTGATTGCATGTTCGATTACGGTTGCTACATCAATTTAGATTATTTAATAAGAACTATTTATCATCGTGTATTGATATCAATGGTGCGACACTCAATTTATAGGAATATAGATTGACAATAGGTCAAAACCGACCACTAGGACCCAATTCGGATCGGTGAGGGAAACGCAACCGAGACGTACGTACGACTTAACTTGTCTTCTAATACACAAAAGAGCTAAGTGATAGATAATACAGTTTTGATCACTATACGTACGACTTACCTAACTTGCCTTCTAATACACAAAGGAACTAAGTGATGGATAATACATTTTTGATCACTATACGTACAACTTACCTAACTTGCCTTCTAATACACAAAGGAGCTAAGTGATAGATAATACATTTTTTAATCACTATACATACGACTTATATAACTTGCCTTCTAATACACAAAGGAGCTAAGTGATAGATAATATATTTTTGATCACTATACGTTCGACTTACCTAACTTGCCTTCTAATACACAAAGGAGCTAAGTGATAGATAATACATTTTTGATCACTATACATACGACTTACCTAACTTGCCTTCTAATACACAAAGGAGCTAAGTGATAGATAATACATTTTTTATCACTAGGTGACCGACTGTAAGAGGTCCTCATACATGTTATCATGCAAAATAACACAAAAATTGTCTTATTCTGAATTCGTTCACATTTTACCACAACGAACTGATTACGTTACTCATAAATTTTACCACAACGAAGAGTAGTTACTCTACACTACAGAATAGAGTATCCAAGTACTCTACTGATTTAATCAACCACGTGAAGCGCTACGATCTATGCTGTTGCCTTTGTCAGTGGCTACGGGTGCAGTTATTTAATTTTGGTGCATGCCATGCCATTAAGTTCATTCATGCTACGCCTTTTGTTTAAAGAACTTTTCTTTCCATTGAACTCTGTTTATTTTATAGTTCTTTTTTTATTTCATTAATATCTGTCCGCCCCGGTTTAAATTAGTTATATACGTACCTATATATATATATTTTCTATAAAAGTTTCCGCTGCGCGCTGTTAGGTGCTAAGAGTTATTTTATAGTTATACAAATATTTTTCTTTCATAGTCTTATAAAAGAAAATAGTATATTTTTATTCAAATTAAGATAAGAAAATAGAGACCACAGTATTTAGGAAACAAAGGAAAAACCAGCTACCCTTATTATAATGAACCATCTGGTATGATTTTATTTTAGTTGCTACGAACCCGGCAAGTACAAACAAAATAAATTCGGGTGACTCAATTGAATAACGTAATCAGTGAGCGGGTAGTGCGGAGGTAATTGCCGCGGCAATTGCCATACATTATGAATGAACACCAAATCCAATACTAAACATGTCACGTCGCGGCGCGTCGCCGATATCGAGTATTTGGTTCGAATATCGAAGTAGGAAATGAAGAGTGCCGTCCATTTTCTATTACCGGCGCTTTATTCCGGACCATTTAACTTTTTCAGTATAAAGTTGAATCTTGGAGAGCGAAGCGCGCTCGGAATGGCCACCCGCGGTTGATGTCCACTGGGGTTTAGACTTGATATTAAATGAACGGTAATTGAGATAGGATTGGAGTGCTTAACTTTGGAAATGTGTTTTCACTTACTTTTGCTCCCATTTAAATCGATTTGGAAAGGTTTTATTAAATTGTTGCCTCTAGATACTTAAAATATATGGAAACCTACACGTTGCTTTTAATTTTAATTTACTCTTGAAATATTTTCATAGTTTATTATTTATCTTTTTTTTATTGAACCTGATCTGAAACCGAATCAACCGTTTAATGGAAATGAAATATCCAATCAACAAATTAAGGTTCAAGTAAATAATGCAGGATGTTGATTGACAATTTGACATTTCATATTCAAATGCTAAATGCAGCTAACGTTAAATCAATTTGAACATTTGGCTGGTTATTAGAATAGACGTCTATTTTGTAATTTCGGTTTTGTTCATTACTATTTCAGCCTTTATATTAAAAAAAATATATTTCGCCTTTTTGCTGCAGAAATAATAATGTTCCCATTAGGTACTTAAGTATTTACCTTTTACAGCAAAATATGGTTTTGCAATAAAGAATTGAATTTGATTTATATACAGTTTGTGTTGCATATAATTATAACCTATGAAGACCCACTGAAGATTCTAATCTGTAAGAAATCCAACACTCGTTTATTTAGGCCTCTATTCCAAATATGTCCGAAAATGTCAGTTATAATGTTGAACGTACGTAATAAAAACACTATACCTTGAATTATTTTCTCATATAAAATAATTTTACTGTAAAGAATAATATTCAGACAGATTTAATCTATACCTAGTTAAGTATAACTGATATTTCAGTATAAAGCTCGTTGATCAAACTAAGATCGACGGGTGTTAAAAAAATAAAAGGTACGTCTGAAATAAGTGCGGGTATGTGATGTGAAGAGCTCGATGGCGCAGTGGTTTAGCGCCTGGCCCGACGATTGCGGAGGTAAAGCAATTTTCGCAAGGGTTGGTCATGGGATGGGTGACCGAAAATTTGTTATTTCGAGCTCCTTCGTGCCTCGAAAAGCACTTTGAGCTGTTGGTCCCGGCTTCATTTGCAGTTGTTAGCACCCACCAATCCGCATGGGGCCCGCGTGGTACCCACCATGGCCCATCCTCTTTATCAACCCATAAGGAAGGCCTATTTTAAAATGGCTGATGGTGATGTGATGTGAATGTGACGACATTAATCTAAACTAGACAGGTGGGTTATTACCAGCGAACTAAAATCTGTGGAACAAGCATCGTTCAAAAAATAGCACCACACAAAAATTACAACCAAGTGGGGGGGCTAAAAATGTTGGCATTTGATTATGCAGCACAGCGATTGAACACTGGTTACATAATAGCGATCATAATCTGTAAACTCATAGATATTTTCCTTTATACGTACATCTTTTTGCCTTCTTTGCGTCTTATACAAAGTCGAAGTCAAAATTTCTTTGTTCAATTAAACTTAATAATCAAGCACTTTTGAATCATTTGACTGCACGTCATTTCTAATGCGCCCGACTAAATGCTAAAATACAAATACAACTCGCACGTTGTAATTTTTTAGCCCCGTGGTGCTATTTTTTAAGCAATATTTGTTTGCAATACTTCCATAGATTTTAGTTTGCTTGTTATTACAATGAATTGTTTTATTTCAATTAAAAGAGAGTTGAAAAAAACACGTTTTTACTGATTTTTTTACAAAAAAACCAAAATGTGAAATATTTCGATTCTTTGCTTGAGCCTTTAAAATCCACTTAAAATAGTGCGTGAAACCACAACGTGCTTTTGTTGTACATACTTGAAGCTTTAAATCTGAAGAAACACAAGTTTTGATCAATAAAATAGTTAAAATGTCTGGTGGAAGACATAAGAATGTCATTTGACAGTTTTTTTAGAAATATAAAAAGCAGTAATTCTAACACAAAGTGATTTTTAACATACATTGATTTGTATTATCTATGCATTATCTAAAATTCAGTATTTTACAAGTGATTCTGAGCAAAATTAAAAAAAGCTTAAATGTAAGTTTTTAACACTTTTTCTCTCTAAATGTCTCTCTTTTCCTTGCATCATAAATACTCCACAAAAAAGTCAATACCATAATCGCGTAGCACTTGTAGTAACACGCGTAAAAGTAGGCGATGTAGCGCGTTACGTAACTTCCGTAGTACGCGCTGTGCTACGTACAATCGTGCGATGTCCAGTCCATGTCAGCCGGTCTATTTATGGAGCTTTTATTTTTGTGATAATACCCACATGCGAGAACTTTTATTCAGTGAATTTATTTTTTGAAAGCTTTTCAGCATCACTTTATTATTATATTTTATATCGCGTATTTACCTCTTTCGTAGGTACTTAGGATTTACATCTTAACCCAGTGCTTTGTCCCTTTTAATGTCAAACTTAAATAGTTTGACAGAGAGTAACTATTGTGTAACTATACATCTGCAATACAATATTTATTAGTAAGGGAGTAAATGTTTTAAAACATAATTTAATGTTCATGGGTTTCAGCCTGAATATTGAATTAAATTAGTCATTTGGTACTTAGTTATTTGGCAGTAAAATAATAAAGATATTTTTTTAAGTTCTTGAAAAATTACCTCTGATACTGAGTCTCCGTTCACATTAAGTAGAATCAGTTAAAAGTACATTAATATTCTAAGAGTAGGTGTGTAATTCGCAGCAGCGTCAATTTATCATTCCGCACACAGACCGATTGAAAACGCAATTATTATCCTTGAAGACGATGTTTTGCCGCATCATCAAAATCATCGATTCGAATCAAATCTGATTGATATATTTTCGAGTGCTACATAAACAAACACGAGATAAATTGGTGTATAGTGATGTTGAATCGCTTCATAAAAAGTGTACGGGTACTAGCTGGTTGTTGACCATGGGTTAATTAAAAGCAAACAGTCGGGAATTTACCTGGTCCACCCGACCGGCCGACAGCCATTTCTGTACATCTGTGATACACGATCCTATCCTTTTTTACGGTATAAAAGTTGATTGAAATTGCTGTTTTGTATTTGTTCCGCTTCAAATTATGAACTGTTCATTGTTTTGCCATTGTTTGTCTTCCATTATCCTGTTAAATTTCACGGTTCAAGTTATGATGCACATGACCAGTCTTCATCTGCGTTTAAATTGTGCGTGAAAAAATCTTCATTTGTTTTAAATATAAGTTCTTCTGCTTATACGTGTTACGCAATATAAAGCACTAAGCTCAAGCGGATTAACTACTTGTCTTTTAGCGTTTCATAGAGTTGCACGAGCAAAAATAGTCCAGAGTCCTTTCAACTTAAATTACACATTGCAATGATGCAAAAAGCTACGAGAGAATCCCATTTGGAGTATGATCGCATTACCATATAATCACTATTGGACAGTGCTTCCGTCGCTCGATTCTTGCAGCTGTTACAATCTTCCCATTACGTACCAGGATCTTGGAGGATATTATGATTCTATAGCCGTCTAAAATAGAACGTCTTCGATAATATGTTATCTAGAAAAACATTAGTTTTTTAATAATAGGTATGATATAACGTAAGTTTCGATATTGCAATAAATATTTATTAAAAGCTGATTCATCAAAGAAACTGGGATATTTAAGGTTGGTACTCGTTAACTTCTTCTTCTATGTAGTAGTATGTGTATGTATGAGGATTAGTGGCCACCTCTGGTGTTATAGTTTATAAAGCCGCCTGTAAGGCCTCTGACTTGGCTTTACGACTGTTATCAGATGACAGCAGCCGGGACCGGTTTAACGTGCCTCCGAAGCACTGAAGCGCTCAGTTGTAATGCCACTTAACGGTCACCCATCCGACACCTGGCCGGACCGAGCGTTGCTTAACAAATGTGATCGAGTACGATCAGTCTTTCAAGCTCCGCCATGAGCGCTTCATAATGTTCTTCTGTAATGATTTTGGGTTAATAGATTACTGTGTTTCGCAACTAAATACCTACCTAAGTACCAGTGGCGAGGGGTGAAATTATGGCGAAGGTAAGCTGCTCTACAAAAATGTTATGACCTGCATAGTGGATGGTGGGGTGGGATTTATAAAAGGTAAGACGATGGGAATCGGCTTGTATGGACCCTTCGCCACTGCTAAGTACCTATATTCTTTTTGTAGATAATGATACACCATAAATACGAATTAGACCGCTACGTGAAATGGCTCCAGGCGATGTGTTTTGTACCCACGTCGTTTGATGTCCAACATCAATATGAAAACACAAAGAATGCCAGCACGTTGCACATCTGCCGCATTTTCCTGATAGTTTTATATCAACTGCAAACAATAACAAAATACCTTTAAAAATACCAAAGTAAAATAAGCCCGCATTTATCTACATTTTCATGCATACTATTTTCTTATTAACTGAATAAAGTGAAAAGCGGTTTTTAACCTCGATTTTTAATTTTCATAGAATGAGTAACTTCTGTGGAGACGTTTCGTGTTTAAATAACTTTGAATACAGATAGTCGCATGTTATGGGCGACTACGGCTATAAACCAGATAATATTCAAATGAACTTGCATCGGAGATAGTCGGGTGACATTCACTCTATCGTCCTTGATACCTTATAAGACTTTTCAACTATTTATCTTTTACCTCAAAATTGACATTATTATTATATCAAAATTGTTCAAATTGTCCGCCATTGTTTTAAATCTGTATTTTTTCTATCTATATCAGTTTTTGAGCACCACCGGCGTAGATTGTTTGATCTCAAAATTGATTTTATTTTCATTAGTTACATATATTTGTCTTTTCCGAATAGTATATACTTACATAGAATTTTCATTTGTCTATTAGATATACAAAATAATTTATTTATCTAAGTTATGTAAGTATTAAGACCCATTTAGATATGGTAAGTTTGTATAATTTCATGTAGCGTCTCAAACCAAGCGCGTGGGTGCGGTAAGTGGCGGTCCCGCCTACAAAAAGGAAAAACTAGGTTCTTGCTAAATACATAAATGTTGTTCATTATTGACGGTAAAGTTGACATTAAACGATAACCCAGCTGTCAATTTTATCCCACGCATGTAAATCGAAAGAAAGGGCCCCGAGGAGAGTAGGGCTTCGTCGGCATTATGTTAATTACAAAAACCAGAATACCTACAACCCTTTTAGCGTGTCCATTTCTGCATGTATGTTTTATTAAGGCTTTTTAAGGCGCGAAAGTGAATCACAAACACGTTTACGTTTTAACACATTTTGCTTCAGTACCTAAATACTTACATACTCGATGCTCGTAATTTATGTGCATGTGGACTGTCGTTTATTGTGGTTGTCACATTTTTCTGGTCTTCTAGGGCCATATATAGCAATCTGAATAGAACTAGACTAGACTGGAACTGAACTTGTTAAGAAACCATGAAGACATAGAAGAACCTTTGATTATAGAAGACATAGACATACAGCCAAAAGTTGGATTTCTATAAATTAAGTATTCGTCGGCATGACGAACGTCAGAAACAGTGGTCAGGTATGACAGATAATTGCCACACTTTGCATAAGACAAGGGTTATATTTGTAGGAGTTTGATATAAGACGACTATGCATGTCCGCGGCGCAAGCCGGACGGAACTGAAATTTGCATGACGGTTGGTAATAAATTACTGAAGATGACCGAACACTTCGCTTATCTTCCGCCTGCTTACAAATTAGGTGCGAAACAGTTGCTATGGTAAATATACGAAGCAACATAAATGTAAATAGAAGCGCCGAGCAAAATAATGTAGACGACAATCTGTAACATAAAAAAATATGCCCAAAGTCACACTGCAGATGATTACAAGTTGAATCATAAGGTTCAGGATTTGATTTCATGATGAGTTTCGTAGAACTTTGTCTATAAATTCAAGTCGAATCTTCAAGAACATTGGCCTCAAAAAAGCAACGAGGATAAAAATTGGTATCTTTTTTAGTGCTCTATAAAAGTATTGCACCATTATTAAGCAATAAAGGTTCTACTTCTATGTATAGGCAAAACTTTTGCAAATAAGAGTTTATGAGTGAAACAATCAATAGTTGAACATAGTATGTTAAGTATTTGAGATGTGAAACTATTTCATCTTTATTTTAATATAAAATTGATGTTTCAATTGTCCACATTTTTTTTCAGCACTCTTAAAGTCTTTCTTTTGTAATTTTGAATTCGACTACGTATGCAGCAGTGCCTTTAGCAGTTGTGTAATGTAGGTACCTAATATATATTTTATGAGAGTTTCCTTACGTATAACTACTCATTGCGCTTTTTATGTGGTGGCCGTTGGGTTTTGTAATGAACTACCTTTAAAGAGCGTCTCTTTAGCAGCAGTTTGCAGTTTACCTTAACACTTACCGACTCTACCTCAGCGCATACCCAGTTCTGAAAGGATTTTGTTCTTACATAATTACAATGTATTTTTTAGTTACGTTTTACAGTTCTTTTGCAAGGCATCTTGAGTTGATTATAGACACGCTAAAAAAGCTTTAAAAGAAGAAAGGAGATTTTCTTTAATAAACCCGAAATTAGAAACTAGAGGCTCCGTGAGCTGCAGACCTCGCGTTGAAAAGTAGCTCGAAAAACAAATAATATACGCAGTCATGAGTTCTGTCACAAACTTATTATTTTCAAATCATATGGTTCCCGCAGTGGGGTGGTACCACTCACGATGGAACCACGTGGGGTTGGATGGAACCACGAACCACAAACGTGGGGCTTCTTCTGTAAAGGGTTCTACATTTTTAAGGGAGAAATTATTTTATACTTTTGGGACCGTTTTAAAAACGTTTTTAGGAAAAAACAGAAAGTTTCCGATTAGATACATATTTAGTTAACGATACGGTCTCATCAACTCAACAAAGGCACGTGCTTTTGTAATAATAACGTCTATGCGCCAGATCAGAGATTGCGAACGTTCGTGTGGCGCACGGAACATGGATTTACGGTGCAGTGCTTCCGCAGAGTGCGCTCTAAAACTATTTTCGAGCTCTTTTTGCGCCTTAAACAGGAATTGTTCAATGCGAAGAGTTAATTTCATAGTAATGAACAGGTAAGGAGGTTCTACATCCAATTTAGAGCTTTGCTTTCAGTCTTTACATAATAAAAGCAATGTTTAATGATAAATTGCTCTAATCTTCCTACTGTATCGGATGCTTCATTATTGGCTTAGACATAGCATAGCTTTGTTGATGTAGGTACTTATATTTGTTACTCTTTAATTGATCTCGGGACCAAAGCAAATAATGACCTTATTACACTTTTCAAATGTTCAGAGTGTGATATTAATAATTCAATCTAAAACTTGTAAGCTAAAATAAGGTAGAGTAATTTTGTAAGTTACACACGACAGCACCTCAGACTATACATGTTGACCTTGAGACCGTCTTTATGCCCTACGTAATAATAGCTGTTTTCGCAGTTTAACTGTATAACCTGACGTGCTGCCGTCCGTATAATCTCAAACTATTATTATCCGATAAAAAAGATCTGAACCGTGCAATCGTGCATCGACCGACGGCCGTTTGTTTGACTCTCCTATAATAACATTCATTAGCAAACTTCAACGACCAATTCATGCAAAATGCAAAGAGCGTAACAAGTCAACAAAAAATTAAGCTTAAAAGAGAACTGAGCTGTGGTCTTTGTTCTTCTAATCCCGACTTTCCTTTCAGATAGCGTTCAGTCAGCTCTTAAATTAAGAATTTATTTCAGAACTTTATACTTTCCTGTTCTCCTTTGTGCTGCATCACAATGGAAATTATTATCAATTGGAAAAGTTTCCGTATCCACAACTTGTATAAACTTTACTTTTTATTTTCACACCTTGGTTTTCTTTTTGTCTTAAAGATTTCATAAGTCTAAATTAATGTTTCTCCATCAAACAGATAAGATTGTTCCCAACTTCGACTGGCGGAACAAATATTTAACATACTTTGCGGATCCGTCCTCGCATTTCATTATTTCCGAATATTTTTAAAAACATTTTGTATAACCTTGTCTCCTAAAAGGGTTTCCGATGGAATATTCATGATTACCCTGAGTAACATTAATGGTTGTTCCGAATTCCCTCGTGTGGGAAGAAACAAGAGAACTTTTGGAAGTGAATTATGACAGAAATTATTCGGGAGAAAGTTTTTTATAATATTTTAATTAAAGATTTTTAACAATTAATGAATGATTCACTGAAATTATCAACGCCTGAGCGGACGCATGACCATCAGCCATTTTTATTGTCCCCATTGCTGGGGCACAGGCCTACCTTATGGGTGGATAAGGAGGATGGGCCATGACCCACTACACGGGCCCAATGCGGATTAGTATGCGGCCGGATAACAATGGAATATCTATTGTGTCTCATTTTCCGGGCGTTGAAGGGTTAAATAAATAATTTGACTTCAGTTTGAACTATTTTTATTGAATAGAAATGCTAATATTTTCATCAAACAATTTATGAAAGCCATAAGTGTACTCATATGTATGTGTGCGTATAGAGTAGGTAATACAAACTTTATTTTCATAAACTGAGCAAAAAGTTTTTGTAAAAATAAGAGGCTTTGTTTCGTTTTTTGTAGCCAACAAGCGTCTGTTTACATCGTAAATAAGGATTTACATTATAATGAAGTTTAAATGAAGAAGGAAGTGGGGGAGAGGTTTTTGGTTAAACTGGATTCTGAATTTTATTCAGTTTTTTATTCTCGCCGGACACAATCGCCGCAACTAAGTGAAAACGAATGTTGTTTGCATGTGTTTATTGGATTTTACTTAGTATTTTTTTTAACGGAGAATTGCTTTTCATTTTATGTGCCGTAGTGTTAAGTAGTTAGCGTTAGTTCTTATTATTTAAGATAAGAAAAGTTTGTTAATTGAATGAACCGAAAACAATCAAAAGAGCTTAATAGCTGTCATATAAGAGTATTGTTATTCATCCTGTTATTCACTTTTATTTAGTTATTTATTTACTTGTTTTAGCCACAATTTTTGATAGAATATTCACAATCAATTGAGAGAAACCGCGATCGGTATTAAAACGAGAAAAACGTTTTTAGGTGCTATTTCAAGCGGAAGTACTTATATCTAAGCTTCGATACCGACAGGTCACTTAACTGAATTTTATCTATTTAAAGTTAGCTACAGAAACAATTCGTTCGACGATATTACGTGGCCCACAGTTGCTAGTTAGGAAGTTTTAAGTGCAAAAGGCCTCGGAATAGCCACAGACTTATTATTATGTGGTACAGCTGAGTGGATCTAGTCGGCGTAATGTAAAAGTTGTAATTTGATTTGCAGTTATCACAGTAACTATTACGTTTTCGTTTAGGATGAAACAACGTTTAATTTTTGTCTTTTTGAGTTTATAACGTTCTTAGATAAAAGTTGTGCTGTTAGTTTGCGACTGTGGTCAGTAAACAGTATAAAAATGCAAAATACTTGTCTCTGGCTCTACCTAGTTCACTACTATAATGGTAGTACATGCTATTGAGCTTGTCAAACATATTTTGTATCTATAGATGTTTTTAATTTAGGAGCGAAAAAATAAATCGTTTTATATTAACAATAAATTATTAAACATCAACATCAGCCATTTAAAATGTCCCCACTGCTGGTGCTCACGTCTTTCAGTCTATAAGAAAGAAGGATAATAATATTTATTAATCGTAGCTTTATAATTCAGAATTATGAATTTCGAACATTTTGCTATATCTATGTTGTGTTCCCTAAAATAGAACATAATATTATCGTATCGCAAGGTATTGACGGACCGTCGCAGCTGGTTTTCTCCCAGCGGGGCCGTGACTCAGGGTTCTTTACATAAACCCTACACATACAGGAAATTCTGTTCAGCTTAAAATTAAGCAATATCGTCGGCATCTTGCGGAGTTCCTGATTTATTATGACTATTTAATGAATGTTCTCGATTGTAAAAGCTTTATCGTATTCGAATAAAGATCATTTTCCTGTGGCATTATCACGTTGGTTGATACACTTCACTATCTTTCAACAACCATTTTGTATGTATTTTTACTTTTTCAGTCCTTTCATTTCATTCAGCCTAAGAACTCCTTTGATAAAGTTCAATCTGTGTGTGTAATTAGGATGTTAGTAATCTAGGATCTACTTAAATAACACATTTATTTAAGTAGATCCTAGATTTTTGTAAGTAAAAATGTTTAGGTTAATCTAAAGCTATACCTCAGTATATTTAAAAATATTATCAAATATTATATTCACTGGCTCTGTATCTCTAAAATAACTCTTACCCTATTTTAATGAATCTTTAGTTTGAAAAAATAAAAATTAAACCCTCATTCAATAGGGGTAAATATAAACATATTATATAAAATCAAAACGAAAATGGTACCTAGAAGAAAAAGTTATTAAAGGTACCTAGAAATCCTGCATTTCACGAATGATAGCGAAATTATAGGAAACTTATTAACTAATTGAACTTTATTACTGCAAATTAAAATGTTCTTCAGGCTATAAACTGCTTCAGGTATTGTTTATTATTTTCAACAATGTAGGTCATAGCAGCTCCATAGCTTGATCGAGTTGATATAGGGTTACCAGTATTATATTTTACCTAAGTCTATTAGTTATAATGATATGCACCAAAAGTGAGTCCATTTCGAGTGAACTTTAATACCAAACTGACTCTGAATAACACAAAGTCAAGCAAAGTTAAGCGCTTCGATAGTGTATTACATTCTCTTTGGCGTCGATGTTCATTTGTTTTGAAAATGGTCCTACGTTGAACTAGAATACCTATGCCGCAAAGTAAATTAATAATAGTTAACTTTACATATTTTGTATGTATTCGTCTAAACTTGATATCGTTGGGCCTGAGCTTCATGTTCTTTGGTGCCTACACTACACTAAACTCAGATTAATTATGTTGCTGATTAGCCCACTGACTTCATAACTTTAATATTGGATGAGCGAAAAACTACGTTCTCTGTTTGTTTGGTTTTAAAGTTTAACTAAAAGCATTTATATAATACTAAATAATATACTAGAAGACATACGATTCGCATTCCCGTCCGAGAACATGATCTGGTGCGAGTCGTATTTTTTCTAGTATATTATTTAGTATTATATAAAAATAGCATTGTGATTGCTAAAGTCTCAAAATTTAAAACCACTTATATTTTCGGTTTTGTATTTCCGAAAATTTTATATGTTAAATATATATGAAATATTTTTTGTGGAATCTATCAGTAGGAATAATAATGTGTGTATGATTTTAAACTTTTAATCTAGTACATTGACAAGCCACATTTTGTCTCCATTTTAATAATCAAATAAAAGCTACACAATATTACGTCAGCCAAGTTTTTGAATTATTTAACAGAATTTTGGATACAATCCAAGAGATTCGACTTATGTATGACATCGTTAGGTTCGTTTCGGGTGGATATAAACTTCCTCCTTCGTATTTTTATTGGACCCAGGTATTCGATATTGTTGGAAAATTCTGAGTATTAGGAATTTGTGGTGATCGAATTTATTCTTTGATCATTAGATTCACTTTAAAATAAAGATACTTTTAGCGTATTTAGGTATACTGTTATTGTGTATGGTATAGACTACAGTGTTTTAAATAGGTTCTTCCTGTTTTATTTTATTATGTGTTATATAATACAATCCTTGAAATGAATGCCTGTGTTATAATAATAATATTATGTACATACCGTACATACCTAGGCATTTTTTCCTAATGACATCATGATTGAAAGTAGGTAATTTTACAACAATAATGAAAGGCATTAAACATCAAAATTCTGACACGATACAAAACGGTATAAATGCTGCGACCAGTTTGGATTTTCCGTCGTAAGTGACGTATGCTAACGACCACCTATGGATGACAGCCCTGAGGGAGCCACAACCGGGTCGGAAATATCAGTCTCACTTACACGCCTGTATAGACGGGCTGTTTTGTTAAAATACTGGTATTCCTGCATGAGTACAATGCAGCTTATTTAAAAATACAGCAAAATGGTAGACGGGCAGCAGCAGTCGACCTATTACATTTGGCCGGTTAAAGTATTAACAGCTTTTTGTCCTTTCAACTTACCTTTTTGGGCAGGCATGCAACACATGTGGTCAAGCCACTAATTGGATATTCTATTAGTACACTACCTTTGGTCCGATTTGTTAACTTTTGTACCGATATCTTTTTCTATTGTTATCGTGTTATTGAGTATAATATTTTCTCTTTTGACATACGGAAGATTTATATGGCTATTTTCCGTTCGCAAAGAGACAGTTGTAAGAATTTAATGATGCTGTCGTCAGTTGTTTGGTTGTTAGCGTTGATGTAATTGAGTACTGTTCCTAAACGAGTTTTCATGAATGAAATAAATGCATTTTCATGCCTCTGTAACGGTTATATTGTATGATTTTGTGATTAGGTATCAAAAGTAAAAAAAGCTTAACTAATGATTGAAAAGGGTAATTTTAACTAAAGTTTTACATAAAAGTACATATCAAAACTGTATAATCAGTCAGTCTTCTGTTAAAATTTTCACTGTGCCTCATAATTCGATTCCCGTTGACAAAATGAGATAAAGCTAGAAAATGCGGTATTCGGTAGGCAAGTAAGGCAGAATTTTCTGATAAATTTATTAGGAAGTAATTTTAATAAACCAGTAATAATTATAATTATTGCCAAAAACTGAGTAAAGCTAGTCTTCAGCTGTACTCTTGTCCTGTGGGAGATATTTACAAATCCCCTTTAGGTTGAGTAATAAAGTTACTTTAAAGAGATTTAAAGTTTGTTAAGCTAATTAATTTCAACACTTATAATTTGGTCAGATAATTTAATAATAATTTGATCCGAGAGGCAACATTTTGGCATCATACTTTATATTTCGGGCTTTCGGCATATTAGAAAAATAGTCTCTAGTAGCTAGTAGGTACTGTTACTTTATACTTACGTAAAATAAAAGAAAAATGAAACTTAATCTACGTTGAAATAAAACAGCTATGTATACAAGTAGTAAATAATTTTAATAAATTATTATATATTATATTATCGGTTTCATCAATAGGTTATACGAACATTTTCACTTAAACTTTGCTTCCCTTCAGACTGCTCTGTCTATCCGACCCGCGCAGACATTAGCTTTATTTTCAACTCTTTCCATATATACTCTGTTTCCAGATCCACTAACAAGACATGAATAGAAAATGAAAGTACCACAGTACTTTTTAACCTTTAAAAATTTATTAAAATAAAGCTCTTTTGTTTTGAGATTATTTTGTTAGGCACTTTTCTAGGGACTGTGCTCAGACTGTGACAATTAAAATTTACCAATGAAACGATTCGAAACTCGACTCGATTCACGATATTGAGTGACAAAGGATCCCTAACGACCTTAAATTTATCGTGAACTTTCCACTAATAACGTCATTAAACAAGCCTTTGTTTACAGCTTTGATAAAAACCCCTGGAGCACCTCAAGGTTCGTAATTTTTATCTTTCACCGGTTCAATAGTCAGTCGAGGAACAAAGCAGATTCTCTTCGCTTGTGACAGCATCCGACGCAACCCCCTGGCTGTTATTTAATAAAACATAAACAACGTCTATTTTTTCAGAGATAGCGCTTTTGAGGGCTCGGAACTTTTAGATTCCGTTTGCAGTTTTGCGGTTGCTTTTCTTTTTAAATGTTTTAATATTGTTGTGCTACAAGTTAAAAAAGATATTTTTTTTTAAATTTGAATATCAAGTATTAAAATTTTAATCAAACAAAGAGAGTTGATTATGAAGGTATTAAATTTTTTATAAAAATTACTAGAGAATAAAATAAAAATTACTAGAGAGTTTTAAAACAAGCAAATGTATGCTTGACGTTTTTTATAAATTATGTTTTATCAAAATTTAGTAAAAGCTCTAATGTCTAAACCAACCTTTATTATGCTAAGGCCCGTAATATTGTAGGTTAGAAGGTTACGCCAAAATTACCTTAAATTCTAACTTAAAGCTTATAAGTCAGCTTAAGTTCTCAGCATGCGGCTGAATAATGAAGCGGTTTTGTGTGGAAATTGGTAAAAGCATGACCGTTTAATACAATTTGCCAATACTTACCAAGAAAATGTGGTATTTCCCTTTCTTCGTATTTTTTAGTTAGTTACTCTATAAATTGTTTGGGGAACGGACATTGTGGTTATTTAAATACTCCTGCTCGTCAGTATATTTTTAGTGCACCTTAATGGAAAATTGGCAAGACACTAGAAGTACGCCATCTTTCAGCTCATTAAGTAACTTAATAGGGAGAACTTGTTGCACTCACTTTTAATCGATTTTATAAACAATAAAAAACAAATCGGGAATTCACGAATGTTGGTCACTATTCGCTATTCGCTTCATGTTTATTACTGTCATTCGTCAAGAAGAAGGAGCACAAACCCTCTTACAAACCACATTTTGGTTTAAATACTCGATGGTCATGGTCAGTCAATACTGAGATAAAACTATGATGTTGACTCTCCTATACATATTTACTATTATGAAACCTCTCGATGGGCCGAGTTTATGGACAGTCAAAGTTTGGCAACTTGTTTGCTGCTTGACAAGTTTCGTATTTCGTAAACGGTTAAGAATATATCAAGTCTTGCATGTAACTGACAGTAAGGGCTAATAAAGTTTTCGGGTTGTATATCTCGAGGGTATGCCAAGGTATTATTCCGGGAAACCCGACAGCCTCGACTCGCAGCTCAACTTATCAAAGTCATTGACTTCAATGATGTAGTGGGCTAAACATTGTAAGTTTTTGCTTCAAATGTAATTGAATAATATGCTTTAACTTGTGTTTGGCAGCGTCACTTTTTCCAAACCCCACGAGTCATGCAAACGGGGTGCGGACGAGGCAAATATGGTCCTTTTTTCTTTCACACGTATTTCCGCACGTGGGTGTAAATACGTATGACAGGAAAATTCACGAACAGTTTACATGATGCAGTTCGAACTTCAAACTTCTTCAAACGACAAACAAACGACCAAGTAATCCTATAAAGTCATCGTTTTTCCTTTAAATCTACGAAATCTTAGAAAGTGTACCTATACTTTCCAGGATTTCGAACTTAAATTGTATAGTTAATTGGAAAAAAAAATCTATTATCATTACTTCACGACTGTCGCTGTTGAAACAATACTACAACCTAACCGGTACAGTAAAAACAATCTTGGATATTACTATAACAGAACAGTGGCGCAATAATTACTTAGGCACTAGTTTTACAAAGCTTCGCTTGAAATATTTCTTTCTACTGCTATGTTATTTGGTAAAAAAACCACAGTCAGAGTATTAATTGCAATGTCCGCAGACTAGAATTAGATAGTATATCATAAGATTATTTGTGAAAGATATTAAGAAAAAGTCAGAAATAAAATGTGTATTATTTTAAATCGGAACTTTCAGGTGTCGTCTTACAAATAGGTAAAAAAATATTTCATAACATCTTTAACATGTACCACATTATTATCAGCAGTACTGCAATTCATAACCAAAGAGAAAAAAAAACACTGTTATGAACTGTAGTCCTAAGATAGGAAATATTCCTTCTAGTATGTTAACCTAGTATAGATAATTGTACCTTAAACGTAATGATGAATGAATAGAACGCGTTAGTCATTCCATTTACATTTGTTGTAAAAAAAATAATGGTTTACTACGGATCTATAACTACGATGCTACGACGCTACGATTGCTACGCCATGATTATGAGAGTCTACATTCTTTGTTATTTTTATTAGCATCACCATCGTCGTAATCTAAAGAAAAGACGGAAATCTCAAACTGTTTTCATTTGAAGGATTGACTGAAAACGTCTATAAAAGTAAACTGTATTTCAGTAACATCGGTACGTACAATATTTGAAATCTAAAGAGACCAGACAGAAACGCGGAAGAGCGACAAACCATGACTAACGGTGAGATAACGAGCAGTGAATAATACCGAGTTGTGAACAGGTACGATCAATCATGAGATCATTAACTCGCAAACAAACATATTTTTAGCATTTTAATGAAGTTTAAGATAACGTTAAATTGGGAACGACATCATTTTAAGTAAGTATAGAGTATGTGATAATAATATTTGCTCATAGTTACAAACTGACTGTTAGCCTACTATATCAACCAAAAGAAGTTCCAGTGCTCAATCAGTAAGTGAAATAAAAATTGCTGATGGTGATAGTAAAAAGCATTTTTTTAATATATAGTGGGATAAGTAGTCAAGATATTAGGGGTTTAATTACCAAATTGCTGTTGTTCATCTGTTTCTTTGTTCTAGCATCATGCAAAAAAGACTGTCCTGATTTATTCCTGTCCTATCTCTATCGTTCTGCTATAAAGCATATTTAACATCACAAAAGAAATGAGAGTCTCTCCGTGTAAGAAAAAAATCTTAAATGTTATACATTATACATATTAATTTAGTCACCCGGAATGAACATGTAAAATGTTCAACATGTACACAAACATGTTGTGTTGTAAGTCGTTATTATCGTTTTCGTTATGTAGGTACCTAAGTCTTTTGTTTAGTAGTTAGTTAAGTTTATTTATGACCATTTAGGATTCCATATAGATAAGTTTCGCGTTACAGCTAACATACATCGAAAGGTAGTAAAAATATGTGAGGTCCACAGATAAGCTATGATTCCCTTGTAACTTGGTAGTCCTGAGGGTGAGTACGCGGCACGCACCAAGCACACTACATAATATAAATAGCTGAGCAGTATCTCAACTAAGCCATTTTCTCCTTACGTCCGTCATCGGTCGAATGAAGCGCTTTTCAGTGCGTGGCGGAGCGGGTGGGGCAACGAAAGACCAGCAGGTGGTGATACAGCATTGACTGACTTGATGACGATGCGACTGGCTGGCTATATACGTACTCTGCTAGGTTGCACTTCTAAAATTTTAGAGCTCTCGTAGCGATGTGAGTCTGTCTGAGAGCACTGATTCGGACGTTCGTATTCGTATGTAGTTGCGTTACTGCTTTTGCTATTTTATTCTGTGCACCAAGTGAATGCTTCGTACGCATGTGCCCGTAACGGCACCCAGGAGGCAGCTCGTGTCTTGCGAAATAAACGGTAACCTTAATTTGATAGCTCCAAAAATGGTTGCTGTGCTGACTTGAATAGTCAGCAGCGAAAGCCTTTTAATTTCTGTTGAAGTTATATAAACAAATTAAAGATATTTTCCATATTTACAAGGGCAAAAAAAAGGTAAGAGGTTTTATGTTTTTGCTATAGCTTTACCTATTTATTTTTGGTTTGCAAGTTCTGTTCAAAGAACTATTTGCACCTTACAGATGATTAAAATGGATCATGGAGTAATGAATAGAGTCACATTTAAATGGTTTAATGTTGGTGACTTTTTTTGGTGGAATATGATAACTCAGAAACTGAAGAAATCAAATTTTCATGTATGATGATGGTAATATGGTGAACCAAACACAATTATAAGTTGAGATTGCAGTATTTCGATACTCTTTTTCTCGCTTTGGCCTCGTACCGATGCTAATCTGTAGGTACTATTATGTATTCTGTATCTGTAGGTGAAAATACAGTTGAAAATCGCTTGTGTTGTGTACTCGAGTGTGTTCTAGTGATACGTGGTGATACATCGGGCATAAATTCGGCGCAGCGTAACGGCACTTGAGAGACAAATCGTCGCTCATCTATAAAATATTAGTCTCTCGTAATTGCCTAACTTAGCGAGTTATCCGCCGAACTAGCAATTACTGTTCCGTTTAATAAAATATTACTTATAGAACTTCGTTACTATAGAGCTTTGGTATTACTTAATAATGCCATATAATTTACCTCTGTAGAACCATATTCATCGGTGGAGAAAAGTAAGATACATATATTTTGATACTTTGCTTTCCAATAAATAGGTTGCTAAGTTTAAGTTTCTAAGTTTTATTTTTAAGATTATGATGTATTTCTCTTGTCAGTGAATGTATATTCTTTTAGAGAAATAAATGTCTCAAACCTCAAACCTCTTAAAGGGTTACCATTTTTAATGTTAGTATTGACAAGGTCCACTTCCCCGTGGTCCCCATGGACCAACAAGTTTGGTTATCACACTTGAAAAGAAAAAAAAACTTTATTGAACTTAGGGCTTAATCTTCAGATAAGATATCAGTCAGTCAAATTATTAATAAAATAAAAGTCATTTAATTTTTTTTACAAACGACCGAAAATTTTTTCTATTTGGCAGTACGTTTTACTTTGAAAAGCCCTAAAGTGATTTTTTGTTAATTTAGATTACTAGTAGTCCCCAAACTAGGCAATCCTGCCTATGAGGACTACATTAATAGCTTATTCACTTGGTTAGAAATACGAAATAAACAAAAAAAATGTTTATAATATAATTTTATTTATTTCATATAGCTACGAGTTTCCTCAGAAAGCTAATTACCGCATCGCTAATTCTCATTTCGCTTTGTAATCTAATTCCTGCTAGAGTTCTTTCATGTTTTGAGTATTTTAAAAAAATGATCCTTTCAAAAATGAAGTGTCTAATCGCGAGTCCCAAAAAAGCTATTCTTATCGAATAAACGCCGAATAAGCGGCTTAGCAAGATAAATGGTATTAAACAAAAGTCGTAAAAGTACCTACTAACAAATAAAATAGGTCTCTTGTTGACCTGAGTTAATGAAATGCAAACAATCCGAGAGCAAATTCAGCAATGCAGTCGGGGAGAGAGTTGTATTTGATCTTTTTCCGGAAGGATGAACTGTTTCGGTCTTAAAAAAAAGCAGTATGTACATAAGACATTCTTCTCTCCTTATATCTTAAATAACTGTTTTTGTAGAGTAGATAAAATTAATTTTGAACCAACGATTTGGTACTTAAGTATAAGTATCATATTTTCATATACTCAGTGAAAAAGGTCAGCTTAAAATTCAAGAAGAATTTAAGTACACACGACGGCACCTCAGACTATACAATATGTTGACCTTGAGACCACCTTTATACCCTGCGTAATAAAAGCTGTTTTCGCAGTTTAACTGTATAACCTGACGTGCTGTCGTGTGTACCTAATTTATCTATTGTGCATTTTTAAAATAAGCACTCTTAGAGATAGGTATGAAAAAATAAAATGATTGTTATTTGTGACTGCTACACGCGGTGGCAGATATGTCCGAATTTCACTAACGAACTATGACAAACGGCGTGTTTTTAGCGTTTATCAACGTTTGTGATGACATAACCGGTTACAACGTTAGTGGCCGATGTCGGACAACACAAATTCGTTTCTGCAATCACGAACGTGGACGTTCAGAATCTGATTTACCACTGATTTGTGGCGAGCGCATGTACCGACACGTGGCAACCTATTATTATGCCGGCTCAAACATTACACATTACCTGCCATTTTGCGCGAAGGCTGAGCCGCCATTTTGTTATGGTCATTAGTAAGCAACGCATCGATCTGTGTACAATTGTTTACGCGCTAAAAATGTTACTGCTATTTTTCTGAACTAAAATCATGACATTGTTTATGTATATGTTTTTCTAGTTATTATCTTTTAACTAATTCTCCTAACCCCCTCGTATTAAATTTAAATGTTTTAAAAGCTTAAAGAAACGTTCCTGAACTAGGAAAGAAACAATAGGAAAAACAAAAAGTAATTCTTTAGCCAGGTGTTGGCAAAGTTTGCTTTAAACATTACAGCTTAACTGAATGGTTCTCCCTTCGATTAATTTTTTGTAACTTTGAATAGGTTTTTCACCAAAACTAAACGAAAATTATCTTTTAGTGCCTATGCATGTAATGCAAAGAAGTAGCTTAAAGTGTTAACTTATAGCAGTGTAATGTAAAACTAGGTCGTTAAAAACTCCGTTCTTTAAGGATATATAGAGACTTAGAGACTGGACTGGACATAATAAAATTAATTGGATAACATTTTATCTCCAGCGAAACCGCAGTAGAAACTCCCTGGTTATCCATTACGAAGTCACAAAGTTGCAAGGATGTTACGGTTTACGGCTACAGCGGTGACTGTGGATCGTATAAAACCGGTAAATTGAACTTTAAACTGGCAAACAATGAAGAAGGGAAAGAACTTCGGAAGTTCCTCCGAACTTACTGCCAAAGATCTGCTTGGTCATTTTATTTTCAGTAGGCGCTTAGAACTTTAAAGTGTACAATTTAAAGTTTTAAATAAGTTAGTCAACAAATAATCGAGGCATTATTATTATCTTGAGTAGTCAAACGAATTGCAAAAAAAGTGAGCAGTGCTGTTTTTCAAGTCATCAATCAATAAGGATTACAGGCTAATATTGTATATTGAACTCGAAAGACGTTAACTTCTACTGGTAATATTTTAAAACAAGACAGGTTATACTATATACAAGTATTATGTATAATACTTTAAAGGATCAAATGATAAAGTGAAACAAAATACTTCAATGAAAGTTAAGTGTTGTTCAGTTTCCAAGAAAACATTTCATAAGCTAGATATTGCTTAAGTCATTATTTTACAACTAGTCTTAAATCCGAAATAGACCTTTGAACAGATGGTTCAGCGAAATTTGGTTAACTCCAAAATATAATATGTCATGTTATCGATTTTCGTCAACACAAAAAAAAATATTATCATATTATGTACTTAATACCAATTGTTCAGCAGCTTAGGTGTCAACTTGTACGACCCGCTATTTTACCAGCTGATAACGATAGAAATATTAACCTAGAAGCGTCATTTTGACGTATACCGCGACCAAAATTCGCTCTATATTTCGCAAGTATTATTGGATTGCCGTCATCTTCCGAACCAACTCATAAGCTGCAGATACCTATCAGGAGATGGCTTCGTCTCCTTGGCAAGTGCCGCAGTTTTGATGTTGCACGTCGATTTGACGGCTTTGTGTAACTTTTGGAATTGGTTTGAGATTTTAATGGTATGGTTTTTATGGCATAATTGTTTTATTCTATTTTATTTCTCTAACATATATTGGAACAAGAATATGATGGCAGCCTCTTGACAGTTGAATACAAATAAAATACCATCTACTTTAAGAAATGCAAACGGATAATCTCCTCTTGGAACCAACTTTGAAGGAGAAGTTTATGTGGTTCAAGTCTAAGTCAGGTTTGATGTTGATGATGAAATGGTGGACTAAATAGATAATACTAATCTGAAGAAGAGGACCTGACAACAAGTATTGAGGAAACATTATCGATTTTAGGCATAATAATTATCTTGCCTCAGCGTTCAGTACGTGGAAATAACTATCACAAATGGTCAACTATGAATGGCGGATCTTGCATTGCATTATGTTCTAAACTACTAAATCGTAGAAGTTATCATGAAAGAACACATTATAGTCTCTGTTGTTTTGGGCAGTCGTGTATTTGAAACCAGACTTCATGTCACCGTGAATGCAAAAACGACGGGAAGCACCTACTTTGACATGATCTCTTCATGACAGCATAAGAAATATAAATTAAAAATGTGGCATAGACATCGACCAATACTACAATATGTGATTAACTAGAACTAAAAAATAATACGCTATAGCTCGTATAAAAAATCGGATGACTAAAACACAGTGCCCCAAAAAAATTATATTCAAAGATTTTTGTCAACTTTGTTTAATATATACATAAATTTTATTTATGATTAATTAAAAAAATAGTTAAAATTTTGGAAAAATCATAAAAAGAGTCAATTTAAAAAAAAAGCATTTTTTGGACAAGACTATTCCCTAAGCAGATTATTTTTTGTAGTATTGTTTTAACCCTTCAACGCCCGGAAAATGAGACACAATAGATATTCATCCGGTCGCTTGCGTCCGCTCGGGCGTTGATGAATTAAGCTAATATTGCAAAATCTAAGAAATAACATTACCTATTGGTTAGGTTAAAACTGTAAAGAAGAATAAAAATAGAAATAAGTTAAAAACTAAATTCTATCTTTCTTTTAACATCAGTAGCTTGTGTTTAACTGTACGTCAATTTTCGCAGGTATATAGTTTTCATTAATTTTTCCAATACCAATACTTGTTAGCAATAATCTAATGATAAGCAAATAAAATTAGAGATTTTAGCATTCCCAGTTGGGAAAATGATCTGGTGACTAGTCATTTTTTTTGTTGTAGTTAATTATACTATTTAGTATTCACTATTTAAAATTATCAGTGTTAATCGGGAAATTATCTATAATTCGAACCCTATCATAACAGAAGTTTAGTACGGTATTTTATTGTCATGAGGGCAATAAAAATAAACGAGCTAACTTGAAGTAATCATTTACGGAACGATTATTGGTTATTGTACAAGTTTTCTTCCCAAGTCATGTATAGCGCGTGATATCGAAATGCGAGTTCAATTTTATCAACAACCTCCGTGTGTCGCCATCTTTGAAGTCCCGGGTTCAATCCCCGGCTGGGTCAATTTAGAAAACGAACTTTTCTATAATGGCTCAGGTGTGCGCTACCACCGTTATATATTTGCGATACCACCTTTGTCTCACATTTCCATAACACAAATGCTGCTAAAGCAACTACTTACTTTGGAATCGGAGCAATGTATGTGATGTTGACAAATATTTATGGTTTTACTTTTTACTCAAATTAAAAACTAGAGCTTGGATCAAATAAAGGAAATATATAATACCAACTCGGTAGCTCAGCGGTCAGAGCATTGGACCGGATATCCAAAGGTCGCGGGTTCGATTCCCGTCCGAGAACATGATCTGGTGCGAGTCGTATTTTTTCTAGTATATTATTTGGTATTATATAAAATAGCATTGTGAATGCTAAAATCTCAAAATTTAAAAATAAAGGAAATATATAACGATGTAGTACGAATCTCATGTTTTTATTTTTAAATCATATTCATCGCACAAACATTCGCTTCAAGCGGGGATTATATCAAATTTTGATAGATACAAAAAGTTTTGGGATTATTTTTGGTGTTTTGATTTGTAACACAATGTGATACAATTTCGTATTATCTCTTTCAAGATTCAGGAACACTAACGTAATCCCTCACGCCCGAAGATATAGAAGAAAAGCAAATCTGTTTATCCGTTATTGTAACTCAGTTAAGCCACTTCTCCGATAATCGATGGAGTGCGAAAGGGATTGCCAAAAAGTGAAACATCGCACTCGAGCAATAACAATAAAATTGCTTTGATGATGAAACTATTTCTTCTGAAGAAAATTCTAGAAGATATAATGATGAGAGCGGGTTTTTGAAAAGTATATTAATTTTGCATAACGTTGCTGAAGTAGTCTACGAGATCGCAATACTTAAAACGTTTATCGCGATTGAGTAAGTAAATAAACCCACACTATATCGGTTTTAACGAATGCATCGATGCAATTGTTTTTTTTGTCCGCTCACATTTTGTTACGTTTTTCCGAAACAGGTGGAAACTACTCATTCTCAATTCCGAATACCACAGATTAACAAAGTAATCTGGTTGTTTCGGAATTGAGAACTGGTTACTATTTTTTTGCGGTCCGCTCACCCTTTTGCTACCTTTTGGCATTTGTTTAGCAGCAAAAATCCGACACATGTAGTGCTTTAGAAGTGCCGCGGGAATATCTTCGTAGGAAATTCGAGTTGCCCGTCAAAGTGGTGCTGGTACACAACAAAGCCATTACCGTTAGACACGCGGCCCAATCTTATTTCCAAGTTTAGGAATCGAAAAGTTGTTTGCCCAAAACGTGGAAACTTTGTTAGCAATGTGTATAAGTACCTTGATTTGTCTGTAATTTATTAAGACGTGTCTGGGGAGCCATTGCGCCGCTTCATGAATAAATGCCTCCAAATTGGATATAAATGTTTTGTCCAGTTTGTTAGGAGTTTGAGTAACGTAAATAATATTGTTTATCTGTTAAAATAATGCTGAAAGTTTTGAGATAAGATTTAATTTTTTTAATTAGTCACATAATATATTGTGTATTTGACGACTTCCGTGGTCGAGTGGCTTTGTACACCGGTTTTCAAGGTGTCGCCATCTCTGAGGTACCGGGTTCGTTCCCCGGCTTGGTCAATTAAGAAAACGAACTTTTCTATATTGGCTTAGGTCTAGGTGTTTGTGATACCACCGTTGTCTCCGATTTCCATAACCACAAGTGTTTTAGCTACTTAATACTTTGGAATTGGAGCAATGTATGTGATGTTGTCAAATATATTTCTATTTAATATATACCTATATTTATATACGTTTTTTGATTATATATTCTGTAATTTATTTCATAACCGATATCCTAATTTTACGTTTTACACGTAATTTTTGATTGTGATCATGATCGTGCGACCATAGCCAATCCAATACCGCTAATTTGTGTTAAAGCGGATTGTAAAACCGAATTTAATGTTTGTGTACAAAAATAATTCTCTTTACCATTATTATTAAAATATAAAAAGGTTTATATTCAAACAAATTGTAAAGAATTCAAGCACTTGTTTTGTTACTGTAGCTAAATTAAACTGTAAAGATGTCTGATTCAATGATTGCTAAAAAAACGATTTTGTTTTTTGTGTAGAAGTATTTTAGTGTAAATAGATTTCACCATTGCTTTTGAATTTTATGAATACAGTGCTTGATCAAAGTTAACAATATGATTGTCATATAATCATTTATTTACATCTTTATTGTTCCCAAAACGTGGCATGCCACAATATTTACTACAAATTACTTGAAATTGGTTACAAATAATTATTTTGTTAGGGCACCGGCGTTGTAAGGTCACGTGTCGTACGCCATTTTGATTGCGATCACAAATGCGGCGCTGGACGGCCAAATCAGATTTACCGTTGATTTGCGGTCCGGGTTGGAACACCAAACAACGTCAACGAAGCTATCTTGGTATGTAGTTAGTGAACGAATGTGGAATAGCGATGATGGCATACAAGTAGTACTTAAGACTAAAGAAGGTTTTATTCATTTATTTCTAATTACAACGGCATTATAATTTACTTTATCTAGAAAAGTTAACAAAAGAGAACATAGAATGTATATAAGTAACTAAGTTCTACGAAAATAGACAATGAGTTTTTTTTAACCAAATAACATATTTCTATAATTTTTTTTTAACTTGGTAAATTGGTTTGTAGAAAAGTAGATTTGAAACGAAAATCGCCAGTGTATTTTTACTTAATTATAACTAAAAGTAACTCTGAATTCGTTTTTAATTATTATTTACATTGACATATGTACAGTCGCCGTCAGATATATTGTAGCAGAGAAGGTGACCAAATACTTCTGAACAGTTCAAAATGTCAATAAGTGCCATACACTACAAGTTGGAAATAATATCTTCACTACTTCATTAATATCTGAGCAGATGCATGTCAATAAATTCTATACACACAGCTATTTGTTTGGTTTTTGTGAGTTGTATTAGTAGTATTTTAAACTGTTCAGAAGTATTTGGTCACCTTGTCTGCAAAAATATATCTGACGAAGACTGTACATAATATTTCACAATTTTAAAATTCATGTTTTATAATAAAAGCCATGTCAAGATCGTAATAATTTCGACATAAGTCTCTCGCTAATATGAGTACGGGTACCAAAGCATAATTATTACTAAATATTAAAAAAAGCGGTTAGAAATCAGCCAGAAAGTTTACAGAACTCTACAAGGTACGAGTTAAGCAAAGTTTAACTATGTACTTTAACTAGTTAATTTGCATGACCCGATCTGATTTGTCATTATTCACATTGTCAACAATGGCCTCATAAATCACTTACTAAAGCTGAGTCTATATAGTAAATATTTGTGATAAGATTCAGTTAAGAATAATACTTATCTTTGTTTTAATTATTGCACTCGTTATTCTAACGAAGAAAAACGCCTAGGAACTTTGATATTGCTCCTATATGTTTTTTATAGTGATCGTATGTTTATACTGAACTGCCTCCCTTCTCTCGACTGGAATTGACGGGATCGAGTTCACATCAGGATCGAATAAACGTCAAAAATCTGTTATTTTGGTACATTGAAAACGGTTGCCATGGTTTCCATTGTACCGTTTTGACGTTTACTCGATTCCAACTCGGGAGTAACCCCCCTGTTGTTGGAGGAAGTTGTTAAAAACGCTCTATATAAAACAAGTAGATCTACAACAATTTTCCACAGCTATGTAAGTAAGCGTAGACTAAAATAACTTTTATTTCTACAGGTTCAAACTAAGTCAGGTTTAGAGCCGTCGTAAATGACTATCGGTTTTGAACATTACAACTTTGAATACCATCAAATACTGTTTGAGGTTAGTAAATTAACCGACTCAATGACGGACGTTAAATAAATCAATAGTGCTTTGACCGAGAGCTTAGCTGATCTACTTCAAAACTTCCATGTTTTAATCCTTAATCTTAATATTAAATAATACTACTTCGAACTATATGTGAAACTATCAAAATATTCATAGTTTCACATATTGTTCAAAAGTTCACTTGGAACAAAACTACAATAACCGCCTTATTCATAAAAAAATCTTAAAATGGAGTTAAAATGTTGGTACGGTTTATTAAACGTCATATAACTTTCATTATTCAAAAACGTATTTTAAGAAAACTTTCGCATTGGGCTACTTTAGTGTTATGTTGTCGTTCTGATAAAACCATAGATAAAACTGACTTCATTTTGTGTACAGCGAAAACTCTTTAACAGCTTTTAAAGATCTCATAAAGTGATGACAATTTGTTCCTATAACAATACAATTATATAAATTAACCCACTGTTAAACAGGTTTAATGTTTTACTGAAATAAATGCATGTGATTGATGATGTTTTGATCGCGATGTAATTGTGTAGCCACCCGCACAAAAGTCGATCATTCCGCGCCTGCAAACTTGCCACAAAGGATTGCTTTAATTACATTTGTATAGTAGCATGTTCCAATTTAATTTCTGACAAGGAACAAATACATCTCGGCGGAAGATTGTCCCGCCAAACGAACCGTGGAAAGTAATGATCACATGAAATCCCAGATCAAGAATTAAGAGCACTTTTGTTTTAGTAAACCGACCGGAATAATAGCTGAAGTTTCCCCGTCGCTATGCCGACAAATGATTTGATGGGCTTCATCTGAACTCGAGAGCGGCCGGATAATGTTTGTAAATGAAAAAGTTGAAATGCGCACGCTATAAGCAATCGACACTGGCCTACATACTGTTTTTGTGAGTCAAGTCAGTTCTGTTACACAGAGCTGCGATCTTCTTATTCCCTTTATGGGTTACATTTTGTCGGGTGAAGCCTGAATAGGCGGGCAGTCTCTTTGATGGTATTGAAAGAGAAAATGCTTATCGCACCATCGGCCGTAAATAGCCGAGTGGGTGTCGAATTTCTCTACACATGGTACGAAAACACACTTATCCTTTCTACTTAAACTGTTTTCACATCCCTCTTCAATACATTGGAACTATTCGTTTGAGTCTTGGCCTTTTGAGTCTGGCTTACATAGAGGTTCAATTATGTGATGGAAAGCGTGTTTTAAATTGAAATGTTGCTTTCATTAACGTTATTCGGAATGAATGGAGCTAGTTAAATAGATAAAACAGTTTAGTTCTGGCGTAATTATGTGTAAAACATTAACATCTTTTAAATGAAATAATAAGATAACTTAAATAAAATGGACCACCCCTAATCATGAAACCTGGGTAATAAACTCGCAGCCTTTCCTAAGGGAATAGAAGTGAGTTAACAACGTTTTAATAATTAACTGACAAATTTACGTACCAACAAAATCGTAACAGTATTGACCTTAACTAACCCTGCCCTACCTTTCAAAAGAAGAATTTGGAAGTGGAGATGGGCGTTGAATTAACAAACTTGTTGAATAAACCCTCCATCGACTGAACAGTACTGACGGTTCACTCACCGTCGATCCATAGTCCATTTTACGTTCCGGTCAAATGTTAAAGGACATAAAGCTCAATAATATAGCTGCATAGATATTTATGAATTCTAGGTTGCATCCAAGTTATTGAAATCTAGAGTGTATCGATATTTTTGCTCAGAAGAGTAGTCAGGTATTATTGTCTGCACCGCCGTCACATATTAACGAACCGTTTATATGTTCACATTTTACTGATGTCTAAGTTTGTATTGCCCTGCCAATTTATTACTGAACTCGACTGTACCTACTGCGAAGAACACCATCACAAAATTTCCTTCTCATGCTGCATAATTTTGGCGCCATTCTTAAATTTTTTGTCTTATGCACGAAATATTATTATTGATTTCTTGAAAGATAATTAAAAAAATATTATTAATTTCTATGAACGTCAATGGCCGTATCGGACGATAGCAGATCATCTTAATTGTTTATTTATATTTTTTATTCACTACGGGTTAGCCTTCACCTCACCAGATGTTAAGTGACGATAAGGCCGAATGTGGAAGCTCACTACACCCGGAACACTCACCACTGAGGAACTGGCTATCTTACCTGTAACTGCCGGAAAACAACAATTTTTAAATTGTTGTTATGGCGTCAGACTTAGGGAAGATGGTGGTAGTAGTAGCCAGGCGGACTTGAAATAAGCCCTACCACCAACCAAACCGAGTACAAATGCACCCCTCTCCTGGGAATCGAACCCGGGACCCCTGTGTCTTACACGGGTGTGCGAACCATTAGACCACAGAGGTGGTTAAAAATGCAGTTTATTACTTCTAAATGCATAATACGACTCAAAGTCTTCCTAGAAAGAAAAGGCCGAGAAAAACAACACGTCAAGAAGATCGTAGGTTAGTCGTAATGGTCAAGAAAGAACCGTCTAAGGGTTCTGATAAAAAGCGAAGTCTTTGGGAAGATCAAGAACTATTCGTCGACGACTAGTGAAGGCGCAGCTCTAGGGAAGGATTGCTCGAAAAGTTTCTTTGCTGAAAAATGAACACAGAAGACGTCCCTCAAAAGCAGCGATGAACCCTAAACACACAAAAAACAAGTAAAGCATGGAGGTGGCACTATAAAATTTGGAGCTGTATTTCGGGGCTCGGATTGGGATCAGAAGAAAAATTTAAGGCACTCTAGACCAACACCAATACAGACAAATATTAGAAGAAATTGCTGCCTTATGCATGCCCGCCCTGTCGACTCCAAATGGTTATTATAACCATGAATGGTAACCACACGGGTTATAAAAATTTTTAGGAATTTAATTAATCAAATTGTCGCTAACGACAAAGAGAAACTGGTAATTGAATTCATTATTTTTATTACGATTCCTGATATGATTATCTATGTCCTTAATAGTTGCCCATTTTTTCAAAAAGTCTTTAATTTTGATAATGTTTTCAGGGTTAATTGTAATTTCTTTCATTTAATATACCAAGTTAAGCATCAAAGCTTTACGGATATACTGGTGATACAAACTTAAGAAAATATTTACTCAAATAGAAATATTGTCCCTAATTAGTTGGCCACGACTGTATGCCATAGCGTACATTTAAATATCCCACAATGCATCATTTTGTTTTTGATGAAACCTCCCAGGCGGTTTGACTTTTTCCGACACTTCCAACAATTATCGTTATATTTCAACCAATTTACACCGAACATTGACAAATAATATACCTAAATCTTCCTCATGAATCACTCTATCCATTGATGAAAACAACATGAAAATCCCTGCAGTAGTTTTCGAGTTTATCATGAACAGACAGACAGAAAGACAGACGCGGCGGAGGACTTTTATTATATGTAGTGATAAACATACTTTTACAATTTTATAGTATTACATAGGTAATAGGATGTACTAAAAATAATGACCGAGTGCCTCAGCGGATATAAATAACTTATGTAATTACTAGACCAGCTACAAAAAGCGTTGATTGTGTATTTGACATCTTAATCAGAAATATTATGAACAATTCAGTTTTATGTTAGAACTTTCCAGTTATGGGCGGCGTCACTCCCCCAAGATAATAACGCCTCTCCGCGGATTCCGTCATCATTACCACTTTATACCCAACCCTGGATTGAAAAAGCTAATGGATTGGAACGAACCGAGTGCTTTAAATAAATCGACGACATTTCATTTCTACAGCATCACGCCGTCATGAATCCGTTTAAAAATTGAATTTGCCTTATCTAGTTCATCATTGTCTTCATTACGAGAAGATATTGGAAAGCTTTTAACCAACTCGCAAATTTTTGTTTTCGGTTTTAGTAAAGTTACGTCAGTACTATACTAACTCTGTGGTAAAGTGTGCGATGTGTTAAAATTGACAACTGAATGGAGAAGCTGAAATATAGCCGTGCTGACAGTTTTTTTGTAGCTATTGTAATACAAAGCTTTATATACTTTCTAACTTGAATTCTACACAATACAGAGTAAGAGTAATACTTAAAGGTTGTATCGAGATATGGTATAGACTGTGGTATAAGGAAAGTTGCTGATATTGTTTGTATTATGTAGCTCCTAAAAATTGGTAGGTACCCATCAAATTAGGTTTTATATTAAAAGCTCATGTATAATTTTGGATGAAAACTTTCAAAAGATAAACAAATATTATTTTCATTTTGAACCATATTTTGTTCTTTATCGACATCTGGAAATAAAATTTCTGATGGTATTGACCTAAACTATGATAAACATTTCATGCTCCAGTTACGAAGTTAAGTATATTATATATCTTCTTTATATTATTTCAATTTGAGTGGTCTCAATAAATCAGAGATAGATTTTCGAGATCGTGCGTGACGCATCGTGGGGCGAATACGAAATATTGTAGGAAGTGTGTACTCTACTGCAATGGCTGATATTTTTAACCGACTTCATGTTTACTATAAGTGTTATATTTACAAAAAAATATAATAAGATAACAAGTATTTTTATGAACCTTAATGAGCATATTTACCGTTATGAGGATGAGGCAAATAAAAAAATTAAGATATGAAAATTATTCATCAGACGCTTGTTCGATAACGTTCGCCCACGACTTCGTCTGCGTGGCCTTTGTCCCCGGTGTCCATACGAACTATCACTCCCCTGGATAATTTTTGCGACAAATGTTTTTTCCCATAATGCAACATATCACTATACAAGGTGTTACAAAAATACCCCTAATGCCGAATATGGTATATAGGGGCCATCAAACTGAAAAACTTTTACTATGGGGCCAACTCTGAAATCGCGAAAAAAAAATCAGCTGTTTCATACATTTTGATATTTTCGATTTTAATTTTTGTATGAAACAGCTAATTTTTTTTTCGCGATATCAGATTAGGTCCCATAGTAAAAATTGATCAGTTTGATGGTCCCTATATACCATATGCGGCATTAGGAGTATTTTTGTAACACCTTGTATAGTTAGTGGTTCTGTGAGCTGTAGACCTCGCTTTAACGTATCTCCGCCATTTTGATGAATTTTAATTTCTGTGACGGGTCTGTTACTATGTATTATAATACGTAGGCTCAGTTTGGGGCTAGATGGCGCTGTGTGAAATTGTCCAAGCAGGTTTTTTTCTATTTTGAAAACATTTCGAAAAACTGGCCGGACAAAAAAACTACATAATTATCGAACCTGCTCACAAAATTTCACGGGAATCGCTTGAGAAATGTGACATGTAGAGGAGAACAGACAGCCGGACAGACATACGAAAGCTTTTTTGCCCAAGCTGAAGCAGAGACGCTTTGCGCTCGCTCGGTCAATTATTAGAATGGATTACCTTACGGTATTGAGATTTTCGCGAATAGGCGTTAATTTGAAAGTTTCCAAGTATCGAAGGCTATAGGTAAAAATATATCGACATTTCGAGATAATCATTTCAAAAGATTCTTCAAGGTATAATATATTCCGTTTGATAACAATTAACATTTAACAAGCGAAGTTGAGCGATAAGTTTAAATCTCGTGTTTCGCCGTTATTTGGCAAATTAATTCAGGAACTTTATCTTCAAACACGCGAGTGAAAGATGTTTGCTCCAACTTGAGTTGCTACTTAATAATTCGTTAATTATTGCCCGCCTTTATTTTGTAAGACTAAAAAATGACGTTATTTTTAAGGAGCTTAATAGTCAATCAAATTAGAGATTGAAATAATTTCCGCAAATGACTCCATCCGCCTACCATACCACTTCTCGTGAGAATTTAGATAATTCTTTTCTTAGCGGATACTTAGGTACGTCATAAATCTAGGTGTTTTGAGCTGTGCAGAGATGTATCAGTTGATGAGTCGGTCAGGACATATGTCCTACTAGCTATCTGTACCTACTTATAAAACAATATTATTTTATAAGTATAAATAATAATAATATGATATAGCTTTAACAAAAACGCACAACACATGAAAATATGTGTGATAAATTGATAAACCATCGAACGAAATGGTACAGTAATAGTTATTGCAACATTTCCTGAACGTGTCTCTAGAGTGGAGTTAGAGACTTCATCGAGAATAAAAAATAAACAAACAGTAAAAATTGAAATGAGCATGACACATAAAGCATTCGGTTGGGCTAAACTTAACAATGTGGATAGAAAACACTATTTTAAGACCTTAGGTTCAAAGATGCATGGTAATTTTTTAATGACCATCGGTAGTATTTTAAAAATATTTTTTTCGAAGCAGAATTTTTTCTGTTAGCAGTGAAATAAAAGTATCTACTTGATACGTCGTACCTTGTTTGGTTTGCAATACGACAAAAGTAAGAAATGTGATTTCGTTTTATATGATTTTATTGACGACCTCCGTGGTCGAGTGGCTTTGTACACTGGTTTTCAAGGTGTCGCCATCTCTGAGGTCCCGGGTTCGATCCCCGGTTGGGTCAATTTAGAAAACGAACTTTTCTATATTGGCTCAGGTCTGGGTGTTTGTGATACCACCGTTGTCTCTGATTTCCATAACACAAGTGCTTAAGCTACTAACTTTGGAATCGGAGCAATGTATGTGATGTTGTCAAATATTTATTTATTTATTTATTTATGAATGAAGGAACTTGATACAATTCCAGGGATCGCATTGTAGCATCGCAAAAAAGATTATTGTAGTTTTTAACGAATGCGATCTCTGGAATAGGATTGCATTCGTTAAAAACTACAATAATATTTTTTAAGAATCTTATAAGTATTTGCAGATATTTTTATCTTAAAATCAGAAGACTGATAAATTATTTGTAACTTATTCAACAAAATTTTAGTGACATAATACAGGAAAGTACATGGAGTTAAATAAGGTGGTATTGGAATCCGGCTATAATTTGCGCTTTCATTTTGTCACTTGAATGTACGTCTGTGCCAGATTGTTTATTTAAAAATCTTAGGCAACAATAATACGAGTAATAAACGCTTTAAATCATGAACATGTTTTTAGAATAACAATATTATTCGACATTGGTTGTCAACTTAAAATTTAAACAATTGCATCACGGTATAAGTATGAAGATTCCGAAGTTATTGGTATCGCTAATATTGGATACTCGTATTTATGTGTCAGTATGCAGAAGATTATTTATCAAGAGATCCCTAAAATTGTTGACGTTACAAAAGCAAGTTATGATGAGTGAAATTCGGGAATATAAATTCAAATACGATTGTTTGCACTTATTTTCCCGAGGGAAAGCGAAGTAGGAAATTATGTCTCCAATTTAGCTTCCCGCTTTGGTAATTATGTTATTAAAGTATTAACTGACAATTAGCTTTGGATTTTGTTTTCCTTTAAACGTCCATTAATCGAATTTTTGTAAGATATTCTTGCTTTGACGATGTTGTCTCAATAAATAATATGATTAATGTCGAAAAAACACTTAAACGAAAGATTCTACTTCTCCTTCTGAAAATTATATTTAGATGTTCGACCTTCTAATATTCTCAAACTTGTTTAGGCTTAGGTTAACATTCCTTTATTTTTTCATCGCACTTGTTAAAATTAAGACTAACGTAGAAATCTAGACTCAGCAAGTACTTAAGAGTGGAATAGCTGTCAAATGGCATCCAACAAGGGAAGAATTTCCTATTCCCCAAGTACTAATGACGCCTCAGCAAGAAATCCGTTATCATCAATTTGTCGAGAGTGTCTGGGAGACAAGAGACAGATAAAATGCAGTCTCCTTGCCGCCGTTGTGATTTATTGATGAGACCTCGCCTCGCCCGTCACTGTCAAACTTGACTCGCTTACCTCAGATAGTTTTATGGAGTACCTATCGACGAATTGCTACCAGTATCATGCTGATGATTATGGAACGAATAATACATCTAATTTGAGTAACATTCGTTTGAATAACTTGATACCCAATAAATAATAACCGAAAAAATTGGTGTTTAAAAAAAATTAAAGGTCATCGTGAGATCTTTGTTTCAGATAACAGCTGTCAAACTTAAAACAACAATATCTTGGAAAGTACTCATCCTAGACTGATTGTGTCTTTGAAACCATGAAAGGTCTTAGTAAGATCTTCATTTGATGACAGTGATATCCTTATTTCAGATGACAGCTATCAAACTTAAAACAGCAATATATCGGAAACTACTCATCCTAGACTGATGGTGTCTTTGAAGAAATGAAAGGTCTTAGTGAGATCTTCATTTTAGATGACAGCTGTCAAACTTAAAAGAGCAATATCTCGGAAAGTACTCCTCTGGTTCTCATTCAAGTACTCATTCATTTTCATTGAATGATTGCCAGATGACAAAATCTCCTAGAGATAGAGCCAAAGTTGAAGAGGAGAGAAGGCCTCAAAACAAATCTTAGATTTTTTTAGAAAATTTAGTTAACGGTACCTTTCAATAAAGTTAATGGGTTTGCTGTGATTTCAAAGCATTGTACTAATTCAATAAAGAGATTAAAAAAATCAAAGAAATTTTTCAAAAACAGTTCTTAAAAATGGAACTCTCTCGAATTTCAATGGATGAGCACATAGCAGCACTAGATACTATTAATAGTCCTTTTTATGTTAATTTTCAATGTATTTCTAATAGATGCGTGGAGCGTGAAATCTGTAATTTTTCCGCGCGATAGTTTTTATTTTGCGATAATTTCTAAGATATAATTTTAAACTATATAGTGTAAAGAGCTAACATTATGTGCATGTAATGCTTAAGGTAACGAATGCATTTTCAAAACTATATCCCTTTTTACCTTTACCTTTCAATACCTTTTAATGCCTTTCCAATTACCGCATTAATTGTGACTATTTAAAAAGAAGTTAAAATGGATATAGTAAGCTATCCTTAAATGATAGACATATGCCATTGCAGACTTTTTTGTAGACTTATTAAAACAATTATCGTCATATTTCTATCAGTTTACATAAAACCTCAACTTATTATACACCTAAACCTTTCTCAGGAATCACTATCAATTGGTGAAAATCCGTTCAGTAGATATTTAGTTTATCGAACAGACAGACAGAAGGGCAGATAGGCAGCCGCGGCGAGGGACTTTGTATTGATATTTAATGATATTATTTGAGTCGCATCGCAAAACATGTCTTATGTTGATCATCAACAGCAATTTTGGTGATGAAAACAAGTTAAGAGTGTAATCAAAGTGAAACCAATTCATCAACGTGCCATAACAAGGTTAAAATCTCAATCACTGAAAATGCCGCGTTTGCTCAAATTTCCCGCAGCGCCACGGGAAGGGTAAACAACTATGTTCAACACAAAAATGCCCTCGTAATTAAAACAAAATGTAATTACCTTTGCGAAATTGTTTTTCCATAATTTTTCGTTGTTAGCTGATAATCGAGCGGGTTGATTACGGTGTTTTTGAGAGGGGTGTGATTGTTCAAGCGGCTTTGGCAGTTTGAATAACAACGAGTTTTCCTCAATATTTCCAGCGGTTGAGTCAATATTGCGGAGAGCTCGATGCCGAAACGTTGTTAACGATCGCAACTCAGCTTTAGCCAAATGGGTACCCAAAAGTAATTATTTTATGGTCTTTTAGAATAGTTTTCACTTATTTGAATGTTTGTCAGATATTTTATCTCACATGTGTCTTTCTGGATCTTTGCATGGTAGAGACTGTGGCGATAGAAGAATTCAAGTTCTAGGAAAAACTAGGTACTTAGGTTCCTGCTTCCAAATTAATACATTGAGTTTTCACCACGCCCGCTTTATGGCTCACCGATACTAATAAAATTAATGCAAAACACTGACATTCAGAAAAAAATATGGCCCGTTATAATTTCCCAAGCAACAAACACATCTCAATCTCGCCGAAAATCGCGTGGCGCGATCGTTGTTTATAATACCTTTACTGTTATATTCCGGTTGTAGACTCGGCAGACATTTACATGTAGAGTGGCGTTATCGAGTGCGTAATCAGTTTATAACGTCTAAATAAGCGGCGAAGCACCGACAGAACTGTTATTTACTACTATGCAAATTGGCCCGTAAAATGTTCCCGTAAATCTCGCCGACCGCGGTGCGGAGACAACGCGCCTATTAGCGGCTTCCATACGAACACGTAGTCACGCACCCGAAAGTTGTGATGCACTAAACACACGATTTAGTGGTCATTATATTAACCTTGATTGCCTGTTTAAAATAGGTATAAATAATAAATAAATATTTGACAAGATCACATACATTGCTCCGATTCCAAAGTAAGTAGCTAAAGAACTTGTGTTATGGAAATCAGAGACAACGGTGGTATCACAAACACCCAGACCTGAGCCAATATAGAAAAGTTCGTTTTCTAAATTGACCCAACCGGGGATCCAACCGGAGACCTTAGAGATGGCGACACCTTGAAAACCGGTGTACAAAGCCACTCGACCTCGGAGGTATATCAATAGACTTGAAAAATGAACTTAGAACTCCCAAAACTCTTAACACTTACTTGATGTGTCAATGAATTCAATAATTGGCAGTGGAGGAACATTAGAAATAAAACACTTTTTACGGATTACAGCGCGTATATTATTAATTCAGGTGTTGTTTTGGAATTATTTAGTTTGTATTTATTGGTTTTTTAGAATTCCCGACGTTTCGGCACCTTTCCAGGGGCCGTGGTCACGGGAGGACTAAAGCAAAAAGGCTGCTCATATTTTTATGAAATTACCCGCTCGAAATTTTATAAAAATGTATTCAAGTTTATTAAATTATTTTATAGCTGCGTTCTGATTTTAATAATTATTACCGAATTAAATTGAATAAAGTTAATTATAAAACAAGATCTAGCTACTGAATCTACTACCAGTTCACAAATTGGGAGGCCTCTGAGAGAAAGAACTGGCGGAAGAAAACTCAGAGAGGTTGTGTCGACCTCCCTTTTGGAGGAACATGAGCATATCTTTGACACATAAATAAATAAATAAATATTTGACAACATCACATACATTGCTCCGATTCCAAATTAAGTAGCTAAAGCACTTGTGTTATGGAGAGACAACGGTGGTATCACAAACACCCAGACCTGAGCCAATATAGAAAAGTTCGTTTTCTAAATTGACCCAACCGGGTATCGAACCCGGGACCTCAGAGATGGCGACACCTTGAAAACCGGTGTACAAAGCCGCTCGACCACGGAGGTCGTCAACATCATATAACAACAGTACCAATTGATATACCTTATTTGTTTAAAGTGATTAAATTAATGACTTTGCATCGTTATAACTCCATAAATACTAATTATGGCTATAGTAATATTAACAACTTTGTCCTTGATAGATGAGGGCTGGACCAAAAAGCTCATTGTCTTTGTTTCATCTATAAATTAAACCGGAAGATAAGATAGTGCTCTCTGGAATCTTCGAAAATGCCCCAGTCTTAAGTAGAGCTATCGTTGACTGATACATAGCTTCTTAAGATCAAGCTACAATTAGGATCGTTATCATTATCAAATAGGTGTTGTTAATTGTCTGCAATCAATATTTAAATTACTATATAATTAAACGTGCTTTTAGAAACTATGTGCAAAATACATATTGCTGTAAAATAGCAAGATGTAGAGCTTTTTGTAAGCTTTCAGGTACAAAATTGCATTAATTTATGAGACCGTGTACAACAGTGTTGGCCATTCGCGACCTACTTCGTTCAGGTTTTTAAGTTTTACAATTCCCAAAAAAACACAACATGCAATATAACATTACTAAAGAGCCGAAATGAAGCTTTAAACAAATTTCCAAGCTTTATTGCTTTGTAAAACAAAAAGGAACAATAGAAATTAATTTATTCAATCAATTTGGGTTTGCGAACAAAGGATGAGGCTGTTAAGAATCGATAAATAAGATGATTGTCCATGAACAAAGACAATGTTTTTGGGAATAAATGGGATTTGTTTAGGGCGCGGCGGGTTCAGGTCTCCGCACATTACACCAACTTGGACTCCACTCCGACTTTAACTGTAAAACCAGCTTTACTGCATATATTCGGCAACAACATCAAATCGGCATTTTGTCTGCGTGGTGGGCTGTGGTGTGGCCCATTTTCTTTATCCATCAGCCTGTATCCAAGCAGTGTGGACATTAAAATGGCAGTTATCAACCACGATATAAAGTTCACATTGCAATGCTTTACTATGAGTCGAGTCGGAGTGAAGTCTTTGTCGAGTCGCCGTAATATACGAAGACCTTTCTTCTTCAACTAGAACCTTAATTACAAAACAAGGTACTGATTTATACAAAAAGATTATTTTCACTTGTATTGTTATTTAATTTGGCTGAAGTGTTGTTGTGGCTGAAGAGGGCTTCTTTGCGATTGTTAACGTTAATTGTCTCTGTTCAATCTTGTTAAGCGTTATTCGTGAGTCGCTACCGTTATTTTCTCTTTCGTGATTGAGTATTGAGTACTGTTTATTAATTGTTAAATTGTTTGTGAAATTAAAACTCGAGTTAGCATAAACAGCTGCCATTAGAGTAGTACCTAGTTAGTCATATTTATTCATATTCATAGCACATAAAATGTCACTGAGAAAGTTCGGAGCCATAAACAGGGAATTCAGATTTTATGAAAATACATTACAAATATGCTAAACCAAGGTGTATTAGTATCGTAGTATGTATAACTCTCGTAAGACCTACAGTCCCTTAAAAATGACCAAATTTTTATAGTCCTTCCGTCCTGAACATTTGAATAGGTAACGAGAAAGTATCGCCGGAGGCCCCTTTAGAGGAACCAACATTTCAACGACATTCTATGTTTAAAATTTCGCGCGGAGTGCAAAAATATTGGTATTGTCTGTGACTTTAGACACCGCCATCTAGTGTATCGTAGGTTTTATTTTGCTGAATGACGGTGACGTCTGTCAATAGTGTCATTTGTTCTGGAAAGCACTGAGCGAGTAATCACTCTGGAAAGATATGGGAAAGATGTTGCGCTCACGTGAACGTGGGGAGGAAATGTTTTATTATTTGCGTAATCTTTGAGTTTCACAGCAAAATTATGGATAGTAATTGTATTAATAAAGCTGGCTTGCAGCGAATGAAAAAGTACCGGCGACTCGGTAGCATAATAAAATTGGTCAGTGCATTGGGCCGGAATCCCAAGGGTACGGGTTCGAGTCCCGTCTGAGGTGCTATACGGGTGAGTTGATTTTTACTAGTATTTATTTATCTTAGAATTAAAATTTAATATGATGATGTAATTATTTTATTGATTTCATTAAAAACTCGAAAATAAATCAAACCTACAAGTAATGGTCCTATACAAAAGATCCCGAGTCCTTTTTTTATTTAAATAATAGTCCTTAACTGATTCATGTCGAAACGTTTTCCAAGTAAATTTAGTATTGCTTCTCTTTATAGTTAGGCAAGCAAAAAGTTCCTTTTATTATAATCACACGAAATGAAAGAAACATCGTAGAATCCGTGTTCCGTGAAACATTTTTATTCCGCCCGTAGTGGGTATGGTGCGTCGTAAATTCCGAAAGCGTGTTTAGCGACCCAGCTGTTAATTCAGTTTTTCACACAATGTTTTTCTATTAAGCCAGGGCGAACAGTACAGGTACCGTGTGGAGCTTAGCATGGGAAAACTTAATTTTCATGCGGTTTCAACAGCAGACTGCATACGGCACGCAAACGGACTCGGATTTTTGTACGCCACTTCGGAACAAGCAGCCCCTGTACTATTATTCATCTGAAACCTGATTCGAAAAAACTGTAAACTGCTAGGAGGAAAAACAAAAATATGATTGATTGAAAAGGTAAACGGACGGCGTATATAACACCCCTTTGACAAGCAAATAAAAATGATAGACATAATAAAATCCCGTTTTCGTCACAAGCTCATTTTATTTTTATGCTAAAGTATTTATTTAGTTATTTAATTCAAGATTGAATTGAAAACAAAAATCAAATGGAAATCTCGAAGGTTTTACGACTTAAACTAACTAAAACTACACGAATTAAACAACATGAATAACAAATCGATACAGTACATCTTGGTATTAATGTAGATAGTTCAGTGGTCAAGTTAATTAACATCAAAGAGCTGACTGCACACAGCTGCAGTACGCATTGACCACAAAGCTATTTTATAATTGGACATTACTCTCAGCTCACCTAAACCGTTTTTCAACGACACAGAGCAAACTTAAGCAGGTTCGAAACTCTAAGTTCGTAGCAAACCTTGTTTAACTGCACTAAATACGAATATAATTCAATAAACGGGATAGAGAGAATATGATTAACGTGAAAGCTATCCATTCATAATTTGTGGTGGTGTGTAATGTTAATAAAAGCCGATATTTCCTGGCTGCAGCTGCTATCCAAATGAAAGAGAGTTTTGATACATGTATTTCTGTAACTGCAGTGCGGCATCGGAGCGATGGTGAAGCAAAAAATCTAGCAACATGAGAGCACACTGTTTTCCATTACGGTAATGGAGTTACTTCCCAGTCACATTTTAGTGAAAATTTGACCACTCGCTTTCGCCAAAATTGCTAGTGGAATAACTTTGTTGACGCGATGCTGATGGTATACTGAACTCGTTATTCAAACAGATTTTTAAGGTTTACTATGCATTTCATGTGTATCTATCGTTATTTTCATTTTCCATTTTGTTGTTTTGAAATATCGGAAAAATGTTCAGTTTAAAAGCCAATGTAATCCTCTAGGAAACTTTAAAATAAAACTAACACATTCGTGTTGCTATTCGCGTAAATGTAATTACACCACTTCCTAACAAGTTAAATCGCTTGTTAATCGTAATGACTACCTTCTCTATAGTTTTCGTTGGTTCAGTTTTTATTTAATAAGTAATCCCACAATTTCATTGTTAGTAGAAATAAACGTATTAAAGAAGTTGCTTTATATAGCAGAAATTAAAATGACTTTGGATTAGGGTAAGTATATACTTGAGCATTTTCTTGTGACAGAACATCGAGCCGAATCGTTTGCAACCCTATCACGAGCCGAACTTCGAGCACTACGCTCGACGTTATTTTACAATCTGATTTTACAAACCAATGAGCGTATTGGTGTAACATTTAACAGCAATGGCACTAAAGCGGATGGGTGAGTGATGAAATTAAACTAGAAACAAATAAATGTGAATGCACACTCGCCAAAAGCATTACGTCAAGCGCAGCGTTGAGCATTCGCACGAACGTAATATTACATGGAAATGCTTGAGAAAATGTTGAAATCTATACTCACCTTTAGTTAGCAATAGTTATTTGACGTCGTCAATGAGCTGAACGCAAACTTTTGTACATTACAAAGTTAGCAATCACGTGCTTCAGCTGGGGAGCAACGTCTGTCTTTCGCGTGTGGCAGTTAATATTAGAGCTATCACATTTCTTTAGAGTATCCTAATTATTGATTATCGCGCGACAGTCTATAGAAATGTTATGTCTAATCAAATATTGGCCCAATAGTCTGTATTCATAGTAGGTCATTCATCGATAGTTATCCTAGTTCTACAAGGTCGTGATGCTTTTTTGTTTACCTTTTGATGTTAAGATTTTTGCTATTGCTTGGTAAGGTTACAATAAAGCCTCGTCCTGATATTCTACGACGACCGTACGAGAACGATGCGTTTTCATCGTACGATGACACATTTCTATAGACCGTTGCGCGATGACCAATTGGGACACTCTAAAGAAATGTGATGTGTGTGTTTAATCTCGTCGTGCGATGAATACGCATTGTTTGTTCGTACGATCGTAGCCAATTACGACGCTTATGAATTCAAAATAGTGGTGTCAGCGGAATAGCTCTGTTCTTCATTCAATGTTAAAAGCTTAGAGAAGCTCCAGGCTCAAAGCAGCTATTATCTTCCTTCTTTTGGCAAATTATGTCAAAACAACTACATAAAGTTTGTAATTATAACCGCGGATGATTTAGTTGTTGGCGTGTAGGTGGGAGCTTGCGTCATAAATTCGAAGCTAATTACGGCAGGTGTCAGTAGCAAAGCCGCTGCCGCCACAACTTCGGCCCATAAGTCAGCAGCTGTCGAGATGAACGCACGTCACCCTGGGCACCTGAAGCAACCCCTGAGCGATATATCAACACGTAGTTGAGTAGTTCGTTAGTTTACACCATAGTCACTTTGAAGCCGTCACTCGATTAAGGCACAAAATAAAAGCTTATCAAATTATTCATAATTCACAATGATTTCTTATAAAATATCCAAAGATTTGCATTTTATGACTCAAAATTTTAATTTTGAAGAGGCTGTATGTTCACTACCCCCTTTGTTCGCAGAATATTCTTGCATTAGGCGCGGGAAAAAAAAACTTGCGCGCCTTTTCTCGTAGTTTTCATTTTTGTTTTTATCGTATTTATCGCTGTGTGGTAAATTATTTGTTTTTTCCTCGCAAATGTGTTGAAAAATGTCGTATGGAACTAGTGAGCTCTGCTTAGCACACTCGGCTGAATTACTGCAACCCACAGCCTCGTGTGCAATGAGCAACATAGCTCACGAAAACGGTAGACGTCCCCGGGCGGTGATATGATAATATGTCATTCTCCTTAAAACTTTAATTGCTTGCGAACAAGAAAAACAAAATATCAGAAAAATTATGCTTAAGCTAAAAAAACAACAAATGAAAGCTTTTTAAAATTCAGAGTTCCCCGCATACTATTGTATTTAAGGGATACGTATACGTCAGTGTTATCACTGATGTATTCAAAATATGGGCGCCAATGTAACCTGGGCCCTATTTAATAAACGTGATAATTTGTCACCTGGCATGACAATTTTATATCCATTGCATCTACCAATTTGAAAATGGGCCCTGGTGTTTCCAAACAAAAAGCAACAATTAAACGTCCTTTAAATTATGAAGTTAAGTTGGTTTTGAAAGTTTTAAAATTCAACGACGCACCATCTCTTTACCCTTTACATACTTCAAGACATGTCATGTCAAGTTACTTTTGGAAACTCATTAACTCCAAAACGATAGACGTCCCGGGTGGTAATATGATAATATGTCATTCTCCTTAAAACGTTACTTTAATTGCTTGCGAACAACAAAAACAAAATGTCATTCGATTGAGTTCAAATTCCCGCTCCATGACAGTTCGTCGAATGCGAAAGGTGACGTTAATCACTCTTGTACGGCTGTCAGAGTTGATTAAATCTGAAATACGAGCCGCGGCGGCGTCTATTGAGACAAGTAAATAAATAGCCGGCTTCGGAGTTGTCGCAATGTGCTTACGGGCCAAATATATCTTCAACTGGTACTAAAGCGTCCCCACCTCAGAAACAAAAGAAATACAAACGACCCGCCCTGGCGTGAAATTAATTCAGAGCGATGGGACGGTGAAAATGTACACAAAGGTAAGCGAAAAATAAAAGCAAAGAGCTGGAACAATTTCCAAGGTCCTCGTTAGATAAAGACCGCAATGGCTCCACTGAAATCGTCAATGCTGTAATCGTCTTGAACGCAGCCCCTTTGCAAGTCTTACACAGTTTTACGAGGGGCATGCTCATATTTTTTACGCACTTCCAGCGTAAGTACTAATTCATTTCTGCGGCTGCTCATTTTCATTCCGACAGTTGACCCGGTTAGTTCTAATAATATTTAGATTACGCGTTTCCAGAATCTCATAAAGGCGTACAATATCAAAACTCCTTTTTACTATCCTGTATTATATTGCTTTTGACTGACATTAAATTTAAGAGGTTCGTATTTACAGTGCTCGACGCCTGGTGCCGGCATAAATGTTGATAACAGTAGTTAAACCGGGATGTTAGGGGACAGAACCGAAAGTAAAACGTAATGGGTCATTATGTGTATTATCCATTGGAGCACGGCGCGGCGGTCCCACCTTGTTTCTTTCTCACGCACTTACCTTCTCTAAAACGTGTTTGAAGAAGCGTAAAAATCCTTTCCTTAGAACCCTTTTAGGATAAAAAAGACGGTCAAGTGAGAATCAGACTCGCGTTATTGTGTTAGCGGTAAAGCCAAAATGCGACGTTTTTAACAGTATCTCAACGGAATTGCTTTTCTGGTTAACACTTCTATATATTCAATTTTCGGTTGTGATGTCTAACACAGTTGTGATAGGAAAAATGTTCGTAGTCAGTGAGTGTGGTCTAGGATATGTAGAAAACTGGATAGTTGTAAGTATTTCGTTTTTTTTTTAACGGAACACAGTCTTTCCCTCAGCTAGGTTCTTATCTTGAAATCGGGGCTATAATGAAATTGTATTGTTGCCATATATTTACTTTATTACAACAATAAAATATATGAAATTCTTATCCAACTCTACTCTTCCACAGATAAACATAATAAATATGTAAGTGCTACCTATAAAAGTAAAAGAAACAGTGTCGTAGAGTTAGTCTTCATTTTTATTTATGAACTATAATATAATTGTATTTTTTGAAATCTACTTTACTTCTTACATTATCATTGGTTATCTCCAATTGGAATATTAAATAATTATACTATTATAATAATTTGTAATTATATTATTATAATTATACTATTATAATTATACTCTAGTTAAGTTAAGAAACGTTAAAAGTTTCAGTGAATAATACGTGTTTTGTCAACCACACCATGACCGTAGTGTAGTTCTAATACTACCTTAACCTAACCTTGCATTTATCGACATCAATTAATTATCATTCGTAAGATCACGACGTGACATGTTACACATCACTAGTTGGCAGTGTGTGGTTGCCTAAAAAAAAATTAAACGACACCATAGTGGTGTGGTTTAGTGGTGTGGTTGACAATACACGGTATAGTAAAGTAACATCTACATTTTGCTCAACACATAAACACCCCGGAAATACCCTAAAGTGAGTACTCCAAAGACAGTAATGTTAATATAATTTATTCTTAAATTGCGACACGATAAATGAACGACCTTTTTAAATTATTTAAAAAAAATATACTGATGTTTTCAAAGGGATTTCACCAAAGTATTATTCTTTGAAATATTTTCTACTCTGTAGTTGTTTTCTTTTTGTCTGATACAATTTTGCCGGTAATATAATAATTAATTTCCTTTTGTTGTTAAAGAAAAAAAAATGTGTCGGCTTTCTTAGTAATATTTTGACTTTAGTACTTAGTAAATGTTTCGGTTAAGCATTCCAAAACTTTCTCGTTTCCTTAAGGCCACGTATGTTACGAGCTAAAGTATTTACGAGTGTAATACCTAACTTGAGAGTCCCGTAATTATGTTAATACAGGAACTTTGGGAAAAGACATTTAGTCGCTTCTACGCAAACCTTTGTATATTATTATTTGTTTTGGAAACGTTTTACTAAATCTCCATTTTCAAGGGAAACTCAATTAATTTGCAAATAATAATGACATTCAAATAAAATGTAATTTATAAGGGTGGTTGTACAATCACTCTTATTCGTATTCTATTCGCATACGTGATTCATGCAAAGAAGTTATGATGAATTAAATTCGAGAACAAGTGCCCAGTATGAGTACATATAAAAAGAATTAAGTTAAAACTTGAATTAAGTTTTTTAAGAATTAAGTTAAGTCTAACAGTTGGTCAGAGCATTCACCCGGATTGCGAAGTCATAATCAACCGATGTGAGTATATTTATATAGCATTGCGTAGGTATGCAATAATCTTAATCTTAAAATTGACGACCTCCGTGGTCGAGTGGTTAGTACGCCGGTTTTCAAGGTGTCGCCATCTCTAAGGTCCCGGGTTCGATCCCCGGCTGATTTAGAAAACTGAATTTTCTATATTGGCTCAGGTCTGGATGTGTGTGTTTACCACCGTTGTCTCTGATTTCCATAACACAAGTGCTTTAGCTACTTACTTTGGGATCAGAACAGTGTTTGTGATGTTGTCTAATATTTATTGATTTATTTATTTAAAATGGCAAAGATAAATCCAGTCACGGCTATGACCTTCCATATCTCTCAAAAATGTTTACCATCGAAGTTATTTCCCGAAACAAAATAAAAGCAGTTATCAAGTCGTTTATATGTCAGCAGCTGTTTCCCAGGTAAATGATGTGGAACGACAAAGTACGTGTTCGGCCCTACACACGATTTATGAACGAATATTCTCGGGTCGCGGCTAAATTATTGAAGTAAGTAACGCATGATTTTTTAAAGCTACGATTAAAACGATTAAAAGTACGGGTCATTTACCGCACACTTACGTTTTTGTATACATCAGTGCGACTAGCATTATAAATGATAGGTATTATTTGAGCGCGATGAAAATGGGATAGAACCTTGTCAAAGTAAATAGAAAATACCAATACGTTAATTTTAATTTAATTAATCAACTAAAATGTTTATTTGTTATTTTACTTAAAGTTGCTGCAGCAAAAGTTCACTCACCTCGGATGCGTGACACCGTGTTTTTGGATATCCCTGTGGCTGCTAGTAAACAAACGCGTCTCAGTTTGACAAGGTTCCATCCTATTCTCATCGCACGCGGATTATATTGTTTGTTACTTACTTTGCGCATTCTTTATACTTATTTACCGCGATACAAATCAGCATTCTAACTTACTACTGTATTTTTACTTATTTTAAACTTATAACAAGTTTTACGGGAATCAATGTTTCCATTCTACTTCAACAACTCCAAGTGGGTCACTACTACTACTAATACAACCCACTAGAACACAAACATAGCGGCTCATACACTTGTGTTAGTTTTGGACACGTATTTATAAACAGCTCTCTCAACGTTGTGAGCTATCTTGAGATCAGATCTAAGAGGCTGTTTCTATAAGAAGAACATCTCGAGTATTATCTCAAGATAGCTCTCAACATTGATAGCGTATTCATAATACGGGCCTTAGAGACTCTAGTGTCTCTAGGCACAGTGTTTGTTTGTTTTGTCAAATTCAAATTATTATATTTTATTGTTTCTGTACCAACATACTATATCTTCATGATAAAAACATAATATTCGTGACGAAATATATAATTTTTCCACCATTACATTCATGTTTTGGAATATAAGTGCAAGCACTATAATCAGGAAAGTACCGATAAAAAACTGCCAGCGTAGCAAAATTTACGGAGATTTCACACATAAAGAACTACAATTAACCACATCTGATTTATTACGTCGGTTTAAGCTTAAGATTGATAATGCAAATAATCAGGCTCTACAGATAACGCTTTACAGAATGAAATAACATTTTACTTAATAGCTAACATTAAGATTAGAAGATTTGACTCAGTAGCCTAAACTGTAAACAGGCAATAAAGCGAGATGTAGAAACGTCGTTAAACAATGTGTATTGTCGCCGTATCATAATTCGGGTAATAATACGTTCGTGGAGGTAACGTTAATTTTGTACGCTCCTAAATCACGTTTTTGTTTGTCGCTGGCAGCCTTTTGTTTTGGCCGTCACGGCCTCAGATTCAGGTATACCAACACAGTACTCGTATGTGTAATGTATATTCATTTCCATGTGCAAGAATATTTTAAATTCAGTATAATTCAATAGTAAATTATCATTGAAAATTAAATGCTATAATTCTGTCTGAGCCACTGAAACAATAGAAAATCATAAAAAAGAAAAATGATAGACCTACAAATTTTCAACAACACGCCAATGCAAAATGTATGAAATGTGTGGAAAGCTTTGTTATGGTATTGATTTATTTTTAAACATAAAGTAGCTTCCTTAAAATCCGTCTTTTATTTATTGATTATCATAAAATTTAAAATACTTACAATTAAGTCCACGCTATTTTAATCAAGTTATGTAAACATTCAAAAAATATGATGTGCCGTAATGCGATGCAATCGCCGTAAAGATTTTTATCATTTACTTTTTTCAGGTTTTGATCATTTACTTCTGGTATTATTTACACTGAAAAATGCCTATGTTTATATATTAAAAAATAAAATGTTGACACTTATATGATGTATTGTCGGTCCTTTGTGGCTTTTTCCACCATATAGTGGGAAGTATCATGTTTTTCCTTTATTGCCTATCCCGCGGGAACGTTACATGATTTATAACATGCCTCTATCTTCTACTCAATGTTCAAACTCAAAGCTTTATGTTCAGCCATTATGACGTCATCATTCATTGCTTTAATTCAATGAAGACTATTTTGCTGCAGTTTCTATTTTCTGAATAAAACTTTATATTTTGTTGTTTCTAAAGCGCACTTTATTTTTAAATGCTTTACACAACTACGAATGTTTGTTTCAGTATTTTTGTATTGCAAGCTAATCTTCTAGCAGATATTCACAATAGATAGAAAGCGCAATATTTACTTCTTATTCTAGTGGGAATCGGATTAACTACCAATTTATTCACATTGCAGTACTAGTGCCTATGTGAAATATAATACACAAACATACGAATAAATCTAGCTGAATGTGGGCAGCGCAGAACCGATCGTTGTGGAAATCCTCGGGGAAGGCCAGCTATACCCAGCAGTGGGTGTCGTGCGGTGGGTATGGTGCAGTAAATCTGAGCAAATAAATACAACAATGTAACTTCAACACGTAATTTTTAAATTTGAGATTTTTTAGCACTCACAATGCTATTTTTATACAATACTAAATAATATACTAGAAAAATTTCGACTTCTCAGCATGTGAATGCTAAAAAAATTTCTAATTTAAAATATGATATAGCTGTTCATCCTGCCATTCTATTGTCTAATTTCAAAATCTATCACAATCGCTTTCAAGATGTAACACATTGATGCTTCTTTTTGGCATAAATAAAAACTTACCAAAGAAATGCAGCAATGTGTCACATCCATCTGTCAAATGAAAGCGATTGCGATAGATTTTGAAATTAGACAATTAGCCCCCTGATCAATTATCAAAATATCTGGAAAAATGTTTCAATTGAATGTCGACGTAATTCCTTACATTGATGAAACAACGCTGGCTTGCAGCGTAAGCGTGGGGTAGGTATACTAGTAAGTTAAATTAAGTAATACAATAAATGAGTAGGATTCGGTTTCATCATGTAAAAAGTATTTTTTTCACGGATTAAATAACAAATTGTGTATTGTTGTATTGTTCTGCGGCTTTCTAGCCGAGGCTCACACATGGCAGGTCAATTCAATTAATCAACTGAAGTAGAAATTAAGATTTAATCCGGAAATTCGAATTTGTCTGCCGCAGCTGTCGCGTCATAATCCTGAATTACGCAAGTCTCAGCAAATTTATTTTTAATGCAAATAAATACAGATTCGTCGCACCTGCCTGTCTAGATGTAGCGAATAATTAAGCAGAACGTGGAGCGAAATAATACAAATTACTTGGAGACTTAGCCCGACTTTATTCCGCGAGAATATATCATTTTAAGCTGATTACTCGACATGCCGTCTCTACCGCGGATGTTTTTGGATTTGTTTAATTATTTTTGTAATCAACAAGGAAACGAAGGTTTTCGTAGAAGATGTTACGTGATGATAAGGCCGTAAAAATCGCATTTCACTCTGAGTCCAAGCGGAATTTGCAATCTTACTACCGGAACCCAACAATGTTTATAAATATTTTTGTTATGGTAACTTAGATAAAGATAGTGGTTGCAAATGCCCATGATATTACAGTACACGCACAGTATGTGCCTCGTGGGAATCGAATCCGGGATCTTTGAAGCTGAGACTGTTGGCCAAACCACAGAGGCGGTTAATTAGATTAAAATTAACCTTTACTCCCAGAGCGGGGTTAGTATAATACGAATATAGCTTAGAATAATAAAAGGTCATAAAGTTGTAATACATGGGTGGGTCCAAAAGTAATTAGTGAATCGACATTGACAAGAATATTAAAAACATTATTTATAACTTTTTAGAGCATTCCCCTCTTAACTCATTGCACATAATATTTATTTTTTTATTTTACAAAGGCGGACTTAATGCTAAAAGCATTCTCTACCAGCCAACCAACAGTAAACAGAGAGACACGATTCGCAGCACAAATAAAGAAAAATAATATTTACATGCATACAAAATAAATAATACATAAATAAATTTACGCAAAAAGATTTTTTTGGTATATTAAAAAAGCCATACAAAAGAACCTAATTGCTTCTTGCGATTTACAAATTAATTAGGTAGGGTACCTAATAACACTGTTATTGGAACGCAGCCTAAGTAACCAAGAGTAATGATATATAATGTATAATTGTCTAATTCTTTGTTATGGAATCTGAAAGAATTATTACAATTATAAGTAACAAAACCGAATGAATCCAATGAAATATTTAATCGCAAGACATATAGCTAACCATATTCACGCAGCATTTTAAATTCACGTCCAATGCAAATAAAAATATGAAGCAGAATGAAAAGTTTTGATCGGATAACTTTAAAGACTAAAACGTTTTATAATAGTCTACGAGAGACAGTCGCGAAGCAAAAAAGCTTATTTCAGGTGCTCGACAGTTACTTTAAGCTACTAACTTGTCTACTAAACTGAAATACTTTTTTACTCGAGCGCTGGGCGCTGCCGCAATATCATTCCGGCCATAATCTCAGTATTGTCTCGAAGTGCTGTTTTCCCATGATGCTCAAGTAATTGCTCCGACTGTTTGCTGACACAATTATCTTTTTCATTATGCAGCGGGTTGAGTCGTATCGTTGGTTCATTTTATTCCCTTTTATGTGTTCGACGGCTGCGAAATGTAACCTATGAGCTCTAAAAGCTTTTTTGGATACGTCAATTTATCACTGGCCCCAATTAATCACTGGACATTAAGCTTTTTCAGGCTTAGAAATTTTATGTTTGAAAATTGCTCTTGTAGTTATACTGAAAATGATACTTACGAGAATAAAGTGAATTAAATTAATGCCGTTATTATAGTAAAACACGTCTAACTGCCGTACTCAGAGACGTCAATTAAGTTTAATGCTTCATTAAAATTGGTGCTATCTCTTTTTTTTCCATAGTGATAGTATAAGACGACACGATACTTAATTAAGCATTAAACTTAATTGACGTCTTTGAGTACGGCAGTAAAACCGTTAAAAAAATTATTTAAGTCTATCCTGAAAACACTAGCTTTTGTTGACAAATAAGTATGTAGCTGTGTACATATTGTGAAAGAGAAAGGTTATTACACGCTACGAAATTAAGGTCATATTGTTGCAGTAAAACAGTGTTTTGTGTGGCTTCTATTGATTACTTGCTTATTATTTGGGTAATAGCAATCATGATGGCAAAAAGAAACCACTTAGAATAAGACTACGTACCGTTATCTTATATTGTTATAAAAATAAAACTTGTTGGTATTTTATGAGAGTGGTATAGTCGAGTGAAATAACTAATATTTTATCATCTCTTGCGGAAAATTTGAACAGTAAAAATTAGTATGGCACATAAAATTGCGCGTCTGCTACCAAAGTTTGGATCATAAAAATCCTATGCGATCGAACGGTTAAGTTAGAGATTCTTCGCTGTAATAAATCACAACGCTGGTCCGATCTTTTTATACTGAGATAAGTATGTATAATGGTTATGATTTTGTAAGCGCTATTTTTTATGTAAGATATATGGAAAGGATCCGATTGATGGTTCAATCAAAATATTATGCTAAAAAGGCGCCATCGTTTTACCTCTAATATTAGCTTATGTTTTGTGATTACGTCATTCAAGTATTATTTACGTATGTTATGTTATAAAGCATATGCTGACAAACATTATTTTTACATAGAATTTATGTTTTTATGAGTATCTTTTTTCATTGCTCAATGATTTCTGGTAAAACTCAACGAACATATTACTATGGTAAATTCACTAATTCACATACCGTCAAGGGTAGGTACAAAATAAAATCTGTGACCGAAAGCTTTTCTTTCGATGATTAAAGAAGAAAATATGCTTCGATATAAGAAACTACACTTTAGTACTCTTCATAATAACCCTTTCCTTGCAGTCGGGTAAAAATACGACCCATTGGTGCTTTTTTAATAATATTTTATTGCAAATAAACTTCGTTTTAACTCGCTTTTTAGCGGAAATGGAATGGAAAGAGAGGGTCACTGTTACCAACCTAGTTATACGAAAGTAAGCAGCTAAATTAATTGTAGTTTGTTGAAATTAAAATAAAATTTGTAATATTCAATTTTATTTCACTGAACGGTTGCTGATACTGTTAGAATTGGTAGCATAATTTAGGATTCATAAAATTAAATATTATTATAAATAATGCATTTACAATCTCTTTTTATGTATGTGTTTCGTAGCAAATGCATCCATTATAATTCTTTTAAAAGTTCAATGGTCAGGAGAAAAGTTAAAAATACTAATTGACTGTTGGAATCGACATAAAAGGAAAGTTTTATTCAAACTATCGCATTTGATTCCCAATAACGTTTAAACCGAATTGGATTTAGACAAAAGTTGGTGCTTCCTCGAACTATTATTTTAGGTAACTGCCGATTATTTTAATCCTTTAGTTTGTTACTGGATAAAGTCAAATCCAATTATCTTGAATGCAGTATTTTGTATGTAAAAATTGTTCTCATTTGTTTGATGGGATATTAAAGATATGAATAAAATGAGAACAATTGATATAATTAGGTAGAGATTATAAATTTACATTTGTTTTTTTCTCTTATTTACAAAAATAAACTATTATGTGTTCGGTAGACTAACTCTTCTCTTATCGCAAATGTCATCATCATCATAAAGCCCATCATAGTACAAATATCCACGCTTGGCAGGCGGGTTGAATTGGAAATCGGTGTAACTGCAGGCCGGACCGCATCACAAAGGCGGATGCACCACAGACACCTATAGTCTGTACTGCATAATCTTGCGAATGTCTTCGAGCAGTAATAGTCCGTCCGAACACACGGCGGTCTGTAGTACAGCCACGTTTATTTGTATATGGCAATGAAAGGGCGAATGCAACACAGACACCCATAGTCTATGCTGCATTATTTTACGAATAGCTTCGAGCAATACACAATGGTATAGTACAGCCGTGTTTGCATAACTGCATGTCCATTCTACTCTTTTGTAATTTAAATGTTGTTAAAATTCTTCATTCAATAAATAATTTATTTTTGTTTTTTTTTGGTTTCGAGCAGTAATAGTCCGTCCGACCCCAGCAATAATACAGCGGTCTGTAGTAGGTACCGCATTTGTGTAAGGCAATGAATGGGATTTTTTGTAGTATGATAATAAACTTAAATTAAAAGGTAATAACAGAGAACAGTAGCTATGAGTAGTAGCTAGAAAGTATCAGGTTTTGGGAATAGGAAGTAAAGATTAATTCAAAAATAAATTTATATTTTTGATTCGCACCGACTCGTCACTAGGTCAACTAATTTAATCAAATATTTAAATGTTCTGTCTGTAAAGCATTATCATATATAGCAGTATCGCATTTGTGTGACGTTGCCGTTTCGAACGCAATCATAGTAGGTATCTACAGACAGAGGGTAGATTTGCAGCGCAGCCGTGTTTGTTGATTTTTAGACATGCGTAGCAGGCTGTATACAGAGCGAGAGTAAGCTGTATTGCAGTCATTTAAACAATGCTTTGCGAAGCCGATCATACCGACAATTTTCAGATGTCTGTGGTGCAGTCGTGATTGTAATACTTTATTTATACGGACGCGACTGCGTTACCGAGCAACTACTGTCTGAGTTGCATCCGCCTTTGTATTTACGAGGCCGGGCCTATGCATGTGGAGGATCCATAAAATTCTGCTGCTCAATTTGTCCGCGGAGGTGCTAGTTAGATGTGCCAAGACACTGATAAGTATGAAAGATTGGTGCTATTCTACAGTAGAAATAAAGTAAGTAACTCTGTCAGACGTCTGTCGACTAGTAAGATCATGCAATTGTTTCAATGGCAATTTAAGGTACCAGTATTTTCATCACGAAATTAATTTCAGCAATAAGTAGGTAATTAAAAACGTAAAAAAATAAGTCTTGCTTCAACTACTGTAATGAAAACTATAGTGTTTGCCCAATAAATATCTACAAATTGTAAAACACCAGCTCGGTGTAAAGTTTTACACTGATATAATGTAAAAGTTAGAATTTGTAGCAAAATCATTCACGTACAATAGTTTCAAATTTTGTTTTAATGGATCGTTTAAGTTTTATATTTATGTAGTTGAAAATGTTAAATAATGTAGTTGTTTTTCTTCAACTTCCGTTACGGGTAACGTTAAAAACGGGCCGCTACGCTAGTATATCTAATATATTTTTCATTTCTCATATTCGGAAAGTGATGTATATTTGAACTGAGCTGCGGGTTAAAAACTCTGCGTTCAACCCTAGGGTGTAAAATAATAAAAAAAAGAACTGAATTTGGTTACATAGTCGACCATAGAGTTACCTCATCGGCAATGAAAACTTTTACAATGGGTGCATTCCAACAGCTTAATCGCTGAGTCATCGATCGCCATAGAGTACATTTTAACTATGGAAAGAGATAAAATTGAACATTTAAACAAATTACTTTTCCTTCTATTCGAAATGAAAAGTACAGTGTTTAACACGGGTAAATCATCAATTCCATACTCCGCCCTCGTATGGGAATTGCTTCCTTTTGACCCAAGGGTCAAAGACAAGTCTAACAATCTACTATTGTTCGTGCTGTGTACATTACTAATTGTGTCACAAACAATTCAGAAACTTTGCCTATGTTCATATTCATGAATTTAAAAAAAAAACTAATGAAATAAAAAGAATCGGGCAGCCCATTGTAGTGTTGATTTTAATTTTCTGCTGTGTTCATAATTAATTACAGAAAACTTATTAGCTACCCAAAAATCCGGATTGTTAATGAAAGCCATTTTGTTTCCGTTGCTTGGCATTTTCGAATTAGACCGCGTAAAACGTGATTTATTCTGACAGGTAGGTACACGTTGAACTTTCGACGAAGTAATTCACCTTCAATTGTACAGTTCAGAACACAAACGAGTTACAAGTTTTACTAATTGTTTTGGATCAAGTTGGTTGGTCTTCAGATTTCCTAATTGTTTGACTGAGACGCTTATTAAAGTCACTACTTAGTTCATTATAGCTGATTATGAACTATGTAGTGACGACTTAAGCAAATAAGTATATAAAAGTCAAAACAAAATATCTTTATTAAAATAAACTTAAAAATTAAGCGCTTTTGAATCGTCTTTATTTTCCTACCGTTCCACCCGTTCCAGACTTTTTTTAGCCGACATTGAAATATTGTATCTCATTGTGTCTCAACTACTTGTATATTGATAACTTATATTTTTTAAGCTGGACGATGTAATTAACGCGTATTATGCATTGATGCTCTTGCAAAATCTAAAGTTGTGACTCGTAGAACGTGACAATTAACCAGCATCGATTTAATCCTTACCACGGGTTAAACTGAGTTTGAGAGCTTGATAAAGTCGTTCCAGGAGGTGGTATTATTATCTAATTTTTTCCCAGGCTCTTTGTAGTACACAATTGGTTTAAAATCCAAAGTCCTTATAATAAGAAAAAAGTTTAAATAGCTAAACCATGACATCTGTGTTAAAAGGAGAACTTACGGCTTCGGTTGTACCAAAAGCATTGATTTACAACGACATGGTTCAACAATAGTAACCCTGCACAGCGATCGCTTTAAAAGTTCAACAAATGACATTTGGGCCGATGACACAATTACGAGGGTCATTTAAAACTTTATTATTCTGCTTCAGGTCGCATAATTTTGAAATTACCCTTGATGGCACATCGCTTGTCTACGTGTGGTGAAGTGATAGATGCCTCTTTACTTATTATGCGAGAGCTAGTTTGAATAATGGGAAAGGCGGCTATGTAGCTATATAGTAACGCCTTCTTGGTCTTGTGAATGCGAATTACGGCTTAATTGCCTTTTAAGTAGCGCTCTCATTATAAGAGTAGGTGTATGTAATGTATATTTATTAATTAACATAATAATTATAGGTACTCTAAGGTTCAAACACTCCCTGTTAAAAAAGTCTGGAACGGGTGGTAGGAAAATATAGACGATTCAAAAGTGCTTAATTATTAAGTTTATTTGAATAACGAAATTTTGACTTTACTTTTGACTTGACTTGACTTGTTTTTATTAATAAAATACCTCTAGTTGAGTTGAACTGTTTTCTGGATCACTCTAAACTTTCATGCTACTCTTGAGCTTTACTCAGTCTGTTAGAAATTTTGTTTAATTTCTAATTCTTAAAACTTATTTTTCTTTGTTAAATCACGAAATGGCACCAACAGGAACAATAAGCGCACTCTATTGATAGCGGGTTAAATGATATGCTGGCTTTGTTTTGCATCTTTAAAGCTTCGTGAATATTTTATATCTGTCGCAGAGAAATGAGGATATCAGAGATTTCACGAAATCCCTAGGTACACCACGAAATCACGGTAGATGTTGAATATTCTTATTTACGACGTCTTTTTACTAAAAAAAATTTGTGATATGACAAAATACGAATATATAATCAGTGATATATCGTTTCACTCAACTAAATCTAGTGAAATGAAGAATGAATGAAATAATACAACAACATTTTAAATCAACTGATGCATTTATTAGACAATAAAGTTTCAAGTTATCTAAAAAAACATAAGAAAATAGACTTTTAACAGTAGGTATGCGTGGTTCGACTAAGCCTTGTTATTTATTCAAACATGGCAGCGATTTGTGGCACCTTTAATTACATAAAACATTTTGTTTCTTGCAAATGTATCTTTTAGTTTTACACTGGACCTTTGATACCACGCACCCCGCGAGCGACGCATTTTTCCCGCTCCCACTAGTGTCCGTTTGAGTAGAGAGATCGAGAAAGATGCATGGCTCGATTTTTACTCGGCGGTATCCACTTTTCTGACATTTCACTAGATTAATTTAGTGAAACGACATATTACTGACCTATTTTAGTAAAAAGACGTCGTAAATAAAAATATTCAACATCTACCGTGATTTCGTGGTATCCCTAGGGATTTCGTGAAATCTCTGATATCCTCATTTTCCTGCGACATATCCACTATTCGAGTATTTAACACTGTATTGTAGCCTGAATTTTGCTGAAGCAAAATAATCTTAGTTGTGATCTCGTGTAGTGTATATATCTCGGAAGCTCGGGGGTTAAATCAAAGGCCGGCTTCGTGCGAGTCTGCTAAACGAAACTCAAGCGCTCTCTTAACTGCATAGTTGCAATATTTTTTTATTATTGAAGTTATAGGTGGATCAGGAATATTTTGAATATTCCTGACGTTCCTGGAATGCGTACAGTATCAGATAGAAACGTATAACGTTTTGCCCTACCATGTGATTAAAGTGTCAACTTTGACAATTGATCAAGAAGTAATATTTATATAACTACATATAGGTAAGTATATTGGTGTATCTTCACCGAGTCGCTTCAGCTTACGTCGAACGTTGCCTCAAAACCGTTTTTGAGAAGATAAGGCATGTGCTATTATTGCATGCCCTGAGGCATGCCTCTGTTGAAAGTGCAAGAGGAAAGCGATAGCGCACGGTCAGCGTGCGCTATTGAATGCGTCAGATGAAAGTAAAAGGAAACGGGATAGAGATCGTATGAAGACACATCTATACACTGTTGCAAATTGCTTTAAGTTATGCGATAAATCTTATTATTAAAGTGAATTGTTATTTTTTACCACGTTTTCATTGGGTCGCTTTCTTGTTTATTTGTTTCTGTGTTAATTTGTTTGTTTGTCCACGCAAATGATTTTATGCTAGCTTCCCGATGAGATACGAGACTTGAAACTTTAAACAATTATCGCTTTTGCAGCATCAAAAAAGTGATGAAGCTTAGGCAATACTTGATGACTAACTTCAAGATTAAATCATATTGATTTTGAGTATAGTTCCGCCCGTAACAACATATTGCAAAAAGCACTACAAATGAAATCAGTCTGAGAAATTAACCCTCAGTAGCCCCATTCGCTCGCTCTGTTATTCAAACTTTATTGTCTTGTCCTTAATGACGAAATTCAGCTTGATTGATCGCCCCCTATTAATATAGTTCAGAAGCAACCGACTTCCTCAAAGGATCTAGGGGAAGGGGTACAAAAACTGTTAATAAAGGAAATCGAGGTCGAGTAAGATGAGAACCTTGTTTGTCGGCAATCTGTTGCAGTGGCGTTGCTAGGGTTTCACTTTAGGGCACTTGTTAATTGCATGGTTTGATTGGAAAATGATTATCAATTTTTTGGTTGTCGTGAATTGTTTACATTCGCCTACGTAACGCTGCAAATCAATTTGTAAAATCGACCAAGTGTTAAGATATTTATTTAGTAAGGGATGTTTGAGGAATATTTTGAGCAACAAGCATTCATTTAGGTCCTTACCTATGAAATTTGTGTTTTTTTCTCACACACAGAGAACCTCATAACTTCTGTGATTAAAAAAAATATTTTTCAGTTGCTGGATATTGCATCCAATTATAACCATAGCCGTCAACCATCAGCATCGTTAAAGTCAATTTATTTTGTTTTTTTAGCTTTAAAAAATACCTTGAATGTGACTCCTTTTTTGTTAGCGAAAATGACCACTTTATCCATAGTAACTTAGCCGAAACTTATTTTTTCGCTTAAGTTTTGTTGCCTAAGTTAGCTTAATGTTCAAAAATTTTTACATAAAAGTTTTGTTACAATAGCATTCACGGTTGTTAAATAAATTATGAAAATGCTAGTATGGAAATGCAATTGGTTAAAAATTCTCGATACACAACCTAATAAATTGATTCCTCTGTTATTTAGCAAGTACTACCAAGAATATTTTGTGTATACGTTTTGATCGCATGGTGTTTTACCGTTTAAGCGCATACGTTGTGCTCACAGATGTTTATTTGTAGTGTCTGACCCACAGACCATACAACAAATGTCCAACCGAAACAGGATTTTCAGCCTAAAACCGAAACCGAACTTTTGGCCTTGGTCTGATTTTAGACATGTTATAGTTTACTATTGTATACCGTAATCTGGTGTACTCTAACACATAAAACGTTATTTTTTGTAACACAAAACATGAAAACCATTTGTAATGTAAACAACGCCGAAATCTCGAAAAAAACTACAATCAAAATTGTATATGAAACAGCTTAAATTTTTCGAGTTTCAGGTTTTCATACAGAAAAGTTGTTCATAATAAAATAATCAACTCTACAAAATAGCTTTCAGGTTTTGTGTTAAAAAATAACTAACTGTAAACTCGTGTTAAATAAAATAAAAAAGGCAAAGACAAGTAGGTAGGTGACAAAATTAGCTATTTATTTTCGTTTTTAATAATTCTACATGTACACAGTCAGGGAGGGTGGCGCTCTTTAAAGCCAAAATTGCTTGCGCTAACGCCATAACATAGTAAGTAGCCGGCGCGGCGGTGCGTGCGCGACCGACCGACGAAAACAGTGCAAAGTATTTTGTTTGCAAAGTGCCAGAGAGCCAACCACCACACAAATACGCTTTTGCAGAAGCTTTAGTATTTCCATCAATGACCACAACATTTTAGTGAAATCTTTATAGACTCCCTTGGTATGTTTTTACATTATCATAAGTTATTTTTATTATGTTTACTAAATTAGATGAAACGACCTCTTGAATCAAAATCGCTTAGATTTCTGAAAGGGGATGTATAGGTTTTAGACGACTAAAGGTAGTTACAATACTCTACATATTTTAAATACTAATCTCATGCAAATTAAAATGTTATAGGAAGGGTTGTTAATAGTCAATTTGTGAAAAGGAAATAAACAAAATATATGCTCTATTTTAATAATTGGCCAATTATTATGTGTCAGTGACCCTACAGTGCCACTGTTTTGCTAAACACAAGCCAGCGGTTAGCGAGGAGCGGCGGAGCGAGCGTTCGTGATCGCTGACATTTATCTTGTGGCGAGCTAATTAGCCAGACTGCGGCCGCACAATGGGCGCGCTAACCAGCGGACATAAACACTGCGGCCAAGCTATGCCGCTGATTGTACCACTGCAAACGATCACGTCCGCAATCGCTTTTAAATACCCACAACTTAATTTAAGCATCATCAGCATATAAGCTTTTTAATACACAATCTTCATATGCTCCAATTTATTATTAAAAATCTGAAATTGCCTGATGCGATATTTAAATCGTTCTGAAACTCAGCAGATTGTATAAAGCATGAAAAGCGTCATAAACAATGGAGCTTTTATGTGAAACAGTTAAATGTCAACTACTATTAATGAAACAGAACGCGTTTTTTTGGGAACGCGTTTGTTAATGAATACCACTGTGCGGAAGTGCTGCTCGTAAATACTAGGCCGTTTCGTTTTCCCCTTTCCTGTCTGGTGTTGCCATTACTTCACCGTTATGTGTCTTATTTAAACTGTGTGTTCACTTAATTTGGTGTTATGCTTTGCTTGCATGTTCCCTCTTTAATTCATGTTATTGTGCGTTTCGCTTTTTATAAGAATCATAATTTGTATTATCTTGTCAGTAATTTTGACGTATATTTATTTTTAGAGAAACTATTAGTAGGTATCATCAGTAGGTATATCTATTAGTAGGTATCATAGTTATCATTGTGTTAGAAGAAGAATCTGCTTTAGACTATTACAAATCAGCATTTGTATAAACACTCTGTGAAACTGAGCTAAATGGGTTTCTAAATAATGAAAGTTAGTTGTAGTAAATGTACTTTTATTATTGAAAACTGATGAGTACGACTTGACACATGGAAGAAAAAACACAAGAGTACAAAACAAGGAAAATATGTTATAGTATAAAAAGTACGGAATTCAAAAATATAAGTTAAAGTAAAAAACTATAAAGTAGTAAAAAGGAGGCCGGCTCGGCAACACTCTGTAATAAGTTTTTTTTGATTAAGGGAAACAAACAGCATACAATATTACCATAAAACTATAGTGAATAACTATTACAAAAGTCAAAACAGTTTCCACAATAGGATGCAGATGTTGGAAACTGGCTGGTCGCCATAGAGCACTTATGCTCTTTTGAAGCTAAATGTCAGTTTGTTTTTACTGTTATAAAATGTCAATCAAAAGATCTGTAACCGACACATAGAAATTACATTATTGTTCATTAGTAAAAAGGTGTTTCTTCATTCTTAGTCCACGCTCACGTAGCTAATATCTCAAATAAAATGTAAAGTAAAGTTGAATTGTAAAGAAAACTAAAGGTTGTAATTATTTACTAGATAATTGTTAAATAATGATTTACTTTAGTATAGATATACTTCATTTTAATGCTATTAAGCTTTCATTGATGTTATTTCTAAGTCTAAGTTTGGCTAATGTAAAGTGTAAACATGGGTTCAGTATGTTTAACTTAACTTGACTTAACTTAACTTTTGTGTTTAACTTACTTAGTATCTTCTGTTGCAACTTATATCTAACTCACATATGTATATGTCTTGAACATTTATGGGAGAATTTTAATAAAAAAACTCGCGAACTACTCATGAAGAGTGCACTCAATATCCCACGTTTGTAGTAAACTTAATTTAATAAAAGTGAACAAGCCGGTAACAAGGCGCAATATTAGAGGCGATATTCTAATTCCTTAAAAGCAAATTGCAGTTAGTTGAATTGAGGATTTACTCCTTGCAATTTCTGAGGAAGTGGGTGATGTTATCGCTCTTAGGTAAGTGAAGTTCTAGAAAGACCTTAATAAACCGGTTCATTCATAAAATGGACTGTAACATCCTGAGATAAGTTTGATATTAGTGTACCTGTGCTTGTTAGATCTTGCAACCACTGCAGTAGTCACGCTACATTGTACCGATCACAGTGGCGTACTAAATGGAAATAAATCTATTAATAGATTTTGTCCAAAGGATTACTGTTGGGCACGCTCATATTGTACTTATTAATAAACATAACTAAAGTTTTATTTTTATTCCTAACATTAGAGTTTTATGTATTATTGTGATGCGTGTTTATGCATGTGCACAAATGGAAAAAATACAAACAAACAATTATTTTTATATGGGTTCTAACTTTATGGGATGAAGCCAAATAATTATGAATAAAAAAATGTAAAGATTTGATATTTCAGTAATTCTTCATTCTAAGAAATTTTACATGACTACTAGAAGAATTTCTTGATAAATTCACGTCTCGGGAAAAAAACCGCTTCGAGAGAATTCGGATATATTGAAATTCCTTTTTTGTTACTTGTCAGATTACGGTTGCTGTGATAAAAACTCGTCTCTAGAAGACCTTAAAGGAAAGAGAAGCATCATAGATGAAAGATCCCAGGAGCGTAGTTCGTTTGATGTAATATCAGTTATAGTTTATATTGTTAATTATTCAGACAGTGAAAATATAATATTTACAAAGGATCGTATTAAAAATTATTGCGTCAACTGTAGTTACAAAACTGGATAGATAGTATCGACCGCTTATTTTTGACTATAAACAGGATTTTTTGTGCAGTATATGCAAGTATAATCGACGCGATGGAATTTTTGTACAATCAACTTTTAGTAGAGCATCTGCATGGAATTAATACGTGTATGTTCAATGTTCAAGAATATAACACTTAACGATCCGCTAATCAGTCCTATATATAGTCAGTACAAAAAATCGATCGTGTGCGAGCTCATTTGTTTTCATAAAATGTTTAAGATTAATGATGAATGAACTTTTACAGGCTACAGAGGAGCTTGGTGGCGCAATGATTTAGCGCCTGGCCCTGCTATTGCGGAGGTAAAGCAACTTTCGCAAGGGTCGGTCATGGGATGGGTGACCAAAAATTTATTATCTCGACTTCCTCCGTGTTTCGGAAGGCACTGAAGCCGTTGGTCATTTGCAGTCGTTAACTCCCACTAATCCGCATTGGGCCTGCATGGTGGGTTATGGCCCATCCTCCTTATCCACCCATAAGGAAACCCTGTGCTCCAGCAGTCGGGACATTAAAAATGGCTGATGTCGAATTTCTACAACATTGAACTTTATGTACTATGTAATAAGAAATTGATAGTGTCATTGAAGGTTGAAGTTCTTTCAAGTTCAATCAGTCGGACTGCGACACTAAACTGGGCGCCGAACGTGCTTAGACTGAGAATTGGAGAAACGAAGAAACTAGGTAGTCCAAATTGATAGTACGGAGCTGGATACCATCACGGGCGACAGTTTCATTTGTAAAACTTGATACTTATATTGATTGCTTTATAAATGGAAATTGCGATATATCAATAGAAAATGTGGCTACTACTCCATCTCAAAATACTATCGAGAACGATTGCTGTAGCTTTTAGATTCTCTATCATGTTACGTGCAGCATTTGAATGATTTATCAGAGCATTAATTTACGCTAACGTATATGTAAGCGGTTCCTATCTTGTATAACTGAGACAGCAGCTTCTAAAAATAACCACTTGATGTTATGAGTACAGAGATTGCCACAGTAATTAATAAATAAATTATGTTTCTAACACTTCAAATGTAAATTTGTGATTCTACTGCATTATCTATTTTATTGAAGAACTGATTCCACGTCATAAAGCAAAAAAAGTATCATTAGTGTGTGACTGATACCCTGAGGCATACAAACAAAAACGCTTATCCAAAGTGAAAAACATAATGCAATATAAATTACCGTTTTATTTGATTGAGTTCACTTAAAACTTAAAAGCTTAATATTTTTCCAGCTCCAAGGGCCAGGGGCAGTATTTGAAATACTTTAGTATTTATATATCTCTCTCTCTGTCTGAAGTCTTCACGCTTTCCTGAGAATAACAAGAGATATCCTTTAAGAGTTTTCTACTTTTACTTTTCAAGTACGGAATCCTAAAAATAGATTAACGCTTTGATTAACAAAAACAACCAACAGCCTTAATTGAAAGTTGTGAAAATTCCAGTAAGTAGATTACACCGTATTTTTCACTCCCATTAAAGAAGAATGCGGAGTGCAGCGATGCAGCCAGTAGCCCCCCGCGGGCAATAAAGTAGGCATCAAGGAGTACGTGATGAGGACGAGACGAATGTACGTGCTCACTCCCTGAAGCTCAACTGCCGAGAAAACTGGATAAGACGGCTAAAAAACCAGGGAGATTTACATTATCACATTCCACTGAGACTTATTCGAGAAAATGTGAATCTAGAATTCAGGAATCTAGCATTATTTTTAAGTCCCCTGCACCCGGCAGAGACGGACGATCGATGTGAAATGAACATTTGTATTCGAGACGCAATGAAGCATGCATGCATGCATTCGATTTAAGAAGCAGATTTCTATTCTGTAAGTAACAAACATTCGCGGTGTTTTAAAGATAGATACGGTCTCTAGACGTAAAAGTTGAATAAACCTATAACATATTTAATCATTAACTTTTTATTATTAAATTTAGATTTTTCGCATTCACAATGCTATTTTTATATTATTCCGGCCCAATGCACTGACCAATTATGCTACCGAGTCGCTAGCATAATTGGTCAGTGCATCCAGCCCAATGCGGTAGCATAATTGGTCAGTGCATTGGGCCGGAATCCCAAGGGTGCGGGTTCGAGTCCCGTCTAAGGTGCTACGGGTGAGTCGATTTTTCTAGTATTTTTTCTAATATTATTTATCTTAATTAACTTTTTATCTTATTAGGTTGTCCAATTTATAAAAAAAATGAAATTTCTATAATTACTGTCCCCTTCCTCAAGTCAGTAACATAAAATGACAAAAGTTTGAAGTATTTTTTGGTATTTTAATAATTGGATAATTAATTTTAAGTTGTATAATTATTATTACAGGAAATTAAGATACTTGTCTCTTTGCCGACTTAAAACCTCCAGAGACAGTAAGCAACGAAGCGATAAGAAATGGAGTCTGAATATGCGGTCCTTCAACATTTATTTGCTGCTGTTTTCATTAAAAATAATATGAGTAAGTTTTCACGTCTTTGAAACTTTGTTTATATGAAATAACAAGTGGACGGAGGGAAAGTGTTCAATCAAGAAGATTCTTGGAAAACTATATTAACACCTTTTTATAAGGTTGCTTTCTCGTTTGTTTGTGTAAATTATTATCTTCTTTAGCGGTTGTTTAAATTTAACTTTTTGTAATACACAGTAGGTTCATACTCATATATTTTTTCTCTACCGAAAAATGAGCCACAGAAAAGCTTTAATAAACAGCTTGAGTAAATAATTGAACGTTATACGATAATTAGAGCGCTTCTAGCAAATAAAACAACCAAATTCACGACACTTACTAAAAATACTACCGAAAAGCTCGCAATGTCAACAAACATTGAATTTCGCATTGAACACTTAGTGGCGTTACTAATGTAACTCACGATGTTTACGCGTCCACCCCTAAGTTATCCAATCACTAGCGGGCAGCAATAAACTGAGAATCACGTACGCGTCACAGTGACGTACTACCGGAGCTTCTAGCGCACTTGCAATGCGATGGACGAATTTAGATTTATCACGCTCTCTCACTGTTTATTTAACCCTCACGTCGCACGAGATTCATTAGTTGGGACCCTGTTTGCTGGCGTGGTTAGCTTGGAAAATTCCAATCGGAAAACTGTAAGTATTAACCGGAACCGCAATAGTATGGCTCATGTACACTGATATTAATTAAGTTCCTCGCAAATTACTCTAAAAACACTATATATTTTTTTTAAAGTAAGTTTACATGTACTCGACGCATTAACTAATTGTGGATAACATCATACATACTACCTAAGCACAGTAGGTAAGGTGATTGAACTGAATGCGAGTCTCAATAATATACATGTTTTTTTTCATTAAAGGTTAAAATCATTGCGAAAAGATTTAAGAAAAGTAGAAAGAAAAACATGTGGTCTTCAGGATCACTCAATTATTCCCAGGAGTCCCCTCTAACACTGTCCCCCGCGGTAAGTCACGTCACGGAAAGATTTTCACCTATTTGAAGAAAGCGAATTAAGTATAGTACACTGCATCAGTTCACTTACTGGAATAAGGCTAACACGTAACAACAAATATGTGAGGAGATGCAAGTAGTATATATTGGACCGAAATCCGTTTGAGTATCCAATTCTAACTAGCACTGCTCTGTTTAAGAGACAGCTTTGTCAAAATTATCAAAGATGGTCACAGTTGTAGTGGACTATTGTATTGTGTGGTAGCTTATCACTTTTAGTATCATAGTACACCAATGATAGTTTACATAATAATATACTTGGGTTTCAACGTCCTTTGTAGTTGGAATGACAAAATGCTAAAGTATAGTACAGTACATTATGTTGTCTGTGGTTAAATATTATGCTGAGTTACTTCTGTCACCGAGTGTATCATGAAACCCGAAGTAAAAACGATATTTTTGACAACACAAGTTATGCCTATTAGCACAGTATAGATTTTTTTTCAAAATATATGTACAAGTCTTTGTGATAAAACATCTGACTAAATTAAGGCGTAGGTAGATAGATGAAAGCTCCAAAGCTTGTATTTTATAGAATATAATAAACACTGAAAGTTTTTTTAATGAAAGCAATATTTGTAAAGAGCTGGCCATTGAAAATAACTTAAGTTTTAAAAGAACTTTAGGTACTCTTTTATATTTGACGTTTTTTTTTAAAAAAAACGTTAAAAATAAAATATTGCTATTTTGTATAGAACTAAAGATAATTAACGTTACTTATGTTTCCGCGAAAAATTAGAAACCAACTTTAATGAAACAAATTAATAAGCGTTCCGTAGTTTGTTCCTTGCAGATCCTAATCATTTAATCGCAATGATGAAATCTTATGTTTACTTACTTTATTATCTAGTTTCCCAACAAAGACTTGGCGGGTTTCGTTGTTTGTCGTAATTTGAATTTACAAGTCTCCGATACTCCCAATTCCCGAACAAAAGGGATTATTATTACGGATAATTCTGGAAGAACAACTTTAATCGAGTTCAAAGTTTGTTGAGCACCAACTAATTGAACAATTCGTTTTACTCAGATTTCTTTTCTTTATAGATTTTTATATCTTCAGCGATCTACAATAATTCACGGATACTATGACAAACCAGGTTTTCAGGCCTGTATTGAAAAATGTGAAACCCATTTTATCGCGCGCAATCTTATGTAACATTTTTATCCTTTCAATAATATTTTCAGATACAATAACTTACTTAATGTGTGAAACAATAAGAGGGATGAAACGATACGAGTAAATACTTACTCTATGAACCTTCCATCTAGTCCGGCTTGTGGTTTGAGGTCTTATTCTTACTCTCTTTTCATACATACCTACGTCACCAAATAATAAAATAAAACTACATATTTTTCTATCATATCATAAGTCACTGGTTAAGTGTTATGAAATCTGTTTTTTAAATAACCCGCATTATCTTTGTATGAGTTTTATCAAAAGAAAGTGAAATATTTGGTCATTAAAAGAGGATTTTCTAACGTTTTAAAGAATTAAAGCAATATTCTGAAAGCTTTACAATAACTCTTGTTGAATCTAGCTAGACAAAAATAAGTAAATGGTTTTTAAAAATACAAAAATATGCTATAAAGTATACACTTTCTTTAATCAAAATGTTGAAGGAACTTTTGGAGTACCTACATGAATATGAATTAGCGATTGATATTAGTAAGTATACAATAATGTCTTTCATTTTATTTATCATTCCTAAACATTTGTAGGCTTGAAATATTTGTTTTAGATATTTCTTTTAAGCTTTAAAACACTGAACTTTAAGTACCTAAGCGTCGGGAGAAGAAAGGCCATAATTATTCGCAATTTCCCACTAAGCTGGCATTCGTTTAATTTATCTGAGGCTTGCTAGGTCTCTTATCTCAACTGTTTGCAGAGTAAGGACTTTTGAGTTGCTCTATCAAATTTATCATCTGATTTAAATATAGTTTATAATAGTTGTTTCCTGGCTTAGTGGAAATCTGAAAGCATATGGCACCAGTAGTCTTTCAATCTAGTAAGCCACTGGTTACTACTCCCCACCAATCTGCATTGGGGCCGCGTGGTGGGTTATGTTATGACCCATCCTCCTTATCCGGCCAGAAGGAGGGTCTCTGTGCCGCAGCCGAACATTTTGAAAATGGCTGATATGCATCCTCAATTAATATTATGCATTGAAGGAAGGAAGTTAAGGAAATATTTTTTCTTACAGCTTGAACTTAAAAACTATCCATTCAAGTTAGCGATGTGTAAGAAAGCAAGATCGTAAATTTTCTTGCCTGAAGATAAGCTAGTTCCGCGTTCAAATCCACTAGAATAATTCTGAGATGTCACTGACTTGTAAAATATAGCAATTTAAAAAAGATATTGCATTTGGATATTTAGTTCAAGTGATAAGACAAACAGTTTTATGAATAGCTACGACGAAAGTTGAAATTTTCAATGTTATTTAAATGCATTAAAGTCACAATTCACTACCTTTGTCTAACTAAACAGTTTTTTCGTCGATATTTTTCTATTCAGCCAACCGCTTAGCGCATGTAGTTTTAACATCTAACTTTTGATATTTTAAAGATACTACGGTAGTAATTTTGTTTACACTGTGATAATAGTGTGCTCATGTTAGCCAGAGAACTGACGTGCTGCTTATGTTTGACGTCACACTTCATACACATGACGAATATACGTCAGCCATTCAGTTGTGAAGCCAACCAACTAAACTATTTCAATAACAAAGGTTTGATTCGTTGAGAGGTTTGTAACCCGACCGATAAACAGACGAACAACTTTCCAATCATACTATTTGTTCACTCAGTCTCTGTCTCTGCCAACTATATCTTACAACATCTTGCGAACTTTGTTAAGCAAATAAATAAATAAGTTTTATTCACTTAGTTAGTGTTTTTTTAACTTTAACGACAGTGCTTTAACGATAGGGGCTTGGATTAAGAACGTGCTTCGTATTTTTACTGCATGAAATATTTTTTTAATAATGGTAAACTTAAATGAAATAAAATTTACGATAATAATATATTACCTTCAAACTTAATTTCGAATTTTTGGTAAACGTTGCATTTAACATGTACTTACATGTTATAATTTTTTTTTCTTTTAGTCTCTTATAATTTTGTAGCTAATAAGGCAACGACCTTGCTAATCCCCACATAATACAATGAATGTTAATTACAGAAAATATAATCTTAAATTCAAAGTAAATAATGTAGGGCAGCTATTCTAATTACCAGCGACTTTACTTGAATTATGACAATATGACTAATGAAGTATAAATTACCGGCAGAAATAAAATAAAATAAATCGTTCCAGAGCTCAAGAATAGCGTCAGATTCTTTTCCGCTAGCTCTAATTAATTTTGAATGAAAATAGCTGTCTATTTAGTACACCTTATTTTTTAAACAACTACCTATATTTTGTTTGTAAAGATTGAATAATTGTAAAGGAGTTGTTTAGGGTTAAGTATTATAAATACTGGCTTAGTTTCAGTCTGTCAGAACGTATTTGTTAATTATCTATACTTGAAGTATTTTATTTTAGTTGAAGCAGAACAGAAGATGAAAAACTTTAGAAGTAATTAAGAAATAAAGCGTAACTTCACTGTTGAAGTGATGCTGAAATCAGCATTAGTAAGTTTGTATTATGTTTTACCAAATGATATGATTTTCCATTTTTATTAATTATAATGAGATAAATAGAATTTTTTAAAAAGTATTTTCGTCGTAGTGTAGTATTTTTGATGTATACAACTTATTGAAGAAGAAATACTCATCTTAAAATAAAGGCAAACAAAGTAATATTGACACTCGACTCACTATTAAATTATCTTTTTAAATTTCATATCAATTAATTAAGAAAGCAATTCATTGTTCTATTTCTCGATGTAGAATTTCATAAAACTATTGATATCATTAGATTTTATTGGATTCTACTGAAGAGGATTTTTATTGCACGGTTCACTAATTTATCGAGAAGTGTTTTCCTCTTTCAAAGGTATCTCTATCTGTGATTACACGAGAATGACGATAAATACTTGAAAAGTAAATGTTATTCCTTGGAGCTTTTTGTCTTAATGTATTTTATCGGAATTCTTTTCATTCACCGATCATACTGAATAGCGTAATAAGTTATTTGTTTTGTGTACCAACCCAGTAGCAATACGTCTTCATTTAAAAAAAGGACTGAATGAATACGTAGACTCTTTTATATTTTAATCAAATACTCCAATTACCATTGTTGAAAATATGCTGATATAATATTCACCAACTTTTTGCTCTTCTGTGGCAAATGAAATTGCAGCTTGTTTTAAACTTCAATGCATAGTATTTGAATAGTGGGAGTTTGATATCTACTGCAAAAAGGTTTTGAAACGTTTGTTATAGTTTATCTTCTATAAAACAGTCTTTCTAAAGAGAAACTAACTGAGTTACATGACTATTGACTATTAGGATTAGGAACTTAAAATTTCGCACAAGGATAAGATAAGTACCTTTTATAATGAAGCCAAGTACTAAAAACATTTTTGAATATTATATTGAGGGTAACAAAGTGGATGTGAAAACATGATTCCAGTAATTAAAACAAAAAATATTGAAGGTAATACGTTTCACGGTAGCAACTATCTTCCTAAAATTTTGTAAAGCAAATCGTTGTAAGCCTTGTTAATTCCCTTATCGAACTGTTTGTCAAACGTGAAACTGTCACCCAAATCTGCAGGCTTAGGGGTCTTCGACGGCTTTGATATCCAATGATTAGATCATAAGATTTGCGATAGGGCAGGCCCGTGGGCGTCAAGATACTCCATAAATAAAAGACTGCGGGGAAGATGTCCTTTTAATATTTTCAATTCATTTTTTTAGGCTTAGCTTTTCATCGCGAATTCGATTTTATCAGTGGGAATGGGAGTGGGAATCGGTTGGAGCGTAGCTGTTGGATTTGGATGGACTGTATTGAATGTTTTTGGATTTTTTTTATTGAACTTTTTTACCATCTCTGTTTGAATAAGCATCAGCAAAAACTGTCGAATGGATTTTATGTCGGTTTTCATTCCAGTGCCTAAAATAAATATTTTTAGGTTTTGTAGTTGATTGATTTATAGTTGGGCATTGTTGCGATAATGTTACAGCATTCATCTTTGCTTCACTGGCCAAATTTAGTAACACCTCAGTATATTACAATATGAATTGTTGAAGAAGCTCTATGTTCATAATATCTAAACTCAATTCATGCACCTTAGTACAGTGTAGCACGAAATATTTGAAATTCTAGGCCAGGCTTGTATTATAAAATGTATTCCTCGAACTATCCAAACCTAAGTAAAACGTTTGGTGACAAGATTCAAGGTTACATGGCGTTAAAAAATATTGACCGACCGCGACTTTCTAAATCAGCCGTGAAGTACAATCGCGTGTCCAATATAATTTCATTAAGTGTTTGGGGTTAATGGTGTCGCTTAATTGTAGTAAAATAGCCCACTGGCCACATTAATTTCACACGCGTAGCGGCTCACCGTAATATTGAAAGCGTGTTGTTAATTGTTAACGAGACTGGAAATCTTCGCGAGGTTTGTTGTTACTGAATTTAATTGCCTACGCAAATTGGTGCGATTAGGTACTGTTAGCTAGTGCAAATCGTATTTAGCTTAGTAATTTTTGCTTAAGAACAATATCTCGATACACGTAAATAAGACCTTGTCCAGGAAAGGTGAATTCGTTTCGTATTGACATGCGAATTTTGTTGCACTGTTATAGTGATTGTTGATAAGGCTTATTCGTAAAGACGTAAATGTATTACGATACGCACCTCACTCGAGCGTACTTCGGACAAGGTCTGTCGTAGTGATATCGTAACTAAACCATAGCACCCGTAGTAGTTCGGACAAGATACCGTCGTACCGATATCGTAACGAAACCGTAGTACCCGTAGTAGTTCGGACAAGATCTGTCGTAGCCACATCGTGACTAAACCGTAGCACCCGTAGTAGTTCGGATTAAGATCTGTGGTGGCAATACCGTTACGAAACTGTAGCACCCGTAGCGACTACCATTTTCGTATTCATGTATGGCCTTTGAATTTAAATTGTTTCAGATGTTCTTTTTAGTCAGGGACCAAACACAGTGTCAAGTTTTTCCATTAACTGTATTTTGACAAGTAGAAATATAATGTAAAAAAGAGCTTTTTTATTTCCTCTATATCCCCTTATAATAGAGAAACCTCACTCAGTAGCGCACATGCGCATACACTTTTGCTTTGACTTCGCAAAAACACTACCAAAAATAACTTTAAAAATCTTTCCAGGGTTACGGTAAAATATTTTACTAAGATAATAAATTATATTATCTATAAGGTGAAAGTATCTGCTGAGGATTTCTGATCACGAAACACACGGGACAGGCTTGAAAAGGTAGAGTCCCATTGAATGCTTGTTCGTGCTTCGCTGAATGCATTCGTACTACGCCTTGAAGGCTTTAAAAAGGATACTAATTGTTTAGACAACAGAATTTCACGAATACGAAAGTGCATACTCACTACACTTTTTTAATTTTATATCTCTAGCGAGGTTTGTAAGTCATTGATTGTCGGTTCATAAAAAGTTTAAAACCAATAACTTATTACTGCTGTTTCTGCGTTTTAGTATAACCAGAAAAAAATCGTTTATTTTCGTGGAAATCACTAGTCACCACCTTAAAAAAGGCCTTTCTGTTGCATTTAGGTGCTTTATTTTTTCATTGGTAATTTGGTATACATAGTTACCAAATACCATATAGAAGTTACATGTCGATCGGGTTCTGGAGACCTACGGGATGCATGGCTGGCGTCGGCTTCACTGATGTGGGAAAATTGATTACAGACCTGTCGGCATCGGCTCCGGCTTAGTTTGTTTTCACAGTTTAAAGGAATATTCAAGAGAAATAATAAACCACCTGTAAAAATAAAAAATAAAAACTTTATGATTATTGAAAAATATTTCACGAGTGCACTGCAGTTCAACACTTCGGTCGTTCAGCACTTCGTGCAACGCTATGTCCAATTCAACGCCTAGACATTCTGGAGTTTATCAAAGTATTTTGTGTTGAATATTTATTATTAGGTCCAGATAAAGCTTTGATGTGGTTACACAGCTTTTAGGTGTATATTAATTATCAAATCTAACATTCGATTCGATCGACTGCAAAAGTTACAAATCGCAACAATTAATAACATAACTTTTCTGTCCTATGACAATGACCCACATAAACGACTCATTTTGTGATGCTTCTTGGCAATGCTTCTAAAGAACTCAGATCACGAACGTGGACCGTGGGCCTGCCCTAGCCGGTGTGAATCGCAAGTGAACCCACTTGTCCGATCCGAACATCCGCACCCAACGCACGTGATATGCCTTAGATACCCTTCTTTGAAAGCGATGCCACTTGTCGAAGCTATGTATGTACTTACACTAAAACCTTATTGAGGTACTTACTATATTTATTTGGTCAAAATGTGTAAGTGTTTCAAGTCTTTATTTTTAGAATACGTTGAAAGATCGGTTATTGTTAAAAAAAACGTACTGATTACATTCTCTTTGGTTTTATCAGCTGCAGTGAATAAAAGTGTTCATACCGAGATGCGACATAACGCTCACTTTTTAATGTAGCAAAATAATATAATGTTAGAACTTATCACAACTCCGAAAAGCTGCACACCACTTTCGCACTCTTATTAATTTAACTGTGTACCTTTTTGTGTCGTTGATGGGTTCAATATTAGTTTTAGTTAAATATGTTGAAAAGTACGTGCGTCTCCATGTGAACTGACGTTTAGATTCCATTACAATGTTGAACTTGAACCCTCTAATTCTGATGGATTTATTCAAAGGAGACATTAACCGCATTGCTTTATGTCCTTGGATTGATTGAGCCTATTTTACAAATGTTTTCATTAATCGTATTCTTTTGTGTGTTATTCTGGGAGCCATTTCACGTAATGCTTTTGTGCAAACATCATTTGTCTACAAGTCAACTTTACCATTGCGGGTTGGAGTAAATACGAGTACATCTTCATTAATAAAATGAAAGGTGTTTTCCGAAATCGTATTTAAATTAATTCGAATCTAAGAACATTGGCATATTATTAACCATCAATATGTATCGTAGATAGGTGCAAGTACTAAAAGTCTTGTTATCGAATTGATGATAATAAACTAATATTTGGATTTCCTTGCTCGGAAGATGTATAGCCGTTCATTCAGGTTATTATTGGGTTAGATGTTGTGTTGTGAGGTGTCGACTTCTTAGTCTTAATGTTTATAGTTATTGAAACCTAACGAATCGTAAATTGTATGTCCACGGTCTTTAGCTGTGAGTCACATTAAAAAACGGGCAAGAGCGAGTCGGACTCACGCACCGAGGGGAGTTATTAGTTCTCGAGATATCTAGCTGTGATAGACAGACAGACAGACAGACTGAGTCGCTCCACAAAAGTTCCGTTTTACCATTTTTGTATGGAACACTTAAAATGACGACTATCTTTATTATGACATTCTACTACATGTATTCTTGAAGGCTAACACTTCATTTGTTGTCTAATCTGGATGAAATAAATTCTTTATATCAATATCTGTCTTCAAGATAAGAAAACTGACCTCGCTCTAAATCAGTAAAATAACAGTCCCTTTAGTTAAAGATAAGAAAACGTTTTCAGAGGCATTCTCGAACTGTTGTATTTTTAATTTATTTGAATTCACCTAAACGTCTCGTTTAACACGTTCTTGTGTTATGTTACGGGGCTTTAGAGATTCCAATTCTTGCATAATTTGGTATATGTTGTATGTTAAGTGGCACCCAGCTGTAATAACAAAGATATTATAAATAGGTAGGTACGTAGATTAGGCTAAGAAAAATAGACGTTAAGCATTTTCCCAGCACTTGGTTGAACAAATTCTTTTACATACTTTTATAAAGGTACTTATTACGATCTTTCAGCAGAAAATGCTACTTCATCGCATTTGCTTTGTTCAAATAACCAGTGCGGTATTTTATTAGAAACTAGACTTTATCTTTTATTACCATTTCATAATAGGTTCTTATATTTATAGTGTGTTATTCCTACGCTGTTTTGTGTACTATGAATAAAACAAAATAATATTAAAGAAAAAAATATTTGAATTTTTACAATTCATCAGTGTGTATTTATAATTGGGAGTGGTTTAAATTATTATAATAAAATACCCCTTCCCTTTTACCCCTGCTTATGAGTGTGCCCATATGTGAATATATAAAATTTTAAGTCATGATATACTTGGGCATAAGGTTTTTTACAGAATGATCAATTCGCATAACATTAATACCGAATAAATGTTTACGCATACTTTCATTCCGCATAAATACTATCTTAATGTTCAAAAAGATCAAAGATAATTCACATTGTTCTTTTGTTGAAGATACTCTTTGTTTTGTATCTCGACTATATCACTATTCTATACAACGTGTTACAAAATAACCCTTAATGCCGAATAATATGGGGTTTGGATAAGGACCATCAAACTGAATAACTTTTACTATGGGACCAACTTTGAAATTATGAAAAAAAACAGCGTTTTTATACAAAAATTAATTACGAAAATATCATGAAAAAAAACAGCTGTTTCATACATTTATGATTTTTTTCATGATTTCAAAGTCGGTCCCATAGTAAAAGTTATTCAGTATGATGGTCCTTATCTATACCCATATTCGGCATTAGGGGTTATTTTGTCACACTTTGTAGAATAGTGATATAGTCGAGATACAAAACAAAGAGTACCTTCAACAAAAGAACAATGTGAATGATCTTTGATCTTTTTTATCATTTGTATAATGGAATGAATGCTGGAATTTTTACTAGCAAGCTTTCGCGCCCACCTAATGTTACACTATTTTTACAATTTGTATATCACAAATACCAAGATTATTACAAAAATAAACAAAAGTCTATCAAACCCTCTACAACCCTACATAACACGTTCCCTGCGTTATAACCAGTATAGGGCCATATGTTACTTTACTAGTTTGCGGCGCACAAAATAGCCGTTTTCACCGTGGTGCGGGAGCGTATAGGTTAGATTAGAAAGAGACAAATATATATTCGAAGATATCTTTTTAAATTGGTCTCAATTTGTTTAAAAGCTGGCATGGTAAAATACTGTTCACATGCGTCGTGAACAGTGTTGTTCAGTGAACAGAAATGTAAATTTTTACGTTCTGTACGGCATGAGAAGTATTTGACCATAAACATGCACCTCATACTGAACTGTATTTGAGACGCATTGCGCGGTCAGATTCGCTCAGTGCTGCGTTGCAATACGTGTGTTCGTGTCGACATATTTTTTTTTTTAGTTTATTGTATTGAAAATGTTGTAGTTGTAGTTCAAAGGAACTAAAAAGTTCACACCCTGTATGTAAGTACTTAAAAAAATTATAATTCATTTTTTTCCTCCTATCGATAAAATAAAAACTATATACGAATACAATAGACCAGTTTATTCAAAACTGGTAACAAAGTATTGGATAAGACAAGTTGAATCTTGTTGTCGATGTTTTATTTTAAAATATTTCCCATCACTATCAACGTAAAAGTCTCTAAACGTGGTGAAGTATGGCAAAATGTCTTTCACGAAATCAGGCCTTTCTATATCTCCTAAACTATTGGGCCAAACCCCGGGTGGTTAATGTGGTGTATATTAGATAATATGACTAGTCTTTTACAAAAAATATCAAAAATTGGGGAACTTATTAACCCTAGATGTCATACCGCAAACATGGCAAGTTTGGCAATTCTGATGCCGCAGAATTTTAAGTAACCAATAGGATAAGGTAACGCTTTACAAGAAATTAAAGGAAATGTATCTTATTTTTATAGACATCGTTATTAATGGTATTTTTTTATTTGATCAGTAATCATCAAAAGGAGCTTATTCATAATCTAATGAATTCTAATGGGACGTGAAATTACGTTGGCGTTATACAGCCGACACCTACCGTTTCAAGTGACTTTACATTCTCGTCGCAGAACTCCCGTCTCGTGACCGAGCGCAGGTGGCCGTCTGTTCGTTCAGTCCAACAAACATGAAATATAGAACTCCCAAGACACGGCATGCATGATATATCACGATGACGTCCCCGCTGAAACAAAGCTGACTACCACGATTTATAGTTTGCAGTTTCTTTTAAAACTGATAGCGATTGTTATTATTGTTTTTGCGATGAGAACTTTAGTTATCAAATGGATTGTTGTTAAAATGTAATAGATGTAATAAGAGCGAGGCTTGAAAAAGCAAGAAAAAACATTTATTTTATAGAAAAAAACATCGCCGTAATTAAAATAATAAATTTGAGAAATTTAAAAAATTTAAATGTCTTTAAACAAGGGAGAAGGTTATCAAGTCGAAGGATTTTTTTTATGTACATATGTTGTCCCATAAAATAAAACATAAAATTACATAGATCTTTAAGAGAGGACTTTTAGAATAAATAAAAAAAAGTTGTCCTCCAGCCCCACCCGAATTCAATAGACCTGTTTTATTATAAAACTGATATGATAAGATTTTAATATTATTTCTTGCTTTTCAGAGGTACTTAATTTAAAAGCTGTTTTTGATTTTTATTTTCAGGTTTTTTGAAGGAGGTCTTCTTTTCGTTTTAAGCTTTTTGTATATACAAAAAGATGTTAATTCTCCATATTTCATTAATTAAATAAGGTACAAAAATGTGTGAAAGAATGTTGACCTTTTGTTTTTTATTACTTAATTATAAAAGAATTTTACCTCTTAGGGGGTTGTTACTTTTGTCTTACTGAATCTTTTGTCTGTTATACAGTTTTTTAATATAAAGCGTCTTGCAAGAATCACAACACAAGTAAGGAAATCTAAGAGAAGTAATTGAAAAATTATTTCCATTTTATAAGCAGCCGACATGGTAAACCAGGCCAAATTTTCCACGTCACTTATTAAGAGATTCGGTCTATACCAACTTGGTGCGGGCATTCGAAAACTAAGAATGTGAGCCTTACTGCCCTGATTTTATTTTTAAAATAGATTTCGATCATATTGCGCATATGTAAGAACAATTCTTCTGAGAAAGGAACTGGACTGGTGAATAAGGCACGCAAGGAACATAATATAGATCTATTTACAAGTGGCGTGTCTAAGACTAAGCAGTGTCTAACCCGTAAGTTTTTTTATAGTTTTTGATTTTTTATTCTTTCAGGTGTGATCTTCATAATTACACTGTAACAAACGTATTGTTCACACCACTATGATTATTAATCTATTATTATTTATTATTCACTTATAGCAATGAATTAAAACATTAGTATTATAAATGGAAACCTATAATTGGCTTTCTGTTTAACATATTGTAGCGTATAGTATTATTGATGCTGTTGGTTTTCCAATCAAATAAATAAAAATAAAATATTTTTTAATAAATCTCATGGTTAAAGTAGGAAAGTACCTTAGTAAGATTTCTTATTAAAACTCGTCCGTGCATCGAGGCGTTTGAGTGATTTGAGTACACTCACTTCGCGCGTCTGAATTTGTGAAGAATTTGTACTGTAGGAAAATAAGATTATGTATTATTTTACCATCACTTACGTAGTATGGAAAAATACACTGTAAAAAATATATTTATTGATTTTTAAAATTAATATTTTACTGCTACTGCAACAGTTTTTTCGTATCTATGTATACATAAGTATAAAAAGATTGCTTATGTCAAATTCCACCTTTTGATAGCAATTCTGTTAAACTTCTCTATAATAATAGTATTGAATGAAACGACAGTAAAAAGGTAATCGTAACAATATATTTCATATATACAAAGTAGCATTATAACAGGGCGAGCGACAACAGAATGGCGAAGTGTAAACCCCCGTGGCCCACGCCGACGCCGGCGCTCCGCTTGAGTGCCTCGAGCTCGCTTACGTCGGGGGTTTCGTCAAATTCCACTTCGTTGTATTGCATTTCTTCGTACTTGCCAGACAGTGCTGGAACAATCAGGTCTTTATTAACTTGCCGACATCTAAGCAGCATTAATTAAATATAGTAGGTACCTGAAAAAAATCTTTAAACATGTTATAAGTTAACCAATTCTAACAAGGGCGAGTATATCCAAGAAACAGCTGGACCAGACATGTTGTGGGATGGTTTGATTAATTGTACTTTAAGAAAATCATTTGAGGCTTGTTACACAGGTTCCAGAGAGCAACTACCTTCACCTCCACCTCGAGACAAAATGTTGTATTTGTTATATTATTGTCATATAAGTGACGTTTGTATGAATGACAAATAAAGATCTTTCAACCGAAGAACCAATGCCTATCTTCTGACTTAATTTGAAAATGGAACAGAACTTGTATCAAAACGTCAAGTCTGATAACTGGAAGATATCCGGAACCGGGGAAACTTAAATCTAACTAGACGAAGAAAACAGAAACGTTCTCCCATAGCTAAGATTGATGATTTATTTTCTAAGCAGTAGGAAAGTGGAATAAAGCCTACCGATTTCATGTTCTAAGGGTCCTTTAAGGGTTTCGGACAGAAAATATCACGTTACACGTTACTAGTTTAGATGCTCATTATACGAAGGGAATTTGTATTTCGATTAATGTACAGCTGCCATTACAACTAATGGGGTTAGTATCAGATTTGTTGAGTAAATGTAGTTTAAGTGAATGATACAGTTATAAGGAATTCCGTTTAAGTATCACTTGCAAAACGCGTTGTCTCTCTTTCATCTAAAGACACATAACTCAAAGTAATTGTAATTTCATAAGAAAATATACCCGTATCGTTTATCTGGCACAATATTTCAACTAGTCTTTGTCAAATAATGTTTACAATACACTCTATAAATTTACTAAATAAATTACACAATTAATAGCACGTAATGTAACTGATACTGTATGAAGTGAGTACGGTCGCATCAGGCTCGAGCCTACGTACTCACTTGATATTGTATCAGATACATTACGTGCTACACCTCTAAGTGAGTACCCAGCTTTTGGTTTATATTTAAGGAAGAGCTTTAGGAAATTTATTTCTTTGCGTTACTGCAAATAAATAAATTTGAGAGGTACCAGCGGACGGCGATGCCCGCGTGTATCGATTAGACTCCTTAGCCAGTTTGCAAATATTAAATCAAATAAATAATGTTTTATTCATAGTAATCTTTGAAAGCTCTTCTGACGAAGGTCTAATGGAGAAAACAATAGAGAAGGATCATGTAAAGTTTATGACTTGAAATATAATCAAATAAACATTAAATAACGTTTTAATTCTTACAGTCTGCGCCCCCTATTAAACATACAGTACTTACAGGAAAAAAATACTAACCATCAACCAATATTGTTTTTAAATGACAATAATAAAATACTTACAATAAAGTTTGATAGTTCCGTCAGTATCTCCTAAGGAATTTTTTGATATGCAACTGTATGTGCCGAAGGTAGTTCTTCCTACTTTCTTGATTTTCAGCCTCATGTCGACTTCGTATCCTCTTTCCACTAAAGTTACTTCGAACCTTTTGTCCGCTGCAAAACAAAAGACTCTTGATTAACTATTTAGGCCTCAGACACACGAGTAGCACTTTGCTGCCAACTGCAGCCGTTAACATTGGTTAGCGCTAGCTACCTGTCGGCGTGTCGATAGATTCTGTGTTGACAGAGCCCGCCGACGTCACACGTTAAAGTGCAGTTTGCAGAATAAATAAAAGTACCTACTTATAATCTCGGAACTTGCAAAAGTTAGTAACGGTTATTTAAATTTATACTACTCCACATTGTATATGCCAACATTATGTTAGCTAACGTTTTATTAGTATGTAATTTCTTTATTAAAATGGATATATCGTTGTTATGAAGCGATTAGGCAAACGCAATCCTCATTCCATTTGATGAAAGGGTGGACACATTATAATGTTATTACAAGGTAATATCGTGGCACGTTTGTGCCTGAAAACCATGAATGGAATATCCATGTTTGTATTAAAAGTGACATCAAAAATAAATAGGTAATACACACACATAATATCTATGACCGATTCATCAGGCTACAGAATCAATATAAATACATTGAACTTCGATTCACTTAAAATGGAAAATATGTCAATAATATTACTTTTGTAGGTATACAGTGTATTGCAACAAGTTTCAGTTGTGGCTAAAACTATGGCTGTTTATGTTTCACTATGAATACAAAATTCAATAATAAACTATTTCAAAACAAGATAAATAAAATTTGTTTAATTTTAAAAGTATGCCCTTGGGGTTAAATTAAGGTAAGCTATATATCCCTATAAGTATTTGCTATAAAATAAAAGTAACAGACATTGAGTTATATTAGCACTCTTCTCAAATACAAGATTCGTGGAGTTGGTATATGAGTATGGAAAAGTAAAGTTCTAATAATTATTTATTGACATAAATGTAGCAAAACGGCAAAAGTATCAACATTGTGACTTTTTATATTCTCATTATAAAAATATTTACGTCATAACGATTCACTTCACATCATACAACACGTGACGTGAGAGACGAAATTATTATTCAAAAACCTTGATATAAGCGTATTCAGATTATAGAGTTGTACGTGAGTTGGTAGAGTGTAACCAACAGACTTTCTATTCTATGCAATTTTCTGCCGTGTTACATGCTTTTAGATATGAAAGATGCTTAATTGTAAGGGATATTGACAAATACTTACATTGTGATATAATTTGGTCGTTTATCGTCCAATAGTTGATGGACCGAGGAAAAGCCTCCGAGTGACAGTCTAAAAACACTGTGTCCCCCTCCTTCGCTCCCACTAGCTGATTTTGTATTGTCATTATTGGCGGAACTGTAACAAGGAAAAACAGTTTTTTATTCCTTTATGTTTTCTGTTATAGATATTTTGAGTTTACATAATTGACAGCAGCTCTACCATGAGTTGATGCAAACTGTTTTCGCTATCCAAAACTATCGGATATACTGCTCGTAGTCAATGCGAGTGAAAGAGAGAAAACGTCAGTTTTCGATAGAGAAAACAGTTTGCATCAAGTCATGGTAGAGCTGCTGTTTTAACATAAAGGATTAGCAACTCTTTAGTGATACATACAACGTACGAGTTAACTCACATCTAAGGTTCAACATGTTGTTATATCTATAATGATAAGTATGCATCAGAGAAAATAATTGGAAAAAATAATTTTGTGTTGCTTCGGCTTTGAAAATGTGAAGAGCATTTTTCATGAGTTTATCATCTGTTTATTATTTATTATTTGTTTATTTATCACAGTTTATCAAAAAGTCAAAAGTTAGTTTGGGTTCTCATTCAACAGTAATATATTTCTTGTAATAGATGCATTGCATTCTCGTTTCAGGTATTACGATGTTAGGCACGGGGAAGCAATAAAGAGGAACCGCATCCCACTTTTGTGGTAACACTCGCCCCTGTAATGCTTATATACTAGTTACTGTCTTGTAACTAATGGCCGCTGTGGTTGCCCAAATATTGTTAACGAAATAACGTGGCAAACAAATCTTTAAATTATTTGTTGTGCTACTTTGTAATTGGTTGAATTTACGCCTTTTTGAGTATACATGTTACTGTAAAATCCCGTATATTGGTACGATTAATCTTAGGATTCACCAACGTGAGTTGGTAAATATAAGGATTTCCCTAAAATAATTAGTTAGGGGTTTTACAGTAACTTACATACTTTAATGCGTACAACCGTTTAAAATGCTATTTCTAGTATATCACATATTACGAGTGTATAAGTGCTTTGTCTACCTATCATTTATTTATATTCTTTTCTGGTCATATTGCTGTAACTCTAGATTTTAACTCAAGTTACTAATTGATATTAGTGAATACGTACGAGACTAATCTTTATGCACGATACCGCTCCAGCTTAGTTCTGGACCGGCAGCTGTGGCACGGTTAACATAATCACAGAATAAATATAGCTAATGCAGAAATACAGCTACACACAAACTTCATCTGTATCAGCGCACTTACTTAGACACAGACACACGTCGCTACGAGAGCTCTAAGCAAGGTTCGCAGTCCGGCCCAGCAGAGTCAGTAGCTGGCTAGTAACGAGAATAGGTGTGAATTTGGATACTGCTTTAGCTATATTATGTACAGTGACAAAATGCAACTTCACTCGTACTACGTGCTGCATTTTATGTGTGCACGTCGGATTTGTAGTACCTATCATATATATAGTTGCTGTTGTGTTATGTTCTCAAATAAAACAGTTAATATAGCCTGAAATCCGCCACTTGACTGAACAATTTTGTTTGTTTCTTTTCATGAAATACTGCATAGTGGCAACCCTAGACCATGATGGTGTATTGTTTTTGAACATTAATGGGATGGATTAATAAAAATGATATTTAATCTGCGTATAGGGTTTCCATACAAATAAAAACAAAATTTCTTAATGCGGCTTTACAATATTCTTTCATGTTTTTGAACATGGTACTCTATCTACTACCATATACTATTCGGGATTATAGAGGTATTACCAAACACCCTGTATAAAAACGTAAAAAATGAAATTCTAAATATTTTCAAAACGGAGATCGTGAATGTTAGTCTCGGGTTTCATTTTATTTGTTTTGTAAACGTGTAAGTCTTTGTCCAGAATGGGTGAAATCGACACGAATGGAGACGCGATTGCTGTTGCTGTACTGTTCGCATTTCTAGCAAGTTTTATCCAACGTAAGACTTTTTATTTGCGTTATACAGAGACAGCATAATATACCTTGGAAGTTGGAAGTATACTGATACTTCCAGAAATACATATACAATACACAATACAATACTACAATACTACACAGAATAAAATAAAAAAACAAGCAACGTCACTACGTTAATTCTGTGTATGAGGATAAAATTGAAATACAAATGATGATAGATTTGTGTTGTTCATAGTTTGTGCGTTTCCCCTCATCACGATTCTAGAGCACTTATAGTTGGTAAAACGTTTTTTATAATTACATTGTGTACCATTTCAATAATAATCACTGTTGCACCTAGTTATGATGGAATTAATTACGTTAAAATTAGCAAAGATTCTGTAATTGTTTTCCATGTGTATGTTTGTCTTACCCTAAATACATAATTCAATGACATAATAGTATTTTTAAAATATCGTTGGAATACGGTTATTCATAGAGCATATATAATCAAGTTGGTAATACTTTGAATATCTTAACTTTCACAAGTTTAAGCAGAACTAACATTGTGTTGCGATAGTAGAATCCAATACTGTGGTTTTTGGGCATTTGGAGTGCAGCCAACACGCAGTTTTAAATGGTAATAATTACGTTAGTGAATACCTTAAGTGAAATAATAATACAGTCGCGTTGAAATTTAAATTGTTATCAGATTTGCCGAAATCTCTATCAGTCATTTGATTTTTGATTCTAAAGTTTACTACCTACAACTAAATATTTGAGGCTTCGAGGACCAGCAAAATCTTTTTTAGTTACTGCATTTGATATTGTGTCGGAATGCAATGGAAAAAATGTGCGCAAATGCAAAATACAGTTTGGTTCATCAAGATTAAGAACTAGTGGCTCTGTGAGCTATACACCCCGAGCTTGTGACATTTTTGAACATTTATCAAAATGGCTGAAATATGTTTTGTCTATCGAAAAATTTCGAAAATCCTCGCTTCGCTTCGGTGTAAACCATAGATTTTGTAAATAAAGTTTTGCGTTCCTACCTTTAAAAAAACCTTACATTCCTACTAGCATTTGATTCGTGTGGTTATATTCGCTTGCACCGCGCATTTATCAAATTTTTAGTCTTTTTACACTTGTAGTAACTTCTAAACGAAAGGTCAGATTAGAATAATTTAAAGAGTGTTTTATGTATTATACTTGCTATTATCAGAGGGATTTTCTTACAAAATATAAGTACAAAACTGGTTCCGATTATCTCGATTTATGGTGTTACTAAAAACCATGTTCTTGGTAGGTACATTGCTGCTATCTTAAAAATCAATGCGGTCTTAGTGAACCCGGTAATGCACTTGCATAATATGTCAAACCCAATAGTACAGACCGACCAACGTTCAGTTAGTGGCGTCACTAAGGTGAACAATTATAGTAAACAGATAAGTTGGTAAGGCATTTCTAGTGTGATAAGTCTCATCTCTCTGAGATTTTTTAAGCCACCTATTGATTATTTGTTTAACTATTTTTGTGATTTTTATTTCAGCTGTCAAAAAACCCGTCATTACCAACAAAATCTCGCAGCAAAATCTATTTTTGCTGCGAGCGAGAGGAAAAAGTTTTTATTCGCCAAATGCGTGCGTGCTGGAGAGGTGAAAAATATTCGTACGTCAGCATGACTAACTCTGTAATTATAGTTTAAACAATATGTAACAGTTATTTTTTTCAACAGCTATTTTACTCGGTATTTTCAAGTGACCATTAGACACCGTAAAGTGGTCGGCCAGCGCGGGTAGCGTTATCGTCCACTTGTTCTGGATTGTTGCCAGTTCACTTTGTACACCAATATTCAATTTTACGTTAACGTCAGCGCAATAAACTGGTTTGTTTCAGAAATAGTTTCAAGCTTACAATATTAATTGAAATACCAATCAACAGTATTAGATTTAAAAATATTTTTCTACTCGAGACAAAGTTTCTGAATGGTTTATTTAATGAGTTAATAAGTTTCCCAACAATGTTTTCAACACTAATAATGATTGCTACTTGCTTTTCTGCCATGCTTTTTTTGAAACTAAACTATGCTATGACTGTAACAGTTTCGATGTAATGGCTCTCAAACAATTATCTGTCTTATTATATATATTATTAAGGTATTACATTGTAATATTTCAAAACGGTACATTTTATCCGATTTTAGTCCGCAACAAAAATTGAAATGGATTTCATCTAGCTCTTTTGGTGCTTACAAAGTAATCTATCGAAAGCATTTATGTAATAAAGAAGATATCACACGAGTACAGCCGCAAAAGCTTTTTGAAACCCATCACAATAGTTGACTGCGACATAAAAGGAAACCGAAAAAAAGCTCGAATCTTAAGGCGACGATGAATCAAACACGGATCATTTTTCGTTGTTCGCTGAGATCTCATTTTTTTATTTAGTTTATCAAACAAATGAAAATAGATGGTATTTGGGAAGATATTAGATATGTTTATTTAACAACACCACACATACATAGCTCAAAAAAGCTCAATTTTCGGTATACACACTGCGAAAATGAATGTGAAAATCAAAATCAGTTTGCATGTTGCATGCCATCAAAATTCTATTAGTACTTATACAATATTTTACTCCGTTATTTCTCTTGGCTTTATTACTTTTACAACCAAAGAGAATTGAAAATTGTTTATGAAAATGACAGGTCAATGTGCCTCTTTGGGGAATATTTTAGTAATTTTTTTTCAATCTCTTTGTGAGAGCGGCGGTAAAATAAACAGAAGAAATGTATTTAATTATATTAAAAGTAGGTACCGGTTTTATCCTCTCTGACAGTTTTGTTATTATTCATGTTATCTCGATAGTGTCTTCATACAATAAAATGCCAAGAATTTGTATTTTTACGAGTTTACGCTAGCTGTAAAGCTTAAAGTTACCTTTAGAAGAAATTCTGTTTTTCAGAAAAACGCAATCATTATTTTTTTACTTTTGACTAGATGCAACTTTGTGTGTTTAATTTGTGTACCTAACCAAGTTATATTATAGTTGCATATTTAAAAATAGGCACATAATACATAATAGTACTTAGGTACTACTAACGTACTTAAATACCAGTTGCAGGGCAATATTAAACAAATCGACATTATAAGTACTTAACATTTATATATACTGATACTGATTGAATTCTGTTAACGTCCGTCAGTTAAATTCAATCCGGCAGATGGTAAATCTCGTGACGTGATTGAGTATTCAGTGCTTGTCGCGGAGACATTTGGTGAGCGAAAATTACTTATTCATTTAAACTTGTCTGAACGGCTCCGATTAATGTTGTGATTGACGTGCCTTCTATGGTATCAATAAGTGAATGCTACGTTTTAGGATTTAATATAAATTCATAGGCAAGGTAATTCAGTGACTCATGCTTTTAAGATTTCACATTTAGCACCTGATAGCAGCGTAAGAATACTTTCCTAAGTAGTACTGTGGAAAGTACCTAAGCAGTTGTTCAATTACTAAGAAAGAGAGTATCAGCAAACAGCACAATCGTAAATATTACGTGCAGACGTGACGTCACACTTACGTCAAGTTTTCACGGAGAATTTATATGGAAACCTGACACACTATAATAATATGAAGGTCCTACGTCTGTTGTAAATATAAAAGTTCCAGTCAAGCAGTTGGACCGCGATCCCCAAGCACATAAACCTATATCGATTGAAATACTTTTCTGTTCTGTTGAAAATGTGGCGAAGAGGTCCAGCTTCAACATGTTTAGATCTGGGATCTCAGCAAGGGTTGCCAGATGGGAAGACTAAAATGTCTGGGCAAAGTTTCAAAAAGTCAGGACAAATAAATATTACGAAATATAAATTACTTTTTATTATAAAAATTGAAATTATCACAAAAAAAAAAAACTGGCAAATTATAAAATCATTAACACTTATTCTAATTTACACTCGTTTAATTATTATGTAATTTAAAATTTTTGTTTTGTCGGGACATTTTGTATTTTTTCGGGACTCTGGACATTATAGCAAATGTCGGGACAATCTTGACGAATCGCGACTCTGGCAACCCTAATCGCAGCCACCCTATTCAAATAGCCGACATTAGATTCGTTCCCTAACTTTAAGCTTAAAAATACGCAATTAGACGATTAAATCACATGTTGCAAACTTATAAAAATCACAGACATTGTTGTATTGCATGGAACTATTGTTGTTTTAGGCTAGCAAACGAATAAGATGTCAACCATTTGAGTAGAGGGGCAGGTATCAGAGGTATAGCTTTAAAGAAAGTAAGTAAATACGCTTTATACACAACAAATACAGCCCTTCCAATAAATTTTAAACACTTACAATGCACCACGAGCATGACCCGCTTGCTAACGGAAGGTGGCACCCCATTGCTGGCGATGCAAAGGTAAGCGCCCATGTGAAGTCTTGATACTTTAACTAGGTGCAGCACTGCGCCGCTCACTGATGTATCTATTGAAAAATCAAGTATTTAAATACCAGTAGAGTTGGCAACACTACACCCAGGGTCCTGGAATGTGGAAAATTGAGGAAATATGACTGACATTATTTGTTGATAATCATTCTCGCGTAGTGTAGTTCATATATATTATATTAACCGTGCTAAAAATATATAAATTAATATTTGACAACATCACATACTTGTTCCGATTACAAAGTAAGTAGCTAAAGCACTTGTGTTATGGAAATCAGAGACAACGGTAGCATCACAAACACCCAGATCTGAGCCAATATGGAAAAGTTCATTTTCTAAATTGACCCAACCGGGGATCGAACCCGGGACCTCAGAGATGGCGACACCTTGAAAACCGGTGTACAAAAGCCACTTGACCACGGAGGTCGTAAAAAATGATTAAATGTTTGCAAAACATCTCTTCTTTTAATGTACTATGCAATATAATATTTCACCCCGAATAATGAAACGTAGAGACCCACTTAACATTTTAATACTTCGTTAATATGACGTTTTCGTTGTTTTTATGCAACGTCTTAACACTCTGGGATAGTCTGTCGGCATATGAATCTTCCTCTTTTTTACTTACTGTGTGTGTCACTGAAATTAGTAGTGGGTAGGAGGTCTCCCGCCTCCTTTCTCCACACCACATTGGGTGTGGGCACTCCGTGGGCAGCACAGCGTAAAGTTACGTTGGCTCCCTCTCTCGCCACCTGGTCACTACTCGTGGGGTAGTCCAAAATGTCTGGTGGCACTGCAACAAAGAAAAAGTATCTTTAAGACGTGTCCCAGAAAGTATCTATTCGCAAGGCCTTGCTTGATAAGTGATGAATCTGTATGAGGATATAATTTAAGCATCAATTTCATAAAATCTTTAATTACATTTTGATTAATGGCGACGGTAGCTGCCTTTCTCATTATTAATTTATTTATAGCCTTTAATGATATTGATGATAATACCAATTCTCAACATGTGCCACATAATTCGGAAGTGAACATAATTATTGAATACAAATCCCGGTTTATAAACAATTCAGTTATCCAGCCAAAGATATACTGAAAATTGAATTATTGCAAAACGTACAAAACGAGAATCGTGAAATAAATGTGTTGAACAAACAATTTTAAAATTCACCCCGAGCGGTGTAGAGTTATCTCGACAATGAATTGTTAATGAAGATCACAAACTGTATGGCTTTGTATACAAATTAGCTAAATTGAACGTTTGACTTGGTTTGACACCTGCGAGGCAACGACACCGCGCTACCTTCGTAATGTGGTTAACAAAAGGGTTGTTGATTTGATACATACGGTCACACGGCAAAGTGTAATCAAGTGGTTTGTAAGCTTTCTCTTGCACAGATGGCGCTAGCATCGCGTAAGCGTAGTTCAAGAAGCAAGAAGAAGAAGTTACGTTCTTGTAATCGTTTCGTTTAGTGGTGCCTGTGATATTATTACAACAGTTGTGTCGTTTCGTTTATTATATAAATATTGTATAGTTACTGTTTAATGCAGGAGGGTGGTCATTGAAAGAGCCCATGAAACACATCTGAAATTTTCTAGTTACACTAGTGCAACAACCCAATAAAATAATTTCCAACTAGATCTTAAACACCAATCAAATATTAATACAGCACATTTGATAGATAAAATTCGAGGATATTGGATACTTTCGCCGAAAAATACCTAGACGAAGTTTATTCAAACATATTGAAAAGTGCAGAATATTTGAGCTACGAGTATGTACATCTCAACAATATCTTATAATACCTGAAGTACAAAGTGAAATATAGTGTTCCTGTGTAATAAAGTAGGTAATATTGGAAGGAACATAACTGCGCTCAGCTCACACTATCAAGGTAAATTATGACAAACTATCGCGTGCTCATGTTTTTAACGTGTAGCCTTAAATCAATTGTTTGCATTTCCAACACAAGAATAACGACGGTAATAATTTTATGCTATTCAAAAAGTATTGGAACAATTTATGGTAATAAAGTCCTTCGCATACATATTTGGCAGATTTCTGAAGGAGAGTTAATGAAAAGCTTTTATCTATCTATTCACTGTAATTAGTTGTTTTGTCGTTATAATGCCGGTTTTCCTGTCTTTGACAGTGATATTCTATAAATAGGACGTAATTTATTATAATACTTACTCTATAGTAAGTATCTATGTACTACACACGGAATATTATTAAGTTATTGTTCATAGGATTCTATTCTGATGGCTTTTGTGACTGAATATTATTTTATTTCAATTTGTACGAAGAGGAAATTGTGTGCATACGATTTTTTCACACCAATTTTTTTTAACTGTTTTTTTTTACTTTTTTTGAGTTTGAGCTGCGGAACAAAAAACGAACGCCTTCCAATTATTTAAATAGCTGTAACAGATTATAAACTGCTAAGAAGTAAAAAAATCGTGGTTTGGTTTTGGAAGTAGGCATAAAAGGCATGCTTGTATTGTAGTATATAATTCTTACCTACAACATCCAAATACGCAGTTTGGCTCTTCATCGGATCCGTGTTGAGCTGACACATGTACCAGCCGCGGTCCGACTGTCTGACGTCATGTATGTGCAGGAACCACACTCGGCGGTCGCTGTGGTTCACGGCAATCCGGTGGTTCTTCGTGATCACGTGACTCGCGATTGTCAGAATCGTCTGCGTGTCCACGCGTAGCCACGCCACCTACAATCAGGTTTGCATGTTACTATAATGGTTGTTGTAATAATATGTCTTTAGACTAAAATACTGGTTTATTTATTTTTGGTTCCACATTCCGTGCTCATTTGTTGATTTGTTGAATAATTGTCTTAATTTCTTTACAATCTTTTTAATTTAATATGAAATCAATTATTGCCAATAAAAGATCTAGAGGGGCGTTTTGCTGTTTAGGTGTGTCATCAGTCTCATCAGTTATAGTTTTTCTGACGCACTTGTTTTTAATCTACTATAAAATAGCAAAACAAACACTTAATGAAAGATTTATTGCTCGTAGAAGAAAATAGACGTCATTAATTATCACGCTAATAAAAAATAGGGAAAGTAAAAGAAAACCCTCGAAACTGGAAGTTTTGAAATTAATTAGCAGAAGTTTTGCAAGTCTTTGTATACTAACCCTGTAAGAGCCAAGGTCATTGACGACGCAAGTGAATACCGCCTCTCTGCCCAGCGACACGGTCAGGTTGTTCAAGCTGTCTTCGAAGCGAGGAATTTCTATAACAAAGGAAGGGTTATTTTTAGAACTTCGATTGGTAAAGACAACTTTACTCTTTGTTCAGAATTTAAAGTGCTATTAACCAAAACGGGTTAAGAGCTCAAATACACAGGATGCGTTCTGGTCATGCGATCCGATCCGCAGATCACTGCGATATATGATATGGATGGATTTCTCTTATTCCTTCCACACTGGTTGTGTTCCGCTCCTTTAAGACCGGTGTACTTAATGCGTAGACGTCCTATATATCGCATAGATCGCAGCGATCTTAGATCAGATCGCATGACCGGAATGAATCCTGAGCTCTAATTCAGTTTCAGGCTTCCGACTCTTTGTTCACATAACTCGAATTCGGGTCTTTATAATAACGAACATGAATTTTCACGAAAACAAGCGAACTCGAATTCACTCATTCATACGCTCCAGCCCAACTCCTTATGCACTTGAATTCGGAAAAACGGAATAATTACCATTCGCATAAGGTTGGCAAAAGCTATAGTATAGCCGTTACATTTACATTTACCAAACACTACTGCAGTAACAGTCATTAACGCTACTAAAAATTGCGAGCACTTTGTTTCCTCATTGGCCCATCCACGAGGGGCTCTGGACCCACATTCAATATGGTTTTACCACAAGATTTGGGACAGGTACGGTACCTAGTAATTTAGTTTACCTGGAAATATGTAATTATTTTCTTGAGCTCTTGAAGACTGAATATGATACATATTTTTAATAAATTGCAAGTATTTACTGAATGTTGTCAATCAACTTGTTTTCGAATTAACTTTAATTAATTTAATTCAGTAATAATAATTAAAGTCACAACGCAGCTGTAAATAATTTATAACATATTTGCTCGTAAAGGGTCTCTTATTACACCAATTTCAATATCGTATTGTATCTCATTACGTACTTGTGCGTTATGGTAATATAAAACGCACGGTTTATTAAGGTGCTCCGACTAAAACATACGGTACTTTTTTAAATCTTAGCAAAGAGTTTTTATGTCAGAAAAGAGATCAGCATTTTATGAATAAAATTAACTTTGGGGGATAAAATATAATAAATAAACATTTAATTCTTTAATTTTATTAATTTTGGCAATACATTACAACCATTTATCTGTAACAAAAACACATCGTTAATTTGTGAACAAGTAAAAATTATTTCGCTGTATTGTTTTTATTTGAAAATGTCGTCAAGTACTGATGAATTTAAAAATTCGACACCGCCAGAAGTCTCAGAGGCAGCGAAAAACGCTACTCTAAGCCTCTTACCCGAAAAATATATAAGTCAAGCTCATTGTGGTGCTACTTCAATTCAATGCTAAAAAGCACTGTGAAAACAAAACATGGTATTGATATCAAGTCATACTCCAACTTGCTGGCATTTCTAAAAAGACGCTCAAGTGGCCATGTGGCAATCCCAACTGACAACATAATAATCAATTTTACAAATATTTGAAATTTTTATAACTGCTTTAACAAGTGATGCAAAATTTATTCGTTTAAGAAAGTCCGAGTTTTTCCTCGCAAATATGTTATAAAACGTCGTATGACATACGTGCGCTTTGATAATTACAGCCTCTACGTTCTTGTAGCCCTCGCCTAATATTGCCTCGGCTGTAATTTTCAACTTACCGCACTTATATCATAATGTACTATTAATAAACTTGAATGCATTTTTATAAAGTTCCGAGCGGGTAATTTCATAAAAATATGAGCAGCTTTAGTCCTCCCGAGACCACGGCCCCTAGAAAGGTGTCGAAACGTCGGGAATTAAAAAAAACAATAAATCCAAACTAAATTATTCCAAAATAGCACCTGAATTAATAATATTAATTGAGGTGTTATTTTAGCGTTTATAAATAAGTATTGTGTTTACTTATTTATTAACGCGCGCAAGTCTTTGTATATTGCATCTACTGTTTGAGACAATATTATACCTATAGAATAAAGTGGATCAATGATTCATTATACTCTTGTTAGTGATCAGTCACAAATGACTTTTGTCATTAATAAATTATGCACTAACAACAAAATAAGGCCTGGATATTCAATCAATTGTTAACTGGCTAATTATCTGCTGAGGTAATATTTACTTTTGATTAAACGAAATTTTGGCAACGTTAAGGTGTAGATAAACAACGGCTAATAAGCATTTTAATTGAAATCGACGATTTATGTTAATTTGGATCATGTTATATCATACTAACTTTCACCCGGGACTCTGTGGGAAATTTCAAAAATCCTTTCTAAGCGAATGCTTATATTATGTTAGTAGTGGTTGGAGCTGTGCGATAACAGAATAGCGATTTTTTACGGTTGTGCGATGATGAATCAGGCACCGGACACAGGACAGTTGATTTTTTTATGATTGATTTATCTGACGGAGATTTGATGAAAGTTCTATATTCAATATGCTCCTAATACCTTTTGCTATCTGAATTCAACTCTGAAGAAGATTATTCCACTTTCTTTTAATTTCATACTTCTTTTTTTAGTAAACAACAATAGAAGTTCTACGTGAACATAATGAGAAAAGTTTCCGATTTTAATTACAGGATAGTTGACAGTAAACAAATAAAGGTAATTCTATGAATTAAAAAACTTCTTAACAAACACACTGGGAAATAATAACAGAGTTTTGTGTACTGAAAAACAACTAAGTAAGGTTTTTTATCGATGGAATAGCTTGCCCTTAAATAAACCTTCGGGTTTATAACCCGACTTAAGGATTTTATAATTTTGTTACTAAACTACTATAATTTGACAGTCTATGGGTGGCTTTAGAAGATCAAACCTTAGAAAAGATCTAGTGTAGCATGAAGATTGTCCTCACCCTATGCACACTTCGTACTTCTTTAGCTCAGTTTTTTCACTACCAGAATGGTACTAAACCTATGTTTATATATTTTTATAAATCGCTAAAAGCCCTCACCGGTTCAGCTGTTGAATTACAAAAAACTAAATATAACTGGGCCTAGAAACAACGGATCTTTATTTTACCAAGTCGGTTTTAAGGGTTGGGTTCAAACGCCTACTCAAAAATTGTTCCAAAAAAGTCGGCACATGTACGTTTAGTTGGGGTTTATTGTGCCTAGCGCAAATTTGCTTGTCGGTCGCAATATCCCAGCAGCGAGCCCTAGGGAGCTATCTTGTTTTATTTGCTGAACCGATAATGAACGTTTTTTTCTCCGTATTTACTCGCAACGGTCAATATACAAGGTGTAATAAAGGCCAACGTTTTAGTAGTCTCCCTTTCTCCACTTGGTACTGAAATTTTATCGTCGCCTAATGTAAATAGCACATATGTGGACTGTTCAATATCAAGCCGAATTATATTTTAACTATGTTTGAATAAAGTCGAAGATCGTAGCCCAGCCAAAACGACAGATTAAGCAAAATAACGGTAGGTAGATAATCGAATTGATAGCCTATAAAATGATATGTAACTCTTATAGTCGTAACAAACGATTTTAGATACTCGTATTTGTGTGAAAGTTCGATCAAATATAGTTGAACTAACATCAAAATAAATAGATGTAGTTTTATAATTTAAAAATGTAAAATATAAACTGAATTGAATAATGGCTACTAACGTCTATATAAATTACCAAGAAATGAATAAATCGAAATTATATATAATCGGATATCTTGGTGCTTTGAAAAGTCATTTCCAAGAAATACCTTCTAGAAATGATAGAGAGTTACTTAGAATTTCTATATTTTTTTTGTATTTATTATGCTATATTGTTGTGTTTACTTACTTACTAACGAGTTGTTATACAAATATTATAGATCCTAGACTTTGATTTTACGACATTTCATAGAGTGCCTCAACATTTATTCGAAATATTTTTTTTACGCCGAGTAGGTGACATAAGTTTCCTTTTGCATTCTTAATAGATAAAAAATACAACTAATTTTATCTCCGATGCAATAATGAGTAAATTGTTGAAACATAACCGGCAACTGTTTCTTTCAGGCCGCAAAAGATGATCTTTATCGTTTTATGGGTTTGGGAGAGCCTTGAGCCTCTTGGGATAATTTATGTTTGAATACAGCCTCCTCGGAGACGGTAAAAGAAACTTTTAAATGGTTTATGTCTGTACTTATGTAGGGGTCCTGGAATATATTTTATATTATATTGAAGGTAAATGGGAAAAATGGTAGGTATTTCGAAAGTATTATTTTTTTTTTAAATATGATCTGTAAGAAAAAATAGTTATACAACGTGCTACAAAAAAACCCTTGATGGCGAATAGGGTAGATAGAAACCATCAAACTGAACAACTTTTACTATGGGACCAATTCTGAAATCGCGAAAAAAAATCAGCTGTTTCATACATTTTGATATTTAATAACAGCAGATTTTTTTCGGTATTTCAGAGTTGGTCCCATAATAAAAGTTGTTCAGTTTGATGGTCCCTATCTACCATATTCGGCATTAGAGATTGTTATGTAACACGTTGTATAATCATGTCTCAAATCAAGGCATAGTTGTAGAAAAGTACCGTAAAATAGCAAACAGTTTTGAAATGCGTAAACCAATATATTTTATGTAACTACCAAAAATTTCCCTTACAGCTGAACTAATACCAACTTTTCTGATTTAATGTGCTCCTTTTAGATTAAAGATATCAAGAAACTACATTATAAATACAGCCCTAAAAATGAAATAAATTAAACTCTATTCAAGGGCAAAACCAAATTTATTCAGGCTTCACAAACAAAACTTTCAGAGCATCTGCTTTTAAATATATTCTATACAGACCTTTTTATCAGTAAATAAGATAATGTTATCCAGAGTCATCTTTTCTGGCAAAAGCGCTGATTTTGCTTTCAGCAGTAATATCTATTCTACTGAATACCTGTTTATTTAACATGTGCCTATTCTGGCTGTTGATCATAATTAAGAAATAACAAATTTATATCCGTGACCATACCGCAGACAGATATAATTCGTAGATAGCACCTTGAGAAGTATATCAGAAGACCAATCGGAAAACCAGCTTACGGGTGCCGCGCTCTGATAGGTATTATTGCTCTAACGAATGTTGTTTCTAAGCGTTGGAAAGAGAAGGAGTTAGGAAAAAACGGAGCTAAGATTATAGCCCTTTTTCGTCATCAGCCATATTAACGTCTACGCTAACGTCTACACAGGTCTTAATGGTGGATGAGGAGATTAGGTCATAATACACCACACTGGATTGGTGTGTGTTAACAGCAAATACAGCCAGGACCAGATGCCTTGTGAAGCACGTAGGAGCTCAAGATAGTAAATTGGTCACCCATCCCATGACCAACCACTGCAAAAGTTGTTAAACTGCCGCAATCGCAAGTCGTATGCGCTAACTCACTGCGCCATCAAGTTCATCGAATTTAACCTTTAAGTGCTGAGAAATATTTCAGTCAATAATTGTAGGGCAATAATAATTTTAGCTTCCTAATATTTTAAAAGTGTAAGGATATTCAAGACCAAACTTGCGACTTTAGTGTTTATCAGCCAAATAAAGTTGTTCAAAGCCCCTGAAATTTCACCAAGTCTAAAGTGCTAAGTTTGTAAAGTTTAGCCAGGTAACCGGCGAAGACCGGGAAAATAAACGAAATTTTAGTGATTGCAAATAAATAAAAATATTTTTACACTAAATCACTTGGCGCATACAGCGATTGTCGCTTCTGAAACGTGTACATAAAATGTCTCATCCATTGAATAAAAAGTTTGTTAAATGTCCTTTTCTGTACCTCTGACACAGTGTATGCAAAATTTTATGATTTTCGGTTGAGTAGTTAAGACACGAAAGCGTAACAAACAAACAGACTTTCGCACTTATAATATTAGTAAGGCTTTTTCTCGAATCATAGACTATAATTTATTCTAAACTCAAAAGGAAACAACTAATTAAAGTTTAAATCTTCTTCATAGATTTACCATAAGTTTACTTTCATAAAAGTGGAAAGAGTTTAAGAAATGAATCGTTTACCAGACTGAAATCGTATCTCAATTCTGCGACGAAGTTTCGCAGATGAAGTCAGGTACTTCGTAGGAGCTGCCAGGCGCGCTGCGGCGAAACCAAAACGTTTTATGCAGATTCCACCAGTCTTTGGGTCTGTTCATAAAATAATTAGCTCCAGCTGAATTTATTATAGTTTACAAGCCCCGGAACTTCTTTGTGTGCGGTAACGTAATTTTAGTTATCCCCCAAAAGTTTTTGAAGATTGACTTTTGACTTTCAAGTCAATTTATTAGTTTGTCATGAACGTTAACTTATTTGTTTTCGGGGGTTTTTAGTATTTTTATGTTAATGCATTTTTTTTTTAATATTATTTATCTTAATGCATTGGGCTTGTTAAGCTTAATGATCAGTAAAAAATAACTTGAATAAGTGGCAACGTACATTTACAAAACAAAAAAGAGGAAAACAAATTCTTTAGCCGCATACGAAACAATTAGGTAACTTTGTGATTAAAGAGATTCAGTTAGTATCAGATGACTAATAAATTATTTACTTTACAAATGGTTCATGCTCAGCCTTAAATGACACACAGACAAGGACGGAGTGTCATCATAAATCATTATAAAGGCTCGATTAATCTTAATTTAGAGCTTGATGTTTGGCAATGCAGTGCTGTTTACTTTCGAATAGGGCGTAAATTATCGACAGTCGATATTTTACTTTACAAGACAACGCTTTCAGGCGATGACTTGCGTTGTTGGGGTGGTATAAATATTTGCGTATCGCATCGAATGGGCCTTCCCCTGACTCCTTCAGAGGCATAGCACGCAACCTAGACCTATTATTAAGGCTCGCAAACTATTGAACTGAGAATGACTGCTACGTATATTAGAAGGGATGGTATAATCAATTTTATTCAAAACTTTTCTATAATTTCATGATGTTTACAAATTTCAGGAGTTGAAAGAAAATGTTTGTAGTTCGAAATTATTTCTACATAACCACTTTCCGTTCATTAAATGTACAAAATCACAGACTGACATTTCTATCATAATTGAAGACGAAGCTTTAAAACACTGATGTGATAGCCAGGACATAAGTATACATACCTGGCGTTCTTGATGTTTGTAAGTGCTGATTGTTAGTGAGTGTTAGTGTTAGTGACTTACGGTACTCACGGGGGATATGAGCAACTTTATGTACGTCGTACTTAAGTGTTACAGTTGCCACAATTTGGCAAATAGTTCTTGCGGAAACTTACCTTTTAGCCGCAACTGGAACTCTATGTTCATAGAAACCACCTCCTTATGAATGATCTGGGTCTGAATAAATACCTACTTACCAGTCTTAAATACTTATAAGAATAGTTGGATTTTGTAAGGCATAGGAAAATAAACAACTTGTCTTTGTTTGCCCAGGCGGATTGTAAAAAAAACGCTGTTCTGTGATGATAAGATATAAAAATAAAATTGTGAACCTTGCAAATTGGTTCTCTGGTATTATAGATAAAAAAAAGGAGTGAAGATTATTATTAGATCAAGATCAAGTAAAGTTAATTAACTTATTTTTTATACTATATGTAGTTGTGTAGAACTCATCATGCTAATAATGCTTCGATAACTTCCAATAAAATGTCAGTCGTCGTTGTTCAAAAACCAATACACACGATTGTTTGCAAGTTAAATGTTTACAGCGAACACGTTATTTAGTCCAAAAGAACGAAAAAGTTGCAAAGCAGTTATTTTACTGCATTTGCAGTCGGTACTTAGCTAGATATTTATGATCGTATTTTCACGTAGTTCGCTACATTTAAATGAGCATTGGCTATTAAAATTACACTTAACAACAGAAAAACATTCAAATCTCATTTCTCAAAATAATTGCTTGATCCTGCAGTAAAAATATACACGCGTCGAATTGAGACTATTTAAAAAAAATATAAATTGTATTTTTTACCTCGCAGTACTTAAAAACCACTTAATATGAACATTTTTGCAGTCAAAGCAACTTAAACCCAAGAAAGTTATTCTTGACTAAAGAAATGTGTCTCATATTTAGAGATCTGTTTTATTTCTGGGTAGGTACTTAAACAAACGAGTATTGACTTAACAAAATTTTCTACAAGTATGTCAATACGCCATTACCATAGTTTGAATTTTCATTATTACTTTGATTAGTCAGACTAATAAAAATTCAATTAGCTTACATATTTAATTTTGTGTGCTTTCAGTTTGGAAATATGGGGCAATCAAACTTTCGTGAGACGAATAAAAGAAATGAATACAAAATTCACTAAAAATATACAACGATGTCATTTGAAACCCTTACTTTGAATGTAAGTTACATTTAATTATAGTTTTTCTTGAATTATTAATAAACTTGTTACATCGATGTAAGTGGCACGAGGTATATTTTTTTCTTTCAAAAGACAAAAAAACCTCATGCTACCAAAGTGATTTAATTCGACTATAATAAATTGGTTGTCAGTATGTCCTTAAGTTTTTATTAAACTTGTTGACATAGTGACTAAGTAAACTCATTGAAATTAAACATTATATCGAATACTAGCGCAGTTTCAATGTTTTTGATGATTATTTCGGATTTAATTTTATTTTGGATTTTCCCTACTCTAATATTCGTTGAAAGTGTTTTAAATATATCAATGTCTAGTACGTGTGAAAACCTTAGAAGTTAATTGGTAAACTCACTTTACAAAGAACCATTTTTAATTGATTCTAGTGAGTTTCATAGATTTTCTTGTTGAAACCGGTATAAAGTATAAATTGGCCCTACCATGAGTTGATGCAAACTGTTTACGCTACCGTAAACTATCGTTTTCTCTTTTTCACTCGCATTGACTGTGAACAGTATACCCGATAGTTTACGGTAGCGTAAACAGTTTGCATCAACTCATGGTAGGGCCAAAGTTGTGAAGACTTAAAAATTATCCATTACCCTTTTTCCCTAATATCTTTTGCTCCAGTAATAACGAAATCAGCCATGAAAACTCCTCGGTTACCAAACAGACTGTCACCCGGTATCAGCGACCAACTCCGACAGATAAGAACCGCGACAGAGATTTAAAATAATATTAAAGTAAGTAACAAATTTTCTGGCGATCGGCGTGATTCGACAAGTTTGCCAAGTTTCAGAGTTTCCCGCCTGTTTTCCAACCTTATCGTCAGAAGTAACAACCCGAGATAAATGAAGTTTAGTTGCTCTTAATTTAATGGTTGGCAGGAAGTTTTGCCGAGACGTGACCGGACTTGGGCCTTGTCGGTCAATTATTACACAATTATTAACAACATCCCAGCCCGGTGCGTTATCGGGAAAGTTTTGTATGAGTCAGTAATTTTATTTATCACACAAATAAAAAGAAGTCTCTACCATTTAGCAGACCCGTTTTTTGGATGAAGATACAAAATTAATTTAATTTTGTGTATATTTTTGTTCAGGTTTACCCACATACATTGTTTCAGAGTTTCCGTTTAATTTTTCGTTTCTTTGAAACAAAACGATACATTACTCTTGCTTATTTAACGGTTTGAACAATACAAAGAAAAAAGAGAATGACTAATGAGAGCAAGATAATTACCAATTATTCGGTCTTTGAATTTAGATCTTTCCGAAGCTCCAAAAGTAAAGTTTCGACTGATTTGATTATAAACGATAAGACTAATTGCTAATGACTGTTTCGGTTCAGAAATTATTCTCGTGATAATAATTATTCTGTAAAAAGAGTAGGTCATCTCAGTCACACTGTGCTTCTTATTTATTATGGAACTGTTTTTTTATTATCGACTAGCTTATACCCGCGATTTTGTCCGCGTGGAATTTCATTTCCTGTGGGAAAAAATATAGCTTGTTGTAATATAGCTTGTAGCTAGTTGGTGATAAAATATAGCTTATGTTACTCAGGGACAGCACAAATTTCTTATGGTGAAATAATTTTGAAATCGGATGAGTAGTTTTTACAGATTACCTCCTACACTTTTAAACTGTACTTCCTTATATTTATGTTTTATAAGTAATATAAATAATTAACATTACTTTAAATTTATAATAATAGGAAAAACAGAGGGCCAATAGGCTCTCAGTGCTTCGGGAGGCACGTTAAGCCGTTGGTCCCGGCTGCATTTGCAGTTGTTAACATCCACTAATCCGCATTGGGCCTGCGTGTTGGGTAACGACCCATCCTCCTTATTCACTCATAAGGAAGGCCCGGGCTCCAGCAGTGGAGACATTAAAAATGGCTGATGTCGATAGGTACTGTATACATCTATACACTATGTAACTTTCACAAAATTTAATTTACAATCTAATTTCCAAACAAATTTAAACAAAGAGGGAGAGGGGGGAGAAAATATATGGTTAGGTTCTTGATAGATCAACGCGAATGAAGGAAATTGCTCTGATAACGTACAATTTATTTTGAAGGCTGAATGGTGGATATACGTTTGCATAATATACTTACACGCTACTGCATGGTAATGTGAACCTCCAAGGTGAGTTCTACTTTACTGTTGTGTGATACTAAATAGTCTGTGATCGCTTTGTATTATAATCAATATTGAGCTTTGTAAGATAGATACATAAAAAATACTTATGTTCTTTTGTCATTTGTTTTTCCGTAACTTTGATGATGCCCGGCACGGCACCCACATTTAAAATTTAAATAATTATAAAAAAACTAGTGGCCGCCCGCGACTTCGTCCGCATGGACCCTAGGGAACCTTTGATCAGAATAAAAAGTATCCTAAAAGAATCCAGGTTATAAACGGACCATGTTACGCAAAAAGGATCCAATCCACATCAAGTTGATTTTGAAATATAGGCAAATGAAGTTGGAAGTGTGTTTATTCGAACATTACTACATTGAAGAGTATTCCTATAGTGATGATTATTTAGATATATTTTTCACTTAATTATAGTATAAAGTTGTAAAACACATGCTAAACAATTTAATTATAAAAATGGAAAAATGTGAGTCTGGAATTTTGGTTCCTTTTTGCTAAATAACTGAATATATGCGATGCTGTTCAAAATTAATTGGTCAATAACGATCCAGATAATATTTTAATAATTTGGGATTGTGTTTAATCGATGTTTGAAAAAACCTTTAGTACAAAACAAGCATTTTGTTTTTTTTTTTATATTTTCGTAGATAATAATTTTACAAGATTTATTAGTGCTGTACCTGAACTTGTAAATGTATCCCAGCTGTATGATGGAGACCCGCTTTTTTGGGTCTTTGTGATTTGTTCCGTAGATTTGTATTTTTTCAAGTAATTCGGATATGTATTATTGAAAAATTTTAAAGCATCCCATAGATGTGGTTTGGTATTTAGCCGTCATATTATCTAGTGAAATATTGTATTTTTTCACCTGGGTCTCTCTCCGCCTGCAGCTTACCCGAGTGGACTACAGGTTGTTAAAAGATCTATTGGAAATATTAACACAACGATTGCACCTCTATTACTAAGACAGACGTGTCTTTACCGAGTCACTTAAACATTCAAGTCAACTTGCATCAAACGCATGAAATATTAATGCTTCTAAACCGTGCGCTTTCCTTTTTAACTTTCAAGTCAATATGCGTCAAATGCATGCAATATTGATCGCTTCCAAATCGTGCGCTTTCACGTTCAACGTTCAACGTTTCAAGTTCAATGACGACCTCCGTGGTCGAGTGGCTTTGTACACCGGTTTCCAAGGTGTCGCCATCTCTGAGGTCCCGGGTTCGATCCCCGGTTGGGTCAATTTAGAATACGAACTTTTCTATATTGGCTCAGGTCTGGGTGTTTGTGATACCACTGTTGTCTTCGATTTCCATAACACAAGTGCTTTAGCTACTTACTTTGGAATCGAAGCAATGTATGTTGTCAAATATAAAAAAAAAAAATTAAACTTTCTGCCATACAAATTTGTCGTTTCTTGAGAAGATAGGACATGCCTCTTTTAAAAGCGCAAGGGCAAAGCGATAGCGCACGGTCAGCGTGCGCTCTTAAATTCCTTCAGGCATGCGTCAGAAGTAAGTGAAAGGGAACGGGGAAGCGCCCGTATGAAACCCTTATAGCCGTATAATGGAGACTTGACAAAGTTACCAGACTGAATTGACTAATTGTGCAAAATGTTTTATTATTTATGAACACGTTTCGGAGCGGCTAATTTAGGAAAGGCTTTTCATCTCTAAATCTTGAACAGTCATCTTGAAAATACTTCAGTGAGATATTTTTAATGAGTCTTCTGAAACTCTTTTAACATTGTCGTCATCACTTCAAAATATTGTTAAAACAGCTGTTTGTATGTTTATTATTATAAATGTTTAATGATATAGTAATTCCTGCTTAGTTTAGAAATATTGATACATAATGTAAAATAGGGGATCGACTATTCATTTTAGTGACGTCAGTGTTCATATACTTAGGAGTTGAGAGGCTACTTGTTGATTGCGTTCAATTTTCTGGCAATAAATATTTGACAACGTCAAATACTTTGTTCCGATTCCAAAGTAAGTAGCTAAAGCACTTGTGTTATGGAAATCAGAGACAATGGTAGTAACACAAACACCCAGACCTGAGTCAATATAGAAAAGTTCGTTTTCTAAATTGACCCAGCCGGGGGTGGAACCCGGGACCTCAGAGATGGCGACACCTTGAAAGCCGGCGTGCAGACCACTCTACCGCGGAGGTCGTCATTATTATTCAAAAGTATTATATGGTTTTTTCACTGACCTCCATATATTTCACACATTTTTTCAGGCCAGTGGGTTTTTAGCACAAATTCCTCAGCATTAAAAATAATGAAAACATTCTGGAAATCTAGATTGAATTGACTTTCCCTACATAACGCTACTCATATAACCCGTGCATTCAAAAAATATCTATTATCTGTGCCCGTGCTTATGTGACCCGGTGGGACATTGTATTGTATAGTACAGTGATAAAATGCTTTGTTTTTTGTTTAAGCCGTACTTTGGTCTTGTTAGATCTTAACTGTATAATTTTATTGAATTAATATTTATTAGTAACATAAAAATACGACCTTTCATAAATCTAGCATGAATGAGCTTGGGAACAGTTTTTTTAAATATATACATTTTAACTTAAAACATGATTTTTTTTGTAGCCCTTTCTACATACTTCACAATACATTTTTAAAGATTCGTAAAAAATACCACGCGCTAATTGTATTCGTGACATGCACTGATTAAGTAATCACTACCGTGGTGACAGACGGGTCCAGGTCCGATGACGTCATCGGACTCCATTTCTCGCAAGTCTTGTTCAGAAAGGACGCATGGCGCCGACTCGCGGATGCAAACGTCATAGTATTTTAAGCAGAATAATATTATTTATAATAACTTTGTAAATACTTATCGTATTGAAGTGAAATAATAGTATATGGTAAAAATGAACTATTTTTTTCATTGTACGAGTATTTACATCTTCTACAAACTGAAAATAAATAAATTAAGAAGTTTTCATACGAATGATAGACATGATGGAAATACGCGCTTAGGTGTAGCGTTCCATCGTACAGTAATAAAGTGCTTTGTCTTTTGTAAATTAAGCTGTGTACTTTGGTCTCGTTAGTGCTTAATTGTGCCGGCTTTGTTGCCACTTACCTACGAGCGGCTTATCTTAATCGCCGCCGGGCGAATGTGATGGGAATTGCCAAGAGGTTGTTTGTACGCTCACGTGTGATGTTCGCTGCGTACTTTCACACTACAGATTTGGTTTTAATTGATTTAGGAATGAATGGCAGGTATTTTCGGACTATTAATTTCTAGGTATAAGTAATAAGTTTTTGATAAATTTGTTGTGTCTGTATTTGTTGATAAGGTAACTGTTGACTGCTCTAAATTATTCGAGGTCTTGTTTCTTGACTGCTGAATAAACTCTGAATAGCTTATTCGACAAAAGCTTTGACAGTTTTGTTTTGTAAAATATGTCAACTGTGTCGGTTTTGATTTTGAAACAGACAGAGTTTTCAATCTGAAAAAAGTGTTCAATTTTACTAAAGAGTAGCGCGTATGGTTCAAGCCAGCGAGAATAAAACAAAGTAATTAATTATACTTTGTATTTATTACAAAACAAATACTGAAAAGAGATTCATGTAATACACTGAAAGATATCTTACCTAGGAGCCATTCCCATATATTTATTGTTACGTACGGGAAGTCATAAAATTTTTATGTGAACGGAGCGCTTGCATTGTATCCTAATTTCTTTGTTGTGGACTCGGAATATCAATCATGTTTGTATAAAATTTTTCAAAGTGAAATTAACAATCACATTTGAATATTTTATTGTATTTAAGGCATAAATTTTATTGTTCTAATAATATAATGCTGACCTAAAAATCTACAGAAAAAGACTTACCTTTTTAGGGTTCCGTACCAAAATGGTAAAAAGGAACCCTTATGGTGCGACTCAGTCTGTCTATCTGTCTGTCACAGCTGAATATCTCGAGTATACTAATGCTATCAACTTAAAATTTGGTATAGTTTAAGATGACGTTTGCCCAACTATTTTGCAATTTATTATTAGGCCGCATAGTTTTAGACTTTTGATGAAAAATGTATGAAAATACCGAATAATTATTGTGTTTTACACTGGAATTGTTGAAATGACTTATTATTGAATCATAAAGTGGAACTTGGACCATTGGACCTCTTCACTTTTCCCAAATAGGAACACGCACACTGATTCTACCAAACCCCAGTAAAAGCGACTAAGGCTCAATTTACACCGCAGTAGAATGGAATTGAAGCAAACTATGTACTGTAATTGTACATAGTATTAATTAGTCTTAATATCCATTGCGTAATTTAAAAACTAGATACGACTAGATAGTAGATACTGCGACTCGAGAATGCGCGCAAATTCCCCGGAAGACAGAGACCTCCTTTTTCGCTGGTATCTAGTTTGCAATGTACAATGGACATAATATAAGACTCAATTATTATGCTATGTACGATAAAAGTCGCTTCCATTCCGTTGCGCCGCAGTGTATATTGAGACGCGTGAAGCCCATAATAACGCACCCCTTTGCTGTGATTAGTCTGGAGACACAACGGTCGTTCAAGACTCTAAGCGGCTTAAATTCTAGATCTTAGCTACAATAACAAACCAGCTGTGTGTTTGAAGGCTTATAAGGTAAACAGCATACGAGTTTAAACGATATTTAAATCTTATTATAGACAACTATAGGACGTTTGTTCATTATGACACAACAGTGGTTTTGGTTTCGATTATTTTTAAGTAACAAAAATAGAAACTAGAATTACTATTTACTTTTAAATAATTTTGTTTTAACACGAAACCAAGAAAAAAGTTTTGTAGTTTAGTGGTTGATTTAACTATATTTATTTCATAAATAGAATAAACAGATTTATACCAATTTTAAGTTTAATGATAAAGTTGAAGAATTTATCCTGTGCACTATTACTATTTAAAAACTATGTTAGGCATTTTATAAAATGTGGCTTAATTGGTCGGCCTATAAGTTCAATTACGATAATACGAGACAGCTGTTATAATATTCAAGTCTTCATTAAATAGCTTTGCACTTAGATGCCGTGTCTACAGATAAATCTATGATTGCTTTATCTAAAACAACACCTGAATTAAAATTATACGCGCTGTAATCCGTAAAAAGTATTTTGTTTCTAATGAACTGTACGCGCGAATGTCTTAGAAGTCCCTTTTGCCGTTTCCGTAACTATTTTTCGTAACTCTTACGAAAACGGAAGTTTTTTTTCTCGTTTAATAACCGGTTATCAAATAAGAACATGTTTTTCTCTTTTGTAATTTTTGTATATTAATTTATAAGTTACAAAATTAATCATTTACTTATTTTAAAATTAGGTCCTTACCTATGAAATTGACGTTTTATATGGAGAATTTTTATCAAATTGCATTTTCCATACTATTGTAACAAAACTTTTATGTACAAATGTTTGAACATCAAGCTAACTTAAGCAATATAACTTAAGCGAAAAAAATTAGTTTCGGTTAAGTTACAACGGATAAGGTGGTCAGTTTCGCTAACAAAAAACGAGTCACTTTCAAGGTATTTTTTAATGCTAAAAAACAAAATAAATAGTCTTTAATTATGCTGATAGTTGACGGCTACGGTCATAATTTGGTGTAATACTCAGCAATTGATAAATCTTTTACATCACAGAAGTTATGAGCTTCTCTGTGTGTGAAAAAAAAACTCAAATTTCATAGATAAGGACCCAATATTAAAAACTTTTTCTATTCACAATATATTATAATTATTTTAAAATGGAATAAAAATAATAAGATATCATTTGAAGTTTACGTCCCAAAACTGTAACACCACATTTTGCTAGTTGCTTTATTATAAGGTTCCTTGAACATTGCAAACGATTCAATCTGGTGACTATTGCTTTGAAATAGGCAATAAAATAAAAACGGATTTCAATGCAGTTGTTAACCCTATAGTAATATGTAGTAGGTACCTACCTACTTCCCTATATTTTTCTCAGTTCTGTGATCAGAAACATAAATAGAAACAAATAAATTAATGACTGGCTGGTATAACTCGGCGTTAATAATAAGTCACGTTAATGAAGATTCCCGCGGGAACCCTACGTTACCCGGGATGAAACGCAGCGAAGCGCCATCTGCGTTTAATTTGCGACAAAACTGTGTTAATTATTTACCCAATACAATAGTTACTAAGACAACGGTCCCCCTTATTTATATGATACTGGCATAGTAACACCAAACACAATGTTATTCACTTCTGAGGTTTACGCGAGTACTAAACATTGAACATCGGGAAGATCAAAGTCAATAATAAAACCAAACTAAAAATAGCTCCTTTGGAGCTATTGTGATTGTTTTGGATGATATAAATGATTTTATTATTATTATTAATTGCCCTAAAATAGGATTAGGTATCAGTATAAGACGTTAAAAAGGGTTAAATAAATTAAATGGGTATTTGAGTGGATACGATCAAAAAAGAAAAAGATATGATAACAGTAACATCTATGAAACTATATGTCAATTTCTTGATGACTATCGCGGAAAAAGTAAAGTATAAAAACATGTAATGGTCTGATAAGCGACTACTAACTATAAATATTGAATGCTGCTATCGACGGTCGCGTGGTATGAAAAGCATGGTAAAGATAATATCATTGATTTGAAACTTGAAATCGGAATATGGATTTGTACATAATTCCTTAAAAAGTATTTTTGTGTGGTTACATTATGAGCCTAATTATAAGATGCTATTCATAATAAAGTAACAAATTATTTCACTAATAACAAATTCTAAGAAGCTCTTCATCAAATACGTAGAATTACTCAACATTCGCTTACATCATAGGAATGAAAAAGCTAACCCTTTGACACTCATCAAAACCTGCGTCGATTGGGGATCGTGCCTCGAATCTCACATGAATTTTGGCATTTTGGATGTAACTTTTTTTCAATGTACTGTCAGCTTCAGAATAAAGTTAACACTTTTGTACCATGCAAATTATTGTGTTCTAATTAATATAGTAGCTTTGTAACTTATTAGACAAGCTTTAGAACAAAAAAATTAAGACGCTAGCTACATGATATACAACTGTTTAAGATAAATAGTATGTATGAAAGTATGTAAGAAATGATAGTATGTAAAAAAATATAAACGATTCAAAAGCGTTTAATTACTAAGTTTAATTGAATAAAGCTATTTTTGGCTTTGACTTTGACTATGGCGAAATAGAAGAATTTGTTATGTTTGTCAGTAATATTTTTTATAACTAGGGATAGTGAAGATCTCAGTTAAAAATGTTAAAATATTGTCATATATAATCATTCAATAATCATAATCAATCAAGTACCTAACTTACTTTATACCTATATATGTCAGGAAATGCCTTATCACCATTACCTATCAAAATTAAGTATTACATAATATTATTGTCATAATAAGACTTTGTATTTACTTAATATTTTAATTCTGTTTTCGAAATGAAAATACAGTATTTAGTGTTTCCCTAAATAAGTGACGTTCCTTAGAATATGAAACATCAAAGAAGCCTCGTATGAAGGATTGAAGAAAAATTCTTCTCATTAGAAATTGCAAATATTTATAACATAGAAATGTTAAGATAACAAATTGTAGTAAATAAAACAGTTACAAAATAAATAAATAATGAGGCAACGCGTGAATGGAAAAGTGGCAATTTCTTTGGTCAGTTTGGCCATTCAAAGAGGCAATGCTGCCAATCATTTGGGTTACTTTCCTCAAACAGGCGATTTAGTTAAAATGTTTTATATAATACTAAATAAATGTTTTATTTTTAAAATGTGATTATTTGAAAAAAAAAAAATAAACAAATGAATATAAAAATTATAAAGAAATGTTACATAAAGAAGTTAACCCTTGCCATATTTATGTTATCCTGATACGTTGGTGACGTATTACGAAGAAAAGAAATAAAACAAAAATAATACTTTAATAAATAAATAAATAAATAGATAAAATAATCAAGGTCTAATCTTTTATAGAAGATTACAAATACATCTAAACAAGATATTTGAATAATTTTTCTGTGGATTAGGTACCAAAATACCAAAAATTTTACACAACTTACTAGTCTTATCAAAGTTTGTTAGTTTTTTAAGTAAGTTGTTTTTTTTTTAAATTTCGATAAATTCAAGAAGGACAAACCAGTGTCAAATTTTTAATAATTAGATGGTAAACAACCTGATTAAGCTTAAACAAATTTGAATCAGTCTTAATCAGTTACTACATGAATTAATAACAATAGTTATAATTTTCCATTCTTGAATATTTTCAAATACTTGCATATTAAATAGACCAATATAGAATTAAGTTAGTAATACATTCGGTATATTGGGTAAAAACGTTTTTGTAGTAAATTCTTTATAATTTGAATGAGTCAAATAACTTTTAATACAGAAATTTAATGACTTACCGACAGTATCCTTAAAGCAAATCACAACATGGAAGACAAGTCCAAAGTGTATATAGAACAAAAGTTTCCCAAACATTATTCAAATCACATTGCAAAGCCAAATCTGAGAGTTCACTATTTTTGTGGCATCGTGAGTCGTAGCAGTTATTCGTAGGCGATACGAAGTTCGTAGCGAAGTTGTGAGGCGTAGCCCGCAGCGTAGCGCTACGTTCGGCTAGGCGCGTCTCCGCGGCGCGACTAGCTCGCGTTGAATTTCTCTTCGCAACTTTGAGCAGTGCACATGCGCTTATCTGATTTACCTACTTTGATGTGTAAACTTTTACTTGTTTACCTTGTTTCTTGATAGGCGTGGGAAACGCGTACTCTTTGCAGATGATAATAATATGTCAGTAATATTCCCGTGCTGCAACGAGCAAGCCTTAAAATCAAAGCTTACTATAATAATATAATATCTAACTGGCTTAGTGACCATAATTTGCTAGTAAATTTTTAGAAAACAAAACTTATACAGGTTCCGTACCCAAAGGGTAAAAAGGATTACTAAGACTCTGCTGTCCGTCCGTCCGTCTGTCTGTCTCTCTGTCCGTCTGTCAGCAGGCTGTATTGGCTTAGTGACCATAATTTGCTAGTAAATTTTTCGAAAACAAAACTTATACAGGTTCCGTACCCAAAGGGTAAAAAGGATTACTAAGACTCTGCTGTCCGTCCGTCTGTCTGTCTGTCTCTCTGTCCGTCTGTCAGCAGGCTGTATCCCATGAGCCGTGATAGTTAGACAGTCGAAATTTTCACAGATGATGTATTTCTGTTGCTGCTATAACAACAAATACAAAAAACAGAATAAAATAAATATTTAAAGGGGCTTCCATATAAAAAACGTGATTTTTTTCCCTCGATATTGATAACGGCAACAGGTAGACGCTTGAAGTATGCAAAAATATTTAGTTATATATTCACTTTAAAAAGAAATAATTAAATTAAAATAAATCAAATATTTAAGGGGGGCTCCCCCCTTAAACTTACATTTATAATTTTTTTTTCCGTTTTTATAGATAGTGGTACTTGGCCGGTTTTATGGGAATTTTCTGTTGTATGTATAAATTATAATATCTGTAAAACATGTTGCAATAAATGATGGTTATGATTAAAGTTGAAGTAACACTATTAATTTGAAGTTGTCTGATATTGAATAAAGTCTCGTGGTTCACTTGTTTGGGATTATGGATTTTCTAGGCAAAGTAGATATACTGGTTGTACACGCGTATTATTTATGTATGAAATTGTCTGTGTGTTTACTTAACTTATATTATTTTACTTAGAACATAAATATGAATAGTAAAAACTAAAATATTACTGGGAAAACCAATATTTTAATTGAGCTGGGTTTGAGGAGAAGATAATTAGGTTATTCATTAGTTTCTCAAACAAATATAGCTTTACTAATTAACCGCAAAAAAGAAGTATGTGGAACTGCCAAGAGTACACAAGTTTCTCATCCAAAAGGTTCCGTACAATATATTCATTGAGTATTTTGGGCAATTGCGGCTGCGTTGTGATTGGAAGACGCCTGTGTAAGTATACAATGCATGATCATCAGTCAGTTTTTAATGACCCCACTGCTGCGGCACAGGTTTTCCTTATGGGTGGATAAGGAGGATGGGCCATGCCCACCACGCGGGCCCAATGCGGATTGGTGGGTGGTTCCGACTGCAAATGCAGCCGGGACCAACGGCTTAACGTGCCTTCCGAATCACAGAGGAGCTCGAGATAATAAATTTTTGGTTACCCATCCCATCAACGACCCTTGCGACAGTTGCTTAACCTCCGCTTTATGTTAGATACGAATCCCTAATTTCATCAATGAAACCTATCGGTCTTATTTTGCCAGATTTGTATTTTGTACGTTTTCCTTTCATCAAAGTGATTATATTAGCCGAAATTCAAATGCGGCAAATGTAGGCGGTAAATTAATTTCGTTTAAATTTTTTCAACTTCGAATATTCAAAGAAAAACGTAGCTAAGTATCTCTGATTACATTTACAAGCTTGTGTTGTGTTCGCATTATAATTTTAATGAACATAGAAAACATTTTTTGTTGAATATAACAAGGTAGGGTTCTCATCTAGTCCTTCGCAAGTAGGTACAGAAATTAAAGGATACTTTATTTGGTTTACTCTGTAAATTTTAACTAGGCAAGTTACAAAAATATAATGAGGTGCAATAAATGTTAAGAAGAACATTATATAGCTTGAGATAAATAATATTAGAAAAAATCGACTCACCCGTAGCACCTCAGACCGTCCCGTCCAGTTTGAGGTGCTACGGGTGAGTCGATTTTTTCTAGTATTTTTTCTAATATTATTTATCTTAATATAAAAATAGCGAAAAAATTAATGCAAAAAATCTAAATTTAATAATTATATAGCTTGATCTGCTTTCGGAATGTATAAATAATATTCAATGAATATATTTTTTCTGCAAAGTAAGATGTCTAAATTGCCGTGTATTGTCATCACACCACTGGACCACACCACTTGGGTGTAGTTTACAATGTTTTCTAGGTAACCACACCACCGTAGTGAAGTCTAATTCTAAACTTACATTTATCGATTTCAATTAATTATCATTCGTAAGAAAACGACATGATATGTTACACATCACTAGTCGGCAGTGGTGTGGTCCAGTGGTGTGGTTGACAACACCCCGAAATTGCCCCGTAATGTTTGAAAGTAGGTACATTTTTTTACACTTCTAGCAAGTGTAAAAAAAAATACTGAGGGACATAACACTTCTAACAGGTTAAAGTGCTTTAAGCTCACGTTCATCCCAATGCAATTACAAGATACCTCTATTGCAATTTTCATGAATATTATACTCAATCCAAACTCAATTTAAAGGCGATGTGGAGATTCACTGTATCTTCTTAGTAAAGCAATCATCTCAATTTAATAATGTAGCTAAGTTTATCACTTTATCACTCAATATAATATTTGGTAGGTACTCGTATTTTCATGTGGTTTTCATAAAACTAAGATACTATTGAAAAAACGCTTCACTAAGTTCTTCATAAAAAGCAATGAATAATAAGCTTCGATGAAACCGGGGACGCAACCCATTTTTCATTCATCTAGTGTCAATTGTACTTTTCAGTAAAACTTTGTCAGGCGCAAAGCCAGATAAAAATGCCTTTGAAAATGTTTCAAATTTTGGTTTTCTAAAGTCATGACTGTTTATAACTTCGTCCACTCTTTTAACTTTGTTAAAGATATAGATAAAATAAAACTAGATTCAGTAGAAATGTTGCCTTCTCTGTTTAATGAAAAAATTAACTCTTATCTATTATTTTGTTTTGCTTCTTTCTTTCTTTTCAATGTTTATGAGTATTACATATTTTTGTTAAATATCAAAAGAACAGAAGTAATATTTATACAACGTGTTGTTTTAAATTATCTCTTTAACTAAGCATGTAAATTATTTGTAAATCCGATTCTTTCCTAAATCCTTTATTTCGATCGTTTCTTAAGTAAATAATATAAAAATTACTCTGATTAATCCCTAAGATATTCGGCACATAGTCGTAGACTTCTTAGTGTAAAGCAACATTTAATTCAATACACCGTTATTTCACTCCGTGAGCCAGTTGGAGCACATATATCGATGTTTTCATTAATCTTCATACGTGCCTGTGTGTAGTGCTTTTCAATCCGACGTCGACGCTATGTGTTAGATAAATGTATCTATAATTTCAAATACACCCTACAGACCGTTTCGCTTTTGAAGAGGAATATCGTGTCTTATATTGAGCCTGAAAAAATTTATCAAATAGACTGGCCATTGGACTTTTTATATTTAAACCGGCTTACCATTTTTGAATAAAATATTCGATACAAATTATTTGCACGGTTCAAATAGAAGGTACAGGTGTAAACCACCAAATGCTTTTGGGCTATTTCACCCGTAGCGGAATTAAGCTAATGGATTAAGCCTCAAAGATAAATCGGAATTGTTCAATGTAATTTGTAATGTAACATGTTTGCGGGTGCTTACTTAGGGTTCCCTTTTGTGTGTTTTCGAAAACAAACTAAGTCCTTTGTGTGAGTCGTCCTCACGGCCCCACGGCGGTTTTCTTATCAGGTCGGGCCCTCACATCTGTGGACGTAGGTACGCAAAGGGTAAACAGTGCAAAAATCATTATATTTCCGCTGTGAATGGAAGTTGTTAAAGGCCGGCTGTTCTTATAATACGCATATTTTATTTTTGCAGTCCCATACTGCATCCTTTCAGAGGCACCTTTTCAAATATAGCTCGTGGAAACAGCGGCCTGTTTGCACACCGCTCGCTATTTTCCTCATATCCAATGTAGTTTTCAGTTTAAATTCATAGTGCAGCTTTTAAACTTGGTTGAGTTTGAATGTTTTCAGAACTTCGCCAAATGAGCGCTTAGTTGCTGCTGTAATGTTTCAAACGCTTGCTGACTAATAAAAACTCACAATTGGCTTTTTACGGGCTTTTGTTGTGTGATATAGGGTTAGCCATGCCACTTAGCTTATTTTAAACGTATGCATAGTGCAAAATATTCTTTAAATAGTTATTCTACGGGTTGTAAACTTTGCACCTGCTACGTACTAGATTTGTGTTGATAAATGAATTAATGAACGGTCAAAGCTAAAACAAGTCACAAAAATTAACTTCAAAGACATCAATAATTCCTCTTCACTCAGTTAAAATCTTAAAGGTAGAACCTGCCAGACCTGATGATAAGCGAGTAAATTATATTGCAACTTATACTTAAGTTGACAATTAGTAGAGTTTTGTGCTAATTGGGTCAAATAAATTAAAATATTTCTATAACAACAAAAGTTATTTTGGGAAATGTATAAGATGATCAAAACATCTAAAAACAAACGACCCAGAAAAGGTTTTCTTAGATTGCACATTAACCCTACGGCAAAATAAAACGTAACGCAAAGTGGAGTAGTTTCTTCATACTGAGACACTAATGATCTGAGTAAGGCTTTTTTTTTACTTGAAAAAATAGCCATAGAAAGCTCAACAATATCCACACTGTTTACTATCTTGCTGTCATTTGGCAACCCATTTAATTTATTTCTTTCAATTTATTGTGAAGTGATCACATCGATAAAATTTGTGACAACGCAGTTTGCTTGCAAATATAAAAATGAAGTAGTAAACTATTCGTATTTTAAGAGTGCCACGTAAAAATATCTTAATTTTGAAGTAATGATAGAACGATAATAGTAAATAACAAAATAATTGCATATTTATTGTCAATTCATAAATTACCTTTTAACGGTTTGCCAATTTAACCAATTAAACATAATGTTTGAAGACAAAACATATTTTTGTTACTATTTTTTTGTATTGTGCTTAGCAATTATTATTGATTTAAAAATATGTTTCTTTTAAATATTAAATTGGAAAATCTAGAATTAGTTCGAGAAAGCAAGAGCAATAAGACGTGCGATATATCATGTTTTCAATCTGTTTTGTTTGGACCATTCATCTTATGTACCTTACTTGGCAAGAGTAAAATTGTATTTGCACTTCGTAGAAAATGAATGACGTTATGTACATCCACTATAATAGGTACTTAGAGAAACATTTAATAGTCCACATGAACAATGATACAATTCTGAAATTCGGACTGTATGGAACATTTGTATATATTAGGTATTTCTATTGTTTCACCACCAAACCATCTATAAAATCGCAACTGATACAAATCAATCTAGTCTATCACTCATTAAATGACTATAAAGAACGCAAACAAGTCAACGTAGATATTTAATTGCAAAACCAATTTTACATAAGAAGCCTTTTACCACGTGAAGTAAAATCACGAGGAGCGTTTATTAATATTTCTAATAGACCTTATTGTTTTACTGTTCAACAATTACAATGTTACTTACACCATTTCATTTAGCGCTGAAAATCGTCTAGACAAGTGAGCGTTCGTAGTAAAATCTAATAAACGATATGGTCGAGTGCACGTGGCGACAATGCGATGCTAGCCTCAGTATAAATAAGAATACAGTATTATTATCTTCATACAAACTGGCCGAATACTCGGCGACATAATGACGCGCTGAGGAAACTTCGTCGGCATATTAGTCGTTCGCGAGTGCGTTATATACATAATTTATTTATTTACTTATAAGACACACCAACAGAGTACACAAAAAACATTACTTATCATGAAGTTGAACATATTAAATCCTGATGTGTACACCTATAACAGGCATGTACAGCATTCACAATTACAAAATCACTATCAACAAATAGTTAATAATTAAAAAGAAAATAACAATAAAAAAATAATACTCAAAAACTAAAATAAAATAAATAAATAATAATAATAATAAAAAGACACAAAATACACAGGAAACAAGTATAACTTACACATTTAACAGTAACACAAAAACAATAAATGTAACAATAATATTAAGTACAAGTATTTAAGAATGCTTAGCAAATGAGTCCAGTATTTTTATAATAATTATTTGTATGGTGTTCGACGCACCCACGCATTTATTCACATAGTTCCATAACTATATTATCAACTTAATTTTTTAGTTATGTTCAAATCTATACGTAGGTACTTATTTTATAAATAAAAATATTATTTGCTGCCTGACTCACTGACTCCTTCACCATTGCACCAGTTCAAATGCTGGTAGGCTGAATCCACTGATATACAGGGTGCCTGCACATACAGATATACAGGGTGTTAATGAATAAAACCTAAAATGGGGAAACTGTTTCTTCGGACCATCAAACTGAACAACTTTTACTACGAGACCGACTCCGAAAAAATACAGTTGGTTTTAGAATGTTCTGCTCTTTCTAGAGGTATTATTTAAATATTTTTATCGTTCAAAAAAGTTCTATACGTCTCAGATTTTTGCAAAGCTTCAAGGGACTATAAACATGAGTATATGGTTATAATTTGAACTGGATACCTCCACGCGTTCCTGAGATAAAGTGTCTTGACAGACCGACGGACCAACCAATACATAAACTCACTTCCTAAGTATTCTTAAGATTGTGTTATTTGGTTTTTAAATTAACGCATAGGCATTGATTATTTACAATTAGTGTATATTGTTATAGTAATTTAAAAAGCAATCTTATACACCAATATATTCAAATTTAATTTACATTAATATGTCACTTACGTCAATTTAACACAGAGGTTAGAGATATATATTTTTTGTAGTACAAGAAAAGAAATTTTGGACATAAACGTATGAGACACGCATATTTTTAAATATGAGGGTTTGAGCAATTTAATGTACACTAACTGATAGCAATTAATGACAAAACTATGTAAACAACGCAAGTCCTTGAAAAGTTATCAGGTTTTTTTATATCAAAAAACTTTATTTGCTCGCCCTGAAAAACTGGAATCGGGGGGAAGTAAATTTGTCTAAATAAAGCCAGTAATAGTATCGTTAAACTCAAGAGTCGTAGGTCATTCTTTCTAGGACAAGGGCAAGTTAAATTCTGTTGCTTATTTATTCTGTGCTCCTATATGGTTGCACGGATGCCAAATATTCATTTAATTTAGCGACCGGCAGCGGTTCTCGTTCCAACATTAGTGTTGGCTTCACGTGACGCCATCGGATAATCGACACATGGTTCATTATAATAACAATAATAATTGAGGTATATTGTGAAATCAATGTAGATTATTTTGCTGAACTTGCAAGACTATCGTAAAGTATGGCAGCCATTGCACAGTCAATCCAGACCGTCAATCTGATCAAGACCGCGGATCGCAGCAGATTGATGGAATTTGATGCGGTTTATAGACGGTCAATCCAGCGTGATCTGATCAAAATCAGATCGCAGTAGATTGTCAATCTACCACAGTAGATTGTCAATCTACCACAATAGATTGAGGTAGATAAATGGATCTTGGCAAGATTGCCAACTTTTTTTTTCATCAAATGTCGCGTGATATTGAATTGCAGTAGATTATGGTAGATTGATGGATTTTGGTTTGCTTGGCTGTGGTTGTCAGTCCACTGTTAGAAACCGTCAGATGAACACGCGTTGCGTGCACTCTTGATCACAAAATGGATTTAAATAAGAATAAAGCTTGTGCAGAAATAATTATTAACATAGGATACTTTTTATTTTATTTTTAATTAGTAACATAAGATACTTGTAAACGCGGTAAAATGTTCCCTAGAAATTTTCGAATGTCCACGCGGACAAAGTTGCGGGCGGAAGCTAATTAAAAATAAATATGGCATATATTTTAACATAAATTTCCCAAAAATAGGTACTATATTTTTTGCAATGTTTAAAAAAACTATTTTACCTCGAAAAAAAGATGCCAACGCTAAGCCTGACTGACATAGATTGACAATCCAGCATGATCCGATCACAATCCCTTGAACGTGATCAATGATCCAGATTGACAAAGATTGACAGATTGCGAACAAGTTACACAGTCAATCTCTGTCAGTCTCTGACGGTCTGGACTGAGTGTGTAATGTTTGGATGGTCGCTATAGAAGGATTGTATTCTTCAATTATGCAATCTTATATGCAATTCAATCCAATGTCTTGATTTTTATAAATGATGCTGAATCATCATGTGGACTTCAAATTCACTTATTCTTTATATCTTTCCGAACACTTTCTTTTTGATATGAACATAGGATATATAAATAGGGTATACAAATATAAGTAATAAACATGATAGATTTTAGGTCAGTAGATATCGAAAATAAACTTAACTATCGGAGCCGACCGACGTGGACACGGCAGTATGTTTGCTTTTAATTATTCTGCTTGATGGAAACACGATATAACACAACTCCCTGCAAATCATACGCTTGCGCTACAAATGTATTGAACGCAGAAACTCAACTTATAAAATTTAATAAGAGGATAATTCTTCACATTCCATGAGTTATATCCATGGGTTAGCTTTCTAATAAATGCTATCTATAGCATCCATTATTGTTTATCTTTAGACAATCCAATATCTATATTAATTTCAACCTAGAAAACATAACCCATGGATCTGATGCATGAACTCATGGATATGAATAATGAACTGCCAAGGCAGTTTGAGCCATTTATTCAATTAACGAACATTAAAATTTGTACTTCAAAAGTCAGATAAAGATCCCTCAACATGCGAAACGTGGTGCAATAAATTTTAGTCCTAATACCTGTGTATTCCTCATTTTTTATTATCGTGTTTTATTTTCACTTGTATTAGTTTTACTGGAATTTTCTTCTGATTCATATTTAATTTAGCGCGGAGTTAAAGGTGAGATCTTTGTTTCAAAATAGTTTTGTGTTAACAGTATGCAAAATGTCTAACAAATAATTAATACATTATAATTTATTCAAGTTCAAACATTGCATCTCATTGATATGGAAATGGGTACTGGTTAATTATTTATATAGCGTAAGCACCCGTTTGATGTGATGTAGCCATATTTATCCATGTATCAATATTTGTTCCACGCCGACGTTAGAGGTAATCCAGTCTCGATGATGAAAAGGTCATAGAGTTTATGATGTTGTAATCGTACCTTAAGTAAACTTACTTAATTAAACAGATTTCAATGCGACAAAAATATTTAACTAGTAGCTTTGGACTTGGAACAAGGAATACGTATAGTTTTATTGAAAAAGGAATAAAACCATCCGTATTTAATCAAACTCTATGTAATTTCTTATGGGTTAACGCGAGTACTTAATTAATAATTTGTTCAAAGCAGAAGAAAATCTATTGTCGAATAATACATATTCTTTTGACACACATTTGATTGGTCAAATCTTTGATCCGTGATCATTTTCTCATAAATTATTTACTTTTCATATTTATACCAGGTATTTCTTCCGCATATAAATAATTTGCTATTCATTACAATATATCTGAGTAATTCTCAATTATTAATAAGACACAACAGCTTGGCTTAACGTTGTCAAAATGTCAACGCACTCCACAAGCGTCAGGATAATCTAGGATTATACTGCTAATGTGAGTATTAACTGTATTACCCGGGACAAAGATTGTCTTTATGGATTGAGGAACATTTACTTATTTCAGTGATTTGATATTTGAATTATAATCTGTATTTTCTCGGAAGGAAATGTGATTTAACAATCAATATCAATTGTTTCTTCAAACATTCCTTTGTTTCAAAGCAAATATCAAAACATAATAATTTGTGACATTTATATGTCTAAGCTATTTGTCATTATTTGTTTCTTACATAATGTTCGCTTTTTTCGAAATTGCTGTACAGTGTAATAATCTATTTCTGAGGTTCTTAATACATCCAGCATAATATAAGTACTTAGTTAAATAAAAATATACCTATATTTAATAAAAAGTGAAGATACTACTTTTGATTCTTACTTTCTAAGAGTGGGTATAATCTTTAAAAGGTATTTCGTTTTTGTCTTTAAGCTATTGAAATTTTAAATTTTAGGTTTTCACAATGCCTAAAATATTTTTTGTAGTCTAGTAATAATTATCTTGTCTTTTAGCTGTAATACAAAATGATATTAAAGTAATTAAACAAAACACTACACCATATTATTGTTATAACATGGTGAATCTTCAGTAAATATGTTTGAAGAGTTAAATAATGCTATTAAAGATCGGCAGAAGAGAAAATATCTGACTGCTCTGCATGAATAAGAAGTTGATTTTCGGCAAAAAAATGTAGATATTCATAGCCGTTTGACCCTTCTGTACTACTTTTTGGGTCAACAAGCCTCAGGGGCACACCATAGCCCGTTTTGTTCATACTCGGTTAAAAACGACTTTCTTTCTGATCCAGTGTGCGATAACAGAATTGGTACGCGCTTATCTCGCGCCGAAAATGAATTCGGCAGCGTCGAGTTTGCCATGTTTACCCTGCTGCCACTCTTGAAGAGACTCCTTGAATTTAAATCTGTACTTGACGTTAAAAAGAATCGCAACAAAGGAGATGAAGTTTTTGCGAAAAAATTGGTAGGTATTTAATTTTAATAACCTTTACTACAAAAAAAAAATAACGTTTTACCTACTTGCAAAATAAATTACAAGAAAAGCTTTCAATAAGTCAAGTTGGACTATCGAAGTTCGTCGTTAAACATAGGTACTTGGTAAGTTTCCTTTTGAAAGGCTTTCTTGAATAAATAAAATGAACCAGGGCAGAATAAATCTTGGTTAACCTGTAAACTTTTAATAGAATAAGTAAACGAACATGGACGTAGGAAGAAGGGGGGGAATAGTCAATGATCTTAACATTTTTTAGACCTTTACATAAAAGATCTAAATTTTTCGTACATTAAGTGTTAACTCAAATTCGATTGAATGAGCTATTTTGAGATCATACTTGAGATGCTCTTCATTTAGGAACTCCATCTTAGGTATGATCTCAAGATAGTTCTTAACTTTGAGAGAGGTTTATAAATACGGGCCTAAGAGACCACTGAAAGTAGGGTTACCAGGTGGCCGGGACCCACCGGGACTTAGGTCCTGGAATTGATAAAAAAGACCCGGAATTTTCGATTATGAGCCCCCGTACAGCCGCCCTAGCATGACCACCGAATCGATATAGCGTTTTATAAAAGAAATAAATTGCTAAATCATATCACGCTTTTGCGGTCATGCTAGGGCGGATGAAGTTGATTCAGGTGCTCTTTTTGACATATTTTTTTTTTTCCCTTTCAAAACCTCCAATTCCGCTGTAGTACCCCACACGCCCGTGTAAACGAAAGATGTAAATTTGATCCAAGCTACTTGAAGCTAACCGTGTCAAACGGATTGAAGTTTTGCTCTGTTGAAGTAATACTGTCACATACATTAACTGTTTGATAGTGAATAATATATGGACCATCAATAGAGACGTATTTGAAAAATGTGTTTTCGATGTAAGTTTCTTGTGCATGAAATTCACTTATACCTTAAATATCTGCACCTTGAAGCCAAACGTCAGTCAAATATCATAAATTTTATTACATCTTTTGTTATAATAAAAGCTTTTTTAATTTTAGTTACATAAAATTAGAAATTGAAGCAATTGATGGTACCTACTCAGACGCCCCTCTTAGACTAAAAGCCTCTTAGAGTATAATAATACAAAAACTTATATCGTAGATTAGGAAAGTAATATGAGATTTTAGTCGAATATCGCTTTTTATCGAGAAACATTGTAAATTTTTAGTTGCAAACCTAATTTCAATGAGGTGATTCAATTTTAAAAGCGATTGTTGATAAAAAGCGCTAGTCGACTAAAATCGACCAGGCAGTCGCTTGGAAAATCAACCTGTGTAAATCCCACATAATATTTGGATAGGTACCCAACAGATGTTAGTAATAATCTTGAAAATTCATTAGGCACTAACCTCAGGCGATAGTCAAACACTATTGATAAGGGTTGAGAATTTAATATCGCACCAATGAAATTAATTTGCGATCTACTTGGTTTAATTTAAGCTTACCTGATTTGGTGATTCATTGAGTAGAATTGTGTACACGCTTTTTGTTGTAGCGAAATTAAAGCAATAGATTAGAAGTCTGGCAATCTTGCGTGGCCATATTAGATTGGGTGAAGTAAATTTGCTCCATGTCCGAATGAGTTGATCCTATGGGACGTAGGCCGCGAAGCTTTTAGCTTTCATTAAAAAAGGAAAACCTCGCTTTCACTACGTCACGCCATAGCAAATTGCTTACCATGTTTATTTACTTACGTTAAATGTTATTTACGAGACTGTCCTTTTCAAGCTGATTGAATCTTTGTCTTTACCTTGAGATAAAGATAATACAATAGTAAAGTATTTTGAAACATGAATATACATGAATATATAAAAATATTTTATCAATAAGTCGTTGTTTCATAAAATACCGTTGGTGAACACACCAATTTTAAACTTTATTTATAAAGAGAATGAACAACACCATGTTCATTCTCTTTATAAATAAAGTTTAGTGAGAGTTGCAATATTCACAATCAGACTTTTAAAAGGGCAATTTATAACAATGTCCAGTGTCCATTATCTATAGGTACAGTTTTGGAGACACGCTGTAAAAATAACAAACAAATAACTTTCCATTGATGCTAAAATAGTTCTGATAGGCTTTAATTACAGGTTTTAACTGTCGATGTCGATCTAAGGTAATAGTATGACGTGCGACTAAGTGGAGGTAATAAATCGGTGCGGGTGACACCGCCCGACGGATCGTGTCGCGTTTAGGGATGGGCAATGGAACATGTAAAAAAATAATTTATTGAACGGGTATATAAAATATTGTTATTATTATCTAAAAGCTTATTTTAGAAACCTCAAAAAATTACTTATAATCAAAAACAAAATAGTTACATTTACATATAACAAGTAAGCGAGACAATGAGATTAACGAAAATCATGTCTCAGTGATTACCGTGGTATATGTTACTCGGCCTAGTGCAAAAAATGTCACAACGCCGTTTTATTTGACTGAGCGAGCGCGAAGCGCGAGCGAATCGTCTCCATTTCAACTTGGGCAAAAATGCTTTCGTATGTCTGTCCGGCTGTCCGTCTATTTTCCTCTACGGGTCGCGTTTCTCAACCGATTCCCGTGAAATTTTTTGAGCAGGTGCCGTTTATAGTTGCGGCGGTGATAGAAAACAGGAGATAATATAGATACACAATTATAAAAGTGGATTCATGAGAGCTTTTGTAACTTAAATATTGATTGCTTCAATAAAAACTAATTAAACTAAATCTAATCAAACTAATCGAATTTTATGAAACTAAATAAAAACAACTGAACAACATTAAAACTAAAAGATGTCTTATATTTGGGTCGAAGTGTTTGTAAATATGGGTATTTAACGGTGTCGTTCGAACCCCATCACTAGTCGCGTGTCCGATTGCAGCCTGTCACTATACGCACTGCCGACTCGGATATTATGGACACGATTGTGTTATTATTCGTTTAATCAATATAGATCGAATCGTTTTCATGAGTCAATGCTTTTGGATGACGTGCCTGTTAATCGATTTGTGGAATGATTGATTTAGATATTATGCGTTTAGATCGTCAATGAATGTGAGTAATTTTACAAACACCGAACAATAATTGAGTAATTGTTAGTAAGATCTGTCAATATTATACACACTTCCTAAAACGAAAATGCTATGAGAGTGGTTTTCAATCGCTATAGATAGGTACCTTATCATTATTGACCCATTTAATAAATATGTAAATAAATATTTGACAACATCACATACATTGTTCCGATTCCAAAGTAAGTAGCTAAAGTACTTGTGTTATGGAAATCAGAGACAACGGTGGCATCACAAACACCCGGACCTGAGCCAATATAGAAAAGTTCGTTTTCTAAATTGACCCAACCGGGGATCGAACGCGGGACCTCAGAGATGGCGACACCTTGAAACCCGGTGTATAAAGCCACTCGACCACGGAGGTCTCTTGTATCCTACCTATATCAAAATACACATCAATCGACATAATGTAATGCCATACATTTCTTTACCCGGTAAATAGTTTCATGAGTTAAGTTAAGTCTCTTTGACGACAAAGGCGTCCTGATTATCTGATTCATCGTTTTTGAGAAAACAGAAAATGAATATCGTATTTTTGCTCACCACGGAAACAAAATCTTCACATCTTAGCGATAAAGTGATGATGATGATTGATGATGTCATTAATTTTGCTTTTCCTTTTTATTGTTATGATTACAACAATAAAGAAATTAAGTAAATAATAAATAAATAAACTAGAAAAAAACTCGTGACTCGGTAGCTCAGTTGGAAGAGCATTGCACCGGACTTCCAAAGGTTGCGGGTTCAATTCCCGCCTGAGAATATGATCTGGTGCGAGTCGATTTTTTTGTATTATTTAGTTTTGTATAAAATTACTTCAATTAAACTATCTATTATTATTTTATATTCAATGATTCTAAATGTCAATCAAGTAATGAGATTTTTCGAGTTAAGGTGGATATCCCACCAAAAGTGACGCTCTCGGAGGTTTTTTTAACATGTTTTTAATAGGTTGCTTTCTTGTTCATTTATTTATTTGCTTATCCACAAATTTTGCAAACGATTTTATATTAGTTTCCCGATGATTTTTAAGAACCATAGTATTTATAAAAAAGTATCATTACATTCCCTCGTAGTCATTCGTAGAAATAGATAGCCAAAGTGTCAAAAACGGCTACTTTTAGCAGTTTTGCTATCTACTTTTAGAAATGACTACGAGAAATGTAATTATACCCTCTAGATATACGCTACTGTCAGTCTGGGTACTGCCTTAAATTAAATAAAATTAATCTTAAATAATGCCAAATTAATCGCTCCATTGATGTTATGAAATACGACCTGACGATGGCAACGTATTAATTCATCGAGAAATTTCACGTATAAAATGACGTCCATCCCACATTACAGCATAAATTCATCTCTCATTGGCAGCCACCGCACTATCAGCGAAATATCGAATATCCACATCGACACGTTTCCAGCATACAGATATACGTTACCAAAGCGCCCGGGCCACGCAAAGCGGCGAACGGCGAAGCAATGAGCGGATTATCTCTTCTTTGAGCGCACGACTCGCTCACCGCAAAGCGATTATAGATTAATTTACACCGCGAAAGTAAGCGTCTGAAAGCGTAGAGTTTTATGGTACATTACATAGTAGGATGAGTTTTACGTATATTGTCTCAATTGCACACTAGTAAGATTAGATATTGCGCGAGAGTGCGCGTGAATTCCCCGGAAGATGTGCGTCTTCCGGTTGGCACTTAATACCTAGGTACAATTATTAATCTATGATATCATAATTATAAATTAGCTTCGCTTCCAGACGCTTCTTGTCACCCGCGGTGTAAATTGAGCTATCCGCGGCATCACACGCCATGTGTGATCGCGCATCGCTTCGTCGTTCGCCGCTACGCGTGGCCAGGCCGTTAAATGGTATTATCGAGCCTTAACGATGGGGAGTTTGTGTGTAAACTATTGATTCACATAATCCTACAGCAAATTGTTTGAAACAAAAGCGGCTATGATTTGCAATAACTCGGCAATGTAGACTTTGAATACGATTAGTTTGACAAACACTGCAAAACATAGTTAGACTTTACATGTTTATTACTTACATATTTTCACTTAGGTGCTGGGAGCGGAATAATTGGTACTTAATTTTATTCAATATTTTGTTAACTGCGAACTTTCAAATACGGATATTTAGTTAATTAACAATAGTGTTAATTAACTAAATATCCGTATTTGAAAGTTAAAAAATTTTATGTATGGTTGAAGTTATCTTCAACCATACATTAAATTATGATTTAATTAAGAATGTTAAAATAGAAGAAATTATCGGAAACTTGGTCACTTAGATTTTAAAATCGAAAAAAAATCACATTGTATTAGTGTTGCTTTGCCTTATTTTATGTTAGGTACAGAAAGAATAAATAATAGAAATGCTAACAATGCAATATTTTTTAAATTGAAGTTAAAATAAAAGCATCACTCTTAAGTAATGAATTCATCAGTGCTGATTACTTAACTAGATAGGAGAGAAAATATGTAACCTACAAAAAATTCATGAGCCTCTCTCATTACACAGAATTTGCTCAACATATTAAAACTTTACGTGTGCCATACACATTTATAAAAGCACATCGTTCTAAACAACAAACATTTTTACTCGACGAAGCTGTAATTTGTCAACGGGAAAAAAGTGAAATGATTAATAACAGTTTTAAATGCAAAAACTTGCATCATTTACACCTAGGCGGGGAATTATTCAAATTTATTCATGAGCAACGGGAGTAGGTAATCGTCTCTAGAAACTGCATGAATAAATAGGAAGTTGTGTACAAATCACCGGGCGATACAGCGGATAAGGTTTTGCCGCAGCCGATTGTCGCAAATCCATGAAAATCTACTTTGGAAACAAAAACGTTGAACACTAAAATCACACAAATGATATTGTGAAAGAAAATAGGAAGTATATTATTTACACTTAAATTAAACATACCATATTATAAATGCCTTTACATACAGTGATACATAACTAGTAGTAATCTAATAGTAATGATCATGGTCTTATGCTTGTTACAAAACTTATATCTGGAATCTACATATGGAAATAAATACACATTAAATTTAATTTTACGTACCTAATAAGCTCCTAAATATTTTATGGAATATTTTAACCAATAGATAATATATTAATTAGTTAAAGTAGGGGCTCATAAGATGTAAATGGTAACACAAGATTAATAAATACACTTTTTTGATTTCTTTTAACATTAACATTGTTTGGACATTTTTTTACATTATTTCATAGGCCGACTAATGCAATAATGTGAAAATATTAAAAAATTTAAAAGTTTGAAATGTGGATCATGAAAACTGAACACGTTAGTAGCTAAATCACTAGACCGATTGCTATTTTGTTTTTGTATCTGAAAAATATAATATGATTGATATTTTACGGTGAAATATGATACGTATCAAAATAATAATAATGATTATTTTTAACACGCACACCTACTGTAGCTGAAATACTCGTCGAAATGAGAATTGTGTGACATCAAAAAATATTTTGATATCCTTTTTATTTTCGCCGAAATGCAGCCTTCGGTGAAATAGCGGTCGTATGGTCTAACAACGCGGTCCACTGGAAAACATTAACCCTTTCTTCGCCCCCAGAGACGTTTTATAACTTTTATCGGACGACGGTCATTTTAATAAATTCGACTTAGGTATATAACTAACACTTTATGGATTAAAACAATAAAATAAAATAACACACTTGTACTGTAGTTACATTAGCGTTGCTTACGTATATGACTGTGTATTAAAGTTTATGCAATAACTATATAATGTATGAATAGAATTCACATTAAATGGATATAAAATTTACTACTATTCGATAGGTATATCGTCGTTAATTCATTAACGCCCGAGCGGCCGAACGCGGCCGAGCAACAATAGAATATCTATTGTCTCATTTTCCGGGACTTGAAGGGTTAAATAGATTAAATTATGTTTTTGGCCGATTAATAATATTATAGAAAGTGCACCGCGTTTCGAGTAGAAAAGATTCCTTGTAAAAACACAAAAACAATTCTCGTGGAACATTGAGTATAAGTCGTCGAGTCGGCAATCTCGTAAAATCGGCTAATTTCGCCTTTCTTTCCTATTCGTTGGCTGGCACTGGTCTTGCTCTGTAAGCAAATTTTAATAACGCTTACAACCGCAACGGTGGCTATTTCGCGCCATTGAATCTTTTAGCATTTATTTGAACGTCTTATACTTCGGCCGAAAAAGCGGACTTGAATAAAATACGGCTTATAAATGAGAGTAAGAGGATTTTTTTGGTTTTTGAAACATACTGGCATAAAATCTGCGCCTATGTATCGACAATGGCAATCTTCTATATGATTTTACTTGTAGATAACATTTTAGAGTTTAGGAAATATTAATTAATAGATAAAGTAACTAGTATTCTGTATTTTTTAATATCTTTTGCATCACTTTTTAAGTTTTTAATGCTATTTCATAATCAGACGAAACATTCGAATTGTAACTAGTGGCATTGGGCCACATTGGTACTTTTTTTTTATTGTGTTAATTCCAAATACTATTTTGTGTATTTTAAAAATAATTAATAGGTTTCCAGTACTACTTTAACAGAAATGTAGAGAAAACTTTTAGTAGTAAAAGAGCTCAGACAAGATTCATCAAGAAAGCGACGTCTCAGGATGTCTAGGTCCGCTATATTCTGACAAAGAAATTAAAATCTTCCAGTAATTTCCCCTTGGACCTTGCAACAATAATATAAAAAAGTAGTAAGGTCAGATGGGAAAGAGAAACAACGAGACAAGTGAAACACCCAGCCATAACCGAGAAACTATCGTAGTTTTTCCATAGCGACGTGTCAATAAAGCAGGAATGACGAAATAGTATTACAACACAGATATCGCTACGATCAATTAACTAGCTAGTAAACCAAAAATAAATTCATTAATGTCAAAGCGCAAAACACGTGTGGGAGGCGGAAACATTTTGGCAATCATACAAGCAAAATTAAAGAGTAATTTAAAATGGCAAGTACAGCATGTAACGTAAAGCATTATATTACGTGGTCCAACGACTACATTTAGCTAAATCCTTCACGATATTGAGATTTTTTCTAATGTGATAATCATAACATCACAAAGTGCTAAAAGAGGGAAGAGAAACAGTCATGACGGAAGAAGAGAAACATAATTAAAGCACACTATGGGGGACCGTATCTCAAACTTTTTTTCTGTGTAAGTATTTAATGAAATGTCAAAAAACGATCAAGTGCAAGTTTTTTTTTATTTTCCAAATAAATTTTGTATAAACGTACAAAAACGTCATCTGTGTTGTGTCTGTGTTATAGGTAGTTCTTACGGGGCGGTTGTATCGAGTGGCGGATTTAAATATCGTTAAGAAATTATAACGTTACAAAAAAAACTTTAAAATAACGTTATTTCATTGTTAACACTATTTTTACGGTACTATAAAAAATAAAATAATGTTATTTCACCATATTTTTAACGGTATTTTAGGGATATTGAACGGTATTATTACGGTAAAATATCGTTATTTAAAGTATCATACAATAGTAACGGTAATTATAGCAAATAACGTTAATTTAAAAATAATGGTTTCAATACCTGCCTACTAAAATCGTCATAGTTAAAATGATTAAAATAGGATTATTGAAAATTTTATTCGAATGAAGTTATTTATAAAATATATAACATATTTGTAGTTATTGCCACCCCTGACCATCGCAACTTTGTTTCACTTCCCGTGATTAAGTTTTTTTATATATAATTGAAACTGGACTCTAAATAGAAATTCATACATTGTGGATATTAACGGTTAAAGATGACCCTTATATGACACAATAAAGCTATTTTCACTTCCCCCAAATCATGTGTAAGTGAAACACATCTTAGTCTTTATATTCTTTTCGTGATTTTGTATATAAATATCTAAAGGCTTGCATTAAGCATAATGCAAGCCTTTAGATATTTATATTCATACCGTAAAAGATTGATTTAATATGGAGTACATAGCTCATACAGCTACTTTAATTGCTACTTTTATAACTTTACAACCTCTTTGAATAAAAATAAAAATAAAATATGTTTCACATTACCTATATTTCGTACAATAGAAACTAATTTAATTTGATTTTCTGTTCGAATACGAGAAGAAAATATACAAAAACTCAATATTTATATATTTTGTATTTTTCCATGAAGTTAAAATTGTTTTCTACCGGTATTTCATTTATTTATTTAGCTATCTATAATTTCAAAAATAGAGAAAAGTTCTATTTAAACTTTAAATAAATAAATAAAGGCTTTGTTCAGAAGTATACAAATAAGCAATGTATTTTGGAAAGAAGAAATTTTGTTACGCACAAAAAATGATCTTCGGCGCTGCCGGCGTCGAGAATTCGACGAACAAATGTCACGCAATGTCGAAGCTGAAAATCGAACCTTTTAATATTCATGCCCACGCTTTGCGTTCCTTGTAAACAAACCTAGTGCGGTCGTTGGATGTCAAATTACTAACTTCCGCGACTTTGTTTAAATGATTTAGGTGACGTTATCTATTGAAGATATAGTTACTTACTTTGTCTGCAACTTCGTTGGGAGTTCGGGATCATTCCCGCTTTTTGTGGGATGAAAAGTCTGTGCATTATTTAACGAACTATTCGACCTTTTATGAGGAAATCATTATCCAAATTACAACAGCATTAAATATTAAATGATTACAAACCTCTTTTATATTTCTTTTACTTTTTAAATTTAAATTGTGTTTTCCCGCGACTCGTCCACGTGAGATTTCACTTCTTGGGGAATTCGATTATATCTTAATAAAAATTTCGACATAAGAACTAATTATATGACCAATTTTGCCCTGATCAGTCCAGTGATTTGAGCAGTGCGCTGATCAATCAGTGAGCCAGACAGGAGTACTTTATATATAAATAAACATGTATTCAGCGTACCAAGACCAACAGCCTATATTGAATAATTTCAATGTCTACATATACATTCTACATTCATATGTTTTCTACCAAATCCAGCGAATTCCAATAATGTAACAGCACTCGTTTCAAATATACCAGCGGCTGCAAATATTGTTCCCACTACACTTGCGGCCTTAGCACAAATGGTTTTTGTCTAAATTGATTCTCGCACTCTGCGACTCCAATTTTCTATTTCGCTTATTGTAAAGTCAAGTAAGAAGCCACTATTAAGAAACTGTTCATCAATTTTATAGACCCTAAATTTAAGGCGGGCGGAAACTGCGGCGGAACATGCGATAATAAACTTGGCTGGCTTGGTGACAATGAAGGACAATGGTGAAGTATAAAAGAGCATGGGTGTCGGTGTCAATTGAAACGTTTTTTGCATGCTATATCTTTATATTATTTATAAATAATGTTTGTTGTATTATAACAATTGCCAAAGATTATTTGTTATTGCACTGAATCTAAGTCAAAAGCTAACCAATGAAAACGATAGCACTACATTACAAGTTCGTTTTTCTATAAGTATTTTTTCTTATTAGAATCAGTTTCTATATCTCATAATTTCTTTGTATTTCTTTTGGATTAATTAATTGAAGGATTGTTAAATTAATTCAATAGTGATGGCATGTGATAGACATCATATTACGTAATAGTAAAAGAAAAGATTTAACTGTGACCTACACTTAACGCTTCGCGCTAAGCTTTCGCGTTGAATTATATTAAAACATTATCTCTGGACATAAAACGGTTTAAACAGATACGTACGTAAGTATCAAATCGCGTTCAACCATGCACGGTCTCGTGTTATAGCATCGTGATCAAAACGCTTACTTCATAGTAAACCTAAACATTCAAGCTATTTCAGTTGACACTACTCGATTTACATAATAATGTTATAAACATTCGACCATCAGCCATTTTTACTGTCCCCATTGCTGGGGCACAGGCCTTCCTTAATGGGTGGATAAGGGGATGGGCCATAACCCACCACATGGACCCAATGTGGATTGGTGAGTGTTAAGGACTGCAAATGCAGCCGGGACCAACGGCTTGACGTGCATTCCGAAGCACGGAGGAGCTCGAGATAATACATTTTTGGTCACCCATCCCATGACCGACCCTTGCGAAAGTTGCTTAACCTCCGAAATCGCACGGCCAGGCACTTAAACCACTGCGCCACAGAGCTCCTCATATCTGCTATTATAAACATTAGGAACACCAAAGTCCAAAACGTAATAAGACAGGGTATTTATACGAATGATCAGTTGGACAAAGTAAAAAAATGCATTACTGGAAAAAACTTAATTTTCAATGAAATAAATTTGTTTTGAATATTGTAATGCTGTAAAACACGAAAACGACACATGTGTACTTCGGCAACAGCTACTGAGTTACAGGGCCTGTGTACTGAGATTCATGTACCAATCCCTCATAATCTCACCTGTCTTGGTTTAACCATTTGTCAACTGTTAGTGAGCAAGGGTTTCCGCTACAAGAGGTTCACTTATGACTGTTATAATGTAATAAGACCGACCATGTGTTGTTGCAAATTATATTTTAGAGAGCATCTTGAGATATTTAAATAGTGTAAGGCAGGGTCGGCAATTCCGCTAACGTTGCAACCTGGCTTCCTCGACCGTATATTTCAGTTCACAGGTCAGTACGACAATTGTTTTTGTCTTCTTTATTATGTTGATCTCTTTAAGGTGGCTTAGACATTGCACTGACATTATTATGTTTTATTCATTGCAAAAAGCATACATTACAAATATCATAAACAAACCAACAGCGGGAAGTAAGAATGGGAAAGAATAGCTCATGGAAATAGAGAAAATCTCCCCAAACCAACAGCCGCCAGAGATTTAAATCGAAAGCCGCAAGCTGGCATTTTTTATTCTGCGTAATTGTTAAGAAAAACTCGGATAACAATGGGTCATTCGTTGGAATCTTAACAAAACGCTCACCTCGTTGGGCCATTCTTATGGTAATTCGGGCGGACTGTCACGCGACCTTCTGTCCACACCCCCGATAATATGCAAATTAGGGCCGTCTATAAAGTGATCTGAAAAGGCTTCCTCATTAAGTTCATTTTGTCTTGGCAGAAATCTATGAGCGCGACAATCAGTCATGATTGCCAGGGAATCTATTAACCAAAGTCCGCTAAGTAAGTTGTGCACGAATAAAGCCGCCCGTTTTGTTGTGAAGTTGCCATTTGGTATTTCCAACGTGACCCCAAGAATCGAAATAGACAATTAATTATTATTAACTTAAATCTTTCCAAGACAATAATTTACAAAATATTTTAATGGTTAAATTTATAAGGGCGAAATACAAGGTGTTACAAAAATACCCCTAATGCCGAATATGGTATATAGGGACCATCAAACTGAACAACTTTTACTATGAGACCAACTCTGAAATCGCGAAAAAAAAATCAGCTGTTTCATACAAAAATTAAAATCGAAAATATCAAAATGTATGAAACAGCTGATATTTTTTTTCATGTTTAATATTGCACGACGAATTGAAGTCGATTTAATGTCTGAAACTTCAAAGACCATTAGTGCGGAGGCTCGCGTCATTCCCTGTATACAACACAGCTTTTTACTGCAATAAACTTTCTGACAACCCATTTGTAGTCGGGAAGTGTTCGCTCAAATTAATCACATGAGCCACAAGCCTTGTTTACGGCTGGCTCTTGATAACTTCTTTATTTTGCCCTGAATGAATGACCTGTGCTTAAGACGGCGACAATTAAGAGCTGTTTGATGGTAGATGTCAGATAAATGGCATGTACGTAGGTGATTAAGACCTGCCCTTCTATTGTCTAATTTCAAAATCTATCGCAATCGCTTTCAAGATGTAACACATTGATTCTTCTTTTTGGCATAAATAAAAACTTACCAAAGAAATGCAGCAATGTGTCACATCCATCTGTCAAATGAAAGCGATTGCGATAGATTTTGAAATTAGACAATTAGCCCCCTGGACTTGGTAATAGACGACCAAGTAAGTCTCTTGCAATATTATTCGTATCAGTTGCATTACACATTTGAGTGTGTCGGTTAATTAAGATTCCAAATAGGAGCTTTCTTTATTCTTTGTTGCAGTGTCTCACAGTTAATTCAACGAGACGTAAAATTAGGCGAATCAAAGCAACTCGCGTCACGAGCACTGCTCTAAGTGACTTGGGTTTTAAAAGCGAATAAATTCGAGGCAAATTTCTCCTTAGATTGCAAAATCTTCTAAGAGTTTTATCTTAGAGTCACGTATTTAATTCAGGCAGAAGCGTCACGATTCATTCACTACAACGTCAATAGCCATACAAAATTTATGAGCCAATGATGAGTGAAATCGAACACAATGCTCTGAAACTTATTTCAAATCATTTCACTAGAGACATTAATTTAATATATATTTCTAGATATTACTTGAAGAATAATAGCAGCTGAAAATGACTTTTGGAATGAATCATCCATTACAAAATTCATATTGAATTCAAAATCTTTGCCCCAATACTCATTTTTCTTTTATGTAATGGTAAGAACGTTTTGTCGTTGTCAACCTATGCCGATGCATACATCGGTCAAGAGCGAGTCGGACTCGCGCACCGAGGGTTTCGTACCATCATTCTGAAAAAGTTTACTGTTAAGAGACATAGTTTTATTTATCCTGTAATCTTTACATAAACTTCTATCATAAAATAATTTCAAATTTTTCTCCATGCAAACTTCGGAGATAAAGGGGACGGTAGATTTTTTATATTTTTCATCAAAAAATATTTGAAAAAGTGCAAGCAGCGCTCTTTCATATGATACCCCATATGCCCTAATAGCCTTACTTCGAATTTTTAAGAACCTTTTTCAGTCCCTGTTGCAAAAAAAATATAAATATTTTTATTTCTCTCTTATTTGTAAAATAGTTAAGAAATTGTCATCTAAAACTATTTCAAATTTCAAGTTGATAGCATTAGTAGTTCTCGAGATATCCAGCTGTGACAGACAGACAGAATGAGTCGCACCATAAGGGTTTCTTTTTACCATTTTGGTACGGAACCCTAAAAAGGACAATTCAGAGAAAATATTATGTGCGCCCAACTACTTACCTAAATAATAAAAAGATACTACAGACACAGCCTTGACTCAACTAACCCCTACTAAATTACTTATGTCCATCATACTAGCAATTGCCAAATAAAGCGACATTCGATCTAATGTAATAAATTATTATGTTATTATGAAAGATATATGTATTTAGGACATTTATGCATTACTAGATAATTCTTACATACAAATATGCAAAACATTCCTTGCGCTTTAAAGATAGTGCGCGGTGAGACACCTTGCACCATTAAGCAGGGATTGAAATATGGATATTGTCAAAATTAATAACGACCAAAAAAATAATATATCGGTTTTTGACGGTTTACGTTATATTTAAAGGTAAAATAACGTTGTTTATTGGAATAACGGTAATTAAGGCTAAATAACTTTAATTTTCAAGTGACGTTTTCAATCCCTGAAAATACGTTAAACGTTTAAACCCAAGTAGGTACTAATAGATAACCAAATGATTTGCACATCCGTCCAGTGAACCGAACAAAGTAAAAACTCGAAATAACTGAGGCCACACCGGGCATTATCCCCACAAATTGGTAAAGAAGGCTGGAGTCAGAACCCAAATCAAATAAACCGGATTAGGTCATCGCTTTACTGCGAGGAGAAGTGGCGGGTCATCTCGGAGGGAGCAATTCTCGTGGTCGTAGATTGAATGCAAAATTGGATGAGATCCCACTGTTTTTACTGTATGGATCTGTGGAATTGTTACCCACTTCCCCTTTTTATTTTGCGGAGGGCACACGCCGTTTGAATGGTTTGATTGAATGTGACAATAGTTATTGTAACTCGGCCGCTCCCGGGTTTCTTATTTGACCGCTCTCGGGAGAGAAATTTGTACGATTTCTATTGAATACTTGACTCGTGCCGCGCTCTGTTATCGCTAGTGGAATTTGAAGTTAAATGTTTGATTTTAATCATAATTTTATATTCTAAAATTTTTTTTACAAATTATATTTTTGGTATCTCACAATAGTTATCTTGACAATTACTTAAAGGTTTTGAATAATCATCCCTTGCTTGTTGTCTATAATGACTGTTGTAGCCTTATTTGCGACATAAATAAGAAGTTATGTCTGTGTAAAATAGAACTCTTTTGTTATATTGAATATAAACCTATTTCGAGCATGATTAATGGGGTACAACTGATACAGAAATTTCTTCTTCTCGTAAATTTAATACCGAAGCGAAGTTGAAACACATTTGACAGTGATAGACTATTGAATAAGTTACGTACCTTTTCAATCATGGTTTATTTTGAGTAAGGGAGAAGAGATGTTAGTCCTTTGAGCGAGTTCACCTTTACGTTTTTTGTTAGTGTCAACATTATTTATTATAGGTACTCTTATAAAAACTTATTAACGCCTTTGCCCTTGTGTATTAATTTGGAAAAGTTTAAGGAAACTCTTAACTATAACTCGCATATTAAAAAAAAAGAGAAAGTTTGATCGAAAACCTAAAATTTCATCTTATCTTATATTTAAGACAAGTATTTTGATTGATACACTAACCCCCTTGCTAATAAAGATTATATAGCAGATGTTTAGCTACAAAATGGTGACTCTCTGTCAAACTATTTAAGTTTGACATTAAAAAGAAAGGGACAAAACAATACATCGGCTAAACAATGTTTATTAGTAAGGGGGTGATAATATAGAATATTCAGTAAGTACTCGTATATAGTGTAAGAGTCGAAAATACATAAAAGCCTTTTTCCAGAAAAACTCAGTGCTCTCGCCAAAATTGCCATTTTGCACTTTTCAATCTCTTTTGTGCAATGTTTACGACAGCTTATGGAGTGGAACAAAGGATTTTTTGGTTCGAAAGTGTCGCCTCGTGACGAACTTAGTGGTTTCAGTCGTTTCAGCTACGAAAGAGGGAAAGCAGTTTTACATTTTATTTAATTATTTTTTTCTTGAATCTATTCAAGAAAAAAAACGCTGTCTACAGCGATGATCTTACAAGGATAACAAGGGACTGCCTATTTTCCAGTTAACTAGTAAGATCAGTATTCATGTGACACTGCACTTCTATAGATACCTACATAATATCTGAATTCGATTTTGTAAGATTTTTGTGCTCAGAGTACGCAGAGAACTCATAGTAAAAAACCAGATATGAGTCAGTGGTACCAAACTTAGGCCTCCAAAACTAATATTATTGTCGAGTAATCTATAGTAATATTTCAAAAACAAACATGAATTACCAAATCACAATAGTAGTTACAAATAAAAAAAAGCATAAAAGAGTTGTTAATAACAACTTTAAGTAAAAGGTAAAATTTTGAAAATTAAATTTTGTTAAAGTGCCTAGTTAAAAGATTGGAAATTCCTTCAGATAGGTCGGCAATTCCCTGCACGGCAACTTTACAAAAGAGCGTACGATCGACCAAAGTGAGCAGTAGGGTTGTCATTCAAAAATAAATCAAGTTTCAAGAGAGCTTTATACTCACAGTTCAATTTCTAATTGAGTATTAGTCAAATATTTTATTAGAAACTTACTTTGTAAATGGTACTTCTATTTATTAAATTTTCGATAGTCTTTCTTGTCAGATAGTTTCATACAAATTCTATTCAAAAGGTAATGGTATCAGAAACCTGTGAAAAAGGCTCAAAGTGATTATATTAATACCAATCAAAACAACAAAAAACCAATTTCAAAGTTTAATTGGGAAAAAAGTCTGTTAATTTCATTCATTATCTATCAAGTATTTCAAACGAATATAAAGTGCTTACTAAAATAGAATGAAAAAGTTATAACTTTTGAATACAAAGAAAACCGACAGCCCTAGTGAATGAGGCACAGGACGAGCAACGCTCAACCCTCCACGATCACCAATCGCCAGCCAACTGCTAAAACGAGACAGACAGCCAGTAACTTGATTGTTGAACTAATGTTAATATCTGTTAACAGTATCCGCTTAGTATCGTCCAAAGCCACAAGTTAAACACAAGTTGTACACAAATGCTGTTCATTTAAAGCAAACAACATTATTACAGCGGTTAAACTATATTAGAGCTTCACACAGCTCTGCATTTATCATTTGCTTTATCTCTGTCTGTCTCTCAGAAACATCGTTTATCCTTACACTTACTAAACAGAGTCTACTTAGAGTGCTACTATTGTAAATTTCCCCAAAATAACATGGATCGAAAAGCTCCTGGAAGTTGTAGAACACATAGCAGTTTCAGACCTGTCGATTGATTATGAAAGCTAAAAGTTTATTTTCAGATTATTAAAATAAGGTAAACCGTAATAGTAAGTAATTAGAAAAACAATAGGTAATAATATTCTCATTTCTCATAGAAGCAAAAGCTGGTGTTTCATTAATCACCGCCAACGACTTTAGATTAACAATAGAATCCATTATAAATTAAAGCACATTCATTGCATTATTTGCATTACAGTTTGAAGGGTTGAATAGAAACAAAGGCTGAATTTCCTAACGGTCATTAAAAAGCTTTATTGGACGAGGACAAATATTAGCAAAAAGATAATTAATATAATAAGAAGCAGCAATGGAATTCGCTACATTAATTTGCCATTTATTTTTATGATTCTAGTTTTAAAAGGCTTAATTATTCAACATGAGTAAATTCTAGTACATTGAAGCAGATAAATAACTCGATACGAAATAGGTAGCTACTCAGGTGCTCTGTGAAATTAAAATCTGCGCTCATTTTTTTGCTCTTTCACCGATCGTGAATTTCAAGTACTCACAGTGGCGTTTCAATTGAAACTTTCCAGTGGTATTTTTTTTTCATGGGCAGGGTGGCCAGTGTTTATTCAGTTTATCATTTTTCTACGAGTATGTGTTCTCGAGTTGAACATACAGTCTGTGTTCAAGAGCACCGCTTCGTTGCCCGCTTCCACCGAAGCTAATATAAGAATTGTGTGTCGTACACTTTACCCCTTCAAGCATAATACAGAAATCGCAAAACGTGAAATCTTTTCGTGCGAATACAAAAATTTCTGATGTTACGAGTACATTCTGGGGAGCATAGTTTAGGTATTGCTTCAATCGATTTCCGTATTTTGTTCTCCGTAGTATCGAAGAGAAGAAACGTTATTATTTTAACTAGGTACCAAATTCTTAATAATGTCATTATTAAATAAATAATAAATGTATCTTTAGCAGTCCGCACACACTCACAAAAATATTTATTTAAATCATATATACCTTACTGTTTTGATTAAAACAATATTAGTAAAAGTTAAAATTTGTTAAAGACCGGTTGGCCACTACCAGCCCCCTACTCGAATGGCCATTCTACTAAAATTAACGCTAGTAGAATAGAATTACAATGTAAGGGAATGAAAAAAGAATGGCTATTTGAGTAGGCCCTCAGGAGATAAACGATCGATACTCATTATTGAAAAATAACTTTTATTTCTACTTTATGTCAATTCATCGCATCACAAAATGTTTGCATTGTCAAACTAATACCTCTTTATTTTAAAGGGAAAAAGAATAATCTCACAGTGTCTTCCATCAATTACGACCCTCAACGAAAGTCGACAGAATCGTGTCAATTCGCCGACGCACGTATTAAGGCTGCTTTTCCATCGTAGATTGTTCAAGATATCTACGTGAATGACGACGAAAAATTCAACCAACAGGATTACCTACTTATTTAATTTAGCCTCACTTAGCTCAGCTATGGTAATATATTATATTTCAGCACAGTATTTCGTGTTTGAAAGTCTGCTAGGCATCATAGGCTTCTTATCTGATAAGTTTCACATTTTCGCTATGCATCTTTACATATCGCTTAGTTTCTTCGCACATGTCTGATGAAGACTCACACGCCGTTTCACAGCTTCGCTACGCATTATCGCACTGCTCAGCTTCCTCGCACACAATATCTGGTGGAAACACTCACACGGTTTCACAGTTTCGCAACGCATGCCGTTAATTTTCCTTGCATCTCTGGTGAAAATTCTCACATCTTTTCACAGTTTCGCTACGCATTCTCTTGCCGCTTAGCTTTCTCTTTCTCGCACATTTCTGGGTGGAAACGCAGCCTTATTAGGATGTGAGAGACGCACGTGCCGCCCCAGTTGAAAACGCACGTACACAATTAACCTGCGCTGTCTGTGATGATACACGAAACCCCGTCTGAAATGAATCGGCCGGGGTAAATACGACCCTGAAAAAATTGCAAATATAGTGAAATCCAATTACCAAACTTGGTTTTATCGGAGTTTATGGGACATTAAAGAGTTCTTCATTTAACTAATTATTATTATCTCAAAAGTATGTTAAACTAAAAGTATATATTATTTATTCTACCTATTAAAATAAAAAAGTATTTCAGACAAAATTAAGATCATTTGAGTTGTATCTGCCGGCTATATAGAAAACAAACTAAAAAACATATTATAATTATCATTGGTAAATACTCACTGAAAGCTACTTATGCATCACAGTACATCAGATAACAACACCAAGAGATTGCGTCATGACGCTAAAATTTAAATGTTTTTAAAAACTAATCTAGAAATAGCCATTCCATTTGAAATTCATTCTTAGCAAGCAAGCGGGAAAAGCACGAGCATTCAATGAGAACCCTCTGACGACATTCTCACAAGCTATTCTCTTTTACTTTATGAAACTTTTAAATTGTTAAGGAAGAAGCACCTGCCATGCAAAAAATTAGAAGAATTTGGAAATTTTCGTCGTATAAATCTTCACTGCGTCTAATTACGGGGATCCGAGCACTTGCAGGCTTTTTTACCTCAACTTATGGCGGCCATGCATCATTATGTTTTTATGAAAAAGAAAATGCGAATGTGTTTTTATGAAAAAATAACATACTGGGTAAAAATAAGAAGTAAGGAAAATAACTTTCTTTCTCACTCATGCTCTGCAATAATATAATATCTCTCAGTATCGATGCAACTGGCTAATCAATAACTATGTTATTATTATTTAATATGTTTAATTTAAGCGCATTGCGAGTGCATAAGAGCGAAAGTGTTATGTGTGTGTATTATATAAGTATTTATAGTGCGACGGGATATAAAAAAAAAAATGGCGGACGGCCCACTATGCCAAAAACTTTCAAACCCCATGCTTGGAGCGAGAGATTTTAATTAAAATTGTATATCAGTCTCTTCTTAATTATAATGAGACGAGCTTAAACTTAAAAAAATAAGGTGAAATACACACGAGTTTTAACTAAGCACGCCGGTGTCAGAGATCCAATCTCCCTGATATATCCATTAGCCAAATAGAGGGCCGGAACGTTAACAAAACAAGTAGATACCTACCTAAGGTGTGGGCAAATGTAAATATTAGCAAAGAGCGTATTTCGATGCGATGGATAGAATCTGAAGGTTTTATGTAAATGCGAACGGCAGGTGTGTTGCTATTATTAATTTTATCAATTGGACATTTTATTACTCGAACTTATAATTGCTACTATGGTTTATTTGTTGTCCATATCGTCTAGGTGACATTTCAGTAACTAACACAGAATATATAATAGTACAAGTAACCATCTTATATAATTTAGCAAGGTAATAGCGGGATTTTTCTCATCGAATTGTTGTCGCCTGAACCAGTAAAAGGAGACGACAATAAATGAATGATGGTATTGTATACCTTTTTATATAGGGTGCAAGGGAAATATAATACATTAGTGTAGTAAGAGAAACAATAAAAAAGAATATTTTTTTCATTATAAAAGTCGTTGTATTATGTTATTTTCACACCATTGCAGATGAAAAAAAATATTTTTTTTTTTTAATTCTACTTTATTCAGAATCAGTGACTCTACCACCTGCTTTTTTCCAGAAGCATTCCGCTTACACCCTATATACGACACCGTATACGTATTTTCGGTTAATCGGTAGTTTACGAGAGCTTTAAAGGTTAACTAACCCTATCATCTAAGCCAAGACGGAAAAGTGATCTGTCAGATTTGCGATTATTGTTTGTTGTCTGACGTATCGCATGATGTTAGTGTCAAAATGTGTTGTGAACTTGTGATGGATGTATTAAAAAAATATATACACTTATGTTTAGAAAAATATACTCCGATACAAATTATTAAGTATGCATAATTAAAAAAGTTAAAAATAATAATAAACGGCGTAGAATTTTCCCATTTGATATTTTTCATAAATGAATTAGTTCATTCAAAAATAACTCTTAATAAAACATTCATAAGTAATAGATAGAAAGGCCAGGTGTTTCGAGGGCTTTTAATACTGGCTCTATGTAATTCGTTACGACGCGTTAACGTTTTAGCCCACAGTGTCCATTCGCCGTGAGATATAGCAGTTATCGATAAGCTCGCACTGAGATATCGATACCATTTTGATATATAGCTGCTACTAAATGTATTGGATTGCAGGAAAATTTCATTTTGCACTCATTTCACTCATTGATTTATTTGTTTCATAAAACCGTTTAATAGCACAATGAATCTTTCAATCACTACGCAAAAATACTTTAGATTGGTTTTGTTTGCTTATAATTAAACAAGATGCTTGTACAGGAACTTATAAAAATAATTTTGCGCTAAAATATAATTTATACAATTGGTAATCGTATAAAACTTCATAAAATTGAAATTTTGAAAATTGCATTGATACCTCTACCATAATTTAACGGTTTATATTTCAAGCCGAAGAAATCTTTATTTAAGTATTTAGGTAAGTATTTCGAAATAATATTTAAGTTATCGAAACTCAAACTTGTTAATTCAAATTAAACCTCACATTCAAATACGACGTCATAGTATGAGTATTCCCTTGCAATTGCAAGTCGAATTTTCCAAGAGAATCCATTTTTAAAATGACTTTCCGTTTGATACGAAAACGGTTATTGGTGCAGAGGCCAGACGAAATACGAATACGAGTCTATTTGACCCGTTTTTTATTACGTCAGACATGTAGCTCTGAAGTGAACTGCTCCGTTCTAATTCCAACCCCTTGGTTTTATTGCAGCTTCAGTCAGTTCGTTAAAAAAGCTCAAATATATTTTAATACTAATAGGTTCGTTAAAAAGCTCTAACTATATAATTATTTTAGAGTTTTGGTGTTATAATGAATTTTAAATTTTAAATTTAAATCATTATCAACATCAGCTTAAGTTTCCAACGCGTATTTTTTCTGATTTGAACGTTTCTCGATATATAATGAACTTCGTACAATATGTTTCATAATAATGGAATAAATTTTGTGAAATCTCGTTTAAAAACATTTAAAATTTTCTGGCTTGCAGCGTAAAAATTGATATACTAGAAGAAATTCGACATTCCCACTAGTGACTCGGTAGTTCAGCGGTCAGAGCTTTAGACCGGATATCCAAAGGGTTCGATTCCCGTCCGAGAACATGATCTGGTGTGATTCATATTTTTTCTAGTATATTATTTAGTATTTAAAAAAAATTACATTTTCAAGCAAATAATAAAGTGGATTTTATATTGAAAAAATAATTTGCATGCAGCACCAACCCCTCGTTTGGTGGTCGTTGCTAACGTGTTATTATGGAAATACTTTTCAAACTAGAATAGGGCAGGGTTCTTTGTTTCGTTGCAAGTACTGTTCAATTGGGAAAATAAAAAGCATTTAAATACCGCTCTGCATTCGCCTGAAAGCTCTTGCTAGTCGTATTTTTCTTTTATTTTTAAGTATTTTAACTAAAAGCTTTTCAGAATCTTTCATTAAAGTACGAACACGGCGGTCCTCTTTCCTTGATTTTGTCTAATTTATAAAGTTTCTAATAATTTTTTTAAACAAAAAATAAACCAACCTACGTTATCTCTAAAGTTTGATAGCTGGCTATTTATTTATGATACGTGGCATGCAGATATAAGTACACCTATTTAAGGTTCCGTAGTCAAGTCAAAAAGGAACCCTTCACTCTGTCCTTCTGTCCATCTGCAGCTAAGCTCAAAGGCCCTACTAGAAAGCTGTAATTTGGCACGAATGTGTATATTTATCACGCAAAAAAGTAGTAGGATAAAATCATAAAAAATGTTTTAGTGTGTAGGTTTTCTTGTCATTCTCAGTGTGGAGTGTCGTTGAATAGGTCTTTTAAAGATATTAGGTTTATCAAGACCACTTTTCTATTAAGAAATCCGTTAAGGAAATATTAAGCTTTAAAGTGCAAAATTTCGTTATAGTCAACCACGTAAAAGGTTGCTTTTGGAAACGTGAAAAAATTCAGGACAGTAGAACATCACTGCTAGGTAGGCTTTACAAATTAACGAGTAATAGTTATAGCCAATAATATGGATACCGAAATAATAATTAACATAATGACTTGAAGGCCCCCAGATTATTTTAACATAAAAAACCGGCCAAGTGCATGTCGGGCCACGCGCGGTATAGGGTTCCGTAGTTACCTTATACCATTACCATATGGTTATAAACTTATATTTACTCCCTGTTTTACACAACTAACGAAACTATTCAATGAAAATAGTTGATTGACTATTACTCAGTGGTAGTTTTCCTTTTAACTTTATTATATATGTACTACTGTCCTGATTTTTTTCACGCTACGAAATGTAATAAAATCAATGTTATTTAACATTGTGGGCTTGTTAAAGTGGAACAGCGAAGTATAATGCACGTTTATACTTAGTAGGTATCATAACATAAAGATATCTAGAACATAATACAATTTATGTCGCTCAACAAAGACGTGCTTTGTCGTAGCACTGACAAAAGATTCTACAAGACGATAAAAGCAAGATAAAAATATTATAAAACTTCTCCGTAAAAGTACACAAGGAATATATGTGACTGTACTTTAGACTATTATATAACCTTCGTATTAGGTGGGTAATAGGCCTGCTGGACCCACCATTGATACATTAAACAATACACTCTTACACCAATACGTGATTTAATATTCCTCTACATAAAGTATTTATGCTGCTTGGACAATTCAAGAAATAATTTTGACTGTTGTAATTCGGTTAACTCAATATTACTTTTGATTTCACCTAAAAATACAATTCATTTTAGTAATTTGAATAAAAATAATTAATTAGCAGGAAAAATAAAGTATACTTTTACAGAAAATATTTAAAAAAATAACGATGAACAGTTTACATGAAAACTGTTCATCGTTATTTTTAGTAATTCGAGGATGACGTTTTTGGCTTTACTCTTAGTGAATTACATTGTAGTGATTTGAGTAGTTTTAAGCCTATGTCAACCCAAATATTCCAAATAAATAAAACAAAAGACTGTCCTCCAATACATGCGCTTTGGAAACTCTTTTTTCAAACCGGCTAAATCTGAACAACGATAAATCGTATGCAGTCCGCAACGTCGAAATCCAAACAGAATTGAAACTAGTACCAGAAGCAATCTAAGTGAAACAACTGTACGTATAGCGGTCTACCGGAGTAGAGCCCTACGTAATTTAAAGAACAAACAAACCAGTACACGGCTCTCATCCACTGCAGCAAACCGGAGTTTCTCGCTTTAACTTACTCATTTGTCCTTTGCCATCCACTTCCCGAACGGAGGACACCACAGTTTTCCCAATCACCTTCATCCACTTGATTAGGATTTACTCCGTACGTGCCTGGACGAAATTAATTTCGGCATCTACAACAATGTAAACTTGAGCTTACGTCGGATCTTCGTAGCCAATCGACAAACTCCGTTGCTATATGAAATTCAGAAGCTCAAAAAAGCAATAGCTCCACAGATGAGTTCGGCTCAAGCGAAGCGTTATCGAGCCCAGTTAATCCTGTCTTCTGTGTTATTGAATAAATTTTCCCTCCTGGAATGTTTTTGTCATTTTATACCGATTGAATATATCGGAAAAATTCTCAGCATTTCCCATTGTTTAATAATTGTATTTGTACTCTCTATACAATAATGTTCAATGGGAAGATATAGGTACACAACACAGTGATTTCAAGGGTGTTAATATTAACAAAGTAACCCCATCGTAGATGTTGTTATAACACATTACAGCCCGGGGCGAAGCGGCTAGATATTATTGTTATGATGGCATAAAGCGACCATGTATCCAGTACAACGCAGGTGGCGCTAACTGCCGGCAGTGTAGTGGAAACTGCCAACACTATAGGCGAGAACGTCGGGCACGTTATATGGTTACATATTTACTACAATGTAATGCTTCTTCACGGCTGGTTGAGTCTTGAGTTAGGCGTTTTCCCCGCGCAAACAGAATTTAAAGTTGTCAGGATACATCGTTACCGTTTCACGTAGTTTCTGCACGGATACAGAAACTTGTGCTGTGTCCATTAGCAACAGTGTATGTTTTGTTGGATCAGATACTAAAAATGGAGTACAAAAACTCATCAATAATCATTGAATTCCAACCCTAATCTGTTTGATGAGGCATTGCAAAGCCGTAATAATTTTAAAGAAAGTTTGTTCAACGAAGTTCCGGTGTGAGAATACCGAAATCACAGCTACGTTAAATCCAATGTCTGCCAACTTAATTCTGTTAAGCCACGCTCGACTTGAGCCTCCATTTTCTATTATTGCGCTCAAGTTGTGCACTGATTTATCTGCAATGTAATTATTGTTATAGCACTGCAGATTGTTGCAATATTGCTAAATGACATTTCTTTGATTCGATGATGAAACAAAAGCTGGCTGTAAAATTTAATAATAATTATGACTGTATGGCTTCATATCGGTCAAAACCTACAGAACAGTGATTTACTGACTATATATTATGATATTCGGATAAAGAATTCTAACTACTTAGTAATTTGCTTCCTGCTTTACTATTATTATTTACCGGAATGATAGACAACCTACATTATACAGGCATATTCTAACCCTCCCGCTCAATCAGTTGATAGTAATGTGCTAATCAATTAATGATCATTTGTATACGATGTACCTATAAGACCTAAATATAATCAATACGAGTTATTAGCATGGAATTGGCAATTAGCCAGTGAGTATGCATCTCGTAACAAGTATATCTACGCGTCAAACTGCCAAATACCATTGGTCCTCTTCCAATCGCCGCCGCCGATCGGAATTATCCAGATAAATTATTTATACGCTAATAAATTAGATTCTGTTTAGAGTATTAGCTTAAACAGCAATAATTCTCTAACGCAGACGGTTCCAGATAATACTTTAAAGCCACTTTCCGTTTTGTCCCATTCCACCTGTCGCGGGATTCGCCGGAAACGGGCTATTTATGAAATTGTTTTGTGTTCGATTTTTAAATTAGTTTTCTTTCTGTTACGTTTTATTTCTTTCATCTTTTGTCAAACGTTATTTATCTGTATAAGTTATCATTTTGTTTTTTAAAACACTGAATTAAATGAAGTGTTTGGTGTATATAGGCCTTTTTTTGTTATAATTTAACTGTTTGTTTACTTGTATTGAATTATCGTCGTCGTTTTTCTCACAGCGATGAACACCGTCATACGCCTGTGAATCTCCAAATTGAATTGAAATTGAATTGGAGAAGACTGGCTACCCTCGAACCGGCTGACCTCCTTAATAATAAAGAGCTGTCTCAAGAGATGAGGTATAAAAATTTTACTATCCAAAACGGTTACTATATTTAGAGAAATCTATAACCCAAACAAGTTATTCTAAGGGTTAATCTCAGTTCGCATAGATTAGATTCACCCTCTTCAAAACTGTAATTAGCATAAATGCTGAAAGATCAGCAAGTCTTTTATTAAACCTTAGAAAAAGTAAGCGTTGTTATTTTACGTAAAAATTTGTTTATTATGCAAGCTTTGTTTAACTAAGAACACAGGTGCTTGTAACGGTTTGAGTGCAGCGGAAATTACCATCTGCAGATAAAGGAGCTAGGAATTGATTCTATTTAACCTAAATATTCTCCTCTCTTTCTATTAAACACGCTTTAGTTGAGTGTAAGAAGGACAGAGTTGCTGAAGGTAGGCATATTAAATCAAAGTGGAGCCATGATGGAGTGAATCAGGCGTGCATTTTCGTCGCTATTGTAGAATAAAGATAAAAATATAGTTCTATTGAAAAGTACTTCCCAGGTCCATGTTAAAAGACGAACATTGGCCGTATAGGTACTTATTTACTATCTGATGAGTTATTTATTGCTAAAACAGCTCAAATTTTTTGTACCTGAACAGAGACAATATCGCATATCACATTGTTTTCTCGCAAGACTAATACCCAATAATCATAATCGACGTATACACTATACATAGCAAAATCTGGGCCCTTATTATTAGGAAATAGATCATTTTGTCATAGTTATTATTAGGATTTTTATTTTTAACAGTTTTTTGTTTTAGCGTTAGTAGTGTTTAGGTTTTGATAATTATTAGACGCAAATATAGCATATATTACTAATTCTTGTTGCTATTAAATATTTGGTGTGGTTCATATTAATACAGGTTGACGTTCAAGATAAATTTATTGTTTTCATAATAATGTCCAACTTTAAATTACTAAAAATAAAACTACTCCTCATAGTTGCGTTTCCAAATATAATTTATTCCTATCAAACACATTTCAGGTCGGATATTAGATATAGCCACCTATTCCCAAACTTCGCCAGAACAAAACAAACTTTGTGTCCAAAACCAACCGCGGAGGCTTTTAGCTAGTTAACCGCATTGTGTTTTATAACAATCGCGAAGATAAAGCCGAATCTAGTTTTAGTTCCAACACCATTGTCTGTTAATGCAACGTCAATCCTACCTTCTCGTAGCCCGTTAAGCATTCTAAGTAAGGGTGGCGCCCTTTTCATTTGTACTCCAACCATTTGTATAGCTTCACACTGGCCTATAAAACGGTCGCTGCTGTATATAAACTTAAACACGGTCGTTCAATGTATTTAAACTCCTTTGAAGGCTACGTACGTATTAACAAGTTGTGTTGTATCATATTTACTAAATTGCTCAATCGTGTATGGCTCCCTTCACTTAATTTGTTAGATTCGTAAAAGTGTTTGTTTCAAGAATGAAAGGGAAAAGTAGATATTGATACGAGCTGGATCAATAAATGTAGCCTGTTTTTATTCTCGTATGTGTCGCTAGAATTGTACTATATTTTTATTTATCAAGAGAAGCAAAAATCCTTAGGATCTAGGTTCAGTAAATATAGTCGTGGGGCTGGAAGTGCAGAATTGTTCTTTCATTAGACAAAAAGAAATGCCTAGCTGACACGGAAAACTAATTTTTCAAAACACATTCACACACAGTTTATACGTAGTATTTTTGATAACATCTCCGAAAATCGTCGCCATTCCTTATTTTATTATTTATTGTAGTTTTGCAAAAAAGAAATTGTAGAAAATAAGTGTAAATACATTTCAGACTGTTAGTTTTACCACAGTGTATAATAATTTAAGCAGTCTGCAGTGTATTGACATGGTTACAGCAATGTGAGTTCAGAGCAAACGGTAATGTTTGCTCCGGTGACCACATCCGACGCAGGACTAGCTGATTTCTGCAATAACTGTTTGCAAACGGCAGTAAATTGAACCACATTTTTTTTACTTAAAACAAAAAGGTATTCAGTATAATCAGAGACCATGGGGGGAAAATTATTCCTAGTTATGTGTGTGAATGCATAAATTTTAAGTAATAATATACTATGGTATAAGGTTTTTTGGCAGAATGATAAATTAGCGTAACATTAATACCGAATTAATGTTTACGCATACTTTCATTCTAAATAAATACAATTACTTATCATAATGATCAAAAAGCATAAAATTTTATTGCATACATTTTTACCCAAAACGATTACTAATTATTTTATTAGCATAACAACTTGGGGAATAATGTATACACACGCCAGCAGGTCGGTCCTGGCATTTCGCTAGCCGCTACTATGGCACGCTCGCTTCGCGCGCTCGGCTTGTGCATTGTCGGTCGCAATAGAACCTAACCTCTTCCTCGCTCGCTACGCTCGCTTGTCGTTACACCTAATCGTCTAACTGTTCTGTCGTACCAAATGTCCTAACTTAACTAGTCCATCAATTTTTTTTAAAGTACTAATGAAATTATGAATATGAAGCTTATAGTAATAAATTATGACATTTGTATAATATGTTAAATTACAAGTTATACGTTTAACATATATGCTCACAAAATTTGTGCCAAATAAAATTAGTACAAGTTATCGTTAAGCCAATGAAATCATTCTGCGAATATAACATTATGCGGATATGCCATTATGCGAAAGAACTTTATGCCATTCCTGCTATGCCAAACCATATTATGACAAATAAAATATGCGAGCGAAATGGCACCCTATTATCAGACGCAATATGAAAATTCTATCTGAGTATTTAAATAGTATGGTTTTAATTACAAAAAAATATTTCAGGCAAGTCAATTTATATAATTCGACATTTTAATTAGCTTTAGATAAGCTAATTCGTAAAGGTACCTAAAAACGAACTAAACTAAAACATAATTAACAATATCAGTCATAATTAAAATTATGATTGTTCTTAATTCAAGTTCCCTAGTTTGTTTACTAAATTGTGTGTTCAGCCTTGATAAAACGAGTTAATGTTCTTATGTAAACTAATACATTACGAACTTTAACACATACATCACAAGTGTGAAGATTATTAGTGCGTAAGAGCTTAACTTTCAAGATTCAGTCATCGCGCAAACCAAATACAGTTAATTTATTACTGCTTTTAATGCAGTAAAAATAATCTCCTTGATAACAAAGTGGCTAGGGCAATTTGGCCTATGATTTTGAAAGTTATGCCACTTTGACATACGCCTATTATGAGATAGACGATTACTTGAGAATCTATAATAAGTAAGTAACATTTTTCACAAGTGCCCACTATCATACTCATTCTTTTCTTGACAGAAAAAAATATGTCGATATAGGCTTGTTTAAAGTTCTGCCTCCTTATTTACTCAAGCTTAGATATAAGATTAAGGAAGATACTTAGATATTAATTTGTTCAAACAGTTCATTCACCTTGTTGACGGTAGTTAAATAGCAATAATATTAATTAAGTAAAACAAACAGAGGATTAGTGTATCAGACATTTAATTACCAATTTGTCTCAGCAGACTATATCAATGAAACATAAAGGCCTGTCCGATATCACTTATCTTATATAAATACTGTGGTCAATGACGTATCTGGAATTTATCTAAAAACTAGTGAAGTTATTATAGCTATTTTATTTTATAAATATTAACTTCTATTCTTTTCCAAAGTTTTCCTTCATTTTTATATTAAAACTTAAATAACTGAATAGGTACTTAAAAATAGATATATAAATATTTAATCAATAATAGGAATTACTTGCGTCTACTATCAAACAAATAATGCTTGGACAATTTCACACAGCTACATCTAGCCCCAAACTAAGCAAAGCTTGTAATATGAGTGCTAGACAACTGATATACTACTAATATACTTTTTAAATATATACTAATTGTACATAGTAACACCCAAACCCGTCACAAAAATTAAAATTCATCATTTAAATCTCTGCCCAGCCGGGAATCAAACCCGGGACCTCTTTTGTGGTACACACTGATGTCGTCGAAACAAAGAGCATCGCAATGGTTTTATCCTATTTATTTCAAATCAACTCGTGAAATGTTTACGTATTATTTAAAATGGAATTACCACTGGTCTTTATCAGTACAAAAGTATGTTCTTGTTTATTGACCGAAACTGAGACTAAGAGCGAAGCGTCTCCGTTTCAGCTTAGGCAAAAATGCTTTCGTACCTATGTCAGTCCGGCTATCCGTTCGTTCTCCTCTACAGTTCGCATAATTCTCAACCGATTCTCGTGATATTTTGTGAGCAATAATTAGATATGCATAATTCTTTTGTCGATACATACCTACTTTCAAAATTAAAAAAAAAAAACATATTTCAGCCATTTCGATTAATGTTTAAAATTTTTACAAACGAGGTCTACAAGCTAACACATCCACAAGCATTTTACATATTATTTAATTTAAATAGAAACTGAAAACTGTAACTCAATAGAGACTTCAAATATCAACAAATGAACAAACTGACGTAACAGTAACCAACCTTTCACGAAGAACTGATAAAACACAGCTCTCTCAAATATATCTTGTATTTTGTCAGCCACGCTGAAAATTTATCGAGGTCTCTTTTTAACATAATCCTATTATGCGAGATAAAAAATAAAGATCGGCCGACTTACTTTACGATTTCTTTGCGGCATCAACATTTTGTTGAATCGTCTGTCGGGAATTTGTACGACTGAAAAGATGTTATCGTTTCCACGATTTTTAAATACTCTCGCTGAATTTATTCTGATAATTATCATTGGTACTACTGAAATTTTAATGTATATTTCACATCTATTTTAAGTTCATTTTTGAACTCGTATCATTTTTCACACATCGTTAGTCTACAAAACTATTGAGGATAGTTGTTAAAGAACAAACATTTCTAAAATATGTAGTATCAACTTGTTCAGATATAAAAGTTATGAAAATATTCGTCACAATATTGCAATAAGCCAGCTGGTTGTCTGGGCTCATACATTCACAGCAGTGTTATACTGGAAAGATATTTGAATACTTGTATCGAAAACAGCGCTGCTAGATTTGTTTCAACGTTTCTTATGTTGATGCTGAATAGCCACAGAAATTGTTGTAGCAAACGTAGCACGTAGCACGTTTGCTACGGCTAATGGCGTGTCGTAGCCCCATCAGTAAGTTACTGTTTGTTTACCTAAACGTAGTCGTTTTTTTATGTGTAATTTATGGAGTCAAGTTGTAATGTGTACCTTCTGAGAATTTCAATACACGACCTCTAAACACATACAAATCAATCAATTTTCAAAGGCTGGTAACATCCTGTCTCATGGCCTATACGACGATGATTTCCTTCCGTCGCATTATATGATATTCTCAAAACATTATAATAGCAAGACATTATAATATCATAATGCATATTCGATATTTTCTGATGTTTTAATCAAGTTGTCGTTAAAATAAGTACATGAATTTCATTAATTAGATACTATTACAAGATACTGTAAAGATACTGTAGATAATGAAAACAACAATGTTATTTCAAGAAAATTTTATAATTTTACTAAGATGTTGCATTTTGTTTTCAAGCTTCTATGTGATTTTGATGAGATCTAATTTCTTTTTACACTTAATCTCTAGCTAGAGTTTTTCAAAAATGCGTAGAATGAGTAAGAGCTCCTCAGTATCTGGAATTATGAAAACAATTATTATTACACAGGTAATTATGCATAGGTACTATCGACAACACTTCTGCTTTACCACTTCTTGCACCAAAACCGCATGCACGCCGCGCCGTCGCGTCACTAACATACGTTTGGTTCGTGCAGGGGCGATACGCGCGCACACGATTTTTTATGCAAAGTAATAAAGCATGTGAGTTGCCGATCATACCTTGGAAGAAACTAAATTAAAATGCTTTTATAAATTTTTCAAACATCACTTACTGATACAAAAGTGCTGTTAGATAATGGTATGATCAGTCCTGCCATCGGTTGAATTGGTCTTTTAATTCTCTCCATAAAGGTGATAAGAGTTTTTTGTTGGCGCACTGGTATTTCTATCCAATCCACGGCATATGCTGAATCTGTGAGTCTGCAACTCTGTAACAAATACTTTAAGTACAAAATCTAAGTCTTTCCAAAACCTATATATCTAACTAACAATAGCATCACAGACATTGCTCCTATTTCAAAGTGTCTAAGTAGCTAATGCAACTACAAACACCCAGATTTTAGTCACTAAATATAACTAAAAATAGTTTTCAAAATTTACCAAGTCGGGATCGAACCTCAGAGAAAATGGTGGGGACACCACTTAAGTCAGCAAAAAATTAGGTAACAATGATGATGAGATCTATTTGAATGTATGTTTTTGTTTTATGTAACATAATGTATCGCAAAATATACTTACCTCATAGAATATTTCATTACCATAATAGCAGTACAGACATATCTGTATCAAAATACATATAATATACATTACCATGGATGCAAACTCTACTGTTGCAGGGTTCATCTGAAATGTGATAAAATAGTGAATACTGAAATTTGATAAATGGTTCAAAGTTCTGCTCATCTTCTTTTCAATAACATAATGAAGTTTTTGTTTTACTTTTTATAGAAAAATATACGAACGCTACTCGTCAAAATCGTTTGAAATCAAAATAAGTTTAAGTCGAAAACTTGAAAAATAATAATAAAAAAGTGTCATCATCAAGTACCTCCATAGGAAAAATGAAGCAAGAAAAACTTGAATGCACAGTCATACGAAATAAAATAGGCTGGTGTAGCACTTATAACAAAAAAGAAAGTAAAGTGAATCAATTTTGCTTTCTTGGCAACACCGCTTCTTTGCTATGAGGGCCATGCTCGAAAACTCACATAGACATTACGTACAAACAATTTCAAGCAAACCTGGCTATAGTTAGGACTTCTATGTGTATACTACACTAGACAGGCTGTACAGTACCGAAAAATTGCTCATTAATTTATTCTAGTCTATTGCGAGCGACCGAGAGAAACAGTTGATGCACCGCGAAGTTTGGTTGTGACACAATTTTAATTTTGAACAACTCGTCTATGTACCTAATTGAAGTCATTGCTATTTTCGAAAGGCGGCGAGCGCTCTTTCATTTTCATTCGACAGCATGACTGTGCAATGAAAATGAGCAGTAGTTGTCAGTGTAGTACAGTGACACAAACTTATCTAACCCGATGGCCAAAACTGGAATTAAGTGTTATTACATTATTGTTACCTAGGTTACGCCGTCGACTACATAGACTACAGCGACGCCGTCACAAGGTCAGGTAAGTTTGTGTTTTTCAAGTGCGTGTTGTCAATTGTGATTACTAATTTTCATTTGTCATAGCAAAATCCGTATTTTTTAATCACTCGTTGGTCAGCCAGTTGTCAGTGTAGTACGGTGACTTAAACTTATCTGACCCGGTGGCCAAAACTAGAACTAAGTGTTATTATTAATATTATTACCTAGGTTACGCTGTCGACTACATAGACGACAGTGACGCCCTCACCCACCGAGTCAGATAAGTTTGTGTTGTTCGAGTGCGTGTTGTTAATTGTAACATTACGTCGCGTGTGACTAACAATTTCAAACGAATGGTTAAAAAATACTGCCCAAACGGCGCTTCTGTCTGGAACATAACAGGCAAATGATTATATTATATCTTGTGCTGAGTTTCGAGTCTGTCACACCAAAGGTTGCTCTGTATTTTAGTTGTTTCATGCAAATAAAATGCGCTGTTCAAGTTAAACATAACTTACATTCACCATTCTATACGCCGATGTGCATAGGATCCACCCGCTTACCAAAAACTGATAAAACACAGCACCTCCAAATATATCTTGTACTTTATCTGCAGTCCTAAAATACAGAATAAAAAAGCTTTTATGTAAGTTATAAAAACAGTATCAATTCGTTGATTTTTTATAAATAAATAAAGTAGAGAGTATTCATTAGTTCTTACTTTACGATTTCTTTGTGGTGTATCACCATATCACGGAATCTTCTATCCAGTATTTCATCGTAAGTGCTAGAGGACTCTTTTGTCTCTTCTCTGCTTTTTTGAACGACATGCTCAAGGTCAAACCTGTATAAACCAAATTACAATGTAAGGCAGAAACAAGTATTAAATAAGATATAGCGTTTGAGAATAATCGCAAGACGCTAAGACTATGAAATGTTATTAGCCGAATGCCAATATTAAAAAAAAAAAAACTTTGGCACTCTACCTATTCTTCTTCATCGTATCGAAGACTTCGCCTCTTTTTAATTAAGTAAAGTAAAAAAAACTCCTTATTAAAGTATTTACAAACTCATAATAAAACATTCCAGCAGTAAACATGCATGCGGAAACTAGAACTAATCACCGTCCTAATAACTTTGAGCGGCTGTAGGAAGTGAGCTCGCCTTAGAAATAGCCGGTGATTTTTCATACGTTATCTGCCCTACCTGAGAATGGTAACTTGTGTTCTGCACTGTTCCAGCGAGAACGTGATCAAGATATCCGTGGCAGTGTTGCAATACGCTAGCCAAGATGTCTGGATCCAGACGTAGACTGCAGTGGCGTAGTACCTGGGTGAAATATGTATTTAAAATGTTCAGCAGGCTTAAAAGAAATTTAGATTTACTTTTAACGCCCTTAGCCCCAGTATATATGTTCTTGTTATTATAGCGTGTAATAAAAAAAAATTGCAGTTAGTTAATTGCAATTCAAGCATTGTGTTTTATTTACAAACGATTTGAACAGGTAATAAAAATCATATGGCTGCTAACATACTATTTCTTTCTCATAAAATTGTTAAGTTTAAGCAATGAAAGTATGAAATTGAGGTCTTTTAATAAATTTTAATTTTATTTAAAATTAGTTTTAACCATTTGATAAGTTTTACACTCAACATTTTTCAACCTTGAAATAAACAATACTGAAATCTTAATATTAATATACTTACTTGGAATTGGGATCAAACGGTAACCATATAGGAAACTCTATCATATGCCCCCGAATATGAAGAATCGTAGGTTGTAATACCCAAAGAAAGCAAGTGAACAGAGATGCATAGTTGAATATTCGGAAGAGTAGCAATGCATTTTTTATTGTGTCTAATAAAAAAACGCGATGCTCTCTTTCACCCTTGTTGAAGATTGGACCTTGAAAATTTAAAATATATTGTAAGTAATTCTACTTTTGGCCTGAAATAGCTGAAAATCTAATTACTATGTTAACCCAACTATAAATTTATTTGTCCAATTTGTTTAGTAAGTTGTAACTCTACTACACGAACGCAAAAATTGGTGTGACATAACGTACTGCAGTGCCTACAGCCTTTAATATTTCTTTAAATATAGAATTTTTTTTTTCAAATTAGACGCTTTTTTGTTTTTCAACATTACTAAAAATATTACAACAACATGTAACGTTCTTTACACCCAACAAAAAGAGTTTTTCATTTCTAATAAAGCATAAGTTACGGGAGCAACAAACTTTTCCATTCATACTCGCGAATAAACGGGGAGGATTTACCTTTCATAACATCTAGGAGTCCCTCCACATGATCCGCTTTTTTCCATAAAACAACAGCCTTATAGATACAGTCGGTGTTCGTTAGGAGCAAGAACATTGTTCCCATTACTTTGTCGACGTTATTTCTTACCTGTATATTTTCAAGAAAGAATCAAAACATTGCACGGATTTGTAATATTTTTTTTTTAAAAACTTATCGCTTACCAAGTAAAGCAATTAGTACCTTAATCAAAGAAAACTCAACAATATTTTAATAAATAAAGACAAAGCATGTTTACTTATATTATAAAAAAACATAAGATAACTATCGCCTGCCAAGTAAAGCAAATATTTTAGCACCTTAATCATGGCAATGCCTAACAATATTTTAATAAATAACCAAAGACAAAGCATGATTACTTATATTATAAAAAAAAACATAAGATAAATGTGAAATAAGATGACAAGATTTTTACTTCGTGAATCTTCAAAACTTGTTGGACTGTATACAAAAGGAAAAACGACAAAACTGATCTTCGGTAAATCGTATGAAGGGTTCTGAAAATCTTTGGTGAGCTTTCGTCTAAACGATAAAATCCACAGCCGCGCAAATACGTCACATGCTTTGATAAACTTAAATAAGATAATTTTTCCATTTTTAAAATATTTTTAAGTACCTAGGTAATAATTGAGTAAATTTAAAAATGACTATACACAATGAATTCTCACTTAAAAATGATAATAGAGACTTCACACCTCATACTTTGCCACAACACCAATTTTGATACCCTTTCCGTTTATATTAATTGCTGGTGTTACAGTTAAAATATTAATCAAATAATGATAGCACAAACAACTTATATGACAATAACAAGTTTACAGTGCTTTACTAGTTAATTACAATGTAAACCGTGTCACAAATTATTTTATAGAGTTAGTTTTGATACACTCAATACTGAAGAAAGTAACTCATTTTTTGATACTGAAATCAGAATCAGCTTTTTCTGATTAGTATGATATTCAGCAATCCTTTCATATGTTGAGAAAAAGTGTTCGTATTTTACACTAACAAGTATACTTCTTAGACATACTAAGGTTTACAGTAAGAACTAGTTTTGATTAAAATTTAAATATACGTTGCAGATAATTCTAGTTTTAACAAGGTGAAACTATTTACTCACAATGGATTTTAGTTAAAAATTGTTTAAACGAGTTTTAACTAAAACGGGTTTTTACTGTAACATTTATAACAATGTCTAATGTGTTTTAAATACTTTTTTCTTCAATTCGGTAGCCGATATATTTTAGATCCTTAGTTATTTTATGTACTTATAACAGTTAAGTTTATGCTTGATGTTACGAACTGGCCATCAGGCCCGGTTTGTAAATATATTATTGTTTATAGTTTGTGTTTTGATCTTTGCTCTTATCTGTCATCTATCTGTCTTCTCTTCGGTTTTTGCTGTTTGGTTTGTATATTTTATTATTACTAATTTTCTAATATAATTTCTTTACTACCTTACTTTGAGCCTTTCTCCTTATCCCCCTCTTTAATACTTGACTTTCCAAAACTGGTGAATATTTTGCATGTGTTTTAATTTGTTGTTATTGTGTGTGTTTATTTTTCATGAAACAGCACTGTATTTTGAACAAAATCTGATAAAACGTTAGAATTCACTGAAGTAAAGGAACTGGCTAGTGCTTTATATACACAGTGTTATTCAACAATTCATACTAACATTATGTAGGCGTACTTAACAACAAAGGTGTAATAATACAAAATTAAAAACTTTGTATAAAATATGAAGGAGTTGGCTTGATTATTCATGGCCTGAATTTGATATAATCAAAATTCCTAAAGTATTTTAGCGCTATATAATTCATCTTCTGAGAACCGTTATTTTAACCAGTTGTGAACTACAGAATTTTCAAAGAAAATATCTTGCTTGAAAAGTTACTATCCTGAACATGATAATAACAATGAATGTTTGGGATATTTCTTTTCTGTGATTATGAGAGTGTTAAGAATCATTTTATTAGAAACATACGCGTGTATTTTCTTCTTGTAACAAGTCGAAGACAACAGGTTTATCGTTGATTCCCATCCATTTGGATTGCAAAAAAAAGTCTAAACGGATATTTTGCAGAAGGGCAGCGTAGCTATGTTTAATGTAATGCTCATTTGAAAACGGTTTACAGAAATATTTTTTGCGAAAAAGAGTTGGAATCCTGTACTTTAAAATTGTTTTCTATATTAGCACAATAATTCTCAATAATTGAAATTTTCAAGGAAATGGTAGTCTTTACTTTGCGCTCAATTTAATTGGTAAGGGAAAAAGTTTCTTCGCATTTTTAAAGAAATAACAAAACATTTTTTAATATTGTTTATTTACATTTAACTAAAGTATGTAGATGGCATTTTGTTCGATAACTTTAGGGACATGATCCCTTTGCTATAGAAATTTTGGGGCTTCTGATCAAAATACCGTGACAAGTGGTTTTGGCAGTCCTCTCGTGATGTTAACCTGACACTGCCTAAAGAATTCTGAAGAGACCGAAACTGGTGGAAATCTGAAGGTAGGGTCAGGACTATACGGTGGATGCATTCACACCTCCCAGCCAAACTCTCTTAATTTTTGCTTAAGATGAGAATCACAAATTACCTACTCATTTGTACACGGTTCATTAGGTTTCTTTCAGTGAGTTCGTGAGGTACCCAAATATCGAGCTTTTTTGTGTACCCAGTTTCATAAAGGCCTAATAATTCTATTTTAGCTATTACACCGTTAAAATAAGTTATATCTTTATCATTTGTCAAAAGAGTAAAAGAAACAAAACACTTTTTAAGCCTCCTATTACTTTGCTAGTTTTAATGAGCTTAAGAAGTTGGTTAATTTTTTGTTATAACGTATTGTATCGTATCCTATGCGATTTAAAAAAATCTTCGAATGCAGTTCTTTAAAATTATTTAGAAAAAAATGAAGTCTTTCTTTCAGTAAATTTGGTATCTTCAATATTTAAGGTACTTTCTATTCGTGTGACAAAGTTTTGAGACACTCTGTATACTGTGGTATAACTTTTCATTAGTAATATTGGACCATAAATAATATGTACACAGCATTAAATTCCTCCTATTTCTATTTTTGATAACGTCGATTTACATAATGATATTCGTACTTCTTTACTTAACTTTAAAAACTCAATTTTCAAATAATTCTAATAGAATTTATGTGTACACATATTTATTCATCAAGCGTACATTTTCAATGAACAGGTTTTTACCCAATTATAAGAGCTAAAAAATTAAATTTCCGAATGTGACTTCGTTAAACCAGAGAGCAAAACCCACAGAAAGAGCGCGGGTACGGCAAATGGCAAAAATAATGTTTCGAGTTTGCTCGCTCAAACCATTTTACGGGAGTCCGTGTCTCCGACTGTGATATTTTTGCGTTATTATTACTCCCTACCGACTTTCAAATTAGCAGATAAGTAGAAATGTAGAAGCTTTTAAAAAATATTGACAACGTTCACAATTGTCGTTACTGCTGTTTAGATTTACGTCTCAATTAAACTGTAGCACAGTATGTTGATTATACTGAGTGATGAAATGTTCATTTATTGCCCTTCGTGTCATGGACTGAACATAACTGTCAAATATTTTTAATATGGTGTTTTTTAGATACTCAAATGGACAAAAAGCTTGGTTTTAATATTTCATTGCCAATTTAATCAGGTACCAAGTTATTATATACATACGGCATGCACCAAACGACTTTATTTGTCTTCATTTCACAACATCACCTATTTACATTATATCCTAAATTCAAAACGAAGAATTATTGTCTGCTGATTTACCATCAGGTCTAAACCTCGTGTTGTGTTATTGTCTCTTCAAAACAACAATTGGGTACAATTATTCAAGAAAGCAATAAAATAATGCGCCGAGAAGTCAAGTGTTTCTACGCTACTTCAAAATCGGCGCGATGAATAAGAAAATTTCAGTCGGCGGCGGCGTTTCTGCAAAGAAATATGTAGAAATTATGGGGCGTCTCGAAAGGCGGATTTGTCGGAATCTTGGGGCTTTAATTAGTCGTTTTAATGAATGTCGGGGCACGTACATTGTAAATGCGGCCCATTACCTGAGTAATTCACGCAACGATAACAACGGCGTCGTCGTAGCGCCTCGACGCCCCGACGACGGACGTCGATGCGTGTTGGCGCGTCAAGATCACAACAAAGCTTCAATTCAAGTATTTTGACTCACATTTTTTTTATTATCTTATGCTGTTAGCTAGCTAGTTTTCTTTATGCCCATAGGTTTAATGTACAGTCGTCCCGTGAAAATTTTGAGTATACTTAGAACCTTGTCATATTGAAACTTCTTTTATACAAACACTTAATTTATTTTGACATGTTTGACATATTTAATTTTACACAGTACTAAAGTGCTCATCATTTTCATTTGACGACATTACATAAAGTGCGAAAATTAAATAACTGTCGTTATGCCGATCTTTTGATAAGATCGGATTGAACATTTTATCACTTTTTTCAGTTATTGACACACTTGACGTTATTTCAAGAAACACGCTTATTCGTTTTTAAACCGGTTGTGTTGTCACACCAACCCTATTGTAAGAGAGGGATGCCGTCATCGTCCATCGGTTATTCAAAAAAGTTAATTAAGTAGTCATTAGTCCACCACCACTAGTCTAGGATGAGTAATTTCCTAAATTTTGTTATTTTAAGTTTGACAGATCGGCGCTGATCGACGTTTAACTGTGCTGGTTTGGTTTTTAGTATGGAGACTCGGCGCTGATTGCAGGCACTGGCTACAAGCGCTTATAAGCGCCGATAAGTGCTTGTAGCCAGCGCCGGCTACCAGTTTCCTACGTGAATACGCTCGAAGTATTGATGACAGTGCAAGCTGAGCGACTGCCGTGGCGTGCGTGCGAAGGTCAGCTGCTGATACGTGCGGACGGAACCAACCGTGCGGACGGATGCGGACGCATGTGGGCAGAGCCGGTCCGGTTCCAAGCTGCGTAAATTCCAAGCTTAAATTTCCTTGAGCAGATTGTAAAATGCGCTCCGGCGTGGCCCGACTCGCGCCGGTCGGTTTAAATCGTACATTAGGATTTTCATTTAAATTATCCAAGATTGGCATCCTAGGCTCCCTAGACATAGATTTTAACAATTTTAACAAAACTAATCGATTTTTCTGTAAACGTATCTGAAACGGTAACGATTTTGTTTTGGTTTTATGGTTGGCGATTGCGCCCCTGGGACGGGTACGGGAACGGGAACGAACAGGAACGGGATATGGATATCAAACTAATATTATATGTGAATGTTTAATGTTCAAAAGCTAGTCTAGAATAAGTAGGCTGGTGTATAGGCTTAACATTTTCCACGACTGATCATTTTTTATCCACGGACCTGAAAAAAAGACGGACGTAATATCACACTAAAAAGAAGTGAAGCATGCAAGGTCCTACAATTTCGTTTGTGTGTATTTGTGTGAGTGTAGGTCATGTACAACAAACGAAATTGTAGGACCTTGCATGCTTCACTTCTTTGTAGTGTGGTATTACGTCCGCGTGTTTTTTTCAGGTCCATGTTTGAATCATAGATACTTTTTTGACCGAAAGAAATATGTCGATCTAGACTTGTTTACCGTTCTGCCTCCTTATTTACCCAAGTTTAGGGATAAGAGTAAGGAAGATTGATATCAATTTGTTCAAACAGTTCATCCACCTTGTTGACGGTAGTTAAGTAGCAATAATATTAATTAAGTAGAACAAACAGAGGATAAGTGTAGTAGACATTGAATTACCGATGTGTCTCAACAAACAATATCATTTCCCTGGTTCCGGCTATCAATACTCGTGTTATCATTCTATTATTTCTATGAATTTATTTTGTAAATACAGTATCTGGAATTTATGAAACTTCGAAACAGACCCTTAATGAAGTTATTGCATAAAAAAATATTATTATTTCCTTTCTTCTTTTATCTAATAAACTTTTACTCCTTTCCAATGTTTTCCTATATTTGTGTATAGAAACTTAAATCACTATTGTACCTACATGAAAATTCATCTGTAAATTAATCAATAATATGCATTACTTGCGTCTACAACAAATAAAGGGCATTGCAATGTTTTTAACCTAAGCATTGTCAATCAATTAGTTTTGCTCTTTTTGGTTTAAAAATTTCAATATTAAAATTGATTTATTTCTAAGAAGTCTTTATCAGTTCAAAAGTATAATCTTGTTTATATTTTTCTATTACCTGCTCAATTACAATATAACAAATGTACAAACTGACGAAACAGTAACCAACCTTTCACGAAGAACTGATAAAACACAACTCTCTCTCTTTTAACATAATTCTATTATGCGAGATAAAATATATAGATCGCCGACTTACTTTAAGATTTCTTTGCGGCATCAACATTTTGTTGAATCGTCTGTCGGGAATTTGTACGACTGAAAAGATGTAATTGTTTCCACGATTTTTAAATCCGTCGAAACTGTTTTTGAATTAGAGCGTCAGTCAAAACCACTTTTGCCTGTTTTTATTGTCAAAAGCGGTTTTGACCGCATCATAACCGGTCAAAACCGCTTTTGACAATAAAAACAGGCAAAAGTGATATAGGTACATGGATAAAAACTATTTGGAATAAGCACAAAAATACCAAAAAAAAAATACTTTATTAAAATATTATTTCGTATACCTCCACCGTTAACTTTTAAGTATATCTAAAAATGAAATGGGGATTTTAGGCCCATATTCCATACAAAAGTTTAGTGGTTGGCCCCATAATAAAAGTTGTTCATTCACGTGGTCTGAAATCCCCATTTCATTTTTAGATATATATATAATTAATCTTCTGAGAAAGGTTATGTAACTACAGATTTTTTAAAGAAATCATCTTGTTTGAACATTTACAAGGTTATACGTAGAAATCGATTACAAATGCAATCAATGTTTGGGATTACAACTGCAATCAATGTTTGGGATATTTCTTTTCTGTGATTATTATGAAATAGGGCACAGTGATTGTTAAGAAATATATTATTAGCAACAAACGAGTTATTATTATTCTTATAACAAGTCGTTTATACTCGATTTCCATCCATTTGGATTGATGAAAGATATATGGTCCCTTTGTCCTTTCTTTACTCCAGACAACGTGTATGCAAAATTTCATGATGATCGGTTGAGTAGTTAAGACGTGGAAGCGTAACAAACAAACTTACTTTCACATTTATAATATTAATTAAGGATGTTTCGCAGAAGGGCAGCATATTTATAAAATTTAATACGATGCTCATTTGACAACAGTTTACAGGAAATAAAATATTTATTGCCAAAAAAAGTTTAAATCCGTTCCTATCTAATAGCTTTCGAGCACAATTCTCAAAATGTCAATTTCAAGGAAATGGTTGTCTTTTTAATTTGCGCCCATTTTATTTTTTAAATTAAATAAACAAAAAAGAATGGAGGAATGTTTTTCGACAAGGTCGCCAGTACTTGCGATCTATTGTGTTGCCAGTTATCCAATATTGTCTCGTCTGAAATATTCTAAAAAAGAATCATTAGCGATGTTGTTATGTGTTGATCCGTAAAACTTGGGACATCTCATGCGACCTTGTCGAAATAAGTCTTTCTATAGCTTTAATATAGACTCACTAGTCTACATAAACTAGTTAATATTATATACTGTGGTATAATTAATTATTAGTAATATTGGACCATAAATAATATGTACACAGTATTACATTCCTTCTATCTATTGTCACCTGTGGTCGCAGGTTCAGAGCAGGGATCCGGCAAAACAGGTCACTGAAGAAAACCACATTTTATTTCCAATACCACTATTTCCAATATCGTCAATTTCATTTAAATAATGATATTCGTGCTTAATTTCGACGACCTCCTTGGTCGAGTGGCTTTGTACACCGGTTTTCAAGGTGTTGCCATCTCTGAGGTCCCGGGTTCGATCCCCGGTTGGGTCAATTTAGAAAACGAACTTTTCTATATTGGCTCAGGTCTGGGTGTTTGTGATACCACCGTTGTCTCCGATTCCCATAACACAAGTGCTTTAGCTACTTACTTTGGAATCGGAGCAATGTATGTGATGTTGTCAAGTATTTATTTATTATTTATTTATTAACTTTGAAAACACAATTTGTAAATCATTTTACATAATAGAATGTATGTAAGTACATTGGCCATATGGTCATGTACGGTCGAGTTCAATAATATGTACGCATCTTTGAGAGTTCATCAACCTTACGCCTTTGTAATAGAAATCAACATCTGTCAAAACTGCTTACATATTTATGAACTCGACTGTACGTTTAGTAAAACTACATCAGCGCGGCCGGCCATTGCCATTCTGTATCGCTTCGTGTCGCGAAAAATGGTAAATTGTGCTATTTTATTTTCTAAAAAACGATCTGCCATATCAAATCTACGAAGAGTACATGTTGTTTTGTATCATATGTCAGTATTCTCATGTACAAATATGTTTGTATTTAAGTGCTATCTCGAAATAAAAAAAGCCATTACGACAAGTTAACGACAGAAAATATAAAAGTAAGGAGGCTGCTGTCACAAAGTACAGTCCTACCTAAGCACAGCACATTAGTACATTTTTTGTAGTGTGATGTACGTGTTTACCTACCTGCATAGCACAATACGTGACCTTTTTCGTACCTAGTGTGCTGTACGTGTTTACCTCCCCTCCCGGTACGGTCTTGCCGTCTGCATTGGGTTTTTTAGATACACAAACAAAGTAGCTTTGTTTTAATATTTAATTGCCAATTTATTCAGGTACCTACCACGTTATTATACAACATGTTACAAAAATACCCCTAATGCCGAATATGGTATATAGGGACCATCAAACTGAACAACTTTTACTATGGAACCAACTCTCAAAACGCGAAAAATAAAACAGCTGTTTCATACATTTTGATATTGTATGAAACAGCTGATTTCTATATACCATATTCGGCATTAGGGGTATTTTTGTAACATGTTGTATACATACGGCATGCACCAATGAAATGACTTTATTTGTCTTCATTTGACAACATTACCTATCTACGTACTATCTACATTATATCGTAAATTCGAAACGAATAAATAATTGTCTGCTGATTTACCATCAGGTACTACACCTCGTGTTGTCTTATTATCTCTTTAAAACAACAATTGGGTACAATTATTTAAGAAAGCAATAAAATAATGCGCCGAAAAGTCAAGTGTTCCTACGCTACTTGAAAATCGGAGCGACGAATAAAATTTCAGTCGGCGTGTCTGCAAAGAAATATGTCGAAATTATGGGGCGTCTCAAAAGGCGGATTCGTCGGAATCTTGAGGCTTTAATTAGTCCCTTCAAAACTTTTGGTTGGTAGGTATAACACGAAAATAGAAATAAACAAAACAAATTCAAATAACATTTGAAAATATCGATAATACCGAATAAGCAGGAAGTGGAAAATGGAGGGTTAACTGATATGTTTACACTGCAATTTGGATCCAACCCGTCTCGTCTCTGGCCAATAATTAACAGCGCTACTCCCGAAGGGGTCAAATGTACTACCTACGCCCAAACTGAACCAATGCCTTTCATTTGGTTTCCCAAATTAACGCCAGGACTCAACTCTGCATTCGGGAACTAGTCGGTAGTTTTGTTGTTATTACATTGTTTGTACGTGTTGTGATTTCATTACCGATCCGTAGGAATGTTAAAAGGAAAAATTGGGGTATGAAGTTCTGGCTTAATATTAGATCAAGCTAGAATTGTTTTTATATCATAGTTTAATAAAATAAAAGAAACGAAATAGAATGAAGTACAAAACCAATCATAAGATTTTTGACGCGTGAAAATGTGTTTCAGGCCACGATACGTTAACTTCAGATTTCATTGATAAATAAAAAAAGTAGTGACTCCTGCGGGCTTACTCAACAGCACTCGCGAACGTTCGGCGTTTTCGTGATCGTAAAACAGTGTACGATATAGTCAGTGAGTTGACTCCTCTATCGGCTTTTTTCGTTACTCTATCGAGCAACTAAAATCATATACCGTGAATTTTTATTTCACTGTGAAAAACTGACATCATCAGTCAAATTGGTACCCAAAAGCACATTCGCGATCGTAAACGTTTGGATAACGACCACCACGACCACATAGACTTTTTGACTGTGGTTTTATCCTCTTTTATTATACTCTTTGTATTTGTGACAATGTCAAAGGGTTTGACAGATTTTTTGGGTTTAAATAATAATATTAATTACATCGATCGTTTTGGAATCAACAAGTGGAGTGCGACTGCAATTAAGCAACGAGCAATATTTAGCCATGATTGATTTTATGGAAAGGTGGGTACCTACAAGTTTATTTTCTTTAGATTTCAATTCCAAAGCCTTAACTTATCACTGTTGAAAATGGTTTCAGGAATGTTATTGCACGGCTTCAAGGGAGCTCTCAAGGGCGTTTAAGGTCTAAAAGGTTGTGGAACGCTTTAATAACGACCTTAAACGCCCTTGGTTGTGGAGTCCGTAAGGACGTAGAAAAGTGGAAAAAGGTTATAGTAGGTAACCTAAAATTCAGTATGTTTTAAACAATCATCAAAATCATGAAACATTGCATGCTAACAGGTGTGGTCGGACTTAAAATCACGAACAAAAAAAAAAGGCTATGTCAATACGAGTTAACCAGAGAAGTACAGGTAGAGGTCCAAGTAGTGGGCAGTGTCTATCACCACTAGAAGAAAGGGTTCAAGGCGGTATTGTGGAGCATGGATTCATTGTTAGTTTTTATAAATTTTATCTTTTCGTAATCTAATTATCATTATTGTGAGTCAACAAGAAGCAATTTAAAAAAAGAGTTTAAATGTTTTTAGCAAGCACAATCAAGCTCTACCAGGGGTGATTCGTCCCCCGGGCCCTCACACGTGGATGTGCCTGAAGAAAGCATGTTTAAATTTTCTAATCACAACCTAACCTGTACGTACATATTTACTTGTATTTTCACTAAATAAGTACAAAAGTTTATTATTATGTTTTTCTACATAATCAGAAATGTTCATAATGATTGGTTTCAGGTAAATCAATATTCCTGCCACCACCTACGGACTTGCACCCCTGCCTCTCCAAAGTACCTTCCAATCTACCTTTCTGTCAGCTCGTTCTTCTATGACTGTTTCTGTTAGGGCTGTTTCTCCAACTCTGCCGACACGTCCATGACGCCCATCCATCCCGATTCGTGACTCATGACAAAGTGCAGCTCACATTTGTTACTCAATTACGCTAAAACGGCTGAACGGATTTGAGTGAAATTTAGCACACAGATAGCTGTTTATAACCTGGATTAAGGTCCCAACATGGTTACTGTCCTTACTTACTAATATTATAAATGCGAAAGTATGTTTGTACACCTCCACGTCGTAACGTAACTACTCAACCGATCATCATTATTGTCAGGTGTACAGAGAAGCACTATAGGTATTTAACTTTGTTACATTATTATATTATTTTTAGTTTTTATCATAGATAACAATACTTAGACGACGGCGAACAGTGAGCTTCCCATACAAACGTAATACCAAAATTAGTTAATTTTGGATTTTTTATTTAATAGAAACCTAGACATTTGCTGTCTTAATCCGAATAACATCACAAGAAGACTTAATTATGCTATCAATTGCAAATTATTTTGGTATCACGTTTGTATGGGAAGCTTACTGTTTGTCGGCGTCTTAATTATTAATACTTGTTTGATTAATATTAATAATTATTTGTATTTTATTTTGATATATGAAATAATAATGTTTTGTTAATATTATATAGAATTATATTTTACATACTAAGTCAAAAAGTGCCAAAACAAAACAAAAGTTACTTGTATTGGACTAGGTGTTATTCATAGGAAGTTGTTTTAGGTGTAATTTAATGCTTTATTGTCTAAACGTGTTTTATTATAATTTGATTAACGTGTTCTTCTATAAATATAAATATAAACAATATGAGTTGTATTTAATCCCTATCCTTACTAATCCTTTCTAATATTATAAATGCGAAAGTTGCGTTTTACGCCTAGACCGCTGCTGGACCTGACGAAATTTGGTACTGATAGATGTGACCTTTGGGAAGGACATAGGGTATTTTTTATCCCACTGCTGGGCACGGATAATATTTAATTCATACTTGCTAGAAAAAAATCACCTATCCCATTAGCAACTCAATAGCTATTGGTCAGTACATTGGGCCGGAATCCCAAGGATGCTGGTTCGCGCCCCGTCTGAGATGTTACGGTTGAGTCCATTTTCTCTAGTACGTATATCCTAACAACATATTTGTCGAATTTATTGAAACTTTTACAATGCCTTTTGTCGAGTAACGGATTGAACATTCGGGTGGTTTAGGTTAGTGGCTTATGACACCAATCTGGATATTAGCGACGATAATACCCCCTACCTTGACTCAGGTCACTTGAATTGGCGTTGGAGATGTTCATTTAAAGATCTTCAACTCCATTACCATCACCATCCTCATCAGCAATCGAGTTAACAGGTGCTGGTAGTCTAGCCTTAAGAGCATGCTACTGTAATTTTTGCTGCCTTTTAAGGGTGGTAGTGTAGAGGTCGATCTTTAAGTAAACATCTCCGACGAGATTGAAACATTTTTCAAGTACGCATATCTGATATTAAAAAAACGTCTTATGAAGTCGGTTGGGGCTATAAAAATTAAATAAAATTGAGAAGAGAAACCACGATAAAGGTTTATATAAATTAACAAAGGAAAATATCTTTTGGCCCCACCCGAGTTCAAAAGACGTTTTTTAATATCAGATATGCGTACTTGAATAGTAATAATGCAGATTTGAATATTATTTCTTGCTTTTTAAAGCTGTCGCTTTTTGAAGTTGTTTTTATAGCAGTATTTTTAAGGTTTTTTTGAAGGAGGTTTTTTACTATCTCATCAGTATTCAAAGCATCCACTACATCTTGAATGTGACGGCTTGTAGTCTGTTATATTAACAGAAACCCCCACAATTCTTTGATACGACCCGGTAGCAAAAAAGCTTATGGCACAGAGTACCTGTTGGCCCCCGCTGTGGTTGATGAGGTTAGGCGGCGGGCGGAGGAGCAGCTAATGGAAGAGTGGCGCCTCCAGCTGGAGACTCCGCCGGCGGGCGAGCGGACGGTGGGTGCGGTGCGCCCGCTCTTGGTGGAGTGGATGGAGCGGCGTCATGGGACGCTGACATTCAAACTGGTGCAGATTCTTACCGGGCATGGGTGCTTCAGTAAGTATCTGCACCTAATCCAGCGCGAGGAAATGCCGGAGTATCACGGGTGTGACGAGGCGCTGGACACTGCGCAGCATACACTAGAGGTGTGTCCTGCGTGGTCGGCGCAACGTCGAGACCTCGTGGATGTTGTAGGGCCGGATCTCTCGCTGCCCAGCATCGTTAGCCAGATGCTGGACAGTGACAGATGCTGGCAAGCGGCAGTCTTCTTTTGCGAGGATGTGATCCTCCAAAAGGAGGCAGCGGAAAGGGTGCGCGAAGAGGATGCTCAGGCGGCTCTCATCCGCCGCAGACGGTTGGGGAGAAGAAGGTGTCAGTACGACCGCCTCATCCCGTAGTGTTACCGGCCGGCGATGGAGCTCGTTGGCATTGCACGGTGCACGCCGTCTGGGAAGACGATCACACTTGCTCGGTCGTCTCCCGCCACGTAGGGGCCTGGATAGCCACCCGTCAAGTCGGAGGGAGACTGTCACCACATCCACTGTGACTAATCGACGGAGAGAGAGCAAGTAGTGAGGCGTTAGTTGCTAGTGGTCTCTCTCGACCACCCTATCTGATCAGCCCACCTGAGTGGGTAACCTTATGGGGAGTTCGGGAGAAGGCTCTCTCCCTCTCCCCCCTCTGGCGAGAGGTTAGAACCCCCCGGCTCTCCTGCCGAGCCTACTATTTAGGCTCGACGGGGGCGCGGGGGGCAGCAAGAGACAGCCCAGGAGTGGCTTTCTGCGCGCTGACTGAGTCCAACATGCCGTTTGGTATACCTAAAGAATGTATTTGCTCTCACTCTAATTTGTAAAAAAAGGTCTATCTATTATGTACCATAACACAATTTGCCATTATTTACCTATAGTAAATAAAATTGCCCCTAAGCAAGGCTGGCTACCACAAGAATTTTTTGATAAAATTATTTTATTTATATTTCTGTATTTACTTTATTCATATTTTTTGCTATGAAAATTTTGATTAAAATTAAAAAAGTAGATGGTATCACGGTATATATTGCAAAATTCCCTAAATAACAACCCCCAAGTTATGAATAAATACCAAACATTGAGTGAAAAATATGTATTGTGGATTTCATTTTGACGATAACTACAGGGTTTTGGATAGTGGTATTTATTATCTGTGGAAAGCGTGATCTTAAACGTATTATTAACGAAATCGCTGTCAAAATTGTGCATTTGCGTAAGCACTTGCGATGACCACTCCCACAACTTGTCTATGACGGTGGAGACCACGAAGATTTAAATAAACATACACGCTAAGACATTTTTCAGAATCTTACAAGTGTCTCTATAATTAATATAATATGGTTGCTTTGATTTAATACAATATTTGCGTTGTCATGGTTTGAAAATTGGATTTTACGACAATCCATTTGGTTATAGCTCTTTATGTCGTGGCTTGAATGGTGTGTTTTGTCTTGGCTCTGTCAATACCATAGAGTTAGAGTAATGTTATATGTCAAAACTATAGGGTAACTATGTAAAATACGGTACTTTAATAATTAAGAGAGCATTTATTTTTTATAAGAAGTGTTGAATGGAGATTTATCATAAAGGTTTTTGGGCTAACAAATTACGGAATAATCTATTAAATCTTAAAGAACAAGTGTATATAAGTATAAGTCAATTTACACACTGCTAATCATCTTTGGCTTAAAATTATAGAAAAAACTATAATTTTAAGCCAAAGACGATTGATTTTTTTTTATCTATACACAAATTATTCGAACAGAAAAATAGCTAGGACCTACTTTCAAACACTGTTAAATAGGTTCTCTGAGTGCTACTTACTTAGGGTTACCCTACATGAACCATAAACGAAATTATGATATTTTTTAGAACCACGCACACGGACACTTGGTGAACACTAGCATGTGAAATAACGAAATTCATGCATTGTAAAGCCGTGGTCGTCGCTAACGTTGTAATGTCAAATTAACGATCACGACACGAAAATTCGTTATTGGAAAGGTGCTGTTGAGTAAGCCCGCTGGACCTCGCGTTTGTGCGTTAGTAGCTGAAATTGTATGTTGTTTAAAAAATAATCTAATAGATGTCGCCACGACGCACGAGGTTTTCAAATTCTGTCAAAAATTTTAAATTCATTCCAGTACTATGTGCTGCTTGGTAGGTATTCTTTAATTATATCTATTCGAAGCTTAATGGCGCTTCTAATTATTATTTTGAACACTGTCCGACTGGGTGAAATATTTTTTTTAGAAAATTGAAGTAGACAAAAAATCTATAATAATTATCGAACCTGCTCACAAATTTTACGACAATTGGTTGAGAAATGCGACCTGTAGAGGAGAACAGACGGACAGCCGAAAAGCCGGACAGCGGGGCATTTTTGCGCACGCTTGGTCAAAAAGTACTTATGTGATTTTATTTGCAAGTGCTGAACCAAATATTTCCTTAAATTTTGTTCTGTGTGCCATTTTAATTATATCCTATAATTCTCTAATATGTTTCCTTCTCATATAGCGTTTCTTCTTCTATTATAAACGAGTATATCATATAAATATCATATCACAATAATACTGTATTCTGTGCGTACAATTTGTACTCAGTTAATGGTGTTTGATACATTAGAACAATAGTCTTAAACGTTAGTCTTTGTCTTCGATGGAGCCGATACAAAGCGTTTATTAGCTACAGGCTTTCCGAGCGTTTAGCTCCTTTTGTGTAAATGTGATCGCATTGTTACACTAATGTCTTAGTGCGTTATAAGCCACTATTCCTACTATTACTAGCCCTAACTTGAAAGCACCTCTCTTAGTGAATATTAAGGTCGGTAGGTACTTTGTATTATGACATTTTATTTTACCATGAGCTTGTAACCACAAAATAAATGGTTGAAAGTACGAATAGTGTCGTTGAGTATTCGTACAAATCGAATCTTTAGAAAAATTCTAGTATGATTGCGAAAACTGAATACTTAATTAGAATTTGAGACAGATTTTTGCAACTGTCCGAGTAATATACTTATATATAAAAATATATATATTCACCACCTACTTTTTCTTTACTTTGTTTTTTCTCATCAAAGCTAGTCACTGAATAAATGTCATTTTTTAATTACAATCATAATAAAATGAAATGAATACTACCTATTTTATTTCCATTCTGCTTTTACTGGTTTGCTGTTTTTAAAATAGTCGTGAGCGCGCTATAATATTTTGTTTTTCAAAGGGATGTTGCTGAAAAAAAGGCGAATAAAGCAAGCGACCGTCCATATGACTCTAGCTTCCGTTCCATTTCGGAATTATGAAAAATGAAACAGTTCATAAAGCAAACAGACGAAATTCGAGATAAAACAGACTGTTTTTCGTTCGTTCCGTCCAAAGTCTGGGGATATCGCTCTGTACTGTATTGGAACGCTCCTTATCTCCAAAACTTGACGCGACTTAACTTCTTCTAGGGGACTCGTACAGAGTATTTATTGTGATTATTTAGTCTTAAGAAACTAGTGGCTCAGTGAGCTGTTGACCTCTTTCAAATTGTGTTGTTTAAAAGTTAATATAATAGATGCCCCCACGAGGTTGACACTACCTTTGAAAAGCAGTATATCTACTGATTTGAACATTTTTCGAATGGGTGATTTTTTTACGCAAAATTTCGTAAATCTGATTCGACAAAAATCTATATAATTAAAGAACCTGCTCACAAAATTTCACAAGAATCGGTTGAGAAATGTGGGAGAGGAGAACAGCCGGAAAGACAGACATACGAAATAATTTTTGCATAAGCTGAAGCAGAGACGCTTCGCTCGCGCTTCGAGCTCGCTAGGTCAATAATTAATAACTTGACCACTGAACTTATTCATGAATTTTGCCTTGAATTTTACGATTCGGTAATAATGCTTAATAAACTCGATTGAGTGCCACTACATTACATAAATTAATACATTATTTTATAGATAGCAAATCAACAAATTAAAAAAAAGAAAATTTGAGTTTTTAGCATTCACAATGCTATTTTATATTTTAGAAATAAAAATACGACTCAACTCACTAAGTGACTCGCTAGCTCAGCGATTAGAGCATTGGACCGGACATCCAAGAAGGTCGCGGGTTTGATTCCCGTCCGAGATTATGATCTGGTGCGAGTCGTATTTTTTCTAGTATATTATTTAGTATTGTATAAGTTCAAAAACATATTTTGTCTTAAAACAAATAGACGATAGCTTTAAAGATACATTAGCAATCAATATGGCCGATCATTGAAAACTATAAATTCGACACAAAAGTGACTATCTCCTGATTAAAATGCACTTTAAGCTCAACCTCAACTATATACAAGTTGTTGTTGATAATGTTCCTATTGCGGCCATAAACGCTTTGTAATTATCTCGTGTAACTATTCCAAAGCTGACCATTGGTTCATTAGCATCGCGAAATAATTAACCGCAGAACCGGGCCGCAATCGGTTTGGGTAGAAAACTCACACATTGTTCCTTATAGACGAAAATCAAACCCTTATCCCTAGGGTTTTTGGGTACAAATAGTACAGCTTAAAGGGAAGGGGCAAGTACGATTATTACACTGATATGTGATCCTTTATTTGGGTTAGGGGAGTTCTTATTTTCTTTTGGGACAAAACTGTGCTGTGTATGTTTTGTTTTTGTATGCAATTTATACCAACTTTATTGTTGCATGTTTCGCAGCATAATGTTTCGCAACTCAGTGTTTGAGTCATTCTCGGATGTCTCTCTTATGCACTAGTTTCATAAACTAGGTACTATAAGTAGTAGATTAGGAACGATGCGATGGGTCAGGTTAGAAAGAGGGTTCAGTTGAGAATTAACTTTTTGCTTTCCCCCCATGGGGTTAGGTTATGAAAGTTACGGGGGGTTAGGATTTTTGGTCAGGTTCGAAATAAAGGATTTTTTAACTCTTTAGCCTTTGTTTTATATTTTATTTGAAGTACAAAAAACTACTTTGTTTAGTTACTGAAAATAGTGTTCATGTTGTTTTCGGAATGTGTTTTTGTTATCCATTGGTTTTAATAGAATATCACAGTTATATCAGATTTTTATTTTTACTGACGTTTATATTTTAAACCTATTCAGGTAGATTTTTTTCCTTTTTGAATAAGTTTATTTCCATTCAAATTATGCTATATTATCAAATACTTAAGCTCCTGCCGAGCCCAAATCAACCAAGGGTTTGTTTGCTCAACTGCCGCTACTGGTTTATGTTGTGATTATATATGACTATGACTGTAAGCTATATTTTATGCCACGCTATTGTATACCTACGTTTGTTTTTAAAATAAGAGGAATTAATATTTTTTAATAAAGCAATCTACACTACTTAGTTAAATATTTTCACACACAATTACTAGACATTTACCTAAACGAAACTTTATTAGGTTAGAGAAAAGTATGAAGTTGCGCATCAGCTTTGCAGTTCAAAGCGCTCTTTCTCCTTTCTTCTCGATGTCACATATAACATTTTCCGATGGAAAGAAATTCGTAATTTCGTAAGTAGTAGGTACTAAGGTAGGTCTAAGGAATTTTAAAACATATAAGTAGATTTTGAGTTGTTATCAACTTAATAATTATCGTCGTTTCCAACTTGCCTTACTAGTGCTTATAACTACTGTGTGACCATTGTGGCTCAGTTATTAAAAACTGCAGTGATTTCAATGCGGCCATTTTTTTAACATGACTAAAGTGACAAGAAACCTATATATAAAAAAAGTTAAATAAATTATAATACAAAAATTAACTACCTAATAATGGTAGAAACTGCATGGATGGTTTCCTTTTGTACAAAACACATTTTTATCCTTTTTCTATTCTTGTTTTACAGTATTAAATAAAAACACTGGCCTGTGTTATTTTTAAGTGGATTGAACTGTCAATCCACTTAAAAATAACACAGGCCAGACGGCTAGTTGAATTATAAAATGGCGTTCACGGACGAGGGTCTTAAAATCCATCACGCAGCACCGATCTTATTTAGATAAGTAGCTGCCTGTCGGAAGGCAGCCCTGCTTAGTTCGCTTGACTGATTGCCTCTAATGAATGTCACACTTTAATCTTTGCTAAACCCTCGACTAACACTATTTTTTACCAATCAGTAGCTAAAAGCTTTTACGAAACCGGTTTTAATTAGGTAGGTACTTTTTAATGAATTGGCTATTGTGATTTTTATATAGAGAAGATTAAATAGATAGTTATTGCATGTTAGGTTTTTAATTTAATACTATTTTCTTAATTATTAATAATCCTTTCATTTGTAAATAGTCACAAGGTTAAAAAAAGAGATCTTTGATGGTTTTGCTGTTGCGTAAACATATAAGCACAGTGTTGAGATATACACTTCAGCATGTACTAATTACAAAATGAAATTCATTTAGCTTACGTCATAATTAAGTCTACATTTGAAAACGTTTTGAAAAAGAAACATAAAGCTAAGTTCGGACCTATATTAAAAGCTCTCATCACATTCGAGAAACATGCTAGAGCTCTCAAAAATTTATTGGCATAATTTAATTTTGCATACGCAAGCAACTCCGTGAATTTTCGTATGCAAAAAGCTTAAGTGGCGTATAAAGAAAATTCAGATTAAACATGACTACGTACCCAGTGCTTGGGGCAATCGCAATAACAAATCGCTAATGACCCAGCATTCACAAGGGAGGATTCTCAGCTAACTGCGACATTAGGAGCTTCTTATTTGGCTATTTCACTTCGTTATGGGACCTTTGTGGGAGTTCCCGGAAAAATAGAGTTTAACACAAATGACACGACGCCTTCTGACCCTTCCGAAGTTTTAAGCTCAAGGGGATTATGAATAGTGTGAGGGTTTTATGTTCAATAATGCTAGTTTCAATTCAAAAGGCTTTGTTGATTTCTTAAAAAGTTTAGTGAATTCAAGAATTTAGCTGTAGCAAATATGTAGCTTGTTTTCGAGATTTCGAGTTTTGTGAAGTTACAAGTACTTTCTGCTTACTCAGCTCCTGCTTACATTGCTAGGTTTTAATTCTGTTATAATCTAAAACTGAGTACCCACTTAGATTCGCGAACCTTCGCGCTCCGCGATTCTGGAACAGTGCGCCCCATAGCATTTTTTTTTACCTTGTGGAGTTACGTCAAATTAGACTCGATAGTGACTGTAGTGGACATTTTGTATGTTGACCGAGTAAGCACTACTAGTACTTTGAGTGAAGCACATAGTACTGCATTTCAACCTATATGCTGTTTGGTAGGTTAGGTATTATTTTATTATATCTATTCGAAGCTAGATGGCGCTTCTTATTTTTAACATTTTTCGAATGGGTGGATTTTTTTTCACAAAATTTCAAAAAACTGGATTTCCAAAAAAAAAATATCAAACCTGCTCACAAAATTTCACGAGAATCGGTTGAGAAATGCGAAGCTGAACAGCCGGGCATACGAAATAATTGTTGCCCAAACTGACACAGAGACGCTTCGCTCGCGCTTCGCGCTCGCTCGGTCAATGATCGGCGTTCTTAAAAATTTTAAAATGAGTCTGTTATTTAAGAACGAATCCGTCTTATTAACATATAACTTAAAGATATAAATACAGCAATTGGGTAGGTAATTCAATAGACATCTCCTTTGCGAGAAAGGGGTGTTCTAAAAGCCCATCACCAAATGAATACCACTTCCATTTATTTGCGGTGTAGGATATTTTGATTGCGTAACGAGTCCCGCTGTGAAGGTAAATAATTAGCCACATATAACTGAGAACGAGCGGTATTCACTAAAGTCGTACAGGAACACGAATTAAGCAGAAATACCGTAAGCATTTTCACAATGTCATGTAAACGTGAAAGCTGTATAATTGTAAGCGCCTGGAGCTTAAAATAAGGATATTAGAGCTTTGGATTTTCAGGTTTCGTACACAAAAGGTAAGGAGGTAGGTAATTAAAACACATAATCCTTATCAAAGGGGGAATTTGAAATGTTCCATGATTATTAGATAATGGGAGGATTGGAAAATGGGATAAATATGAAGTGAAATGGACTGAAAGTGGAAACCAAAGCATCCTCAAAGTCCGGCCCTCGTGGGTAAAAATAAAAAGTAAAGAGCTCTTTTTTAAGTATTTTTACATTAGCTAGTATTTTTGCAATTTAATGATATTAAAACTATTTTAGGACAAAATAACCTTTTTAACTTAAATTCTAATATATAATTAACAAATAAAATACAAAAATCTCTTCTGGCAACAAAAAATAAAAATTCTGAAATCAGGCTAATGTCCTGTAAAGATCATTTGGCAGTGATTGCACAAAGGACGTGAACATTGCAGGTAAACAGCCTTGCTATAAACCAATACAAACATGAGAACTTCTATTTCCATGAATAACTTCTTCTGACCTGAAATCATTATCGTTAGGTACCTAAAACTCGACATCAACCCCAGTTCTCTCACCAATTTGATGTTGATTTGTCTCCGCGTGTGTGGCACCACTAGAGAATGAGCTACACCTTTAAGAAAGACTTTTCTTTTGATAGGTACATCATGTACTAAAAATGTACCTATTACTGGCACTCAAGTCACTGAATCACATACAAAAAATTTTGCATGGGGATTATGGACGTGTAGCCTCTCAGACTCCCTCCATCTAGATTTAAGATTAGAATTACTCACATGTCACGTATCTGACGACGCAACATTCTCCCAAGTATCTGACGACGCAGCATTCTCCATTGTTGGCTGTTTTGCTGCTAAAACTGAAGCTACTGAGCCACTCGGTATCGGGAAGCGAACGGAAGTGTGTAAAACAACTCAATTGGAAAGTATGCGGAGCCTGTGAGGTTAAATTATTGGATTATTACTGATTATCATACTAATCAGAATAAGCAGTGTTATCAGTCAGCTTTGATTTGTAATAAGTGGCTGCTGCATCATACTCTGACCTTGTAAAGACACTATATGGAAAATGTTTCCATACTACTTCTTTTGGTGACCTAAAAGCACAAAGCTATAGTGAGCACGCTAAACATACATTGATCTAGACGCGGATTCAATTAGCGAGGAGGTGTGGAAGCATGTAACACGCCACGCTTCTTCACCAATGCCGTGCCGCCGCTGAAGCGCCTGCGGCTTCCTGCACCCACAGCACTTAGGGCTATTGGCGTGGTCCAAGACATGAGATAAAGCGACTATAAATGTGCTTATAGTGAACGTTCTGAATGGAAGAATAAATAACACCTCATCATCTAACATCTTTGCGCATAAATTATAAATGGTTGAATGGTGCTGGGGCATTAGTAGGATCAAAGCTCTACGCTTTCTAAATAAATAAGAATAAATAAAAGACCATATCTTTATCAAAGTCTTTATCTTTGATCTCATAGTAGAAATACATGTAGCAAAAACACTCGTATCATGATCTACATACATAATTTTGCAAAAATGTAATAAGTATAAAAATTTAATGTCTTTAGTGAGACATTTCTAAAAGCTAGACCAGTGGTTCTTAACCTTTTCATTATATGATCTATGTAGGAAACAGATTTTACCCCCAACCCATCACCCTACCACCTGCTTATACATATATACGTATATACTTATACATACGTATAAGCTGCACGCTGCATTATGTGAATATACACGCACACTACACTTAACGCGGAAGAGCGCTATACCACCTAGTGTCATTTTATTAAGTACGAAAATAATACTCTTTACATTTTTTACTCTCTATTCTATTTATTCGTACTAAGTACCAACTCTGTTACCCCCATAAAATAGCCGTTGTGCCCTTACGGGGGTAATTACCCCCCAGTTCGGAACCAATAAGCTAGACTAATAAAGCGTTCAATGACGTTGTTCAATTGTTAACCGCGTATAAACGCGCACGCTCATAACATAAGATAAATGACACTCAAACTGCTCCCAAATTGCCTTACTGGCAAGCCACTACTTTTCATTCTAGTGCTAGTTAGCACACTTGCCACTAGCATTAAGTATCATATTTTGCCCTATTTGTTGGGAGGACTAGCATAGGTATCTGTTACGTCTGCGCTCCGGTTGAACACCATTTACGAAATGATATTAAGGAGATAATTATCGCTTATGGGGAAAATTGAGTTAAGTAGTTGGATTGGAGATTGGCAGCCACGTTAAAAGCTTTTGACTTTGTGAACTAAAATCTGTAGTATGAGTGCCTTTTCCCTCCCTCTCCTCTCCTCCTCCAGATTCAAACTCCCCCAGACATTTATTTTTCCTGTAATCTTTACGTAAACTTCTATCAAATAAAATATTTTTAGATTTTTCTCTATGCAAACTTCGGAGATAAGGGGGAGGGGGGAACGGTTTTCTATCACATTTTTTATCAAAAGTCGAAAACTAAGCGCCCTAAAAAACAGAAAAATGTTTGAGAATGTGCAAGCAGCTCTCTTTCATAATGATACCTCCATATGCCCTGTAGTAGCCTCACTTCGAATTTTTAAGACCCCCTTTCAGTCTTTCTTATTAGTGGTTTTTTCAAGTAGGTAAGAGGTTGCTATTTCTTGAAAAAACCACCAATGTCAAAGTGTTTTTTGTATGTTTTTCACTTAATAAAAAATATTATAGGACTATTGCGATTATACTGTGTATTTTTAAAAAAAATTTCTTCTATATACCTACTTATTTTTTTTTTTAATCCTTCGTATTCTGCTATCCACTCGTGTGGCTCGGCCATCTTGGCCATTATAGGGGTGCGTTCCGTCGCTTCGCTCGAGTGCACTCGAGCGCGCTCGGGTGCGCACTCTGACCGTTCAGTGGCTTTGGTGAAATTTTACTCTGACAGCTGTCAGAGCGTAGTTTCACCCGTTCCATGGCTCAGAGTGCAGCAAATAACCACCTAAATCGGCCGTTGAAAAACGCTCTGACGTTTATCTTTTGTCATAATGTCAATGTCATTTGACATTATTTTGTATTTAGATGTTTTTGTGTCTAAAAGTTCATGGTTGCTCCTCAAAGAAACAGATTTTATTTGATTTTGTTTATAGGAATGTTTAAATTATCCGTATTCCAAAATAGAAAACGAAAACTTTGTACTTAATGACATCTAAAGTTCTTTTAGGTTATAAAACAACTGGATCGTTCTGTGGCATGGTTGCAACTCAAACGAGTTAAACTTTACCCAAATAACTACACAAAAAGACGGAACGCACACTTAAAGTTCTTGGAAGAATAGGTACTACCTCTGTAGTCTGTGGGTGCATGCTGTCAGCTGTCACTGACACTGGCTGTCACTGTCAGTGTCAAATTGATTTTCATGCAAATCAATTATCGTGAAATTCGTGAATGTTTGTCTGTAAATTAAAGGAAAGGAAAAAAGTGTTATTTTAAAGAATTTCCACTATGTTTCGCTACATAGTTGCCTTATTGCTAATCAACTCTTATTCAGGCAGCTGGGGTGCGCCAACCCAAAATACCACTAATATGTTACTTTCCACGTTATTGAATGATCTTTCTAATAAATGCGGAAACCCGTTTTTGGCGACTCAAATGAAAAACAGAATCAAGGATTGCGAAGTGCCTGTTCCTCCATATAATAAGAAGCAATTTGAATGTTTGCTTTTCTATGATATAAATAGACAACTGTGTGAAGCCGTTGCCTCTTTTAAACTTGCCCTTACAGAAGATTATTCTTCAAAAATTCTTGCTGAGCAAGATGTCTCACAACTCTGCAAAATTGCAAAAGATTGGACTTTTAGTAATATGAGTGTTGTGTATAATCATACTGTAAACTCGTTGTTTGGTGACCCGTTGAAGTGTTTCAAATTTTGTATGCTTAGCAGCGACAATATTTTGAGTGTAGACTCTACATTTTACTGTAAGTACTATAAATGGGGATCAGAAATGTTGAAGACCCAAACCAGCACCAAAAAAATAAATGAGAAAACAGGTATTGTTGCTCAAGTAACAAGTGAAAATGTTTCTGTGAAGAATGCAGATCTCAATTCAAATCCCGCTGAAATTCATGAAGTTGAAATTGAAAAACCGATCCAGTCCAATCAAGATATAGAACTTAAGCAGCCTGATACTTCTAATTCTAAAAATACACTTAATAATACTATATCTACGCAGAATGTGAATCCAGAACTTATTCCTACAGAAAATAAAGGTGAAGTCAGTTCTACATCTAATAATCAACAAGAAAATACTGAACACAATAGTATAAATTTAAAGCCTCAAGCAGAGGCTCATATTCCAGCAGCTAAACCACCATTATTCACCAATGAAGAGCAACAGCCAGCGGTTCCTAAGGGCTTGATTCCAAAAGACTTAACAACAACTACTGTGAGTCAAAGTGGAAGTAGGAAAGATAAAAAAGAAGATGCTGGTATTATACCAAAACATGTAGCCAATCAAGATAATAATATGCTGAAACAAGTAGAAATCCAGAAACCTAGTAATAATGGAGATCCTGATGACTATCAACCTAATGATGGTAAATAACACCCAAATTCACAAACATTACCATGAGGTCTCACAGTACCCGCGGACACAGCATCTCAACTACCAACCACACGTGATACGTAAAACAAATGAACCAATCACAGATCTTTATTTCAACACAGTATGTTCACGTAGGCATGGGTCGTTTGGGTATTATTCTTGAATACGGATGTATATCAATTTATTATCTTTAATTTTAGAATTATTGTAGACTATTGTGTTTGAGATTTGTGTAAAAAGCTTTGTAAATTATTATTTAGATTCCTTACATGACAATACTTTCTTTTATTAAAATAATCCTTTGGTGTTACAGATTCTGAGGATACCCAAGGCGGTGATGATGCTGATGATGGATTGGATACAAAATTAGATGAGGAAATAAATAAAAAACCCATCATAAATGAGCCACCAGTCTACAATAATGATATTGCTCCAAAAGGTACATATATTTTTGTATCAATTTTTGTTGCAAGTGACTTAACAAGATAATAAGGTTTTGCCAATGGCAGGATGACAGAAAATTAATCCCGCTTGGTGGAGCTGCTGTAGATGGAGACCTTTTGTACATGTGCATATGGGTTATGTTCCTGGTTATTTTTCAATTATGTCTATAAATGGTTGATAATAATAACTTCACAAAACAACATTCAAAATTGAAGAAAACCAAAATGTGTTGGAGGAAAAATTTATTTTTACAATAATTCGCTTCCAACATCCAAAAATTGAATCATCAAAATGACAGGTCTACATCTACACTAGGGCCAAAATGGCAGTAGTATGGCGACTAGTGGACAATTGGTGAATCGGCTAAATTATTAACCGACTCAAAAGTTCAAAAGGAGGAGGATAATTTATAAATTCTTACTATTTATTAAATAGTGTGACAAAGTACTATAAAATTCAGCATCATAATTATTATTATGATTTGAAGTAGACTACATATTTTTCTTTCATACAAGGTTCAAATAAAGTCTGTAGATTTCAATCAAAAACATAACTATTTTTGTGAGCATTGTTCTTGTGTTTGCTCAGTTGTGTTGACTGTATAAACAAAGCTCAGTGTTTACACATGCTATGGTCAAATATTAAATTCACAACCTAGAGTAGATTTGGAGCTGACGAGCTGAGAACCTCCTCCTTTTTTTAAGTCGGTTAATTATATTTATAACTTAACTAGATTTGATGAAGAAAAAATACTATTTAAGTGTTTTAATTATTTATAAAAAAAATAAAAAATCGAATAAAATAAATTTTATTTCGGACTAGAGAACATCCATATTTAATTTGTTAGTATTTTAATATCTCATTACCTAATGTTATTGTTATCGTTACTTAGAAACTGGTTTTGTGCCCGTGATACATCTCCGGACACAATTAGCTATAATAGGAGAATCGTATCGGTTTCCTATTACTTGCAGAATAGAGTTGGAGCTGGCCCGCACCCTGCAGATCAATGAGGCAGTTTTCTTTCGTATGATAGCGTAGAAATCGTCTATGTGCATCTGTGCAAACATACCCGATGCACTGCAGAAACGGGACAGCCCCAACAACACTCTGAGAGCATTATTATATTGGACACGTAGCGCGTCGGTGTGCATAGTCCAGAGGCTGCACGTGTAGAATACTTGACAGAAGGCTCGAAATAGTGTTAGTTTAACTGGGATACTACAACGTGCAAACCTCCGTGCCAGCATGTTACAGCGCACCGCCATCGCCCTACTCTCCCTTTCAATATCTACCTCGTCCTTAAGGTCGTCGGTTACATAGTGTCCAAGATATTTATAACGGTAGACTCGTTTATTAATAATCAAGACCCATATCTAATTTGCATACCAGTGTTATTTGGTTAAATGTGAGAAACGAAATCGATAAATGTTATAATCTTGTACTGACCACATTTACAGCAATAAAGAATTATTATTAAAATTATTATTATTTATTATTATGAGTTCCGCACCATTAAGATTTATACTTGGTATAGTGGACGGACACTTACCACCGACGGCCTTAAACACGAGGTACTTGCTCTTTTTTGCATTGTATACTAGGTGTTACAAAAGTATCCCTAATGCCGAATATGGTAGATAGGGACCATCAAACTGAACAACTTTTACTATGGGACCAACTCTGAAATCGCGAAAAAAAAAATCAGCTGTTTCATACATTTTGATATTTTCGAGTTCAATTTTTGTATGAAACAGCTGATTTTTTTTATGAGAGATAAGGTCATGAGTGAGCGCATAACATTCACATTTATGTAATATAAAATTATTTTTTAAATTTCTATCTAAAGAAATATAATATAGGTAAATTTATAATATTGTGTTTATTAATTTCTTGCTTGAAAGTGTGCCTACAAGTCAACTTAAAAAACTTATTTCAATTTAAAACATTTTGTAAAAAAGTTAATGAATTCATTTATTAGATGTTTCTAACTTTACAAGTTAGAAGAAATAATATGAATTAATGAATTGCTTATAACAAATCAAATATTCAAGCAGAAAGTCTTTATAATGTTTCTAAAAATTATAAAGACTTTCTTTCTCCAAGCATCCTGATGACACTATTTTTTTGTTTTTTACAGAAACTTACTCTAATACCAATTCTGATTTTGACGAAGAAGATGATCACTTCTTTCCATTTTTCTTAACAGCTATAATTATGGTTGTTCTTCTATATATTCTATATCATAACAAGAACAAAGTCAGCAAAGTGGTAAGTACCAATAAAAGCAAAATATCCTTTTAATATAATGTACCTGATCCATTGGTTTTTGTTGCTACCAAGGGAACAATATTCTAAAGATAAACAATATTCCTATTATAATCTTATTTTATTTTATTTTATTGAGGACAACAAACAGTTTACACAATATCACAGAATACAGTCATTACAATATAGTAGTAGAAAACTGTGGTAAACCTTATGTTAACCATTAAAAGTATAAGATAAGTATTGTCGATACTTTAATAAAAGAACAAAGTGTCTGGTTTGCGAGTAGTTAAAGAGTTGATAGCATGGCTTAGATCTTTCAAAAATGCACAATAACGATCCTACTCTGTTAATCTTAAAATCTCTAGAAACGGCTCGCAAAGCGACTCGCGTATTGATAATAGAATAGATGACGCGTGATGCTGCAAATAGTGATTTGACCGCTATGCGGTGAGCGAATCGAGCGCGTAATGAAGAGAATTCGCTCGTTACTTCACCGTTCGTTGCTTCGCGTGGTCAGGCTATATTTCAAATTCTGTACACCATTTAAAATTCCATTTTTCAGGTTCTAGGATTAATAGTGGAAGGCAGGCAACCAGGCCGTCGTCGTAACAGCCGCGGCCATGCTTACCGCCGCCTTGACACCTTGGAACAGGCTATGAGCACTAACACGTCTGCTCCACCGAGCAAGATCATCTATTGAATGCACTCCCTAGTCTTAGGTGAACAAATCTATCGTAGTCTCACTTGCGGTATTGGGTGTGGTACTTAACTTAACATTTTCGTAAAACGAGGTAGGTATTCACTTGGAGGCGTAATATCTGATATTCTATCAACTTATCTAAAAGGCGATAACGTATGATTCACTTGTTATAGTATCAGATGCGATGCATTACATGCTACATCTACAAGTGGGTGCTCTACTTAAAATACTAATTAATGATTCTCACCCTTAATTTGGCTTTTACTTTATATTTTAGTTTTATATTTGGTAAAACATAGATTGTTAAATGCTAAATTGGCATTATACGTAATGCTCAGTTACAAAATGTAATGATGTTGTAAAACCTGTTTTGAATAACCAATAATTATTTTAATAACTCACTGATCAAATTATGTTTTTTCAAAGCATTTTCTTATGTCACCCGTCCTTGTGGTTTCTATTATTATTATTTTACTTCTGAATTATGTATTTCTTATGCCTTGCTTGTTTAATTAATTGTACACAAGGACTGCACAAATGTGTCCATCAAATCTGACAATGTATTATGTATGATACAATATTAAAACCACGTGAAACAAATAGAAATTATAAAAGTAGGTTAGTGATTCTTATGATATAAATCAAAAGTCAAGACAAAATATTCTTTTTCAGTTTGAGAATAACAGGAACTCAGAATTTATTGATAATTAATAAAATATTTATTTTTCGAATATGTAAAATTAAATACCTAACCTACCTAATAACGGTACAGTTTCGCCATATAAAAATGGGCACAGTTAATTTAAGATTTTAAGATATTGGGGATTTAATTAAACTTCAATGTAAGAAAGCAGAATCCATCCAATAAAGTATGATAATAATATGATTTAGGTACCTACCTATATTTTGTCAAAAACGTAATTAGTATTTGACAATGATAACTCATAATTTGGAATGCTTAATGCAATCATAATAACATAACTAACTTATTTGAAGAACATATCATTTGTCACTATTTGTACTGGTGGTGTAATGGGTATGAATATTGAGAAACTAAAGGCACCACAAGCGACTGTACTAAAATCATTTGATTGGTTGTTTTAAGTGTCAAATGTAGTTTTTGACGTATTTTAACCAATCAAAACCATTAATAAGGGTCGGGTCGCCGCTGGCTCCATCTACGATTAGCTTTGCGTGTGGATCCCCATTGTTTCAGAGTCTACTTCTTTCATTAAGAATTATATTATTTGAGTTAATTTTTTGCGCAGTTCAATAACGCAGGTTGGGTAATGATGTTAGAATTAAAAGAAGTGTTGTAGTCTTTTTTATTTATCATTTCGAATTCTCTTTTGTTTTCCCGTTTCAACTGATCACAACGAGAAACGATCTACCTTTTGATATTCATATGCCTGAAGATAGATTCTAAAAGGTTCTTGTTAGTTTCTTATGAGTTTGAAGTATCCTGACGTACAGTACAGCAGCACGTTAGGTTATACTAAAGTTGAACCTTAATGTCTGCGCATTTAAGTATACAATTGATTGAATTTTATTACCAACGTGCCATTGACTGTACTTCGTTTTCCTCCAATAACAGATAGCGCTTTGTAAGTCAATTAATTTATAAAAAAAATAATCTTACTTAAAAAATACCAGTATTTTTGCAGTAATTTTGAATAAAAGACGCTTTTTACCTTTCTAAACGTATCCTGTACTTTATGAATAAAAAATGTTTGCTTATGTATCATCACTACACCACTGAGTAGGTAATGAGTACAATACTAGATGTAATAGGAATAAAAAAGCATTGTTATTATATAAAATTATACAGCACATCTGGTTACCCGAACCTGTCAAGTTTCTCCAATTGATTGTAAGCCTTAACACGTGAAATGTTAAGTTTAAAGTCGATTGAGGATGTTCGACATAAAGTTATAGGTATCCCAGGAGGCTGCTGAGTCTGTATTATAATTGCTTTTCTATATTCCGATGTATGATAGGTATCTGTGATTATAAAATGTTTATTTAATGTAGCTATGTGTCAGCATCTTTATTTTATATACGTATACCGCGCTTTATTTGGTGTAGTTTAAGTTTGTATACAATCGGACATTATAGGTGATGTATAATCTCGTTCAAGATATTGTAAGTGTAGCAAAGCGATAGCTATTTATTTTTATTTTATTTTTGATGTGTCAGATTTCCTTAGCACTCGCAAGTATTGATTGTATTGCCTTTATGTTCCGGTTGTGACGTTAGCAATATAGTTGTAAGTTAGTTTACATACTAATCGACTGAGTACACGCCAGTTCCGTATAATATAACGTAGTCATTACATTGGTTTACTTGTACACTGTCGAGCAAATAAATGTACTCTCTTCTCGTGGTAGTATTTTATGAGATAGACCGAGACCAACCGGACCTTGTACGCGTAAACGTGCACGCGCACCGTAATGCGTTCCGTCGCGTATATTGCGTTGTACTAAATGGTCGTATTGCTTGCTATCTATTTTACACTTATATCACTCATGAGTTTGAAGTTGAAACTGTAAAGTATATTTCCATAACTTGAATATCAGTCAGGTTTATCAAATTCAAATACAGTCACTAGCGGTCCCCCCTTGATGTCGTGCGCGTAGATATCGTTCACTTCTAATCTAAGTAAGTCTCATAAAAGCTTTTTCCCTTTTAACTCCCATATAATTGTTGCATTTTCAAAAATCCTTATTTACAGCTCGCCTTTTTTTTGGAAGGAAGCTTTATACACAATTTAGGGCTGATTATTCAATCTTCAGTTAACAGATATCAGTCAGTTTAATTATTAACCAAATAAAATAAAAAATATTCAAAAATGTGACCGTCAAATGTATGACAAACATCTTAAATTTGGTGGTATAATACGCTATCAAACGAATAAAGCTTTCTCTAGGCATTGAAAAATCAGTCCTTAAAGTTCCTAATTCCAATAGTTTGGGCTATGCACTGACTGGCTATACGTGAAAAGAATCTTTGGTCTTTTAACTTGCTCGCTAGTGTATGTAGCTATGTTCTTTTATTTTTCGTATCTACTAGTTAATTTGAAATACGCCCTATAAGGGTATTTTAAGTTAAGTAAATTGTAAGTTATTTCACATATTTAAATAAATTATGTAAATTAAAATTGGCGTTATTGTTTATTTGAAATTCCTTTTGTATACGACTTACTCAATCTTCGTTCTAGAAAATTATCTACATCTAAAGAGTGTTTGGTAATAGCCTTATAAATCCGAATATGGTAAATAAATTACCATGCATACAACCCCGGCAAATTATTATAAACCACAAAAACCACCACTTTTTGAAAAAAAATTTTTTTTGCTATGCTGCATAGTGGCAACCCTAGATCGAAATTGTATTTTGCTTTCACCCACTAATGAGATTGATTATCGAATACAATAGTCTATTTGCGTCTAGCTAGGGTTGCATTTTGCATTTTACCATACAAATAAAAATAAAAAATCTCAGCCATGTGGCGGTTTTTAGAATTTCCGGGGTCGTATGCATGGTACCCTATCTGTACTATATTCGGCTTTAAAAGACTATTACCAGAAAGCCTGTATACTTAAAAAAAACAGATACATTCCACTCTTGCGGTAAAAGTACGTGGTAGTAATAAATGTACAGTAGGTACTACAAACAAGGATCTTGTGGCGGAAATCGAAACTAATTTTTGCAGCTACTTATAGTAAGGGTCAGTTTCCAATAAGATATTAGTTCATTGGGAGTGCCAAAAGATCCTTGTAGTACTGTATCACTGTTGCTTGTACCACAAAAGTGCCTGTAGGTACTGAAGATGAATCACGTAGTGCGCCATCTGTTATAAGCATTGTGAAGTGTTTGGGGACCGTATGCTTTTCAATGTGGATGAACTGAAACAAAATATACACCAAGCTTGTTAGCTGGAGCTAGCTTTCACCGTAATATGATGCTGTAGTTCACAGATGGCATTGTATGTCAGGGTCGTCCGTGCTCGTGCTCTGACTGTGCCGACTTGTTCACTAGTAGGTACTTAGTCTGGTCTGGGTAAGAACCCAGGAAATAGCGAACTATTATTACCGGTATTTCCTAGTGGAAATACCCGACCCATGCCATTGGCAATAATTATTGCTTCATGCCCATACACAAACTTTATATCTTTTAGGTTAGGTAGGTACCTACAGGTATTTAAAAAAACCAATTTAAATTATTACTTTGTTGATCCTACTTTATTAATCATAAGAGATTCTATGTGCATTACCTAGCTAAGCATTTTATTTCACACCTCTTAGATATTATACCTACCTACCACTAACCACACCTAAAATCGTCAATTGTGTAGATAGAGTGAAATAGAATCACCTTATAATTTTATGTTAGAATATTGTGATTGCAGTTCGATATTGCAGCTTCAAACCGTTAATTTACTATATTTAGCTTAGCTACAATCGGTGTTATCACGCAATATGTGACATAGTGATATTTCCAGATAATTATTGGTTTCGTTCTTTGGAAGTACATTAATGTACCTACCTATCTACCTACCAATTATTAACAAGTGATGCCTACATAAAAATTGAAAAAAAGAATAATTGAAAAGCCATCACTCGTAGTCGTTCGTTTTTATCTCTATGTAATTAGGTATTATAGGTAAGATTATGAATTCAAATTTTGCAAAACATTATTTTAAACAAAGGATCAGTGCTTGGCCTTTATTAAAGCGTTTCAGCTTGTGTGTATATGAAAATATGTATGTATCTCTGTCCGGCTGTTCTCCTCTACAGGTTGCATTTTTCAAACCGATTCTCTTGAAATTTGATCTCGCGGCTGTAGCCAAAGTAGGTGCCTAGGTCACAGAATAGATAATAGGTGGTATAAGACCGTAGCACAGCGCGTACCTACTACGAAAGTTACGCAGCGCGCTCCATCTGAGCGGGCGATGCTACGAACACGGTCGTGCTACGACTGCCCTGCGATTCTGTAAAATCAGACGACAACTCGCAACTCCCTTCGCAATTCACTCTCACTTCGCATCTCACCTCGCTTGACCTTGACCTTGACTTGCGTTGTACCTAGTGACAACCACACTCAACAAAATGTTAGTCGAGTTTTATCGATTCCAGTTTAGCTAATATGTGAGTTTTAAATTAAAATTTCTTATTTTAAGGAATTTGATGCAGCAAAAATAAAAAAAATAAAAAACTCTTAATTCGTGCCATGAATATAATCCCTATGCCTTAAACTGTATGTCCACGGCGTCCGTCTCCTCGGAGAGAAAAAACCGGACCGAATAGCGGCCTATATATTATATTTGTATGAACTTTTGTCAACTCGACATCCGGCGTCCGAAATCCGTCATCCGTTCTTTTGACGGGCTCCGAAGATTTTGCTTGATCGGATGAACCGCTAAACCGGAGCCTCGATTCGAAGTACCCCATTAGAATATAAAATACATATGGACTTGTCCACGGCGCAGCCACCCGACGTCCGTCTTCGTCAACCGTCATCTTTTGCGACTTGCCGAACTTGCTTATTGCGACAAGCACTTGCGCTGCGACTTTATTTTGTTCACACAATAAAGTTTTTAGGGCAAGTTAATATTAGGGGTTAAAGTATGAAATTGCCGTTTTGTATGGAGAATTTTAAAGAATTTGAATTTTCCATACTAACATTTTCTTAATTTATTTAACAACCATGAACGCTAACGTTTTAAAACATTTTGCACTAATGTTTACACACTAATATAACGTATGCCACTTAGGTTATGCGAAAAAAATAAGTATCGGCTAAGTCACAACGAAATAAAAGGTCATTTCTGCTAACCAAAAAGGAGTTACTAATAAAAACAAATGTTAAAAAAAGATCTTCACGTTTTTAAATTTGAGATTTTAGCATTCACAATGCTATTTTTATATAATACCAAATAATAAACTAGAAAAAATACGACTCGCACCTGATCATGTTCTCGGACGGGAATCGAACCTGCGACCTTTGGATATCCGGTCCAATGCTCTGACCGCTGCGCTACTGAGTCACTAGTGGGAATGTCGAATTTCTCCTAGTATATCAACTCTTACGCTGCAAGTCAGCGCCATCTCACCAATTACAAGGAATTACCTCGACATTAACTGAATACCTTTCCAGATATTTTTAAACAATTGATTAAGATAAGAAAGCTACATCATTTTTAAATTTGAGATTTTAGCATTTACAATGCTCCCGTCCCGTTCGATTTCCGTCCGAGAACATAATCTGGTGCGAGTCGTATTTTTTCTAGTTTATTATTTGGTATTATATATCTTCACGTTGTTGTAATTTATCGTATAGTGTATTAAATGCCCCATCGAGGTATCTCTCTTGCAGGAGAGGGTGAAACCCAAAACTTTTTTGTCTTCTGCGTCTTTGTACGTATATTGCAAGAAGTTGTCGGCATTCTAACGTAAAAAGGCACGTGCACATGACATCTCAGTTGCACCGCAGAGTGATATGTGGTTCGGGATTGGATCGGATCCGGACGCAATGGACAAACGTGATCCGTCTCCGTCATCCGTCTCCGTCGAAACGCCCGGATCCGTCATCCAAGAAAAAACCGGACCGTGGACAGACCTATAATATTTTGTTAAGAATCCTGCTTTGTATAGTTACCTATATTAAGGCCCACTTGCAGTAACATTTACTAAATCTCGACTTTGTTAAACTTAGATGTAGCCCTTATGAAACTGTGAAAATTTTAAATATCGATTTAAAAATTTTACATATTCGTATGAGTAAAGTCTAGGTTTAACAAAATCGAGATTTAGTAAATGTTGCTGCAAATCGACCTAAGTACTCTTTTTGTATATATTGCTCATTGAATATAATGTCAATGTCTTGTTTGTCAATATTCTTCCTTGCGTTTTTTAATACAGTTTTTACAGTTTAATTTTATTATTTTCTTTCCCAAGATCCTATAATATCAAAAAGTATGTACTTTAATATGGTAGCAGAGTGTTAAGTTACCGGAAATAAAATTCAGATAGAATTTACGTCGAGAGTTGATGGAAAAGTCTATCGTTGAATCAGCAACAATCCAAGTGGGAGACACGAGAGCTTCATGAGGCGAACTTATTACTACGAATTTGTCACAAGACAACTGTGAGAAAGTTTTGCGATATTCTACAGCGAGGGAAGTATGGCTAGAACTACACCGCCTGTATGATGGCTTGCAAAAGAGTAAAGCCTGTGCATGAAGTTCTTCAGCTACACAGTGCAATCCAGTGGTGAAGTGTCACTACATATTAGCAAATTGAAGAACATCTGGTCTGAACTTACCAGGGAACTCCAGAAGGAACACCTGAAGGAAGAGCTACCAGAACTACTCGAAGACGGCTGAACCGATTGAAAGGATCAACTGTCGTTTAAATATTAATAAAATATATTTATATCATCGCTTACATTTTTATCACATATACATATGCCTAGCCCCAAAAATGTTAAAAATAAATAAAGCTTTTTAAATTTTGAGTTTTTAGCATTCACAATGCTATTTTTATATAATACCAAATCATATACTAGAAAAGAGTGGCTCGGTAGCTCAGCGGTCAGAGCATTGGACCGGATATCCAAAGGTCGCGGGTTCGATTCCCGTCCGAGAACATGATCTGGTGCAAGTCTTATTTTTTCTAGTATATTATTTGGTATTAAATAAATAAAGCTTTAAAAAAAATAAGCTGTTTTTATAGCAGTTTTTTTAGGTTTTCTGTTAGCACATCATGTTAAAAATGTATAAATCTACTGAATCTACTACCATTTCACAAATTGGAAGGCCTATCCAAGAATGAAATGACGAAAGAAAACTTGTAAAGGGTTTTTGACCACCGATAAATTAAATATGACGTGAACGCCATAGGCTATTTACTATATTTCGTCTACGTTATTGCCCTAGAGCTAAATCGGCGTAAGATGGCATATCCCTAGTTTGCCTCCTTTGAACTTCAGCAATTGTTTGTAGCTCTTCTAGTCTCTCTTCTTCTGAAATTGTGAAAGCCGGTATTTCTGCGCGATTGCACATGTTGTGCAAAACACAGCATGCAATAACTATTTTTGCAACTATGTCTGGATGATAATTGAGCATTCTGTGTACTAACAAGCACCTAAATCCCTCTATTCCCAGGAGTCTTACAAACCAGTATAATAAGTTTTACCTAACAATATAAAATTTTTTTTTATCAAATTTTATACAATAACATGTAAAAAAAAATTGACATTAAATAAAAATGTTTTCTGAAATAACATCCTTGTAGGTGGTGGTGGTGGAAGGCTTGTGGCTCATGAACATCTTTGCTTGCACAACAATAATAGCAATGCAATTGTCCAGAAATTCAAACCGTTGACAGACACACCTATCTGTTGTTCTGATTATTGAGAATAAATACAAGTCATCTGGATATATAAACTCAAAGCTTTTCTCACCATCCTTTACATCTCTTACAAAGCATTACAGAAAGTAATATTAAAACTGGACGATCACCGCAGGTAAATTGTTTACTAGTGACCTATTTTATAATATGTTGTTGTTACCATAAATATATAATAATGTTAGTGTATAAGTCTAGCATTCCGGACAAACCGCCGTGGTTTTTAGTTTGTTACGATGAAAAAATTTTGTTTTTGTAAAGTTAAATAATAAAAAAAAAATAGTTTTTCACAAATTAAATAGCTATATAATTTGTGGTTAAAAACTACTTGTCAGTGTTAAAAAATAAAAAAAATATTCACTTCTAAGACTTTCGCTCGTATACAGTTCATTAGAAATAAAACACTTTTTAAACACTTTTAGTCCTCCCGTGACCACGGTCCCTGGAAAGGTGTCGAAACGTCGGGAATTCTAAAAACCAATAAATACAAACTAAATAATTCTAAAACAACACCTGAATTAATAATATACGCGCTGTAATCCGTAAAAAGTGTTTTATTTCTAAAAAAAATATTATTTTAACATTGTTTGTAGAGGACTTCTTCTATTTTCACTCGTAAAATAGATACTTTTTATTTGACACTTTGAATCGGGTTCACTTGCGAGGTGAGCATCGAAGTGAGGGCGGAATTTCCTTACAGAATGCCACTTCTTATGTCATCTCATATTTCATCTGTCAAAATCTCACGGTCAATTTTAATTCAACACGCAGACTATTAGCTGCCTCAAATTCCTTAAAATAAGAAATTTTAATTAAAAAAACGCATATTTGCTATAAAGTTCTGTACCAAAAACTCAACAATTGTATCAAAAAACTGCAATCAATAAATCTCGACTAACATTTTTTTGAGTGTGGCAGTCACTACAATACAGAACTCACTTCACTTCGCAAGTAAATAGGTGATGCTTACAGAATGCAAATTTAAGTGAGAGTGAAGGGAGTAGCGAAGTGAGATCTGATGCGAGAGGTTGTTTAATTCGAGAGGTGGACGGATAATTAGAATTGTGAAAAGAGAAATATATGTAGCTTACTCCCGCAAAAAATATATATGCAGGATGCACCGCCCGCCTGCCCGCAAAAAAATGCACATGCACACCACAAAAATATCAGTGCACAATACCTGCATTTAGCAAGACAGCGACACACCTTGCACCTTCACCTTAGATAATTAGAAGCACCAGATAATTTTCATACCAACGAGATAACTTTGAAGCCTTGGTTCTCTGCCGATCTGAAGATAGCTACCCAGGGAGTGAATGGATGAGATCCAGATTGCAATACACACAACTGATCTATCAGGATTCTAAGAGCTGTTTTGATATGCTAAAAAAATCGCGAAAATAGCATTATATTGTATGGAAATTCATCATTCACATTAGGGGACATTCTACAACCACTCTACCCCATAAAAGTAAATGTAATCGTTTCCTTGATCGTTACGAAAAATCCTGTCACCTCTCGGTCTATACCTTACAGAATGCCACTTTTTACATCATCTCATACTTTATCTGTCAAAATCGGTAACCTATCCCAAGGTCGAAATTTTTTTGATCGAATTTCATTTTACTGAAATCTTTTCGACTGTTTTCGTTTCGCCTTTTTTGACTTCGTCGAAATTACGTTTTTTTCGTTACTCCGATGTCTTATTTGGTCGAAAAACTTTTTACCGAAGTTATGCGCGGTCGAAAGAACATTTCGTCAAAGTATTATATTCCCGAACATTCATTACACCACTGACTTATTTGTCATATTTTCAGTTCACCAAATGAAAAACTTTGAATACATTAAGTAGGTTAGGTTAGGTTAGTGTTTTGACCATTCGCAGCTCTATAATGCTTGCATGCATGGTGCATGCTTGCTTAATAAAACATGTATTATTATAACAAATATCGATTATGTCAAATGTTACCTACATAATATAAATATACCATAGTTGCGGTTGCGGCCAAATAGTATTCGGTAAAATGTTGTTCTGGTGGTGCCAATACTAAAAAATCATTTTGAAAATCGGTGAAACGTAGTTCGGTAAAATGACACATATGCCAAATGATATTTCGATGGTTTAAAAATATGGCAAACAATACATATAGCAACAAAAACTTTGGTCAACCGTTTCCGTTAAATGAAATTAGGACAAGTAAATTTCGGACAAGTTATCGGTTCCCGTCAAAATTCTCGCCGTCAATTTAGTTCAACTCGCTGACACGCTCGCAAGTGCAGCGCTAGTGCACATGCGAATTATCAAGCGAGTTTTGAGAATACCAATCAAGAAACTCACAGCGGATTCAGATGCGAGGTCACGAATGATGTCTTACAGAATCGCAATGCTGCGCGTCACTGTTATACAGGGGTCCGATCGCGCTGTAAATAAATCCTGAATCCCGATATAACCAAAACGATTACATTTACCTATAAACTTGTTTCTTTAGTTTCGCTTTAGTATTCTTATTGAAATTGGCATAGGTTTCAATAATTTTAACAAAACTTAAGCGAATACCTAAATATTTTTCTGTAAACGAAACTGAATCGGTACCGATTTTAGTTTTGGTTCATCATTCTATATAAGCTGTACCTACATACTTACGCTACATCATCGACCGTATATGGTGTTTTCAGAAATATAGAAATTAAAAAAATATTTATTCAATAATACACAGGTATACAGGGTTCTCTGTAAGATACACAACCTCACAGGACATCCATAATTACAAATGTCCGAACAGCTGATCGAGTTATGTATGAAAAGTCGAATTTTATTTGTTTGTTTTCGGAAATGTCGTAGAACAAATGTTGTTGTTTGTGATGTTGGTAATCTACTCCTGCGAGGTTGTCGGCGTTTTACAAAATAGCTTTGTATACCTACTTATCTCAGTAGTATCTCGATAGGTTGATGATATCCACTCCGTATGGTGTTTTCAGAAATACACACAATTTTATTTTTCCATGGTCAGAGAAACAACAATTTAAAAGAAAAAACGACGCAAAAACAAATGAACATCAGATTTAAAAATAGAAATGTCATAACTAGGTAGCTATTTTAAAAATAATATTTGAATTTTGAAATAAAAGCAGAATAAAAAAAAGTATCTTCACATTCTCCAGAATTCAAAAGCGGCAATTTCATAGGTACCTTTGATTATTAAGGTAAAGGCCTATTATTATAATTTATTTTGTAATCTCCTCTGATTGAAAGTTGTTAAAGAACATTATAATTTAATCTTGCAAAGCCTTGTTTGCGATGCGAGATCACGGAAGCGTTTTGTTGGCACATTACCAGTTTGCAAAGACTTCTATGTTGTATGTCTGTCTTCACAGTTTGTGTTTGTATACACAAGTACAAAGCTACCTTATTTGGTAGGTAATACTATTTGTTAGGAACTGGCCATCAGGCCGGGTTTATAAATATATTATTGTTTATAGTTTGTGTTTTTGATCTTTACTTTTCTTTTATCTGTCATCTATCTGTCTAGTCTTCGGTTTTCTGTTTTGCTGTTTTGGTTTGTACATTTTACTAATTTACTAATATAATTTATTTACTCCCTTACTATAAAACCTTTCTCCTTTCCCCCCTCTTTAACACTATTATTAATTATATTTAGGTATATAGGCGGAATTGTTGATAGCTCACAAACACGAAGATTTCAAGCAAAATAATTATGCTTAGGTAGGTATGATAAAATAAAATATTAACTTATAAGATTTCCGCGCGTAGGTATTATCATTTGAAATTGCAAGTTTTACTCAAGCCGTGCGTAATGGCTACTCTTTTAAATTCATGATAATATACATACCCATCACTATTTTGAATTACAAACAAATATAGTGACCTAAAAACTTTAGATCTAAGTAAACTAAACCTCCAACGGATTAACAAGTGCTTCTAGAGGTGGGATGGGACCAATAAACACGAATAGTTAATAAAGGTCAAAAGTCAATAATGTAAATTATAGTTGCCTAAATTAGCCTTTGGATCGTGTTATACAACAATAAAACACAGAGGCGACCCTCCTTTAAAATTTAACAGAAGGTTTCCTCAGAGTTTCTAGAGAGGTCAATTAGTTAATAGTTAAATGACCTCTCTAGAAATTCTGGTAAATAACAAGGGTACATACCTAGTTGAAAATTCCATGAAACTTTTTCAAACCTTAATTAATTGTTCGTCAGATTATTTTAACCGGCGGTAACTTACCCCAACAAAAGTGGCCTCCTCAGAGGCTTCTAGGTAAGTACCTAATATTATCACAAAAAAGCCCACGAAGAAAAACTAAGTTTTTCCGCAGAAAAATTAAAGTTAATTGCACTTAATTACTTAGCTGTTGGTGTACCTTACCTAAATATATGAAGACACAGTCACTCAGATTTAGATGGAAGTCGGTTAGAAATCAAAGGATTTTAAATAATTGCAACCTGAGGCATCTGGTGAGGTCACGGCAAGTTGTGTTGTATTTTGCCTTTTAGTTTAGAAATGTTAGTAGAATTGTGTAATTTACCATCCAACACATTTTTAGCAAGTGTATAGAACCAATTGGCTTACGCTTTTAAAAGTTGTCCACTAAATTAACTTATTATTAAGTTATCCGGACTTCTTACATTTTGTTAAAGAAAGTTAGTGAACTCAGAGAATATTGAAAGTGAGCACTTTGAAGTAGATTTCGTACAATCAGGAAGATTGCTGTTCACGCCTTGTGTAGGTAGATGTAAAGATTTTAGAAAGAAAAACTTATGTAGGTAATGTAACTTGTCTTAAATTAAAGAAAAAGCTTCGAATTCCAGTAGAAATTTCCTTATGGGACTTTTACACGGGTTGATTTTCCAGGCAACTTGCCAGGCGACTTTGGCCAGATAGGACTTTTTATGGATAATCGCTTGTAAAATTGAATTGCAAAACGAATTTCGATGAGTGGGCGATTCGATTTTACAAGTCAACCAGACCTAAAGTCGTCTGGAAAATCGACTCGTGCAAAAGCCCTAAGTACCTACTTCATTGTTTTTTAAGATGCCGGCAAACAGTGAGCTTTCCATACAAACGTAATACCAAAATGATTTGCAATTTGAGTATAATTAACTCTTCTTGTGATGTTATTCGGATTAAGACAGTATTTGTCTAGGTTTCTATTAAATAGAAAATCTAAAATACTAAACCAAATAAAAAATAATACGATTTACAGTTTTGTATGAAAAAAAAAAATTGGCATTTTTTAAATTGGGTTAGTGTTTTGAAATTTTTATTTAATAGAAACCTAGACATATACTGTTTTAATCCGTAACATCACAAGATTAGATTATGCTCAAATTGCAAATTATTTTGGTATTACGTTTGTATGGGAAGCTCACTGTTCGCCGGCGTCTTAATTGTGTAGTTAATGTTAAGATAAGGTTTTTTCGAGAAAAATATTAATTACAGTTTTAGATGGTTTCGGCGAACTAGCGAAGTAATGTTCATATTAAAATAACGTTTACTAAGATAAGGTAAGGTAAAGTTAAGACTTGGGGCAAATTGCTTTTAATATTAATTACCTATCTTACTCACCTCCACCATATTAAATTTAGCTTTAACTTAAGTTAAGACTAAATTAAAATTGGCTCTACTATGTTAAACTAGTGGCTCTGTGAGCTGTAGACCTCACGTTTGTGACATTTTTGAATATTTTTCGAAAAACTGAATCGATAAAAAAGATATTGAATCTGCTCACAAAACGTCACGAGAATCGGTTGAGAAATGCAACCTGTTGATGAGAACAGACGGACAGCCGGACAGACATACGAAAGCTTTTTTTGCTGAAACGGAGACGCTTCGCGCTCGCTCGGTCAAATATATTTTGATGCTGAGACCGGGAATTAGTTTCAATCTTTTCTAGTTTGCAAAATAATTTTAGTAAATTGATGTTTTTTACAATAACTTTAACGTGAACAGCTGTAGGTATACTACTTAAAGATTATAAGGTCTCTGCTTACTACACCGTACCATACCATGACCGTGCTAGGAACGAGCCAGGCAAAGAAATATTATTTGTATTGAAAAGTATGACACTATTTCCACTAGACTAGACCGTTCCGTCACTGGCCATGCACGAAGCGTCAACAATTTATTGTCGATGAGAATATATTTTGCCGACGTTGCCAGACCGCTGCTGCTGCGCGCAGGCGGCGGGCGAGTCGGTGAGTAGGTTGTATGGGTTGTAACCGCGTAAGATGACTGTTTTAAAGGCGTTGTAAACGCGTTGCCTTTACTTAGTCATCTATCTGTTGCCAGCTTAACGAGACGCGCGTACACTACGCTGTAAAATGGAGGATGAAAAATTTTAGAATGTGTAAGAAATATGAGTTTTTGTATAATCTACAACACCCGAAATATATGGACTCAGTGCCTGAATAATGTCCCATTTATTCTCCTTCGGCTTTTCGTTCTTTTATAGAATCGTGAATCCAGTAGCGCACAGTTAATTTTCTAATAGCCATACCTATTTTATAACTAAAAAACTTGGTAGCACTCCAAGACGCCCACGCAACACTGATACGCATGCGGATTTCTATCGGTTTTGGTGGATATTTCATACCTACAGGCATCATACGAGTAACATATGGGTCACATAGTAGAGCATATCGTTTTGCTTTTCATGTCTGATACGTTCTTAGCACGGTCATGGTATGGTATGGTGTACTGTCATCTGAAATGAAGATCTCACCTACACAGACCTTAGCCGTCGCTCCGCTCCACACCGCTTCGCACCGCCCCGCTGCACTCCGCTCCGCGCCGCCCGCCGCTCCACACAAAGCGGTGGTGCTGCGCGGTGAAATGAATTGCCCAATGACGAAGCACCGCTCCGCTTCAGTGGAAACTCACCCCTTAACATATTTCTTTTTAATGTTTCTATAGTTTTATGGAAAATATTTAGCTAGCCAGTAGGTACTTTTAGCACGTTCTTTTATGTAATTCATATATTGCGTGCTTGTTCCAAATACCAAATATTTTTATTCAATCAGTGAATAAAATCGGGTTTTGTTCACGATGGTAAAACAATAAAATACACAGATATACCAAGGAGTTTTAAGCAAGGATTGTTGAAAAAGTAGGTTGATAATACGAAATAAAGAGTATGGATGAAATGAGATCGCATGTATGAGATAAAAATAAAATAAGAAAAATTAATGAAATATAATAGCTAATTAGTGTTTTACGATTGTTAATTAATAAATGAGAAATAATATCACTAAATTAGTGAAAAACACAATGTAATGTAAAATAATGGGAAACTGCTTAAATAGGTAAAGTCTATGAATATTTTTTTTTCAGCATAGGTTAGATTGAACTACTTTTGTGTTATATTTATATTACAAAAATGAGTGCGTCCAGCGTTGAAAATAGTTGTCTTACTTCAAAACAGTTGAGATAACAAGTTTCTAATGCTGAATTTTACCGGGAAAGTCAAGTGAAAATATGTATTCGTACCTATAACACTTTTCTCGCTGGTAGAAGTGAAAAGTTGTATGTTTAACACGAGACCTAATTTTTGTGATGTCTTATGCCTTTAAATCACTCACTGTGCTCAGTAATCTCAATAGACACAATTGCAAACGAACAAATTACACATTTTGCATTCTACTAATTCACTTGCGCTACATTTCACGATTGCATGTCACGTAATCGTTATCGCTACTGCATTGTCATCGGATGATAATAAAAAACGTGAAATTTAATTCCTGAAGGAGCGTATTAATCTATTAATATGTAAAGATATAAGCTACATGTAGGCATGAATTTATTTAATCGGAAAATTGAAATGCTCAGACTTAAAAGTGTCGTAAATCACAAGAAAAGATTTTAATTTTGTTCATTTGAGTCTCGAAGTAAAGTATCTCTATTATGATAAATGATATACCTTCTAGAGAAATACTAGAAAAAAATCGACCCACCCGTAACACCTCTGACGGGACTGCTCCTAGGTGAGACGATTTTTACAGTATTTTTACTAGTAGGTAAAAGGTAGGTTTCAGACCTACAATTGCCATTTATTTCAATATGACAATAGCTGTGTGAATGCAAAAATCTAAAAATGTATAAACTCTGTTAGTTTTAAGCCATTCATGCGAGTTTTATTGTCCCATAATTATATAATTTAACTACTGTAACTGAGATTGCTTGTTTTATTGGAGTTCTTAAATTCGTCATTAATAAGTTTATGTTTATTAAAACATATCGACGGCATAGATTAAAGTTTCTTTCTGAACATGGTCTCCATAACAGTGATTGCGAGTAAGTGTAGTCAAATTAATAAACCAAATAATAACAACATAACAATTGCATTATTTAGTTTATTATATTTTAATACTTTTCAGTCGTTTTAAGTTCCGTAAATTTTCTGAATGCTAAGGAAATAAAAATAGAATTTGATTCAAAAGATCTTCTCAATCTTATTGGTGGGTTAGTAAATTCAGATAATTTTAAAAGGTTTGCTGATCAAATTGTACAAAGAACTGCAATGAAGTACGGTACTTACAATAATCCTTATCACCCGGAAGATAATATGGTAGACAATTTTGATGATGAGAAGCAAGCGAATATGAATCTAGATGAAGAAAATGATAATTTTATATCTGGAGCTGAAGAAAAATCAGAAGATGAACTGACTGAAGGTAGTGGTGCGAAAGAAACTGCGAGCGAAAATGAACCGTCAGACCAAAGTAAAATGAACACGAATCTTGAGATAGTAGCCAAATCGTTAGAGAACTTTAAGTTGGAACCAGAGAAATCTCTCAAAAGAAGATATTTGATTAAGGGTTCAAATTAATAGAAAATGTTAGTTATTTTACTAATGTATGTAGCTACCATTTTAAAGTAAATTCATTTCTTATTCTCATCTCATCTCATCTCATCATCTCGCAACAAGCATTCGAAATAAAGAAGTACACGTATTTTTTTAATTTTATTCATAACATTATTGGTGTTTGTCCTATTAATACCATCTTCAACTTAGTAACTTAGTAAATTCAGCTTTTACTTCTTTATAATATTGGATCTATCTAGTATTTAAAAGATTAGTATAGCGTTTAAACGAGTTTTGCAATAAGGAATGAGGTTGTCGCCTAAAAACAGAAGTTCTATGAAAATGTTATGAAAGGAGTTCCTTCATTAATTTCGTCATTTCAATCCCAGTATAATCTCCAAAAAAGGTCTAAGATTAATTTACCATCCTTAGAAACAAGACTTCAGTGCTGCAATGAAAGAAATTTCTATTCTAACAGAACTCGCCTGTTCATGACACATGAAACAAAGGATTTTTTACTAAGCCGCTGATTAGTGTTTTAGCATTTTTAATTTTTAAGGTAAATATCTTTTGACGAAAAAAATTACCAAAGGTTCTTATCTAATGTTGATTTTGGTTTCTTGAAGTCTTATAAATAGGGAATACATTTAATTCGTCTTTGATGATTTATTTCGCAGCATATTTCCAGCGCATACTACTTCGCCAACTTTGAAATACCAAACTCGAAGTTTTAAAAGTTATATTTGCTCTACAACTGTTAAGGTGTGTTCTCACTTAGGTTGGCGAACCTCCGCGCTCCGCGAGCCTAGAACAATGCGCCTTAAGTTCTGTTTACACCACGCAATTTATCGGACACAATTTATCGAGCGGGCTCGGCCGCGCGATTTCAAGATTCTAACTGGCTAACTCCGTTTACACTACACTGAGTCTTGAAATCGCATGCTAGAAATTGTGTAATGTAATTGTCCCTTTAGCAAACATTTTATTCTCACTTAGACTATAGTGTGTACGTGTGCGAACCAGGTTCGCATACATGTTCGCACACGTAAACACTATGGCACACTGTTGCAGCACAGAACAATTTTTTTGGTGCTGGTTCGCGGAGTGCGGAGTTTCGTGAACCTAAGTATACCCACCCTGCATCCGACGTAGTTACCAGTGTTTTATACTGAACATCTAAAAGGTAGATGGCAGGTAGCAGTGCCTTACTAAAGATCAGCGAACTTAAATCTATGGAAGTGTAATTATTATTGCAACCAAATATTGCTTGAATATGGCACCAAGAAGCAAAAATAACAACTCGCACAGCATTTAGTCGGACTAGCCACGCGCTCGGTGACAGACATTATAGAGTTCTTTACAATAATTGCAGTTTTATTTGAAGAAAAGAGAGAGTTTATAAGAAAAGACGTCTTCTGCCAGTCAAATGGTATAAAAGTTGCAAAAAAGGAAAAAATAACAGAGAGACAGAGAAAACGTGTCACAAGTATTAAATAGTATTTCGTCTAAGTATAGAAAATCTATGAGTATACAGATTATAGTCGCTTTTATGCAACCAGTGTTCAGTCGCTTTGTGCTGCATAACTAAATGCCAGCATTTTTAGCTCCGCCCACTCGGTTGTCATGTTTGTGTGAACGTATTTTTTTGAGCGGATTGCTTATTCCATAGAATTAGTACCTTAGAATTAGTTATTAATGTACCCACGCAACCTAAAATATTGTATTCTTATTGTATTGTAATGTTTTAATGTGTGAGTGAAATAAATATTTTATTATTATTATTATTATAGATTTTAGTTCGCTGCTAAAGATACTTCAAAACAGGGATTGCTTGCGGTTGTAATATTCGGTTTTATAGGTTAATATAGCGGTACCGAAATATTCTACCCTTACTTAAGATACCGATAATTTTTCTGTATAAAACCACCAGAAAATAAAGCGGTACCGAAATTACGGTACCTATGTTGAAGTACCGAAAAATTAAGGTATCAAAATATGAAGGAATAGTTTTTAATAGGTATGACGTCATACCGATAAATAAAAGTACCGCAATTTTTAGGTATCAAAATATGAAGGAATAGTTTTTAATTGGTATGACGTCATACCGATAAATAAAAGTACCGCAATTTTCCGGTAAATCAGTCCCAGCTTTAAAAGCACGTTTACTGAGTCTGTTTGTCTAGATTTAAAACTTTCTTTTCGAAAATCGTTTATTCTGAACGTTACGAGCTCTTAGAAATAAGTACTTACCTCACGTACTCTCACACGTTTTTCACGATCTTTCTTTCACACTGTTACTTTTACAAAAGAACAGCTGTTTTAGTGCAGTTTCTTCCAACCAAATTTTATTCATCTAGGCTGGCAACTTGTGAAGTTTTGTTCCGCAAAATGTTGCCTTAATGTTGGTAGCTTTTTACTTTGTCGAAGTATTATTAATATTTTTGACAGTGTGTTTATTTAAGATGGTACGGAACTTTCGGTGCGCAAGTCCGACTCGCTCTTGACCGGTTTTTATTTATTAGGTCGCTTTCATTTTGAGACAATTTTTGTAACAAATACCATATGATAACAATTTACCATTTATTAATGTAGAATATTCCATTTCAACAGAAATGTATGCAGTGTTTATCGAATCATAAGTGCCAATTTCCTAACATGTTATCGAGTTTCTGTTACCTAGATGTATGTATGTATATGTGGTTCCGCATACATACACTTTGCTGACCAAACTAAACTAAACCGTCGTGGGCTGTTTGCTATTTATTATTAAACTGCGAACTTTTATTTGAATTAAAGGCTTTTTATTCATAGTTCTTTATTGCCATTTGATTTTTTTATTAGGTTAATGTAATGTTATTTCTTACTTGATAAATTGTACAAAATGTACATACTCGTACTATCTGGATCTTTTAACCGCATTGAAGAGAAATTAGTAATTAATTATTGAAAAGGCATTCAAACATCTTGATTAATAAATTGGAAAAGTTTGATGACATCAAGACAAAAATAAAATCAACACAAGCAGTGAAATATAAAATGCGACAAAGGTCAAAAATATATCCATATCAAAAGATTTGTGTTCATGTACATAGGTCATAGAAATAGAATGTCAAAGAACAACAATGTCAATGAACAGGTGATCCGAAAAACGAAGTGCAAATGTGTGAGTGAAATAGTGTTGTGTACACTGCTTAATAATGTTATCGATGACTGTACCTACTTACGTCTTTTCTGTGTGGCTTAGTGGTGATATTAACATTTTCAATCCAATCTTTCATCTGCATTCGTAGTTGTATTGTAGGTCGATGGCGCAAGTGGTTAGTTAGTGTACTCAGTATCGTAGGATTCGTAGGTAGGTATTTAAAACATTGCATATAGTTCGAATAATTATTTATGGGTGTGTAATGTATGACATAATATATTTATATGGACAAGCACAAAATTAATATCATACCTACAGTATTAACGTGATTTCACTTACGTACTTTCTTATTTGAGTAAATAAGTAAATTGATTTTGATGACGTAAATTTTTCTAATTAGGTCTTTTTTTAATTCTATAATTAGGTAAGTAAGTACTAACAGATTTCCACACCTGACGGAGGCAATCAATGTATACTATCATATTCTGGGAAATATTATCTGGGAAGGATTATGATTATGACTAGCGACCGCCCGCGACCTTGTCTACGTGAAAAGTTTTCTCGCTATCCCTCGGGGACAATTATTTTTTTCCAGATGAAAGGTAAACTTTAACCTTTTCTATACCCCTGACAACGTGTATGCAAAATTTCATGATGATCGGTTCAGTAGTTAAGACATGAAAGCGTAACAAACAAACAAACGGACTTTCACATTTATAATATTAGTAAATTTACTACTGGCACATCTTCATAAAATTACAAAATACCTAAGCAAAATACCCACCAAAAACTAAAATAGGTAATTACCTTTTGCATAGGTACTTAGATATGCTACCTAGTCAGTAACAATCTGATTAATGAACTATAAGTAGTTTTTTTACGATTCGAGCACGTAGGCAAATCAAACCTCAACAAAATTAGCCTTTCATAATATCTAAACTTACATTTTCTAAAAACAACCGGCGCGGCAAGCGAATTCAAAAATCACTGTACGCTATATCGATGGCGGCCTCTCAGCTCGTCGTCACAACCGATTACCGAAATCGCTTGCCGCACCTCCAGTTCCGACCGACCGACTGACGACATGGTCACCCTACACTTTGATTATTCATAGTAAGTAAATATGCAAATTTCTCTAAAACGAATGAAGATATCGTGGAAATATGTTTTCGGGACGTTTATCGTGATCAAACGGTTAAGAAAATCTGTTTATTTTTAATCTGAATACAATTTTCACCAATATTTTAGACTTTACATTACAAAAATAGTATGGACTGGAGGTTCGCATGCTTTTAAAATTTTAGATCGCGAAATCTTTGTCCCGGTTGCATTACATGAGCAACGAATGTATTCGTAGCTGTCGCAATGAATATGTGACGGCTACAAATACATCAACCCACCGGTGTAGACTCGGATTAATCTGGAATTCAACGATTTAACCAAAACATAACCTCAAAAAGTGGCGAACGTCGGGCCCACATGCTTTTGTAAATAATTCAACCGGGAAGCCGTATCATCGGTACATTACTTCTAGGTGGTTTTAGGAAGGAATTATGCAAGTGGCACGGACGTTCGCATACTCACCTTTTTCTGATGTGTAGGCAAAGACATATTTCGTTGTTCAAGCTACGTCCATCCGGTAAAATTTTAGAAAAATATTAAAAATAGACAGAATCAATAAAACTTAAAAAAAAAAACATTCCGACGAACTGAGAACCTCTTCCTTTTTTTGAAGTCTATATTTTCAAAATATAAAAATAATACATCAAAAATAAATAGCATGGCCAATTGGACTGCCTGTCCTAGTATGGTTTATCGATTTTATCGATACTCGTGACGTCATCAGTTAGTCAAGCCCTATCGTAAAACAACATTTTACTATTTTACGTAAAATAAACTAAACTATTTATTGTATACATGAAATATGACTATATATAGCAAAGGAAACTAATAAACTATGTTCCATACTGTTTTCTTCGTCGAAAAACGAATAAATGTAGGGAATTTTTGTTTTTAGAGAAATGTGTGGCAATATCTTGTTTACCTGTAAAAAGGGTGATTTCCTGGATTGTTTATTTTTTTCACATCTTAATTACATAAAGAACAAAGGTACCATGGCTCCATGATACCTTTATTTAAAATTCTTATTAAGATTATCAAATATTTTAAGCAAACGATGATTGCTCATTTGAAAGGTGGGACGCTAGGGGCTCTTACTGTAAAAAATGTTGGCACACTGTCACTTGATCCTTTGTCTCTTTTTTTCATAGACCGTGTCCGTATAACGACAACTTCTCTTTTCCACGCTCTGTTGGTCTTCTTGAGCGCAGCGAAAATTTTTCTAAGTCTATGACATAGGTACATAATATATTTCGGCTGTCAGTAACTGTCTAAGGACATTAGTTTGAAAATGTCAAAACATGTTTACACACAGTAACAGAAATAGATTAGACTTTTTGAGTTAATCCTATTTGTTTACCCAAGATTGAGCTTTTCTTAGGAATCTTTCTTAAAAATACCATTACTGTTAAGTACGATGTCGTTTCTTCTCATACATATTCACCGATCCAAGATTGCACCACCTTTGAGAAAGATTTAACGACACTAGAACCAGTCTAAACTTGACACGACTTAATTTACCTATTAAAACAACAATCGATCGCGACGGAAGGGCGAATAAGTAGACCTCATATATTGCAGCCGGTTTTTTCCTCAGATTTGTAATTGTAACGCTTGAAAATTGAGTCAAACTATTTAATCAAATCGAACATGAAACGCGGACATACTTAGAGTACCTACTTGTTTGTAAAATGGTTTTGGCTAACCATCAAAAATAATAATTGTATTTAGCATTATTTGTCAATACAATTAGGTACAAATTAGTATAGTTTAGAATTAGATGCTGCCACGTGACGTTAAAAAGTATAAAAACCGGTCAAATGCATGTCGGACCAAGCGCAGCAGCATAGGCAAAAATTATGAAAAATAAAGGATCATTCTGGATTCCAGGCAGCATAATATGAGCAAAATCTAACCCCTGAGTTTGGATAGTGATCTCTGATTGATCAAAAAACTCAATAGAGTTTGCGCGCAAAATCTAACTACCTACCGAGATTTTTGACCAACCTGTCTTTGAGGTAATACAACGTGTTACAAAAATACCCCTCATGCCTATAATTATGTTTATTTCCTTTTATTTCATGATTAGTTGATGAGTTCAAATATAAAAGGACCTATTTTTTTTATTAAATCTTATTTTGATCTACAAAACTCTTTTTCTCTTTTCTTGTTTATGGACGTTTAGGATTACGACAGTTATTTGCAAAATCATTTTTTTTATTTGAACAAAATGACGTTAATCCATTGAGTAAATATTCGTCGCATTTTATTTTATTCGTTTATATAAAAAAGTCATCCTGTAGTTTTTAATACTTAGCTTGAATGAATTAAATTTTTCCAAGACTAATTTAGCGAATATTTACCAAATAGATGAAACGTTGTTTTGCTCTCTCGTAAAATTGACTTTTTACGAGAAAGCTTTTAGAATTTAATATCAATTTAGTTTGGGCTCGTTTAATTTGTCTTTCGTTGGAGACTGTTGATGGCGTTCAAAGTCTGGTGATGGATGGGAACAACTTTTATTATATATTTAAAATACTTTTTAATACAAATAAAAGTTTAATAAAAAATTTAAGAAACCCGAGACGAAAAACCAAAAAATAATTAAAATGACAAACTCTTGTTTTTTTTAAATAATTAAAAGCCGCAGACGGAAATATTACAAACTATGAAGGTTCCTTGTTGACTTTACTACAGAACCCTAAAAACGTCTAAAATTATTAGATTTCGTTCATTTCTCAAAAATGAATAATTCAAGTAGCACAAGATTTGGTATGGTTGAAAATATTTGTTTTTTTTTCTTTTGTTTCGCAAAAGAGACTTTGAAACTGAGATGAATCTTGAATCACGAATGCCTCTGACTTTACAACATTAATCTGTAAAAAGGTACCGGTAGAATCAAGACAAGAATATCAAATAGATTTACAGGAAACGTTTTATTTGAAGGGTGCTGAGTTTTATTATTAGATTCTATGTTTATGCTAAATATAAAAATGCTTGTTATGTGAGCTTATTTGAATAAAGAATTTTTCAATTTCAATTTCAATTTCAATTTTCAATTTCAATTTCAATGTTACTAAATAAGATACTTACTAGAAAAAATCGACGCGTCACCAGATCATTTTCTTAGGTGGATATCGAACCCAAGAACTTTGGAAGTCTGGTCCAAATGCCCTTCTAACTAAGCTGCCAAGTCACTAGCCACTAAGTGGCATCATTGATTTTTTCCTACTCTTTCGCTGCAAACCAGCGTTATTTCATCAATGTGAATAAATTACCCTCGACATCCAGTTCCAGATGTTTGACAAAACAGCTATATAATTTTTGAATTTGAGATTTTAGTATTTGCAATGTTATTTTGATATACATTGAACCACATAAAAGCTTAGCGTGCCATGAAGAATTTTAATACTCTAATATAATATGTAGGTAATGGTAAGTTTTACTGTTAAGTTTTAATGCTGGGGAAAAAATTGATTTTAAAACGTAACCTGGCAACATGGCAACACAAGCTGAGGTAGGTCCTAGTTTGCCTGTTTTTTGTTTTTTGTGAACTGTAATTCTTATTTAATATTATTATGTTTATTTTTTCTACACTATTTTTTTTATTGAATTATTGTAACGTGTGGTCTTTGTGTTAATAAATATATATATATATTTCTCTCTCTCTAACCTCAACACAATCCAACGTAACGTAAGATGGATGAAGTTTATCTGAAATTATATTCCGTCATTACACATGCCTATGTGCCTATGGGCCGAAAGGAATAAATCGATCAAATTTAAAACATTTTCTCAGATTATATTAACTTTATTGCTCACAAACACAGAGGGTTCAAACTTTAAAAGCTCGAAAAATTTGTGTCCAGCTGACTTTAAAGCCTCGCAGAGAAACTTCTCGAATATTAGTGGGAAGCAGGTTAGGTAAATCATAAAAATCATAAAAAACAAGTTTTCTCTACTTTGCTATATCTACTTAGGTATATAATATTGCACTTCAATTACTAACATACTATTAGCGTTGATGAATGATGATTTAGGCAAAACACGACTTAGTCCGTTTACGCATCAGGTACACCGATTTTAATGGATCACCCCCAGTAGACATAATCTATACGTTTTTGGAAGATATCTTTTCATTCAAATAAAATGCATAAAAAGTCTAGATAGGGCTGTAATCGAAACGCTTATGCGGCATATTTTGATGTCCAAAAACGTACTGAATTGGTCGCAAGGAGGGACGAATTCAATACGGTTTAGGAAATACGCGTACTGGAACCCTTTCTGCCACACCATTTTTCTCACTGCCTTCCATTAATGACGTTAAAAAGTGTTTCAAATAGCTAATAACAGTACGGGAATCGTAGTTTCTTTAGCATTAATTTTAATTCTTGTTCTATAAAAAGAATTCCTGAATACATACTCGAAGTAGAAAACAAAATCGTATTTCTTCAACTAATCCAACTGGGAATCTAATTTGGAAAACGATATAAACTTCTTCTATTGATTTAGTCACGTACATTGTCGAAATATGCGAATCAATTTAGTAGAACTTAGACATTAAATGATAAAGCCTATCTCAAACCACAAGAGAATACGTTCGACCCTAAAGTGAATACAGAATCGCAATTGCTCGAACTCGATATGGTTTATTCAGGAGACTGATGTGATGAGATATCGTCGGACGGACGGTTACCTGGTTTGGTTTTACAACCTGTTTATTAATTCTGATAGAAACTCTTGCAAAATTATTCTGTTTACGAATTCTAAATTAGTGTCCTTTATATTAAACCGACTTCATGATTATTTGCTATGGCGTATTTATACAAAATGTTCCTAATTAAACCTAAAAAACTTTTTGTAAAAAAGTTGTAGTAAGAAGTTACTTATGTACACTCACTCACTTGTGTCACTTTAGGCGGACGCCTACGATGCTGCCATCTTAGCCAGCAAACTGACACTTATCAAAATGAAGGTTGCATTGCTCACTGTGTATCGTGTCTGTCGGAGTTAAGTTTTATACATCTTGAACACATTAATTCTCACTAGCATTAATTGTCTGGAACAGGAAGAAACTATTATTAGTTTTGGGTTTGTTGAATTTCCGTTCGGAAAATATATTATGGCTTAGTTTAGGTACCAGTAGCTGTTGAGGTAAGCAGTGTAGACAGAAATATATTTTTGAATAGAATTTAAAATGTCTCAGATTTATCTACTCATTATAAACTTCATGTGTACGAAATAACATGCTGAAAACCTACGTCGAATACGCCTAATTTACTTACATCAGGAGTCTCTTTCAAACTTGAGATGTAAGAGCCTTAGGTACCTATTGTATTTGGCAGAACCAACCACGGCTCATTCATGGCACGGGACAAAAGAGTCCTGATTTATTATTGTTTTCGTTATCTCATTGTTTTATATACAGATTTCTTTGATTTCATGACAGCAACAAAAACATAAAAAATAATCGATATATGAAAAGAGAATTAAGTTATGGTAAATACACCTCATGTTGAAAATATTCAATTCGTGCAAGGGTTATCTATACATTATATTATTTCGAGCACGTAGCGCGGCGTGAGCAGACCAATGAATATAGTTTACATTGCTAATATTTGCTCTTCGAAATTCGGCTGGTATTTGTATAGTCAGGTTTATCACCTTGTATAATTAATTTAAGTTAGAAGGTATCTTCACGTAATTATTAAATCTTAATTTCAAGTGTTTTCAAATAGCGAATACAAGTTCGGATTGTTGGAGAGTTTTTGCAAACCACGTTTAAAATATTGGCACTCTGAGAGCGGCGGGAGAATTATAACTTGAATGAATCAGTAGGTAATTTTGCCACAAAAAATATAATTGATTTCGCCTCAGCTTCGGCAGATTCTGCGAACTTTCCTTGCTCAATTGCGACTTGCCTTGCTCAATTGCGACTTGCGTTGAAGTGTAAGCCAATTAGATCTCAATAACTAAGAGTTAAATAAATGATCCAACAAACACTCGCAGCAAATTAAAAATAACCCACGGTTCTCGCAGCGACAATAATGAGCGCGCGCGCACCCCTTGGCACGCGCAAAATTTTATTTTTTGCGTTAAGGTTCGATTTATTGATAGATACGTGAAAAACTGCATTCGATCTTTATTAATTTTTTTCTAATCAATTTCGTAAACTATGTTTTTTTTTCACTTTCTGAGACAATTTACAACCCACAGAGCTTGATATGTCTAATATTTTTTGAGATATGGCATGAGCAACTTCGTCTAGTGCATTTGCAAGATGAATTAATTTATAGAAGGGATAGAGGAGCCGGGTCTTTTGTGAAAGTAACGGGTTTTTAAACCTCTATGGTTTAGTTAGTTCGTCCACCCGTGAAAGACTCAGTCTCGGGTTCGATTCCCAGCTGAAACTGTTAACAGTCAAAACATTGAATTTTTTCACGTATTACCATGACACAATTCGTAATACGCAGTAAAACCACTTGTTTTTGCTTGGAAAACTTATTTTCTATCTCTCCTAAGCCTAGTTTAAAAATGTACCTTACTATAAGATAAAGTAAGTAACTTTTTCCTTGGGCAAAAGGAAAAAAATAAAATAAAATCAAAATTGTTTATTGCAGTCATGTGGTTAACAAAGGTGTACAAATTAGATAACAGAACCAAAACATGAACCCTACCTAGGTTATCGCAACAAAAGTTATATGGTAATAGTACTCAATTAGAACTTTTTACTTAATTTTTACTCAAATAATAATTCAGAGGTCACTATTTAATACTAAGTATTCTTAAACAGTGCCCTAATTTAAAAAAGAACATCTTTATTAACAGAATAAGAAGTGCTTGCCATGAACTAATAAGAAAACTCATCATCATCAATATGCTAGTAGCAGTAGCAGGCCTTATCAAATAGAAGTTTATTTCAAGTCATGTATTTTTATAATGTTAAATAAAAATGATCATTTCGCTAATACTTTACTCGAGTGTAAATTAAAACAGATCAATATTTTTTTAAATATGCTTACACCCGTTTGCACTAAACTTAAGAATCTCTTAAGTCTTTTCCTAACTCGACCAAGATAAATAGGCGCATGAAAGCTGCATGACAGCTAAGTTAATGACACCGTTTTAATTTAGTCAAGTTGTAGTTAGGAAAATACTTAATTCTTAAGTTTAGTGCAAACGGGCATTAGTGTATTTTACGTTAAATTAACTTATCTTACGAGATTTTTTACAAGTAAGTACTGTATTTAGAAGTTTGCGCTAAAATAAGAAATGTGTCCTAATTTTTACAAACAGCCAAGTCGTATATCACAGTCTTTTTAAATTTGGCCATCAAAGTATGCAAATTGTAGCCATAATTCATGCATGAACAGTGTTTCTTGGCATCCGTTGTTTTCTTGGGTTCTGCATTTAAAATGGCCATTGGGGCAAAAAAGATTAATAGCAAGATGTTCTTAATCTTCCATTTTTACTACAGGTCTTAAAAAAGAATAAAAAAGTATTTATTATTTATATGGCAACTCCAATATTTGGAGTGAAGCTTGTATTTGAAAAAACTTTTTTGTGAATCACTGACTGATTCAGAAATTATTATGATTTTCAAAATTAACTGATTGTTCTGTTCTGTTCATTATGATAGGCTATCTTGAGTTTCAATAATTCATACCAACTGATTTGGATCTTAATGATTAGTGTAATTTATGCAAATTATGTAGGTATACCTTTATAAGTATCTATTTTTTTCAAAAAATAAATTTATACATTTTCTACTCTTAACTCAAAGACGCCCAAAAACTACTGCTATAACTTATTATTTTAGATTCATTAGCCAAAAGCGCTCTATGTTGCAATTTGGAACTGGCACAGCTAACTTTATTTTTAATTGTGAAAGTGCAAAGTTTCTGCATTTCGAGCCAGATTCCGTTCAGGGCATTTATAATTGCTTGTAAACAACATAAAGCACAAGAAGTTACGTAACAAATTTGAGTCCGAAAGAAGAACCACAGTATATAACTAAAGCAGTGTCTTAGCTGAGCTATTTTCTCGCTATAATTACCTTTGTTTGGTGGCGGGCGGAACGAGCGGACGAGTGTGACACCACAGGAACAATAAACCCCTCCGGACCATCTGGCCACCAATTCGCACTACCGGTGATGGCACTCCAACTTCTCAACAATGATTACATTGGTTTGATTTCTGGACCAAATAACACAATGGTACACCCATTTCACCCACCAGTAATGTGAATTGTTCAATTTCACCGCAGTTGACAAATCGGGTACACCTAAATTGGTTGTCACATGGTTCACCACAACCCGAATAAAAATTACTCTTTGATAAAAACTTAGAATAAACGAAAACCGCGGGTACACTACTCCATGCTTTAAAAGTTTTAAGACAAACACGTAAAACAACATTTTGTAATATACAAAATAAAACGCTTGGTTGTATCGCTTGAATCTAGTCACAATAGAATTACGGTTTGCTTTCGCATTTCTATGTGACAGCTTGAAGCAAGACTGTACATTAAAAAAACCTCCTCTTTTTTTGAAGTCGGTTAACAATAGGAAGACACAATAGGAAGACTTCACTTCGCACTCGGTTCGCTGTCTGTTCGACTTGGCCCTACCATGAGTTGAATCAAACTGTTTTCGCTACCGTAAACCATCGTTTTTTCTCTTTCACTCGCATTGACTGTGAGCAGTATATCCGATAGTTTACGGTAACGGAAACTGTTTGCATCGAATCTTGGTAGACTTACAGGACACTTTAGAGCTCGTAGCAACGTGTCTGTGTGAGTACTCTTGCAGTTCTGTAGTTGCGTTGCTGCATGAGTTGCACTTATTATACGGTAGAACTATTCTGAACTTGACTGGCAGAAAGCCACCGGCAGCTCCCCAACTGGACTGCAAAGCTAAAGAATTAAATTTCAAATCTTCTTTGTTTTTGTCATCCGCACTTTTGTAGTTAAACTAGTGTTAGTTTTCACAACTTTTCACCTTGATTTTTTGCTAGTCATTCCTTTAAAAGAATTCTGAATTAAATTTACCAAAAGACGAGTGGAAAATTAGACAAATATTTTTACACCAAGTCTCTTTTTTGTGGTATCTTTTGCAAAGACGCGATGGCTTTGTGCAGTCGTTGCTTTGCTCCACGTTCTTATGAGAGAAGGCGTTGCTTCTGAGGTTATCAAGTCGACGGTTTTTTTTTTGTTTTTTTATGTATGTTTTACAGTAACTTCACCAGTTGTAAATAAAAAAAATATCTGAAAGAACATAGTTCAGGTGTGGTCCCATAAAATTTCTGAAGAGATCTGGCAAGCAGATTTTTCATAATCCTGAAAAATATCATTTATTTAGCATCACCATCGCACGATTTTTTACGGATTTTCAGGCATAACATCTTTTTTTATAAACCGATTTAGATGATTACTTTTTTATTTGAAAGGGTATACCTTAAGAAAGGTCACATTTTGATTGGTTCACCTTGGACTTCGAAGATATACAAGGGAACTCCTCAAAGTCAAATAGGATTGGTATAGTTATTGAGATATTGGTAAGTTTATGACAATCTAAAACAAACTGAGCTATGATATGAGACGTTCTGGACTAGACTTGGATCAATGGATTACAAAGGCACAGCGGAACTCCTTAAAAACAAACAGCGGTAATTTAGAAATTTAGTTATAGGCATTGTACCGTTGAAAATATTATTATAAAAAATATTTTTTACATGCTTACATACCTTCCACTAAAAAGATGAAACCATAAAAACTTAAAAAGAAAACCCACCTTCAAAAAACCTGAAAATAAAAATACATTTTTAAAATTAAATACCTCTAAAAAGCAATAAATAACATTCAAATCATTTGATACGCATATCAATTTTAATAAAACACGTCTAATGAAGTCTGTGGTGTGTGGCACCATCGGGTGGTGGTGCTTTAAGAATAAAAAAAAGAAGTCCTTCAGCCCAAACCGACTGCAATAGACGTGCTTTTATCAAAATTGATATGTGTATCTAATGATTTGAATATTATTTCTTGCTTTTTAGCGGTATTTTTTTATGTGCGGCATGTTGCCAGATAAGTCCAATAGGTATCTTGTGAAAAAATAGTAAAGGAGTATGCCTGGTGGCCCTGAGATCTTTCTCTATCAGGGCCTACGAAAATTGACAGTACAGAAAATGACTAAGTACAATGTGTTACATTGACAATTTTCGTAACATAAAATCGGGTCACGTAACTGATTTCCATTTCTATTACGCATCAAGGCTAGCTAGCTATTTGTCGGCGGACAATTGGCTAAATTTAATAAAGGGTTCGAAACAAAACGAGGGTTCACTAAAGGATAAATCTTTTTCTAGGAAAAAAAGTAAAAATAATTGCATTAACAAAGATACCTATATTGGTTCTGCTGATTCGGGGAAACGACCTAGTTTTTCATAGCGCTATGATTAGCTTTAAATAATTTAGGTCTTTAGGAGTAAACATTTCTGAGATTTAAAAACCTAAGAGTGCTCTTTGAAAAACAATATCTTTAAAGTAGTCAATCATTTACGTTGCACTACCACCATCATTACCATTTGGAGGCGTGGCTTACCTTTGATAGGCCATGGTGATCACGTGATACCTACGTGCTTGTTAAGCATAGCTCTAAGACGAATGTAAATGATTGACAAGCAGTTTTGATAGTGTAGGGGGTGCAATAAGAAGTTATACCCGCCAAAGCGGGGAGAAAATTCGCTTCCATTTCACGTGTTTCTCGGAAATTCTCTTTTGTGACACAGGTTTTATTTTAAAGCTCATAAATCCAAAGTTGCTCAAATGCAGACGGCGATACTAACAGTAGGAACTGTTTAAGTTGACTTTTTTCAAATTGAATAGTTTTAAAAGACCTCGTCATATTAATATCATAATAATATGTAGTAACAAAGATAAAAAAAGTAAACATAATATAAGTATCCCCTCCTGATTACGCTGCCTAAAAATCAAAATTTCTACGAAGCAAAATGCCTAAAATTCATGTCTAAGAACAAAATGTCTACTTAGTAAATTGTCCAAATTCACAGATAATATAATACTATAGTAGTACTAACACGCACAATTAATAAACAGTACTTTGTCTAACAATTAAAAATGTCTAAATTGCATAAAGTCCATGCCGCTAATTGTCCTAGTATAAACTTACGTATAATAATAAAATTGGCATATTATATATTTTCTTCTAGTTCATTTTATGATAATAATTGTGTTGAAGTGTAAATAAATATATAAAAAATATTCAAAAATGTACTAGTAATTTCATATAAAATGTATGGATTTTAGTTGCAGGTGAGTTTAGAGACGGTAGTGAGTTTTTTTTTTGTTTTTATTTATTTATAGGCACCTATTTGCAAACTCACTACTGTCTCCCAGACAGATTCCGATGGTAGATAACTGTTTAATGCCACCCTTAATGTGTTTTACGACCCACAATTGTCCCTTGTAATTGCTTCTTCAACCTGACTTAAGGAAAATACCCGTACCTTATGTGACTTTCTTTATTTGCTCACTTCTCAGCAGTGCAAATGTCGTGCGGCACTTGTTTTTTATTGGAGGATAAGAACTTTTGTTTCCTTTGTCTTATTCACAAATGTTTTGACGTTCGTCAAAGACAGTATTATGTTTTTTAACCGACTTCAAAAAATGAGGAGGTTCTATATTCGTCTGCTTGTTTGTTTTTTTTAATGTAAATTCCCAAGTTGATCTCATAATTTTGGAAATTGAGTTATTAGGAGTATTATACCATTGAAAAGTACCATTATTATACATTTTATTTACATATAAATACCTACTACACAAAAGTTAAAAATAAAAAGCTTTAAATATTAAAAAAATGCTATAAAAACAGCTTTAAAAAGAGACAGCTCTAAAAAGCAAGAAATAATATTCTAATCTGCATAATTACTATTCAAGTACGCATATCTAATATTAAAATAACGTATTTTGAAGTGAGTGGGGATTTAAGAATTCACAAATAAAATTGAGAAAGAGAAAAGTAAAAGTAAAAGTAAAAAGTAAAAAATTGCTTTATTCAAATAAACTTAGTAATTAAGCGCTTTTGAATCGTCTATATTTTTCTACCACCTGTTCCAGACTTTTTTAACTGACAAGAAGAACAGGCGCAAGAAACTTATCAGCTTTAACAGAAATAAGTAACGATATTTACAAACTTAAATATATCGTTACCAAATACAAAAAAAATACAACAGGTTATTAACAATAAAGTACTTACTAGCGAGTTATTGTGTAACATCATTTCCACGCATTCCGGTCTTTCAAATAATCGTCTACTTTATAATAACCTTTACCCATGAGCGTCTTTTTGATATGATTTTTAAATTCATGCAAAGGTAGATCAATCACTTGTTGTGGAACTTTATTAAACAAGTTTATGCGTTTCCCCATAAATGAACCTCTAGTTTTTGCAAGCCTAAATCTTGGAACGGCAAGTTTATCTTTATTCCTTGTATTAATATGGTGATTATCGCTGTTCTTAGCAAATGAATCATAGTGTTTCCTTACACATAGTAAATTTTCATATATGTATTGGCCAGCCAAAGTTAGTATATTTATTTCTTTAAACAATTCTCTCAGGGAATCTCTTCGACGAAGATTATATATGGCACGAACAGCTCTTTTTTGAAGTATAAAAATATTTTGAATGTTGGCAGCCGAGCCCCACAATAGTAGCCCATAAGACATTACACTGTGAAAATAACTAAAATATACCAACCTTGCCGTTTCAATATCAGTTAAAAGTCTTATTTTCTTAACGGCGAAGGCCGCAGAACTAAGTCTACTTGACAAAGCTTCAATATGAGGATCCCATTGCAGTCGTGAATCTAGTGTAATACCTAGAAATTTTGTACTCTCCGTAAACTCAACTTCAACGTCATTCAGATTAATATTCAATTCGACGTGCTCAACATTCGGTAATGAAAATTTAACACATTTAGTTTTTTTGGGGTTGAGTGCTAAATTATTACTATTAAACCAGTATGAAACTTTAGAGAGAGCGCTATTTACTTCGTCAGAACAGTTATTACCTCTGTTGACTTTGAAAACTAAAGAAGTATCATCCGCAAATAGCACTGTCTCACATAAATTATTCGCGTAGTTAGGAAGGTCATTTATATAAATTAAAAACAGCAAAGGGCCCAATATTGATCCCTGTGGCACGCCCATATTGATGGGGGCTCCAGTAGATTCAGTTCTATTAATCACTACTTTCTGGGTTCTATTGTACAAATAAGATTTCATAAGACTAACTGATTTAACAGAGACACCATAATGTTCTAACTTCTTTAATAGTGTTTGGTGATCAACGCAATCGAATGCCTTAGAAAGGTCACAAAAAATACCAATCACATCTTGCTTTCCCTCCCAAGCATCAAGGATATGTTTGAGAAGAGCAATTCCACCATCAGTAGTACTTTTACCTTTGGAAAATCCAAACTGATTTTTATGAAGTATATTATTTGATGTAAAGTAATCTAATAATTGAAAATATATAATTTTTTCAAATATTTTACTAAGTGCTGGCAGTATAGATATTGGTCTAAAGTTAGCTGGGTCAGTTTTATTACCAGACTTAAAAAGAGGAATCAATTTACTATTTTTCATTAAGTCAGGGAATATCCCTTCATCAATACATTTGTTAAAAATGAAAGCCAAGTAAGGGGCTAGGATATCAATTATTGATTTAATGATGCTTGTTGACATGCCCCAGAGATCTTTTGTTTTTTTGACGTTAATTGATTTAAATGCTTTAATTATATCTTCACTACTTATATATTTAAAAGAGAAGGTTTCCTTGCATTTATCAACACTTGACTCTAAAAGGGAGATAGCGATGTTGGAGCAAGCACTAAGAGTACTGGTAGTTTCTATTGGTATTCGAGCAAAAAAATTTTCAAAGACTCCAGCGACCTCATCGTCAGATTTAAATGTTTGATCACCAATTTTTAAACAGAAGGAATTTACACTGGATTTTGTTTTGCCTGTTTCTTTGTTAATAATATTCCAAGTAGCCTTAATTTTATTGTCAGCTGATTTAATCTGATTCGAGAAATACTTGGACTTTGCTAGGATACAAACTTCCTTGAATGTTTGTGAATACTTCTTGACAAATTCAATGCAGTTTGAATCACAGGAAGTGGCTTTTTCTGCATAAAGATCGTATAGCCTCCTTCTGCTTATATATATACCGGGTGTGGCCCAGTCACTAAATTTTCTATTATCGTTACATTTGATCACTTTTTGTTTAAAAGTTTGACTAAATTCATCTTGGACTATACTAAATAAGTGATTATATAAGTTATTAGCCTCAAAATTTGGCTCTGGTAAAGTTTCAATTTTACTTGTGACATTAGTTCTGAATTTTTTAATACAGTGTTTCCTTATTGGCCTACACATTATTTCCCGTTTAGGCAGAACATGATGGTGCTCAATAGATGCTAACTGTCCACTGTGGTCGGATTTAATACAATTTAAAATCGATTTTTCAAGTACATTACAGTTGGAGAAAATATTATCTAAGCAGGTTGCCGAAGTGGGTGTGATTCGTGTTGGTTCATTAAAAGTATGTAGCAAATTAAAAGATTTAAATAGGTTTATGAACCTACTCGAGAGCTGTGACAATTTAGGATCTAAAATGTCGACGTTAAAATCCCCACAAATCGCGACTCTTTTATTCTTCCTGCATGTTACTTTTAGGACTTCCTCCATAGTGGACTCAAACTCAGAGTAATTCGAATTGGGGGGTCTATAAGCACATACTATAATTATTTGATCAAGTTCCACACAAGACAACTCGATGGTTCGTTCAATTGAGAGGGAAACTACATCTTTGCCACGATAACCACGATAATCTATCTATAAGTCTATAAAAAATAAAAAGGAAAATTATCTTTTGGCCCCAGCCGACTTCAAAAGACGTTTTGTTTAATGGATAGTTTATACCGAAAATCATCCCATAGAGAGGTGGAAATTTATATGGGGAATCTATCTAGTCGCGAGCAAAAGCTAGTTTTATATTCACTCAATTCCACCGTTTTTTGTGTGTGAAGATATTTGTAAAGATACTAAGGTAATGTTATAATAATAAAATATTTAAAAGTACAGTAATATTTAAGTACTGTAAAGCTTTACTCGGTTTTTCGGTGAATTACATTCGAGAAAATAATTAGTCGGTTATATATAGTGTAGTTGAAATAAACATCGGTTGTAATAACAAGTCGGTTTTCGGTGAATTGTTACATCGGGGTATTAAAACATGGTATTAATAAGGCATCGATCAATGGAGCAATCGATCAATGGTTTTCGTTGAAATTAAAATCGATAATTTGAGTTTCGATTTTAAACCCCGTTTTCTAAATTGACCCGACCGGGGATCGAACCCGGAACCTCAGAGATGGCGACACCTTGAAGACCGGTGTACAAAGCCACTCGACCACCAGGTCGTCACTAATAAATATGACTCAACCCAGCTGATGATCATGCAGGCTTCTTCCTTATGCTTTGCCAACCCTTAGTCGTCCGAATAGATCCCAACTCACTATAGAGCATAGAACAGTACAGATATTCAACCAATCTTCTCTCAGGTTGTTTGGCTGTTCGGCGTTCCAATCGTCCATAGAAAACAATTTCAAAGGAAGGAATTCCTTTTATGTAAACTGTTTCAGTCAATGTAAACTTACCACATACACCAGGGCCTCTATTTCACAGACGTGACAATTGTAGATGACAATGACAATTTAGTGTCCATGGCGTCAGCCAATATGAAATTAGAAAATATACTGATCAAACTACTCGCAGACACCGCAACGTACATCAAATTGTCATTACTATACAATTGTCACGTCTGTGAAATAATAATAATAATAAAATTTGACAACGTCACATTGCTCCGATTCCAAAGTAAGTAGCTAAAACACTTGTACTATAGAAATCTGAGACAACAGTGGTATCACATACACCCAGACCTGAACCAATATAGAAAAGTTTGTTTTCTAAGTTGACCAAACCGGGGATCGAACCCGGGACCTCAGAGATGGCGACACCTTGAAAACCTGTGTACAAAGCCACTCGACCACGGAGGTCGTCAAATAGGGGCCTGGAGACCACCTACACAAACTCGATGCATTTAAGGGTTAAGTAAAACAACGAAAATAGAAACAACAATCTTTAACATGAAAAATTATTTTCATTTAGCTATTATTCACACAGTAATTATAATATTTGCTTAAAGTGAAAAAAATATATTCAGCTTGAGAAGTTTACAAAAAAAGTGCATAATACACCAATACAAATTAAAAAAAGTTAAACTTAGCCAAAATGGTCTCCGGCCTCAGCTATTGCTACAGCCTGTGCGACACTGATTTTCCGGTAGAGCCAAATATTTCTAAAGCGACAGCACTCGCCAAACAATGCAATCACATAATAAAGCAATTTGTGTAAACTTAACACAACAGATCACTTAGAACAGAAAACTATTCACTTCGTTATATAAAAAACACATATTGCTTATATAATATAATTAAACATATTAATATTGTCCTCGTATTTTTCATAAAATAAACATCAGTAACTGTAACTATCGAGCCTGGACACATTATTATGTATATTATTAATATGTTTTAAAAATTAGTTACATTGATATTTTTCGAACGTATTTTAAAATGACAGAAATATTAGCCTACCTCGTAAGTAATAGTACATTATGATATAAGTGCTGTAATTATCAAAGCGCACGTATGTCATACGATGTTTTATAACATATTTGCGAGGAAATAAATAAAACTCGGACTTTCTTATACGAATAAATTTTTAATCACTTGTTAAAGCATTTTAAAATTCATAAAATGTTGACCTCTTTTCTGACATAAAAACTCTTTGCTAAGATTTAAAAAAGTACTGTTCGTTTTAGACGGAGCCTCTTGATAAACCGTGCGTTTTAGATTACAATAACGATCAAATACGTAATGAGATACAATACGATATTGAAATTGGTGTAATAAGAGACCCTTTACGAGCAAATATGTTATAAAATATAAAAATAGAAGAAGGTAAGAATGGTAGTTAGCGCGGCCGGTTATGTTGTAAGATAAAACATAATAAAATGTGTGCTAGCGCTTAGCATACGGGGATATAAACCTTTTCGGACTAATTTTCATGACAATTTTCTGATAAGTACTTCTAAATAAAATATCACAATTAAACACTTCACCCTAAATAACTTTTCAAGCTAACTTTACAAACATTTTTTTATAATCAAATAAATTTCAGTGCGTTTGGGTAAGCACTCTTTATTATCTATTAACTCCAGCTTAAACTTAATTTGAAACAAAGTTGAGATTCACTCTCTATACTAACTTTATATTAGCTTTTAATAATTGTAATATAAAACTTTGACATGATATTAGTACCTATTTAATTTACATAAAATTATATTACTGACAATTATATTGACTTATTTTTAATTAAATCTTATCTTATTTGATTTGAGAATAACAGCAATTTTCTTCCACAATAAAATATACAAATTGAGCTATTTATCACAAACAATATAATTAAAAAACAATCACATTTCGCAGCAAATCAACCCCCAATACTTACACGTAAACCTAACACTTTACTGGAGAGTGAATAAAACACTTTTTTACACTTGACTCACAATAACACTTTATGTCATCACTTAGTTATAGCACAAAATATAAAGTAAGTATACTTGCAGAAGAGATGCTCGGAATAAATCGCGGTATTACATGCACGCACTGCACACGTCATAGTCATACGTACCTTCGATCATTTACGTACAAGCAATCCTAGACCAAACCGGGCTAGTCAGTAGGTATTGTAGCATCTTCTAGCGCAACAAAGATCAACCTAGATCTACGTACGGAAGACTTTATGGCTGCTTTAAATCGTTGCACGCAGAGGTCGACCTGTCATCATGTACTCCGACAATGGCACTTTTCTCCTAACACAGCGAAACAAATGACGGAATTGTTTTCAAAAGCCCAGCGGGCATCTGTCTAGAACCATAAAGTTAATCTAGAACACACAGTTAATATTTTGTGCTTAAAGTCTGTCATCACAAACGTGGCAATTCACATCGTCCTTGTTTCCCTTTGGATTCATCCGCACAGCATTACCATTCGTGAACAGCTCCGTTGCGTTCGAATGATCTGTCAACAAAATCAAATCATATCGTAAGATTCTAGACAAGGATTAATATCCACATTATATAATATACACCCGAATAAAATGCTTTGGCTTCTGCTGCAATGGCTGTTAGTTTATCCTAGTCTTACAAATTTTAAATAGACTGAATTAAAGCATTATTGGTTGATTCAAACAAAGGTGAAGGTTGTGCAGTGATTTATGAAATATAATTGTATAATTTAAAAATAATTGTAAGTTGTCTCGTATTTATTTCCGCCAGAAAAATGCTAAAAGTGATGAATGTGATTGATGATGATAAATTGTATTTAAACGATTATTTAAAAATTTCAAATACTGAGATAAGAGAGAGACATTTTTTTTAGAAGAATTAAATACTTTTATCTTTAACTTTGCAAACTGTAAAAATATCAAGTCTCATTTGTTAAAAAAATGAAAAGTCACCGGACCTTCGTTATTTTAAAGATGCTCAACTTTTTCCATTATTTGACTAAAATATAATTTCAAAGATATCTTATTACTGTTTTGTATAAACATGAACTTTTTAGTATTTAAAGAGAATACTTCAAAAGAATAAAACAATAACAATAAATGTATATTTATATTTAAAAACAAACACTAATTGAAATAATTAAAACAGGAAAATATGTCAAATACGATTACCTAAGTACTTTGCGTGTGAGTGTGTTATTGATATTTTTCTCCACAGAAAAATAATACATTGTGTTCATGCAGTCTATAGGTATATAAGTCTGTATTTCTGCATATAACGCAAAAACTTATTTGTTTTGGAAGAAAATACGATGGAATAATGCATTTTAAACAAAGCCCCTGAAAAGATCAAGAACCGATACCTACTTGAATAGTTAACATCCTTTGAATACCTACAAAATGTCGTATAGTCGTTCTGCCTCGACCCTTGTTAGTTAAGTTTAAGCTTAAGCTTGAGTAGGTAATATATGATAATTGATACAATTAAAACTTGTTTAATAATATATGTTTTTTTTATAAATGTACATATTATATAACTAGCTTTCGCCCTCGACCTGCTCGTCTGCCTGAAAATCCGTAGGGAATCCAAGCAGGGTTTTCACACAAATACTTTCAGTCGTTTTTGCATAGTTAAGTCCAAGTTAAGTATCCAAACTTTGTGTCTGTGTATATTTTTCTTAAAAGAAGCTGATCGTTCATACATTGCTCGAATACTTTGGAGAAGTATCAAGGAAAGATTGTATGGTAAATAAGTATGAGAGTAATTTATGTTTGACTACCTAAGAAGCAGTTGTGCAATTAGAGAATGTATTATGAAAAAAAAGGAATAAATAGTATATAATTATTATGTATCTCAAAATACGAATGCTTACGTAGATAATTATTTTTGAAATCATGTTTGTTCTACAATGGGAAGGTGTATAACACATAACTTTTTATTTATTGGCAAAATGCACTTGGCATTCTTTGCTGCAACACCAATGTTCACTGTCGTTAATAGATTTACAATGGCAGCGTTGAAATATTTTCCGAAAAGGACGATGTTAAGAAACGTTTGAATTCGAACTTTCCAAAAGCCAGCGTGTTTCACATTATTGGAGCTATCCAATTTAAATAGCTATTTCTGAGCTGAATAAAAGTAGATATTGTGCCTAGTTAATCGTTTTTGTTTAACAGTACGATCACAACAAAACAACTGTAAATATAAAAAATGCCATGTTAATTAAATGAATTAAATAAAAAACACCATGTTTAGCCATGAAAGTTTTTAAGGCTGCATTGATAGCTTAAAACCAACTTTAAACGATAACCCTGCGGACACAAAATCCATCTCAAAAAGAGTTGACATTTTGTTAGCTATTTTCAGCGTTTTCAGGATATACAACATCTTTATCTCTTAAATACAGGCAGTGTTAAAAAAACAGGATCGTAATATCCACGACGTAGGTTCTTAAGTGTTCTACTTTGTACAAAGTCAAAAAAATGCCAAGTCCCTTTATTTTGATTTATGTTTCTATTCTAAGTGAGAAAAATGGTATGTTTTAAATCCTACCGAGGTTATTAATTAAGTTGGACTTTACATTTTCAAGTAAACATTCAAAAGACTTGCAGGAAACGGTCCCTTTGTTTAGGGCGACGCAAAAAGAAAAGATTATTACCCCTTTACAACACACAAAGAATAAAATTAAGTCGTAAGCTTCTGGTGGTGTCGTGGTTGCAAAGTTAATTTCTGAGTAAGATGTCTATTTTAGCCAAAGGAAAAAGTAATACACAGTAAATAGTATTAATTTAGAGCTTGAATCTGGCCAAGTCTAGTCAAGTTATTCTGAAAACGTTATTTCATGTCCAGCTTTCAACTGTTTTTAATTTGATGTGAAGATGAAACATTTTATATTTGGTTAAGTGTTAAGTCCTCGTTTTATACTGCTTTACAGCTCTCAATCACGAAAACCGGATAAGTTATGAGGGTCCAAAAATACGCTGAATCGTTTCAGGAAAAAGGTATGGCGGTGCTTTTCCTCGATTTAGCACAGGGACTTCCTTAATTTAATATTATTATTGGAAATGTTCCGTTATTCTTTTCTCTCATGAACAAATTTGAGGCGACGTGTGTCAATGTCAACGACCTCATCGAAGAGATGTCTCTGACATTACGGTGACCTCGACTAGTTGAATAATAAGTTCAAAGCGCCTCAAATTTGACGACTTCGAGTAGGCAGATTGAGTTGGTACATTTTACGCCATTTAGCCAGTCTCGTAAACGTACTATGTTTAGTCTCGCGTAAAGAAACTTCGTGAATAACACCAAGTAGGTACCTACATGATTTTTTAACGTTGCTGTGTCAGCCTCGAGATTGCTCTGTTCCTGAACTGCCCCCATACTCAAATGGGCATTCTATGCGTTTAAACGCTACGCTTACTATTAAAGCTTTAAAAAGTAAATTATAAAATGATGTCCCGTAAGTTTGTCAGTTACATTCAATACATCAAAGTCTGTGATTTACATAAGTTTGCGACATGTGATTTAATCGTCAAATTCTCAAATTTAGGTTTCAATAATAAGCGTAGTGTTCAAATGTATAAAATGTTGGCCATATGAGTAAGGGGGCTGTTATCAACAGTAGACCTGAGAATACTGTAGCAAAACTGTTCATGACTTATCTTTTTCAAGGATTAACTTATAGCTGGAAAGTGTATAGCTAACAAGTCAGACATAATGAGCTGTTTTAGTCAACTCTCATTTCTCTTTTTATCTCATTCGAAAAATATACACGACGAATAGATAAACTCTTCCTTTTTAATTTTTGAAGTCGCTTAATAACTCGGACTTTACAATGATTATTTTTTGAGACTTTGCTTAAAACCACAATAAAGCCTGAACTTTTTAGTTAGAGCAATCATAATTTAAAGTTACGTCCACACTTAAGCACATAAAAGTTTAAATGGAACTGGACCTAAACACATTCGTTTAAAATTATGGGGGTAACATTTCTATTTAATGGGGTTTCACAATACGTTTATTGTCGTTTAGCGCCACATAGCGCCAGTCTCAGTAGGACTTGGCAGGGCACCAGAGTGGTACCGCCTGATTTCATACCAACAAAATGTATACAGGTGTATGAAGGGTATCTCACTTGGCCCCCTAGCATGACCACCGAAACACGATATCATAAAGCGATCTATCACGATTAACTGTCAAAAGACAATGGATTTTGATAGTTGAGTGTCGATAAATCTCTATATCACGCGATTATTGGTGTTTCAGTGGTCATGCTAGGGGAGCTGGGTTCGCTTGGTTGCGCAACCAATTTGGGGGCGACAAATGAATCACCCAGTGATGGGCGTAACCATGGTTTCCTATTGAGATAAGGCCTTTTTCTTCTGGGCTTGGTTTTTAAATTTGAGAGACAAATAAACATACCGTTCTGTGCGAGTGAGCGGGACAGGTTACTCCTTCTTCTTGAATGTCATGACCTCGTAAAGGAGGAGACATCCCGGTAGTGCCTCTGGCTCGCTGTAACAAAAAGGGTTTAATCAACCTGCCTGACGTATATACACATCTAAGACTTCCGCTCGTACAGTTCATTAGACATAAAACACTTTTTACGGATTACAGCGCGTATATTATTAATTCAGGTGTTATTTTAGAATTTTTTAATTTGGATTTATTGGTTTTTTGAATTACCGACGTTTCGACACCTTTCCAGAGGCCGTGGTCACCGGAGGACTAAAGCAAAACGTCTGCTCATATTTTTATGCAATTACCCGCTCGGAACTTTATAAAAATGCATTAAAGTTTATTAAATTATTTTATTGCTGTTTTATAGATGCGTTCTGATTTTTTTGATTTTTTGAAATTCTCTTGTAAGATCCCATTTTAAATTAACGTTTTTTAGGATTTCTGTAATTTTTCACGAGCTTTAAGACTAAAAAGCAAATGCAAATTTTTTTTCTTGAAATAACGGTTTAAATAGTATATTATTATGATATATTATATAGTAGTTATGAAAATAGTATAAAAAACCACTTTTGATGACCGTGTAAATGAAATGACCTGTATTTTCGAGAAAACTGATAGAAAAATCATCGATATGCGGAATATTTCAAGTTTGTATTTCAAAACCGCTTGAGATATCGACCAATTCTGGATGATAAAGAGGAGGTTTATTAGGGGTCGGCCCGCAGGTGTTTTGGGCACCAAACCAGCTTATCTTGAATCTGCTGTCGCCGTGGGCTATTCATTACCAACGTACTATTCCAGATGGCATAATACCTTTAATACCTTTACTATGTTATAATGACCCAAACTTTTCAATAGTTCAGACCTATGTCTTCTCTGTTTGTCAACTGATTTTCTTTTCTCTTTTTTTATTTAGCTGTTTAAGGCTCCTATATACCTCAAGTGGCGCCCTCATTTTAATTAAATTTATTGCTCGCTAAGTACATAATGTATCGAAAATTCACATGTACAGATTGAAGCCAAGGTTCTATAGTTTATTTACAAACAATAACCTCAGTATAACATAATTCATTGTAGTAGTAGTTCGCAAATGTGCCAAAAGTGGCCACTTTTAGCACTTTTGCGAACTAATACTACAACGAACAAAATTTTACTGAGGTTATTGTTTGTAAATAAACTATAGAACCTTAGCTTCAATCTGTACATGTGAATTTTCGATACATTATGTACTTAGCGAGCAATAAATTTAATTAAAATGAGGGCGCCACTTGAGGTATATAGGAGCCTTAAAGCTTAAGCCACAATGGAATGCTTGTGTTATTTTTAAAGTGCAAAATACCGTTACCAATAACACAATTCATAATAGGTATATGAATTTGAACAAATTGAAATGTCGAAAATTGAAATGAAAAATTCCTTACATTGATGAAATAACGCTGGCTTGCAGCGTAAGAGTGGGATATAATATAATATATTCGACGATGCCACTAGTGACTCGGTAACTCAGCGATAAGAGCATTGGATTGGACATACAAAAGTCGCGGGTTCGATTCCCGTCTGAGAATATGATCTGGTGCGAGTCGTATTTTTATTTTTATAAAAATATAAATATTGTGAATACTAAAATCTCAAATATAAAAATTGTAATATAACCAAATTCATATAGGTTTTCCTCCAATGATTAATTTGTGGTTGAATTACGTGGGAGATCACAAAGCACAACGTTATGATAACTCATTTTTAAAAGCTCAATTGAATCGACTTAAAAAGTTTTATAAAGTAGATATACCTACTTTATAAAATACTTTGACGATATGTTAACAAAGAGGAAATTTTCGTTGTTACAATCGATTAAATACATTGCGAGCTCTAAGCAATTAGGTATTCCTAGGGGACCATTTAGTACTTGTTACTCGGTGACAACATTGTGGACATAAAGTAATTAGGTAACTACTAGAAAAACTTCTCGTTTTTCTCAAAAAATCTGTATTAAATTATGTTTATTTGTTGTTCGGCATCACACTTAAACCATGATTATCAAAATAAACGTATAAATAAAAAATAATAAACATTTTTGTATTTTATGTTGGGAATTATTAAAAGTTAGCTTAGCTTTGAATAGAGTATCAGAAAATAAATGTGTATTTCAGTATAACTTTGGTATCCCCATTATAATATTACTAGTTGGTAAGATCTGTCAAATAACGATCGTTTATTATAACGAGGTCTTCAAATACGTTTTTCTAGCTTATAAAGTGTATGACAACTTATCCGGAGTAATAATATTTATTATGCTAAAATGTTACGTGTTTTCTTCACGGAAGTACAAATGAACTCTTACTACGGCAATTCGTTCTGCTTAAACGGAACATTTAGCAAAAAAGTTAGGGAAAACTCTGTTCTTACGCACAATTGGACTTTTGCTCGACTTAAGTTTATTTATTGCCTTTAGTCAATCATTGATAGTGACTAATAGCAATAAATATGGAAACTCCCATTTACATGCCTTTGCCACTCTTTGATTTCAAATAGTATCTCAAAATAGGTCACGTTAGTTAGCGACTCAGCATTACCTACATGGAAATTCACGTTACACATAAATACACACACACCTAGAGCACTTTTTTAGAGCACTTTGATGAGCTTAATTAATTAATTAGCGCCTGGCCCAGCGATTGCGGAGGTTAAGTTACTTTCGCAAGGGTCGGTCACGGAATAGGTGACTAAAAATTCACTATCTCGAGCTCCATTGTGTTTCGGAAGGCACATTAAGCCGTTGGTCCCGGGTGCATTTGCAGTCGTTAACACCCACTAATCCGCATTGGCCCGCGTGGTGGGTTATGGCCCATCCCCTAATTCACCCATAAGGAAGGCCTGTGCCAACAGTGGGGACATTAAAAAAGGCTGATGGTCTAGAGCACTTTATGTCAAACCTTAAAAAATCGAAATCTAAGTATTATAATTATAAAGAGATGTAACAGGTCAATGCCACATAGTCATGATGCTATAACTGTAAGTTAACCTGGAAACAAGATTTTAACAGCAAAAACATCTAAGAACGAACAGATCTTTTTGAAGTTCCCTTGTTGAAACGAAAATGTTAACTGAAGTTAACATTTTCACAGCAACAATCTGTAAAGTTATTCGTTACTTACGTTACGAACGAGTTTGTGGTTCAACAAGCTGGAAATAAAGTTGAACTTTAAATATGTATTTACTTAATGCTGTAATTGATAAATTGCTACACAATTGAATAATAACAGTATTTTTATAATGAATTAATATTTCAGTAGACAATAACATTTTCATGTGAGTTGAAAATTGTATGTAAAAGATTTATTTGTTTTGATTTATTGGTTGAGTACCTAGTTAGGATATGAAGGCGTAAAAAATAAAAAAACAAAAAAACTAACTTTCGCATTTATAATATTAGTAAGTATGGTTTAAATAAATAAATAATAAATATTTGACAACATCACATACAGTGCTCCGATTCCAAAGTAAGTAGCTAAAGCACTTGTGTTATGGAAATCAGAGACAACGGTGGTATCACAAACAACCAGATCTGAGCCAATATAGAAAAGTTCATTTTCAAAATTGAATCAACCGGGGATCGAACCCTGGACCTCAGAGATGGCGACGTCTTGAAAACCGGTGTACAGAGCCACTCGACCACGGAGGTCGTCTCGTATCTTTAGATATTAAAAAATTAAGGGTGTACAGCTAACATCTCAAGTAGTCTTTTGGTAAGGCGATATAAATAGACTACTTAAGAAATATCTAAAAAAGGAGTTTTATGGCAGACATGTTGGCTGTTTGTGGTCCGTTTTATAACATAAACTTGACAGAATTTCAGAGTTGGACGTAAACTTTGTGAGCCATTAGCGTCCAGTTTGCAAAGGGAATTATTCACCAGCTTCATATCTTTTGAGGGCTTTCTCACTGAGTCAGAATGTAAATAAATTACCTAAAGTTATTTTGTTGCAAAACATATGAAGTAATTTAGTAGACTAGTTAAAGCGGTTACTTACCAGAGAATGACTTATTCATTTCTAATTTCTTCATGTCGTGTGGTATGGCGGACTTTGATGACTTGCAAAAACATAGAACTATGCGGAAATAAATACGGAACCTGCAAACAAGATTAAAAATGTTAGTAAAACGATCCCGTAGAAAAAAGGAGCGATGCATCCGAATAGGGTATTTACACGGGTCGACTAGTGCTTTTTATTGACAATCGCTTGATTACCACCTCATTGAAATTAGGTTTGCGATTAGATTTTACAAGCGATTGTTGAAAAAAGCGGTAATCGACTTAAATCGACCAGCAAGTCACCTGGAAAACCAATTCGTGTAACCACATAAGCCAATGCTTAATCATTATAACTTAGTTTTAGGTGATTAATTTCATCAATACATTTTGGTCATTCTCCTTAAAAATATACATAATGTTATAATGCAATGATCATCTTTGTAAAAAATATCTTACTATGTATCTGTGTAAAGTCACTCGAGTATAGAATGGAAGAAGTAATATTATGACTACTGCATTTGATCGAAGCTACTGCATTTAAATAACGATGTTAAAATAAATGGACATTTCTAAACTCAAATATTCGAAGCATTCTAACTACTTGAAACTAACGAGTATTATTTTACGATCGTCGAGCATTTTATTAGTACAATGCCATAATGTTTTATGTCCACAGAGTACATAATAATAATACAAACATAGTAAATCGTTCATTGCGATCTTTATTAGCAAAGTGCGACTGAATGTCCTAGAAGTTTATGTTTATTACGCCATACAAGGCAATAGTAACAATATTTGAGATTTATGAAATAACTGACGGCCGCCCGCGACTTCGTCTGCGTGGACAGTTATTTCTCCACTCAGGAGCAGTACTTTTTAGGGATAAAAGATACCCTATATCCTTCTCTGTACCAAAAAGAGAAAATCCAAAAATGTATGGAGCTTGGGCCAGGTCTCTGTACAGCAGAGAAAAATGAAGACAAAAAATTTATGCCGATTCCAACTGTTAAATTTTCTTAATTTAGCTTTATTTTCTAGCTCAAAGCGTTTTAAAATATTATGTGACATTTAGATAACCGAGATGGCGGCACGGCAACTCTTCGTCAATGTCAACCGACGGCGGATAGAGACAGCTGTCTGTCACTGCCACTGACAATGACAAGTGTCAAACAGTTTCGTTTAGAAATTCATTAATGTTTTCGCTGCATTAAAATAATACGATTGATATTTTTAAATACTTTTCTTCACACTGTAGGTAAACAAATAATATACTCGTAAGTTCCTGGAGTTTTAAGATTTTTAACTTCTTTAGACTTATCTATATGATTGCATGGAAAATCACAACATAAATCATCGATGAGCCGAAAAATTACTAGCAAATTTAAAATATTTCTATTTTTCTGAGAATCCTTATATTTTTCCTGTTTTTTGGTGTGCCGTACATATATACCTGGCCCAGATTGAACTTTCTTCTTTCATGAAGATCGGTTGAGTAGTTAAAGATGTGAAAGCGTTACAAACAAACGAACAAAGAAAAAATAATTAATAATAATTGTATTAAAAATAATATACAGGGTGTTACAAAACAAACCGCAATGTCGAATATGGTAGATAGGGGTAAAAATTAATAACGAAAATATGAAAATATATGAAACCGCTGATTTCTTTTGCTTTTTCAGAGTTGGTCCCTTAGTAAAAGTTGTTCAGTTTGATGGTCTCTTACTACCATATTCGACTTTGCGGGTTGTTTTTTAACACCCTGAATAGTAAAAAGTATAGTGAATAGTGAAAATGTAGTTCTAGAACAATAAAGTCTTCACCTCTTTACAAATATTCGCGTACCTAGCATAGTAGATAAGTTAGTGATTATCTTTTCAACTCGAATTAAGTAAGAGTAGTTCGCCAAGGTTGACCAACAGTGGCGGATTTACCGTTTTGCCCGCTCTAGGCCGAGTAGTACCAGCTGCTCCTTTCTCAGCTTCCATTATTTAGGTCAGAAGTCAGCAAAGTTAATAGCTGACAGAGCCTAATTTAAACGTCAACACATTATGACTTAAATTTCTTTTGCGAGTCAAACGTTATTTTAACTCTTCCCTGCTTTAAAATTTTACACAAGTGGGTGGTTTCTTGAAAGATGCCTATATCTTTGTATCCACTTTTGTAGAGGCCTGTGTCCGATTCGGGCCATGCGGCGATGGTAGTTAGGACAAAATCCCATAGACCCCTATCCATATAACAGGTATTACCTAGTTCAGGTATCAGTTCACCATGATCTGTTAACTGAATGTTACTGCTAAATGTGTATATGTTAATTGTAAGAATTATGGTGATGATCAAATGTTTTATTATTATTATTACATAAAAACGTATAATTAAACGCGTCTACACTTAAACACTTCCAACTTTGGGTCGTTTTTGATATCATCGGTGTACTTTTCGCCATGCTTGGTCGCCCCTAATATCTGGCCGCCCTAGGCTCAGTAGAGCCTTGGGGCAAATCCGCCACTGCCTACAATGCTATTTAATCTATTATATCCAAATAGACACACATTTTGACCCAATTCCTACACATCTGGACAGTTCGTTCAGTAGAATTCAGTAGAATGAACTGTCCAGATGTGTAATATAATGTGATTGGGTGCCCAGCCCAGTAATTGAGTAAATGCCTTCACAAGGAAAGTCCACTAGCTAATTTAATTCCATTGAGTCTTTGATCGCTCTTAATAGGAAGGGCATTTTGTGAAAAATACAGAATACTTTGTCCTTTATAATTATTAAATCAAAATGTAAGAAAGAACTCAATAGCAAAAGCTAATTTTCCAGGAGTTAATTATTCACTCACTAAAACAATACGAAAATAATTAAAATTGACCAAAGTTTCGGTTAACAAGCTATCGGTTTTGGTATAATGACTTCTCGGTAAAGTCGATAATTTAATTGCTGCTTAGACACAAGATAAAACTATTTACTGATATTTCTTTTTTTAACGATCTGAAAATATAAAAATCGGACCAAATACATAAAAAACGGACTAGATAAAACGGATTAAAAATAGATTCTGTATCAATTTGTCTTTTGTCTTTTGCCCCACGTTTTTAGGTTTAAAACTTCTATACAGGGTAATAAATCTTTAAGGCTCCTACACTATGCCGGCGGCAAAGGCCGCCGGCTCGCCGCCGGGAATGCCGCGGTGCGCCCGGCAGCTTTTAGCTTGAAAAACGTGCCGCTTGACAAAAGCCGGCGACCCGTGCCGCCGGCATGTGTGTAGGAGCCATAACGGACGACATTATTTTATATTTTTATAGTCCGTTTTTCGTTTTAATTCGATTTTTTAAATTTTTAGTTCGTTTTCTTTTATCTGTATCTTCATACCCTGGACACTATCTTCCGTCAGAGTAACTACCTACTTGTCAAGACCTATATAAGTTTTTTTACAGAGTTCCTGTGACCTTCTTACGGCTCTATCATCAGACCTTGCCACCGTCTCCCATTAGAGTACTTGGCAAAACGAATCAACTTGATGGGGTTTTATGGTTTTATTACAGAGTTCCTGTGACCTTCTTCCTGCTCCATCATCAGACCCTGGGTACTATCTCCAAAGTATTCCCAACAGAATACTTTTCAAGGCGAATCAAACTGTATATATAATAAGGCAACTGATATGATACTCGTCCTACTATATCTGAAGCAGCCTAACAATATTAAATGATTATATATTCCAGTAAATATCGTTTATTTTTTATACAACAAAAAGTTACGCCTTATTGTTCTCTTGAGGAGTTTTTCCACTAAAGCCTCACAAGAGTGTATAAAGATAATACTTTTTGTTTTAAATCGTATTTTGTTGAATGTACCTACTTACCTACCTTGGGGAAAAGTTATGCTAACGGAATATATCACCATGACTTTTAAGATAAATAATATAATAAAAAATACTATATGAGGTCCCGTCTGAGGTGTAACGGGTGAGTCGATTTTTTCTAGTATTTTTTCTTATATTATTTATCTTAATATAAAAATAAAATTTAATAACCATGAGTTTTTCACGTTTTTATTAGGTTGCTTTATTATTGTTTCTTTGTTTGTCCATAGCAAGCGATTTTATACTAAGCTTCTAAGTTTTAAATCTGTACTTACTTCTAGACTTAAAACTTAGAACATAGGTCAGAACTCTGTCATAAAACCAAACAACCTGCATTGAGTTCGGGCTCGTTAGAATCGTCTTGACGAGTACTCTGTTGAGAAATAGTATCCAGGGTCTGATAATGGAGCCGAAAGAAGGCCACAAGAACTCAGTATTGAAACCATGAAACTCCATGGTGTATTTTTTAGTTTTAGCTCGTTGACTAAAAAGCAGAAAATGATAATTTACTGAATAAAAAACAGTTTTTTATAAAAGACACGTTTTTAAAACTGGGCGATATGTACCACATTGTTTGCAAACACAACTGGGCCGACCCGCAAAAGTATAATCCGCGCTTTATTAGGATGGGATGGGACCTTGACAAAGTAAATCAAAATGACAGTTGAGCAGTCAAGTAGCGTTAGCAAAAAAATCTGAATCTATTTAAATAAAAATAAATTTTAGAAAAAGTAAAAAGTTTTACCCCCTTTTTAACACACAATAATATATTTATATATATATCTTGCATTTAAAATAAAACTCGACTGGAAATCCACGCGCACAGTTCTACACAACTACCTTTATGCGAGCATCTACGCGAGTTAGCCGACACTACGGCTGGCCGACGGAACGTGTGCGTCTCAGTTCCAAAAGGTAGCATCCCATTCTCATCGCGCGCGGAATATACTTTGGGCACGTAAAGTTTTACCATGCTTTGGGCGCCTATTACCATAGCTTTTTTTAAAGGGGACGTCTCGCCCGCGGACTAGAAATTGAACGAGCGAGATGTCCAATAACTCGCTTCATTTTGTTTTGTAAGAAAGTGTTGAAGTGTTAAAACTTTTTCTCACTCATGCTCTGAAATTTTATCATTCCATTTGAAAAAAAAGGTGCAGGGCGTTCTGCATTTAGGTGTTGGCTGGTTCATCACGTTCTAAATTTGAAATTCAGTGCGGTGAATGAATTTCAATACTTACTTCCCGATCAATTACCTATTCCAAATTCAATACGGTAAAACTCATCAGTTAGCATTATTTTTAAACTGGTCACACGAACTAAGTAATTTAAAATTTCATGTTTACTAAGAAAATTTTATTTCCTCGCATTTCTTGAGAAAAGCATACAATAAGCCTTGTACGTACTTTACTTCCCGTTCTCGGCTGTAATGTACTATTTCTCACTTATGCTCTGAAATGTTATCATTTCATTTGAAATAAGAACGCGAGACGTTCTATATCTAGGTGGTGGTCGGTTCGTCACGTTCTAAATTTGAAATTCAGAACCATCCTCAACAATGTAAATGCTAACTTCCCGTTCTCAGCAAATGTAAAATGCAAATGCAATGTAATGTACTGTTGTAATATTTTTGACAAGATTAAATCTTTGAGGTATTAGTTTGATATCTTTGAAAAAATCTTGATTCGTCTATAATATGCTATTTGAATCTTTACTGTATTTTTTTTCAATAGCTACATTGTTTCATATGAAATACAAAATAAGGAAAAGTAATACAAGTACGAAAATAATTTACTAACGACAGTGAGAAGGAAAAGAAAGCTCGTAATGGATGTTTTTCACACTCAATCCCGATTACCTATAGGAAGTATGGTTCATATTTCTGACGGAAAAATTTCATAAGCTTTGTTTACTATTATGAGCTATTATTTATATTTAAATCAAATGAAATAATATTCTAAATACGAATTGACTTACAAAGTACCCATACAGGGTGGGAAAAAAGACGGTAGTTGCAGGGTAAGTACCAGTGGCAAAATTTACAGACAGGAAACATGCCTTTATTTTTAAAAGTAAATAAAACTGCATTAAAAATTTTTGAAAAAATATCGCGTCTAAAAATATGTTTACAGTTTAGAACTTTGTCACTTTGTTGTAGTTGTCATTTGTCATTGTTTTCTGTTCAAAAAAGTAATAGCTCTTAAAGTGACAAAGTTCAAATCTGTATACATATTTATAGACGTGACTGTCTAACATTTTTTTAAACTAAACTATGTTATTAAGGATATGTTGACCCTTATATCCTTGACTCTATTGATAGGCATCATAAAAAAAACCTCAATACAAAAAATAAAATAAAAGGAACTCATTATTCTGACGATTTTCCGACTCAGCTTATTACTGATTTTTCTCAAAAAATGGCAAGTCAAACTTGAGCGAATTAAGGATCAAACTTTACTATTTCCAAAATAAAAAAAAAGAAATGTTTTGTTTTACTACAGCCCTGTCAGTTAAAAAGTTACAATCCTTAATTATTTACTTTGGAATTTCTCGAAAAAAAAAAAGTCTATAAAAGCAGTTTCTTTTCGGTCATAAATTTTCGTCTAGTTACACACCCTTTCGTTCGTGCACTTAACAAGGGCAAGTTGTATTTATGTACCCATGGAGGTCTACTGCTTCTTTGGAAATTCCCAAAACCTCGTTATTTATACAGCGTGTATCGGACGTCGTATAAAAAATTCAAGGTAAGAAAAAAAAATAATGTAATATTTCTCCTAATGTTTGCCTTTTCCTTTGTATCATAAATATCATAATCGCACAGCGCACCTGTATTAGCACGCGCAGTCGGTGAGAAAAGTAACGCTACGAAACTTACTACGCTACGAGTCTTATTTTAAAAACTAAAAACTCGACTCGTTCGTAATAATATAAAGTTCCGAACTATTGACCAATTGAATTCATTTATCTGAGTTTATCACTCTCTTAATTTTTTTTATTGTTATGTAACAATATTGTAGTCTGATTCTCACGACGCCATTTTCTTTTACCTAAGAAACCTAGTACCTACTTGGCAGCCAACAATTTTAGCCCACATTCTGTGTATTTATTTTTAGGGTTGAATTGGGTCGCACTCAAATCGTTCATAATTTAGGCATTGGAATTTGTAGATTTCTTATCTAGCGCGAAGAGCTCGTATGGCAAGTGTTTATTTATAAAAATATTATGCTTAAGGTACTTACTTATTACTCATCCAATAGTATATAAGCGGATTGAACATAGAGTTCGCCATTGCCAGCCAGTAGAATCCGAGGTAAATGTGCTGGGCGAACGGAGCGGAGGCCAGAGACTGGTGGTGGTAGACTAACACGAAGTACGCATGGTAAGGCAACCAGCAGAGGGCAAACACCATCACTACCAAGACGAACATGCGGACCACCTGTGGACAAAAAGAGATATGTTAAAGGTCTTCGCATTAACTGGGACTCGACGTTGACTCCATCCGACAGGACTCACAGTAAAGCTTTGAAATGTGAGCTTTGTATAGCTTTCGTTACGATTTACGATGGAACTTTTAACATTTAAACAATGAGGCGTAGGCAATGAGTTGCCAATGCGTCGTACACTTTTTTCAACAAGAGGTTGAATATTCCATCGGAATTAAAACAATTAACGATAGCTTATATTTCAATGCAGTAAATCATTGACGAGTCGGAGTGGAGTCGGTGTAAAGCTGGTGTATTGTGTGAAGTGCCTTAAAAATATCCACTCACGGCATAATAATGCTGCTTGATCGCGATTCGCGAACAAATTGGAGCATAGAACAAAGAAAACTGTGAGTTGGAGTGTGGGTGCCGTTCGCAAACCTCGCGGAGCAAATAACGGACTTCAATCAAGGAACACAGCAATCCGCGACGATACGCGCTACGATTAGATTGCTTAGCCGTTTATTATAATCCATGTAGATAATATTCACAAGTCGTGGTTTTCACGCGCGTGCTTTTGCGGGGTGAAAGTAGATGAATAGTACCTCAACAAACAGAGTATTCTGAACGAACCGATATGGAATATGACGTTATCAATTAAGTACTTTCAGAAACATACTTATAAGCTGTAATTTGGTTTTTTATTTAAGTTACCTACGCAGAGCAGTTCAGGGGAATCATGCAACAACAACAAAAATAATATAAACTTCTCATTGTAATTAAATGTATCGTATTGTTACAAAATCACTTAGTGTATTCCTTCAACATCCAACTCATACAATTTCACAAGGGAAACTGAAGGGTTGACGTCATTTATTATTTCGATTTATTAATTTTACCTAATGAAATGTAACTTATAGCGAGACCTTCATTACCCGTTATGTAAAGCTGTTGTTTACGGCTTTACATAACGGGCGGTAATGAGGAGTCCCAATAAGAACCTCTACTGTTTCCTGTTTGTAAACCCTTTGGTGGTTCAAAACGATGAGTTACTTTGTATAATAGGTATAATATTACCCGGATTGAGATTATGATATTATTTCTTATCTTAAAAATATTAAAGAGTTAAAACAAGTTACAAATATTGAAAGAAAGCTTATTAAAATACTCACATAACTCAATAGATAAATAGCCCATAAATAAATATAGATAAAAATCTAAAAAGTTTTCTATTAACTTGTGTATTTTTACAAAAAATAAATCCATATGACCCTAAATAATTTACAAATTAATAAAAAGGAGAATGACCACTTTCTAAGGCCAAAACATATCGCTATAAATATTTTTGTGTCCTTGTGATTGTAGTTGAAATTAGTAGCCGGAAAGGCCTTTAGCTTTAATCAGTAATTAGTTATTCTTTTATTTTCCTGGTGTTGTTTATATAATACATTTTCTGTAGCATTTAGGTTAGGTATTTTTGGAATATGTAGTTGACTGAGGTAAGCCAAATCAGTTCAACAAAACTGTCTTCAATCTCAGGAAATAAAACATAGTTTCAAATACATCATTAGGAATTTAAAAAAAACAATATTATTGGATTTTAAGGCTTGAATAACAACAGTCCCGTAAAATGTTTTTTTTTTATATTTGACAACATCACATACATTGCTCCGATTCCAAAGTAAGTAGCTAAAGCACTTGTGTTATGGAAATCAGAGACAACGGTGTTATCACAAACACCCAGACCTGAGCCAATATAGAAAAGTTCGTTTTCTAAATTGACCCAACTGGGGATCGAACCCGGGACCTCAGAGATGGCGACACCTTGAAAACCGGTGTACAAAGCCACTCGACCACTGAGGTCGTCATTAAAAAAAATCTGTGGACGATATGGCGGACTGAGATAAGTCAAAGTAAGGAATTAAAAAAATAATACAATGTTATTGGATTTTAGGGCTTAAGAAAAAACATTTCTCTTTCTTTCTTTCGTTTCCTGAGATTGAATGAAGTGTCTCTGTACAGCTTCATGATAGAGATTTTTTAATTAATTTAAACGTTAACGCAGCATTTATCTCGGCCCGTTAAAACTAACATCTCATCAACTAAACAACAATCATACACTAACATCAACTAAAAATTGTCCAATAGCAAGTGAAGCGACAATAGAAATGGTGACTAATTTTTGGAACCGCTTTAATTTATATTTTTAACACACCTACCTAATGTGTAAAAAATATGAAAAACATACAAAAACCAATATAAACACCCAATTTAATAAACACATTAAGGTTCCCTTTAGGTTTTCCGAATGTCCAAGCGGATGAAATCGCGGGCGGAAGCTAGTTGGCAATAAAAACAATGATCTTCTCTGGTCAAACCATAACATAAGGTAAAGCTAAGCCTTTCCTAATGTAGATTATTAAGTTAATAATCTGATTAACTATAAATCATTTGGGGCCACTTTGCGACCCAAATTCCAGCTCATGCCCGTAATTCATCCTGTCACAAAGAAAAATAAAATACTGTTACTCTTAATACGATTGAAACTCGTTTGTATTTTGTTCACTGTATTATTTGTCAATGTCTATCAAAGAATTTAACTAAATTACATTGTCAGAGTCAGTGCCTAATCAAATGACAAGGAATGGCAGGGCATGTGATATTACGATGTAAGCTGGAATAACAATGCCATGGATACAAGCCCATTTTGTGTTTCTCATTACTGATGCTCTTTTATTTTTTTTCCGACTGCAAGGAAAGGGTTATGTTTTTCGCACGTATACTTGTATGTATGTTTGTTTGTTTGTATGTAATATTCTTTACTACTTCTTATCTATAAAACGGCTGAACGGATACGAAATATATCTTTAGATTCGTCTCAACAGCACAAGTGTTCTTAGGTAAGTGACGTTAAAAAACGGTCAAGAGCGAGTCGGACTCGCACACCGAGGGTTCCGTACCATCATTCTGGAGATAGGGGGGGGGAGGCTTTTTTACATTTTGCATCAAAAGTCGAAAACTATGCGGCCTAAAAAAATGTTCGAGAATGTGCAAGCAGCGCTCTTTCATACGATACCCCATATGCCCTAGTAGCCTCACTTCGATTTTTAAGACCGAAACCCTGAAGAAGAAGAGGCCCTATTGCAAAAAAATATTAATATTTTTACTTCTCTCTTATTTGCAAAATAGTTGGGCAAACGTCATCTAAAACTATTCCTGAATTAGTTGCTGACCTTCTGGACGACTTCGTCCACTTTCCCAAGTCGTCAAAATTCCCAACTTGTCCACTTTCCTATCTCGTCCACTTCCTAACTCGTCCACTTTCCTATCTCGTCCACTGCCAGTAGGCCATGTCCGAGTCTGTCAACATAAATGCTTGGAAAACTTTATATTCATAAGTACGAGTATTTAATGTGCTTATTCGAATTTTTCAGCGTGTTTAATTTCTTACTATTAGTAAGAAAAGTTAATTTAAACTTTTAATGCGACTAGCCTTAAAAGCAATATAAATCACTGGTTAAACCCTTTTTAGTAAGTAGCCTAATTATTTAAGGAAAAAATAACAGAGTTAAAATTATCTTTTATTTCTTGGCTCAACTCGACGCAAAATAATATTAAAACATGTTACGTTCTAGATAGAGTCAGATATTGTGTATTTTAGTAAAAGATGAATAGAAATAAAAGTTATAATGTTCACTTTTAATTAAATATTTTATTCTTTTCTATCTGTGCAAAATTTTCTTTCTAAGCAAAAATAAAAACTTTTTCACAATTACCAAATGTCTAATACTTATCTAAATTTAAACTCTAGTAAAAAATGATATTCATTTACCCAAAAGGATTTGCTGATTGAATTGGGAAGCAATCAAGCAACGCGTGTATGTACAATTTAGAAAGCTTTGGTAAAGCTTTATCGGTTTCAATACGAACTTTGATTAAACTTGGATCCTCTTCGTAAAGGTTCTTCTCCCCAGGGTTATAGTTCGTTCTACCCTCATGTGTGGCGTCAAAGACTTTCTTCAAACTTTATTGAAGTTTTATAACAAAAGATGAATATTTTAGTGCTCAAACCAAACTTAATTAACGTTTGATAAATTTAAACTTCTTTACAAGTTAATTAATGATTTATTTTCGATAAAGGCTGTTTTATGATATGAACTTGAGAGGTTAACATGAATGTGTTATGACCTCATGATTGTTGTGACTTTATAGTTTATTTATATCATATTATTGCCATAAGAGGGATGATAAGGTATGTGTGTGTGTGTGTGTGTGTGTGTGTGTGTGTGTGTGTTCAAAGGTTTTCAAATTGAAACAACTGCAATGCAACATTTAACGTTAATGAAACGTTTGTTTTTTGAATTTATTTGTTTACTTTTTCGTAAATTAGAGAAAAATACTATACAAGTCTCGGTCGAAATAGCAATTACCGGCCTTGTTTTGTTAAAAAGGAACTAATTTTTGCCCGACCGTAAATTGCTCTATTTCAAGCCTCAGCAGTAATGTATTATTATTGTTACTTGTAACCTGTATTTATCTTTTATTTTCGAAGTAAAATAAACGTTAAATTTCTATTACATTTCACAAGCTGACATAATATTGTTATTTCACATGAAAAGATTACAAATGCGAAACGACTATATTTTTCTTGTAATTATTTCATATTATGTTAAACCTTTACGTTAATCTGATTAATTATGGTCTAGCTTAACATACCTATCTAATATTAATATTCATAGTGTGAGTAAGTGCGGACCCGCCTATTAATCACGTAAAAACTTAGATCAAAACATTAATCTAAGCGTAAAAACGGCTGATCAGATTTTGATGAAATTAAAACAGAATACTTTCTATCCTGGTCAAAGGTTCTCTATAGATTTTCTCCAATGTCCACGCGGACGAAGTCACGGGCGGAAGCTAGTATGAAATAGAATTAATAAATAATACCTACCCATAAGTAAACTCGTGGACCTCGTGGACTAAGAAACGGGTCACCACGTTTTTTCATACTTACCTATTATATTGAAACATAATCATATTATTTGATAAAAAACATTGAGCATCTCTGCAATGATTTATAAATTGAGACCAAAATATGTTCAACTTATCATTTAAATCAACAGACCGCAAAAACCTTCAAATTTACTCAAACAGAATAAAATAATCATGATTCCAATTATTATTCCGTATTGAAATAAAAGTTATTATATGGAACCTAGTGACCTAATTGCGGTGTATGTTTATTCCTTTTTGAGGAAATCAAGAGGTGTCAGTATTTCTTTAACATGCTCAATCGACACATGAACACCCAAATGATCCATCGACAATATAAATCAATGCAAGACTGTGAAGTGAGCATGTTTCTTGATATTTGTATGAGTTTATAGTATTTTAATTTTTTAGCTGCTGTAAAGTTATCTACTTTTATATTTTGTGGTAACACAAATGTTAGTGAATATAATTAGACACAATTTTCTTGGAATATCAACACTTTTGAGGCTTTGATATCCACGTATTTCAGTCTTATTAACATAAAACAAAACAGCTTACGCTCCTAAAACTTAGAAATTTCCTAATGATGTAGACATTACGAGTATTATAACCTAATTTGTTAATTGGTTGAAGTTACACTGTAGAGGAAGTTTAAAACATTATTGTAATTTTGTAACTTTATGTGGATCTTTTCTCCATGTTATGATCTAAAGGTTTTTTATTATTATTATACACCACACATGTATTTTTATAACGTGTACTATTACTAAGGATACTAAGTACTAACCCACTATCAAAGCTTTACTAGATATGTAATAAAGACTAAACAATCTTACCATAACAGAATGCTATTATTATTTGTATAGCATTAAAGCTAACACAAGTAAGAAACAAAACAAAACAAATAAATAGGTAGAGTAAGTAAATTCTGCCAACGTAAGCACATTATATCCTATAGAAGTTGTTATGTGCGGACATCGAAACAAGTCCGCAAGCTTACTTCGACATTAGTATTCAGGATGAAGCAAACGTTATCCTCTCCGTAGGCGACTACCCTTAACAGCTACTATTGTTTGGCCCTTATAAAATTGTGCATAACAATGTGGAATAATTAAATTAAACGTTTTAGAATGGGACAACGGAAAAATTTAAACGGATTGAATGTTTCAGTATCAATCAAATCGGTCAAACAAGCACATGTTGTTGTTTAAGACAGCATATTTGAAGATAACAAACTGGTTAAATTAAATTAATCAAGCCTTTGAAAAGAAACAACGGATACGCTGAAATTATTTGTTTGTTCCATGTACAATTAAGATATTTTTTTGAAATTTTGTAGCTTTAAAAATAAGAGAATACAAATTAAAAACACATTATATTAAACCGTGACCTAAATCAGAGAATACTAACTACACTGGCCTTCAAAACTTAGTACCACACTTTTAAAATTGTAATAACTTTTAAAATACACAAGATATATTTTCGAAATAAAAAGGACTAAAAAAAGAAAAAAATAATAACTTCACAATCGATAACCTTTTTGAAAAATAAGCTTTTTTTATTTCAAAACTCTATCTTCTATTGTTTAAGAGAAAAAAGTGTGGTACCCTAAGTTTTAAAGGCCAGTGTATTATCAAATACCATCATCATCATTCATTCATCATCATTCTCACTTCTGCTCCGGACTCGAGCGGACACGTTCTGTGTCGCTCGCATCCTTCTCGCATCGCACCACCATCCAGGTTCGTCTGCGTCGTGCTGCCGTAGCGACTTGCTGCTACCAGCACCGTCTACGAGTGTGGGTCCCGCCGTTTGTATCAAAACGAAAGGATCCTATCTCGTCCGCGTTTGAGTTGGTGGATACTTAACGGTGCCAACGAAGCCAACTGAGCGATCCCGGTACGCTCGCTAGCGCCCCTAAGGCTCTAGTAATACCGAAGTCCTGCCTCCCACTGCACTTGGGCTAGACGGCTAGTCCCAAGGGAGAAGGAATTAGGGTCGGTAATCCTGGTTTACGGATACCGAATAGGTCGTCACACCGCGCCCCCCCCTTCCCCCCTCGCCTCGCGGCGGGGGTGGTGTCTCTTTGGTTAGTTAAATTTGCAACCGGTTGCAACTAGTGCCTAGTTGTGTCCGCAACTAGTGCAGAGTCCTAGTTTCTTGGCCATGGAGTCTTTTGACTCTGAGGCCCTATTAACCCTCACTCCCGCCGATCTACGGCCCCACCTCCCCGAAAGCAGTGTGGAGTCCATACTCCAACTGCTTAAGGAGAAGTCGGCGTCGTACCGGCCCTCCCAACCATCCCAACCTTCCCAACCCAATCCTACGACTTCTAAGTCGTCTCCCGCCTCCCCTACTCCGTCCTTCGCCATGGACTGCGACTTCAGCGGTCCAAACGTCCCCCTACTTAAGAGGGCCGCTTCTCAGCGGTCCTCCTCCGACTCCTCGGAGTCATCTCTCACCACACTCACCTCCGAAGCCGACTCAGATTCGGCTTCATCATCGTCGACATTAACCGACTTCACGCCGGTTAAGAACAGACGTAAGCGCCGCGCAAAGCAGCGCGCCCCCACTCCCCCCGCGACCTCCGAGTCGCCCGCCCCCCCGGCCCCTTTAATGTCGATCGTCATCGATCCGACATCCCTCCCCCAATCTTCAGCCGCTGCCGCGGCCCCAGCCCAAAAGGCTACAAAACCCTCCTCCCGCCCGCACACTAGGTGCGATCCCCAACCGGCCAAGGCCACCCTCCCTCCGCCTGTTTTCGTCCGTGACGTAAACAAGTGGATGGAGGTTTCAACCTTTTGCACCACCGAAAAGGTGAACTACACCCACGCCAAAAACGTGGGTGTAGCCATCAAGGTGCAAACCCCTACGCGTGATGATTTTAGGAATCTCACGCGCCTTCTCACCACTCGCAAGGTGGCTTACCACACTTACGCTCTCCCTGAAGAGCGTAAAGTCCGTGCGGTCCTCCGCAATATCCCACACGAAATTCCTAACGAGGATATCCTCAAAGACCTCGTTTCTCAAGGCTTTCCAGCGGAGTCTGTACACAAAATGTACAGTCGTACGGGGAAAGCCTTCCCCCTGGCACTAGTCGTCATGACTAATGCACCCTCTGCTCGCGATCTCTTCCGAGCCAAGGACCTCAAGGTCTGTGGTCTCTCTGAGATCAAAGTAGAGCCCCCCAATAGGCGCGGCACTCCGGGACAGTGCCACCGCTGCCAACTCTACGGGCATGCGGCTGCCAATTGCTCCGCCCCCCCTAGGTGCGTAAAGTGCCTAACCCCCCACCACACCAAAGAGTGTACCCGCACTCGCGACTCCCCAACTCCGCCCGCCTGCGTGCTGTGTGGCCAAGTCGGTCACACTGCAAACTACAAGGGCTGTCCGCGCGCCCCGCGCCCCCAACCTCCCTCTAAAAAGAAGGCCCAGGCGCCTTCAGGCAAGAAGGCGCCGAAAGGCCCTCCCCCTCCCTCTGAGGATCACTTCCCCCTCGCTCCCAAGTCGAGAGGAGTGCCCTCCGCCCCGGCTCCCATGCCGGCGTGGGGCCCTCCCCCTAAGACTTACGCGGCTAAGTTGGCTCCTGCCTCCGCCCCCGCCCCCGCCCCCACATCCTTACCGCAAAACGGGACCCCCCTGCTCGATGACATGAATGTCGTCCTAGACGCGATTCGTAGCATCGATCTAAGGGAGATCTCCGCTTTAGCGGCAAAACTTCGTAGGGCTCGCACACCACAAGAGCGCCTTATGGCCCTCTGCGAGCACGAGTCCCTTCTTCGTACATTATGAGTACGCTCACAATTCCCACCTCACCTATAGGCCCCCATAATACGAACGTGGCTGTCCCCACTGGTCGTGTTAAGCCCACGGGTGTCTCGCTTGTCTCTTTCAATGCCCAATCGCTGCGCGACAAAGTACCCGAACTAAGGGACTTTACTCGTGACAGAGATATCGACCTCCTTCTCGTACAGGAAACGTGGCTCAAACCCGGTGACCGGAGAGGGCTCACGATCCCAAAGTACACAATGGTACGCAACGATCGTACCGCACTCCCAAACCACTCGCCTGTTAGGAGAGCTTCTGGCGGTACCGCCATTTATTTTAAGAAATCACTTCATTGCTCTCATATACCCACTCCTCCACTTAGTAATATGGAGGCCACTATATGTAGATTGTCTATGACGGGTCATCGCACCCTTATCATAGCCTCAGTCTACATAAAGCCAGGCACTCTCCCCTTAGAAAGCGACTTTGTAACGCTTCTCTCATTAGGTGACTCTGTCATTCTCTTTGGTGATTTCAATTCAAAGCACACCGATTGGACGTGTCTCAAAACCAATTTTGGTGGCAAAACCCTCCTTAAAATAGTCCAAGCCCTTGATATAGATGTAATATCTCCACACGCCCCCACTCACTACCCCGATATAGTCACTCACGACCCTGATGTACTAGACTTTGCCCTAGTTAAAGGTGTCTCGCTCCGACTGAAATCGATCGAAACTCTCGACGATCTCGGCTCAGACCACCGCCCGGTCTCCCTTATAATGGGCAACCCGAACCCATCTCGCCCCCTCACTAAAACCATTACCAACTGGGATGGTGTCAAATCTACCCTCTCGTCGGCTATGGATGCTGACAACTCACCGTTCGCTATTGGACCCGACTATTTCGATAGTACGGAGAAAATAGACAGTGCGGTGAGCTCCCTCACTCAATTGGTCCAATCAGCTGTTGCTGAGAACGTGAAAGAGGTACCTGTGAAAAACCACAGTGCCATCTCTCCGGCTCTGCGCAGCCTGAGACAGGCCAAAAACGCCGCTCTCCGGAGAGCGGCAAAGTATCCCACCCCCGAGTTTAGAGCCAAAGCCAACCGCCTTCAGCGAACCTATACCACTAAGCTCGCAGAGTTTAGGAACGATAGTTTCGCCGATCTCATGGCCGAGATCACTCCCTCCCACGTAGCATACTACAGAGTGGCGAAAGCCCTCCGTAGCGATGCTACGACTCACGTCCCCCCGCTTCTCCGTCCCGATGGCACTACAGCCTTCGAAGACGATGAGAAGGCGGAATGCTTCGCTGACAGTATTGCCGCCCAATGCTCAGTCAGCACCCAAGAGTGCGATCCCTCCCATATCAGTGCGGTCGAGGAGGAGCTCAACACTTTGAACTCCCTCCCTCTGCCCTCTGACACTGACCCCTTCACAGTCTCAACTGATGAAATCAAATCTCTCATTAAAGATTTGAAACCCAAAAAGGCGCCCGGTGCCGATGGTATTTCCAATATGGCCCTCAAGCACTTTCCCATCCAAGTGCTCGCCTATCTCACTCTCATTTTCAATGCTTGTTTCGATCACTGCTACTTTCCAGCCGCCTGGAAAGAAGCTATCGTAATAGGCATTCCCAAACCGGGAAAACCTCCGAACCTCCCAGCTAGCCACCGTCCCATAAGCCTCCTCAAGGCGTTAGGCAAGCTCCTCGAGAGATGCGTACTCGTTCGTATGCGGGAGCACCTCTTCGGGGAAGACTTGATTATCCCCCATCAATTCGGCTTTAGGCCTAAGCACTCGTGCCCCCAACAGGTTCACCGCATAGTAGAGCACATCTCTAGCGGTTTCTATCCCCGATATCTCAAGACTGTAGCAGTCTTCTTTGATGTAGCCAAAGCCTTCGACAAGGTTTGGCACACCGGTCTAATCGTCAAATTACACAGATTAAATCTGTCTTTGCGTTTAGTCCGCTTAGTAGCCTCCTTCCTACATCACCGTACCTTTCGGTTTAAACACGAAGGTACTCTCTCGTCCCCCCGTGCTATTACAGCGGGTGTGCCACAGGGCTCAGTCCTCGCTCCCTTGCTGTACATAGCCTACACTAATGACATCCCCATTCCGAAAGATGGCGTTCAGCTTGCCCTTTTCGCAGACGATACGGCTCTCTATTGTAAGGGCAGGGATCTAGATACAATCCTTCCGAGGCTACAAACCTCTATCAACAAGTTAGGCGAGTGGTTCCGCAAATGGCGTATCGAAGTAAACCCGGAGAAGTCCTCCGCAGTTTACTTCAACGCTAAGCGACACCCTTTCCCACCCAATAATAGGCCCCCCACTATGCTAGGCAAATCCATCCCCTGGCAAAAGTCCGCCAAATACCTCGGTGTCACTCTAGACGGGAGACTCTCATTTGAGCCTCACGTCAAAAGGGTGACCCGAAACGCCCGTTTTTATCTAGGGCGACTCAACGCTATGTTGGGTCGTCATAGTAAAATGTCCCTTCGTAACAAGCGAACACTCTATAAAGTTTGCATACGACCAGTGATGACATACGCCTCTGTCGTATTTGCCCACTCCGCCCCTAGTACAATGTACAAATTGCAAATAGTGCAAAATCTTTTCTGCCGCAGAGCGGCCAACGCCCCCTGGTACGTTCGCAATGCGGACCTACACAGGGACCTAGACCTCCCCACCCTCCAGCAATGGAGCACTAAGGCCTCTGAGCGTTTTTTCAAAACGGCAGGAGACCATCCTAACCCCCTCATCCGTTCCGCAGCGGACTATGTCCCGCCTACCTCCTCCATCCCTCGTTCCCGCAGACCCAGATCGGTTCTAACGGACCCTCCTGACAAAATCTCGTCTGACCTGAACCTCCTTTTGGAGGCGACGGAGGACGATGACGCCCCATCAAACCCGACCCCTCAGGTCAACCCCACGCCCTCTTTGGCTGATCGATCCCCCTCAGGGAGTCAGCTCAATTGCTAACAGCACGATCGACGCCCCCTCTGGGTGAATCAGTCGTTTTTCTCGACGCACAATCGCCTAGGTGAAATGTGACGTCTGCGCCGTCCTCTCCCCTGAGGGAGGGCGGTCGCTTTGTTCGCGACGAAGGTTCGTTGCCTCTCCGGGCACGCAACCAAACTCAAGGCGGTTTTAGTCAGTAGGAGTCTGACATGCCCCCATAGCCGGCTATGGGAAGTCCAATGAGGATTTCCGCCTCCTTCCCCCGCGCAAAGGGGAGGGTGCTCCGAACCCTTCTGGTTGAGAGCGAAAAAAAAAAAAAAAAAAAAAAAAACAAATACCATGAATGTTAATTCATCTGAAAAATCTCGGTAGATGAATCTGAAGGCGCCTGTTCAGAAAAAAGATACAGGGAAACAACATTTCATATAAGTTTTCTAATCTCTTCGCACTTCTAAGATTAGTTTGAGTGGCGTTTTTATGCTTCTTTTTGTTGATTCCTTGCGTGGTGTTTGTATCTTTCCTTTAATAAAAAGTGAAAGTCTTTCATAAAAAAAAACTAGGAAATATATACAACGTGTTACAAAAATACCCCTAATGCCGATATGGTAGATAGGGACCATCAAACTAATCAACTTTTACTATGTACTGAGTAACTTTTACTATGGGACCAACTCTGAAATCGCGAAAAAAAAAATCAGCTGTTTCATACATTTTGATATTTTCGTAATTAATTTTTATATGCAACAGCTGTTTTTTTTCGCGATTTCAGAGTTGGTCCCATAGTAAAAGTTACTCAGTTTGATGGTCCATATCTACCATATTCGGCATTAGGGGTATTTTTGTAAAACGTATAAAAAACCAAATAAAAAAATAAACTAAGCATAAAAATACATTCAATAAAACCACGCTAGAAGTATCCGTAACAAAATATTTTATTTCAACTTAAATACCGGTACCTTAAGCCCCGGGTAGAGTAATCATGTAAAGCGCCTACGTAAATTGGTTTTTAGGAAGCAACCTCCCTAAAGTTTTATCGCCCAAAGGAAGTATTTATCTAATAATGGAGATGGACCGTTTATGACATAGACGTTTTATAGAAGTAACGACCTGCTAACCTATGTCAGATGTGTTGTGATAAAAACGGGAACAGTGCACTACAACCCTTTTATCTACAATATCCATAGCCAGCCAATTTGCTTTATAACGGATTTCAAAGTTTCTCCCAGATTAGCTATTGGCGAACTCCAAGTACCTACCGTCTGAACAAAGTTGACAAGTGATATCAGAAAATATATTTGAACCAATTCCAAAAGTATGGATTGCAGAGGAAACTTTTCTCAATGTTTGTTAGATCTTTTTGATACCGATTGTTCGTAAGTTGAGATTTAATGTTTATTGTTACCTACATTTTTGATATCTTTATTATTACGAGACCAGCTCCTTGTTGTGAATAGATTAATAGATGTAAATGACTATTTTAGCTACTACTTTCTAAGCTTTTAAGAACCAAAGTGTCTACGTAATCTTTTTTTCAATTAAATGTGCTAGGTAAAAGAAAAACCACAATTATTATTATTGGGTATTTGACTTGGGAATGAATTCTACTTTTAAAGTATAATAGAGCAAAATGGAAAGCAAAATAAACCCCTACCCGAAATTTTAACTTCATTTGACGACTTTACTATGATTACGAAGACTCTAAAGTTGGTAAAAAATTGTAAAAATTCAAAATGCTCCTGTGACAAAATAATGTTCATTATTAGATTCCACACGTAATTAATAACTTTGTTATGGAAGCAATATTGAAAAACATTTTTTCTTAGATATAATAAAGCGCGGTTAGAAATGTGATGTCACTTTTAAGATACTTTTTGTATGGAGCGTTTTCACGCAGCTGCCATGATGTCAACATTCAAGCATCATATTTCAATAAAAATCGATCGCAAAAAAATATTTTTTTCATTTACATTTATTTTACGATACACTAATTTAATTTATAGATTTTTTTTTTCAAATACCCAATGGAAATACTGGTCATGTAACTTCAAGGATAAGGAGTCGGTAATGAAAATGTTATGAAAGAAACACAAAGGCAAGTTCTCTCATAGAGGAGACAGATAGTTGGCACAACTGGAAATGAAGCGTATCCGGAGCTAATGGACTCAGCTCAGACATAAAAGGTTATCTTTGGGTCAGAAAATTCTTACATGGAAGTTTTTCTCTCTTGTTTTGCTGTTGAAGATGTGGTGCGAAAATAATTATTTTCCCGCCAGACCCTTTATAAGGACTTTGACCTGACTTTTATTAAAATGTTAAACACTTTTAACATTTTAATACAATGGGACTTTTCTAAAATCCTTACATTATGATATTTTTCCTTCAGCTGCTTGTGACAGCCTAATTATCGTCCCCATTGTTAATGGCATTCGGGGCTTTACTGATGTACGACATTCATAATGTAGGTATTTTAGTAATGATGTCAATATTATTTATAGTACCTATAAAATTGACAGTTTAAAAAATGAGATTAATTTCTACTTTTGACCCGTAAGATCCTCGGCAACATTATCATGTTTGATCTAAAACTGTATCTAAACTGTATGCAGTTTTAGTTCAAACACATATAACTAAATATTTGCAGCTTAATGTTTTTATTAAATTTAGCTGATAAAAATATTATTGCATGCAATTATTATCTAAAATTTAAAATACATAACACAGTTTTTCAAGTTTGCACTAAAAGTTTATTTATCATACATCATTACGAAATAAATAAAAATATAAGTAAAGTCTTTTTGGCATAGAAAAAGAAACTTGATTTATTAGATTAAAAAAATACTTTTATGTACCTATTTTTTATGACTGGTTCAAAAGGAAATGAACTGCCAGTCAAAACTGAAAGTAATTTAACGTAATAAGAACAGTGACTAATTTAGCTAAGCTAAGAAATTCAACTCAGTCAAACTGACAAACCTTTTGCATTAAAGGCAAAGACTTTTCACTATAAAATCCTGATTTAATAGCAACCGATAAAATCAGCTATAGCCCCGTAACTTTATTATTCAAAGGCTCGTTGTCAATTCGATACTTCTCCGAATACCGTCTTATACTTTATTATAATAAAATACTTTATTATAATAAACTACTTACAAATAAAATATTTCAACTAAATCGCCTGTTTGAAGCAAGGTACCCAAAAGACTGGCGGCATTTCCTCTTTGAATGGCCAAACTTATGCGTTGAGCAAAGAAATTGCCACTTCTCCGGTCACCCGTTGCCTCAAACTGGCGAGCAGTCGTCTTATTCATTTGTAATATTATCTATCACATTTTGTTTAGGCTTTGTTTCAAAGAACTACGAGTATGTTCAAAGAGTGAAAAAGCTATATAAGTATACTAGGCATAGGCCTTGCACAGCTTTCCTATTTACACAGTTACTACACTAGGCAAGCTTAAAAACAAGAGACAAGTTTCAAGATATGAACATAGTTGCATATAATGTTATTTAGACTTTTGTTTTCATAAATTATCGTAGGTATAAAAAGGATTTATATACGATATTATAATTAATTATTTCTTAGGGATTCCTCCCTTCCGTGGGAGAAATCTAATTACACTACATGAATAATTAAATTCAACAGGAAAAGATCGTAACCAATTTGTTCTTGCTTGGACGTGTTTCTATATTATATAAGTAGTAGATAAATCGTAAACTATATTATTATCATTAAAGAAACTAAGTAATATAAACCTATGTACGTTTATGTATAAATTTTATCTTTTCATCTTTTATATAATTCCAACAAACAAAAATCTTCGTGCTCCTGTTTTCAACCGACACACTTTGATTATTTTTCACACCCGCCCTTAGACATAAAATAATTTAGTTTTCACGATAAGAATACGACAAGAATATCATAATATTCAGAGTTGCCTGTAAAGTAAACAGGGGCCGTACCGGCTAACGCATCGAACTTTAGAAAGTCTGCCGGACTTCAAATTAAAACAGATAAATCAAGCCCCAATCGGTACAAAATCGCGAACCCCAATTCATGATGTCACACGAACATCGATATCTTCTAAATAACTTCGGCTAATAGTACAAAACGAAACTCCTTACTTCGATTTATCTGTTTTAAGTTAAAGCTCTGCAGATTCGCCGAAGTTCGAAAAGTTAGCCGGTAGGGCCCCAGGACTGACCTTTCTCTTGGCTCGGACGACTTGCATCTGATGGTGCGTGCACTCCCCGATGGCTCGCCCTCGCAGCGCCGCGCTCATCCGCACGTAAGCCCATACCATAACCGACATCGGCAGGACGTACGTCACCGACAGGAACACGATGTTGTAGCTGCAAAATAAGACTTACGTCAGAGAAAATAGAGAAGTTTTGTCGACAAAAACTTATCGACTTCGAGAAGTTTTTAACAGAAAGTGAGTTCGGGGATGTAAAGGTAGGAAGCTCTTTCAGGAAGAAAAGTTGTGAGAGGCTGAGACCAACAATAATGATGTAATCATATAAAAACCGTACAAGAGCAAGTCGGACTCGTCCACCGAGGGTTCCGTACAAACTCGGTGATTGATTACATACTTTAAATAACGATTTTTTTTAATTTGAAGTACGTAATTTTGTACAGCTTCAAGGGATCTGAAGATATGAGTATAATTATTATGGTTTTAATTTCAACTCGATACCTCCACGCGTTGCCGAAATAAAGGGTCTTGACAGATAGACAGGCGGATAACATAAATTACTTTATGCTTAAAAAACGGCTCAAAAACCTTAAAAGATTTATCATCGAATGCATCTGAACAAATCAGATTCTGCGCCTGAAAATTAGGACTAAATAAGGCTCTTCCTATGCACATATTTATAAACCCTGATGAGATCGGGAGTCGTTACTTGCAGAAACAATGTTACCAAAGTAGATATGGTGAGTTTTTGTTTTGAACCGAAAACAGCACATCTTTTATGCACTAAGTGTGTTCATTAGGTAAATAGATACAAACTCTGGATATTTTAACCTTGAAATATTTTTACGATCGCTTCAGTATCTATTTCGCTCAGAGTGTGACATCGCCCTGGTGTCGTGAGTTTTAGACCTATGTTGATGTTTCAGGTCTCAAAGGTGCATATTGACAAGTGCTACAAGATGGTGAACAAGATTAAAAAGAAAGTAAAAAATTTGGACTTTTTTCCCGATTTTTGTCATAAATACTTCTATAACTCAAAAACTAAATCAGGAGTCGCGTATCAACTCTGGTCTAGGCTAGGCTGTAGGTTATCCTTTATGAATAGCGCTTTCCATGTATTCAAATATTTAGTTTTTAGCAATCACAATGCTATTTTTATACAATAATAAATAGTACTAGAAAAGTTTCCCGCCTCAGATTGTCTCAGGAGACAATCCTGGTGACGAATCGAATTTTTCTAGTAAGTATATAATTTCTAGTAAGTTTGATGACCTCCGTGGTCGAGTGGCTTTGTACACCGGTTTTCAAGGTGTCGTCATCTCTGAGGTCCCGGGTTCGATCCCCGGTTGGGTCAATTTAGAAAACAAACTTTTCCATATTTACTTAGATCTGGGTGTTTGTGATACCACCGTTGTCTCTGATTTCCATAACACAAGTGCTTTAGCTACTTACTTTGGAATCGGAGCAATGAAAGTGATGTTGTCAAATAAAAAAATAAAATATATATATTATTTTAGTAAGGTTTTATGTAAGCAATTAGATACATACAAATAATCAAACTTCAGTTTAAGCTGGCTTTCGTTTGGTGTATAATCATGTTGTTATTAATCTTCATTTACATTTACATTATATACCTAAATGTATTTTATTCAGACAAAAGAATAAAGTTTCCTGAATAATTAATAATTTTACTTTATGATGGCAGTTCCGATCAACCTATATTTATTAATTCTTTAAAATTTAACCAAATTCTGTAATACAAAGAATTCAACTTTTGTTATAACTTTGTAAGGAAAAAAGCACATCAAAATAATATATTTGCATCTGAATATACTAATGTCCAAAAACAAGGCTAAACATAATAACATAGACACTGAATATGACAGTAGTACAAAAGGGCCTCGCCATAATGCAACAACCATTAACATATGGTATTGCATTTTATGGGATCATGGGACATAACTTGAGACTTCGCTAAGGTTACGCTCAGACAGCGGACTCTTCCCATATACATAATCAAGTTTTTATCGAATAGAGCAGAGACAACGGAATATTATATGAAAACTAAAAAAAATTCTCACAGTTACAGCGCTGCTACATATTTCTTAAATAGTCACAATACTTTAAAAGAAGAAATACTATGTTTTAAAAGTTACTTAAAGGGGCGATTTGAACTGATACACTCTACGAGGCCGAGTCGTAGCCTTAAGCACGTATTTTTTCAGCATTACATTTCATTATTGAGCTGTCGCGGAGGGTCCATACAAGCCGATTCCCATCGGCTTACCTTTTAACTAATTGTTTTAAGTGTGCTTTTTATGAATAAAGATTATTTCTATTTCTAGTTAGGTACAGTCGACCCAACTGAATCATGACCCACTTTGCCGATAATTCCTTTGAAACCATAACAAATAGTTAGGTTTTCTTCTCTATCGTGTAAATTGCACTTAGTACGTTTACAATATGAATAAAAATTCATCATAACGGGTCAGATCTATGCAATTTTAACCTTTATTATCACTGCGCGAGATACGTTTTTCAGTTAAGCAGTCATTATTTGAATTTCGAATAAGATATGGTTCATAATCCTAACTCTTTTAACTGCAGGAAAAGTATTATAATTTTAAAAATAAAATGACATTATGACACGTAATATAATAAAACGACAGTGTGTCAGATGTCAAGTAGTAGCCAGTCAATGAAAAAAATTATAATGAATGACAGAGACAGTAATAGCATTTCTTTGTTGTCACGAACGAGTATAGTCGAGTCTGTCCGATCTATATACCATAAGTCAGTGACTAATAGTGCCTAATAAAATAATAACGGGTTCGTTACCAAGGTAATGTATGTTCAAGCGAATTTCAATCTACTTGTATTTGAATGACTGCAAGAAAATAACCTTAAGGTGGGTCATGATTCAATTTAGTCGACTGTACATAAATTGTTACCTAACGGAAAAATGGGCAAACAATTTTTTTGTCTCGAAAGTTAGAAGTGAAGAGGTGTCCTTCACTTCTCCGTGTTCGATGATCTATATCTCGATGGTTTACTTCCTGGATAGTCTACGAATATTATCTGACTCAAAGTGAGGGCGCGATACGTTTTCGATACAGCATTTCATTCAAAAGGATTTTTATTTTTAAATGTTTTAGAATCAAAAGTTAAAAAAGTTCCTCCACAAACTCGGATTGATAGTGAATGATAAACAAGCTGAGCTGTAATCGACGTTCATATAGATGAGTGTCGATATATACATAGAATTAATAACGGAAACAAGAGTATTCGATTAAAATTGTTGCTTTTTACAGAACAACACAATGATGACCATGACAAACACAAAACTAAGTGGGAGATGACAACAAATAGAACCCTTTTTATATTTGTATAACAGCCAGTATTAAACAGCAAATATTGAAATACTAGCGGGATGTAGACACCTAGATACCCTATTTCCTTTTCTGTATCCCTGATATCGTGTATTTAAAACTTCATGATGATCGGTTGTGTAGATATGACGTGAAAGCGTAACAAACAAATAAACACGCTTTCTTATTTATAATATTATTAGTTAGAATTACGATTAGGATAGTTTTTCTTATGACGTCAAATATAAAATTTTTGTTTTTTATTTTGTTTCCCCAATATTTTTATTTTATTCTATAAAATCCCCAACTGACTTGACGTATGACGTATTACTGAGCTAACGAAAACATAAAAAATAACCGGATTGATAACCTCCTCCTTTTTTTAAGTCAGTTAATAAATCAATAAAATCTCGTCAGCGCTTTATACAATCCACTACCTATTACATCGTCAATATTTATAAAACTTAATTAAATATTCAATTAATACTTAATTTAATATTCCTTCCAAAAACACAAAGCGGTAACAAAATTTTGATGAAAATAGGTGTTAAAACGTTTTGTGTGAATAAGAAAATATATACTTAAACAACACTTGATAAATGAACTTGAAAAGACCGACATAAACGTAATACTTACAGTAAATTATTGAAGTTTCTGAAACTTACCAGTAATCAGTTCTAGAAGTGGGATAACTTCCATCAGGCCATTTGATGAAGCATATCTCCCTTTCTCCGTTTATATACCTGAAAAGAGGGAGTTCAATAAATCGAAAGTAAACAAACAATCGAACTAACAAAACGAAAGAAAAAATCGACTCACCCGTAGCACCTCAGACGCTACGGGTGAGTCGATTTTTTCTAGTATTAACGTCCAACGTATTAACGTCCATAGGGAAATCTAAAGAAAGATAAATAAAATTAGAAAAAATACTAGAAAAAATCGACTCACCCGTATTTTTTCTAGTATTTTTTCTAATATTATATATCTTAATATAAAAATAGCATTGTGAATGTGAAAAATCTAAATTTAATAAATCTAGAGAAAGTTTATTTAATAGTAGAAAATCGGCTAAGTGCATGTCGGACGCTGCACAATTAGGGTTCCGTACCAAATAGGGCTAAGGGGCGGTGGAACTTATCTATGTTAAGCGTTTAGTTCTATTATGTATTCTGTGCCATAACACCATTATGCTTAGACGTGAATTTTAACTCACAGTTTTAATAAAGAGATCAGGAAAAGAGGTAATTAAAACGTCTTGGTCGTTAAGACACCCCGTGATGAATGAAGATAGCAAAAGCAATTTAAGTTTTAAGAGTCCAGCGAACAGTGAGCTTGCCATACAAACGTAATACCAAATTAATTTGCAATTTGAGCATAATTAACTCTTCTATTTGATGTTATTCTGATTAAGACAGTATTTGTCTAGGGTTCTATTAAATGAAAGAGCCACTGTTCGCATCGCAATTGTTTTAGGAGGCACATTATATCAAAGACATAATTATTTAAGAAATTTCTAGGAAACTAAACTTTTTTCAATTCAAAAAATCTGATAGAATGCTACCAAATTATCTTATTTACTACGCCACTCCGACCCTGATCCTCTGTATTATCTATAATCTATAATATGGCTATCAATACCTATGTATAGAATGTAGTATCATAATACTTACTGTTTTTTATACGTGTCCGAGTATAACAGGCTAGGTAAAGCGAGTAACGCACTCGCGCACCACACCGTGAACAAGGCCGCGCGCGCCACTCGCCTGCTCAACCTGTGTTGGAGAGGTTTGACGATTGCCACGTACCTGAGGGAAAAAATAAGAAAATTAAAACTCATCATGACCCTAATAACTGTATTACTTAGTCTACTGTTTAGGCAACCCTTGAGATTGTTAGTGTAGTCAATGTATTCTGTGGTTTACTTACTGGAAATTACACCACGATCCTGGTAGATTTATACAATTACTAAATTTAGATTTTTCGCATACACGATGCTATTTTTATATTAAGATAAATAATATTAGAAAAAATACTAGAAAAAATCGACCCACCCGCAGCACCCCAGACGGGACTCGAACCCAGGGGTGCGGGTTCGAGTCCCGTCTGGGGTGCTGCGGGTGGGTCGATTTTTTCTAGTATTTTTTCTAATATTATTTAGATTTATACAACTTGAAGGCAACGGAGCAATAAGAAAATAAACGAGAATTAAAGTTTTAAAAATGGGGCACATATATTCAAACCATTGTTTGACATGCAGAAAAAATCAACAACAACAGGAGTACAGTTTAGTCTCTCTAACTGACAATTTTTAAACTAAAAATTCAGTGGTGGTAAACATTAAAAGTTTGCCGCGTCGCTAACACAACTATGATTAATTCTACCAGAATCTCCACGCGGCAGGTGGGTTAGAGGTCGTAGTGCTTTTCTTAGTGAAATAGTAAAACTGAACACAAGTATAGGTATTTTTATAAATTCCAGTTTTCACATTTTTGGTTATGAACTTTAGTATTAAATATTTTAAGTATAAATATCATAGAAAAATTGTTATGATATAACAATGGCATGTAAGTACTTAATATTCCAGTGTGAATAGCGTGCCAACTTTATAATATAATAATAATATTTGACAACATCACATACATTGCTCCGATTCCAAAGTAAGTAGCTAAAGCATTTGTGTTATGGAAAATCAGAGACAACGGTGGTATCACAAACACCCAGACTTGAGCCAATATAGAAAAGTTCGTTTTCAAAATTGACCCAACCGGGGATTGAACCCGGGACCTCAGAGATGGCGACACCTTGAAAAACCGGTGTATAAAGCCACTCGACCACGGAGGTCGATAAGGGATAAAGGGATAGTTTGTTATTATCAGCATCAAATTCATAAAACAGTCAACCTAATCACAGGTGACCTAATTATCAGCTATAAAAAAGTTAATACTAAATAATATACTAGAAAAAATATCCGGTCCAATGCTCTGACCGCTGAGCAACCGAGTCACTCAACGGTCAGAGCATTGGACCGGATATCCAAAGGTCGCGGGTTCGATTCCCGACCGAGAACATGATCTGGTGCGAGTCGTATTTTTTCTAGTATATTATTTAGTATTATATAAAAATAGCATTGTGAATGCTAAAATCTCAATATTTAAAAAAGTTAATGCTTGACAAACATGCTCCACACCAAACAGTCGCAATACCACGTATTTCTAAATTACGTATTCCACGTTATGGCGTGAATATAATTAGTCATTATCCCCCTTTCAAATGAACTGAAAGCAATTGCTTTCAATTAATTTAAGGCGCTATTATCATGATTTTAGGATCGTAACGAAATTACAGTTCACGTAAATATATCAAGCGGGCTTCATTTGATTATTATGTTAAATCTCAATTCATCTAATCGGAAGTCAAATTTGATGTTTTCCTAAAAAAGGTTTTCGTTACAATCCCTATTTTCAATGCCATCTAACGAGAAAACAGTATTATTGAGACTTTAATCCAATTTACCAATATACAGGAAGTTATAGTACCCATGCACAGATATTGCCGAATCACTGTGCGGCGTATTTTTCCATACGCGTCACGCCTTTTCTTCATTTCCCAACGCGTTATGATCACAAAGTGATCACGTCGCGAGTTTCCTTTGTGGTCTTTCTGTAATAACCACAATGCGTCATGGGCGTTTTATAAGAGCCACAACACGAATTTCGCGTTCTAGATTTTTGGCAGTGACCACATCGCGTTGTGAGCAGTTTTTTCGCTCAATGAGCGATTTCGGTCTTTAAGCCTAACACATATACAAGGTGTTACAAAAATACCCCTAATGCCGAATATGGTATATAGGGACCATTAAACTGAACAACTTTTACTATGGGACCAACTCTGAAATCGCCAAAAAAAATAACCTGTTTCATACAAAAATTAAAATAGAAAATATCAAAATGTATGAAACAGCTGATTTTTCTTTCGCTCAGTTTGATGGTCCCTATATACCATATTCGGCATTAGGGGTATATTTGTAACACCTTGTATATCAGCTATTATTATCATCATGATGTGTATTTGCAGATCTTTTGAACAAATCTTAACGTTAAGTCGAAAATAGCACATTCAGCGTAATTCTTCAAACCAAAAAATAAGATTTTTGATACAACAAAATAGTTATTCAAAGTGTGTTGTGATATCCAACATTCTACATTTTACCCAATAATTTAAATCTGTATTCGGGCGATTGTTAACAGATTGCCAATTAAATTGAACAGCTTAGAAACATAGATCATAATAAACACTTTTGTAGCAATAATGGCTTTCATCTGAATAATGTAAGGAAATTAGAGACATTGTTGCTTTCGCTAAACATATGTATGTTATATACGTATATTTCTATGAAGAAGGCTTGTATGTGTGATATTTTTCAAACAAAAATCTACATAAGATTACTAGAAACATCGAATCCAGTTCAATTTATAATATTCTCTAGGAACAGACTCATGAAATTCTATGTATAAATACTATTACTAAATAAGATAATTCGTACATAACAGGGCCTATTGCAAAAAAAAATCGCCATATTCGGACGATGTTCGTCGTTTAATTTACTTGATTTTGTGCTCCATTCATGAGTTAAAAATATCAAAGTAGGACAAACATCGTTATTTCATCATTTACATTATCGCGATGCTTTTGTGATAGGCTCTTAGAGGGATCTCTGTCGTACCTACGGAATTGAAAATGTTTCACCTCTCCAACACGAAAAGAGGGCTTTTGGCGCGTAAAAACTCGCAGCAAAATCGTAAAGGTACATCGTATCGTAGAGGTAAAGTAACTTTTTAATGTTTAACACCACCTTTTGAAATAAAAAAGAAAATATAGAGTGACAAAGATGAGATTTGTAAAACTGTTATGTCGGAAAAGGATAGATAGAATGCTTTATGTTGTCAGATATGGATAAAAAGTTATAAAAAATAAAATACACGGAGCTTTAAACAAGGATTGTTGAAAAAGCAGGTTGATAATCCGAAATAAAGAGTATGGACGAAATGAGGTCGCATGTATAAAATATAAAATAAGAAAAATTAATGAAATAAAATAACAAATTAGTCTTATGATTGTAAATATATAAGATGGGATATTAATAAATAAGAGAAAAACTCAAAAAATTGTGTCATTACATAAAAGTGGGTTGACACAAAACGGGAGCGGGATCAAAAATCGATTTTGCTGCGAGTTTTTGCACGCCAAAAACGCCCTTTTCGTGCTGAAGAGGTGAAAATAACTTTATTAGCTAATTGTCGAACAAGTGACAGACTCCGAATGAAATATGGCGTCCCGATAGAATTTTTTACCCTGTGCCGATAGCGCGTTTGAACTGTACACAAACAAGTATAAATCGATAACAGATCGAGCAATCTTGATAAGACATAAATTAACAGTGATTGCTGCCCAATCTAGTGAATTGAAGATAATTAAAATGTTTAGTTCCTTGTAAGTTACCCGACTCATATTGATCTAAATACTGTACAACGATCTTTTTATTTTTGAAAATTTCATGAAATTCAATCTGTTTCATAGAAAAACAATTGGTGTTATGAAATCAGAAAAAATACAGTGAGAACCAAGTATGAAGAAAATAATTGTTTTATTTTTAATTTAAAAACTACGGAATCGAACTAAGAATTTCATTTCGGTGACGAAATTTGGGTCTCTGTCTCATCACTCCATATCATAGTACGAGGTTTATGTTGTCATCAGTAGCCACATAACGTATTGAACACAGTTACAATATTCAGTGCATATTAAATTTCTTGATGGCTGTCGACTCATAAATTAAACTCATAAACAACTTCAGCAAATACATATGCGCATCCTATTGCACCAAACTTCAGACATTGCGTTAGTTTTCCACTAACTTTATATCGACTAAGTAGAAATTCAATCTATTCAGATTTCCCAGATGCTTTACAATATGTTTCCTTTCAAACTCGGTAAAAATTAAATATTTCAATCCATTCAAGTCCCCGTGAAATATTTTATTCTAGAAATAATATCACTTATTGAAAATCATATTTTAAGGAAAATATATCAAGGAAATTATTCCTATTTAACTTTATATTGATGAAATTAAAAAGATACTCATGAGACATGAATGTGACAAAATATAAAAATATTATAGCAAAAAGGAAACTTTTTTACGCATTTAAGAGACTATAGTATAAATCATCCTGGAATTCGACATTTTTATAATCTTGGTATCTTTTCTGCTTCACTGATAATAACTCTAGACAATTATGCTTATTTTTATAATGTCAACGTCTTCCATTTTTCTATGTATTTTCCTGTTTCAATTATGTACATTACAACTGTAATCTTTTAACTAAATGACCCTTGTTTTTTGATAATAGGTTAGGTACTATTTAGAAATAAGTAAGTATTTATTGGTTAAACATGTATCTCATTTCTACCACGTTCCATTAACCCAAAATAGACACCTATAGTACTTGTACTTATGTATAGTACACCGTATTCTGTGCCGATAGTAACCTCAAAAGTATAAGTAAGTTCGAAATGATATTCAATTGCCTTCTTTGTAGAATGGAAGCATTCGCGTCGTCTGTGCCGTAAAGGAATAATCAGACTCAACATGTTTTATATAAAGGCCATGTAAAACATAAGTCCTGCTGTCTCATATAAATTTAATTTATACCGTAGGCCGTAGTTGTAACAAAGTCGTAATGTAATCATAACTCACCTACTTAACCTTTGTGAAATATTCAAGAAAAGAGGTTTTTAGATTTAGGGTCCGTGAAAAGATATTATTTGTTTTGAATAAGTACGTGAATCTTAGAATTAAGCCGAACTTAGAGTGTGAGTATGAGACTATGAGTACGCGTGCGAGTATAAATTATCACTCTCGTGTCGGTTTGTGCAGTTTCCAAATAAACTGTGCTAAGATTAAATTTATCAGCAAAAGACGCCCAAGATTTACTGTCTAATTTCTTCCGATCAAATTATATTCCAATCCGGCAAAAGCACAATTTCCTTTGTAAGTCATTACAATAGAATTGATTAAAGGAATATATTCTGCGCTATCTCTAATATTCCTAATAATATTAGCATTAATAATTACTATAAGCTGCATATGACAGTTATTGAGAAGAACCTACCTCAATTAATCAAAATCGCTACGTAAATCCACAGGTTTATAGTTTGCTATTCATTTCATTGTCTACGACAAACTTCTTAATTAAGTTAAAATGAAGCAAGGATTTTGTATATGACATCTTTCTCTATGTATCGTTATTTGTTTACGCAGACTTATTGCAGTATTTAGTGTCTGAACGCTGCCAAATTCTCTAATATTACTAATTTTATTTATTACGGTTCTAACCTTGTTTGTATGTAAAACTGGTTATTAGATAATTGGGACTATTCCCAATACAGGTTACAGATACTTAAACTACAATAATCATATTTGACGGATAATTAAAACACAGGAAAAACCGTTTAGAACTAACCATCAATAAGGCAAGTTGTTAATTATTCTTTGACGCATTAATTTCTATGAAAAGGGGAAGGTGGCATAATTACTTGTCATTAATTATGCAATTTTAATGGCTTTGTACGGAAGGAATTAAATTCTGAATATATTACATATTCAAAGCTCGGCTCTTGCTTTATTTATGACAGAAGTTAGACCTAATTCAAACGTAACTGAAATTAGTACCTTCTTGATATAATTATTAATAACCTCAATTATAATTACTTATCATTTTCAACTTAGTAAGTAAAAAAAAACTTTCTTAGATTCAAAGTTTTTATTTTTTCACTGTTAAGTTTAAGCGGATAGCCGCTAGGTACTGAAAATAAGCTGACGTTGAAGTATAGGAGAAAGTAATACGAACGAATTATGTAACATTAAAATTAAAAAGAAAAACCTCCTTCAAAAAACCTTAAAAAAATTGCTATAAAAAAACAGCTTCAAAAAGCAACAGCTCTAAAAAGCAAGAAATAATATTCAAATCTGCATAATTACCACTATTCAAGTACCTACGCATATCTGATATTAAAAAAAACGTCTTTTGAAGTCGGGTGGGGCTGAAAGATATTTTCCTTTTTTAATTTATATAAACATTTGTAGTGGTTTCTCTTTCTTAATTTGATTTTTCAAATCTTAAAGCCCCACCCGACTTCATAAGACGTTTTTTTTTATATCAGATATGCGTAGGTACTTGAATAGTGGTAATTATGCAGATTTGAATATTATTTCTTGCTTTTTAGAGCTGTTGCTTTTTGAAGCTGTTTTTTTATAGCAATTTTTTTAAGGTATTTTGAAGGAGGTTTTTCTTTTTAATTTTTAAAAGCTTTTTTATTTTTCACTTTTTTGTGGTAGGTATGTACAAGTAAATGTAAGCAATGATATAAATATATTTTATTCATATTTTCAACAGTTTTCAATGGTACTCGTATAATACCTACTCCGAATAACTCAATTTCCACTTTTCGCGCTGTTAATTTTAGCAAGGGTCAGTCATGGGGTGGGTGACCAAAGTGTACTATCGCGAGCTCCTCCATGCTTCAGAAGACACGTTAAGCCGTTAGTCCCAGCTACATTTGCACTCATTAATACCCACCAATCCGCATTGGGCCCGCGCGGTGGGTTATGGTCCATCCTATTCATTAGCCCATAAGTAAGGCTTGTATTCCAGCCCCAACAGTGACACTAAAAATGAATGATGCGAAACCTTTCAATACCGTAGAGTAATCACTAATACACTATCCAATTTGATTTTGAAGAGTTCTCTTGAGTATCTTCGAAGTCCAAGGTCCAATGTACAGGAAATTTTAATGAAAATACCCTTAAAGTATCCTCTTTCTAACAAAACAAGAATTATCTCAATCGGTTTATAAACAAAGAAGTTATGTCTGAAGATCCGTTGAAACTCGTGCAAAAGTTACCTAAAAAATTACAGTATTTTCAGGATTACTCGAAAACCACTAAACCGATTTAAAATTTTCAAAAAATGGGACCAACTGGGGACAAACCTGATAAAGTGGCGTTTGTATCATGTCAATCGGTTCAGCCGTTCTCGAGTAATCGGTGGACATACATAAAAAAAAAAAAAAAAAAAAAAACACAAATAAACAGACGAACATAGAACCTCCTCCTTTTTTTGAAGTCGGTTAAAAAGGAAGTATTACGAGAAGCTCGGTGGCGCAGTGTCGTTAACATCCACCACAATCCGCATTGGGCCCGCGTGGTGGGTAATGACCCATCCTCCTTATCCACCCATAAGGAAGGCCTGCCTGTGCCACAGCAGTGGAGACATCAAAAAAGGCTGATAATCAAAAAGTATACAATTCGATTCGATAGTACACTGTGAGATCGAAAGTATACGAGTACGATGTATGTAGTTCGAAAGTAAACTGCTACGAAGTATGTGACATCGAAAATACACGAGTACAATATATACGCCCTACAATGTACGTTATATACTGTAGCCACAGTCTATGTGCTGTAGCTTAATAGTATGTGAGATACGATGTGAGAAATTATACGAGTACGATGCGATGTACCTACGTCACTTCATAAGTCAGTGTAGCGAAGCAGCGGACTTAACACATAAAGTTACTTGGGAGCTATCTTGAGATGATCTTGTTATAGGAACAGCATCTTAGGTATATGATTTCAGATAGCTGCCAACGTTGAGAGCGGTTTATAAATACGGGCCGAAAACTATATCGAGCTTTGAATAGCCTTGTGTACGAACTTGTTAACTTGTTGTTATGAAGACACCTCAGACTATACATGTTGCCCTTGAGACCGCCCTTATGCCCTACGTAATAAAAGCTGTTTTCGCAGTTTAACTGTATAACCTGTCGTGCTGTCGTGTGTACCTAAATAGTGAACAGTTTTCACTTTGTCGCCAACCCTAACCCTCCTTATCTTTTAGCACAAGTAGTTGCTAAGTGCATAAGTAGTTCTATTTTACGTATATTACACCATACATTTATCAGACATGATATTGTATTGGAAACAATATCTCCTTGGAAACATATTTCGTTTCTTATCACTTCATGAATCGATGTGCATAAAAACACACGATATATTGCTAAAAAGTAATTATAGTCAACATACCTATCAACAGTGATAGCCACTAGGGTAAAAACGCCAGCTGATACTGTCAAATTGGCGGTAAAATTGCTGGCTGTGCAAGTAGCAGCCCCGAACGGCCAGTGCGCAGTGACAAGGAACACGAAGTTCGGTACACCGTTCAATGTGGCCATGAGGAGGTCGGCCACTGCCAGATTCACCAGGAAGCAGTTGGTGACTGTACGCATTCGGCGATGAGCTGTTAACAATAAAAGATATGTAGTTAGGCTGATCGATTCGCACATTTGATCATTCTATTTGATTACGTAAAGCATGGTAAACTAAATGAAAATATTGCGTAGATGGACTTGTAAGTAGCGATAGTATCGAAACACTTAAACAAAATATCAAATAAGTAACAAAAAACAAATGCTATACTTGCATATCCGTCTTACTGTTCATTTCAATAGATTCTATGACACTATCGTACTTACTTATACATTTATTGATGAAAGAAAAAAATGTGGATAAAAGTGACGATGGCAATGATGGCGACAAACCAAAGTCGTGATTCGAATTCACAAACATAATCACGACGAATGAATCGCGTTCGTTTTGACGACAGGCTTGATCCCAAATTCCCAATAAATCACACAAAAACGTGATTGATTACATCAGTCTATTATTAAATTTATTTTGTTGTTGTCGTAGTAACCCAGGATGCTGTACAAGAGGTAGACTAGGTTTAATATTTCACCAGATCTCATAGAATAAGGTATAATATATAGAAAATCACTCACCAAGGACTATCCATATGACGAGAGTGTTGCCCAAGATTGCCAGTAGCAGCATCAGAGCAAACACGATGAACCAGGCGAGCTGGCCCCACCAGGGGGGGCTGTAGGGCCTCACTCCGAGCCCCATACAGTTGCCCAGTGCCAACCTAGAGACAAAATAATACATGTAAATACAATAATGTGCAGTATTCCACTTAGAGCACCTGAGCAAATATCAACCGGGTGGATGGCAACTAAAGTATTCCACTTAGAGCAATTTTTATTATTTTTTAATACTTAAAGCCACTTGCAAGAACATTGAAAGTAGAATTCGTGAAATACTTTAGTTGATATATTTGCTCAGTTGCTCTTAGTGGAATACTTCAATAATGTAGGTAGGTAGTTATTAATTCAATGAATATAATAACAAAAGTCACTTTTAATAATAATAGTGTTCAGTAGGTACAGTCACCATCAGACGTTTGTAGCAGACAAGGTGCCCAAATACTTCTGAACAGTTTAAAATATAAATAAGTTTTATACACTACAAGTTACCAATAATATCTGAACATTCATTACTTCATTAATATCTGAGCAGATGCTTGTCAATAATTTCTATACACACGACTAAGCACCCAAAAAACAAACAAATAGTTTACAAACATTGCTCTATAACTTGCATGGCTAGATCGATCATAAAAATATGTTTCGATTGATACCTATCATACTTCATACTACATACTTTTTTGAAAATTATAGCTTAAATCGACAAAAATATATAAAAAATCTTATAAACGCCGTTTTTTAAAACTGGTGTTTCAAAGATACAGTGTTTTGGATTTATACGGCAGCATTAGGTAGTACATCAGCTTTCCACTTACTACGAATCTAATAATCTTTCAATTAGTTTAGTCTTTGACAAAATTGTAAATTAAACAGTTATTAAGGCACTTGAATTCTCTTTGATATTGTGAATTTGACATCATATTTACCGGAAATAAGTAGGTATATATTTTTTCTTTGTAGAGACAAAACAAAGGACAATGTTTTAATAAATTCATGTCATAACAAATCTCCCTATACTATGTAAATGTATGTTTGTATGCTGAATGGGTCTATTCAAAATTCAAAAACAAAACAGGCTGTTACAAGCACTTGTGATTGTCAAAGCTACGCCATCGGTTCGCAAACCCTAAGCGGGAGACCTTGTAACGAGAAGAACCAGCAAGAAACTCGTCAAGGACTGCTTTTTTCCCCTGTATATTTCATAGAGAGTAGTCAACAATTTAAAAATGACCTCAGCATTTAAAGTGAGTTCATTTTCCATCACAATAATTAACAAAGCTTACATTCAATGGGTATATACATAAACAATGTGTTACAAAAGTACCCCTAATGCCGAATATGGTATATAGGGACCATCAAACAGAACAACTTTTACTATGGGACCAACTATGAAATCGCGAAAAAAAATCAGCTGTTTCATACATTTTGATATTTTCGTTTTCGCGATTTCAAAGTTGGTCCCATAGTAAAAGTTGTTCAGTTTAATGGTCCCTATCTACCATATTCGGCATTAGGGGTACTTATGTAACACGTTGTATAGGTATTGCAATTAATTAACGGATCCTCTTTAGATAGGAACCATAGTAAAATAATTTCTTTGGCCAGTCTTCAGAGACAAAATAATTATAAGTCCCAGGTGGTGTTTTGCGTTTGTGGGATTATACTTAGTTGGTATTTTACGTATTTTTTTCGTATTTAGCGTATGTGGAGTACCACAATATGCAAAATACCAACTAATAATTAATTAATTAGGTAATTGTGACAGCAAATAACTTTCAACTAGTTGACAAATCACTGTCTATTACTACTCGATAACGCATAGCTAAGAAAATCATATTGTATGATATGAAGAATTAGCCCAGGTGAATTAAGTCTACGACGAGGCAATGTTAAGTGAATTCACTTGACATACAAGTTAACATTAACTATTTATAAAAATGCAATTAAGAATTGCGTTGCAATTCAATATGCGTTAAAATAGGTAGTCAGAAGCAGACCCATTCCCACTGGCAGCACCCGTTCACGAGCATGAGGTAATATTACCCACATTACTTCCGTTAAAGCACGAACGTGAAAATGTGAGCCGACGCAAAGCCGAGGCATATATACGTGAGTCCATCAATGCCTAGTTGCGGCCAAAGCTTATTTAGTACCTTTTTCAAATAATGCGCGGAAATTCCAACCACGTAGTAACTTTTTTATATACCTACTTTAATTTGATTTAAAACTACCCTTATGAATGTTTTTTGAGCATTGATTATAATGCTCTTTTGGTTTTAGAGACAACAAGTTTTCTATAACAGTTCTTGCCGCTTTCTGAATTTCCAGGTGGCGTTAAAATATCACTTTCGTCGCTTGTACTAATTTGTATCTAAAAAATCAAAGAAAACATTTTTTTACAAAATAAACAATATCAACAATAATTTATCACGCGCCAAGGTTTAGTTTTTTTATTTTATACGTGTGATTAAAGATGTGCCTGTCCGAGTCGCATGATGTTACACGTAAGTTTTGTAACCATGAATCGGACTGGGCGGGCGTTCGCTCATGGCGGCGCTCTGATAGTGTGATTTGGAACTTTCCATTTGCAAAAGATATGCAAAGCCATTTCTATTTTAAATATTGATGATGAGTCACATGATTTTCACTTTTTCACTTTGGTTGCCATTTAAAATAAAATAAAATAAATAAATTTTAGACAACATCGCAAACATTGCTCTGATCCCAAAGTAGCTAAAGCACTTGTGTTATGGAAATCAGAGAGAACGGTGGTAAACACACACCTGACACAGACCTGAGCCAATATAGAAAAGTTAGTTTTCTAAATTGACCCAGCCGGGGATCGAACCCGGGACCTCAGAGATGGTGACACCTTGAAAACCGGCGTAGAAACCACTCGACCACGGAGGTCGTCTTGATTTTTCATTGAAAAAGTTCATTCCATTTTCGAATAACACGAAAAATATGAGTTCTAATTGATTCACATACAAAAATGCAGGCACGTTTTAGGGCTGTCCAGCTACTCCGATTTAGCACGAAGAAGGTTGTTAAAATAATGTTATAATTTCCAAGCATGTTTGAGCAAATTTAATAACATGAAACTAATAAAACAACTAGGTAACACTTTACTAAGTCACATTAAATCCTTCATAACTAAACTACAACGGTAACTTAACGCAATTAAGTGGAGATAAGTAGTAATAACGCATGATATTGTCTTAGTTAGATTATAATATCTGACGGTAACTATAAGTTCTATTTTATTTAAAACTATTAAAGAAAATATTTCTAACACAAAATGCGCAATCTTATTATTATTCTAGCAAGAGAGGGAAGTAATTAACAAAGACTTGTCAGCTTAAATAATAATTGTGTTCCGTGCTTTATTTACGAGCTTTTTATAAAAGAAATACGTCTTAAAAGTGTATTTTTTATCTATTTTTATGACCTAATATTTTTATTATCTTTCGGAAATTAACGTTTGGTGACTCAATTATTATTATTCTTCGTAGTAGGTACTTATCTCAATATTTACTTGTTTGGTTTGCTATCGAATTCTCGTACAGGAAAATAAACAATATTTTTCACTTAATTAGCAGTCAAAAATAAGTTACATACAAATAAATTTTGAAGTAGGCTGGAAACTTGTACGATACATCCGTACTCCAACTTTGCGGTAACTTTCATTGATATTGCCACTTGAGAAATATTTATCTACTTAAGTACAGCTCTATTTTGAACTCCACCTGTATTCCAAAGATGCGGTGCGGCAGTTTCGGGGATCCAAGATTCAATTCCTGGGTAAGTTAAAGTAAAACGGCCGAAAGGGATCTTTTCCCCTGGGCCTGCGCGTTTCTGGTGATATAACAGTTTTTACGTTCCCTTCCTGGTGAGTCCCGCATACAAATCCCTTGATCACCTGCGAGGGGGGTTGAGTAAATGCATTTTCTTCGGCATAAAAAAAGGTATCTGCCAAAGCATTATTTTTAATCTAAATGTGACCTTGTCGCAGAATTAATAATAGTACTGATGTACACACGACAGCACGTCAGGTTATACAGTTAAACTGCGAAAACAGCTTTTATTACGTAGGGCATAAAGGCGGTCTCAAGGTCAACATGTATAGTCTGAGGTGCCGTCGTGCGTACAGAATGGCCACTCCCACCCTCCCACCGATCGGCGGTACCGCACCCCGCCCCGCACTAGGTTAGTGAGTTAGCTGTATCATTATTGAGGGCCGTCGCCGTCCGACGACCGTCGCTCGGTTCGGTAGTTGCAAAGAGTACTTTTGTAATATGACAGTTCATACAGACAATATGACAATTACGGAAAAAAGGTAAGTAGCCCTGAACACTTCAACCACACATACGCAGTATGTACAGACATCATTCTGTTTATGTAATAAAAGTAGGAGATATACCTACGCAAAAATACGAGATTTTTTCATTATATAAAACATGTATATCTTAGTCCTTCAAAGCGTGCCCATTACCCTTATCATATAATAACCAAATTTACATTTACGTATTCTCTCACGCTATAAAGAAGATTTCAATAAACCCTGAACAAACAATAGGCACCCAAATAAGGATAAAGTTTCTTCATCAGAGTCGTATCGAGTTTACTTTATTCCGTTCCAATGGAAGCGATTGTTAACGACTTTTATCTGACAAACAATGGTTGTAACAACCATTTTATGTAATCGTCTCATCTACTATGTCACGGATGGGGAAATAGATTTGAGAGGGGCCGTTTAAAATGATTACAACATTTACGCGGGCCAAAGGAGCAGCCCATGAACCAAGAGCAATACTGACTTGTGTGTGTTATGCCTGTGGAGAGATACCTCAATGTGTGGAGATACCCTTATGCAAAGGGCCATCAAAATCTGCCCTCAGTTTGGAGAAAATCAGTGTTTTAGAATACACATTTATGTAGGTACCTAATTTTTTCATATGAGAGACGTTAATATAAATGAGGGGATATAATCGCGGGCCGGATTGAATCTTTACGCGGGCCGAATTTGGCCCGTGGGCTGCCATATTCCCATCCCTATCCTATGTGGTAAGAGAAGATTGTTCCTACCGTAACATTCTGAGTGTTGATAAAGGTATATTGAAGGGAGTTGAGAGTTGAGAGGGAATGAGGTTGAAACAAGTTATTACAAACTTTATTGTGACTTGAATTTGCACCCACGTAAATATTTTATTTCACCAGAAGTACCGTAGGGCTTGTTATAGTTCCCGGACAGCCATTTGTTGGTTTAATTAAAATGGAACAGATTAGAATGAAATTATCAATTGTCAAAATTCGTTGGAACAGAACCAGAGGGCCTATTACAAAAAAGCATCGCCAAAGTGTACGATGTTCGTCCTACTCCGTGATATTATTAACTCATGTATAAGGTTAAAAATCATGTAAATCGATCAACGAACATCGTCCGACAATCATGATTCTTTTTTGTAATAGCTCTGTGAGCCCATGGAAGTGGCTCTTATTGCAAATATAAGATTGCTAGCCTTCTTTCAATAAAATCTTTATTCAAAATAGTGAAATTAAGATTAATGTTCACCGGATTTGATAGAATCGATTCCTGTTTCCTAACAAATTCAAATTAATTCATTGTTCCCTCGTCCCGATGACAGAAACGCTCTTGGAGCCTCCCTTCGCAACCTTTGAAACGATAATTTGGGTTTATTTCGTTTAATCCCATAAAAAGCCACATAGTAAACAACTCTTCAAGAGTTTACAAGTTTAATTAAATTAAAAGAATGAATTAAGTAGGTAAGTAGATGTTGTATGTTCACTGTAGGGCAACGTTTGTACATGAATGTAAATACTGACTTCCTTAAAGTACACACGACAGCACGTCAGGTTACACACTTAAACTGCGAAACCAGCTTTTATTACGTAGGGCATAAAGGCGGTCTCAACGTCAACATGTATAGTCTGAGGTGCCGTCGTGTGTACATAACATTTTGCCTAGATAAAATTGCTTACGTGAAGCAATGCATAGAGTGTATTGGAGGAATTTGAGGAACTAAACTCTTATTTATCTTTCTTTGTTATTACCCTTGTGTTTCAAACTTGCGAGAGTAGCTTTAACCGTGGTCGTATTAATATTTTAATTATGAGAAATGCAAGTCTAACTTTGTACGTATGTGTTCCTTAATAGCTTGGATGTACTTAATATATTACTTACTATTAATTAACTCAAAAGAATAACTTGATAACTAAAATTAATAACTAAAATAACTAAAATTAATAAATAAAAAATAAATTTGATTTGCAACGTTTCTATGAAGAAACGACTAAATCTGTGAATAATCTATTCGTAGCGAAGAGGAAATATTCGATTGATATTTTAATTACTCGCATGATTCTCTTTGATCACGATTTCATCATTAATGGGGGTTGATAAAAGCAACACAGTTTGGACTTTGTAAACAACCATACTATAAAGACAAGCGTAAATACGGAACTGCCCCCCTACTCTCGACGGGAATTGACAAGATCGAGTTCACATCAGGATCAAATAAACGTCAAAAATCTGTTATTTTGGTACTCTGAAAACGGTTGTCATGGTTCCCATAGTACCGTTTTGACGTTTACTCGATTCCAAATCGATCTCGATATTCTCGATCGCGTCGGGAGTGGTTACTCCCAGCGCGATCGAGAATATACCAGTTCCCAAGAAACAGTGAAACTTTTGAATACTAACATGTTTGTACAATACTTACTAAATAATATACTAGAAAAAATTCGACTCGCACCAGATAATATTCTAGGACGGGAATCGAACCCGCGACCTTTGGAAGTCCAGTCCAATGCTCTGATCGCTGAGCTACCAAGTCACTCAAATTTAAAAATAGTAACATGTTCTTGCCAATTCATATAATTCAAAGAGACAAATGCTAAGTATCACTATTATGTTTCTATTTATAAAATATTTGCAAATGCTATTAGTGTTAAAACAAAGCAATTTCTATATTTTTTGCGATATTTTAATGTCATGTAAATTTATTGCTAGTTATTGCTTTCTTAAACATTTCTGAATTGATGGAAATGACCACCTGAGAGGTGCAGTGGTCAACATGTCTACCACGTCCCGGGTTCGATTCCCGGCCGGGCAGAAATTTAAATGATGAATTTTAATTTCTTTGACGGGTCTGGGTATTTCGTTTATGTTTAAAAAGAATATAGGTAGTATATCAGCTGTTGTCTAGCATCCATATTACAAGCTTTGCTTAGTTTGGGACTAGATGTGTGAGATTGTCAAAAAAAATTATCTAAATGGAAACGTTGAATTTTATAACCTAGTGTTAGTTACAAAGTAAACTGTACAATAAATATCCGTAGTCTATTTCAGAAGTGAAAACAAATAAATATTTTGCTTTCATTCTGCAGTGCATAAATTATGTTTACACAAGCAACTCAATTTATTAAGCGCTGAATTTTCAGTTGCAGTTTCTGTGATAGATTGGTTAACAAATTGATAAAGCAAACGACATGGCCATACGTCTCGACTCGAAGCACATGACGCCCGACGCCCCGCATCTCCGTAGTGTCTTTCAAATTATTTCTGATGTACTATTTGCACTTTTCACTTTAAAGCTTAATATTTCGCAAACGGTTACCTAAATCAAAAAGTGGTCTCCACAAACTTATATATTATATAAGAAAAAACCTTTCTAACGACAACCTACACTATGAGATATGTGAGAAAAAAAATCTCTATTTTACATCTTCCATAGGTATAAAAAAAAATCAAGATTTTTTCTACCACTTTTAGCGTAATTAATACACACGTTCATGCTAAATTACAGCTTTCTATACCACTATAAGCTTCTGAGCTAAGCCTCAGACGGGCGGACAGAATGGACATGGCGAAACTATATGGGTTCTTTGGTGAAACTATAAGGTTACCTTGTTGACTTGACTACGGAGCCATAAAATGACTGATGATGATGAAATCCATATTTACTTCAGGTCAATATCCTCGACGATCTGGCTGGGTAGCAGATCAAGCAGCTGGGTTATGTTGAGGTGAACCCATCGCTCCTTGTCCAGAATCTGCTGGGTGCAGTTGAAAAAGTTCTGGATGTCCAGCTCGGAGTCCATGGCCCCACTGTCACTTAGTTTCCTTCACAAATATCATTTTTGTTTCTATTTCACTTTTCACTGACTATTGAATGTTTTTTTTCACTTAAGAATTATATATTTTATCTCAGACAAAAACTATTTAAGAGTTTATTTAAGAAATGAATTACAAACTGAATTAGGTCCTTGTAATGATTAGCTGTGGTTAAATACATGTAATCTTGAAACTAATAATGGATGAGAATTACTAAAATAAGGTAACAAAATCAATAAAAAACATATCAAAGTTAGTAAATAAATCAACTTTTCAATTCCTTATATAACCCAGTTTAGAGTAAAACAACTGATCAAAGAAAGAATCAGAGAATATGATCTGGTGCGAGTCGTATTTTTTCTAGTATTGTATAAAAATAGCATTGAGAATTCTAGAATCTCAAACTTAATAAAATAATACTTGGCTCTCAAAATCTATAAAAGTCGAAAAGCTTGTTTGTTTATTTTTAACATCGACTCAATTAATGTGGATCAGTTCGCATTTTTGTGACAAAGGTTTTATTTATTACTAGCTGCCCGTCCCGGCTTCACGCGGGTGACGACATTTATTAGTTTAGTATAGTGCGATTTAAAAAGGTTGTTTTTTTACGTTTTTCCATACAATTTTTTTTAAAAAAATTTATAAACTAACCTTGTCCTGATAACAACAAATACAACGAAAAAAAATTATCTAATTAGGTGCAGTCGTTCTGAAGTTATGCTCTTACATACATTTCGGTGATTATTTTTTTATACAGATTTTGATGATAAGCTACGCGATACTCGAGCTTCGACAAGATAACGCACATAATCGGAACGCGAGTGTCTGTTTTCGTATTTATAAACCTGTCTTACTTCAACTCATGCATCAAAAGCGTTCCAATCGATCAAAAGAAACTGCCAACAATAAATTGAAAAAAACTTCGGATAAGTACCTATCATGTTCGATAGCTCTTAATACTCTTTTTCGATAAAAAAAAATATAATCTTACTCGAATCATGTTCTAACATCGATGTCGCTTTGATTTAAAGTAATTTGCAAAAAAATATATTGTTTAAAATATTCGACAATAAGCCTTCACTTTTGCGATTTACGCACGTACCTACTTAATAACATCTTGAAATTAAACACTTTCACTGATACTAATGCAATTTTATTAGGGGGCTGACATGAGCCAACTAGCGCTGCCAGTCGATTTTATTTTATTTATTCTAAATAAGCCCAATTTCTTAAAAAAGGAATCAGTCAAGGTATTGTGAATGACGTCTAATGTTTATTAAATAACGTTACAACATTACAAAATGCATGCAATCATTTTAAAACGGGTTTGGACCAACAGAGGCCACTTTAAAAAAAATATACCACTATATACCAACCATAAAGGTTTAGCGTTTATGGTTGGTATAAAACTGCATGCGACTTGTACTAGGCCCCACCCACGGTCTGGTTCTCCGCGTACTATGCTGATGCCGCTGCTGAAATTCGTAACAACCCTGATCGGAACTACCCTTGAACAACCCTGGTTAGAACTACCCTTGAACAAGCACAGAACCGAAAGATATGTTGTACTTTAACGAAGTTTTGGGTCGCTGAAACAACGTTGTAAATGTGTAAGTATGAAATAATAACTTTTTAATAGACCCCCATATTAAAGTAATGTTGGGACTGGTTATGAAATTTGAATATAATGTTCTTTAAACAGTGAAAAAACAAATCAATACCAAAATAAAGTAGAAATGGTGGATCTTACTTTTATTTCAATTGTACGATTTGACCTCCATACATTAATTGTTTTATGCCAAAGTAAGCGGAACCTCATTTACATATTGTTTTGGAAACCCTTTTAGTCAAATAATTAGTTGAATATTTAGGGTTTCTTCAATGGGAATAATTGAAAATCTGCCCCTGTTTTAATGTGAAAAATGTGATATTAATTGAATATAGGAATATAGGTTAGTAACAATTTGATCTGCGTTAATATTTTACGTTATTTAAATGTCCAATACTTATTTTTTATTCAGGAAGTCGTCAATATTATATCTGTCAGCGCCAATTTGGCGCCTTTAATTAAATAATTCTATCAACACTTTTGTTAGTAAAATTTAGCTTATCGCCCAAAATATCGAGACAGGCAAAATAGACTCTTGTGTTTAAGAGTCAAACTCATTAAGTCATTGATCTATGAAATGGGAACGTCGGTGATTTTGTACACTTCACAGCACCAAAGAATTAGTATAGTACTGACGTAACAGCACTAAACATAGTCGTGGGCTTGATCTTGAGACCAAATTATTTATGTGGTATTGATTTATAACCAAGGATTCGAACATGCTAGATCAACCCTGGAGTGGGGCATTCTCGGAGACGTGGAATAGATCGAGCACGTTCTACGAATTCGTTAACGTTCCTAAAGTTTCCTATGGGAATCTACATCGTTAGTTAAAGTCAGTGTTAATTTCATGTAGAATAATCATCACTAATTTGAATGAATTGATGATGAATTTGAATTAATGTCAGGGACATCGGGGACGGGGAATCAAAACAAACAAATTTTGCATAACTAGTTGGTACGCACGCACGTACACTGTCCTGCTCTTTGCACTGCCTGCACTGCCCTCGCATTCACACGAAGATAGACGAGCGAGCAAAGTGGTGGGGGGAGCAACCTGCTCAAAAAGAATAGACCGGCGGGCTATTAACTGTTCTGCCTTGGTTACTGTCAAGACAGTACTGTTCTGTCTCGGCGTGTGCGTTCAAAAAGTAGCAGAACTGTGCTGCCTCAAATTTCAGCTTTCTAGGTCCAATGGTTTAGGCTGGGCATTGATGTGTCAGTTGACCTCCATTTTTGTATAATAAATTGCTATTTATAAAAATGCCACAAATGGCGGACTTAATGATAAAAAGGCATTCACCTGTGAGGGTGTGATAGTGAAAATGTACAGGCAATAAAGCAGATATGAAAAATTATAATATTAAATAAAAGTTATACTTTTACGTCAGAAAAATATATAATAAGAGACACATAAAATTATACATTTGTGACTTAACATAACATAGATTAAATATATATTATAATATATATACATGTGCAATATAAATATTTAAATTGGTAATAGAAGAGGTCAGATTCTCAAAATAATGTTTTGAACCCGTCCCTTAAAAGTGAACTTGCTGGGGACTTTCCGTATGTGCGTGGGTAGGGCGTTACCTCTATTAAATTATATTATAATATTTTTTTTTCATTCCACGACATAAAAAAAAAAACGATTCTTGTAATGATTCAATTATAATACAACGCTATTTGATCAAAGATCTTTATGGAACGGTTATTATATTTTCGCGTTGTTCGTTTATCTGTAAAAGGTTTTTTATTTCAAACGGTTTTTACGTCTTTGAGGAATAAACTCCTCAGTAATTTTAGGCGCTTTATAAGTTTTTCACGCGTATTCCATAACTCAACAAAGGTATCATAAAATCTCAGCAAATTCTTTTTACCGACCGTTTGTTGTGTATTACATTCACCTAATAAACTTGTCTACTTATTTTAACTGACTTAGTCCCTTTAGTTGCAGTTATTAGCATCACCCGTTGCGTATATCACCTATAATTTTTAACCGACTTCATAAAAAGAAGACTGTCAAGTCGACGGTATTTTTTTAAGTATTTCTTTGTGTATATGGTTTACCATAACTTTGCCAGTTGTTAACCGATTTTAATAACTCTTTTTTTATCTGAAAGTAAAAAAAAGGGGGCCACTCCTCAACTATATGTTGAGGTGTGGCCAAAATACTATGATTTTAGATGAACAACCTTGACGACTGCTTTGTTTTTTATGAACTGATTTATATGGTTATTGTTGTTATAAAAGAGGCATACCTTAAGTGTAGTCATTTAATTTCATTGACATTGGATCTTGGACTTCAAAGATACCCAAGGGATCTCCTCAAAGTCAAATAGGATATGTATAGTGATTGAGATATTGGTAGGTTTATGACAATCCAAAACAAACCGAGCTATGGTCTGCAACGTTCTGGGACTACACAAGCACAACGGAACTCCTTAAAAACAAACAGCGTGAATTTGGAAATTAAGATAAAGGTATTTACAATGGAACAGTAAATATTTTAAGTTAAATATTATTTATACGCTTACATAACACAAAAAGTTGAAATTAAAAAAGGTTTTAGAAAAAAAAAATCCTGAAAATAAAACAGCTTCAAAAGTAAAGAACTATTTTTTTTTGAACCTGCAAATAAAAACAAAATCTAAAATAGCTCTAAAAAGCAAGAAATAATATTAATGCGTATCCAATGATTTGATTATTATTTCTTGCTTTTTAGAGCTATTTTTGTTTTTGTTTTTATTTGCAGGTTTTTGAAGGAGGTTTTTTATAGTACTTAATCTGTTACTAAGGGTCTGTTTCATTATCAAAAAGTAAGTTCTGAGTACTTGACAGATGATTTGACATATTTTTCATGTTACAACTGTCAAATCATCTGTCAAATAAAATAAGCTACTCAGAACTAACTGACGTTTAACAGAAACAAGACCTAAAACTAATAAAGTTAAGTTTGAAGTAAGTCATTTGGAATCCAACTTCCATCAGGATTAGATCATAAAGATGCAACTGATGACGAACAATAATAAAAGTTTCGTTTACCTTGAACTTAATATTATGAAAATAGTTTTATTTTATGCCTTCAAAATAAATAAATCATTTTTATTTTTTAATATTTTAATACAGATTTTAAAAGTTACCACAATTTCTCAATCTCAAACTTTACTTTTATTACTTATTCAAAACTATTTGGCAACTTTTCACAAACACCAATAAATTATTATAGTCTATTCACGGAAACGAGTTAGTATAGCGCCTTCTTTATCACACATTTTCATACAAATGACAAAGACAAAATAAAACTTTTTTAGGGTCAGCGGGTATACCTTAGAGAAGTAAACGCGTTCATACTGCGCTTCTTAACTGTGCGCGTAAATTTCTGCTCGAGTTTTATTTTAAATGCGCGATTTATATATTATTGTGTGATTATTTTAGTGATTAATTAATAATGAGTGGAAAAAGGGGCAAACATTTTTAAATTCATTTTTATTAAAAAATTTATTTAGTATTTTTTGCTTACGCTACTCGACTGTTTAACTGTCATTTTCAATTTACTTTGACAAGGTCCCATCCCATTTTAATCGCGCGCGGATTATATACGATTATATTGCCTAGCCAAAACAAAATGCAACAATTAGATATCCAGAGTCCTTACACGATGACCTAAGGTCACGTCTAAATAACCCACGCATCAGTTTTCATTAATTTATTAGAGAAAAGCAAAAGGACGAAGTCACTTTTCGCTGAAATGAAACCCAATATTTTATTTCGCCATAGCCTTAAATAATTTATTGGTGTTGAAATAGGATACTTCGGGGTATATTTCTATTGTCTACAACAACTAACAGACGTGCATAGGGTTTCTTATTATTATTTTTTGTTCTAACCGTATTATTTTTGTAGGTTTGTTTGAAAACAGTTTTTATTACACAACTGCCCAAAACAGGTGAGTGTAATGTGTTCAGTGTTCATGCATGTTTGTATGTTTGTGAGTTTATTTATTTAACCTTTATTTATTTCTTCTAAATGCCTGAACTGGATTCTAACGAGACTTTATACTTAAGATGTCCTTAGAATCCTTAACCCTAAAGTAGTCGTATTTATGGAAGTTTTATGTTTAGTCTTAGAAAATGCTTTGTGAAATCTTTGGCAAAATTTATTGAATTTTAACAACATATTTATATTAACCTACATTAAAAAGTTGAAATTAAACGTTATCGTCACCTACGACATGTATTTTAGCAAAACAGTAAAGTAATGGTACAAATAATGTTTGTTGCACAGAAATTTAGCGCATCTATTGGTCCTTCTATTTTTATTGGACGGACGACATACTGCGCAGATACGTTTTCTACTAGGGGTATTATCTTCTGGGGGTATATTTTGATGTTGCGATGGCACAAATTAGGCGGTTTGGTTTCTCAGCTGTTTCTGCAAAGTGTTTACGTTGGATCTTCAAATTAAATGTAGTCGAATTATTGCAATTTATTTCAAAACATTCATAACAAAACAAAAATAAGAAAATGCACATTACCTAATGAAAACAATCTTTATAAACAATTGTTGGAAATGGCAATACGCCACAGACAACGACGCGCTGCGCCTCAGTTGCTCGTCAGATCTATTAATCTGTGGTTCGTCTCGTCAGTCTGTGTCATAGAGTAAGGTAGTTTGTGGTAATTACCTTCGCGCTCTCTTCTCTCTGGTTTGGCCTTTGCAGAGCTCGTTGTGTTTTGATTTTGTAAATTCGTTTTGGGTTGGAAATAAGTCAAAAATGGATGTTTGTTTCCTTTTAAATAGCAACCTTTTACTTGATTAATTGTTAAGACAATATATTATTCATTACGATATTTACATCAAAACAATATTACTTATATGCAATGAAATAATGTTTTACGTACACACGACGGCACCTCAGACTATACATGTTGACTTTGAGACCGCCTTTATGCCCTACGTAATAAAAGCTGTTTTCGCAGTTTAACTGTATAACCTGCTGTCGTGCGTACAATCGAAACCAGAGACACGAATTTAACTTACCTGAATAGTCGCGCAATGAGCAATTTGCCGTCAAACGCGAGATACAACAACAGCCGTTGTCTCCTGCGGTTCCCCTGCATTAAATTTCTTTTAATTTCTAAGACGAGGTGGTACGGGGGTGCATCTACTAGGATGCTTGACCATGACAAATGGATCGTGTCTAAAATAACAGGAGTTCTATTTGGCGTGCGGAAATATGCTCATAGCGCGAGCACTCTAAGCCGAATTTGCATTACGAAATTAGTTATTAGATTTTTCGCATTCACAATGCTATTTTTATATTAAGATAAATAATATTAGAAAAAATACTAGAAAAAATCGACTCACCCGTAGCACCTGAGGTCTCTCGCGTCTGAGGTGCTACGGGTGAGTCGATTTTTTCTAATATTATTTATTACAAAATTAGTGTCATGCATAATGAAACTATAAGTATCACCAATGAAATGCTAACAAGTTTTTGTAGGCTTTCTCTTATCTTTGCTTTTTATCAACGAAATATAGGTACATATTTTTCGATTCGAGAAAATTGTCGAATTTAAATGAAATATTAATAAAATGTTTTTGTAAAGGCTGGCAAAGCGCCAGAAACGACATTTTTGTAAAATTTACTAGGTATCGTGTTGATTTGAGGTTCTACTATTTTGGAGACAGAGCTATTATTTTGTCGTTTGATATTATTTGCAGGTATTTTTTTTCTGCGTGTCGTAACAAACGTGGCGTGCAACGTCATTTACTCACTTGTAGAAATATATTTTGTCTTCTCTTAAAATTATAAGTGACTCAGAAGGATCATTCGGCAGCGGTAATAAGGAAGTCCCGAATTAGATAACAATACTGTAATTGAACAAAGTAAGGGGCTATCGTATATCCGCGCCATATTACTGCTAAATCTCTCAATGGAATACTGCCCTATTTTCCTGGAACAAAACAACATCGTTTTTCTTGGTTAAAAGTCAATGCGCTACGGTATTAATTTATTTTTATTCTATATAGGGAATTTTTAGGTATTATCGAGAAATGTTTGTGTAAATACTGTCTAGGGACCAACTATGAAATCGCGAAAGAAATCAGTTGTTTCATACATTTTGATATTTTCGTTATTGATTATTTTTGTATCAAACAGCAGTTTTTTTTCGCGATATCTGAGTTAGTTTCATAGTAAAAATTGATCAGTTTAATGGTCCCTATCTACCATATTTGACATTACGGGTTTTGTTGTAACACACATGTAAATAAAAATGAACAAAATCGATGAGCTCGCTAGTGTTTCGATAGCTCAATATTGGAAGAACATTATGGGACTTAAATTCCTAAAGCCGAGGGTTCGAATCTCACGACAAATGTTTTTTTTTTAAATTTTACTTATGCTATTATTTGAAAAAGGTATTATTACGCAAATTGTTGTTTATTCCTTTTTTATTTACAAAAAACGGACGGCTTTACGGAACCCTAAATGTGCGAAGTCCGACACGTACTTGGCCGGGTTTTTATTGAATTAAGATTCATCATCTCTGTATATAAAATATTTTTAACTGTATGTGAACTTTGTGTAGGGTATGCATGTACGCCTATACAAAAATACGAGTACATATCATTAAAAACATGGACATATTCGTCTTACAGAGCGTGCTAAATAACCTTTATTATATAACCAATTTTACATTTACGTACTCATTGACGCGGCTATGAAGATGCAATGATTTCAATCAAACCCTAAACAAACACCCAATAATAAATAATATGTTAATATCGAGTTTACTTTATACCGTCAAAATAGAAGCGATTGTTAACGGCTTTTATCTGCCAACTAATGGTTATATCAAATTATAGTCTTATCTCCTTTGTGGTTAGAGAAGATTGTTCCCATAATCGTAACATTTACAGGTTTGACAAATCTCGTATATTGAAGGGAGATTGAGTTTCCGTAAGATGGTAAATGAGATAGGAAACAAGTGATTACAAACTTGCTTTTGTGATTTGAATTTGCACCTACATTATTTCACCAGATAAGTTCCGTAGTCACTTCTGAGGTCTATCATTTTTTTTATTCGGTTTACTCTTCTTTTTGCACTGATTTAATATTTTTAAAACCATTTATGAAGTGCCACTGATAAGTATGACGTAGGGCTTTTTATATAGGTTACTGGATAGCAATTTGCTGGTTTAATTAATATGGAACAGAATTCAATGAAATTATTTGTCGAAATTAATTGAAACTTGCCCTTAGCCTATGGAAATGGCTCTCAGTGCTAATATTGACAGATTGCTAGCCTTCTTCTTTCAATCATTTTTTTTAACAATACATATCCAATTTAGTGAAATTAAGATTACGGTTCACCGGATTTGATAGAATCGATTCCTTTTTCCTAAGAAATTCAAATTAATTCATTGTTCCCTCGTCCAGATGACAGGAGCGCTCTTGGAGCCTCCCTTCGCAACCTTTGAAACGATAATGTTTGGGTTGTTCCGGGTGAGTCCATAAAAAAGCCACAAAGTAAACAACTTCCCAATGTTTCACAAGCTTAGTGGGATTAAAAGAATACTAATTAGGTACGTAAACAATGCATATTGGATAAGGGGAATATGAGAACTAACCTTTTATTTTTATTTTCCTCCTTGTCGTTCAAACTATTACCAGAATAGTTGTGGCCATGTGAAACTTCAATCAATCTTTTGAAGCATTGCAATGCCACTGTTATTACCTTATTATTTTATGGTTGATAATTCATGTCGTCGTATTCAAATATACTCCATTAGACGTGAAAATAAATTACAGTATAGTGTGTTTATTCTTACTTGTCCTGTTAACTTTTGACGGTTGCCATATGTCTTTTAATATTTAAAAATATGTATAAAAATATGTTGTCTTGTCTTATTAAATCAAATTGTCACAAATAAATACATCTAGGTTCTTGTTAGTGTTTTATTATTTAGAGCCGCGAGATAACCGGGCATATTGTAAAGGGATGATTTGTGCGCTAATGCACTTGGTTTTCGAAACGTATGCTTTAAAAATCGGTTGTAAGTGAACTTATGTCTATCCCATACATTTTTCGATAGCGAAATTCTTTTTTTTATGTGACTTTGGTTAGAAAAATGTAGAGAGGATTTTGCATGAAGCTCTATTTATTTATTTATTTTGTGAAGTAGAAGTCACTCAATCTCTGCTTTGTCATGTTCCCGAACCACCACAGTCATAAAAATGTTGCTGATAATAATTTTTCATAATACTGTAGTTCTGTACTGCAAAACACCCTGACTTCCGAACTCATTCGACTTCATAATTTAATTCGATACTCGCCAATTTACGAATCTCATCCACTTAATCTAGAAGATGACACTTCCACTGAACTGACAGCGATGATATTCGACAATTTAAGGTGATTTGATCACAGCATTAGAATATTACAAACTGTGTTTTTAGACTTATAAGAATAACTTGAACATATACACGCTGCTTTTTTAATTCTAGTTAAGCTCTAAAGTTAATTAAAATAATTCAACATGGTTAATAAATTTAACTTAATTGCAAACAAAATAGGTAGTTTTGTATACCTAAGTTTATAGCGCATTAATTAGTTAGTTTGGGTTTAGAAATAATTAACTAGAATCTAGAATAAACTAGAAGAAGAAGGCAGCTGTACAAATACAAATGAACACAATGCTTATTTTTTTCTAAATTGAATTTGTGATTAAAATTAAACCAATTTCTAATCAAATACGTACCTACTTAATCCATCGAAATGTTTTTATTTAGTAGTATGAGTACGCTACAAATACTAGTATAGTATTTTATTATCTGGCTTCTTAGATATTTTCTTAGATTTTCGAGAGCGAGCAATTTCCACAAGTCAGCAGCTATACATTTTGTAGTTACGACCATTCAACGGTTTGTAAATTTATGGCGGAAACGTGATAGATATTTGCTTTGGGAGACAACGCTACGTTGAATGGAATGGCAATAAATTGTATCCACATAACTGAGATACGTCGACATTTCCTTCAAAAATTTCTTAATGCCGTATCTGTTTCTAGTATCGGCGAATATTACCGTCTCGATTCATTGAACCTGCCTCCGTACCTAACACACAGCGAACAACACCAATCGATTTGAAAAAAATGCGATAAGCTTCCATTATAGATATCAAAGTCATGTTTGTCTCTTATTGACTGAATTAGAATTTTTAGAAACATTTCGCTGTTCAACCAAAATCAATACCACAGAATACATATCAATACATTGATAACCCTTTTCAGCCCATTTACATTTGCTTGACGCATTATTGAATTTATTTAGGATCCACTTAGCAAAAAAAATAAACCGTTCATTCAGGCTGTGACGGCACCTTTGAAAAAAAATTACTTACATAATGTACCAAAGTACTACTATTTATTTGTAAACTATTAAGGTTTTTTTTAAAATTTTTGAGATTTAAGCATTCACAATGCTATTTTATACAATACTAAATAATATACTAGAAAAAATAGGACTCGCACCAGATCATGTTCGATCCCCGTCCGAGAACATGATCTGGTGCGAGTCCTATTTTTTCTAGTATATTATTTAGTATTGTATAACTATTAAGGTGTTATCAACTTTGTAAAATAAAGTATGTTTTTCTGAACGAGTTTTAAAATAGGTGACTTATTTATCTATATATATAAAAGGGAAAATCACTCACTCACTCACTCACTCACTTACTGATCACGAAATCTCAGAAACTACAAGTGCTAGGAGTCTCAAACTTTGCATGGGGGCTCCTTTTAGGGCGTAGGTGCTCACTAAGACGGGATTTTGCGAAATTCAACCCCTAAAGGGGTGAAACAGGGTGGCAAAGTTTGTATGGGAGGACGCGATTCCTTGGCCCGATTGACTTGAAATTTGGCATAGACATTCTTTCACAAAATTAATTGAACACGTGTTTCGTATTTTTTTAATATTTATCACCTAACAGGATTAAAAAGTGATATAAAGCTAATTTTGCTGTGATTGACTTCGACGTCGGAATTGAAACTTTTTTGTGCATTTGATTGATTAATTAAGAAAAATAAATATCATTTGTCATCTCAACGTAGTATTACATTCTCTTTGGTCATTTCCCCTGAGAGTAGGTAGAATGCATTTCATTGAATAGTACCTATGGCGTTATGTTGGCAGTGCTGACATTCTTTTTTTCTTTCTTGCGTTGTAATAAGGTACAAAATTATTCCATCTAATTATCAGTTTAATTTTAAAAGAATACAATATTCGGTCAAGTCGCCTATACTATGACAATTAATAAAGCACAGGGACAAAGTTTAAGAGCGGCTGGTGTAGATCTGCAGTGATTGTTTCTCCCGTGGCCAGCTCTAATGTCGCCTGCTCGAGAGTCAGCTCGCCGAATAGCCTTAAAATTTGCCACCGGATAACATGACAAGAAATGTGGTAGGTATAGAACATGTTACAAATATACCCCTAATGCCGAATATGGTATATCGGGACCATCAAACTGAACAACTTTTACTATTGGGACCAACTCTCAAATCGCGAAAAAATAATCAGCAAAAATTCAAATCGAAAATATCAAAACGTATGAAACACATTTTGATATTTTCGATTTGAATTTTTGTATGAAACAGCTGATTTTTTTTATAGAGAAGTGTTGGATGATCGAGATTGAGAATCCTGTTAACGCACAACATATTTTTATTTAGAACTAGCTGCACCCGGCATGCGTATATTGCAAGACTTTCTCGGTCGTAAGCAGAACAACTCGCCAAAGTTTCATCATAATCGGATCAATGGTTTAGGAGTCCCGCCGTCTGTACACTTAGATCTTTTAAACTATACATAAAAAACCGCATCAAAATCGGTCCATAAGTTTGGGAGCTAGGTTGCCTCAGACAGACAGACACACACAAGTCAAACTTATAACACCCCTTGCGTATGTTGTGTACGTCGTATATACATATAGTGGTGGCCACATAATTAAGGACACAAGTCGATTTTCATACAAACGAGGTAATTTTGAAGTCTTGGTTTTCCGCTAGGGATTGAACTAGCTGTGATCTGATGATGGCCATCCAGGGAGTGAATGGAGAAGATTCAGATAGCAATACACACCCAACTGATCTGGTCACAGGGCCGGATTTAGAGATGTGGAGGCTCCGGGACAGCAGGGGAGTGGAGGCCCCTAATTATTTTTCAAATAGGTTATATAATATTTTTCTTGCAAAGTGTTTCAAATGACACACACCGCTAGTAATAAATAATGTTAAAATCAAAATCGTAATATTAGGTAGGTACTCTTTCGTTGTGTAAGATTCTTTTTTTATAAATACTATTTATGTGGAGGCCTCTCTGTTGTGGAGGCCCCGGGCAGTTGCCCCGCTTGCCCTCCCTTAGATCCGGCCCTGTCTGGTCAGCATTCTAAGAGATGTAAGCATAAGAATTTACAGTTGCAAGTTTTCATACATTTCTATACTATATTCGCGGTTTTTTAAACATACCCTTACATCTCTTAAAATGCTGGTCAGATCACTTGGGTGTGTATAGAAATCTGGATCTCCTCCATTCACTCCCTGGATGGCCATCACCAGATCACCGCTCGGTCAATCCCTGGCGGAGAAGCAATGCTTAAAAGTTACTTCGTTTGTATGAAAATCGACTGGCGTCCTTAGTTTTGTGGCCACTACTATACCTATATAGACAGTCTAATAACTTCACACTCACCACATTAGTAACTACATTGTACCCGTGCGAAGCCGGGGCGGGCCACTAGTATATTATATAGCTCTAAGGAACCACAAGATACTTCCACGCGTTTTAAGTAAAGGTCCATGACAGACAGACGGACAACGAAGAGATACAAAAATATATTTTTCCTTTTTATTAAGGTACGGAACCCTACATCTGAACCTTAGGTTCAGATTATTTTAAGAAAACAAATATTTTTAATGTCTATACAACAACAACGAATATCGCGAAAAAAATATCAGCTGTTTCATACATTTTGATACTTTTGATTTAAATTTTTGTATGAAACCTTATTTTTTGCGATTTCAGAGTTGGTCCCATAGTAAAAGTTGATCAGTTTGATGGTCCCTATATACCATATTCGGCATTAGGGGTATTTTTGTAACAATGTTGTATAAGATCAGTTACTTTTGAACTGTTTTAATTTTATTTACCAAACACCCAGCTTACATAATTCTTTTACTGAACAACATCGTCTGTTCGAAGTCATCGAAGTCATCAATGTGTCTGTTTTTTTAAGAAGTGTACAAACACAATACATCACTTCCGTCACCAGTATTTACACAAGTCATGTAGTTAAATGTAGGGAAACTCGTGTGACATGAGTCTAGTGCCAACATTATAATGATACCCTGTCACAGAGGATATAGTATACTTTAGTTAAAATGGATGATACGGATTATTTAACTACATGGTTTGTTTTGTTGTCAACCTTTATCGAAGACTACAGTAAGGGCCATGATGTATGTCCTATGTCCATTTCTATACCCCGGACAACATATATACAAAATTTCATGATTACCGGTTGAGTTTTCAGGACGTGAAAGCTTAACCAACAAACAGACACAATTTTATATAATTATAATAACAGTAAGCATATTATTAGTTTAGTAAGGTATTAAGGGTTCTGTCAAAATCTTGACATTTTCTGAGCAAAAACAACACAAGCCATGTGCCGGGAAATTATGGTACCGGAAACAGGTAGCATGGATTTTTTTTGTATTAACTATCTAGCGACGGTCAGCTATTTTTGTATCCCTCGGGAACAGAACTTTTTCCGGAATGAGAGGTACCTTAAGTCCTTCTCAGTACCCCTGACAACGTGTATGGCGCAACAAACAAATAAATAAACATACTTACTTCCGTCTTTATAGTTACTCAATCTTGGATTGTTAATTTTTCCCCAGATTAAATCAAACCCTGCCTGACTACGGTCATATTCTGATGTATTTGTTGTCAGTGAGTAGGGTTTACAATAGGATCAAGTATGAAAACGCGTTGAGTGACATTTCCCGAGGTTCGAAATGTCAAAAATAACATCCGGAATGTAAACAAACCTTTTGTTGAGCTTTCAAAACCGACATTTAGGGGGGTCTTAAAGGGCAAGATTTTATGTTGTGTACTGTTTAAAAATTATGTTTCTTATTTTAAATCATAAAATTATCTTAAAATCATTACAAAAGTTAACTTTTAAGAGCAAATCTGCAGCAAGAGCAAAATTATGTGTAAAATTTCGTAGCCATGCGAGCGAGTACTCATAGCTACAAAAATGTATATTTTCTTAAAACATTAACTATAGAATTCTATTATATAATTTTGAATTTGATCATTTATACGAATATTAGTAATCATTATCGTCCCAACACATTTGTCGGGTCGGGACGACGTCATTACGTAAAATATTACTAAATCCCATTTATTGGGATCCAAAGGATCAAATTAATCCCTTTGTTAATCTTTAAATTGAGGAAACCCATAGTGCTGTCAGATTATACATTGCCATTACTGGAAAAAGGTTGGTATATCATTATAATCTATTTCGCAGCCCATGTAAATTAGTTTTACACAATATGTTTATAATGAGAAGTACTTATTTAAACTATTGGAAGTCTATAGGTGTATCTTGACACAGTCGCTATCCCGTTCCTCTTGCGCTTTCAACAGAGGCATGCCTCATTGCATTCAAAAGCATACCACACCTTATTCGCTAAATGGCAGCTTCTCAAAACGCCAAATACCTGCCCTATCTTCCTAAAAAAATGTCAAATTATTATGGCAGAAAATTGAAAACGAAAGCGCATTGGAAGAAATATTGATGCGTCTGACGCAACTTTCAATTTAAGTTGAAGCGACTCGATGAAGACCGGTGTGTCAGGAGGAGCGAAATATAAAGTATTTTTATGAAGCATTCAAAAATTACTTTAGAATCGCAAAAAGTAAGTAATTTTGTTTTAACAATTTACGTGAAAAATTTGATAACATCATAACGGGATTGATTTTATTACCAATGTTTCTCCGAAGAAACGACAAAATCAATGAATAATCTATTTGTGAAGAGGAACTTTTCGATTGTTAAGTTACGTAATTACTCGCACGATTCTCTTTGATAACGATTTCGTAATTAATTGGAGTTGTTAAAGGTAACAACACAATTTGAAAATATATTATGGAGTTTGTAAAAAATTAAACTACAATTAGGATAAGCTTAAATACAGAACAAAGTACCTTTAAGAAACCAGCGAACTAAATTCTATTGCACCACTAAAAAATAGCACCACGTAAAATGACAACCAATAAAAGCGGGGCTAAAAATTATGCATTTAGTTATGCAGCACAAAGCAACTAAACACTAGTTGCATAATAGCAACATTAGCAACCATAATCTGTATACTCATCGATATTTTCTAACACTTAAACAAAAAATATTTAATACTTATGATATTTCTTTGCATCTTTTTACTGCCCTCTTTGCCTCTTTTACACCATTTGACTACACAGGACAACATTTTTATTAAACTCTCTTTTCTTTAAAATACAAACAGCAATTATTGTAAATAACGCTAACGTCTGTCGCCGGGCGCGTGGCAGGCGCTGCTAAATGCTTTGCGGGTTGTCATTTTGGGTTATTCCCTAAAAATCCCATTCCCGAGGATCCTGTCCCGGAGGATCCCGAATTATTAAGTTCATGAAGATAAAAACAAATCGGGATCCTCCGGGACAGGATCCTCAGGGAATGGGATTCTCAGGGAAATACCCGTCATTTTTTGGCCCCGTTGTGCTATTTTTTAAGCAATTATATTTGTTTGCAATCACACTTCCATAGATTTTAGTTCGCTTAAACGTTTAAACCCTTTCCTTAAAACTATTATCGTATAATGCACAAAAAAAAAATACCGTAGTCCATTTCAGAGGTGAAAACAGATAAACAGATATTTTGCATTCATACGCACTGCGTCAATCATTATGTTTGTACCCAAATAACTGTTACACTGAATCGTGTCACACTGTGACTGGTTAAGAAAAAAATTCTCAACGAGTCAGGTGTGACTCGTTGTGATTTTTTTTCTTCTGCCTGAATCTTTATTCTCATTTAGTAACACTGGTTCTTGTATAGTGTGACACGTTCGGAAAAAAAACCTAATTGGTTAACAGTGTGACTTGATGCGAATTTTTAATCTCATCTAGTAACACTTGTTAGTAAATGGTGAAGATTTTGTTTCTCAACCAGTCACAGAGTTACACGATTCAGTGTGACTCGTTGCGAATAAAAGGAAAATAATCTATTTAAGAGCTCAACACAGGATGCGTTCCGGTCATCCGATCCGCAGAACGCTGCGATCTATGTGATGTATGGAGTTCTCTTATATCTTCCAAACTGGTTGCTTTCCGGTCCCATATATTGCGTAGATCGCAGAGATCTGCGATCGGATCGGAAGCGCGGAACGCACTCTGTGTGTTTGAGCTCTATAAGCGAAAAACAAAAGAATAAATATGTTTTTGAGTTCCAATGAATGAGAATCCAATGAGATACATTGGATTCTCATTCATTGGAACTCATTGGATACTCACCACAGAAAAAAAATATCAGTAGATCATTACCGTGATATTGATTGGCTACTTCAGTTCAGTTCACGTAGTATTTGCAGTCGTTAACACGTGGTTTGTTATGTTATGGCTTATTCTCTTAACTCCTTATCCACCCATAGGACCCTATGCCCCAATAGTGAACACATTTGAAATTACTGATGGTGATGAAATACTCACTTCAAGTCAATATCCTCGACGATCTGGCTGGGTAGCAGATCAAGCAGCTGGGTTATGTTGAGATGCACCCATCGCTCCTTGTCCAGAATCTGCTGGGTGCAGTTGAAAAAGTTCTGGATGTCCAGTTCGGAGTCCATGGCCCCACTGTCACTTAGGTTCTTTCAAAAAGATCATTTTTGTTTCTATTTCACTTTCCACTGACACTGTTGATTTATTACTTTTCGAATTTAATTATTTCCACTAATTAATTATCGTGCTCACGCAAAATCCACAAGAGTCGAAAAGTTTGTTTAGTTATTTACCTGACTACGGAAAATAGGAGGGTTATGATTTTTACCGGTAGGTATGCATGATATTGATATGTATGTGCGAGGGCAGAATGATAAGTTTCCGAAACGACTAAGAAAACCTTAACAACCTATTAATAATAAATTTGTTTTTCAACATAATTTCCTTATACCTCGATGCATTTAGTCCAGCGCTTCTCTAATGCCGTTACAACATTTGAAAAAATGTTTTTTCTAACCCCTCGAAATATTTGATTCGAACCGCAATTCGTGGAGTTTAGCGACTCGGAGTGTTGTCATGGAGGACCAACATTTTTCACGACAGAGAAAGTTTTAGGTCCTCTCGTGGAAATTCCATCAGTTCAATTAAATTCAAATTTGGCGTTCTATGTTCGAAAATGTCAGAATATAATGTGATTATTTTTTGCATATCTTTTTTAAATGCCCTATATACCTCAAAATGGCCACTTTAGGCACTTTTGCCTAATACTACCACAACGAACTTTATTGTTTGTAAATAAACTATAAAACCTTAGCTTCAATCTATACATGTGAATTTTCGATACATTATGTACTTAGCAAGCAATTAATTAGATAAGGCGCCACTTGAGGGCTATAGTTAGTAGTATTATATATTCTGTGCTATAGTAGCCTTAAGTTTGTTATTTCGGAAACTTATCAATCCGCCCTCGTATATAGGTATTATGTATGTATGTAAAGTTTTCGTGCAACCGCTGGCGCTATCACGTTAATCAATAGCGATTGTGAATGATGTGCAACAATTATAATAAAATTCTCCTAATGAAAATCTTGGAGGTTAAGCAACTTTCGCAAGAGTCGGTCATGGGATGGGTGACCAAAAATTTATTATCTCGAGCTCCTCCGTGATTCGGAAGGCACTATAAACCGTTGGTACCGGCTGCATTTGCATTTTGGGCCCGCGTGTTGAGTCATGGCCCATCCTTCTTATCCACCCATAAGGAAGGCATGTGGGGACATTAGAAATAGCTGATGGTCATGGTCAACCATGTAACTGGGCAAGCATGCTACACCTTAAACCACATCCTGTTTACCAAGCAAGATGGTGGTCAAAAGCCTGACCAGTAACTAAACAAAATAAAAACTGCGCAATGCACACACGTTTACGTAAACTCACAGAATACATAATACTCGTAGTATAGATAAAGTGTTAATACTGCTACAGCTATTTGAATGTTATGGACTAGTAAATAAAGTTCAAATAAAGTTAATGCTCCCAATTTTAATGAACACAATCACGCGGTCGGAAGGAGTTTAACATGCCTGAATGCTTGAAACTAGCGATTGAACGGAATCTTGTACTTTAGCGTTGTAATTTTGGGTCGCTCTGAGACAGCGAACTACAGTAGGAAATAGAAACTTTAGGAGCGACTGAGTTAGTTCAAAAAGTTTGTAGACCGATTCTCAAAACAGAATTAATGTGGCTCCACGACTTTTTAATAAAATTAACGCTAAACTACATTTTAATGGTTTATCGAAATTCAAGTGTAAAAATTCTGTCTATTTAAGAAACTTCAGCAGAAACTGAACAACTGGTAATGCCCCAAGTATCTTTATACATGATTTATCTCTCACACACACCCACATATAAACACACTAACACATACATACGTATAATCACACACACACACACTCACACACACATCTAAATACCATTAATGTCATTGTAGTTTGTAATGTAGTAACACTAGTAACAAAAATTCTTACTTTTGTCTCTCTCCAATTACTTATTATGTTATCCCTTTTGTTAAATAGTCTGGATGTCCATCATACATCATTTTATTGCCTTATTCATTTTATTTCCCTAGTAAGGACAAGAGCACAACCAATCTTAAATTAAAATTTTGGATTGAATTTAATGCCTTTTATTTCATGAAAAGTTTACAAGTCAGGATCTTAGGGCTTTAACTTTAAACCATTAGTGCCTTTAACTTGTAAGTTTTTTGTAAACTTTCATGAAATAAAATGTATTAAATGTATAATGATTGTAGACTATTTATTTTCGTTATGGCATGATTAACTATGAAAATGTTTATTATTGAATCATCTAGCCTCCATGTTCTTTGACTGACTAGCCTGTCTACCATTTTTATAATCTACTTTCATCATAATTGTTTTGTTAATTTAGTTAGTATGCTAATTTAGAGCAACTACAATTATCAATATACGGTTAGATTCCAAATATACACTAGTAAATTTGTAAATTTCGATCATCTTGAATTGCTTATTGATTATGGGATGAAAAAAATTCTATAAATTTACTTCGTATTGGCACTTTGGTTTGGATCATACTGCTCGAGTTTTATCTAATAACCCGCAATCTAATTTATTTGAATTCAGTCGAGTACTTAAGTCAAAAGCAAAATGCTCAAGCAACATGTCCAAGCGACTTTTTTACTTTTTTTTTTTTTTTTTTTTTTCGCTCTCAACCAGAAGGGTTCGGAGCACCCTCCCCTTTGCGCGGGGGAAGGAGGCGGAAATCCTCATTGGACTTCCCATAGCCGGCTATGGGGGCATGTCAGACTCCTACTGACTAAAACCGCCTTGAGTTTGGTTGCGTGCCCGGAGAGGCAACGAACCTTCGTCGCGAACAAAGCGACCGCCCTCCCTCAGGGGAGAGGACGGCGCAGACGTCACATTTCACCTAGGCGATTGTGCGTCGAGAAAAACGACCGATTCACCCAGAGGGGGCGTCGATCGAGCTGTTAGCAATTGAGCTGACTCCCTGAGGGGGATCGATCAGCCAAAGAGGGCGTGGGGTTGACCTGAGGGGTCGGGTTTGATGGGGTGTCATCGTCCTCCGTCGCCTCCAAAAGGAGGTTCAGGTCAGACGAGATTTTGTCAGGAGGGTCCGTTAGAACCGATCTGGGTCTGCGGGAACGAGGGATGGAGGAGGTAGGCGGGACATAGTCCGCTGCGGAACGGATGAGGGGGTTAGGATGGTCTCCTGCCGTTTTGAAAAAACGCTCAGAGGCCTTAGTGCTCCATTGCTGGAGGGTGGGGAGGTCTAGGTCCCTGTGTAGGTCCGCATTGCGAACGTACCAGGGGGCGTTGGCCGCTCTGCGGCAGAAAAGATTTTGCACTATTTGCAATTTGTACATTGTACTAGGGGCGGAGTGGGCAAATACGACAGAGGCGTATGTCATCACTGGTCGTATGCAAACTTTATAGAGTGTTCGCTTGTTACGAAGGGACATTTTACTATGACGACCCAACATAGCGTTGAGTCGCCCTAGATAAAAACGGGCGTTTCGGGTCACCCTTTTGACGTGAGGCTCAAATGAGAGTCTCCCGTCTAGAGTGACACCGAGGTATTTGGCGGACTTTTGCCAGGGGATGGATTTGCCTAGCATAGTGGGGGGCCTATTATTGGGTGGGAAAGGGTGTCGCTTAGCGTTGAAGTAAACTGCGGAGGACTTCTCCGGGTTTACTTCGATACGCCATTTGCGGAACCACTCGCCTAACTTGTTGATAGAGGTTTGTAGCCTCGGAAGGATTGTATCTAGATCCCTGCCCTTACAATAGAGAGCCGTATCGTCTGCGAAAAGGGCAAGCTGAACGCCATCTTTCGGAATGGGGATGTCATTAGTGTAGGCTATGTACAGCAAGGGAGCGAGGACTGAGCCCTGTGGCACACCCGCTGTAATAGCACGGGGGGACGAGAGAGTACCTTCGTGTTTAAACCGAAAGGTACGGTGATGTAGGAAGGAAGCTACTAAGCGGACTAAACGCAAAGACAGATTTAATCTGTGTAATTTGACGATTAGACCGGTGTGCCAAACCTTGTCAAAGGCTTTGGCTACATCAAAGAAGACTGCTACAGTCTTGAGATATCGGGGATAGAAACCGCTAGAGATGTGCTCTACTATGCGGTGAACCTGTTGGGGGCACGAGTGCTTAGGCCTAAAGCCGAATTGATGGGGGATAATCAAGTCTTCCCCGAAGAGGTGCTCCCGCATACGAACGAGTACGCATCTCTCGAGGAGCTTGCCTAACGCCTTGAGGAGGCTTATGGGACGGTGGCTAGCTGGGAGGTTCGGAGGTTTTCCCGGTTTGGGAATGCCTATTACGATAGCTTCTTTCCAGGCGGCTGGAAAGTAGCAGTGATCGAAACAAGCATTGAAAATGAGAGTGAGATAGGCGAGCACTTGGATGGGAAAGTGCTTGAGGGCCATATTGGAAATACCATCGGCACCGGGCGCCTTTTTGGGTTTCAAATCTTTAATGAGAGATTTGATTTCATCAGTTGAGACTGTGAAGGGGTCAGTGTCAGAGGGCAGAGGGAGGGAGTTCAAAGTGTTGAGCTCCTCCTCGACCGCACTGATATGGGAGGGATCGCACTCTTGGGTGCTGACTGAGCATTGGGCGGCAATACTGTCAGCGAAGCATTCCGCCTTCTCATCGTCTTCGAAGGCTGTAGTGCCATCGGGACGGAGAAGCGGGGGGACGTGAGTCGTAGCATCGCTACGGAGGGCTTTCGCCACTCTGTAGTATGCTACGTGGGAGGGAGTGATCTCAGCCATGAGATCGGCGAAACTATCGTTCCTAAACTCTGCGAGCTTAGTGGTATAGGTTCGCTGAAGGCGGTTGGCTTTGGGTCTAAACTCGGGGGTGGGATACTTTGCCGCTCTCCGGAGAGCGGCGTTTTTGGCCTGTCTCAGGCTGCGCAGAGCCGGAGAGATGGCACTGTGGTTTTTCACAGGTACCTCTCTCACGTTCTCAGCAACAGCTGATTGGACCAAATGAGTGAGGGAGCTCACCGCACTGTCTATTTTCTCCGTACTATCGAAATAGTCGGGTCCAATAGCGAACGGTGAGTTGTCAGCATCCATAGCCGACGAGAGGGTAGATTTGACACCATCCCAGTTGGTAATGGTTTTAGTGAGGGGGCGAGATGGGTTCGGGTTGCCCATTATAAGGGAGACCGGGCGGTGGTCTGAGCCGAGATCGTCGAGAGTTTCGATCGATTTCAGTCGGAGCTTTTTTACCTACACCTACTGCTATTCAATCACTGCAGCAACAATAGATCTAGGGACACACTAGCGCTAGGGCCACACTAGCGCTAGGGCCACACTAGTGTTAGGGCCACACAGCTTAACGACCCTTGCTTTCATTTTCTTCTTGCACGTAAGTACGTTTAAGGTCCATCTCAGTGCGAAAATTATTGGCGCTAAACCGTTAGTGTGGCTCTCGCATGTTATTATAATATTTATCATCCCATTTAACTTTTAATAGGTAATAATGTGATCTTGTAATACTATACAGTAAGATCAACAACAGTAGCACTTTAAACTTATCTTGTGCTTTAAATAGTCCGCTTAGTAGTTCGGGTTATAATTTTCATTTTATTCGAATTAATTAATAATTATTAAAAAATCTAGTAGTGCCATATAAAATTAGACTTGAATCCTTTTTAACTTATCATTACTTATTATAGAATTTAAAAACATAAACACTTAAATTGATTTGTTTTTTCATGCCACTGTTTGAAAACAAAAACAAAATGGTTCTTGTCATGATTCAATAAATTATACCAACGCTATTTGATCAAAGATAAATTCCTTACTGCGCTGTTCGTATTACTGTAAAGACATTTTATTACAATTGCTTTTTACATCTTCGAGGAATAGATTGCTTAGGATTTTTTTCGAGCGTATTTCGTAACTCAACGAGGTGTTACAAAATTCTCAGCAATTCTTTCCACAACCTGAAAATTTGTGGATGCCATTCAGAGATACTTGATTTGATTGTTGTCACACTTATATAAATCAACAGTGACGCAAACAGACAAATCTGGGCCCTATTTTATGATTTGTCCGGTGACAAATTGTCACGTTCATTAAATAGGGCAATCATTTCTTTTGTCATAATCAAATCATTTGTCATAATCATGACAATTTTATATCCATTGCGTCAACCAATATGAAAATAGAAAGAACTGTTTATAGCTACACCGCAATGTAAATCAAATTGTCATGACAATTGACACGGTATTAAATAGGGCCCTGCATACAGATTTGACTTGTTGTTTGTCACATGATCAAAGGGTGACACCCTTGATTTACGAAATATCATTTTCAGAGATATAAAAATAAACTTACTTAAAACCTTTTAAGGTACTAATATATGCAAAGATATTGAAAATACAAAATACAATTGATCTGTAAATTATATTTCGCAAATCAAGGGTGACAACTTTGATGCGATGCTCTACTTTATATTTCAGCATGTCATTTTATATTTCTATACAAAAACAAATCACAGAGCAAAAAAAATTAAAACACAAGAAAATTGATATTTACGTGTATTTTGTGCTGGAATTGAAAAAAACATGCAGTGGACGTTAAATTGAGCAATTAGTGTAACTAGTGGTTGTGGTTATTCAACATTATATGCAAAAACAATCAAATAATCTAACAAATATCTTGAATTGGTGTTAGTTTTACGTAGCAATTTCCCGAAGATAACAAACGCAGAATTAACAAACTTTTACTACGGCGTATGTTAAAAACAAAAAATATTACAAAGCTTCTTTTAACATGTTTAAATGTTTATGAAACTAAATAAGTAATGACCAGCCATATTTTTTTTTTTAATCTCACCAGTAATATCTGAGACTTGTCACTTGGTTTGAATTAATTATTATAGTACTCTAGTTGCAGTTAATGAAATCATCTCACCAACAATGGGACAATGCACCTTTCACATTTTTAATAATCCACTCTATCATCGATAAAAAATTAAGTTAAGTTTGAAGAAAGTCATTTTGATTTAAAGATAAAGCAATGACGCATTAATAGTGAAAATTTAAAGTTTCGAAAAGTTTAAAACATTTACCTTGTTCTTTTTAAAAAAATATCTATTATAATAAAGTTAAATATCTTAATCTCAATATTAACGAAATGCACAGAATTTAAAAGTTATCGCAAATTCAATTATTTACTCCAAACTATTTATATTCAACTATTCACTAAACACCATAAAACTACTACTTTAAATATTCACTTAACATAAAACAGTTTTTATAACTTTGAAAGTGTAAACTTTAGCTCTCACGACGCGGGGAACATGAAAATGCGTCCGACCGGGGTAGCTGTTAGGATACGACTAACGCAGGGCAAGTATTATTACATAAGTCATTCAACAAAATTCAACAGATACATACACAGACTTCACACGATGACCTAAGGTCACGTCTGAATTACCGAAGTGTCTCACGCATCAGGTTTTCATTCAAAAAGAAAAGCAAAAAACGGTGTCACTTTTCGCTAAAATGAAACCCAGTATTTTATTTAGTCTTGTCTAAAAAGAATTTATAGGGGTCGAAATAGGATTACTACTTCAAGGTATATTTCTGTCTTTTACAACTTCTAACAGACGTGCAAAGGTTTCATATTATATTATTTAGTTTGTTCTAACCGTTTTAATTTTGTATTAGGTTTGTTTGAAAATAGTGTAAACGAAACAGTTTTCTTAATGTCAGGTCCGATTTTAACTGATCAGTAATATGTTTTGCTAGGTCAATAAACATAAAGTAAAACATGAAAATATGTATTTTTACCCGACTGCAAGGAAAGGGTTATGTTTTTCGCGCGTATCTTGTATATTTATGTATGTATGTTTGTATGAAATACTCTTTATTACCTCATATCTTTCAAACGGCTGAACGGATTTCTATGATTAATATATCATTAGATTTGTCTTGATAGCCCAAGTGTTCTTAGGTAAATGACGTTAAAAAAACCAACAAAGCGGCTGTGCGGTGCTATTATGAATATGAAGTGAAAAAAAATGTATTTTTTTAATACTGTAATACAGGTACCAAATTAAAGGGCTCATCATAAGGATTTCAAAAAGGTATATCATGCTTTATATAATAATAACTAAAAAGCCATAAATAAAATATATAAATTTTATAAGTTAAAAAAACCCGCCTGCATCAAAAGACAAGTCAACCTGCCCTGCGATTCTGTAAAATCAGACGACAACTCGCAACTCCCTTCGCAATTCACTCTCACTTCGCATCTCACCTCGCTTGACCTTGACCTTGACTTGCGTTGTACCTAGTGACAACCACACTCAACAAAATGTTAGTCGAGTTTTATCGATTCCAGTTTAGCTAATATGTGAGTTTTAAATTAAAATTTCTTATTTTAAGGAATTTGATGCAGCAAAAATAAAAAACTCTTAATTCGTGCCATGAATATAATCCCTATGCCTTAAACTGTATGTCCACGGCGTCCGTCTCCTCGGAGAGAAAAAACCGGACCGAATAGCGGCCTATATATTATATTTGTATGAACTTTTGTCAACTCGACATCCGGCGTCCGAAATCCGTCATCCGTTCTTTTGACGGGCTCCGAAGATTTTGCTTGATCGGATGAACCGCTAAACCGGAGCCTCGATTCGAAGTACCCCATTAGAATATAAAATACATATGGACTTGTCCACGGCGCAGCCACCCGACGTCCGTCTTCGTCAACCGTCATCTTTTGCGACTTGCCGAACTTGCTTATTGCGACAAGCACTTGCGCTGCGACTTTATTTTGTTCACACAATAAAGTTTTTAGGGCAAGTTAATATTAGGGGTTAAAGTATGAAATTGCCGTTTTGTATGGAGAATTTTAAAGAATTTGAATTTTCCATACTAACATTTTCTTAATTTATTTAACAACCATGAACGCTAACGTTTTAAAACATTTTGCACTAATGTTTACACACTAATATAACGTATGCCACTTAGGTTATGCGAAAAAAATAAGTATCGGCTAAGTCACAACGAAATAAAAGGTCATTTCTGCTAACCAAAAAGGAGTTACTAATAAAAACAAATGTTAAAAAAATATCTTCACGTTTTTAAATTTGAGATTTTAGCATTCACAATGCTATTTTTATATAATACCAAATAATAAACTAGAAAAAATACGACTCGCACCTGATCATGTTCTCGGACGGGAATCGAACCTGCGACCTTTGGATATCCGGTCCAATGCTCTGACCGCTGCGCTACTGAGTCACTAGTGGGAATGTCAAATTTCTCCTAGTATATCAACTCTTACGCTGCAAGCCAGCGCCATCTCACCAATTACAAGGAATTACCTCGACATCAACTGAATACCTTTCCAGATATTTTTAAACAATTGATTAAGATAAGAAAGCTACATCATTTTTAAATTTGAGATTTTAGCATTTACAATGCTCCCGTCCCGTTCGATTTCCGTCCGAGAACATAATCTGGTGCGAGTCGTATTTTTTCTAGTTTATTATTTGGTATTATATATCTTCACGTTGTTGTAATTTATCGTATAGTGTATTAAATGCCCCATCGAGGTATCTCTCTTGCAGGAGAGGGTGAAACCCAAAACTTTTTTGTCTTCTGCGTCTTTGTACGTATATTGCAAGAAGTTGTCGGCATTCTAACGTAAAAAAAGGCACGTGCACATGACATCTCAGTTGCACCGCAGAGTGATATGTGGTTCGGGATTGGATCGGATCCGGACGCAATGGACAAACGTGATCCGTCTCCGTCATCCGTCTCCGTCGAAACGCCCGGATCCGTCATCCAAGAAAAAACCGGACCGTGGACAGACCTATAATATTTTGTTAAGAATCCTGCTTTGTATAGTTACCTATATTAAGGCCCACTTGCAGTAACATTTACTAAATCTCGACTTTGTTAAACTTAGATGTAGCCCTTATGAAACTGTGAAAATTTTAAATATCGATTTAAAAATTTTACATATTCGTATGAGTAAAGTCTAGGTTTAACAAAATCGAGATTTAGTAAATGTTGCTGCAAATCGACCTAAGTACTCTTTTTGTATATATTGCTCATTGAATATAATGTCAATGTCTTGTTTGTCAATATTCTTCCTTGCGTTTTTTAATACAGTTTTTACAGTTTAATTTTATTATTTTCTTTCCCAAGATCCTATAATATCGAAAAGTATGTACTTTAATATGGTAGCAGAGCGTTAAGTTACCGGAAATAAAATTCAGATAGAATTTACGTCGAGAGTTGATGGAAAAGTCTATCGTTGAATCAGCAACAATCCAAGTGGGAGACACGAGAGCTTCATGAGGCGAACTTATTACTACGAATTTGTCACAAGACAACTGTGAGAAAGTTTTGCGATATTCTACAGCGAGGGAAGTATGGCTAGAACTACACCGCCTGTATGATGGCTTGCAAAAGAGTAAAGCCTGTGCATGAAGTTCTTCAGCTACACAGTGCAATCCAGTGGTGAAGTGTCACTACATATTAGCAAATTGAAGAACATCTGGTCTGAACTTACCAGGGAACTCCAGAAGGAACACCTGAAGGAAGAGCTACCAGAACTACTCGAAGACGGCTGAACCGATTGAAAGGATCAACTGTCGTTTAAATATTAATAAAATATATTTATATCATCGCTTACATTTTTATTACATATACATATGCCTAGCCCCAAAAATGTTAAAAATAAATAAAGCTTTTTAAATTTTGAGATTTTAGCATTCACAATGCTATTTTTATATAATACCAAATCATATACTAGAAAAGAGTGGCTCGGTAGCTCAGCGGTCAGAGCATTGGACCGGATATCCAAAGGTCGCGGGTTCGATTCCCGTCCGAGAACATGATCTGGTGCAAGTCTTATTTTTTCTAGTATATTATTTGGTATTAAATAAATAAAGCTTTAAAAAAAATAAGCTGTTTTTATAGCAGTTTTTTTAGGTTTTCTGTTAGCACATCATGTTAAAAATGTATTAATCTACTGAATCTACTACCATTTCACAAATTGGAAGGCCTATCCAAGAATGAAATGACGAAAGAAAACTTGTAAAGGGTTTTTGACAACCGATAAATTAAATATGACGTGAACGCCATAGGCTATTTACTATATTTCGTCTACGTTATTGCCCTAGAGCTAAATCGGCGTAAGATGGCAAACCCCTAGTTTGCCTCCTTTGAACTTCAGCAATTGTTTGTAGCTCTTCTAGTCTCTCTTCTTCTGAAATTGTGAAAGCCGGTATTTCTGCGCGATTGCACATGTTGTGCAAAACACAGCATGCAATAACTATTTTTGCAACTATGTCTGGATGATAATTGAGCATTCTGTGTACTAACAAGCACCTAAATCCCTCTATTCCCAGGAGTCTTACAAACCAGTATAATAAGTTTTACCTAACAATATAAAAAATTTTTATTAACAAATTTTATACAATAAAATGTAAAAAAAAAATTGACATTAAAATAAAAATGTTTTCTGAAATAACATCCTTGTAGGTGGTGGTGGTGGAAGGCTTGTGGCTCATGAACATCTTTGCTTGCACAACAATAATAGCAATGCAATTGTCCAGAAATTCAAACCGTTGACAGACACACCTATCTGTTGTTCTGATTATTGAGAATAAATACAAGTCATCTGGATATATAAACTCAAAGCTTTTCTCACCATCCTTTACATCTCTTACAAAGCATTACAGAAAGTAATATTAAAACTGGACGATCACCGCAGGTAAATTGTTTACTAGTGACCTATTTTATAATATGTTGTTGTTACCATAAATATATAATAATGTTAGTGTATAAGTCTAGCATTCCGGACAAACCGCCGTGGTTTTTGGTTTGTTACGATGAAAAATTTTTGTTTTTGTAAAGTTAAATAATAAAAAAAAAATAGTTTTTCACAAATTAAATAGCTATATAATTTGTGGTTAAAAACTACTTGTCAGTGTTAAAAAATAAAAAAATATTCACTTCTAAGACTTTCGCTCGTATACAGTTCATTAGAAATAAAACACTTTTTAAACACTTTTAGTCCTCCCGTGACCACGGTCCCTGGAAAGGTGTCGAAACGTCGGGAATTCTAAAAACCAATAAATACAAACTAAATAATTCTAAAACAACACCTGAATTAATAATATACGCGCTGTAATCCGTAAAAAGTGTTTTATTTCTAAAAAAAATATTATTTTAACATTGTTTGTAGAGGACTTCTTCTATTTTCACTCGTAAAATAGATACTTTTTATTTGACACTTTGAATCGGGTTCACTTGCGAGGTGAGCATCGAAGTGAGGGCGGAATTTCCTTACAGAATGCCACTTCTTATGTCATCTCATATTTCATCTGTCAAAATCTCACGGTCAATTTTAATTCAACACGCAGACTATTAGCTGCCTCAAATTCCTTAAAATAAGAAATTTTAATTAAAAAAACGCATATTTGCTATAAAGTTCTGTACCAAAAACTCAACAATTGTATCAAAAAACTGCAATCAATAAATCTCGACTAACATTTTTTTGAGTGTGGCAGTCACTACAATACAGAACTCACTTCACTTCGCAAGTAAATAGGTGATGCTTACAGAATGCAAATTTAAGTGAGAGTGAAGGGAGTAGCGAAGTGAGATCTGATGCGAGAGGTTGTTTAATTCGAGAGGTGGACGGATAATTAGAATTGTGAAAAGAGAAATATATGTAGCTTACTCCCGCAAAAAATATATATGCAGGATGCACCGCCCGCCTGCCCGCAAAAAAATGCACATGCACACCACAAAAATATCAGTGCACAATACCTGCATTTAGCATGACAGCGACACACCTTGCACCTTCACCTTAGATAATTAGAAGCACCAGATAATTTTCATACCAACGAGATAACTTTGAAGCCTTGGTTCTCTGCCGATCTGAAGATAGCTACCCAGGGAGTGAATGGATGAGATCCAGATTGCAATACACACAACTGATCTATCAGGATTCTAAGAGCTGTTTTGATATGCTAAAAAATCGCGAAAATAGCATTATATTGTATGGAAATTCATCATTCACATTAGGGGACATTCTACAACCACTCTACACCCCATAAAAGTAAAAGTAATCGTTTCCTTGATCGTTACGAAAAATCCTGTCACCTCTCGGTCTATACCTTACAGAATGCCACTTTTTACATCATCTCATACTTTATCTGTCAAAATCGGTAACCTATCCCAAGGTCGAAATTTTTTTGATCGAATTTCATTTTACTGAAATCTTTTCGACTGTTTTCGTTTCGCCTTTTTTGACTTCGTCGAAATTACGTTTTTTTCGTTACTCCGATGTCTTATTTGGTCGAAAAACTTTTTACCGAAGTTATGCGCGGTCGAAAGAACATTTCGTCGAAGTATTATTATATTCCCGAACATTCATTACACCACTGATTTATTTGTCATATTTTCAGTTCACCAAATGAAAAACTTTGAATACATTAAGTAGGTTAGGTTAGTGTTTTGACAATTCGCAGCTCTATAATGCTTGCATGCATGGTGCATGCTTGCTTAATAAAACATGTATTATTATAACAAATATCGATTATGTCAAATGTTACCTACATAATATAAATATACCATAGTTGCGGTTGCGGCCAAATAGTATTCGGTAAAATGTTGTTCTGGTGGTGCCAATACTAAAAAATCATTTTGAAAATCGGTGAAACGTAGTTCGGTAAAATGAGACATATGCCAAATGATATTTCGATGGTTTAAAAATATGGCAAACAATACATATAGCAACAAAAACTTTGGTAAACCGTTTCCGTTAAATGAAATTAGGACAAGTAAATTTCGGACAAGTTATCGGTTCCCGTCAAAATTCTCGCCGTCAATTTAGTTCAACTCGCTGACACGCTCGCAAGTGCAGCGCTAGTGCACATGCGAATTATCAAGCGAGTTTTGAGAATACCAATCAAGAAACTCACAGCGGATTCAGATGCGAGGTCACGAATGATGTCTTACAGAATCGCAATGCTGAAAAGATGGAAACAAGATCAAATATTAAAGGCAACATAGTAACATGCACTCGGAGGCATAGAATTTAATGATAAGTCAAATCATTCATAATGTCATTTTATAGTCAGTCGGAGGCGCCTCCGATTGCATGTTATTATGTTGCCTTTAATGTTTGATCTTGTCTCCATCTTTTCAGTTGACTTGTTCTTTGCTGCAGGCGGGTTTTTTAGTTTTTAAACTATATATTTTTTATCCTAGGTAGTTAATTAGCATAATATTTCTTTCGTTTGGTGAAATTCCTTTGAACTATGAATCAAACGCACTTTTAAATCACTAATGAAATGCTTACATCAAGTTACCTACCTACACATCACAAATTATACTTATGTCAACAAGCTTGCAAAGTTAGGCAAAGGCACGTAAGCATTTTCTTGACTTTAATTTTCATCAACATATTTGGCTAGCAGTGATGCGAAAAAATTAATTAATTTAAATAAATAAAGATATTTTTCCCAACTACTTTCTTAACGCTTCTTTATCGACGAAATGTCTTTGATGATGAATAATAGAAGAATGAGTTTTAGGGTTAATTCTAACCGATGCACTAGACGAAAAGGTTAAGAAGTGGACAGAGTCAGACAGGGACAGGGTGGATTTATTGTTTCAGTGAACCTGTAGGAAAAGTGCCTACTCTAAAAAAGGAGTTTTTGCTCAAAGTAGACATTCCTTTATTAATATTAATTAATATTTGACAACATCACATACATTGCTCCGATTCCAAAGCTAAAGCACTTGTGTTATGGAAATTAGAGACAACGGTGGTATCACAAACACTCAGACCTGCCTGAGCCAATATGGAAAAGTTTGTTTTCTATATTGACCCAACCGGGGATCGAACCCGGGACCTCAGAGATGGCAAAACCTTGAAAACCGGTATACAAAGCCACTCGACCACGGAGTTCATCAAATATATTATTTTTGAAAAGAAACTAAACTGCATTCAAGTATAATTTAAAAATGCGTTTGCCGTATTTGGGAACCGAATCGACACTGATGCAAAAAATTAATGTACCTACTATTATGACTCCAATATAGATAGATAGATAGGGTCAATCATAAGAATCAGTTCGTTATATTAAACATGGTATCTTATACTGAAATAGGTAGTACTACGAAATTAATTCTAAGAAAAAATCATAAATAAAAAGGGACAAGAGGACGATGCTCACTGGATTTGATCTGAACTGGATTCAAATACTAGAGTGGTTATCAACATACTAATCATTACGCTATAATAGGCCCTAGCCCATCTAGTAGAATAATTGTATAACAGTTTTGCTATTCCTCGGGTAAAGAATTTAATCAATTTTAATTGACAGATTTCACGACCTTCCTTTATTTTAAGATAGAACTTATGTTTCTCTGCCGTACTCAGAAACGTCAATTAAGTTTAATGCTTCATTAAGTATCGTGTCGTCTTATACTATCACTATGGAAAAGAAAGAGATAGCACTAATTTTAAAGAAGCATTAAACATAATTGACGTCTCTGAGTACGGCAGTTAGAGAGATTTGATTCTTGTTATCAACCGTTTCATGAAAAGTTTGGTGTGCTTAGTTTTTTTTACTTAGGGTCGGTTTTATTCCCGTCTTTGCTAAGCGTGTTTTTAAAAAGCCTTAAATGAAGTTTTCTTCTTTTCAAAAATAAAGGAATGTCTCTTTTGGGAAAAACTCCAATCTCCTTTATTTGAAATACTTTCCCTCCAGGTTCACTTAAAAAAATCCACCCTGTATACTGTGTTATGTATAAGTGACTTAGTTCAGATTTTATTTCCTAATAGCATCAAAAGATGAATATAAAAACTATAGTTAAAAGTCAACAACTTCATCCAGATATACACCTATTTCTTCTTTGGCACGTCATTTAAAGTTTATTATGATCTAAGTAGACTATTCCGTATTTCTTATCGAATAAAGGATGACTCACGCTACACGAGCCGGGTCCGAACCGAGTCTCAGCCGTAGCACGATCTCATCCCATACTTATCTCCGAGCGCCGGACCGTCTCCGTTGCTCGGTTGCCGCCCGGTACAGCGTGCGTTGCGTCCATGTAAAATATCTTACTTAATATAATAATGCGAAAGTTTGTGTATGTGTGTGTGTGTCGTTAGACAGATTAGGAACTGGATTTTTATTTAAGTTAGTTTTTATCGTGGTCATGGGTTCCCTAGGGTCCATGCGGATAAAGTCGCAGGCGGCCGCTGGTGTGGAATATTAGTTGAAGGTGCAACGGCCGAGACTCGGCTCAGCCCGGCACGTGTAGCGTGTGTCATCCCTAAAGTGTAACACCGATGTCAGACTATATTCACGGGACAAAAGACTTGTCAGGATTCGGGAGGGATACTACTATCAAATAATATACTGTCATGAATTGATTGATACCCTTCAATCACCTTGTGAGTCCGAGAATTGTGTGATAAATTATAGCAGTTCTGTCTTATTAAAAACACCCAAGCATTTAATAGCTTTCGGGCTTAGTTTGATGATAAAATAGGATAATACGATGATAATTATTAAGTTTAATCTAACCTAACACTTTTGCAACAAGCTTTAATTTAACAAGAGGGTAGTAAAATTATACGGAGATCAAAAAATTCAACTTCTGCATGTGATCAATATTATTTACTCACTTCCAGAAATATATTTTGTCTTATCCCAAAATTATAAGGGACTCAGAAGGATCATTCGGCAGCGGTAATAGGGAAGTCCCGAATTTGATGTAACAATACTGTAATTGAACAAAGTAACAGATTACGTAAATTGGCGCCATCTAACCTATTACTGAGCTGCCCTATTATTTTATTCTTAAACAAAACAACATCGTATTTAAAGTCAATGCGCTATTAAACATTAACGCTGAAACTACGTTTTTAAGTTATGACTATGTTGATTATTATAGTGTGAAATATTAACTTTGAAAACAGAGATATTTATCTAGGAGCACGGCTCTGCCAAGACGGTCAAGCGAAGTGCAAGGGAACTACCTACCTTTTTTTTTGAGCCCTCTTACTTGTACTTGAATCTGGATTATAACAGATAAACAAAATTCTCGGGTTATGACGTCTATAGTGGACTTATGAAACATTGGCATAGCTCTTATACTTTAAATTTTATTGCTATCTTAAAAACCCCGATTTCATTACTGACTCACTGATGATGAACAATAAATTTCCCACACCCCTTAAACTAGGGGATGGAAGATATACTGGATATACTGTCATAAGCAACATACAAAAAGAAGTGAAATCACACCAAAAACAATTACATGTGATATGTTGCCAAGACGAAACCATTATATGGCTCTCATTGCTCTTATATGGAGCCAAGCTTCTAACTCTACACGCCCTAACACTACAAGCTAGGCCTTAAAGTCAATGCACTAAGGCTTCACAAACTACACCTTAGTCAAAATATGTGGCTTGGCCGTTTCGCTACTGCCAAAACTATTGTATAACAGAAAAGTAATGAACTGTAAAATAAATTTTTCACCTTACGCCCATGTGAATGTAGCGAAATGGCGAAGCCACATATTTTGACAAAGGTTTTTGACTTTTGATTTTGACTAAAAATTTGTGAAGTTAGGGCTTGTAGAGCTAAAAGCTTGGCTCTACATGAGATCTTATAACTTTTTGACTTGCAAGCCATACATACGGTCTCGTTTTGGCAACATTTCACACAAAAATGTTTTTGGTGGGATTTCCTTTTTTAAATTCCCATGTAATACTTGTTTATTGTCGCTGAGACATAAAACGCCCGTTTTGACAGCTTTTTATAACAATAGAATGCAACTTTTTATACGTTATTTCCAAAATAAAATGTAATTTGGTATTGCTACGAATCGTATATCCTTTACCCGTATTCCTTTGTTTAAAAACCAAAGGAATGAAAAGGCCATTGTGCCGAAACTATAATCACAGATTTTTACAGATTTTATTCGATTCTATTTAAAACGCACAAAATAATTTATTAATTAAATGACATAGTAATATTTTTCACAGAATTGACAATATTGATAATATAATGAATAGTCAAATAAATATTGTACAGAAAAAAAAATAGCTAAATTGACAATTATGGCTCATCTTCCGTAAAAAGTGAAAAACAACGGAAATAAGATTTTTTTGTGTTGAATCATTTTATCACTTTCTAAAACTTTTAACTGAAAACAAAACGATTAAAAAATTCATACAATTTGGAATCGGTTTCTTGTGCTTATCCAAATTTGGTCAGCATAGCTTATGCTGGTCAAATATAGCATATTTGAAGAAAACACCCACTGTGTAGAATTTCAGAAAAACTAAACAGGGAAGAGTTACATAATAAAAATGTGTTGACATTTGGCTCTGTCAGCAATAACTTTGCCGACCACTGCTGTACCGATATAACTGTATCGATTTCTCAAAGTAAACATTTGGAAATCGGAAGGTAGTCTCGAGGCTTTAACAACGACTCGTTAAATTACTTTGGGCCTGAAAGAAAGAATATAATTTTCCACGTAATTTGACGGTCTTATAAATGTTATCGAAGAATTTTACCAACAAAATCTTAAATTATTGATAAAGGGAATGAATCAATATTTATTATTTCTCTTAAAATCCTTTTTTAATAATTTATCGAACCATCGATCATCAAATTAAAAATAAGACACCTAAGTTCTTTCCTTATTTGATCATATTAAATTTCTTTGCTACCCAAAGCATCCAAAGATGTTTAGTGACTTTAGAATTATAAAACACTTTTTACGGATTACAGCGCGTATATTATTAATTCAGGTGTTGTATTAGAATTATTTGGTTTGTATTTATTGTTTTTTTTGTAATTAATCCGTAAAAAGTGTTTTATTTCTAATGAACTGTACGCGCGAAAGTCTTAGAAGTGTATATGTTTAGTGACTATTATTTAAACACTATTTACTATAAAAAGCTCCACGTAGCTACGTAAATACGTTTGCAATTTATAGAGCAACGAAATTCTGTTAGTTAGTGTGTCATACCACCCTTATTAATTGATCTGGCCACCTGGCCAGCTGTTCAGCGGTGAACTAAATAGAGTTTCCAACACTACCCTATGTATTTATGTACCCCTACCCTATGTATTAATATTGGATCAGACTCTACATTCGCAAGAGCTTATTAGACCATAATAGTGATTCACGGTCACCTGAGTTTCCTATTTTTTTTGGAAAATAGGTAGGTAGTAGTTTTCCATACCCTCCTTATCCACTTATAAGGAAGGCCTTTGCCCCAGCAATGAAAAAAAAAGCTTAAAGTTAATTAACGTTAGTGTTCAATTAATTAGATTGCTATTTGAATACAAACATTTGCACATAATGATATTTTTTTTAGTATGGCATTTTGCATTTTTTGTTCTTGGAAGTTAAAAGCAATAATTAATGATTTCCTTCTGTGCAAAGTTTCCTTAAATAAGTGAACAAGGAAGCTAAGTTACATAAGGCTCATGTTTTACGAGTTGTGAATATTTAGTTAGATACAATTCTCCTGTTGATCTTCGCTGAGCAATCAAGTGAAGCATCTACTATCCGTTATTTAACGTTGAAAAAGACCCCAGCTCCCTTACATTTATGCATAAGAGCCAGATTGTTTTTTTTTTAATTTCAAAATAAAACAAAATTTTTAGAAAATTATTAATGAGACTCGTCCTCGCTTTGCTTCGATCATTTCGGCGTAGTGTGGAATTTGACACCATGGGTTCCGCACGCGTATTTTTTTGCGATAACTTCTAAGATATACATTTAGATTTTATGGTGTAATAGATTTATTGTAAATAAAAATAAAATTAATTGTATAGCGTTTTGTTACATGATGTTCTGTAACAACAACAAATGTTATGCAACATTCGCAAACGTTAAACAACAGCTGTGTGAGAGCACCTTTAGGCAGCGTTTATGGTGAAGGCTTGGCTTTTTCAGACACTTCCAACAAATATCGTTATTATTTCAACCAGTTTTGACAAAATCTTGACTAAATTTGTTAAGTTTTATAATTTAAATATATTCCTAAACCTTCCTCATGAATCACTCTATCTATTGGTGCAAACCGCATGAAAATCCTTGAAGCATTTTTTAAGTTTATCGCAAACTGACAGACAAACGTGGCATGACTTTTATAATATGTAGTGACAAACGCGGTAACTACAACATATCCGGAACCTATATTATAAAACTTTAAAATAATTTATACTTGACAGTTAAATTGTAAATCATAGAAAGTCTTATACTAAATTAGTAAATGCTTTACAAAAAGCTAGTGATGTTTTTAAACATAAATAGTTACAAATTTTTAAATGCCATGCTATGCAAATAAGTGGTTATTATTATATTTGAGTATACGGAACACATTGACAACTTAACAAATCGTATGTTGAAACTACTTTGACATCAACTATTTTTATAACCCCATACAGAATAAACCTAAAAATGTGGGGCGCCATTGTAAAATTTTTCATCATTGTCTTTTGATTGCGCCCAATGTTTTTAGGTTTGAAACTTCTGTATAGGGTTTTAAATCTTTATCTAAACCCATGCTTTAAATCCTCTATAAAAGGATCTAAAAGCTGTTAGCTTATAGCCAACATTAAAACAACCAATGTCATAGTAACCATAATATCCGAACAGCTGATCGCGCCCCCGTGCCCACGCCCGCGAGTTGCATTATGAAATTTAGTTCAACATTATACCACTCGTTTGAATGATAAAATGGTGGAGGCGCGCACGGCGGGCGCATGCGCAGGGGGCGCGACCACCTACTTATTCGGATTTTATTCTTACTGTGGCCTTCGTCCGGCTTTATTATCAAATCCTGGACCTCCTTTACTACTTGTCAAGACGATTCTAACGAGCCCAAACTCAATTGGGTTGTGTGTTTTTATTACAGAGTTCCTGTGGCCTTCTTACGGCTCCATCATCAGACAAGCTCAATGACACTATAATATTACAATGTCTTCCAGATCTGACCTATGTTTTAAGTTTCAAGTCAAGAAACTTGTATAATTTATAATCCGAGCTTCCCGGCAAGCAAGAGCTCATCGGGAAGCTATTATAAAATCGTTTGCTGAAATTGTGGACAAACAAATAAACGAGAAAGCAAACTTATAAAAACGTGTTATTAAAAATTATAGTTTTCTGTTTATTTTAAATGAAAGCGTTAATTTAGCGTTCAAACGAAATTGCTACTCGCTGTACTCATTAACACTGACTTAAAAAGAAAACAACCTCAAATAATAATACACGTATACCCACACTCAAGACTTATAAGAGTTTTCTAAGTGATCCACCAATAAAATGGAAAGAGGGTTTCACAAGTGGGTCCCTTCTTCTAAGGCCCTTTTCCTTATAATTCAGATCCCCAATATATCGCGACATTGAATCCGATACGTATTGATACAGGAAAATGGATATCGATACTTTCTGACAGCTCGACGAATACTTTGTTACCTGCCAACCTTTTCTGCGGATCTGCGAAATTATTACCGGGAAATAATAAAAACTCTTTTTAGTCTTACTTTCAATTTCATAATTAAAACCACAAAGTAGGTAAATACGAGCTAAAATAATTGAGGTTTTAACACAAAGGTTCTTTGTTGGCTGAATTCTAGGCACTTGAATATTATACGATTTTCGCCAACGCCTAGTAAAAACTAAGCTCTACCTTCTTATTATTTTTGTGTTCAAAACGTTCACATAACCAAATATTTAGGTTGGTATGTTATATAAGCAGATTGTACAGTCGGATTCACTAATATGTTTACACTTTTGGGAGATGCTAACTTTAATAAATTAACTTGTTTATTTCAAACCTTTAAATAAACTCGACTGTATAAAGGTAGGCGTAATCATAGTGAGTGATTAGGTACACAGTGTTATGTCTTTTACAGAGAGTCAACGGTGTTTATATACCATGGTATATACAGTGTCTTTGGTCCCGTACTAGCGATAATTTAAAGACATGAAATACATCTAATTTTATCGACAAAATCAGGTCCATCACCACTCCTATTGGAATGACCGCCATTTTAAATTAGACTTTTTAATTTAAAAATTTCTCCGGATCTAAAAGTCTTATGGGTGTTTTTTTTTTTCGAATAAATTATGTGTATTTCATGTCTTTAAATTATTGCTTGTACAAGACCAAAGAAACTGTATAGCTTTATGTTATTAATATTAATTCGCTATTAATCCGTTTTAAATAAGGCAGGGTTTTAATGTATTACCTATGTTATATTATGTATAATATGATGTTAATTTATTATTAATGTTATAAAGGGATTATGGTATTCAAGCTCAAAATCCAAAACATGTAATCGGATCCACCCATTATAGCGGCAGGGCATGTACGTTTTGTCCCTTTGTGCGATTCCACCGATTTGCAAATTCAATTTGATTAATTTTTGATTCCGCCGAACTAGAAGCAGCGTGTCAAATACCTTTATGATTGCTGCCCTGATCCAATATAGATAATTCTATCCCTTTTATTGTCTGTAAAGTCCCTACATAAATCAAATCATTTCAAAGGTCTACCTTCTACATAGTATGAATTTTGATAAATATTTGACAATTCTAAACAATTGTTTAGGCTATATCTACCATTTACCAGTACCGGGATTTGATACCGGGACGTTTTGTTTCACCAAGTTAAACAGAAATAAGTTATTTTTGACATAAAACATTTTCATCTCACACAATTCAGAAATCAATACATTTTTAAGGCCCAGAAATAACGAATCAGTGGCTTACTGCAGCATCTGTTTATAATGTCATTCAAATTGCTTTATAATTTCAATTTTATTTATTCTGTTTTCTTTGAGTAATATGGCCATTGCAGAAAATTAAACAAACATTTCCATCTCCTATTTAGAATAACATGACAACGAGAACGTTGGTAACGATTCGTTTCAATTTCATGTTTACTTAAGAGATGATTTTGTATGCAACGGTAACTAAATGCTTTTAGAAACGAGGCGAAATACAGACGGAGTTGTACACATATTTCATAATCCTATCATAGATAAATAAAAATATAGCTCAAAAATATAGGTATAGCGCAGCGTATCTATCACTGCGAAAATATTATTTCTAGAAAACGAAAGGTACATTTTAATAATTGAACATTTTGAAATCATGAAAAAGGTTAGAAACATTTATTTTTCATTTTTTCATTCAACTGATTGCTTTTTTATTTCAACTCGCTTAATTAACTTTCCATTAACAGGTTCTGCTCAGTAAATCAAGAGTATTATTGTTCGTACCTTTTGTGTAACATTTTAATACATAAAATAATTTGGGTTGAATATAGGAATTTTCTCATCGGATATTAATGAAACAAACATTTTAACGTAGCAAATACCTCGAAATAATTTCTAAAAAAACTACCACATTTTCGAGATTATTTCTAGATTGGAATGTATTATAATTAATGATGAATTCTTACCGTCTTATTCATTAAAACCCTTAAAATAGAGTTATATTAAATTTTTGTTAAAATGCTAATAAAAAGCTTGTTAAACGTCATATAACTTTCATTATTTATAAACGTGCTTTAAGAAAATGCTATTATAATGTTATTATGTTATCATTCTGACAAATGGCTGGTATAAAGAACTTTATAATACAACTACAAGATTCTTGGCAGTATTCATATCTTCGGAAAAATGTAAACAATTATCTGTAATTAAATGTCAATATGTTGTAAAATAGGCAAAAAAAATGTTGGAGCAAGTGAGAACAGTCGATAATGTAAAACGATAAGTAAATACAAAATATGGTAGTTAAATTAAATAAAAAACTTATTTCAAAACACACAATTTTATTGACATTCTCACATATTATTCTTAAATTTATAATCACAATTATCGCATTTATCTCATTTTGAACTCTCTGCTTACCTACTTATAATACATTGAATACAAAAATAACATTTAAAACCAAAACAATGGCATTACTTTTTCAGAGTTACTGAAATTTATTTACATATATAAAATAAACATATTTTTAACAATCAATAAAGAATTTGTGTTGTGGCGTACCAATTCATTATTTATAAGAATAAAAAATAAAGAACCATATTTTTTTTAAAGAAAGAAGATAATTTACCGCAATTGCAATTACGACCTGAGTAGTGCAGTGGTCATCATGCCGGTCTACCACGCAAGAGGTCCCGGGTTCGATTCCAGGCCGGGCAGAAATTGAAATGATGAATTTTAATTTCTAATATGTATAATAAGTATATTTAAAAGTTTATAAGTAGTATATTAATTGTCTAGCACTTTCTAGATTTTTTCAATAAAAAGTTGAGTGAAGATTGTTTACCAAATAAGACAAGTAAGGATAAACAGACTATAAGCTTCAACTTTTGAATGCGAGTTTTCGTTTTTCTTTTCAGTACTTTAATGGTAAATGCACTCAAACACGCTTTTGATGTAAGCCAACTTTTATCAAATATACAAATTTCACCTTTATTTATAGTCAAAGTTCATTATTATTCAAATAAAATATTTTTTCTCTCAGAGCAGCTTAACATTTTCAATTCAATTCAATTTATTTATTCAAGAAACAAAGACTCATAATGGTTGGTAACAATGGAACTTAAAAGCTATTTATATTATTTCAATTAATATTTTAATTAATAATACAATCTTCTATTTGTTTATTCTTTCGATTGTCAACTTCTATTTGTATAAATATTTATAACTATTACTTCAATTGGCAATGTCTATAAAAATTATGATAATGGCCTTAATATATTTATAAACTAACCGCCTTATTCATATTTATAGTTAGTTAAAATGCTGTTAAAGCTTTTAAACGTCCTACAACTTTCATAAGAATTTTAAGAAAGTGTTCGCATTGGGCTACTTTAGCATTATTATGTTGTCGTTCTGACGAATCCATAGACAAAACAGGTAAATCCAATGGCTACTATCATAGTCTTCTTTACTATACAAGCCATGAAGGTAGGAAAACGGCAACGTCGCATGTGGTCACGCTCTTATTTTATTTCTTATTTATTTTCCTTTACCTACTATTTATATTTAGGGCCTGTTACACAATCATAAAGTAAGTTATGATTTGACAGCTGTGATATGAAAAATATGTCAAATCATCTGTCAAGTAAGCAACTCAGAACTTACTATAGGATTGTGAAACAGGCCCTTAGACTAGTTGTAAATGTTGATCCAAGATTCTTACAATAAAGACTTATTAACTTATTTTACGTGAGGTTTGAGTCAAATTAGTAAAATTGACTGTCTCCGCCCTTTAGTGCGATGAGTGTTTTGATCAAGGCCTCCTCTAGTAATGAGTCTTCATTGAAAAGGTCTTTAAAGAAACGTATTATTCTATGACAGCAAACGTCAACTATTAGTACTTATAACGCTTTGAACTCAACCAAACTTTACAACATTAATGACATTTACGAAAATACTAACATATTATATATTATGACGTTAGCAGTAGAGATTAGTCATAAGAAAACCTTTTCCATGATACTAATAAGGTTTTCTTATGATTTTTGCATTTGCATTTATTGCTAGAAGTAGTAGACTAGAAACTCATGAAACGGAAGTAAATTTATTTTTACTAAAAACACGTGGTTGATGCATAAAGTCTGTCAAGAAAGTCATGAAATTACTTTCTTTGTCATTAGTGTTATTGTACACTTACTACTTTTGTAATGCAACATGAGTCTCGTCTACCTCTAGATGGTGTGTAGATCAACTCCCTGCTGAAAAAAATTAAGAAAAAAGGAGATGTCTTTGCCAGACATTTTTTCGTGGTTAACATAAATATTTTTTTATTTTTTAATATATAAAGCATTTTAATAAAATCATTAAATTATTTTCATATTGTCAACTCCACACGATTCCTATGAAAAAGAATATCGACCTTTGATCGACCAGATTCCCATATATTTAGTATGAGACTGACCGACGACATGACCTAACTGACAGCTGTTGCCAAAATTATGTTCATGGCTTGAGTAGCAATAGAGACGGCTATGCTGATATCCACATCTTCCGCAAAAGAAAACAATTAAGTATCTGTCATTAAATGTCATATGTTGCAAAATCACGTGAAAGCTGTCACTTCATAGTCGGCCATGTTATTCACCAAAGAGTATGTAAAAGATAAAATCTAGTATAAATAAGTCTTTGGGTTTATAGAGCGTTTGCCACTACTGTGCGATTGTTAATAATGATTTTCAACAAATTCCTTATAACATATACCGGTAAACTGGGGTGATTAGCAACTTGTGTGGTGATTAAGAACAGCGACATTTTCGATAGAAGAAAAAAAAATTAAAATAACCTCATTAGTTTTATAGAAAAAGAAATTATGAAAGGGCCCAACCGGTTGATTTTGAAATTTTGTCTCTGTTGTTATTCACCACACAAGTTACTAATCACCCCAGTTTACGGTACCTTCTCAAACTTTTTATGAATAAGACGGTAAGTGTATTTACATTTTATTACTTTTTGTTATAACTTGCGTCTTGCCATAGCGTTAAATCTATGAAAGGTATCTGATCGCAGCGCACCAACTGATTTCTGAAAATATAAATAATTCTTGAAATGGGATAATTAATTAGTGATAGAATTAAAGGGATGATTTTCTGACCCCACAGTAAAAACGTTGCCAACAAAGTTAATGTTATAAAGTTGTGATATCTTATGCGAGTTAAAAAAAAAGAAACAGTACATTTTACTACATTTCGTTTGAAAGTGAATGTAAATACCTGTTACTGATTGGCTCGAAGGCTTTCGGCTGCATAGCCTGCACTCCGTCCGTGTTATCACACATCAGCCGAGCCATTGATGCTCCGTGCCGAATCGATTCCAGTTGGCCTGCGAATAAGAGTGTGTATAAATTCATTACCGACGACACGGTGAAGATTCATTCAAGGAAACAGTTGTATATATTTTTTTTAAACTATGCCAACAGTTGATCTCTTATTTTGTTCACGAGTGAGTTAGTAAATTATACAGGGTTATTTGTAAAACACCGACAACCTCGCGCAGGAGTAAGGAGGTATTTACACGGGTTGACTTCGCAGGCTACGTACAAAATGTCGTTGTTTATGATGTCAGTAATTTATGTAGTATTTGAATCAGTCGACTTGGCAGGTGATTTTAGTCGACTAGCGTTTTTTTATCGATAATCACTTGTAAAATCGAATTGCCACCCCATTGAAATTAGGTTTGCATTTAAATTATACAAGCGATCTATAAAAGCGCTAACTGACTAAAATCGCCTGCCAATTCGTTTGCCAAGTCGACTCATCTAAATACCACATAAATTACTAAGATCATAAACAACAACATTTTGTTCAACGACTTTTCCAAAAACAGACAAAAAAACCGACTTACTATACAAATATCCAATACAGCTGATCGACTTTTGAATGAAAATACTTTTTATGTTTGTTTTCGGAAAAGTCGTAGAACAAATTTTAATGTTGTTGTTATGTTAGTAATCTTCTCTTGCGAAGTTGTTGGTGTTTTACAAATAACCCTGTATAAAACATTAATATTACAGTAATGATTTTTTAAAACACACCTAAGCATTTCATAATGTTAAAGTAATTATTTTGGTCCCACGTGTTCGACTTAGATAACTCGACATAGATTTACTACTAATATTAAATGTAATTTAGTCTGCGGCCCAGGTGGAAGCGGCTGCGGGCAGCGAGGCGGGCAGCGTGTGAAACTAACGCAAACGACTTGTATGAAATACCAAAGAAGACGCGCGGGCGCAACCCAATCAAGAACAGGTGGGGGAGCAAGTGGAGTTTGTAATTGAATGTTTGTATGGAAATTCTAGTACATTCGTAAAATCATGAAGGGTCTCAAAACTTTGTATTACGTTCTAAACTCAACCGTGTACGAAACGTTCTAAACGTCAAACTCTCCGAATTAACGTCTCTCGTTACGGGTGGCAGGTCTCATTCGTTAGTAAAATATCTGAAATTAAACATGTGTCACGGTAATCTGCCTCTGTCAGGACAGATCGCGCCCGCTCTCCGCCCCGCTGCTCGCAGCCGCTCCCACCTGGGCCGCAGACTTATAGTCCAGACTTCTAGACACTAAAAATATTGTATTTCTCAATGGAGAAATATTGCAAGAAAGTTCATAAAGCTTCGGCATGAAAGTTTCGTAAGTATTATATGGTTAGAGGCCCATGGGAGTTAAAATGTGAAACGGATAGTAACAAACTCCGGTGGCTCTCGTTACTTCCCCAAATTGCTGTCGCCTAAATCCACAGACACCCATTTGGCCATCGGACTGAATTAATGGCCCAATATCCGAATGTCACGGTCAACACTGCAGTAGGTCAACTAATTCCAATCCTTGTTCCAACTGGCTTATAGTCCATTTTCATTTAGAAAACTTTTCATAAAACAAGAGTCTTTATTAAAAAGGTCTAATTTACCGGTGAGTCTAATAAAAAGTTTAACAAAGGCAGGTGGTTAGTTAAGGGACCTACGAGATATACGGCTTTATTTAAAAGTTGGTATGAAACCACCTCGAGAGTAATATTTATTTGGTGTTTGTAACGTATAATAATACGACTCTCCACTATTTTCACTTTAATCATTAGCTCTGTGCTATCAAATTTTATTTACTCATACTTTTGTAATATTTTGTTTTTTTAAAACAGTAAATAAAAATGTTTCACAATTTCTGGAACAGCCAATTTACTAAATGAACAAATATTTTATAAAAAGTCTGTTTCATTTTGAAATTAAACTCGAAGTTAGTAGTATTAAACTAAATAAAAGCAACAGAATTACTCACTTGGTGTAAAAGCGATCTCTTGGTCAGCTCCATTTTCGTAGAAGTATCTGTCCCCAACCCTCGTCCTGTAGAACTGCTCCGTGAGGATGCACAGGAACGTCGGCCCCGCCAGCGCGCCGGGCACGTTACGCTCTAAAGAGCCAGCCACGACTAACTCCACGTCCAAGATGCTCGTGTAGACGGACTGGAGAACTTGCACGTTCTAAACAAAATGAGACTGTGATTCTTTGTTTTATACTTCCCCCACTACTTTGCGTTCTACGATTTAACAATAAAATTAACCATGTTAAGCGTATACTTTCTGTGTACACTTTTCATGTTAGGAAAACACTTTTTATGAATTTATTTGTATAAGTGAGGTGGCAGTATTGTCGACGTAAAAAGTAATACTTTAAAAGTAAATTTTAGTTTGAAATAGATATACATATAAAAAACAAATAGACCAACCATCAACAAGGTAGTACGGGCTTTCGAATTTTTTTTTTTATCCTACTATTCGGGACATCTTTTAGATGACAAGAGGAAAAAAAATCTGCCTTCAAGATTACTTACTGTCTCATTATTACCGACTTCAAAAAAGTAGGAGGTTCTCAGTTCGTCGGGATCTGTTTTTTTAGGTACCTATGTTACTCAATTAATCGAAGACGGCTAAACCAATTAGGAAAATTCTTTTTTGTTTAAAAATGAATACTTCCAAAATGGTCTCATGACGAAATTAAAGGAATGATTTAATAAAAGATTTGTTATTTTATAAAAATCGATAAATCTTTAAACAAACACTCCGTAGAAGGTTTATTTTAAGATAGTTTAAAAAAACCCGGTAGATTTTACGTACCTATAATTTATATATATATTTTTATTACATTTTAGTGACCCTTCTACTTGATTTTGGTAGCGTTACAATGAAGATCTGTAACAGTTCTTGGCGAGTTTCTTTCAAATGTTCTGTTGGAGAAGCATTCATTGTTTAACCGTTCTGTTGGCGAAACGTTTACTGGCGAATAATGCTGTTGACGAACATTCCATGGATCAATCGTCTGTTGGTGAACCGTTACAAACTCCTTGCGGCTTCTTTTAGTTAATATGAACTATTATTTATTCTATTGTAATTAGACAACATCACAACATTGCTCTGATTCCCAAGTAAGATTAGCTAAAGCACTTGTGTTATGGAAATCTGAGACAAAGGTGGAACTACAAACACCCAGACCTGAGCTAATAGAAAAGTTCGTTTTATAAATTGACCCAGCCGGGAATCGTGAACCTCAAAGATAGTGACACCTTGAAAACCGGTGTACAAACCACTCGACCACAGAGGTTGTCGAAAATTGTAATATTAATACGATGATTGATGAGCCCCAAAGAGCTGGCGATTGTGAAGCCATAGTTAAGAATATTTTATAAGAAAGTCAGATATGAAAATGCTTACATTTAATAAAAAGCTTTCTTTATGATTAAGACTTACTTCTGCCGATATAAAGTCCAGTAAATCGTGAAAAGACTTTGGTACTGGCAGGCCACAGGCGGCTCTGGTGGCCACATAAGTTCCGAGGCCATGGTCTCTGCCTCGTTGGATATCAGTCGCTCGCAAATCTCCACCGAATGTGTTGTTACGTCTGAGAAAAAAAAATTAATAAGGTTTTATTATATCCGCGACTTCGCACGCGTGTAATTCGGTTTTATTACATACCTATGGCCTATGGCCGTTTTGCCACTAACACTTCGGGACACGCGCCTCAATTTATAACATAAGTACTTGCTATCATATCCCACAGACCCATTAGTTTTGTTTTTTGGCATATATTTTCCAAGCATCAACTCACAGTGTGAAGTTTAGCATTACTAACAAGTTAGTAGTAGTTAGTACAGTTTAGTGTTAGATCTCGTGTTGCATTGCAACACGATTTTTAAATCGGCTGTATGAACCTATCTACTGTTTTTTGACATGTCACATGACTAACTAGCATTATAGCTAACCTACGCAGTTTAAATTGATCCTAACTAATTCGTGAAAAATAGAAATTACGAATGAAATTCAATGTAATTTTTGTTAAAACTCGTGAAATAGCAATCATAGAGATATGAAATAGAATTTTAGGTATTTTGGATTGTTATTCAATAGAACCCTAGACAAATACTGTCTTAATCCGAATAACATCAAGAGTAGAGTTAATTATGCTCAAATTGCACATACTGAAGGAATTCAATGAAAGGTATATTGCCTTAACAGTTACTTAAATTACGAGTTCTATAAATTTTCTAAACATCTGAATGAAAATAAAAATAAAATATGTTTCACTTGCTCCCCTTGATGTTAATAATTTTAATAAATTAGCACAAACAAAACGCCAAGCCACAATCTCAGGAAAAGACTTTTCAATTTAACTCAAGTATTTTGTTTATCTTAAGTAATTTTTATTGTACAAAGTAATAAAATAAATTCAACCTTTCGCTGTCAAACGTCATGAATACTCTTATCACGGGGGTTGTATTAATTATATTTATTTAATAATAAACTTACGAGTCTTTTGATAAATTTCCTGGCGAGTTAATTTACTTTGAAAACTCTCGAGCGTAAAAGATAATTGATCTTAAATTAGATTTTCATCAAAATTTTATTGTAAATTGTTTACAATTCAGTTTTTAAATTAAAATGTAATTTACAATGATTAGCATAAATTAAGTCAAAAATAAAAGTATCAATATAACAAGCGCCTTGTTATAGTTACAAAAACAATATTTAGCAATAACTTCTACAAAATAGTTGGTAAAATATGCAAAAAAATAAATTATATTATGCATCACCCGCCCGCAAATAAATGCAGACACATCGACAGCAACACACCTTGCAACAACTTTACACGCCCCGACACGGATCATCAAGAACTTATTCTGTGCAAAGCTAAGCACTTGTGAAAGTTATTGCTAAATATGGTTTTTGTATTAATTATAGCAACTGCTATTACATTTTTTACGATACCGATTTTAATTTATGCAACGTCTATGTTTAAGAGCGCTTTCACATATGTGCGTTTTAAGGTAGAAACACATTGGGCTTACGTGATGACACCCCACGCCACATGATTGAACACCTCGTGGTGCGACGCGTCAGATGGCGTCATCAATAGAAGCACACGTGCTAACACGCAATCTGACGCATACGATACGGAGTTTAGTCGCGTCAGCGACGTGTTATAAGATAAGTGTGCTTCTAATTCATACATTTACTATTGAAACCGAAGTCCTCTGACGGGCGTATCATCACGTACGTGAGGTATTGTAAGCCCAGTGTGTTTGCACGCGACAGCAGCACTAGGGCCCTTATTTTGAAATCCTTCGGCTGACGTCCAGCGCTCTTTACTACTAATTTTTATTCGACATAGCCTAAATCCTTACTTTTGAATCGCTCTTTGACCAACAGTTGTCCGTGTGGTTTTTCAAATTTCAAAAATAGGGCCCTGCATCGCAGACTCAACTCAACCCCTAAGGGGGTAAATGACGTAATAAAAACCTAAAAATCGATATGGATGTCGTTATTGAAGATTGCGACAATTTATTTTAAATTCTAATACGATGAACATGATTCAACACCAAAAGGGGTTAAATCTTGAATGGAAATATAATACGGGATTGGGAATGAGAACGTAAATGGGACGGGAACGTGGCGGGAACGAACAGGAACGAGATATGGATATCCTTTAAAATATAGGATACTTTTTATCCCGGAAAAAGGTTCCCTTTGGCTGGGGATTTTCCGAATGTCCACGTGGACGAAGTCGCGGATGAAAGCTAGTTTCCAAATAAATCTTGCTACCTATTGGAAAATCTTGAATGAGCTAGTATACCTTTACAGCAATGATGTAAACCTACTCATTAAAAAAAATTATAAATCAATTTCAAATTATATTTGATCAAGTGATAGTTAGTAGCAAAGGAATTACTGAGGTTAACGACCAAGCGATGCCGACGCCGCCGGGTTGAGTCAATAAACCCAGATACCAATAATTTACATGTGGAAAACTTATAGCGAAGTTAATGTTTTCATAAGTTTATTGATGAGATGTTTCAATTAAAAATACCTATTAATATATTCCCAAATAACGTAGTAGGTATTAGCATCACTAGAATCGATTTTAATTCAAATTCTTAAAAACGAAAGTGCTGAATGAATGAATGTCTTAAAGACATTAGAAATTAAAATGTTTTTTTTGTCAAGTTCACGCAAACTTTTTGACCCTGAAGTTATATTTTATGGGTTCCTTTAAAATTTGTTACACTTAGCATTCAAAATATTATGTTATTTTAAGTTAGTGTAAGTAACAGTGTAAACAAATGCTGGTGTCCCTAATAAATAAATAAATACCTTACACAATTTATAGCAGCATATTAGTTTAAACTTAAATATTAAATAACAACTACTTACTTAAACAATAAGTACCACGTAAACGTACAATACTACACTATTCAATCAAAATGGAAACCTATTCATGTCGTGTAAATGACATATTGTGTAAACATTATAAACTATTACCCACGAGCCCAAGAGGGATAAACGTTTTCTTTGAACTATACTTCAACTATAGACACAAATGTTTATTGCATGCAGTGTAAACTTATCACACAGTACTCAAGATGGTTCAACGTTCTCTTCGTACTATACTTCAACTATAGACACAAATATTTATTGCATGCAGTGTAAACTTATATCACACAGTACCCAAAATGGTTCAACGTTCTCTCCCAACTATACTTCAACTATAGACACAAGTGTTTATTGCATGCAGTGTAAACTTATCACACAGTACCCAAAATGGTTCAACGTTCTCTTCCAACTATACTTCAACTATAGACACAAATGTTTATTGCATGCACTGTAAACTTATCACATAGTACCCAAGATGGTTTAACGTTCTCTTCGAACTATTCTTCAATTATAGACTTTAATATTTATTGCACAAACTACACTGTTATTGATGTCTTTATTGCATTATGCGTATAAAGGGTCTAAGTCAGCTGCTACGGACTGAATACATTCCCTAGTATACGTCTTGTTAGTTACTTGAACATCACAAGCACGAGTAAGTACAAAAACAAGAAGGTTAAATAAACATCTGTGACAGCTTACTTGTTGAAGGTGATTCTACCTTAAAAGTTAATTAGAACTTAATACCTAATTTTGTCTCTAATTAGATTTTTCTAAATAGGAACAAATTCGCAGTAAATAACACATAGTTTTTATAGAACTGTAATGTAATAATTGGGTGAAAATAAAGGATGACTGAAACGACCAAAAACGTTAAGAGTGATTAAATGCAAATAATTACTAACTTTTGCATCATCCTTCCCTAGATTATTTTATCAATATTCCCTTAGTTATGTAATATTTTGTACCTATTTAAACTTACTTGAACAGGAACTGAGTGATTTCGCTATCCCAGAACTGATCACTGAAATCTTGCGCCTGCACAGTGAGTCCTCTAGCCAAATCATCAAAAGCAGTGCTAAGTTCGAGCAGCAACGGCCTGTTGAACCAATCGCTCAGTCGTACTGTACCCAGCAGAGCTCTGGCCTCTGAAAATAGTCTGTGGAAAAATACTGATCATCATTTATTTCGATAAGGCTGAATTTTTCTTTATTCTGTGCCGAAAACCATCCCATGATCGTCATTTGGTTCGATTTGGCCCCCCTACTCTCGACGGGATCGAGTTCACGTCAGGATCGAATAAACGTCAAAAATCTGTTATTTTGGTACATTGAAAACGGTGTCCACGATTTCCATAGTACCGTTTTGACGTTTACTCGATTCGAACCACAAAATAGAGACAGGACAAAAATCTGTATAAGTAATCCGCTCGCGATGACGATGGAATGGAACCTTGTCAAAGTAAATTTTTGAATTTGACTTGAATTTGATAACGAAAATTGACTAATTAGTTAATATTGATTTAATTAATCAACTAATTGTTTACTTGTTATCATCTTACTTGAAGTTGCTGCAGCAAAAATTCCCTCACCTCGGATGCGTGACACCGTGTTTTTGGATATCCCTGTGGCTGGCCGGCGAACAAACGCATCCCAGTTTGACAAGGTTCCATCCCACTCTCATTATACTTAATAAGCGCGCAACGCACACACACACATAGACGCCTCTCACCGACCGACGACACTGCGTCACGCAATCGAACTCGTTTAGAGATTCGTCTGAGATTCCGGTTATTTTGTGTAGGTGAGAGGGTGTCTGTGTGTATGCTCGAGCGCACGTAGTACTAAACTTGACTTCTGTCCTCTCTATTTTTTGATTCGACCTCGATCTCGGTCGCGTCGGGAGTAACCCCCGATGTCAAAAGTTGTCGAAGTCTCGAAGAAAAGTTTGCTTTTGTGTTTTGTTTTTCAGTGTTATTTTTCAATTTTTTTTAATGATGCTCTGTAACAATAGCAGTCCGAACAATAATGTTTTGTTCTTTAGGAATCTGAATTAGAGTGATTTAATTTTCAGATTCTATAACTTAATTTATCTTCGTAATATTAAAATTAAAATCTGGTACTTATACTAGGTACCCCATACTGTAGCAAACGTTTAACATAGTTAAGTACCGTAAACTGGGGTGAATAACAACAATATTTTGGATTCAACGGTTCATAACTATATTTGTCAATTTGAGTTTCAATCAATTTGAGTCAAGCAGTCGCTAATCACCCAGTTTTATGTTAGTTTTTAAGAAGGATAATTGACGTCGAGAGTTTAATAAACATTGTTATTAGTGTTTGTTGTGTGGTCTGTGTTATAGGTACAAAGCTACCGTTGTTGATACGAGAAGATAACAAAATTTGTGATAATACCTCGCCAGCAAGTGCCACATCGACTGCTTTTGGGCTGGCTTCCAGGTCTCGTTGCTTACAAGCAGTGGGAAAAGCTGTGTTAACTCACTTCAAAAATCCTCTGATCAAAGTGTGGAAGTGTCTGAAGGCAGCCGTTGCGTGCTCATCCAGCACTGAAGGGTCCACGTTGGAGTTGTAGTCGTTCACATAGCCTTGCACTTCTGGATAAATGAGCTTGTTCTTCACCATGTTCTCATATCCTGATAGAAAATTATAAAAAAATACCACTTTATAAAATTAAACTCCAAAACTAAAACCATTAAACTCTACCACAGTACAATAAACAAAACAAAATGTTTGGCTTTTTAGGCACAAAAATGTATTCTATGTAAGCATACTGCTAAGCTCAGTGGTAAACTGGTTTATTAATCAGAACACACCTTTATTTGTTCTGAATTGTATGTGATTCATTATTATTTTTGATTAACATTATCATTAACTATACTTACAAACTCCTTACATGAAATGAACTAGCCCACATTTTAGATAAATGCTTTGTAGAAAAATGAACTTATAATAACTAACTGGGATGAACTACTCACTGTGACTCACCGCCACTATGAGAACCTATTCAAAAGCAGGGTACAGACAGAGTCAGAGAAGATCGCAAGACATGGAAGATGGAAGATAGAACAACATAGAAGGCTACCAGTGCTGAATGTTGGATCTGAAGATCTGCCTGACGTAACACCCAAAGAAGTTCAATATGCTATGCGCTACGCCAATTGAAAATGTTTCTGATATGTTGGACTTGATCGAATATAGGTATAAAGGTGAAATCTGAAAAAGTGGGCTTGAAGATGAACCTATCAAAAACCAAAATTATGACCAATATACATTCACATTCCATTTGTGTTTTAGTCAAAGAAGCATAATAGTTTATGTACAGCTTCTCCTTGGGGATGTGTATAGCTTCCCTAGGATGAAATATCGACGTCCCACTAGGGATTGAGCCTCCCAGGGGTGACGACTATGCGGTTGTGTCGACACAATAAGTTGATTTAAAGGACTAATTCAAATGAGTTTTGTTACTCACCCAACAAATAAGGTAGGTACTCATAATAGTTGATGTGCTGTGACTCCGCGATGAGGATGCGCCTAGCCTCCTGGAAAATGGTCTCATCATCCCACTGAGGGTTGAGGCTCCCGAGGGCGTCACTGATGCGGTTATGTTCACGCAACATAACGATTTGGAGGACAGCCAGCTGAGGGCTTTGGTTTGTCCGGATGTCACCTGCGAAAGTTAAACACAATTTAAAACAAATATAAGTAATAGGGGTTTAAGGCAACGCATTGGTAAACTTTTTCCGTATCGACTGTCGCGCTCAAACTCTCGTAGATTACACTTAACTATCCTACTCATGGCAAGCAGTTTTGCGACGACAAACCGGTTTTTTACGTTATAATAAAAATCTATAATATTTCAAAAATCCAACTGGCATATCGAAGCATGTGTTTAGACTAATCTACAAAGAATTAAGAGGCTTAAATCGGTCAGGTTTGCATTTATAATGCAAATCTCTGTTTTAAAAAAGGTTTCTTTGATAATTTTTTCTTTGTTAAAAAAGTTAACAAATCGTGTTTCTGCAACTGACAAAATGAAGCCAATGAACTTAATAATCAGGTTACTAAATATCACTTTCATAAGATTTGTGATTAATGAGAAAAATCGAGATCCCTGCCACCAAAATGTCCAATACGTCCTCTTAGCCGACTTTTTCTCACATACAGAGAAGCTCATTACTTCTATGATGTTAAAGATGCTTCAGTTGCTTATTATTATTTCGAATTATGATGATAACGGTCATTAACTATCAGCAATAGAAGTATTGCTGATAGTTAATGACTATTTAGATTCATAACTTTTTCCTTGACGTTAAAAAGTACACCATAAATAAGTGACTCCTTTTTTTGATGGCAAAAGCGACCACTCAATTAGTTGTAACTTAGCCGCTACTTATTTCTTTCACTTTTTTGCATTAGTTAACTTAGTGCTTAACATTTGTGCATAACAGTTTTGGAAGCGTTCATGGTTGTTAAATAATTATAAAAATATTAATATGGAAAATGCAACATCCTCAAAATTGTCGATATAATACTAAATCGCCATATAAATATCCCACTAAAGTTGAGCGGAACTTTGAGACACACAAGATTACGATATTATGAATTTAACGGTCTGGCAAGTGGTTAGGTAAGGGTCCGGACTCCGGTCCTAAATTAACTTAGTGACAGGTACCTATGCATAGACACATCAATCTCGAATCTCTCTATAGACTTTTACAACTTGAGCGATAAGCAAATCTTCCATATCAGCAATTCAGAAAAACAGTTTTTACACAAAACGCTTAAAAACTCAATAATATTCAAGAGAGAATATGTTTTACATTCAAGCCGATATACTATGATTGAACTTCATACTTAAACCTTTCGTGTAAAAATAGTCTGATATCTGATACTGATTAAATCCCAAAATAAGTAACTATTTATTACTTATAACAGCTCTTCAAAGGACATTTTGAATCGCCACACTTAAAGAAAATTGGACACCAATTCGCTCTTCACATTTTGGAGTAGGTGTACATTAGTCACATCAATCCTACTAGAATTCTGAATGTATATAGATTACAAAAGTTGCTTTTGTTGAATTTCTTGTCGGTTCGTTTTGGGTACAAAATGTTCTCGTAAGTTCTCGACATTCGTTAGTGCTACTAATCAGCCAATAAGTCTGAAGAAATGGTTTTAATTTGAATCTTACCGGTTAAGTAACAAGGTTCAGTGGGTGACTGAACTGACTCGCAAGTGAGAGTGACGTTAGGGTCTTGTGGGGGCCACTCGCGTCCATTCCGGAGTATGGTCAGCAGTCTGCCACCCTGGAAGGCGCGGATGGGTGCAGCTTGTGTTGCACTACTGCCGTACACGAGCGACATGTCCATATAGCCTGTTACTGTCGTGATCTGTAAAGAAAACCTCTGATTATAGTCTGACACAATTACTTAGTTTATCTTTGACTTTTATATTAATTTTCTAAAGTATACAACACAGTCTCTTTGATTAAGTGCCACATTGTAAATCAGTATCTTAAGGTTTTATATATAACGATTCATCAAGCAAGATTGAGCGCTTTATCAACATTCCACATTAATTAGTATTTAGCAAATTCTATAACGCAAAAAGCCTCAACTCTAAAGTACTTTGCCGGTTCAGAAGATTCCTTCAGCTCCGAGCATCCTCTAGATCTGGTACTTCCTAACAAACTAATTACTGCCACTTCCGGCATACACCGGGTGTATTTGGTGGGAACAGAATGGGTGCTCCAATAGGGGTTGGTAGGTAATCACTACTACAGTAGAAACTCACAGGTTGAGCAGGAGCGTTCAGCGCCGAACATCCTCTAGACCTGGTACTGCCAGTCCTCACAAAATTCATGCATCGGGTGCCTTGAGGCCCATGAATCGGGTCATTTGGCGGGAACAAGATGGGTGCGCAAGTAGGGTTGGTGGCTGCGTCGGGAGACAACTGGCCGTTGTCATCGCAGCATGTGACTGTGTCTTTATCTATGGAATGAGATATCAGTTTATAATTGTACAAAGTAAACATTGTACTATTTAAACCTCTTTTACTGTATAAGAAAAAGTATTTAAAAACTTTTAAATTGTCAAGTGAGTAATCTAAATTTTGAGATTTTCTAAAAAAATTGCTACCTATAAACGCTTGTTAGACCATGTCAAAGTAGCTTTGCAGCAGAGTGGTGTCACAGTCACAATATTTATAAAAACTCATTAAAGACTTGTTCCAATGATCTTGACAGAATTAGTGAACTTATTTAAATCATTTTGCTCTTGTTGCTAACATTGACAAACACTTACCACTTTTCTGCGTTTGTAATGAATGAAAGAAACAAAATATAGTTTATTAATAAAAATGGCGAGCACACATTCAAGTATTGAGTTTTATTATTTATATGAAATAGATTAGTATATTAATGTAAACACACCCTCACACAGTCCGCACACAAACACAGATAAACAATTTTTGGGTCAAAATGGTATTGCTTAGACTCTAAACAATACCATTTTGACCCAAAAATTTTGACCCAACAATGACGAAAAGTAAAATAAATATCAAGAAAAACTTAAAAGCACATTAAACCCTGACACATAACAAATCGCAAAAGTGCAGTCGACGGTAGGTCAACGTATCAAAAATCACCAAATTTCTCAATTTCCACTTTTAAAGCCAATAGACATCCATATCAATTGAGGAAGTTTGACACTTGATGATATTTTGATGAGCTGTTGACTGTACATGAAAACACACTCACTCGTAGCAAAACAAAAACCAATTAACTTTGATTCAGTACCGTCCTGTAGTAAACATTCAGTATCATCTTCCGCGCAAGCTGAAAAGTAATCATTATTTTTATGAAGATTTTAATATGTACAAGATAATTGTAATTTATTAATAAACTTTGTCGATAATTATTGAAAAATTTATTATTTTATTTGTACTTATACTTGTAATAAGTACCTTTACTTGACTCTTGCTGCTTCCCTGTTCAAAAATAAAAAATACTATTAATAGTATCTAGCTCAGCCATTTGCTCGTCTATTAAAATCGAAAAGAGCCTTTAGGCACGTTCCTATAAGTTCCATTTTTGATATTTATTTTAGAAAAAATTCTAAGATTTGTTTTTTTTTCTATTTGTACAATACTTTAAAATCACAGCAAACCCATAAACTTTAAGATTTGTTTAGAGTTCCCCCGAGATGAATCTCCTCTTCAACTTTGACTCTATCTCTAGGGTTTTTTTCATGGTAATCATTCAATGAAGGCACCTGCCCAGATGAGTACTTTCCGAGATCATGGTGTTTTAAGTTTGACAGCTGTCATCTGAAATAAGGATCCCACCAAAACCTTTAATTTCTTCAAAGACTCCATCGGATTAGGATGAATACTTTCCGAGATATTGCCGTTTTAATTTTGACAGCTGTCATCTGAAATGAGGATCTCAACAACACCTTTTGCAGACACCATTTTTTCGGTAAGTTTAATAATACATTTATTACATATAACTATCCATAATATACACTTTATAATACTGACACCACACGATAGCGTATGCGTTATATAGACTGCCTCAATGCGGCCAAATTACAAACCATTCCGAACTTTGGGAACCTCCGCAGCCCACATCTGTAGTCCAATTATCTACCCACTGGGCTTATTTTGTAGCCTAATTCAATCTCCAGAATTTATCCTGAATTTTGATTAAGGCCCCGCAGGATAGGTATTACCAGAACCTGTGAAACATTGTTTTTTGATCTATTAGTGGCGAAGGCTGATTGACAATGACAAGCCAATTCTCATCGGCTTACCTTTTAGAAATCCTATTCTACCCCCACCGATCCACTATGCAGATCATAAAATTTTTGTAGAACGGCTAACCTTCACCGTAATTCCACCCCTTGCCACTGGCCACACATACTTATTGTCCAGATAAATCACAAGATAACTATAAAAAACGTTTATTACGCGTAATTTCCTCATTGACATCGTTGAAATGTGACGGTTTTGCTTTCGGTGCAAAACAAAATTTTAATGTAACGAATGTTATTGGCAGATTCATAACTTGATTTACATGATATTAACCTTTAAAAGGACGGGGGAGTTGTGCTGAAGCACAAAAAAAATTTCGCGATTTAATATGTTCGATGGCACTAATAAACCCGTCTGCAATCCCTGTTACCTTTTCAGTGTTTTGAATTGGATGCAATCTGTATGGAGAACGGTCAGATCTGACAGTAACAATTTTCCGGTTGATTTCTGGTCGATTTCAATCGACAACCTGTTGTAAAATCGATTCGCCTCCTCATTTAAATTACCAGAAATCGACCAATGCCCTCAACAAACAGCATTCTCTCCACTACATTCACCTAGTTAACACCGTCATTGTTTAATAAAGATACAAGCGTGACGCAACTCTAACAATACAGTACTCATACACATTCAACCGTGAGATTGGAGAGTATGTTCATATTGCGGTTGCTGCGCCAAGAGATAAGGGGCTCTTTGAAGTTAAGTTACCCAACTTTAACAATACTTCAAAAACTTTACCAACTTTAACTTTTACTCGTACAATGAAAAATATTTATAAATTCTGGATACGATTTTTTTATTAATATTATATTAATATATACGAGTACCTACAATATACATTTCGTACAGGTAATCTCAGTCCAATCGAAAAACGGTAATGTTTTAGAATAGGTCATAGTGGCGCTTCTGTCTAGAATAGAATACACAGGTAGTTTCTGCTGTAACAAATAAAAGTCCACGTAACATGAAGTACTTGTGATTCTCAATGGTTCGATGTGCAGGGCTCCTTATAAAATTAATATTGTTCCATTACGGACTGGTAGCATTGCACCTAATATTTCTGTATTAAATTGCGAAAATATTTCTACATTAAACTGTACATTGACGGCGTGTACAGATCTGCCAAAATTTTCACATTACGTTGAAAAGTAGTGAAACCTAGTTACTTACGTGTTTGCGCCACTCCAGCTGTGAGGGACATATCGTGGGTTATGATCTGACCCCACTGCTGAGTGAGGAGGGTCCTCAATGGATCAATCAACTGCCGATCTGGGAAGAGCCTCAAACTAAGATCCCTGGCGTTTGGGAGGGGAGCACCGTTGGTCGCCACTGGGAAAGCGCTGATGCCTGAGGAAAAAAACAAATTGTTATGCATTTGCTACGAAAAATATTTTTATAAATACTAGGTATCTTTGGATGTGACGAGAAAATATATTTTATTATTTTTTACCATTTATTGTTAGATGAAAACTTTTAGAGTAATATTTCACTTTTGATGTTTATGCGCGTACCTAAATACTTTTTATGTTTATGTTATTTATTTAAAAGGGAAAAATTTTGTTATTTGGAAAATATTCAACTAAGTAATTCTAGCATTTGATTTGGTTTGTGACGCACCTTTCATTTTAATGTAATTTTGTTGGAAAAGTCAAAGCAACAGATTAATAAGGAAACGTACTTTTTCAACCGACGTAGCACCGAAGGGGCTTTGAAATAATAAATAATAAGATGATAATATTTATGAGGTATGTTTTAAAATTAAATAACTTAAGCAACAACAACCAAAACAAATTTACTACTTATGTTTTTATTGCTTTATTTCAACCTGGTCCATTATGAAAGATTAACATCACTTTAACTTTTGTCTCTTTGATACGTCTTTGAAATATACTCTTCTACTTCGATTTCCGCGCCTACAGTTCATTAAAAATAAAACACTTTTTACGGATCACAGCGCTTATATATATTAATTCAGGTGTTATTTGTTGTTATTCAAAATAACACCTGATTTAATAATAATTATATGCGCTGTAATCCGTAAAAAGTGTTTTATTTCTAACGTCTTTGAAACTTTTAAGTTCTTTACATAGTCTTATCTTAATGTTTCCAGAATAGGCTTAGGTCCCAAACTTAGAGCCTTCACAAAGGCAAACATAGGGTATAAAAGAGCCGAAAATAATGTTGACCTAAACCAACCTATTTATACATCGCAAATAAAATTCAGATTTCCGTATCAGTTTTCACCTTCGCAAACAACTTTCAGTAATTGAAATGGAAATTTATGGCCGGAAATAAAATATATATCGTAGTGGTGTTTACTTTAAATCAATGCCTCTTGTTTACTTTGCCCTGATGTCAAATTGACACATTATTCTTGTCAATTGGGTTTTATGTAGTAGTTCTTTTGCTTTAGTTCTTTTGCTGTTGTTTTCAAACATACAATAATAGTTGTATCACTTATGTGGTATTTACACAAATCGACTTTAATCAATTAGTGCTTTTTATCGACAATCACTTGTAAAAAATCGGAAACCTAATTTCAATGAGGTGGCGATTCAATTTTACAAGCGATTGTCGATAAAAAGTGCTAGTTTACTAAAATCGCCTGCCAAGTCGAACCGTGTAAATACTGCCTTAGCGCTTTTTATCATCAATTTTACAAGTGAGATGTAATCGTCAACCTAATTTCAATTAGGTGGGGATTCGATTTTACGATAAAAAAACGCAAATTGACTAAAATCGCCTACCAAGTCGACCCATGTAAAAACCTCCTTAATGATTTGAATATAAAAAATAGTCACACCTTTTAGGTCGCATATAAACATTAAAATCAAATAACACCCGTGACCACATTAAAAGGGCCAAATCAACGAGAAATGAAAAAAATAGCAGTTGAGATATCGCCGCTATACTTCTAAAACGTATTAAATAGACATTTTGTCGAAATGAGATATCGTATTTTTCAAGTTTCATGACTCAAATTGTTGCTTTAAAAATGACATTCAGTCTTAAGAACACCAAACTTGTATACTTTATTTCCTGTTATACAAGTAAGTTTAATCGCTTGTTACAATACCTGGTAACTTTTTGTGTAAATCAAATAAAACCAACAAGAGATCTTCATTTACCTTTTTTTGGCAGTAGAAATAGAAACTAGTTTATCTCGTAAACTAGTAAGCGTACAATGACATGAGCGAAATTAAAGTTTTGTTTTTCATTTTACATAATTACAGAATGATTAAATTGTATAACTCCTTATTTTTGTGGGAGATTTTGATGAAATTAGTATAAGATACCTTTTTTTACCTGAAGGCTGATGCGAAAAATACCATGAAAAAGTACTAAATCGATATTTTATCGGCATGAAATATCCCATTTTCAATTTTCATGACTCAAATTGTTGCAGTAAAAAATGACATTCAGTCTTAAGAACACTAACCATGTAAACTTCATTTCCTGATATATAATATAGATTAATCGCTTGTTATAATACCTTGTAAGTTTTTTTGTAAATCAAATAAAACCAACAGGAGATCTTCATTTAACTGATTTTAGCAGTAGAAATAGAAACTAGATTATATAGTAAACTAGTAAGAGTACATTGAAATGAGCGAAACTAACGTTGAGTATATTCGTTTACATAATATGAGCATGATTAGATAGTAAACATCTTTATTTTTGTAGGAGAACTGATGAAATTAGTATAAGATACCTTTTTTTGCCTGACGGCTGATGTGGAAATATTTCAGTTAAATCGATGACAAAATTTGTGAACGAAAAAAAACAAAAGAAAGATGAGCTGATGCTTTTTTATTATAATTTTATTGTAATAAAGAAAAAAGACAGAAACAATTGGCATTAATCCAATTACCTACAGTGTGTAATTAATCATTTAATAAAACCCAAAACAAAATCAGAATTCTGTATCTTTTAAAGTGGAGTCATCATTTAAAGATTCATACCAAGCATGGTGCTCTTCTGGGATTACCTTTTTACGAGACAAATTCAAAAGATCTTTTTTTTTGGAGCTGCTGATAGGTAAAGAATATTCATAAAGCTGTAATAACTCGTCGGGAAATGACCCTCGGCATTTAGAAGATGACGTAGTCGTGCAATCAGCTGATTCAGCTGACATTAACTTTCTTTTCTTATTTCTCGTACTATAGCCATGATGAGCTTCAGTCTCTGCCTGGCTTTCAGAGGCGTTTATGTTTATGTTTATGATTATGCAAGAAAAATCAAGACTCATGTCGTAATTGAAACTTCATTTAGTTTTTCACATACCTTATTCTCTTTATTTTTAGCCAATGAACTGTGTTTCCTTCTGCATCCTTAGTAGCTTAAGGTATTTTTTTTAAGACAAGTCCTTTAACTTTTTGGATTCATAATATTTAAATTCCTTCACATGACAGCGATTTTTGTCAATTTTCTTTACGCCTTTCTTGTAGAAACTCTTAGATCTAGCGCGTTGGAATACATTTTTACACTCAGTCATCGAGTAACTCGATATTTTTTTGTGCAGCTTCTATGCTGGAAAGCATGGAGTTCGCCTCCATATAAGAGTGTCCGGACTCAAAAAACTTCTTATCAAGTTTTTGAACTGCCCAGAATAATTAAATAAAGCAGCAACGTGCTTGTTCCGATTCTGCCCACCGCATGTATTCGAAAAAAAAACTTATTTCCGTGACGTGTGGTGGTAAACAGGTGGAAAGATAAATACAGCAGGTTACTGCCGATTTCGCAGCTTTCCTTTTTTCTGTTGATTTCCGACCAGGTGAAGTAACCTTCATTAGGCTCAGTACTTTCGTAAATTGTTAGATTGTAAATGGTAAGTTTTCTTTGATTACACTAGAAAACTTACTATTTACTGATAAAGATTACTGCTTCACCTGGTCGGAAATCAACGGAAAAAGGGAAGCTGCGAAATCGGTAGTATCCTGCTGTACTATCTTTTCACCTGTTTACCACCACATGTCACGGAAATAAGTATTTTTTCGGACACATGCGGTGGGCAGAATCGGAACAAGCACGTTGCTGCTTTATTATTCTGGACAGTTCAAAAACTTGATAATATTAATGTTACTGAGCAGAATTTTAGAGTCCGGACACTCTTATATGGAGGCGGACTCCATGCACTCCAGCATAGAAGCTGCACAAAAAAATACGAGTATTTACTCGATGACTGAGTGGAAAAATGTATTTCAACACGCTAGATCAAGAAAGACAAAAAAAAATGACAAAAATCCCTATCATGTTAAGGAGTTTAAGTGTTATGAATTAGAAAAATTTAAAGGACTTGTCTGAAAAAAAACTACCTAAAGCTAATAAGGATGCAGAAGGAAACACAGTTCTTTGGCTAAAAATAAAGAGAACTAGGTATGTGAATAACGATATTTCATGCATAAACATAAACGCCTCTGAAAGCCAGGCAGAGACTGAAGCTCATCATAGTCACGCTCATCATCTCGTTCTATAGTACGAGAAATAAGAAAAGGAAGTTGATGTCAGCTGAATCAGCTGATTGCACGACTACGTTGTCTTCTTAAGACCAAGAGTCAATTCCCGACGAGTTATTACAGCTTTATGAATCATCTTTACCTATCAGCAGCTCCAAGAAAAAAGATCTTTTGAATTTGTGTCTTAAAAAATCCCAGAAGAGTACCATGCTTGGTATGAGTACTATAGGAAACGCAAAAATATGGTCAGCGAAAATAAATTATGGTGATTTAATTTGTAAATACCTTTTAATAAACTCAAAGAAAAATCACTTAAATTAATTTAGTTTATTTTACTTGAAATAAATCCGTGTTTTGTGCAATGTATCTGTTGCTAACTCTTTTTTCCTGACTCATATTACAAGCTTTTTTTATTTTTTTTACTGAAGAATCGAACTATATCGTGGTAATCTGATTTTACCTACGACTGTAGCCTAAATCATGCAATTAACTCTGTTTTTTACGTTTTTGTTGAACAGTATATCCGACATTGTGAAGTATAATACGTTTTACCTCAGCATAACTTCTAAACTACCGTTCTGATCATTTAATCCATTTTACCAGACGAAAGAGCACAAAAATTTAAATCCAACCATGTATTTAACTCATTTTTCGATAAAACATCATTTAATACGTTTTTGCAGTATAGCGGCGATATTAAAAAATGCAATCGTGACTTGCCAAACATCGATTACACAGGGTTATTTTTAGTCACCATTCAAATTTTAAGGATGTGATCAGTCCATGAATCTATACAATTTTTGAATTTGAGATTTTAGTATTCACAATGCTATTTTTATAGAACTTTCTCTAAGAAAATTGTTTCGAAATTCGCCACAAAATGTCGGTCATCCCTTACCAAACTGATCACGGTGATCTTTTTGATTTGTATAGATAGTCCTTTTTTACACATTTGTCCTTATGTTCCTTAGAAAAAATTGTTCAGTTTCAAAGACTGAACACATACATAAGGATTGTAACTAAAGAATAACCCTTTATTGGTTAAAACTATTAATGCGAACAATTTATCTAAATCTGGAAGGAAATCGAACAAAATAAGAGAGAGAGAGTGATTGATTGAAATCGATAATTGAACGGATTTGTACAAAAGAACGTAAGATACGACTACATTTTGGACAGGATAATATCTAGTGATATATGGGTTACATTATAAAAGTCATTTGTGTGTAAGCTAACCAATTTACTCGCTTAGGGCCACTTGCACCAAGCTGGGTTAAAATTTAACCCAGAGTTAGTTCATACAAAAGTAGCACTAACTCTGGGTTAAATGTGCTAACCCAGCTTGGCGCAAGTGGGCCTAACTCAAACAGTTGTTAACCCTTTTGTTTATGTGCCATAATCATAATAATCATGTTGTTGTAAATCCTATAAATCGACTGACCATCAGCCATTTTTAATGTCCCCATTGCTGTGGGGCACAGGCCTTCCTTATGGGTGTACACCACGATACACCACGCGGGCCTAATGCGGATTGGTGGATGCTAACAACTGCAAATGCAGCCGGGACCAACGGCTTAACGTGCCTTCCGAAGCACGGATGAGGTCGAGATCATAACACTTTTGGTCACCCATCCCATGACCGACCCTTGCGAAAGTTGCTTAACGTCAGCAATCGCTGGGACAGGCGCTATACCACTGCGCCACCGAACTCCTTTAAATCGACTGTACTAGCTACAACTGTTGTTAAATACTGGGTGATATTTTAGGTAACGCCTTTTCTTTTAAACAACTACTAGGTATATCAATAATTATTATACCTAGTTACGTTAGGTGGTTAATTTGTCTTTATTGTGGTGAAGTAGCGCTGGAGTTTATGAGAAGGGTTTTCATTCCAGCCCATTTGGGCAAATTTTTATTCTTTGTTATTTTTGTGTAAAATGAAAGTAAATTTTGTTGAAACTTACCGTCTCCATAGTTGTAAGGGACCAATCTTCCATACGGCGTTTGCGGCATACCCCATGCGGGCCTACCCAGATTGTTACAAGACCCATCAATGGATCTGTACCGGGAGTTCGTGCAGAAGGGGGGGGCGAGGCCGCATGTTTGGGTGCCAGGGTCCTGCCCAGACCCCACTGGTGGCGGCGGGTTACTAAAACTGAGTTTGAAACGAAATATTCAAGCTTGATCACAAAAAGTAGGATTTATGGATGTTTCTACGGTTCTGAGAATTGAGTAAAAGATACTAAGCGCAAATATTTACCAACTAGAAATGGTTCTCTTTGTGATGCTAAAGTTATTTCTAGATAAAACAATAGTAACTCCAGTTGGAAAAGTTACTACAATGCGATTAAATTGACAAAACACAGTGATCCACTGCAACTTCACTAGAGAATTTTTAGTAAAGAGAAAATTTTACAGATCAAAATACGTCGTTTTGTACCTTAAGCACTCTGAAGTTGGCCACTTCTGTTTTATATTGTTTAATTAATCGCATTGTACCTACTTGTTGCTAAATACTCGTAACTATGTCACATATCAAATATTATTATATTCATTTCACTTTTCACATTTCTAAAAAACTTAGTAAAATATGTGTACTATTTTTTATCAAAGTCACAAAATCATTTTACCACTAAGTAATTACTGGTCTTCAAATAGTTATAGTGTTAGTATGTTTATTTAAATAAATATTATTGTAAGTCTGATACAATTTTTATTAGTAAGGGGGTATATATTCGTTTTAATACTAAGAAATTAAAAAAACTTTTATCGGAACTCGGACTCGAGAAATTTGACTTGAACATTATCTCTAACTTTACTTTTTGAATTGAATTTTTTGATAGAATTTGTTATTTTGAATAGTTCTTCATTTTAATTTTAAAGTCAGTAATAGGCACAAGTATTTATAACAATGGTAAAAGGTATTTTTTGAAAGGAATGTTTAAGATCAGTAACATGCCAAAGTTTACCTTTTAACAATTTACATTGAAATTAGCTCATTCATCATAACACAAATTTCAAAAGTCCAAACTCCCTTTAAAAGTTGGTTTTATTAGCCCTCGTTCAGACACGCGAAATCTAGGCAGATATATTTTTTATCTTTATTTTCAACTGTCAAGTATAAAGACGCATTGCGCTGACAATAGTAAATTCGTGTAGATATAGATGCTTACGGATATAAGGAACTAATGTAATAATTATTAAGATCTGGACGTCTACTCCCAACTGTAATATTCATTCGTAGTTATCAGAAATGTTCTCAACAATTCAGAACCTTATTACTTATTTTTGCTCGGATGGAGTAAATTAGTTAACCGAAAACAAGGATTGGTTGCTACACCATTCTCGTTAAATCTGCCATAATTCACAATCGTTAAAGAGTAGGGATAACCCCGTCCGTAAATGGAGGTCGAAAATAGGAAACGCCTGAAACTAAAACAAAGTGCAGTCAGGAGTATGTTATTATATTATATCTGCGCAGATTCCACCGTGTCTGTACTACGCTTTATATCAGTTGTATAGTAACCTGGGAATATTTCCGTCGCCTTGCTCCTGGTACTGTTGAGACGGGCTGCTGGGGACAGAATATCACAAGTGCTATATTACAGGTCAGTGCAACATTCAGTCTTAGTAGCAGGGGATACAGTGCATTTTGGTTACAGAATTATTTACATGGTGTACAACAATACTTGTAAAGTAAGGGTTCGGTTACATCTATACATTATAATGTTTGTGTTTAATTACGTTGTGATGTTGACTAAGATACTTAAATCTATGTTTCACTATGTATTATTGTGTATCTCATTTAAGTTACAAGAGTAAATTAAATAATCTGTTGCTAGTAAATGATTACATTGTTATATCGCAATACAAGCTCAGAGATAAGAGGATCAAAAAAATTTACACTCTGTTACTGTAGGTAACCTAAGTTAAACCCAAGAACTTTAAATTCATTCGAATAAATTGAAAGTTCTTGAGCTAACCTAACCCTGAAAAAAAGATCTAACCATAAAAATTGCTTAATTCGCACTTCTTAATTTGCATCAATTAGCATTGGTGAATACAATATTAGGTTTTAATTGCATTTAGGTTTTTGGTGGACCCATAAATTATTATTTCCCTTTGTTCAACCGCAAGGATCGTTTTTCAGTAGTAGGTACGGACAGAAACTAAAGCTAATTGCAAACTGGAGGATTTTCAATGAAACAATTTATGCCTTCATGTCTATACGAGGATACTATAGAGAAATTTGAATTGTTTAAGAAAACCATTGATTTTACCAAAGTTGAAGCATTACCTACAGCCACTCTATTATAGGTATCTAATAGATATTTATGCAACTGTAGTATAATGAGGGGTATTATTTGAGTGTTTTAATATCTAATTATGTACAGTTGCATACAAGACTTTATCTATACACCTATGATATGAATCCTCTATAAAGGGTTTTGAAACGGTGGCTTATTGCCAAAATTGAAACAACCAGTGTAGTGGTAGCCGTAATATCCGCGCGTCTCCGTCATTATATTATCGAAACGAGTGTTATTATGTTGTACTGAATTTCATAATGCAACTCCTTAGGGTCCGAGAGGCTGCTCTTTCAGACATTTTGGTTACTATCACACTGGTTGTTTTAATGTGGGTAATAAGCTAACTGTTTCGGCTAATAGAGGATCTAAAGCATGGGTGGAGATAAATACTTTAACATCTAGGTACTTTAAGTTTTTGTTATCTATTAATGAAATTAACTTTAAATAAAACTAAAGTGCTGCTGCTACTGTAAAATAACTATTAAAAGCGTTTACTTCTTTTTGCTAATACAAAATAAATTGATTACTAAACTAAGTAATAAACGCAAACTATAACAATTCTGACTAAATGCGATTATTTTTTAGGAAATATATTATTTAATATTAAAAAGTGGATTAGTTACGCTTATTTCATACATACCACAAAGGATTCCTGGAATAGAGAGTTAACTTTCATTAGAATGACAAAAACACAAGTGTATGAACAAAGCCATTATATGTTTTGAAGTGAACAAAAAAGCATACCTTATTCCCTTGGTTTTATGTATACTTTTTGTATGTCAGACTTTGTGTCATGTAGCTTTTGATTCGGGATGATTGTGATGGCAATTGAAAGAAGAAAAATAACTTGAAATCGCTATCTTCAAACACATGGTATTTTTTTAAATTTGAGATTGTAGCATTCACAGTGATATTTTAATACAATACTTAATAATATACTAGAAAAAATTCGACACGTCACCTGAATAGTCTCAGGCGGGAATCGAACCCGCGACCTTTGGATGTCCGGTCCAATGCTCTGACCGCTGAACTACCGAGTCACTAGTGGCATCGTCGAATTTTTTGTAGTATATTCCACTCTTACGCTGCAAGCCAGCATTACTTCATCAATGTGAGGAATTACCTCGACATTCAATTGAAATATCTTTCCAGATATTTGGAAATTGATTAATATGAAACAGATATATTATAGAATTTTTTAATTTGAGATTTTAGCATTCACAAAGCTATTTTTATACAATACTAAGTAATATACTAGAAAAAATGAGTGGGAGTGTAAGAGTGGGATATACTAGAAGGATTTCGACGATGCCACTATGACTCGGTAGCTCAGCGGGCAGAACATTGGACCAGACTTCGAAAGGTTGCCGGCTTGATTCCCGCCTGAGACAATGCTGGTGACGAGTCGATTTTTTTCTAGTATATTTTTTATTATCACATGGTATTTATTGGATTTGTATATTTATTTTATGAATAAGAAAATAATTTTGGCAATGCTTATAAAATCTTAAAAATTGTACCAATATAATACATAGTTATTGTTATTTCTCGCTTTAGTGTTCTTTTGTCAGCGCATAAAAATGTTTATTAGAGTCAGTAAATGTATATTTGTATTTATACAATCATTATTTTGTAATCGTATGTCTTGATTATGTTACAAAACAGTGCCAAAAGGCATGCAACTTAAGGTGCCAATCATCAATCCCCACCAAGTGAATAACATAAATATAAACAATATAAAAAAAATTGGATCGAACTCATATGTTTTTCTCACCCAAATCCACCAACTGGCAATCTTTGAGCTGGAGGTCCAGATGCTATGATTCTTGCAAATTCTGCTCCCGGTCCAGTGATGCGCAAGGGACTGATACTACTGAGGAAGGTTTGCCCTGGCGACTGTATGCTGTTAAAAGAGAGGCCTTGCGCGAGGCCGCATACGGCGAGCAAGAGATACGCCTTGCTCATTTTAACTGAAACAAAGAGATAAGAAATAATTAAGATTGTGCTTATCTCACACAAATCAAGTAGGCTGAATAAAAAGTTTTTATTAAGAGTAAGTACCGGTAAACTGGGGTGATTAGCAACTTGCGTGGTGATTAACAACAGCGACATTTTCGATTGAGAAAATTAAATAATACCTAAACGACCTTATTAGTTTTATAAAAAAATGTTTTTGAACAGGTCTAAGCGGTTCATTTTGAAATTTTGCTATTATTTCTATCGAAAATGTCACTGTTGTTATTCAACACGCAAGTTGCGAATCACTCCAGTTTACGGTACCATTTTTAAAAGAATTATCAAAAAAAAAAACAAATAAGGGTTATTCACACGCACGTGCTACAACCACACCGCTTTGAAGTGACAAAAAGGTGGGGAAACCTCGATGAAATATAATTTAATTTGTTTAAATTTTGAGATTTTAGTATTCACAATGCTATTTTTATATAATACTAAATAATATACTAGAAAAAATACGATTCGCACCAGATTCGTATTTTTTTTGTATATTATTTAGTATTATAATTTAAGTTTGATGCGAATAGTTCTCAAATTGACATCAATTTTATAAAACCATACATTTTCTCAACCAGAAAATTGTTATAAACCAGCACTTGATTTAACCCGAAAGGAAATGATATTGACTTCGGCGTCATTATTTTTTATAGTCCACTTCATATCAGAATTGGTAGACTAACAACCCATTTGGAGTTTTTGGCGCCATTTTGTCGAGTTCGGTTTGGTGTCTTTTTTAATTATTCTCAAATTGATTCATAGTGGATTTTTGTGTCTTAAAATTGGTGCAGTTATATGGTACATACAAGTGTCTACGCAACTGAACAATATGTGGGATAATTGAAATAGGCGCGATCTTGGTTGTGTGAAGCTGAGACTTTTATTGAAGTGGTGGTTTCCTCGGCAGAACTAACCGAGTAAACTGTCTTGATATACTTGGTGCCAAATGCTCCAAGCAGCATTGGAATGCGATGCACCCGCATTCTAATGAAAAATTAAACAATATCTACCACTGAACTATTTAACACTTGACACTGGCAAAAATTACTTCCAAGAGGAAAGTAGATTGCCATAACAAAAAAAGAAGAAGAAGAAGAACAACCTGTTTGTCTCATCAAATGCGTCATACGTAGAAATATTGACGATGATCGACTTGGCGCATGTTGCCGAATAAGGAATATTAAATTGAGGCACGTATCTTAAGGGTTATGTTTTCGCGCGTATCTTGTATGTATGTTTATATGTAATAATATTTATTAACGGATTTCTATCATCAATATATCGTTAGATTTGTCTTGACAGCCCAACTGTACTTGACGTGACGTTGAAAAAAACCAACATGGCGGCTGGGTGGTGCTATTATTTGAAGTACAAATACATTTTTTTTAGAATACTGTAATATGGGTATCAAATTAAAGGGCTTATCATAAGGATTTCAAAAAGGTATATCATGAATGACCGTAATATATAATAACTAAAATAAAAATTAATCATTTATAAAAACTAAAAAACCCGCCTTCATCAAGAGACAAATCAACTGAAAGTTGGAAATAAGATCAAATATTAAAAGATCAAATATTTGCGCGCGCACGAATTTTGTTGCTAACTGGTTAAGCGACGCTGTTGTCCATAGTACATACATACAAATATCATTATTTGTGTTTCTGAGGACAACCAAAAACATTGCGTAACGCCAATGTGTCAACAGTCGAGATCATGCTCGAACATTTTTAATTGTATAGTGATTAATTTTGCCGCAAAAAGATGCTTCGTAAGAATTGCTGTACCCTCATAATTGTTCCCAAAATCCTTTTATCCGTTTCCATAAGAACGAATATCATTTAGTTTTTGTTTTCTCATAATATGAGTTATGACAGTTGCTATTTCATTACAATTATAGATAAATAAGGGAAAGTAGGTTAGAATTCCATAATTTCCGATAAAACTCAGTGGCCATTGATTTCGACAATCGTTGCCCACAAATGGCCAAAACTCGATAATGTCGACAGCCTTTAAGCCGTATATAAAAAGAGTAATAAATTCTAAGCAATTGTGCTCCACGTTCAAAGTGACCCTTCAACCTATACGGCAGAAAAATGACAATATAATCAAGTTAAAAATGTATTCAGAGGGCAAAATAACTTATGCGTAAAAGATGAATGATGAAATATGTACACACGACAGCACGTCAGGTTATACAGTTAAACTGCGAAAACAGCTTTTATTACGTAGGGCATAAAGGCGGTCTCAAGGTCAACATGTATAGTCTGAGGTGCCATCGTGTGTACAATGCAATGACTTCTATTACACACATAAACGTCTTTGGTACAATGCGATTAAATGGACAATATACATATACAGTGATCCGCTATAACTTCACTCGAGAACGTATGGCAAATTAAAACACGTCGTTTTGTACCGCAAGCGCTCTTAAGTTAGTCACTTCTGTTCTACATTGTTAAATTAATCACATTGTAGTATAATAAGCATAAATGTTAATTTCTACAGTCGCTTTTAAACTAATCAGATGAATCATAATATTATGCAGAAAAGTAATCTACGCATTTAATTCATAAATGCTCACAACGTATAAGTACGTATCTTTCTTGACATCTAATTTTCTGAGACATGTGTTCAGTACCCTTAGCACGAACAGCTACCGAAAAAAATAACGTGCATAAAAATATTCGATAAAGGAATTTTGTATGATAAATTTGTACAGCGCCATCTACTGCTGAAAGTCGAAATGAAATTTTCCATAGACAATGTTACTCTATCGAGTACTTTTTCGCGCGCTTTTTTTTCTCGATAGATGTTTACAAAGGGCCAAGTACGAGTTTGTGTTTTCACTTTTCGAATAGTTAACAACCGTTTCTCTCTTTGGGATTCCGGTCCAATGCAATGAAAATGAAATTTTCTAGTACTTATTACGTTTTCCCTGTAAGCCAGCCGTTATTTCATCAATGTGAGAAAATACTTTACACATTAGAATGCAACATCTTTACAGATGTCTGACAATCGATGAAATCTAAAAATTCAATATTTCTTTCTATTTAAGATGGCCCTGCCAAAAAAATAAATTTCTCCGGATCTAGAAGTCCAACAGATATAAAAAAAAAACTATTCGAAAGGTAATAATACCACATAACTTTAAAAACCTACAACTTTGAAAAATCATAAGATATTACTAAAGTCAATAATATTTCGAAATTTGTGTTTTTTTGTTTTTCTTTTCAAACTAAATAATTATCTAATAAATTATCGCTAGTACAAGACCAAAGACATTGTATAAATGAAATGACTCCCTCAGAATCAGAACCCACATCATACACAATTTGGGATGCTTGAATAAAATAGATTTGCGTCAAATGTAGCTGTCAAATAGCATGTTTCCAAAAGATAACATTTTCTTCTGTAAATAAAATATTTATTATCCTCATATAATATTCATCGCTAAAACGCAAGATCGTCCAATCGTTACGAATCTTATAATATTTTCAAATCGCCATAAAGTTTCGCTCAGTTGGTTTTTACCTCTATAATGAATTTTATTAAAACAAGTGAAGTTTATTTGACGACCTCCTTGGTCGAATGGCTTTGTACACCGGTTTTCAAGGTGACGCCATCTCTGAGGTCCCGGGTTCGATCCCCGGTTGGATCAATTTAGAAAGCGAACTTTTCTATATTGGCTCAGGTCTGGGTGTTTGTGATACCACCGTTGTCTCCGATTCCATAACACAAGGGGTTTAGCTACTTACTTTGGTATCGGAGCAATATATGTGATGTTGTCAAATATTTATTTATTATTTAAGTACATTGTATAATCAAATGAGATCGTCGAGGACAAAATTGTACATTGCAATAAATATAAATCTTAATAATTACTAGTTTCCAACTTCACACATTGTTCAAATGTCAAGTATGGCCATTAACAACCCACTAATGCGTGCATTTTGTTTCGTGTTGACGTGAACGAAATACATAGTTCCAACATGTTCAATTACAGCTATAATATTTAGCACAACTTTACTAAATTTTCCATAGAGTTGCGTAAGTATATTAATTGAAAATCGTCATCTTCTTTTACTTTAATGTTTGAATTAGTTAAGTGTTTGGTTTCATACTGAAATTGTAGTCATTATTTTTTTGTTATATGATTTCAACAAAATTATTTCATATAACGATAATTAACATTATAATCTTAAGATGACATAATTATGCAACTGCTAATATTGAGTACTATCTTTTATGTGGAAAACATTAAAGAATATTCAATAATTAAGGACATATGTATAATTAGCAGTTCCAATAAAAGTTATTGGAGGTAGTGAAGATAATTGCCATGTCCTATGCTATATTGTCTTTAAATTAAGTTCAATAACTGGCTCATTATAACTCGCAGATGAAATCAGAAAATTACATAAGAAAAGAGTTGAGTCGCATCTCTGTGGCGGCGCAGTAAGCGGAGCATGAAACTGCGTGCTCGACCTTGAGATCGCACGCCGCGACACAATGACTGTTAACACTGACTTTCCATTTCATTGATAACTCGATTACCGGCTTCGGTGGTCACATATTGAGTCATCATAACTCATAACTTGTAGCATTCTCGTAATACTGGTAAAATATAATACTCGTATTTGAAAAATATAAATAATTGAACTTTTGTGTATTTTTTATCTTACTGTGGCTTTATGAAATGTGAACATGTATCATATCTATAATACGTAAAATTTTCATACAGTTTCGATAAATTGTGATTGAATGTGGATATGGAAATTGAAACTATGATAAAAACATTCCTTTATTTCATAATTATTAAAATGCTTTTTGTTCGGAAGATGTTAGATAAGATAGACTCAAAAACTTTAGACTCATTTGTCAGATAGGACGAGGCGCTCCGCTCCTGTCTGCCCATGTTTTATACTGACTCACCGTACCTACCTAGTTGACGCCACATAAATAAATTTTCATTTAATTTCTTATTAGGGTTCCGTACCCCAAAGGGTAAAACGGGAACTCTATTACTAAAACTCCGCTGTCCGTCCGTCTGTCTGTCTGTCTGTCCGTCTGTCACCAGGCTGTATCTCATGAACCGTGATAGTTAGACAGATAAAATTTTCACAGATGATGTATTTCTGTTGCCGCTATAACAACAAATACTAAAAAATAGAATAAAATAAATATTTAAGGGAGCTCCCATACAACAAACGTAATTTTTTGCTCATTTTTGCTCGATATTGATAACGGCAACAGGTAGACGCTTGAAATATTCACAGAATATTTAGTTATATATTTACTTTAAAAATAAATAACTAAATTAAAATAAAACAAATATTTAAGAGGGGCTCAACAAACGTGATTTTTACGGAACCCTTCGTGCGCGAGTCCGATTCGCACTTGGCCGGTTATTATTTACTTACTTACTTATAAAGAGAGCATTCAAACTATTTCGTATTCGAAATATTAGCAAAGGAACTTCTTTACTAATATTTCGAATTGCTTCGTTTTGCCTTTAAAAGCTTCTTCAAAAAGGGTCAATGGTTTTTTGCTTTTAAAATAATAAAATATCAAATATCAATCAGTCATACTTGTTTAAATATAAACTTTTCTATTTTACTGAATAAAACTTTATAGATTATTCATGCTTTAAGGTCAACTTTCCTAAAAATACTTCAATCCACTTTACTAGCATTTTTTATCTTAGTTTGAGTTCGACTTCGATGCAATAAAAACAAGTAGGTAGTCTTACTGATTGTATTTCATGTCAAATCTAATTTTAGTAAGTTCAATAATAAAATTATTAAATTTTTATCAATAAGTATAGTAAAGTAGGTAATACCGTTTTCATACTGACACAAAACCATTTATCTTTTGGAGTATTTAATGAATGCCAACCATTCACGACAGTTACCTTGGGAGTATAAATAGCCCTTTAGACTTTACATCAAATCATAATGAATAAAGTACAATGATTGATTTATTGATATCTAAAAAATACTTCGACTAAGAACTATTAATAGCCAATAGAATCGAAATTAATAAAATATTTAAGTACTTGAAATAGGTGGACGGACCATTTGTTACTTATATTTAAAAACCAATATTATTTTAGATAAAAGAAAATATAGCTTAAAAAGCGATGTATTATATAAATACTTCTTTGTCAATTTGAATTTCACCTTTCACCTTGTTTTCACATATTGGTATTTATATTTTTTAAGTACTTCGCCTTAACTAAGTAAACCGGGATAAGGACAGGTACCGAGATGACGAGAATTATTTGTAATGCGAAATAAAAATGCAATACAGATAAATAACAAAAGCCACCTAAAATATAATAAGTTGATTGACAGCTGAATATCTCGAATCATAAGCATAAAATTTGCTTTAACCCAAAGAGGTTTAACTTTATTAATAACTAGCGACCGCCTGCGACTTCGTCTGCGTGGAAAGTTTTTTGCTATCTCTCGGGAACAATTATTTTTTTGGTATAATAGGTACCCTATGTCCTTCTCTGTACCCCTGACGACGTCTATGCAAAATTTCATGATGTAGTTAAGACCTGAAGGCATAACAAACAAACAAACGGACTTTCGCATTTACAATATTAATAAGTAAGGATAGAGCCTGTATTAGGGATACTTTGACTTAAATGTAATGTATTATAAATCGAAACATGTCGAAATCTCCTAGATTAAGCGAGTAAAAGGAATCCAACTGGTTACTTTGACCTTATTCCTAGTGTACTGAACACTGTGTACAACTAGGTTTATTGTAAGCCGAATTCCCACGACGATAGGCAAACATTGTGACTTAACAACGATCTTGGTCTTACTTCACCATTCAGTTATGTAGCTTAATTAACCTAATGTGAGCATGATTAAAATGCCCAATTTCAGTAATCGCGATTATGACCAAACCCTTTCATTTGATGGTGAATGTTGTATACTCATGTGAAATAATATGATGCTCACTTATTTCTTAACATGCCAGAAAACTTTGAAGTCAACGGTTAACGTAATATTATAGACAATCAAATATAGAGAGGCACATTAATTACGTTTCTAAATGTATTAAACGTAAAGTTTTCAGTATATTACCTTGACCTTGTTTGCAAACCGAATTAAAACTAGATATAATAACTATGAACAAGTTAACAATATAATTTTAACATAAAAGTAAATCTTCAAGAAAAAAATATTAAAAAACAGACACGTAAATCAAATTATACAGAAATACAATATCAGGAAGCGTCATTGTTATTAATAATACATAATTTTGTATTCATTACAGTTTCTTTGTGATCGAGTTGACGACTCTTTTATATAACCATCAGGTTTGCATACCGGGTCTTGTGACACACAATAATGGAAAGTTGTAATTTTAACAATTTTCCTTTCAATATACGCGTCACTTGCATAATACGAGAGCGCTGCAAGTTCATTGGTGCATTAAAAAGTGGATCGACTTGATTTTTCTTATCCGTGATGCCGGCACTGCTCGCTCGCCGAGTGAAGACGAGCGGTGGCATACATTGCCGGTTTTGTAACGAATGTGTCAGCGAGATTATTTCCGAAAGCATCAACGAACTATATTAACCCACCACTTGCGTCGATCGAACTCGGAACAAGACAATTGGGATAAAAATATTTAATATACGTACTTACACACTCAGCTTTTTGGTTTGCCTAAAAAGTAGTAGGACGACTTACAGATACTTGTGTAAGATAAGATAAGTAGGTAGATATCATACCTGAAAATTAATTGAGACAGGATTGGTTACTATCTTTAAATGAGACCAGAAAAAAAGTTGAAACCGGAACCTGAGAATACTGAAGTTAGCTTTTTACCAGGAAAGTCACGTGAAAATAAAGCTGCTTCTTACCTTTAAACACTTTTCTCGCTGGTGAGAAAAAGGAGGAGATCCAGATCCTCCATTCACTCCCTGGATAGATATACAATCCTAATGTACCATGGCTTGTTAAGTGTTTTTAAGGAACTTAACAATGTTTATAATTAGCCTATACAATACGAAACGGATTTGCGATCCATAGAAACGATAAGGAATGATATCGCAATGCAAATTGAGTATTTACTTCGAGATCTTAATAAATCTCTATTCATAGCTAAATGTATTATATTCGTGACTTAGCAGCTTATGTCTCCTGCTTGACCAAGCAAACTTAGTCAATATTTCATTCATTCATAATTTATGCACGATTGTACACGAGTGTTCATTGATAATAATTTACGGGCATGATTTAGTAGTGATTTGCATTGCGCCAGCGTCAGTGTAATTGGCTTTTTATAAAATTTACAGTTAAAGATTACAATACATTAGTGAAAGTATAATATATGTTTTTGTAAATATTTGACGTTTCTTTGTTTTATGTAAATAATGTTAAAAACTAGGTACTGATCTTATTTACAAACTCAGATCTTAAGGCAAGGCCAGTTCACGATATCTATTCTTTCACTATCTCTTTGGAATATGGTTGATTATTGCAACGCTTTATTAAAATTGTCGCTCCGCCAGAAATTTTACGTAGTACATTTTTATTGATTTCTGGAATACTGGAACATTTATTAAAAATGTACTCGGTTATTGTGTTAGATCAACAAAAAAGCTATCCTTTTTGCATTAAAAATCGTATCACTGTCGTTGAAAATTACGAAATCTGACGATTGGAAGTTTATTTTTATAAGTTTCTATGGTGTTATTCAAGATTTTTTTACAGAAAAAAATCCTGAATTACACCATTACATACCAAGCCAGTTTTTAATATTCTGTTCGGTTATAGTTTCCTTGTTTCTTTTTCAGTCTACAGTAATTTTTGTGAAGTAGAATTCTTCACATTGGAATCTCAAAAATCAATCTTTTGATCAGATCGTGAACTGGCCTCGCCTTAAGCAAATGTTTATCATTAGATAATCAAACACAAAAGCGCTAATAGTTCTCGCTTATTGTTTCATAACTTAGATTAATTTGAAGATATGACGCTTCAGACATGTTTGCATAGTTTAAGATATAATTAATATTACAATTACATCCATACGCTCGGTGTATTCACAGTCACTCTGAAACTATAAATATCGAGTTACTAAATAATATGTTTGTTATCTGAGAAATCAAGGGACACCTAATTCGTGTTTATGAACCCCGAAACTAAATTTGTTGAATGCAAATGAAAACTATTTCGTAATAATTTATATCTCATACATTTTAATTTTTAGATTCCGATCATCACAGAACAAAGAAAAAAAGGTCAATGCAACTTACTGGTCTACAAAAATAGAATATTACATAAAATTAAAACCCATATCAATTAATAGATTTTATTGTAATTAGTAACTTTTATTAACGGGCCAAGTAAATGTATCCAGGAAATAAAAAGTTATAGTTAACCAAAATATTTATAACTATATATTTTGAACAGTACAGTTCCGGTTACCCAGGGACCTATTGTTTCAGTTACCAGAGCACATTCTCGAACATTTTTTCTTTTTTTTAGGCCGCATAGTTTTCGACTTTTGATAAAAAAAAATAAAACATACCGTTTACCCCCTTATCATCGAAGTTTGCAAAGAGTAAAATCTGAATTTATTCTATGTGATAGAAGTTTATGTAAAGATTACAGGAAAAATAAAACGATGTCTCTAAGTAGCACACTTTTCAGATATCATCAACAAAAAATACTTTATTTTCACTATCGGTCAAGAGATGGCACTGGCCTTAAACTACTAAATTCTATTCCTTAGTGTATTTATATAATGATGGTACGGAACCTTCGGTGCGCGAGGCCGACTCGCTCTTAAACGGTTCTTTTTTGTTTAACCTATGCTCGGCTTTTAAAATAGCTATTAAACATTGAGTATAGTGATTTAATATCTAACTTTCTACCTATCATGCAAAAATAGTAGATTATGCAATAAGGGCTTAAAGTAGTGTATTGTGTCCCGGGCGCTATTATTGAACCCCGAGTACGAGGGATTCTATGGTTAACTCCCGAGCGGAGCGAGGGAGTTAAGGCTAGAATCCTGAGTACGAGGTGTTCAAGATCGCCCATGACAAATACACATTTAAGCCCGCGATGCATACTCTACTTTTTATACTTTCTGCGAGGCAATTGAAACCAATGACTGTTATAAAGAAAGTACTTAAGTAATTATTTAAAGTTAGAATAATAAAATATGAAAAATTAAGAATATTTATTGAAAATTAAAAGTTATGTTAGAAACATTACACCAATTGTGCAACGACAAAGTTACATTCTTTGGTACATTTATAGTTGGGTTAGAGTTTATGTTTTTGTCGTCTGTTCTGTAGTGGTCAGTTCGACATTCAAATAAATCCTTCTTGGTGCACGGGTGAAAATGAATTTCGTAAAAAGTTTTCATGATAACATACAGCCTAACTCAGAATAAGATCTCAATGCACCTAAACTTTTTTGAAACCAACATCGATCAAGCACGACTACAAGGGTTGCATTCCAAATTCAAATCACTTTATTCCCCATGGGAAAAATGACTTACTTTAGGAAAGGTTTGCATGTCACATAATATGCCATTGACGAGCAGGTAGTATAAAAAACATTTTTTATTTTATTTTACAATGAAGTAATTGCATTAGTTCTGCGCAAGTTACGTAGATAATACAATAAATAAATTACCTGTAACTAATGATCTCGAACATTGGTATCATGCCGCGCAATTATTAATTACGCACGCACATTTGTACAATGCAATCGTATTTCAACGTATAATTATTTCGGGGATCCGTATAAAAAGGTAAACTTTATGAGAAAGTAAATTGGGGCAGAAGAATAATAAACAACCAGAATAAAAGCTTAGAACAAACGAAAAACGCGAGTACACTACTATACGCAAAGCTTTTATAGGGGGGGTGCACCTGTACAGCGCCCGCTGGGATGCAAACTAACACCACAGTATAACCAATTGGTTGGAGTGTGAGTTTGAATTTCGAATATCATTGGAACACTACTCTTTGAAGCTTTTTCTCTGGTCTACACAGAATATTTTACTCTATGATTGGGGTCTCCGTAATCAACCTTTTTCTCGGTCTACGTCAGCCTGGCATTAGGACTACACAACAGTGACATAAAGTTTGATCCTCGGGGTATTCCCTTTTTTGGCAGAAAAGATACGTTTGTTCTAATCAAGATGTAATGATGTTTTTATACTTACGAAAAAATAACAAAATTCTCTAGAAAAACTTTTGTCATTATTTATGCCGTTCGCGTTTTCAAATCAAAAAGAAATACTTAGAAAAGAAAACAATCAAGTTTACTGAATGTAACGTAAAATTGTAATAAAATACATAGGATATTCTTCCCTCTAAATTACTTATGTGGCCCAATGAGCGCTTAATTCATCAACACCCGAGCGGCCGCATGCGGTCGGATCTTTGTGAAAATATAAATATATGTAGCTTACTTCACAATGGTTTGGAACTTCCGCCAAGTGACGCCTGATTCAATCAAATAATAGAACATCTATTGTGTCTCATTTTCCGGTCGTTGAAAGGCATACTACATATTTAGGGCTGATTTTTCAATCCTCAGATAACAAAATATAACAGTCAGTTAAATTATTACACGAATAAAATAAAAGTCATTTGAAAAATGACTAACAAACTTATTACAAACATTTTGCATTTGGCAGTATAATACGTTATTAAACGAATAAAGCTTTATCTGGGCTGATGCCCATTTAATCAAATAAATTGACACGTGGAAGCATTTCGGCAATCGAGGACTATTAAAATAACGGTTAAGTAACGATTGATCACTATTTGCAATTCAAGTTGCATTCAAGAAAGAAACAAAAAATACACCGCTACTTGTGTGTACCATCACGCTGTTGGTTTACGCACGATCTAACTTCTGAGGATGCTCCGGGTTGGGGCGAAACACGTGTAGAGTAGTCTAATTAGTGAAGGTACAAGGTGTGTCGCTGTCTTGCTAAATGCAGATATTGTGCACTGATATTTTTGTGGTGTGCATCTGAATATTTTTTGCGGGCGGGCGGGCGGTGCATCTTTCTTATATTTTTTGCGGGAGAAAGCTACATATTTTTCTCTTTTCACAATGGTTTGGGACTTCCGCCAAGTGACGCCTGATTCAATGAAATACACCGCTACTTATCATAAAAAAGTAACTACGTTTGAATATAAGCATTAATCTTTTATTTCACAAAAGCACTAGTTTTGCATATTTAGAATCTAATAATTTCAAAAGAAGAAATACTTACAGGCTAGATTGGATACACACTTCTAGTATTGTTTGAGCTTTCTATTGTTTGGACTTTATACTAACTTCAAACTCCTATCTGCACTGATTGCGAATTCGACGTATTTGGCTTACAAGTGCAGTTTACAAGTTTAATACACTTCTCTATCGCAACAGATTGAATAAATTTTAACTTACGAAAACAAATGCGAATTTTATTTGTTATTATAATTTAAAAGTTTTTGAGTGGAAAATGACCCCGAGAAATAACTTCGTGGCGGAAGTGATTGTGTTAAGATAGAAATGTCATTTTGAAAACTACTTGTTCCATCATACAATTTCAACACAATGAAAACAAAAAAGATTACAATATTCCTACAATTACGAAAAAGGCGGTAATTGCAACTTGTCAAAAACTGGTATAGATAGTGAGTTATGCGGATATTTATTTTTGTTATATTATTATAAATGAAACTCCATTGTTAATTCCTGGGTTGAACTAAAAATATCTCAAAATAGGTACCTTCATGCCCTTTTTAAAGGCCAGAGCAGAAAGATATTAATCGAAAATTAAAGTTGGCGAATTTCTTTGGTCTCTTTTTTGTAAGCTCTAAATTGCTCGCAAATGAACATAGTGCCTACCTTGATGAACAATGAACATGCTATGATAGGTAGTACAATCATCTCATGTTTCTAAAAAATGGAAGTTATAATAAATGAACCTTCTACATCAAACCGACTGAACTGACAATTCTGCATACAGTATTTTGGTAACTATTGCTTCACTGTCCACGAAAAGATTAAAAAGCATTTTAAGAAGGCAAAGTGATGCAAATAATTGGTTGTTGCGAAAACTTTAATGTTGTTGGAGATCATTAGTCGAGGCTTTCGCGATCACCATCTATCATGGTCATCCATATGATCTGAAGATATTCTTGTATGTACCATAGTAAATTGATTAAGAAATCAGAAAAACATATAACTCAAGCAACTTACTGTTAATATATTTCTAACAATCATGCTGCTCAGTCTTGGACTAATTATTAACGAATCATATATTTACTAATGTTTGATTTGATTTAGCCTTTCTAATTTAACAACTATCTCCATTTATCAATGATAAATCATGCGCTCTTTTTTACTTTTTAAAGTTAATAATTCTGACAACAAACCAATAAACAAATCATTGCTATACAATGTTCATCACCCAGACTACGGTAAATGTTTTATTTTATCAAAGAATTATTATAAAACGAATGCCAGTATTGAACATTTTTTTAAGAATCTACCAGTCTCTCGTGAGATCTGCTCTGATTTCTTTGAAGTTCTAAGGAAAATCAGTTAAGAATATCGTAAATAGCCAATTTAAAGATGCATTATGTCCATTTTATAACAGCTTACTTGCACATGTTTTGAGAAATGCTAATGATGTGGGCAAACCAAGCACATGTATTTTGCATGCTGATAAATAGTAACAATTTTACAATTTTTGCAAATAATATATTTTATTAAATATAGAATATTAGTGAAATATTTTAGTCGAATATATGTATATTGTGCAAAGCTCAGCTACTGACCGTCCCGAATCCGGGAGGCAGATATAGAAAGAAATCCAACCAACCTATTTATAACATTATTAGTATAATAGTGAAAACAAAAATCTGACCCCTGAAGAAAGTCAGATCACATATTATGATTTCGGTGCCTTCGAAATAACTTAGAACATAAAGCTTAGGATAGGTATTTCAACTTTATTTTAGTCTCACAGTGGAAACATCTATTATGTTGTATTATATGTTTCGTGTCTATGGGAGCAAGACAAAGAAATCTCTTTTAGTTCATTAGTAGATGTCTAGTCTAGAAATAAATCAGATGGAAATGGCATGCATTTACTTGTATTACCTAATTTAATGGGAATAAATTCCAGCCTACGTTCTACAGAAAAGATGAGATAACAAGTACCTTCATGTCTTTTTATATCTAAAGCGGTCTTCTTAGAACGGTTTATTAGAAATTTGTCTAGGTAGTAGGTACTGCGCACTTTCTATTTCCATACACACATGCCTGCGCTGGCGCAATGTCCTCTTATTAGCTGTTATGGAATTGAGTCACATGTTCTAGGCCGGCTCATGAGATCAGGTCAAGTATATGTGAGATTATTGAAAGTCAATTGCACATAATCTGTTATTATATAATAATTACTTTTGATTCGCAATCATTGTACAGCAATATAATATTGTATGTACCTACTAACTTACACATATAATAATATTACTTGTATTAAATATGTAGTTGGTTACCAATACCACGACTTTGACATCAAAACCATGAATGAACTTCACTTTCATCACGTTTTTTGGTCAAAGCTTTGAATAGCCTGCAAGTTAGAAGTTTATTTCATACCCAATACTACATTATGGCTAATATTGAAATAGGAGAACTATAACAGCTGTTGGTATTAATAGATAATTATATGATGTCTACACTATATCATTATGATACTATGATATAGGTGACTTGGTGCAATCTATTATTTGACGATAGTGGCAGGATATCAGAAAATTTATCCCGCTTGATGGCGTTGCTGTAGATGGAGACCTATTGTACGTGTGCATATGGGTTATGTTACCGGTTATTTCTCAATTATGTCTAAAAATGGTTGATAATAATAATTATTATTATGGAAGTTAGACCGTAAACCAATTAAAGATTGAAGGAAACCAAAATATTTATTGAGTACCTATATGAAAAGTAGCTTTCAACATCCAAAAATTGCTTGCAAACAACAAAATGACAAATCTACATCTCCACTAGCGCCCAGTTAGCGGTAGTGTGTCGACTGGTGGACGATTTGTGAATCAGCCAAATTAACTAACACTCGACTCTACGCCCGTAGTGTTGAATATTTGTAACCCTTTGTTACATGGTTTGTTGGATTATTTATTTATTTATTGTTATTAAATCTACTGGAAAGGATCTAGATGGCACAATGGCTCCTTTTCGCCGGGTATGCCTAAAGCCTAGTGGGGCTATGTGGTGTTATAACTAGTCATATTGCGAGGTGGGCATAAAAAGAGTAAGGCCTATAGAGATAGGTCAGCATCATGAATGGCTAAATCATATTATCTGGAGCTCCTCCGTGCTTCGTAAGGCCGTTAGTCTTGGCTGCATTTGTAGTGGTTAATAACTACCAATCCGCATTCAGTCCGCGTGGCGGGTTATGGGTGTTATGGCGTATCTTCCTTATCTTTATAGTCTATGCCCCGGCAGTGACGGGCTGATGACGATGTAATGACAATCTTGACAGATTGATACCGGTTAGCAACAATGAGTAACAATAGGTAGGTACCAAAAGACGGGTTACTTTAACAGCAAAACAATACAATATTCAAATGACCCTTGCTTATACAAACGCACTGCATTAAAATAAAGCTCCTTGATTGGTTCGTTTGTTTTACGTACTACGTGTGATTGGTAGATGGGGCCGCTGTACGTCCGCGCCCAACAAGCAAAGTAATCCTATAAAGAAAGATTATAAGTAATTATCTACTAATAACGTTCTTATAAATGTATTGTTGTAGACTTTTTTACTTATAATAGCATTCGACAAGCTTTAACATACTCAAGAGCATTCATTTTTGTATCTTAGTCTTATAGTTTGCTACAAGACTAACGCACAGAACGGTTACAGGATACTTTTACTTATAGTAACCTTTCACAAGCGTACATACTCTCAAGAGCATTTGTTTTTATTTCACAGTCTTCTAGTTAGCTACAAGAATATCTTGTAAAACACTTACAGGTATAAGTATCCTATAATTGTTTGCAGAAAGATTAAGTAGTCCTGACTGATATTTGATCCTATCGTAGTATTTTATAAGAGAACAAGATATTATAATACACTAAACTACGCTAATTATAAGATTGCATCGTTATTAGTCTTGTTCAAGATTATTTTAAGTGTAATTGTACTTAATTAGGGCGATATTAGGTGAAATAACCGTATAAGCTACTAGATAAATCACTTTACTAGTAAACATCTGCCATTTTGTTCTGATACAATTGTTCACCTATTTGTCCAGGTGATGTAAATGAGGGTTCCGCGGTGGATTTTTTTTTTCACCCTTAGCCCATCATTTGGATAGCGAAGAAGTTGAAGATTTTTTAGAAGAATACGATTTCAATTTCGAGGAAACCACTGAATATGAAAAAAATCGTGAATTGCAACAATTGAACAATGCGCTCGTATTATGTAGGTAGTTACTAAATAAAAATATGGTTATACTTTGTTGATACGGATAGTGAAAGATGTTATTTTATTTTTAATAGCAATAGTAACATTCATCTTCCGGGTAATGATTGTACACTAGCATATATTGACAGCCTTGACACCACAATTGTTTTATATTAAGAAGTTTTTTAATATTGATTATGTTAACAATAAAGTGACAGTACAATCTTGAATCAGTGAATCGTCCACAACCATAACACTTTTCAGATAGAATAAAATGTGTCATTGTCCACGGCCATATATATTTGTTGAGTTTTATAAAGTTATCTTTACTTAAAAAACAGTCAACGTCTAAAAATACCACCATCGCGAAAGGAACTGAAAAACAAAAGATTTTTTTAAAAGTGTGATAGAGTAACCCTTAAACTTTGTCATGCATTCATGACGAGAGTTAGCTGTAATCTAGTGATTTATACGTCTCGTAATTGAATTCTAGCAAATTTAATTTATAGATTAGTAGGCAGATTTCGCGAGGAACCCTAATATGTTATAATATGGAGGTAAGTTATCTGGATTAAAAATGCTATAAGTACAAATTTACCTATAATTGTTCTATAACATACTCAATGCAGAGAATTTTAAAACATGGCGAATGTTCGTAATTATTTTCGAAATATTATTTTAATAATAAATATGCTATGTGCTATTTTTTAAAGGGCGTTGTGAAATTAACAAAATTTTGAGAGATATTTACAATAAATATGACTTCCCCGGCAAGTTCACACACTATAAATACAATATTTTACAATACTTACATGTCCTATGATAATACAAATTATAATAGTATAATAGTGTAAATACATATATACTTACGTTATTTTCTTGTGTTTAACACAATCCAACCGGCCGAAACTCAAATAATGTTCAGAAGAAAACGTACTTATAACTAATAACTAAGTACATTAGTAGTGCATTATAAACAAGATTGCTCTAGTAATGTTCTTAAGTCACTAACTAATAAGAGTATTTGTGTTTAAAAATGTGTAGTCTCAGAACATTATAGAAGCAATTGCGCTTCCATAAGTGTATTATAATGCTTAGTGACATTCTGCGAGTTGATTATAAGATCGTTATTAGAAACTAATGCTCCTATAACTGCGCCCAAATCCAGCATTGTAACAAACTTCAAGTATCTTATAAGTAAAAAAGAAAGTAGCCTTAAAGAACACTTCAAGTATTGATTTTGCTTGTTGGGCGGGCACTGTGAGACCTACTAGTGGTGTTTGTGAATACGGTTGTGAATCTTTATCTCACTCACATCTTGTTTTATGAACTACAGATTTTTGACGACCTCCGTGGTCGAGTGACTTTACACCGGTTTTCAAGGTGTCATCATCTCTGAGGTCCCGGATTCGATTCCTGGTTGGGTCAATTAAGAAAACAAACTTTTCTATATTGTCTCAGGGCTGGGTGTTTGTGATACCACCGTTGTCTCTGATTTCCATAACACAAGTGCTTTAGCTACTTACTTTGGAATCGGATCAATGTATGCGATGTTGTCAAATATTTACATTTATTTACTACTTAGGTTTCCGCGTGTACTATTCATTAAAAAAACCATTATATTTTACAGCAAATGCAAGATCGTACTAAATATCATAATAAACCTTATTTGCGTACAACAGGTAAACAATATGTTTCTGTGTTTTATTTCAATCACTACATTTTGAAATGAAATTACTCTGAACTACTTCCTTTTAATTAACGAAAGTACTCTATTCAATTCGATAACAATGCTTTAACCAACAAAATAATGCAAGTAATAATAGTGTGCTATTTATTTACATTGAATTGAGGAATAGCATTGAAAAAAAAATGGTACGCGCCTTTTTTTCTCACTCAATGCCATTTAGAGGTGGTTCATTTTTAATAAATGAAGTCGGTTAGACCCCAATTAATATTAAATTATGAAATAAATCGTATGTGTTCATTAATTGTTACGACGCGTTTTATGAATATTTACAACAACCCGAGGCGTTAACTTGTCAAGATTGTTTATTATTATTGTGGTTTCAAATCGACCGTATCGCTCTAACTTGACATGTTATTGTTTGAGTCAAATTATATTTAGGAACAACAAGCTACTATTAACTTTGATCCTGTCATGTCATTGATTTGAGTAAAACTTATAAACTATTTAATTTAAGTATAAAGTATAAGAAAAAATATAAAACCATAAGGATGTCAAACTTTATAATTTGTATTTTTACAGAGTAGTCTACACTACTCTGTAAACTGTAGAGGGGAATATTAAAATACTGAAAATCATATTTTGTAACTGTAAATATGCGTAATTTAAAAAAAATATCGAAAATAATTAAAATAATGCTCAAAATCACGTGACTGCAAACGCCAATCGGAGTGCATTACGTAACGGGATAAAATACCATAATATTTATCTATGGATACCACTCAAACGAAACAAGACAAGCTGTCAAACTGTCTGTCATACATAGTGTCATCCATGAAAATAAAGATTGTCATCATAGTGTTTGTTGCTGACAGTTGACATTAGAAAACAAATAATAACTCGCTTTTGAAAAAGATTCAAATAGTGTCAACCCTAAAAATGGCATTGAATCTTTCAGATTTTTCATCATACAATAATTACATTCAATAATCTGATTGAGATCTTAAATTCTTTGTAATAGTAAGTTAGGTGCAAGTAGTCCGTATAGTTCTACTGTTTAGTTCTACTAGTAGGACTAAACCGAGAAAAATATCCGATTATTTCTACTGGTAGGAATAAACGGATTAATAAATCCGTTTTGTTCTACTAGTACAAATAAACGAACAAAAAAATATATGTAGTTATCCGTATAATTCTACCATTCACTTCTAATAGTAGGACAGAACGGTTTATAAAAATACAAATTATAAAGTTATATTAGTATAGATGCGGTTTTAGGTTGACTACCTACGTAGTCAACCTAAAACCGCATCTATACTAATATTACTAGTGGCACTGTGAGCTGTAGACCTAGCGTTTCTGACATTTTAGAACATTTTTCGGAATAGCCAAAAAAATTTTTATTTTTTACAAAAAATTTCGAAATACTGATTCGACAGACGGTATAATTATCGAATGTGCTCACAAAATTTCACGAGAACCGGTTGGGAATACAATTTCTTTTTATTTTATTCACTTAGTCTAATGCAATCTATAAAGGAGAACAGCCGGATAGACAGACATATGAAATAATTCATTGCCCAAGCTGAAACGGAGCGCCTATGCTTCACTCGCTTGGTCAATAGAAAGAAAAGATATTTATTTGATGACCTCCGTGGTCGAGTGGCTTTACACCGGTTTCAAGGTGTCGCCATCTCTGAGGTCCTGGGTTCGATCCCCGGTTGGGTAAATTTAGAAGCAATCGGAGCAATTAATGTGATGTTATCAAATATATATATGTTTTTTGTTGTTTGTTTGTAATGGATAAACTCAAAAACTACTTATCTGAATTTAAATGTTTTTCATTTATAGAAAGCTAAAATCTATTATTGATAGGTACATAAAAATAATATACTGTCTGTTCTTATTGTAAATAGTTCTCATCATTAACCACATAAAAGTCTGCGAGGATAAATCATTCGGTTCTATCCCATTTTTGATTGATTTATTTGATAAAAAAGCTGTTATTGTGACTAAATTATAATACTTAGACATATGTTACATATACATTCGTATCATGATATTTATCCTTATCCAACTAAACAATTTCAAGATCAACGTTGATTATTACATGTAAATTTTACTTTTTATTCTAATCGGCCCTTTTACGACAGGTATAAAAATGATAAAAGTATGAAATATGCACGGTGCGAGTGAACAGCCCTACGAATCCAATAAGTCTAGAATGCTGAAATTTGGAATGGGTACCTTCGTTCTCATAATATTACGTTCTCGAATTATTACATTCGCGAAACATTACAATCACAAAACATTATTTTCTCAAAATATTACGTGTACAATGAAACAGATATAATAAAAGCATTAATGTAGGTACTTAGTTTTTTTAAAGGTAGGAACAAAAATTATTTTGAAGATCAATCTTTATGTACAAAATCTATAGTTTACACAGAAGCGAAGCGGGGGCGGGTCGCTAGTGTAAAATAAGAAGTAAATTCAGTTAAGTTTATTTAAATTCAAAGGTTTATATTTTCACAATTTCATATTCTTAAAGTATCTATGTGTGGGAGCAAATTTTCTTGTGATGTGACATCAAAAAGAATGAATATTACCCAAAGCTCATTCATCTTTGATACCTCACTTGTTATCCTCTTATCGTGGGTTTGTGTCCTTTGAACACTTGCCGAAGGGTATAGATTAACAAAACAATAATATTTATCATGTATTTGTTGTATTTCAAAATTATAAAATCACCCCCTTATGATGACGAGAATAGAACACGTTTTTCTACGTAGGACCTATCCTATTTCATAAGTTCTCTTCTAGTTTAATTTAATAGTAGACCTAAAAGTGTATTAATGACATCTGTAACATATCCGTAACCGTTGATACTCGCCCTTAGGCTACTAAAAGACACAGATTTCCAACCAATACATCAGTCATAACAAAAAAATCTAACGAAATAAAGAACGAATTTTTTACTTCATTAGTAGCTAGAGTGACGCGTTGCTATTATTCCAAGAGCTATACCATGCTATGCCCACTTAGCACAATATTAGTAAGCAGATTGTGATGTGGGGTCAACCTCACCATTCATTAACTTATCGTGTCGTTATACCTATCTATCGATTGTTGTTTGATTGTTTATTGAGGTTACAATTTGTATAATAGTATAACATGAACTTTTACGCGGTCGCAGGGCCAAATGTGTCGTTCCAAAATCGTGACGAATAAAGGTCACACACCACTCACTAAGTTTAATACGCCACAGAAGGTTTGCAAATACCACTAGAGGGCACAGATTAAGTAAGAGTAGATTTAATTGACTTTGGCTGAATAATGTTTAAAACGAAAACTTTGCCAATGATATGAATTCATTAGATTAAAAAAATCTGTCAGAAGAAATATAATACTAGTTTATCAGAGAGGGGGAAAGGAAGTGAAAATATCATTAGGAGTTTAGCAGATAAGGTAAAAAATTATTTAATTTTTATGTGCCTACGTATATACATATATTGTCACAAATTGAAATTGAACCAGAGCTTGAATTCTAGTCAATAAAATCATTTTGTACTTCAGCAAGTTGGATACCAGGGCCCTTAAGTAGGGTTATAAATAGAGCTAACTTTATATTTTTTATTCAAATTTATAATACAACCTACTTATAGCAAACCTGTATGTTTGTATGATTTTAACCCTTTTGTGTTTTCCAATATCAACTTAATTCTACTTAAATAACAGTTAATTAAAAAACTTTTGTGATTTTTTGATCCCAATAATTATGAATTTATTAAATCACGTGAAATTATTTAATTAATAGTACAGTACTAAGTACTCTTGTTTTGCAGTATTACCGCAGTCTTCTTTGTTTCACTTCACCATAATTTAACCGCAAAATTTCTTCTAAACTCTTTTAAACTTTGTTAAAGATACTTATTATTGAACTTTGTTAATGAGGTACACGCAATTTGTAGGTAACTTTACTATGTTTTACTTCTTACTACAACTTATAAGTAAATGCGTAAATCTCTTCATATTTCATACAAAAGACTTCAAAATGTCAGAAGCCAAGTCTACAAAAGATGAACTAATCTAACAGTTTGTCACCAAACTCGTCAACTTAATTTTATTTCTTTGTTAACATGGTGCATCTAGACAAAATCTTGTTGGCAATTAAATAGAGTTTCGCTTCTATATACTTATTAAGAGAAGTTAGAACTAACAATAGAACTTTTATTAAATTGAAATTTTTCGCATTCACAATTTTTATATTAAGATAAATAATATATTAGAAAAAATCGACTCACCCGTCTGAAGTGCTACAGGTGAGTCGATTTTTTCTGGTATTTTTCTAAGATATTATTTCTCTTAATAGAACATTATTTAGTTTACTATGAGCAATCTTTATAATAATTTAGTTTACTAGTTGTTAATGTTATGCGCTAGTAAATTCAATCTGGAATATCCGCTAAACTTAGATAACACTAATATTTAAGTACAGAAACAAAACTCTATAATATTTCTAATATTACGTAGGGTGCATACTACAAATTTATTCAGAGACACAAAACACCTTCCGAGATCAAAAAAAATATATTTTTTTTTAAAAAGAGGTAAAACCTTGGGATATAAAAAAAAATATTTTTTTTTAATAAAAATCATCTCGATAATAGCACCACCATAATAATAAAGCATAATTTTAAATATACCATGTATATTTTATGGTTTATATTAGTGTATATTACTAGCGGCGGAGCTCAATGACGCGGTGGTTTAGCGGCTAGCCCTGCGATTGCTGAGGTTAAGCAACTTTCGCAAGGGTCGGTCATAGGATGGGTGACTAAACATTTATTATCTTGAGCTCCTTCATGCTTTTTTAAATTTTGAGATTTAAGCATTCACAATGCTATTTTATATAATACCAAATAATATACTAGAAAAAATACGACTCGCACCAGATCATGTTCTCCGACGGGAATCGAACCCGCGACCTTTGGATATCCAGTCCAATGCTCTGACCGCTGAGCTACCGAGTCACTAGTGGGAACGTCGAATTTCTCCTAGTAGAGGTAATTCCTTGTACAATGGTGAGATGGCGCTGGCTTGCAGCGTAAGAGTTGATATAGTAGGAGAAATTCGACGTTCCCACTAGTGACTCGGTAGCTCAGCGGTCAGAGCATTGGACCGGATATCCAAAGGTCGCGGGTTCGATTCCCGTCCGAGAACATGATCTGGTGCGAGTCGTATCCTTCATGCTTTAGAAGGCACGTTAAGCCATTGGTCCCGACTGCATTTGCAGTCGTCAACACCCATCAATCAGCATTGGGCCCGCGTGGTGGGTTATAGCCCATCCTCTTTATTCACCCACAAGGAAGGCATGTGCCTCAGTAGAGGGAACATTAAAAATAGCTGATGTCGATATTACTAGCGAATAAACATAATTAAGTATAAAAGCGAAAGTGAGGATAATAAATACCTTAAACAAATTTAAATGTATCAATTAAATCAACTGCTCAGCCTATGCAAGTCATAAAAGACAACTCTGAAATTGGATTCCGTAGTGTCGCATAAGGAACCACTTTTATTATGATTAGACAAACATACATCTACAAAACTTGAATAAAATCATGCAATAAAGGCAAATACTGGTTCATTATATGAGAAACTTTCCACCGCCTTGGACGACAATACAGTTTTATAAGAAATTTCACGACACTCGAACGAGCAGCAAAGTGGGACGAACAAGGAACGTAAACAATTGATGTTCGCAATTTTGCTGCGCAACAGTCATCAAAGCTTCCAAACGCAGGACAAGATAGAGATTTATAAATGTGACGCACGAACTACTACTAGGGGCAGTATTGGAATTGAAAAGTCTCTTTTTACAGGTTCTCTATTTAAGTCCAAAAGTTGATAATTCGATTTTCGATAAAAAAAAACAGTTTTTACGTACGATCGGTGACTTTACCACTTTGCAGAAAAAGTACGTATACTTACTCATAATAATACCTCAATGGTCTATATATATATATATATATATATATTTATTTATATAGACTCTAATATATATATCTATAGGTACTATATACTATATAGTATAGATATAGTTTGACGTCTCAAGGCGTCATTTTTGGTATTCTTCGTTTAAATAAGACCGCAGAGTTGTAACATTAGTATATGAAACCCTACATCCATAATCGTACCTAAACCCAACAGCTATTTATTCTTATTATGTATTTAATACAATTTATTATAATTATTTGAACCAACAGCTTTCAAACACAAATAGGGGATCCCTCTTTATACCTCTGCGTACTTTGAGAAGTTTATTAAATCCATAAAAAACAATCTTGATACGAATCAATTCACTCAATTCAAAGCAAATGATTTCGTATCGCCTTTGTATTACTCACATAAATTGGTATATTGTTTGTACCTATTGAAATTGACTCATTCATTTTCGTTTTGCGTAACTATGGAATTGAATGATATGTACCATTATTAATGACATCATTCATAAAATTTTTCATGTAACAAAACAAGGCGAAATAAAGGACAGACAGGTGATATTAATGTATTCATTTAAGAGAGTTAAGTAATCCAAATCTGATTAGGTCATTGTGTTGCCATAACAAAATAATAAAATCGGTTTGCGTAAATAAGTTAATAGAAGTAAGTTTTATATTCTTGATCACAATAGAAAACAATAAAGTTCGAAAAATGATGCCATCTATTTGGTTACCTAATTTTATGGACATTTTAGACAGAAAAGAGTTGTAGAGAATCTTTAGCTTAGAGAACTCTTTAGAAATCATAATCCTTTCAAATATAACTGTTTTTGATACAACAAACTCATAGTATGTATTGCATTAAAAACAAATTCGTAAAATTAACTAGGTACATTAATTATTTTATGATCGATAGATACCTACATAAGGCACATGTTGTTTTGCCGTACAAGTAAAAAGTTTCCGTTAGTTAATTATCAAGAAAAATTAGGTCAGGTAGTATTATCAAGCTAAAGCCTTGAAGCAGACAATGTGTTGCGCGTAGTAGGTAAAACAATCACTAGTCAGGGTTGTCAGCTACTTACATTAGTAAAATCAACGAAAATAATGAAAAGCCTAAACACAAACCATGCGTTTTGACATTTTTTACATTTTTTACATCATTGCCTCAAAATTACATCACATTAAGTACTGAAAATGAAACTTTTTTCTACTTTGCATAAAACGCTAAAGATTTCCAAAACCTTTCGTTTAAAGTAATACAAAGTGAACACTGTCGTCAGTGAAAGACAGTTGACTCACTGCAATAATTACATCAAACGGAACGCAATCGATGCGAGTTGGACGTAGGAGATGCACTTGAATTAACATCAGCTGTCACTTACACCGACTCTTATCGCCGCACCCACTGAACGTGGGTACTTGCTTGGAATGAATGGCAGAGCTGCCGGCGGTACACGGGCCCAGGGGCGTCCGTTTTACGAAAATAATTAACGGGCGACAATTTTGAAACCCTGATTTAAAAAAAGTAAGTTCTCTGCGAACAGACTATTTATTCAAGTTACAACCAAAATCACTTGAAATGTCAGCTTGTACTTTGTTATGCAATAAGCCCCTGGCTGGAGTAACGCATTCGACGAGGAATCGAGGGCAGAGGATTACAATATTATATAATAATTTATTAAATAAAAACAAAGTGTAAATGAATGAACCCAAAATGGGAAAACCGCTTCTTCGGACCATCAATCTTTTACTATGGGACCACCTCTGAAATCGCGAAAAAAGATCCTGCTGGTTCATACATTTTGATAGTTTCGTTATTAATTTTTGTATGAAATAGCAGATTTTTTTTTTTCACGATTTCAGAGTTGATCCCATATAAATTAGCACATTCATGCTTTTAAACAGACAACCCTTGTGCTACTAGCCATTGCTACTAGAAGTTGTCAAAGGAAAAAAGCGTGAAATTTGGTCTTATTCTGTACAGTGTGACTGGACTCTAAAATACAAAGGCGACCATGCCGAATATTTCCGGACAGAAAGGCAGGTGCCAAGGTTAAGGTAGAGATTATTACACTGGTAGTCACGTTTCTGTTATAATAAATGTAACTCATATTGCACAACATATATAAGTATATTGTCTTTTGATAAGTAGATCAAACAATAGTAAGCTGCAATCAGCTAGATCAAAATAAAAAAAACCGGCCAATTGCGTGTCGGACTTCACAGATTTAGGGTTCCGTACCAAAAAGAGCTAAAAGGAAGCCCCGCCCCTTAACCCTTTTATCTGTGCTACGCGTTTGACCGCAAAATTAAGTTGGTTTATAATTGTTGGAGGGTGCGAGGACTGGCTGGTACTGGCCTGCAAGAATCATGCATGTAATCATTTCTAGTCACTTCTAGCTCAATGTGAGGCTAATAAAGATGTCTGACTGAACCATTGTTTTATATATTTATATTATTTGGGTGAACGCTACTCTGCTGTAGGTAATTTACAACAGTAACAGGAAAATGAATTAAATGAAAAATTCAGATGTATCAATATGTTGGTATTTGAAAAACGTTTACTTTGGCGGCTTCTTACTTATGCCTTTGTTTTCTAATATTTTTTTTAAATAAAAAAACAGTATTTGTCTACATAACGAGTTTCAAACAATGATACCCCACACGCTTGGTTTTTCACGTCGTCTCCTTTGCTTTTATGGGAGCCCCCTTCTAAAATATTTCAAAATATTTGTTTATACTGAACCTGGCTTTGGGTTAGTAAGACACATCTTTGGCGCAAATATGAGAACTGAAGCTTCATAGGTTTAGTTGTTAGAGCTTTGTGACACACGACACGGTCGGACAAACGGACATTGTGAGTCACGTGACAGCAATAAGGCTCCGTATGGCCCCTTCGGGTACGGATCCCTAAAATACAAATATTAACAAAAATAAAAACAAAACATGTTTCCTAATTATTCATTTAGATAGGTTCAAACATTAATTAAATAATATTTTTTTAGACAACAGACATTTCAAAATAATACTTTACTAACACATAATACATAGTTGCATTTAAAATGGATTATACCTCACGGAAGCTGTAAATTTATTCAAGCAAAGAAAAATGACTGTGTTAACTTGCTCACATTTATTTTGATAACAATCTTAATTATAACTACGCGTAAACTGCCTAATTATTAATTTATTTACATTTTAATCGCGTGCATGAACCGACACAATTAAAACTGAAAGATCCTCTTTGTTTAAATATTAAATAGCACTGTTGACCATCGTCTTTTCTTTTGATATAGTTTAAAAAACCAATTTGGTAATAGATTCAAGTGGCAAGTCAATATCTTGATAAAAAAAGTTAATTGCATTGCACTTAACAACTGATGTAATAGAAAATTTTACATATTATACATTTACTTTCTTTTCTACTTAGATGCACATCAAACGTTCCGTAATAGTTCCTCATGAAAAGGTAACCGTTTCCTTTACTCAAGTTTACTCTTTAGAACTGCGTAGGCAAGTATTGGAACAATTTCTAGAGGCACGTTTTTCATGATTGGAAGTTTATAATAATTAAAGTAATATGTTTTCTTTACCAGATTTACAATAGTTAGTTCATCCTTTATTTTAGTGGCCTCTGCACTGCACACGAATTAACAACTGTTTACAAGGTAGTCGCTAATCAAGATACCTACTAAATATTGCATTCATACTTTCTTCTGATATCAATATACCTGGAAATTTATTGAAATCTGTCTTTCATTGTATGATATGAAAAGCCTTTTCAGAAAGTAGTAACGGGGATAATGATTAGTAGTTTATCTATTGTGTAACGTAGTAATAACAAAAACAAAAAATATAGAGGTGTCTATTCGAAACATATTCATTCGACCTATCTGTTATTTATAACTCATTGTTAAGATGCAGTACTTTTTTATTTAAATATTTACAATTATGTTAGTATGAACACTATGCGATATGCGGTTAATTTTGTGCCACTGAGTGTATTTTCCCAAAAAATGTTCGTAAGACATTGTTAATTTTCTTATTTAACTTTTAAAATAGCATTAAAAAAGAAGTCTCTCAAATTCACATAACAAGAAAAATTTCGTAATATTTCCTCTTCCGAACGAACTGAAATATTATTCACAACACAAAACAATTATCAGAGTGTTTATAAGCATCTCGTAATACGTTAACCATTTTTCACCTCGCTGACTACTCGTTCATGCTTCAGAGTACCTAATGTAATGTAATAGAAACAGTTTGTTTTTTTAACGAATGGAATTTTGTCCACTGTAAAAGAGCAATTACCAAATAATAGACTGGGCAGAAAGGATACTATTAAGCTGAAATAGGTTTAGACTTCCACAAAGAAAGCATTTTGAGAATTATTGTAGTATTTGTGTAGTACTTACCATTGGCATCTAGCAGGCCCGGATTGGCCATATGGGTAAATCGGGCAAATGCCCGATGGGCTTCTAAGCCGATGGGCCGGATGCCCGATAGGCCGATGTGGCCGATTGGCGGTCGACTTTCTTTTGCTATTAAAATAAAAACATCGCTTTACATCGATTAGAAGCTGAGCTTCTTCGGAAGTCATTGACTAATGATTAACTATTCAATTGTTAAAATTAAAAATATATGATTCCAAATTTACATTAGTAGTTTTCCTTTCACTTGAGAGTGGAGGGCCGACCGTCTCTAAAATGCCCGGGCCGGTTTCGGGTCCCAGTTCGGGCCTGGCATCTGGGTTGGCAGCACAAAAACTACTCAGCTTACACTTGAACGGGCACAAATACCATAGTACGTACAATAGCTTTCCTTTTTACCCTCGACTGACGGAACGGAAATAAGGCGGTATATGCATTTGGGGTTAGAGGTTGTTTGTATGTATGTCTGTTACCATTTTTCACGGAAACGACTGGGCCGATTTCGATGCGGTTTTTTGCATTCAAAAGGTTTTGTGATATACTACGGAGTTCATTTAGCAAGTAAGATAACCATAACGTCTTCAGAAGAGATAAGAGTACGCGATAGAAAGAGAGGCAACTTCTAGATTAATATAACTGTGATGTGGGGAAGGGACTCTGTGCGACCTGAATTACGCTTTATTGTATAGAAGCAAAAGTCGCTATTCATTTAAATGATCTTGCGGAGTGACCTTTCTGTTACTTGTACTATTATGTATTCTGTGGCCATGCTCAAAGTTGGTTATTCCCTACCGCGTCGCTACCCACCTTCAGATTTATACCAACTTTGTAAGGTGCTATCAGTTCGTAAGCTCTTCATCCTCAATACTATATTTTAAAAAAGTACTCTCAAATTAAATAAGAACCTTCACTGCTCAAAAATAAAAGCCGTAAACATGCTGTCAGTACCTACCGTACCTTTTTGTAAAACTGAACTTGCACATCATTCACAAAATTTAATTATAACTTACTTAACTTAAACCAATTATTTTTTATGCCTAATGTGTACATTTTTGAACGTATTTATAAATTCATCGTTTAGGGTAGGCTCACGAGCAGGTGCTGAAACGTCAGGAAAATCAAAAATCAAACCAAATACTTACCTGCTATTACCAAAGTACTTTCAATAAAACCGCGCTATTATTCATTAAAAAGTGTTTTATATTACTCTTTACATTACTTAAATTAATAAGGTTAATTTTCTATCCAAAGATAGGTATCAAAATAATATTATAAGTTATTTGATCATAATTTTGATGTTGTTATTCTATATGCTCACGTCAGAAGTTCAAAAGCTTCGCAAATATAACGTACCACAGTTTTGTCCTGGGAATAAAGCAATCGTTAAACCAACCTACAAACTTCTAAAGTAATTTAATGCTTTGAAATGTAAATTTTATTAATACGTGTTATCATTGATAGGGTTTTGGTCAATAAACATAACTTATTTTATTCATCTCTGTACTTGATTTTATTTGTGGGTTCATTTCAATGATATTTTATTTATATCTTTGAAAATAAAATTTTAATCAGGATAAAAGCAAGTTATTTCTTAATTTAATTTCATAGATTATTTATACGTTCAAAATAATTAAATTTAGAATTTCATTATTTACTCAACTTAATTACAATGCCAGCTAATACAAGATAAATCTTGAAAGATCAATGATGCAAATTGATAGCAATATATCAATGAGAGCACAAAAATATTTTTTAATTATAGTTGTTGAGCTATAATTTCGGGTAATTATTTACACCCGAATACCAATTTATCAGTGCCTGCTTGCCGATAAATGTATACCCTATACTTAAAAAAAAAGAATCTGAACATGTAATATTATTATCATATTTGATTTTAACGAAGCTCACATTATGTCTTGCTTGACACCACTGAAAGAAAAATAAACGAAGAACTAAAACTAAACTAAACTTTGTAATCTGTCCCCTATTTTGAATTACCTATATAATTCAAAATAGGGGACAGATTACAAAGTTTAGTTTGGTCTGTGTTCAACGAGTCGCTAACTGTCAAGTCAACTTGCGTCAAATGCATTTAATATTATTTATTTAATATTATTGTTACTCATATACCATATTCGGCTAATGCCGAATATGGTATATAGGGACCATCAAACTGATCAACTTTTACTATGGAACTTTGAAACCGCGAAAAAAAATCAGCTGTTTCATACAAAAATTAAAATCGAAAATATCAAAATGTATGAAACAGCTGATTTTTTTTCGCGATTTCAGAGTTGGCCCCATAGTAAAAGTTGTTCAGTTTGATGGTCCCTATATACCATATTCGGCATTAGGGGTATTTTTGTAACACCTTGTATATTATTAATCGTCGTAATATTCTGAAGAACTCATACATTACAGAACAACGACAGTATAATAAGTATGAATTGTTAAAAGCTCTTAACGTTACTAAATAATATACTAGAAAGAATAGGACTCGCACCAGATCATGTTCTCGGACGGGAATCGAACCCGCGACCTTTGGATATCCGGTCCAATGCTCTGACCGCTGAGCTACCGAGTCACTAGTGGGAACGTCGAATTTCTTCTAGTATATCAGCTCTTACGCTGCAAGCCAGCGCCATCTCACCAATGTAGAAGGAATTAACTTCGACATTCAACTGAACATCTTTCCAGATATTTTAAAAAAAGTGGATTAAGATGAGAAAGCTATATAACTTTTTAAATTTTGAGATTTAAGCATTCACAATGCTATTTTTATACAATACTAAATAATATACAGTAGCTCAGCGGTCAGAGCATTGGACCGGATATCCAAAGGTCGCGGGTTCGATTCCCGTCGGAGAACATGATCTGGTGCGAGTCGTATTTTTTCTAGTATATTATTTGGTATTATATAAAATAGCATTGTGAATGCTTAAATCTCAAAATTTAAAAAGCTCTTAACGTGCTCTTAACTCTTTACAGTATGCTGTGATGTAAATTGAAATACTTTGGTAGCGAGCAAAGATAACTTTCTACCAACCATCAATGTCGTATTAAAATGAACAATATATTTATCACTTTATGTGCAAATGGGCTTATATCTTAAAATGCATTTAAAGCATATATGTCAATATAGATACGTACAATACGACTTTGCGCCCTCAGAGGTTTTTAACCGACTTCAAAAAAAGGAGGAGGTTATCAAGTCGACGGTTCTTTTTTTTAATGTATGTTTTAACATAACTTCACCAGTTGTAAACCGATTTTTATTGAATATGTTGTTAATAGAAAAGGATTTTAATAAAACTGCGTATTTTAAGATCCATAGTCTAGTATTTTCAAAAGGTATCATAGACTTTTTATGTAGGTATTATAATAATTACAATATTAAATAAAATTCACCGTGGCGCTACTTTTAGTCTTGATACCGTCTTAATGGGAGCGACTCTTCTTTTTCATACTAAGGTTCGATACTAAAGCTTTTTTTTTATTAAACATAAAATTGTTTTCTGCTGGTAAAATGGATGTGTGAAAGATCTATTCCTTTCTATAGTACCAAAAACTAATACCAAATGGTATTTGCTTATTACCGTTATAAAACTGCTATTCCCAAAGAATACCAAATTTTAAAATTTTTATTATAATTTTTAATATATTTGGTATTCGTTGGGAATAGAAATTTTATAACGGCAATAAACAAATACCATTGGTATTAGTTTTTGGTATTAGAAAGGAATAGATCGTGTGAAAGCCGCTCCTCTTTTGAAACCCTGAATTTGTTTTTAATGTACATTCAGTACTCGATTAATTTAACTAGATAAGTTAAATTAATCGAGGTTTCAATTACGACAGGTAAATTTACCGTGTAACAATAAAATTGTCTCTTTCAGTACAGCTGATTCTTACGTTACATTTGAAAAGTCATTAAGTAAAGTAATTGACTGAATTATATAACCAATACATTACGTTGCTAATATTACAATACCATTAATATTAAAATTAGATATTGCTAATATTTATAAACTACAAAGTCTCATTTTAATATCTTTTGTCCAAAGTATTAGAAAAAAAAATAACATCTTGTTATAGTTATATCACGACCCGAGTGCTGCAGTGCTGCAGTGAGTGGTGCTGCTGGTCTATCACGCAAGAGGTTCGATTTCCGGTCGGACAGAAACTGAAATGATTTTAATTTCTGTGACGGGTGTTACTATGTACTAACCCCCTTACTAATAAAGATTTTATAGCACATGTCTAGTTACACAATAATTACTATCTGTCAAACTATTTAAGTACATCAGCTATACAATCTTTATTAGTAAGGCGGTATGTATAAAATAAAAAGTATATAAGTAGTTATCAGTTGTCTAGCACCCATATTACAAGTTTTGCTTAGTTTGGGGCTAGATGGCGCTGTCTGAAATTGTCCAAGAATTTGTTTATTTATATTTAAAGGCTATTCAAAAAAATGCACAATTATTATGTTTGATACATTTACAAGCGATAACAGTAAAATATTGATGTATATGAAGCAAACTCTTCAGAATATAACTTACTATATCATAATTTTGCTTTAACTTACTTAATACCTATGTCGCAAGTTACTTAATTTATATTTACTAACGGTAACTTTATTCATATATAAACTCAAGTATCTACTTAAGTTTTAAATCATAAACTCCGGTCGGATCAATGTACACAACTTATTTTATTACGTTCTAGGAATTTGTGGTTGTTTCCAATTACCATAACACTACAAGCTATTGCTCATGTTTTAACATACTTTGGAATCAGAGCAATGGATTTTTACAATCTCCCTAATTAATACAGTTAAAAAGTACAAAATCATCTTCAAATCTTTAAAATATCACAGCGGAAATCAAAGGGTAACGTTACGACTTACTGCTAAAATTTTCAAATAAAACGTTTCCGGGAACCTTCCATTGCCCCGGTATTTCTCAATTTCAGGGAGCCCCTAGTAAAATAAGGGTTAGTTTACACCAAAAAGCGACGCGCACTTTTTAAGAGTCCGGCGAACAGTGAGCTTCCCATTCTTCAAACGTAATACCAAAAAAACAGACGAACATAGATCCTCCTCCTATTTATGGGTTCTATTAAATAAAAAATCCAAAATGCCAAATTAATGCTATTTACAGTTTTGTATGAAAAAAATTAATTGGCAAAAAGCAGTGTGCAAATTATCGTAAGATTCCTAGTCATTGTTTAAGCATGGTAATAAATCACTGCACGAAAAGCTTTTCGCAAGACGTCCATTGTTGTAACGCATAGTTGGGCAGTTATTTTCACCAAAGATATATTTATTGAAATTACCCGTCAATTATGTAATAATATTTCAGATAAAAAAGATTATATTTACTTTGTTATTTGGTTACAATTTTTTGAACAGTCTAGGTATTAGTCTGATATCTACGATAAAAGTGCGTGTCGCGTCGCGTCTTAGTGTGAAATGATGCTGTGTCATGAGATATTAAGCTCCCAAATCAAAGCGCGGAATATCAGGAAATGAATCTCTTTTACCGTTAAGAGGAAGCGTTAAACCTTTGGTTAAACTTTGAAGTGGTGTCATATAACGTTTAGTTTCATCAGAATTAAAATGCTGTGTTCCGTCAAACACACAATAGTTATACAAAATAATACCTTAATTTCTTTATGTTTCTGTTGATATTTAATTAGTAAGCTATCTTTAGTCATTATTTTGATTGACACATTCGAAAGACTTGCTACAATACAATATTTGTACAAACTATGATTAACAATCTGACCAGTTTCTCAAAAACTGAAAATAACCAATCAGATTTAGAAAAATAGTCTCGCGAGCAAAAATAAGTAGTCAGCCCTATTTTCATACAAACGAGGTAACTTTGAAGCTTTGATTCTCCCAGGGTTGAACGGGGTGTGATCTGATGATGGCAAATTAAAGAATAAATGGCGGAGGCCCATAATGCTATAAAAACCGGATTAGATCAAAAGTATGGAAAATGTGACACTAAAAAGTCCGTACAAAGTTACCTCGTTTGTATAAAAATAAGTTTGTGATGACTACTTATTTATATCGCGAGTGTTTATTTGTGTGCCACATGATCCTTTTCTTTTTTGAGAAAATAAAATGTTTATAGGAACATATTGTCGAACCCCTGACACGAACACGACATCGTATATATTGGATCTAATACCTCCTTTTAACGGTTCAATATCAATCTTTATGATGTAAAAACGTTCTCTCTTTTTGCGACACTTGGCTGTACCTATTCGGATTACGACTTTTCCTTTCTATACTTGCTGTACCTAAAATATTTTGAGTTTTAATTAAGTACCTAGTAGACTGTTGTTTGAAATGCTTCATTAGTTTGTAATTCAGTTTGTAATTCAGTTTGTAATTTCATAATTACCAATGAGATGAGAATTTCATAATTACCATTTCGGGTCGTGAAATAACTTTACCAATCAGTGACTCCACACCACTAATTTATAATAATATTTCGGTTCCGATGCATAGTGTAACCTTAACGTAACGGAAATAGATGCAAAACGAGAGATTTTGTTGTTTTTCGACTACAATTACGATAAAATATTTTTATTGGTTGCCTGGATATTTGTCTCAGGATTGCAAAGTAAAACATAAGTAAAGTTGCAGTTTTGGGTATTTGAGGATTCTGTAGAAAAGGTGAAAAATATAAAAAATGAAGCATTTTCTCTATGCACTCAAACGTCCGGCACGAAAACAAAATGTGGCTTGGAACGTCCGAGTTACTACCGTCACCATTCTAACCGGCTTCCGATTTATGGTTTTATTACATTCCTTAATAAACGCCAAACGTCCAGGTAACCCAAATACGAAAAAAATATAAGTACTTATTTTATTTTTACTAAATACCGATCAAAAGGTTCTCTTCTGGGATCTCACTAGGATTATTTTTTCTTGACTAACTCGCACTAGCGTTTTGCTTTAAATATTATCATCCGTACCGCTAGAGAGTAGAACTCCTTGCCTGAGTCTGTTTCCCGATAAGTACAATCTGGGGGCCTTCAAGTCGCGAGTGAATAGATATCTTCTAGGCCAGCGCGTTTCATCGTAGATCGCATCATCGCTTACCATCAGGCGTGATAGAGGGCAAAAGCTTGCCTATCTATCATAAAAATATAAAAAAAACATCTGCTGTCAAATTCATTTACGCAAACAAAGAAATCACGACATCAAGCGTCCCTCTTAGGAAAGGAGGCTCCTTTGGTATCTACAATCTAGTCAATGTAAACCTTTTTTTATCATTATCAAGCACATACCTGAATGATAGCAGGTCTCGAAGATACAATCGTACCTGAAATAAAACACGAAAAGTTATAATTGCGTTATTTAAAAATTAAATGTGTGTTACAAAAGGTTGAATTTTTATGAAAACAATTTAAACAGAATAGTAACTAAAATCAAATGGATCAGGAACCTACCACTACTCTGCATTTAATAAAACAACCTTTATAACTTTACCAAAATGAAGCACCTACTTTAAATTATTCAATAATATAGTAAAAATACAATTTAGCATACGAATTAACAGAAACATAGGTTAAATAAGTGTTAAGATGTAGAGAAGCGCCCTGTTTCCCAGAATAGAAAATAAAAAATACAGTCGCGTCTACGATTATAATAATATATTCTGTGGTCTAGGTAGGTATTCGTTAAGGCGAGTTGGAACTCGGAAGTCCAACAATTTCATTAAAACTTTATTTCCACGAGGCGACTTATGGTGCTTGTACAGCGTTCCGTGTAACCGCCCTCAACAACTTTATAATGCTAAATATTAAATTCTGCAAAGTTTAATTGCTGAAGATTCTCAACTTTAAAACTAAATTACAGTTGCATAATATTATAATTATGAACTTTGATCTTTTTACTAATCATTATTACTTATGACTGAATAAGTTTTGAGAAATCTATGATATTTTCCAAATTCCTAGGTCTTTGACACCTATAGCCTTTTGCTTTTCAATCACAATAGCTTTTCGAGTCGAAATTCCGGATTTCCTTTTTGCTCAATGACTTCACAAAATTATGTAATACATTAAATTACTTTGATCATTGATTTAAGTAAACAAAACACTGCAAATTTTTAAAGTAACCATAGACACATCACAAAGATAAACAAATATTAATTCATCATCGCCTGAGTGGACGCATGCGACCGGATAACAATGGAATATCTATTGTGTCTCATTTACCGGGCGTTGAAGGGTTAAATCAAATCCAAAATTAAATGCAACACATGAAAATGTGGTTATAATATACCTATTTATAATGTAGGTAACAGTGGCGAAGGGTCCATACAAGCCGATTCCTGTTGTCAAATATTTATATTTATAATTTCACCCTTCGCCACTGGTAGGGTAATGACTTAAATGGTTATACCCATTTATAATGTAGGTAATCAAATTACAATTGGATGAATAATAGAGTAAGTACACGGCTATAATTTGCGTATCAATGAGACAGTATGTTACATTCTTGCTTGCACTCAAAAAATTACTGCAACATAACTAATTTTGTAATTTGTAATCTCGTATTAATTAAGAAGCTTACACTTTCTTACTTAAAACATTTTTTTTCTTTATAATAAGTTCTGTACACACACAATTTTAAAAGAAATGGACAGAAATAGAACAAATTTACAAGGTCATATAATTTTTGAAACGCATCTCATTCTTTTTTACATTTTCACAATTATTTAGCAGCTAAAAGGCTTACCGGAGCCTTAAATGAAACCTAACTAAATGCCTAGCAATAACGCCCAGAACATTACCCTTGATCGGCAGCCAGACCAGCGAAAAAATACCAAAGCCAATTGCTTTATCGATGTCAAGGTTAATTGACAGACAGATATGTCCGTAATCCCTTTGTTTTGATGATAGCACAATCACGGTGATACGTATCCTCTCAAATTAGGAGAAAAAAGCTGGTGAATTCAGAAAAGTGACATAGAATTTAATTGATTGATTTTACTTGAAAAGCAAATTCGGATTTAATGAAAATGTGCGCGTTTTTAATTGAATTGGATTTTTTAATTTATTTGACGACCTCCGTGGTCGAGTGGCTTTGTAAAGCGGTTTTCAAGGTGTCGCCATCTCTGAGGTGCTGGGTTCGATCCCCGGTTGGGCCAATTTAAGAAACGAACTTTTCTTCAGGTCTGGGTGTTTGTGATACCACCGTTGTCTCTGATTTCCATAACACAAGTGCTTTAGCTACTTACTTTGGAATCGGAGCAATGTATGTGATGTTGTCAAATATTTATTTATTTATTTATTTAACTTGGTAGTGTAGTGTGATAAAAACAGGAAAAAAATGTTAAGGCAAATGACATCAGATACCTTTCAAGTTAATTTAACTTTGTTTTCCTTCCGATAGTTGGCCCTGAAATGTTGTCGTCTTCTTTTAGAATCTAAGACAGATATAATTGCTTTGCTAATTTTCAACTTGACCTACAGCACTATTTGTTCATTAAACCATCTAAAAAGAAATCTATTTAAATTTTTATTATCATTCGATTAATTTGTTTCTGATATTATCGGTCGTTGTCAGATACGGTGCCAATAAAACCATTAACTGAAAGTTTAGTTGATTCAAAAGATCGCTTTGTCAAGTAACAAGTCTAATTAAACTATAAGGCTTTTTGAATAAGACGAATCTATGACTATTATTTTCCTTTGTTGCCCGTGTTACTACCAATGTTACTACCAGTAGTAATCACTAGGTATAATTTTGTTTGAAACTTAATGGATATGCTGATTTTCCCTTCTCTATACGTATAAATGTTAGGCTCAAAGACCGAAATCGCTAATGACGCTAATTGAGCGAAAGAACCGCTCACTGCCAAAAGTCACAACGCGAAATTCGTGTTGCACTAACTGGTGCTCAGAAAGCATCGTGGCTTTTCTTCATTGCCACAACGCGTTATGGTCGTTTGGTATGATGGCCACGACGCCAATTTCGCTTTTTGGTCTTTCTGTAATTACTACAAAGTGTCATGGGCGTTTATTTTATAAGAGCCACAACTTTAATTTCGCGATATGAATTTATGGCAGTAACCACAACGCGTTGTGAGCTGTTTTTTCGCTCAATTAGCGATTTTGGTCTTTGAGCCTAACATTTATACGTATAGAGAAGGGAAAATCAGCATATCCATTAAGTTTCAAACAAAATTATTCCTTCTGATTACTACTGGTAGTAACACGGGCAAAAAAGGGAAATAATAGTCATAGATTCGACTTATGCAAAAAGCTTTTGGTGGTCTGTCTAACAACCATGAAAAAAACCGATGAAACATGTCGAAGAACCTGCTCTGAAATAAAACCTTTTAAAAATTTTGAATCGAAATCGGCCCAGTAATTTCCGATGAAATAATGGTAGCACAACCTCTAACCCCAAACGCATACTGCCTCCTTTTCCGTTCCGTACGGTAAAGCGCGCATTATGTACTTATATGTATTATGTGGCATTATACGACATTGAACGTGCTCAAACAATTTTATTATGTACTGAACTCTGAGAGATCAAGTCAATGCCCCGAACGAACCTCAAATGTCTGATTCAATCTCAAGGTATTTCACTTTGAGAAGTAAGTTTTAAGAGTTTCTTATTTGAGAAAATATAAAGAATTACCCTATCTGTCTTGAAGTCTCTTGTTGCTTTGACCTTTCTCGTTTGTCCAGGCTAGATAAGAAATTCCATTATTCTCGACTGTTTTCAAAAATTCTTTGCTCTATTTTCACATCTTTTCTCATTCTTAGTTTTGTTATGCCTGTTCATTCGCATACAAAAAAGACAGATGAGCAATAAAGTATAGTATTATTATCGTCTTATTGTAAAATTCTGAATAGAATTTTGAATCAACTTTATTCAATACGCGATTTGCGTGGACATTGGGAAACCTCTAGGGAACCTTTTCCCGGGATAAAAGTAACAAACGTCCAAACATCCAAATCTACAAACTTCCACATTTATAATATTAGTAGAAATTAGGACTACCTGTTTCTAGACAATTTCTTTACTTTTAAAGTTAAGTTATACTTACTAAACCTGTTGACATAACTTTCGTTTTGTACTGCTCATCATCAGCCATTTTAATTTCCCCACTACTGGGGACAGACCTTCCTTATGGATGGATACTTCTTATCCACGGACCATAACTCAACACGGGCCTAATGCGGATTGGTGGGTCGTTTTGTCCACAGGATTTACTTTTTTTAATGTGAGGAGGATAATTAAACAAACCCGGAGGATTTTTATAAGGAGGATTAGATCAATTCCCTAACTAATTATCGAGGGTTTGGCTCGGCCTCTTATTTAATTAAGTGACTTCATCCATCTATATTTTTTTCGAAAGCTCTGAAGTTTTTTTACGGACTTCAAAAAACGGAGGAGGTTCTCTATTCGTCAGAATCTTTTTTAGCATTTACGATAAACATGTAAAAAGCAAGGCAATTATAACACATAGTTGTTAAAATGTTAAGATCGATTAAAATCTTTTTATTTAACCATAAATAGTAATGTGCTCGTACTTACACTTCTTCATAATGTTGAATCGAATTTAATGAAATAGTATAATGGATAGTTGTAGTATAATAAAACTCTTTATAATGATGTTAATTCTATACTTACATAACCTTTTTTAAAAAGGGTTACTCTATAATAAAAAGACGGTCGTAAGTGACCTTCAAATTAAACTCTTATGTGTCCTTGTACTTCTTTGGATTTGGCTCGTTAGCTACTACAAAGTTTTTAAGCATTTCTTTATAATGTAGCGTTCTAAATATTGTAACGTAATGCGGATCGAATCATTAGAAAAAGAACAAAGCAATTCTTTTATTTTTAAATAAAAAAAACACGGATAAATATCAGTTGGAGCGCACGCCCAGGGTTCAGTACTAATTTAATATATTTTTATAATTACGGAAATTAATTTCAGGTTTTTTTTCTACGCCTACCGGTGCAGTGAGACTCTTTTTTTCCAATTCAATTATCCTAGTTCAAAGTAAATATGTACATTTTATATTATTTAGACGTGAAATAATATTGCAAGTCCACGCATTCTCATGAACAATGAATGAATGAAATTGGCAAACCTACAGAAACGGACATCAAAGATATTCTGTAGGAACGCTGTTTTTTTAAGTACCTATTCGGAACTCTGAAAGTTTAAAAAAAAGTTATTTGTATTTTAACGTTATAAATTTTATCAAGCTCAAGTTTATAATATTCTCGAGAGCAATAAAATTGCGTTAAAACTAAAACGATAAAATTGCTAGCGCACCTGTCGATTTTAAATCTTTACTGTTACAAAGTGCACAATTTCTCTAGGGAGATGCTAGAACTGGAGTGAATCTGAGGCCATTCGCTAGATAGATTCTTATTTAATAATCGAAGAACTTTTTATATCCTTCCTGAGTTCTTATGGTATTTATTGCTAAAAATAAGATTATGACAATTTACCCAACATGTTATTGACCAAGCGTTATTAGATGCGAGTGCGACAATGTAATAATTTGTTTTTTTTTTATATAATTCTATGTCAGCCTCTGATTCATCCATCTTAGTAGCTAAACTCCTCCCTCCACAATCTTTCTGGCATGTGTAAATCCCGCATCACTTGCGACATCAAATCAATTTACATGGTTTTAAAATAACAAAAAACTTTAAGTTTGATAAATCGATAATAAAACAACCATCTGTTGTCTACATTAAATTAATAAAATTACATTACTCGTTTTTTTCTTTAATTTAGCGTTTTATGAGTGGATTATTAGAATCCGAGATGATAATCCAATCCCTTTTATTTTTTATTTTTATTATCCATGTGTAGATCCACAGAGGCTAGTAAAATGAAAAAGGCTATTAAATGAGACTAGATGAGTTCTAATATTTTGTACATATTTCATTATCGTTAAATTTTTCAATCGGAATCTCGACACTTTTTACTACAAAAAGTCTCTTTTATAGATCTTATAGATTTATAGATCTCTTTTTTATAGTCTTTTATAGATCCATGTGTACATCCACAGAGGCTAGTAAAATGAAAAAGGCTATTAAATGAGACTCGATGAGTTCTAATATTTTGTACATATTTTTTTCAATCGGAATCTCGACACTTTTTACTACAAAAAGTCTCTTTTATAGATCTTATAGATTTATAGATCTCTTTTTTATAGTCTTTTATAGATCCATGTGTACATCCACAGAGGCTAGTAAAATGAAAAAGGCTATTAAATGAGACTGGATGAGTTCTAATATTTTGTACATATTTAATTATCGTTTAATTTTTCAATCGGAATCTCGACACTTTTTAGTACAAAAAGTCTCTTTTATAGATCTTATAGATTTATAGATCTCTTTTTTATAGTCTTTTATAGATCCATGTGTACATCCACAGAGGCTAGTAAAATGAAAAAGGCTATTAAATGAGACTGGATGAGTTCTAATATTTTGTACATATTTAATTATCGTTTAATTTTTCAATCGGAATCTCGACACTTTTTAGTACAAAAAGTCTCGGTTGTTATTTATGCACTGCAAAGCAATCTGCAACGAACCTCCCATTTGTATTCACATCATTATTTATCTTACGCAATTGTTAGCTTAATAGATATTACGCTTCGACATCCGCTACTAGGCTTATCAATTAATCTTACAAAACTGTTACCGTTACCATTTTCCATTTAGCAAATGAGTATGGTAACTAAAGTGTTAACTTTAAAATATCACACGATCTACTTTAGGGCAGGAAGTAAAAACTATTTTACGATTTCTTTAAGTGTTAGGAAGTTAATATTGCTAAATTAAATTGAGTTTTTTTTTTGTTTATTGTAAGTACGTATCTCAGTTTTGCCCTTTAAAAGGATTGTTATACTGTTTATGCTTTTCAGTAATTTTAATAAGTAACTTAGTGTGCTAAAAACAATGTTTGTCAACGTTTGTAAAAAATAGCTTTTGGGCACTGTAGGTCTTTTCTATAGTATTGTTTGTTAATAAAATTATAATTATACATAACTGTTTGCTACCAAAATATTTTTTTTAAATATATTTTTTGTTTTTTAACGTATTTTGTTTTAAAAACTTTTGGTTTATTATTCAAATAATTACATCTGGTTATTTACGTTAAGAGTGACGACAACTGTATAGTATACACATTTCTGCAACTAGAAACTGTATTGAACTAGAAGTGCGTCATACCACAGTATATAAATATATATTATACTGTGGTCATACTAAGCTGTATGCATAACTTGTAATTAATCAACCTAACGATAGTTAAAGTTAACGCTTCTGTCGATCCTGCAACGTTCGTGTCATAGTTAGCATTACATAATATATTTACTTCAATATTTATTACTTTCTCGATAACAGAATGATTACTGAACCGATTGCCGACTTCAATTAGGTACTTATAATATAATTTGCATACTGGAGATACGATTGATTGAAATCAGATAACACAGATTGCGTTGCAAAAATAAGAATTATTTGAGACTCTATTCTATATAAAATAACGTTGTATATTAATTGCTTACTTTATTGGTATTTGCTTTGTTTTCTTATTTACTTACTTTATCTACCTGCCTACTTATTTTCATTTGGGTTTTTCATTCAGAATCATTAAATATTATTTAATTCCGTCATTTGTTTGTGAAAGTATTATTGGAAACGTCAAAAACCTAATGTCACTCTTTATAGTTATTATAATTAACTAGGTAAATTAATTTTAAAATATCTCCAGATATACTACTTATTGAGGAAGGTTCTCATTTGATAGAATATTACAAACACAATTCACCGATAGAAAGCTACTCCGTTTCCAAATCTCTTAGATTACTCTTAGAAATTCTGTTCGTTTGAAACTGAAAATCTCGTCTTAAAACTTCTTCCAGAGAGCTACACTTTTCAAAACTGACAATACTTGGAGTCTAGAGTGAGTAGAGCTAGCTTTATCCTTGTAAATAATTCTAAAGTTGAACAAAAAATGCGTATTAAAAATAGACGATTTGTTTGTAGACAAGGTCAAAATCGAGCTCTTATTTATTTAAAATAATAACATTTAGCTATTTCGCAAACATCGAATGTAAAGCATTCAGAATATACTTTTAAAACATGTTATTTTTCTTACGTTTGTACACATTATTGTCATAAATAAATTACTTAATCCACATACAAAATATTTATTCAGTAACTATATAACATAATTATCTTAGCTAGTGTACATGAAGTAAGTACATTCTACTGGCTTTTATTTTTATTTATTTAAAGCGTGTCCGTTTCAGCTTGGTTAAAAATCCTTTCGTATGTCCGTCCGTCTATTTTCCTCGAAAGGTCGCATTTCGCAACCGATTCTCGTGAAATTTTGTGAGGAGATTCGATAAATAGGTATAATTTGTTGTCGATTCAGTTTTTCAAAATTTTCAAAATGGTGGAAAAAAAATTATTCAGCCATTTTAAAAAAATGACACTGACGCGAGTTCTACTGTTTACAGAGCCACTAGTAATATTATTGCATAAGTTCTAGGTCTATTATTATCTTACATCAATGCGTTCGGCTGTAGGCCATTAGAGCTGTAAACTAAATTAGCATTTCGCAAAGAGGTGATTGGAAAAACAGCCAAAAAAACACAAGGGCGAGTCGTTCACCCACGTGACAAAAAGGTGACACAATTTGAAGAAAGGAATAACTTGATTTAAACAGCTGAGCGAAAGCATGTTATGTAACTGACCGCATTTGCGAGGTACGCAAACCAAAGGCTTATTAAAAAACGTTCATTGCCAAGTCATAGTAGGTATGCTTTATTTAGTTATACATGCATGTGGTCAATCGTATCTGGGGGGAAAGTAACAGTAATTTAGGCTCAACTCAAAGGCGACATTCCTTTATTTTTTTAAAGAAACCATTTCTAAAATACGCATTACTGAAAATACGGTTGACTTATCTGAGAATAGAACCAATAAAGGGTCAAACAATTTAAGGATCGACCCTTAAATTGTTCAAACTTCCTAAAATTGAGAGAAGACCTAAAAATTTATAGTATTATAGAAAATGTTGATGACCACAATAAAATTCATGACGATCTGAACCGATTTAGCATATTGATATACCAATAAACTTAGTCTTAGTCTAGATAAATGTAAATGTATATCTTTTACAAAAAATAATGATTTATTTTTTGTAAAAGATATACATACTGATTATCTACTAATATTATTTCATAAGTAATATTTACCTTGAGAGGGTAAAGTATTGGAGATTTAGGTGTTATAATAGACGCTAAACTGACTTTTGATGTTCATATCGAAAAAATTGCAACAAAGTTACCCTACTACTTTTATACATTTATATAAATCGCTTATTCGTTCACAGTAAGAGTATGCCACTTCCATATGGGACTCATTATATTTAATATTCAGACTCAACTCGAAAAAGTGCAAAAAAAAATCCTGTTTTCGCTCTTTATCCGATACAGTTGAACCAGTATAAATTACTTTATATTAAAATCAGGAGACTACAATTTCAGGCAAAGTTGTTGTGTCTTTTGTTCCAGTCAATATATAAATATAAATATTAATAAATATTTGACAACATCACATACATTGCTCTGATTCCAAAGTAAGTAGCTAAAGCACTTGTGTTATGGAAATCAAAGACAACGGTGGTATCACAAACACCCAGACCTGAGCCAATATAGAAAAGTTCGTTTTCTAAATTGACCCAACCGGGGATCGAACCCGGGACTTCAGAGATGGCGACACCTTGAAAACCGGTGTACAAAGCCACTCGACCACGGAGGTCGTCGTATTGTGAATAAACTAAGTTACCAAGTGCTAGTCAGACCGCAAGGGGAACAAATTGAATTTGAATACATTGTCGTGTGTCATACTTATTTTATATACACTTCTAAAACTTTCGCGCGTACAGTTCATTAGAAATAAAACACTTTTTATGGATTACAGCGCGTATTATTAATTCGGGTGTTGTTTTCGAATTATTTAGTTTGTATTTATTGGTTTTTAGAATTCCCGACGTTTCAACACCTTTCCAGGGGCCGAGGTTAAAATAAAAATATGAGCAGCCTTTTTGCTTTAGTCCTCCCATGACCACGGCCCCTGGAAGGGTGTCGAAACGTCGGGAATTCTAAAAACCAATAATATACAACAACAACAATAATATGCTTATTATACTTTTACCCACGACGGACGGAACGGAACGGAGGCGGTATATTATGCGTTTGGGGTTAGAGGTTATTTGTTTGATATGCTCTGAAATGAAACCTTTTGAATGCATAAAACCCCATCGAAATCGGCCCAGTCGTTTCCGCGAAAAATGGTAACAGACATAATATGTCTGTTACCATTTTTGTAGACATAATATGTCTGTTATTGTCTAATATGTCTGTCAGACATAATATGTCTGTTACCATTTTTCGCGGAAACGACTGGGCCGATTTCGATGGGGTTTTATGCATTCAAAAGGTTTCATTTCAGAGCAGGTTCTTAGACATGTTTCATGGTGGTACACCGCCAGGGGGCGCAGTAGCAACCAGATAAGTTGGCACTTGAAACGTTCTTAAAAACTACTAAACCGATTTTGGTGCGGTTTTTTGCAATTCAAAAGGTTTTTTAATACCTACTTCACCATTTCTTGACATCCGGAGAAATGAAAGACGTGACCTCACATAAATATAACATAAGTCAGTGGAACCCCATTCGATTAGAAGTATAATAAAAATTGTATCTAATATTTTGCTTCATTTTATAGATGTTTGACTTGATTGACTTTTTACCAAACTACTAAATTTTTGTAACAAGCAGATCGCGAACAAATGCAGGCAAATGTTTACCGAACCGATATCTCAGATGGCTGACACTAAAAATAAATATTTTCAGGATATCTCTATAGGTATCCTGAAAAGATATCCAATACTCGTAACAAATATATCTACTTATACAACATGTTACAAAAATACCCCTAATGCCGAATATGGTACATAGCGACCATCAAACTGATCAACTTTTACTATGGGACCAACTCTGAAATCGCAAAAAAAATCAGCTCTTTCATACAAAAATTAAAATCAAAAATTTATGAAGCAGCTGATTTTTTTTCGCGATTTGAAAGTTGGTCCCACAGTAAAAGTTGTTCAGTTTGATGGTCCCTATATACCATATTCGGCATTAGGGGTATTTTTGTAACATGTTGTATATATATTTTTTACGAGTATTGGCTCTTTGAAGAGATTAGTTATAATAAGTTGAATGAAATCAACACCATACCTAATAAAATTAAATAACCTTTAACATAGCCAAAATATATTTAAACCTTTGTATCAAAAACTTTAAAAACCTCAATATTTTATGTGTAAAGTGGTTAACGATGTCCACAATTATTATTTTTTATTTGTATCTTAAACTGTTGATTACACACATTGTGAAACTGTTTGTTTGAACCCAATAAACTAAAGAAAAAAAAGAAGACCACGAAATGAAACAATAATTAATAAATACAATGGAAGAAGAAGACAAAGTTTCAATATCTGTAAGTTTGAATATTTATCATCGTTATCATCTCTTTAGAGAAAGTCTACAGACCAAGGTCAAATTCAAGTCAAATACGTGAGTAAAACTACCTAAAGCACGAAAGGATTGTAATAGTACTCGTAGAAACAGGAACGTATAGAAGCGTTAGAAACAATATTTTTTACACCCATGTGGTTAAAACGGTTACTTTTAACCCCCGACGCAGCGCAAAGAGGGGTGTTATAAATTTGAAGCCTATTTGTGTGTCTGTACGTATATTCGTAGTGCCTAAACGGAACAAGCGATTTCAATGCATTTTTTTTTAATTGAAAGCTAATCTAATCGATATGGTTCTTAGCCACGTTTGATGGAAATCCATTTAGCCATTATGGAGATGGTCAACTGCCTGCCAAAACGGTAAAAGATACAGAAATGGTGCTTTGACTAAAATAATGTACACCTTGGGCTAGGTGCAAGAAAAAAAACAAAAAGGCGGCAAAAAAATGGCCGGCAAAATAATATATATTTTTACTGCATATAATTATATTTCACTTTCATCATTGACTCACATTCCTTACATATACTCGTAGGTGCTTTAAATTATGTATCAAATTTATGTTCATTGCACCAGCAGTACCAAAGAGGATTTCAATAACATTTATCTTATTAAAACCTTAATCTTCACCAATATTGCTAGCTGAGCGAAAAAAACTAGTAAAATGATGAAAACTTTAAGCATTCTGTGCTAGAGAAAGTTTAACGTAAAATTGTTCATGGCGAAAACCAATATCCGTTTTACTGCATTTTATAGGGGTTTGTAAATTATTTCCGGTTGTAAACCACTAAACACTAATGGAATTCATATCAATATGTGGAGCCCTGCCACTAAGATGATTAGGTAAGTACCACAATCCTCAATTTGATTCCTAAACTCCTGCATCTCTAAAAGATGAAAGTACCTAGGTATATACCTAACTTAAAAATGGAAAATCTCTGGCCGTATTCGAAGAATAGTCCATAGCCAGGCACAGTTTCATAAAAATATGAGCAGCCTTTTTACCCGACTGCAAAGCATTCTTTGCAGTCCCATAGGTTGTGTTTTTTACCTTAGTCCTCCTGTGACCACTACCAACTCCAAACTAAATAATTCTAAAATAACCCCTGAATTAATAATATACGCGCTGTAATCCGTAAAAAGTGTTTTATTTGTAATAAAATATTAGATATAATTTCTATTTTACTTCAAATCGAATGAGGTTCCACTTGCTTATGTAATATTTATGCGAGGTCACGTCTTTCATTTCTCCGGATGACAAGAAATGGTGAAGTAAGTATTAAAATAAAGATAGTATAAAAATAGAATAAGTATGACACACGACAATGTATTCAAATTGAATTTGTTCCCTTTCAAAATATAACTTACCTGAAGACACGAGATGCAAACCTTTCATTGGGGGCATATGATGAAAAGCCGGTTAGAGAATGGAGCGTAATAGTTTAAACAGTAAAACACGTACTTGCATAGATGTATTGTAGGATAGTGCTTTAAAGTTTTGGGTAAGGACAGCTCTGATTAGACTGCAAGGAAAGGGCTGTGGTTTTCGCGCGTAACTTGTATGTACGAGTATGTTTATATGTAATATTCTTTATTACCCCATCTCTTTCAAACGGCTGAACGGATTTCTATCTGGCGTAGAATTTAATGATGAGTCAAATCATTCATAATGTCACTTTATACACGTGTCCGACTGCATGTTTCATCTTGTGTTATAGGTAAGATATGTTCTTGATTTCATCTTTTGATGGCGGGTTTTTAAGTTTTATTTTTGTTTAATATAATCTTATTACATATATGCCTTACAGATACATTATTATATGTCTGTGCTTACAGATATTTACATTTTGACAGTCAAATACCCAACTGTCACAAAATGGCTCAAAAGTTATTTAATTAACTACTTTTCGTAATCGAAGCACAAACTTTCGCCATCGTCGATTTTTGGACACGAACTGATTCCAATTTCACAACTTGTTTTAATAATCTGACTCAAATTTCCAAAACTTAATCATTTGTATTAAGATATTACGTAAAAAGGTAAAATAAAGATTTGGACAGTAAGAAAAAGTATAAATGCCTTTAACAGTAAGCTGGGAAATATTAAGCAGCATGTTATTGAGAATTATGAATTTAATAATATTTCAATATATATTTCAAAATGCATTTTAATCTTATCAATCTATTAAAGTCACTTCATTAAAATTATATTGAACCATAATGATTCACTAGTTACATGATTTTTACGTTAAGTGACATAAAATATTCGATATTTCATTGAGAATAAAGTTCAAAATATTCGAAACTAGTTTCGTTTATGGAAAATGATGAAAATTATTGAATAAGACTTTAACGAATCCCATCAACGAGTAAACCTTGTACCTTACATTTTATTACTGAAAATCGTGGTAATTTCGAAAACTTAGTATATATTTATAGTGTCTTCATAAAGTGATTAATAAAGGTGGGTATAGGCACAATAATATAATATTAATTTTGTGACTGCACGACAACATACAACAATAATTTATTTTTACGTTTCAAGAAATTCATAAATGAGTTTTACGATCACGAAGATCGAAGAATTTCTGTTTAACAGCTGTAATAATAAAAATAGCATGACGCTAAAGAAATAAAAGCACTTCATTACTGTATTACAATGCGTAATAGTTTATTACAGCCGAGAACGGGAAGTTAGCATTTACATTATCGAGGATAGTTCGAGGCCCAAGCCGTAGGCGAGTGCTTTTGACATTCGAGGCAATGTAAATAGCTTCCCGTACAAGGCTTGTATAGTGATTTTCTCAAGAAATGCGAGAAAGTAAAATTTTCTAAGTAAAAATGTAATTTTTAAATTGGTTCGTGTGGCCATGTTAAATGACCAATCATGCAGCCATAAATTTTTATAAAAATAATGCTAGCTGATGAGTTCTACGAAGTTAAATTGGAGTACTGCTTCCCGCACTAGTGCGGGAAGTAAGTATTGAAATTAATTTCCGCACTGAATTTCATAGACCCCCACGTAAATGAGGAACCTCACGCATTTTTACAAAAATAAAATACATAATTATACCAAGGAGTTTAAAACAAGGATTGTTGAAAAAGAAGGTTGATAATTCAAAATAAAGAGTATAGACGAAATGAGGTCGTTTGTCTAAAATAGTTATTGAAATAAGAAAAAAAAAAATAGTGTTTCGTGATTGTAATAAATAAATAAGATGCAATGTTAATAAAAAAAAAAGAACGTAATGTAAAAAAAAACGGGAATCTACTTTACTCTTTACTCTATGAATAATTCTAATATAATATTTACTATCTTAATATTTTTTTTCAGCAAGTTAATTATTTTTGTGGTACTCGTATATTACAAAAAAATAGTGTGTCCAGCGATGAAGATAGTTGTCTAACTGCAAAACAGTTGAGAAAACAAGTTTCTAATGCTGAATTTAACTTTTTACCATGAAAGTCACGTGAAAATAACTGTTCTTACCTATAACACTTTTCTCCCTGGTAGAGGTTAAAAGTTGTATGTTTAACACGAGACCAATTTTACCGACTTTAAAAGGAGGGAGGAACTCAATTCGACCCGTATTTTTTTTGTTAGTATCGTGCCTTTAAATTACTCACTGTGCTCAGTAGTCTACATTACAGTCTTTTTGTACTTCGCTAGCTCGTGATTTAAAGTCGGCACTCGCAGCACAGATAGATTTTGGTCGCTAGTATAACAATAATTGTTTTGTGTCATAACATAAATAATGTAATACATACTTCTCTCCTCAATAATACACTTTTACCGATTTAAGCTACTTAATATAATCGCTTTTATCAGTATGTGTTTTTTTTCTAAGATTTTACTCCAATATGGACTGGCCTCGTTTATAATTCACTCTTGCTAATTTTACAGTCTTATAGCATTTAAGGATCAAAACTTTATAGATCAAATATTCAAAGGTTCAATTTGAATTATGAGCATTGTCAAACATGCCATCTCTGCGTCGAGTTAAAGAACCTTTCGCAATAGACTTCTAACCAGCCGTAACCATGTCGAGGAAAAACGTGCGAGATTGAAAAATAATAGACATTGTGCCAAATACTAGCGAAGGAAACGCGGCTGACATTGTTTTAAAGTCATAGCAACGAATATAATTGCTCATAATCAATGCACGATATTTCAAGTAGCATTGTTGCGGAAGTAAGCCTCGCCGACGTCTGTGAACAGAAGTTTTGTTAACGGCATTTGTTTTTATGAGATTCGTGATAATACGAGATGCGAAGAAAGGATCGACGTTCACTTCACCGATGTGTTTGTCACCAACATGAAAATTTAAATTTATTTAAAGCGTAAATATTTATATATTCAAAAGAATGATAACAGATTATTTTTTTATGTGATACCACCGTTGTCTCTGATTTCCATAACACAAGTGGTTTAGCTACTTACTTTGGAATTGGAGCAATGTATGTGATGTTGTCAAATATTTATTTATTTAGTTATTGATAGCCTCGCACATGAGCCATTTTTAATGTCCCCACTGTCGGGGCACAAGGGGACCATAACCCAGCACGCGGGCCCAATGCGGATCGACTGCAAATGCAGCCGGATTCGCAGCAACGGCAAATATTTTAAAAGGCGAGATATTCGCAATATATCTGTTTACGTTTAAAAATATGTAAAAAAAAAACAGGTTTTTACGTGCTAAACAGATAGTAAAGTTCAACCTCTCATCGGATCTAGACTATGTCATGTGGCTTACTATTACTAAATATCCTGTATATTTAGTTATAGTAATCCGATGTCCCAAAACTTTGCCACAGAGCGGAAAAGTATCTTAAATAGTAAGATAGGAAATTATCAAAAATTTCCTACCTTAAAGTTTTGACACTATATACTGGTATTCAGGCAGAATTCGTTCTTAGGCTTCAAGAACCTTGATCGATCAATATTTTAGACCATTTTAGTTACGCGATAACTAACCATGAAGTTTTCGAATATTCAAATTACTAAATGGAAGTTGAAGGTTATTTATGATGTAAGTGACTACATAAACATGTCACAATATTTTATAGGGAATCAATCAACTTGGATATATATTTTTATGACTTAGGTTACGGTTATTAGAACTAATAAAGAATAAGTCATATATTTTTTTAGTTGTGAACTAACATTAATAATGTTTGCATAAAAAGTACACCACAGAGTAATATAAGTATTAGGCATCGGCTTGAATTATTAATAATTATGATGCATCTATTCTGTTCCATCAAAGCGTGGTGCAAAAAAATAAAGTGCAATGCACATCGGATAAGCGAAAAAAATGAGAGTATTACAAACGTAACAAGTGTATAAATTACTTAAAGAAGTGATTACAATCGGATTTGAAATGAATAATTACAATTATAATCGTACCTACAATAAAATCAGAGTTTACAAAAAAGTAAGTATTTCAAATAGCTTTTAACAAAAACCAACTTCATTAGTGCTTACAGGTAAGTATTAAGTTTTGTATTAAAATTAAATTAATGATTGCCTAATTAGTTGTTACAATAATATTTCAAATCTTTGATAATTCATATGCTAAATTCACTTTGCATTAAGTTTTACATTCTTTTAAGTCTTAATGTTTGTTTAAGTTTAGCCTAACTGAGGCTATGCTCAATAAGCGCATAGATTTCCCATAATTGAGATCACTCATATTGTTATATTTAATAAATTAGTATCATATTTTATACACTAAATTTACCATTATCTTAAAACAAAATTACATATTCCTAATAATTGCAATAATTTAAAATTATATAAGTAAAAAAAATTGTAAGCGAGATATGTAAATGTTTCATTTTATTTGAAGCCTAATTACTTTCGCAATTTTTTTCACCATTGTGTAACACCATCAATAAACGAACTTTGTATAAGTGAAAATTGATCAAGTTAAATCACATCACAATTTTCTCGTAATACATGAGCTTTGACATAATAAAGTATCTCTTATAATTAAATAACTCACCGGCAAAATCCACCGAAACCACTTAAACACAATCACCATAAAGTCGCGTGTTTCGTAGCGCCCGCGCACTGAACGCCCGTAATCAACACGCCACCACTATCGCACTAAGCCCCGCGAAGGGAACCTGCACAATTTTATACATAAGCGGGGATGCGATGCGATCGACTTTTGTTTCACTGCCCGCCCATTATGCGATTCTCACACGCTCAGTGTATGTGTTCTTTTGTATTCAAAACTGTTTATTTCAATGCTTAAAAATAAAATTTCCTGTTTTGAAAGTAGAAAGACAATTTGCGTTTAATAAAAAAGGCGTTTTCTTTTTAACACGTTTTTATTTTTATTTATAATATTTAATTCAACAATAATATACAAGACGAATCATAAGATTCGATCCTTTTCAACACCAATGCACAAATAATATTATCATACCTCATTATAATATCTAGACGACCTTCAAATCGAAGCAATGTATGTGATGTTGTCCAATATTTATTCATTTATTAATTTATACAATAAAATATATTTTTAAGATTTTCATTTTCAAAACGAAACATCTTAAGCCTTATTAGGAGAAACAAAAAGGCAGATATTTTTTTTTGAAAAATACTTGTTCAAACAAACATGAAGCTTTTCATTTCATCCAAACCCCACTTTCAATGCCATATAAATGGAAACGAAACACAGAATAACAGCACCCTGTTTTTGAAAGGCTGTATGCAACATCAAAAGTTTAAGGTGATTTCTTTCTCTTTTAAACAAGATTGTGTGGTAAATATATCAACAAAAAATCTTGTAAAATAATAAGTTTTATCATTAATTTATGGTAACGGTTGTTATTAAATTGTAATTTAGTCTTGACACAAAAATATGGTAAGGAATACTCTGAAACTCAACCGGAGCCGGACTAGAGTTCAACCGCGATGTGTTTTCGTCGCACGACGGGACTAAACACACACGAGACAGTCTATAGAAATGAAAACAAATCGTTAAATTATGCTCTTACGATCGAAGCCAATTAGGACGTCATCGACGCCATACAGTAGCAAAAAGAGAGTAAATAATATGAACGTTCATGTAAGCTTCCCGAAAAACTTTCCCGAAAAAAGATAATGCTTGCATTATAGAAAATTAATCCGTATCTCGTAATCTTGAAAACTCACTCAAACCACACAAGTATTATATAACTTACTAATTTTTGAATGATATAATATCAAAAGGCGGCAATATACACTCAATGTCAAAAATTACCACATTTAAATGTGGCAATGCCCTATGCAAACTACTGTTTAAAAAAATAGAGTTCGTAACAAACCTGGCATTGTACTATACATGTCAATCAAAAATTTAAAAAAAAGAAAATGTTTTATCGTTTTACTCAAAATGTCATTAAGTGGATATGCCGCCTTTAATATTTTGATTTATTTAATTGACGTAAATCATCACTCACTACTCAAAAGATACTTCTAACTTTTACCTCCTTTGTTTTTAACTTTTCTACGGATAACGAAGATTGCTGCTACCTATTATGAGTAATGAATAAGCAGGAAAATCAGCTGTCAAGTTTACAACTTCAGTGTCAGCACCATTTGACATTGACGGAAACTGAATTACGTTTACTTATCATATTTCATGATCAAACCAGATAAAATCTTGTTGTTTTTCTCCTACAAGGTAATAAAGACTTGTGAAATATGAGACATAATTGGAAAATCATTTGATTAAACATTATTTTAGTTTGATTTGTCACTTTTATTTGCTGTCAGGGAGACAGAGACAACGTCTGTTTAAAACCGGGGCTAACTTTAGACCTTGTTAAAAAAAAGGATTAATAGTCTTACTAATCCTTAATTTATCAGCTTTTTAATAGGCAAAATAATATTAATACATAATTAATAATAGTTGTTAGACCAATAAGTTACATACTTACTGAAAACATAAATGTAATGTAATGGCAATACCTTATTACTTAATCATATTTAAGGTATTTATCAAAATATAATTAAAATAGAACAAGGAAAGTATAAGTAAAGAAACAGTTTGGGATTTTTATATGTTTTCCTTTAACCGCCTCTGTGGTCTAGTGGTTCGTCCACCCGATGATGATGAGGGGTCCCGGATTCGATTCCCAGGAGGGGGGTACAATTTGTACTGGGTTTGGTTGGTGATACGGCTTATTTCAAGTGCGCTTGGCTTGCTACCACCATCTTACCTAAGTCTGACGCCATAACAACAATTTAAAAATTGTTGTGTTCTGACAGTTAGAGGTAAGATAGACAGTTCCTCAGTGATAAGGATTTCGGGTGTAGTGCGCTTCCACCTTCGGCCTTATCGTCACTTAATATCAAGTGAGGTGAAGGCCAAGCACTAACCCGTTGTGCATAAAAAAATCAAATCCGATATTTTGTTGCGCTAACTTTTCCATTCTGATGCTTGGACTTTTTTCCTTCAATACGGATATTTACTAGTAACGTCTTTTTCGTTTATCAAACAAAACAAACGCAGAGTATTCTTAATTATTTTAGCTCCGTAAAATTTTAAACATTAAACATAAAAAAAATCTTACATAACGTCAATTTTATAGAAATAGAGAAAAAAAACAACTGCCACCTTGTATCATTTTAAAGTACCAGCTTAGGATATTTTTTGCTACCGTCCAATTATTAAGAACACAGATTACTAACACTTCAAAGTATCCGTGCAAATTGGCCATTATGTGCAACACAACCAAGTGTGTTGATTTATTATTCTTCACAGTCATTATATTTCTATTTTGTTTTTCATTTGCAACGTCTTTTTTACATCAAAACAACAATCAATCCGTTCTAATGCTGTCGAAACTCTAGGCTCGTTAAATACAGATCACTTTTTTCAGTAGAAAATCGTAGAAAGAGTTAAGAAGAGTATTAGCTATTGAGATGACGGATGATATTCTATTTAAATAATAATTAGATAGTTTTTAACAAAATACGCTAACCTTCACAATATTTTGAAAGTTGACAAACTTGCGTCTTTGTTCATTAAATTGTCTTTAGATTTAAATTACCACGGTAGCAAAGCAATGTCCTTTTTATTAGCTTTGACACGGCAGAAAATTAAATAATCACTTTTCGACTTGTGTCATTTCCTTTTTACGAGTAGAAAAGACTATTAAAAGGATGTGATCGGCATTTGTTTTTATTACGTATTCTTTGATTTGAAGAACATTACAAACAACAAGTTTATGATAGGTCTAAATTAAAATCCATAATTGAAAATGCCTATAATAAAAAAGCCTAAATATTAAAACACATAATCATTAAAATCCATAATAATTTTAAAATCTATATATTTAAAAATAATATATTTATTATGGATAATGTCAATATGCATAACGGTTAAAAACATATAATTTTTAAATACTTATAAAAGTTATGACCCATATTCTTAATATAAATTTGCCATTCAGCCTTATACTTCTTAGTTAGATAAAAAAACGAAATGGTCAAAAACACTTTAAATGTTTTATAATTACAGTAATAATATTTATTGACAATTAAAACAATTTATTGCTTCATTTCATTTATTCCCCTATTTTTTACGTATAAACTCGATATCTTTTGATTCTTATTACAGAAACTCTTTGGTAGTAATCTTATTAGATAGTTTAACATATTGTAATATAAATTTAAAAAAAACCATAAACAAAAACGCACCGCGTGCGCTAAAATCAACTTTCCGCACGCTGTAGTTACTGTAAAGCACATATTTTCGAGCAAATGTATTGAAAAAAAATGATGAAGTACCTACGCGATGAAAAAGATAAAATTTTTTTGGTAATTGAAGTTAGAAGTATCAAAAACAGTGAAAATACTTGATACGTAAATTAAGCAGTTACTGAGCTTGAGACTAAGGCTTGAGATAAAACTCGTAATTTTTTGATCATCCATCTCATGAACGACCCCAGGATTGGTTAACCACTGCAATTGGTTGAAATCTAATGCACTGAGCACTTGAAAAAATTAAAAGCAAGAAAGTTACTTAGGTACTCATTATTTTAGTTAGGTACTCAATCAAAAATTTGGAACCTACGAACAAAGGAATCGGTTGTTGTGAGTTGACGTTTCCAATCAAAACCGACAGATTCAATATGTCACAAGACTGCAAAATATTTCCTTGATATTAATTTTTATAACCTCCTCCTTTTTTTGAAGTCGGTTAAAAAGGAACCAAAGTTACTACTATTACTATTACTAATAATAAGTCTCTACTCAACTTTTGAAAACGCTTAGCAGCTACGTAAATACTAGTAATGCAGGCTTTCTTATTACTACCATTTATCTTACCTAAGTAGCCAATCTTCCAGAAAATTAATGTGAAACATTAACAAGAAAAAAAGTTTTTTTTTTAACTTTTACAGTTATTTATATGTTCCGACTGAAACTGAGCTAAATGGGTTTCTAAATAATGAAAGCTAGTTGGTAGTAAATGTACTTTTATTATTGTAAACTGATGTATGTACACAACTTGACATATGGAAGAAAAAACATCGAGTACAAAACAAGGAAAATATGTTATAGTATAAAAAGTACAGAATTCAAAAATATAAGTTAAAATTAAAAAATCATAAACTAGCAAAAAAGAGGCCCGCTCGGCAACACCGACAAAGACGAAAGATAGGTACTATATAACACAACATCAACCAAAAATAGCGGTATTGATTTACTGACTTAAGGCTTTTTATCCTTACCCTTAATACAAGAAAATTAAATAGACATTGGACGAAAACAAAATGTAAGGATCACGGTAATTTCAGTTAAATTATGCTGTTGTTAGATTTTGCCGCCCCTCTGAATTAAATGAATTCTGATACGATATGCCGCAACTGTGCACACTGCAACCGTGGTCAAGAATATTTAAATGAAGACGTTGTTTTGATTGCATTTGCATAATATTTGTCTAGTCTAAGCGAAAACATTGTTTTGGGTTCCATACAGATAAATTATTTTTGCCATTACAAATAATAGTAGTTTATGATACAAGGTTGGTAAGGAGGTTATTAAAACGAGTTGACGTTTTATAAGCCCGAGCCGCAGGCGAGGGTTTAAAATCGTCACGAGTGTGCCATACTACGTTTTTCAATATATTTGCGAGAAAACATTATAGGTACCTTCTGAAATAAAAAAAAACGTAAATAAAAACGCACGGTGGTGGCGTGCGGTAAAATTAACTTTCCGCACGCTGTACTATACCCTAAACAAAAATGCACGGCGTGCGGTAAAATCATCTTACTGCACGCCGTGCGTTACTGTACGCTGTACTGTCATCGGAAACACACATTTTCGAGCAACTGTATTGAAAATACTTTTTAGACGCTCTCTAGCAATCTGTCACTAAATAAGGCCCGCATAAAAATAATAATAAATCTTCTGTGTAAAGACAATAACATGAATTTGTAAATTCTTATTGAACACATCTAGCCGACAGTGAGCAAACGTTTCGCAGTGGAAAAAGTTTTTACTCGTCAAGTACTTTTTCAACTTTTCGGTCACTCTCTACCAAGAAATACTTTTCGTACTCACGCTTCTTTTCGGTAGATGATTATTGTAATACGTCACTCAGGCCGCGATTACATAATATACCAATCTAATGTTTAATTTAGGAACCAATTTTAGGTTGCCACCCGTACTTGACAATAAAATATTATAAATATTTGACAACATCACATACATTGCTCCGATTCCAAAGTAAGTAGCTAAAGCACTTGTCTTATGCAAAATCAGAGACATAATATTGATTAGAATTACAATTGCGATAAAATGTACTATAGTGTCCAATTAAGGAATCCAATTTAGAGTTGCCACCCGTATAATAAGTTCGATTTTAACACTGAATTTACAATAATAACGAAAAGGTAAACATTGTATATGATTAGAGATGAGAATCGAAAATTGGACACTAGATGGTATATGTAATCGCGTCTTAGGCCTTACTAGCTTGATGACCGAGAAAGATCAATTTAAGTTTAATCAATTTAACTAAAACCATATTAAGAAAAAAAGTATGTTTCTGTAGATATTGTTTTATATCGCCCACATGCAAGACACCAAAATACACATCGACTAATCGCCTTTTACGACGAATGCTGCATTATTACATTCCATTTGTGATCCAAAAACAATTCCCAAAACTTTTTGTTATACTGTTGGAATTTCCTTGTATTTAAGCAATCATTCGTTTTTAAAAATTTCACTTTTTTATTTTTCTTATAAAACCCTACAAAGTTAATACTCGTGAGGTCCCCCATTTATTTTTATTAAAATTAGTTTGACCTTATCTAAGAGTCTATTTAATAAGTCTTGTTTTCTCATGCTAATCAATACTGGTAAATCCATTTGCATGTTTGTCGCTAGATATGTGGTAAATAGCGAAATTAGTCATCAAAACTACACTCACCGGCACGGAAACTTGGCCACCCGGTTTTTTTGGTATATACGGCATGAAATATTTTTTTTTGCTATTAAATTGATGTTAGTGAATAAGAAATGAACTTGTTTATGTTTTAAAGCCTTAATTTACTGCCTATTAGGTTTTTTTTGTCGAAAAAATAATGTTTACTTAAAATCACAATTTTTCATGGAAATAAACATCCAGTTTAAAAATCTACAAAATTAAAAATCACTTATTTGTATCGGTCCTCTATACATTTTAATAACGCGTGTTTCCTCCTCTTGCCCTGATAACCGCTTGCATGCGATCTGGCATGCTTTGAATGATGTTTTTGATATCGATTTGCGATAGGTTCTCCCAAACGTCCACTGCTGCGTTTCGAAGCTCGTTGATTGTTTGTGGCGGGTTGGTACATGATTTTATCCTTCTTTTAAGCATGTCCTAGATGTGTTATATGGGATTTAAGTTCGTGTTACGAGCAGTCCACTGCAGTTTTTGTACACCAACATCTTCAAGGTATTCGTTCACACAAATTGCTACGTGTGGGCGTGCATTATCGTGCATTATCAGGAACTGTTCATATCCAATGAACCCCATATATGGTACAACATGTTCCTGGATGATCTCTGCGATGTATCGCGTTGCAGTTAATCGATTGTCAATGACAACCAACTCTGTACGAGCATCAGAACTTATCCCTCCCCACACCATTATAGAGCCTCCATGGAAACTAACGGTTTGTGTGGTAGTATTGGGTAGAAACCGCTCTCCTCTTCTTCTCCATAGTCGTTCGCGACCATCTGGTGCTCGTATAGCGATTCGACACTCGTCAGTGAACAGAACTCGGGCCCATTGCTCATGAGTCCAGTTAGCGTGATTTCGTGCAAATTGAAGTCGAGCTACTCGATGCTGTCTGAGCAGTTCTGGACCGCGTGCTGGTCTGCGTGCCTTTAAATTCACTTCCTCCATACGTCTTCTTATTGTACGCTCGCTTACATTAACACCTCTCGCGATCTGGAGGCGCTGGCGGATCTCAACGGCAGTGAGATATCGATTTCTTAAAATTGCTAGGACAATGAAACGATCGTCCCGAGCAGATGTGCATCTCACACCTCCACTACCTGGCCTTCTTGTGTAGCTGCCAGTCTCCTGGTATCGTTTCAAGGCGTACTGCATTGATGAACGTGGTACATTGACTACATTAGCCACTTCGCGTTGTGTGAACCCTTTGTTGACTAAGGCTACAGCTTGTGCAGCTTGCGCTGGTGTTAGAGGCATTTTTATAACTTTAAAACACAGTTGAGACTTTAACTAACGCCACAAAATCACAATCATTCAGTAACGCGACATGCACTTTACACAAAACCAAATTAAAGTTTAGACCTTAATTTAATCAAATGGCGCGATTCTACTAAAAATTAAAATCAACAAGCGTAAGTCTACGAACATAGTGAATTACTCTCGAGAAATTAAGTAAAACAGTTTTTTGTTCTACCTTCATTAAAAACATTTGTTACCAACACATACAATTTTTGAAAACGGATGATAAGGGCTTGGCCAAGATTCCGTGCCGCTGAGTGTATCATTATGTGAAGTGGCTCATATTGAGGATAAGAAGTAAATTGATTAAGTAATTAAATAAACAAAGCAATTCAGAGGACACAGCGGACTTTCCATACAGACAAAAGTGTGGTACTTACTTACATACTTTATGTACTTAAGTATTTAGATAAAACAATAAAATACCTAAATATCATCGATTTTAGAGATTTGCTAGAATAATAAATCTAAAATGAAACTTGCTGCCAGATTTTATGCGAAAACACTTATTTGAACTAACATAGAATGAGATTATGAATGAGATACGACTTTCTGCTTTAATTCGGAGAATTAATAAACAATGTAACCCACAGTTTTAATTATTTTACGTGTATAAATTATACACATGGTTACATATAAGCATCATCGCTGGCCACATCTATTTTAGTAAATTATCAAATTTAGTATTGGCTCCAATATTTGGTTTAGGTGTTAACTCTGTTGGTCACGCGCCCACTAGGCACGTTTTTGTATGCTTTTTGTTGCAACCGTCTGGCATTTGTTTTCTCAGTCACAATAAACAAACAAAACTTAAATTATAGCCTCATGCAAGACTTTCATTTTTTAATTCACCACAGAATACAAATCGTCAGCAATGGCAGGATAATTTTGCTGATTCACAAATTGTCCACTAGTCGGCGCACTACCGCTAACTTGGCGCTAGTGTAGATGTAGACCCAGTCCTTTTGTTCTTTGATATCAGTTTTTGAATGTTGGAAGCGAATTTTCGTAAATATAACATTGTTTTTCAACACCTTTTAGATTTCTTCAATATTTACTGCTCAACTACCACACGTACAAAATGTCTCCATCTCCAGCAGTGCCACCAAGCGAGATAAATTTTCTGTCATCCTGCCATTCAAAACAAGGACACTATTTTCTAGTTCTAGTAATAGAGAACAAAAATGTTTTCCTTCGCTTTAATTTAATCTAAGTGCGGCTTCCACCATAGATTAACTTTCCCTTGAGACGGCTTAGACTTACGGTCTCATTACTTCGGAGAACAGCCACTAAGCGTCGGATAAAACAACTAAAGGGTGCGCACATCAAAAAGTACTTACGCAATACGAATTTGTAATTAAAGGACAGTGATTGCTCTAGAATTAGGTGTTAATTACTTTTCATCTGTGAGGGTAGAGCTGTGTACCCTCAGATTTATGTTTGTGTTGTGTCTGTGTGTAATATTTGTATTGATACTGGATAGCAAACAACGAAATATAAGTCTTTGAAAGTTCGCAGAAGTATTTTGCAAGCTCAATATGCTCCTTATTAGCCTAGTAATAAATTATGGCCTATTTGACGTTTGTGACGTTTTTGATCATTTATCGAAATGGCTGAAATATGTTTTTTTTACCAACCTTGTAATCATAAACTACTATTATGATACAAGGTTGGTAAGGAGGTTTTTAAAATTAGTTGACGTTTTATAAGCCAGAGCCGCATTCGAGGGCTTATAATTGTCACATGTTTTAAAAACCTTAACAACTGTGTGCCATACTACGTTTTTCAATATATTTGCGAGAAAACATTATAGATACCTTCTGAAATAAAAAAAAACCGTAAGCAAACACGCACGGTGGTGGCGTGCGGTAAAATTAACTTTCCGTACGCTGTACTAAACTGTAAACAAAAACGCACAACTTGCGGTAAAATCAACTTACCGCACGCTGTACTGTCATCGAAAACATACATTTTCTAGCAACTGTATTGAAAAAATATTAAAAGATAATGAATTTGCAACGACTTGGCAATGGTGCTCAGCAGAACAAATTAAATCCAAAGTTCTAGCATTGAATCTAGTCATTATGATGACCTTTGACATTTTTTTAGGTTCAATTATTATCTTAAAGCAGTGTGGAATACCTATAAAAAAATACGTTCGTACGTCCATCAAAAAGTGCTGAATTTGATTAATAAAATATCCATTACGCGCAAAAAGCTCAGCTAAATGCAAATCACGGCCCAAAACGGAGCAAATTTTTGAACATCATAATAATATCATAATACTCACGGGCCCATAATTATTAGGGTTCCGTACCTCAAAAGGTAAAAACGGAACCCTTATAGGATCACTTTGTTGTCCGTCTGTCTGTCTGTGTCCGTCTGTCAAGACCCTTTATCTCGGGAACGCGTGGAGGTATCGAGTTGAAATTCAAACCATATACTAGAATCTAGAGGCACTTGCAGCTGTGAAAAAATCAAACTTCTAAGTTTACTTAAAAAAAAAGATACGGCCATTAATGCCTCGAAAAACACATATTTCGACACCCTCAAGGGAATCAAAATTCATAGGGTACTTCCCGTTGACTTAGAACTATGAAATTTGGCAAGTAATATCGTCTTATACTACAAGTACAGGGAAAAATCTGAAAACTATACATTTATAATTATATCATTAAAAAAAATTGGCATTAAAGTACGTACTCAATCATCGAGCTTAAACGACGGTATGCGCGGTCATAATTTAACTTCTAATTGACCTATAAACTTGAAATTTGGTGATAATGTTTATTATTACATGTATTTTACTAACAAATACCAATACATTGATAAATCTATTTTTTTAATTCCCTCATTTTCCTTTTACAAACCAGCTTAATTTTGCGGTCAAACGAGTAGCGCAGATAAACCCCGCCCCACAAAAATTAATTACGAAAATATCAAATTGTATGAAACGGCTGTTTTTTTTCGCGATTTCAAAGTTGGTCCCATAGTAAAAGTTGTTCAGTTTGATGGTCCCTATACACCATATTCGGTATTAGGGGTACCTACTTTTGTAACACGTTGTATATAGGTATTATAGTTGACTTTTCTTCATGAGTTATGAATGTAGGTAATGATACGCAGAGTTTAATGTATAATAATTATACCTACAAAAACTTTTCCAATATGCTTATCAACACAATATTACTGAATCCGCTCTCTTCTAGCATGAACACAGAATACATAATAGTACCTACAATAAAATTGCATCAACAAAAGTGCTACCGCGTCACATAAGTAGGTACTTACAAAAATTAATTACGAAAATATCAAATTGTATGAAATAGCTGTTTTTTTTCGCGATTTCAAAGTTGGTCCCATAGTAAAAGTTGTTCAGTTTGATGGTCCCTATACACCATATTCGGCATTAGGGGTACTTTTGTAACACGTTGTATAGTAGGTATGAACGTGTGACAGAATTGAAACCAGAGTTATAGTAGATAGGAACCATCAAACTGAACAACTCTTACAATGGGACCAATTCTGCTTTTAATAATTAAATTAAGGAAAAATAAAATAATTACACAACCCACCGCACCTGTATAAAATACAAGTATACAGATACGGTGGGTTGGTGATCGCCATAGAGTACATTTTAACCATGGAAAATAATAAAATTGAACAGTAAAACAAATTACTTTCCATGGTTAAAATGTATACTGTGGTGGTCGATGACTTAGCGATCGATCTGCTGAATGCACCGATCTGTCAATTTTGGGTACTGAATTTTGGGTGAAGCTGAACTATTTATAATGTTGGTACGGAACCCTCTGTGGGCGAGCCCGACTCGCACTTGTCCGGTTTTTTTTTTTATTTGATCAGTTTGCCTTTACGTAATATATATATTATAATTATTTAATTAATTTCTATAGCAGAGTAGGTGCTTCCCGTCATATTTCTCGAAAATGTAAGTATCGTATTACTCTCAAAGATATTAAGATAATGTATTTTTAATTATACATAGGTACTTAAATCTAAGAAATTCTCTATTCTTTCACTATTTTATTATATCAACTTAAATCTTACATACCTAAATCAACAACATAAATTAATAAATTAAAATGATTACTACAATTAAAGTGACAGATTAGCAGCCCTGCGATTCTGTAAAATTCAGACAACAACTCGCATCTCCCTTCATTCACTCTTACTTCGCATCTCACCTCGCATGACCTTGATTTTGCATTCTGTAGTTTCGGACAAGTTATCGGTTCCCGCCAAAATCTCACGGTCAATTTAGTTCAACTCGCTGACACGCTCGCAAGGGCAGCGCTAGTGCACATGCGAAATTATCAACCGAGTTTTGAGAATACCAATCAAGAAACTCACAGCGGATTCAGATGCGAGGTTAAGAATGAAGTCTTACAGAATCGCAGTGCAGACATGACACTGTTCGTTATAAACATGTAAGGATGGTTGCAACATGGATACTTACTTAAAATTTTATCGCCTTTCGGTCACATAAATGTCTCATGATAAATAGTTATAAAGGGACTGCGCACCAAATTACATAACTTGGAAACCTTTCACTTTGCTCTACATATAATATTTTAGGCAAAGTTGTATCAGATCCTTGCTACTGCTTAATAACAATATTTTATCTCTTTTAATTTGATTTTTTGAAGATTAAAAAGACATAAATCATTACAAAAGCGAACTTTCTTCCTTTTGTGGAATTTTTCATTATTTGCCATGGTTTTAGAAACAAAATTTCATTGCAATTTATCCTTTTTCCAGTACCTACCTACCTATAGATTTCCTTTTCTAAAACAGATGCGTCCTGAAAATCTGTTTCGGAGTGTAACAATCACTGATTTCCTAGCCCTTTCCTCCTCCCTTCATTATCCATAAGTAATTACAAAATTAATATTTATTAGAACATTGGCTGCTTAAAATTTTCCCGTGACTTTGATAGCGAATGTACTGTTGCATTGAGTTGCAACAGTTGACCCTCGGTGATATCTACAATACTGACGACGCCATGCTCTACAAATCGTGCCATTACTAACTTAAACACTTAAGAAACAAGTTGCATTAATTTACTTGTGTACAGATTGACAGCGTTTAAGGTTATTTCACTTCCGGTGAGTAGGTTTGGCCCGTTTCATGTATCGTACATCATTAATTTGTTTTTATTACATATAGAGCCACCATAAAGCAATATTTTTTTTTAAAGTAAGTAAGACTCGGTTTATATTTTTAGTTTTTTAATCTGTACCACTTAGGTTGTTTGCGATGTTGATAATAGCTTCGTGATCATTTTGATAATAATCATGATGTCTTTTTATTCTTAAAAATTATTCTTAAAAGATTAAAAAATAATCCTTATTTTATATTATTATTAAAGAGCACATTACCGAGAAACTATTAATAGTTTTCACTAAAATAAATTATTATTTGATTATCATGCCATATCTTTCTTGGTCGTACTTACATCGTATTATAGAGCCAAAGAATTCAAACCGGAGGATGTCATTAAATGCATCCACCCAAGACCTTATCTAGGTACAATAAAATAAATTATGGCGAGTTGCGAACGCAATAGACAGACATTATTAGTGTAACTTGTAATAACTTTGTTGAGCAAACAATACGCTATTATAGTGTCTCTCTACGATCATAAAGTTACAACAAACTTTGTTAAAAATAACTCTAAAAGTAACTTTGTGAAAGATGAATAAATACTTACTGTAGATATAGATATTGATACTCGGGTTTCTTTTACATCGGCTACAACAATTATCGCTGTACCATATTATTATGTGATACATTGCTACTTCGTTTTGGCACAAATAAAAACTTACCGAAGAAAACTAGCAATGTCAACATCTATCTTCAAATCACAGCGATTACGATAGCAATTTCAGTTAGCCGATAGAGCCTCAGGCATTAAAATTTTTAGTTGATTAGCAACAATATCTACCAATATTTGCAAAGAAACAATTGACGTTATTGACACCTAGCTAATGGATCAGAGGGGAAATGAGATCATAAGAAGTCAATCATTTCTTGGTGAGTTGGTTACCTTCTTGATAAAGTCCCAGAGCTCTGGGACTGGTTGTTTAATCAAAAGAAAGTTTGTGTAATCCTGAAAATTCAGCCTATGCTCCTGAAATAAATTAATTTATGGTCATTGGGACGCTGTTTACTTACTAATGTCCTATATCTACATCTTCAAACTCATATCATAACCAACTAAACAACTTTGTTATTTCAATATCGTTATCTGAACGAAAACATTGAAGTTTGGTACAAGCTAGTTTAAGCAAGATAAACAAGAATTCAATGGGAACATCGGAACTTATGTTTCTCTCAAAATCACATCGACTTAAACTAGATATTATCGGATACTACAATCATACATAGGTAACAATAACTTTGTTTAGGGCTGATTTTTCAATGCTCAGATAAAATTAATTCACTTGATAACTATTGAACTGCCAAATAGGAAATGTTTGTAATTCGCTTGTCTGTCAAATACCAGCTTTTTTTTCGGACTTCTAACTCAGGAAGAAATAACCGGGTTAGGGTGTAGCAAAAGAGGTGCAGGACTCAGAATAATTTTGAGATGTTTTCGTTTTACGATATTGTATATGATTGATTCGGTTAGATATGGCAAAAAAAGGACTTTTACTCATGCCTTTTTTCGTAAACATTATAGTAAAGAAAAAAAAATAGACAGATAATTTTCATCACTTTTTTGTACCTATAGGAGCTAGTACTTGAAAAATTTCATATGATTTTGTATGGAGCATAAATGGGATAGACACAAAGGCAGAGGGAGACGAGGGGGCTTGGAGGGCGAAACCTCCCGCCATGAAAAATCTTAAAGAGTTTAATAGGTAGGTAGGAACTAGTAACTATTATCTAATCTGTGTTAGAACTGCGACTAAGGACGCCCGAGCCGAGCGAGCGGAGCGAGCGTGCAGTGGCAGCGGCCGGCAAAGCGCCAGAGACGACATTTTTTTAAAACCCCTTATATTTTATAACTTAAAAAATAATCGCTAGTGGTTTTGGTATTATAAATTATTGTCATTAGAAATGTTAAAAATCGCTAAAGTAAGTAGTTTGTTTTGCTCCATTTTGAAAATAATTGAGATAAGTAGTGAAAAATCGAACTTCATTTCATGAATTTTTAAATTAATGTATAGAACCTTGTCTTGGTTGTTATTATGATTTGACAGTAGTAATGTAAAATATATTTTCAGAAATGAAACAAAAGTTGAAAGTAAGTAACTCAATTTATTGGCAAATTGACAATGTAAAAATTAAATAGAACTTAGTTAAAAATATATTAAGTATGACATACACGCTGAAATTTTAATCATTTGGTTCCGCAGTGGGGTGTTTCCACTAATGATTACAAGCAACTTTTTAAATCAGCTGTTCCATACAAAAGCGCTATTATTTATTTTTGTTATTTTATTTATTTAGTACTAGGTACTCGACCTTAATGTATGGAATAGCTGTGATATCAGAGTTGACCTCGTAGTAAAAGTTGCTTGTAATCACGAATGGAAACACCCCATTGCGGGAACCAAATGATTAAAATTTCTCGCTGTATTCATATATACGAACACTGCAATTTGTTCGCTTAAAGGAATACTATTATTACAAATCAAAAGAAAACCAAAAACTCACGTATAAAATAAGTAACACTAGTAACTAAGTAGGTTACCGCTATTAAATAGAATTTTTTAAAAGTAAAAGCATTCGGCCATACCACAATAGATTTTAAAACACTGTTTAATTTAGACACTCTTTAAATGTAGTGCCGTCTCTTTCAAACAATATTGTCAAAAAAGTGACAGCATCACATTTAAACAGTGTCTAAATTAAACACTTGTTAATCACTGTTTTGTTGTAAGGCCGATAATATTCACAAGAAACTTCACAAGGTTTTATAGCAAATCTATCTATTTTCTAATAATTTAAATATGGAACATAATTTCCATGCAATTATTTGACAAGAAGGTTATCTAGAACCTAACTAGAACCTTGTTTTGTGTATTTGCAGGCCAATGAGATAAAAAAAAGAAGGCACGCCACGAACAGATTTCCTTTAAAATAATAATAACCTTTTAATAAAAATAACATTTTATTGATCAAATGTTTACAAAGACTTTGTGTTTATTTGTTTATTCTAAAACAATACTACTTACAACCACACTACAACGAAGTTTGAAAGACCAAAAAGCCTTTTAAATACACTTTCAAAAACAGTCAACATTGTTTGGGACTTCTAATAAGGGTACAATATTAAATCAGTATTTTAACTTAATTTCTTCATTACTTACTTACTTCAAATTAATCGAATTTTTTTAACGTAATGTAATGTTAATTTTTTTTTTTTATTTGAAGTAATCGAAGCAATGTTACAGCAGCTATCAGTTTCAATCCAGTCTTTGGCATATAATGGCACACATGTATACCTGTGCCATGTTTTTTTTTGTTTTTACCGAATACCACATATTAAGTAGTACTTGGGCATTTTTTTGTATAGTAAATCAATCACTGTTAATAATATCTGCCATCTTTATATTAAAAGACGTATAATAAAACAGGAGATTGATAAATGAAAGTAAAATTAGTTAAGTTTAAACTATAAAATTATTGTATAATAAGTATTTAAAGTTATACATAAAATGTTTGCAAATGAACGAAATTGAATAAAATATAGTCTAATAATAATAATAATAAATATTAGACAACATCACATCCATTGCTCCGATTCCAAGGTAAGTAGCAAAAGCACTTGTGTTATGGAAATCAGAGACAACGGTGGTATCACTAACACCCAGACCTGAGTCAATATAGAAAAGTCCGTTTTCTAAATTGACCCAGCCGGGGATCGAACCCGGGACCTCAGAGATGGCGGCACCTTGGAAACCGGTGTAGGTACAAAGTCACTCGACCACAGAGGTCGTCCAATAAACGGTAGGTAGGTATACATTGTAAGTAAGTAATCTAAAATCAGCGACGGTAATCGCATCAGGATTTAAATTCAAAGAATAAGTATCATTTTCTTACATATTTTACTTTATTACAAGTAAAAAAATCTTTAAATCAAGAATTTAACAAAAAAAAATTGTAACTTCGAAAAAATCCTTTTCCCCTAGTAAATGTTTATCCGATTCCAATTAATTTTAATAAATTTAAAGCTGATTTTCCGTATTTTGTTCTCTAAAATTATGATTATTACATTACAAAGCTTTATTACAATATCCAACTTAAGTATACCTAGGGATCTGTTTTAGGAAAGTGCTATTTATGACAGCTTCAAAGTGTCATAAAACCGCTCTGCATCCGATATAATATATAACAATGCATAACAATTTAGATTTAGATTCCTAAAAATTGGATTATATAATAATTGCTTGATTGAATTATGGGCTCATGATCTTTTAACATATGGATCTGAGCCTTTGAGTCTCGAATTCAAGACTTTGGGCAAACAGTGGTCATTCCCACGTATCACAGCCTTGTACGACATGGTACTTGCTTATAATTATGGCATTTGCCCACAAACATGTTATTCGATGTTCCAACGCTGTTAAAAGCATTGAGCATAATATTAATACTATTAAAGAAAAGAAAACTATCCGTATTATTCATAAAAAAACGGTTTATAAACCTATTTTATTTAAAATTCTTTTGATGCCAATTTTAATCTTCGTAATTCAAAAATAATGTCCCAACAATATCAAATTTAAGTACACAATGAAGAGAAATAATTTTAGATAGATTTGCTACGAATTCTTAAATCAGTTTTGAGATGACACTACCTAAGATGTATAGCAAAAAATAGCTCTATCTCACTTATTAGAAGTTCAAAATGTTGTAATTATATACTTATAATATTAATGCTCAATACCACGATTGCAAGGATGACACATAGCCTTAAATTATTTTATCTAATTCTACACCCAAGCTTTAAATCCTCTATAAAAGATTCTGAAACAGTTAGTTTATAGCCAATATTAAAACAACTCGTTAGGATATTATGGCTGGTCGCGTCCCCGCGCCCACGTCCGCGAGTTGAATTATGAAATTCAGTACAACCTTATAACACTCGTTTGGATGACATAATGACAGAGGCGCGAACGGGCGCGGAGCGCGCGACCAGCCAGACGCTCGGATAGGTTTCTGTGACAATGGTTGTTTTAATGTTGGCTATAAGCTACTGTTTTAAAACCTTTTGTAGATGATTCATATCATGGGTGTAGATAAAGTCTTGTATGCAACTGTACATTAGGTACAAAAAACTCATGTGATACTATTATCACATTCGTGTTTTATACCCCTCCTTATACTACAGTTGCATAAATAACTATTAAAAAATGTTTGTGAACAAAATGACAAATTGATTACCTAGTACTCTTAATATAGAATTACCTTATTTAAACGCACTACAAACTCAATACTGAATCACTCGACTAACTATCCACAATGCAAGTTTTATAGATTTTATTATTAACGCAAAGAAAAACTTATTAAAATAAAAAAAAATACAAGTGATCTTACTTAAAACGATATACTTGCATTGCAGACTTCATACAAAATTCACGACAGAATAAATAACTAAAGACTTTTATAGCTAATAAGGCTCCTTGTACACTGAGCGTTTATTTAGTGGAATTGCCTGTATTGGTGACTTTAGTCTTGATCCATTTGTTGGTGCGTGTCAAAATGTCTGGTTTTTGAGATGGGTCTTGCCAGGCTTCCAAGTTGACTTTCTTAATCTCTTCGCAAGACACGATTGGATTACTGAAACAAAAAAAACAAATATGAGTTCCGATAATATATATTTATAATATAATTGACGTGTGACCATCAAACTGAACAAATACAAATCAACTTTTACTATGGGACCAACTCTGAAATCACGAAAAATAATTCTCCGCCTGTTGCCGCTTACTGAAGGCATTAGTCTTGTACAATAAACTACCTCTCCGAAGCATGTTGAAAGACGTCCTTCTGTATGGCGACAGTGTCAGTGTTGTCGCAGATGAGTCGCGCGAGTGTGGCCCGCCTTATCTCGACCACTTGCCGCTTGCTGAAGCTGCCGGCTTCGTCCGTGTGCGAGTAGAAGTAGCGGTCGCCGGCTTTGGTGCGCCATAGCTGTTCCTCTGAAAGAAACAAAAAAATAAGTTTAACAGATTGAGTTATTGTTGCTGTCGAAGTCTAGACCAAAGTAGGTAAAGTCGCGTTCATTAATATGTAAGCATTTTTAACAAGATGTAGACTTTTTGACCGAGCGAGGGCGAAGCGCGAGCGAAGCGTTTCCGTTTCAGCATGGGCAAAAAAATTTTCGTATATCCGTCTGTTCTCCTCTACAGGTCGCATTTCTCAACTCATTTTTGGATAAATAAAAAATATCAGCAATTTCAAAATTTGATTTAACGCCGTTCACGTCATTCAGTATCGTTAACAAGCTTTTCTGATGTTGATAAATATATGTTATACCCATACAGTAAGTTTTTTTGTAATTTAAATAAAAAGAAAGGGTTCCCACGTGTCAGTAGTGTGTTGGGAAGGAACCACTCTTTTCAATTCAATCGCGGTCGCGGTGAGGTAGCCATAAACCAGCCATAAAAATCAAATTCAATATATTCAATTGAGAATTATTATTTTTGATTAAAAAAATATAATTATTAAATCCGTAGCTTTAAATCATGTTACTGAATCATTAAATTTTACGCACATTTGACCGCCACTCTGGTCTAGTGGTTCGCCCACCCGTGTAATACGTAGAGGTCCCGAGTTTGATTTGATTGGTGGAAGGGCTTATTTCAAGCTGGCTAGCTACCACCATCTTACCTAAGTCTGAGACCATACCAACAATTTAATTAAAAATTGTTGTGTTCCGGCAGTTAGAGGTAAGATAGCCAGTTCCTCAGTGGTGGATTCCGGAAATGCCGTTTGCCGTCAACGCTCTGAACATCAGGTGGGGTGAAGGCCAAGCACTATCCCGTTGGGGATGAAAAAACATAAAAATAAAATTATCTAACATCTGCGATCAATATATTAGGTACTTACTCAGGAAGCAAGTAGCCGTTGGTCCCAGCAGAAAGCCAGGCTGAGGCTCCTCCGCCATCAAACCGGCCACCAAGTCCACGTCGGCAGGCTGCTCGTACAATACAGCCAACTTGTCCACCAACTGTACAAACATTCATGGTCACTATGGAAAACTAATAGCAACAAAAAACTGGTAAATTCTGAATACACATTGCTTTTATGACCCACCCAACAACTGTACACACATTTGTAGTTACAATGGAAAACTGATATAACAAGTATTTGTTACACAAAAACTGTTAGTTACTTAATAAAAAAAAAGATTAGCATCAACAGATAGATAGGAAACACAGAATAGCTTACATAATGATAATAATAGCAGAAATCTATGATAACTTTATAAAACATGAAATGTTTAAAAGACTGAAAATCAAAACCTTTCAAAATTCTGCATTTAAGCAAACACCCATCTGTAAATAGCTTTTTTAAAGTATCCAGGCAGCCCATGGTAGCTACTAAGCTGGATGTCTACCGCTAATATGTCTATGTTGCTGTTAATGTGCGTAAATCAGAGTGCAGAGTCTAGCGTGCCGCGCCAGCGGAAAAACGACGTTTTTGTAAAATTATTTACTTTAATTAAAGGTGTTTAACTTACATTTTCAGAAGCCTGAAAAATTTCGCACTTTGACGGATCGTACCCGGTAATTTGCAGACCTATACTTTAATACGCACATTAACGTATTCCGTACTTTAGCGGTAACATCTACACACGCAAACACCAACGAAGCTTTTACAACGGAGTCATTGTTGATACACTAACCTGCTGAGGCATCACGTCAGCAAAGTGCTGGAAGGTGCTCGCCTGTGGCAGCCCACACAGAACGCGGTACTGCGCGTATCCAGGCAGCCCGTGGTCGCGACCACGTTGGATGTCTACCGCTAACACGTCTAGACCACCCAGCCATTGTTGACGGAGCTGTTTGACAAAAGATAGGCATTGTTACCTAGCGAATTCAATTGTTAGGATTAGGTTTAATTATTATTGTAAACTTTACTATCTTTTTCGGTCCTAATATAACTTAAATAAAAATAGCTGAACCTGAACAATGCTGCTTTTGAAAATGGATAATAATGATAAAATAGAAAGAAAATATTAAATATAAATTAAACATAAATCATTGTTACAAAACGAATTCATGAATACTTAGTATGTTCAAATATTATTAATTTTAGTTTATAATAAAGACGTAAAATAACAACAAAATTGAGACCTAAATGAATAATAAAGTTCAACAAAGAGGTAGGTAAGTACCTGCTTAATTATGGGAAAATGTTTCGAATTTTACATAGGTAAATATATTTACGAAATTGTTGGTAACATTTTTATATGTATTAGCGTATCTGACATAGCTTTTTGCAAGTTAATAATTTGGAAGAGACTAAAACAACATAAAAAAACAAAACTCACATCATCATCGTAGTTCAAGTCCATTCCTTGGCTCTTCTGCTTGACCATTCCATTCAAAATCTTCTGCAAGGCCCCCTTCTTCGCAAGGATCTCTGGCTTGAAGTAGTTGTCCATGAGTCTGGTGCTTCTGTCTCCAAGTTCGATATCTTGGTCAAGGAGACTGTTGATGAAGTGGAAGGCCGCAGTGGCGAAGGAGTTGGTGATAGTTGGGTCAATGTCACTGTTGTAACCGGCGTCGTACGATTCATACATTTCATCGAAGCCTTTACCTGCACCAAAGATTGTGATAAAACGCTTGAAACAGGCTCAGAAGAACGTATAGTTCAGCATTATTGTAACTTTTCTTGTTATGCGGGCTGACGAAGCGAAAAAAACCAAGTGGAAAGAAGTAATCATACTACCTATGGAAGAAAAGTGAACTTGACTGAGCTTATGTAAGTACCTATATTAGTATTGTATCCTTCAAAAAATAAATTCTTTTTTAAATTACCAGTGAGAGCCGGGAACCACTGCTTGTAAGTGATATGCTGAAGCTCAGCGACGACAATCCTTCTCGCTTCATGGTACAGCTTGTCGGAATTCCAGCCAGGGTTGAAGAGAGCGAGCTGCTTGGCTATGCGGTTGTGCTCTCTGACCCATAAGGCATGGAGTGCTGTCAGCCATGGGTGCATGTTCGCGCGGACGTCACCTGGTAAAACAAAACAACATCGTGAGCTGTTGGTTACATCGTCAGTTGTTTTTTAATATCCTCTAATTGCTGATATTAGCTTCCTTATGAATTTTGCTCAAGGTTAAATAGATAAGCAGTATTAATAAGAAAATTCCAGCCCTAAAATCTCCATCAGAGACATGTTCTGAACGCTCTCCTCACATTAATAAATAATACATAGTAAGAACAATATTTCGATTTAAAAACGAAACTATTGTTTTTTTTAAAGAAATATGCTTTCCTTGAGTAATAATTCAGTGTTTATGAAGTTCCTTTAACCTGACTACGGAGAAGCAAAAGGGAGGGTTATGATTTTGACCGGTATTTATGTACGTATGCATGTATGTTCATTCCCTTTTTTACTAATGTGCTCTCGTATTACGCATACTAAAATAATGTGCATTTGTGCACGCCTAACAACATTCATAGCCGAACCACATTCGTGAGATAAAACAACTGTATCTGTGGAAACTAGTAGTTAGTTTATTTCTGTAAGCATATAATTTCGTAAACGATATGCTGTGAGCTTAGCAAAGAACAAATAATAATAAGAAACTGTGTTCTTTATAGTTTGATAAAGAGGATGGGCCGTCTCAAAACACCACGCGGCCCGATGTCGATAGGTGGTCGTTGACGACTGCAAAAGCAGTCGGAACAACTAACTAACTTTGATAACCTACTACCGAAACACGAAAGGGTCTGAGAAAATAAATTTTTGGTCACTTATCCGTTCCGTTGTACGACCTCAGCGATAATCCAAGGTTGATTTGTTTACCTTTTAGTATTCGGCATACAAAACATGTTTTTTTCAAATAGGCATGTTTATTTTCCTTGAAATTGATAATGTATCACGCACGAACATTAGGAGCATAGTGATCGATTACCTCAGTGTTCTATTATAGTGTGTCGACCATGTGTATACGTAAGCTTTGTCTATATAATATGACTAATTTAATATTCTTTCTTACATTAATTTTTCTAAGTATTTGCACGTCGAAACATTCGACAGAATATGCTGGAAGAATTATTATAACTTGTATGTACCATATTTAGCAAATAAATGAATTATTATTATTATTATTATAAGAAATCAAAAATTCAAAAGTACTATACTACTAAGGCACATACTGTCTTTTATTAATATCTGTTCTGTGCTAGTATGACATTATTTTTTTTAACGTAAATAATGAATTTGACAATTGTTTCATATGGAGTTGGAAAGTTTTATGTTTAATTGAAAATTTGTCATAAAATTAAAATAACGTAAAATTAGTCATGTATCTATTATAGAATTTGTAGACAAAATTTAAAAAATCGATAAGTATGACTTTTGTAAAAATAATAGGCGATATCTACATGAGACACATGCAATATTTTTTTTACGTAAATCCATAGTAATAGTTAAACTCTAACCATAGTAATAGCACAGTTTTACAATAAACTATGGTAATAGTTAGTGTCTACCTAATTTTTCGTGTATCTTATCTTATCATAGAAATATATTGATGTCATACACTGAATTCTATTTCATTTCCTTATCAGGTCTTATCAGTGCTTTTATCACAATAACATTGTTATCTGTTAACATAGTAGGTAAGTAGACACGTACTAAGTGTAAAGTCTAGACTTTCATAGAACACGTAAAATTTATTTAATACTTGTTTACATTGGAAGTAGGTATTTTATATTTATGTAACCTAACAATTACCTTACAGAAATTACTTTACAATAACAAATTTTAATTATAAGTTAGGTTAGAATTTTACAAAAACAATATTATATTTTTATCAAAATTGTATTTTCTTCATAATATGTTCTCAGCGGAAAAGTTTTTTTTTACTGCCTGCATAGGAAAACTGTTAGCTAAAATTTTTCTAACCCAATAAGATAGATGAAATTCATTTCGACGATAAAGTACCTAAAGATATAATTTATCAAGATATTATTTACAAAAGAATAAAGAATAGAGGATTTATGCATTAAGCTTACACGTGCCTAATATAAGCCTTATTTAGCCATGTCACGTAATTTTCGTAAGTGATTGCTTATGATAAGAACATTGTTTGCTATGATTTGATAAGTAAATCGTTTGACATGAAGTCAAAATTTTAATGAAGTTCATATATTTTATTAACTTCAAATTGATTTGCGCGAGCTTCGACTATAAATAAGTAAAATAGGCTGTTTATCGGTGACTTTTTTAACTGCTCCAAAACCCATGTTACGTTCGTTTAGCTTCAGAAGTAGTTATTGTACAATCAATCAAACACTCTGGCGCTTCCACAACAACTCTGTTGATTACCCAATCTACTTGCGAAGACATTAGAATTCAAATTTATTGAAGACTAGCATCCGCCCGCGACTTAGTCCGCGCGAATATTCGGAAAATCCCTAGTAAACCTTTAACTGGGATAAAAAGGAAGTATTCTATGTTTGAATCCAGGCTATACAACGTGTTACAAAAATACCCCTAATGCCGAATATGGTAGTAGGGACCATCAAACTGTACAACTTTTACTATTGAACCAACTTTGAAATCGCGATAAAAAATCAGCTGTTTCATACAAAAAATAATTACGAAAATATCAAAATGTATGAAACAGCTGATTTTTTTTCGCGATTTCAGAGTTGGCCCCATAGTAAAAGTTGTTCAGTTTGATGGTCCCTATATACCATATTCGGCATTAGGGGTATTTTTGTAACATGTTGTATAAGTAAACTATCAGTCTGTGTGTCAACATCCAAATCAGTTCAGTGTTTTGCTGATTGAGTAACAAACATCCGAACTTTCACATTTATAATATTAGTAGGATAATTATGATTTTTGACAGTTGATATAACTTTTGCGCCCATTCAGTCACTTGTAATCCAACTATTCAATATGGTAATAAAGTGTTTAACTAAGTACTTCTGATACCGACTGTCCCTGTTGTCGCATTTATTTAAAAAAGGTTCTATTTACAAAGTCCGATTAACTCACCAGCATTAAAGCAAATCTCCGAACTGCTCCCGACCAAGCACTTCTCCGTGGGGTTCGTGGACAGAGGCAACAATTCCTCGTCTTCTATAGTGGACGTCTTCAGAAGACCGCCGGTCTTCTCCCTCAATGCTGCAGCGTCCCGGCTGTTCGAGCCGTAGATGTGGGAGCCATCGAGGAAGTGAGTCGCTTGGTTCATCTGCAAGAAGAATACTTGTTTTTAATATAACCACTTAATAAAAGGCAAACTAAAAACATAAATAATAGGTTCATCTGGAAGAAAAATACATATATTTTTTTAAATATCTACTTTAAAATTCTCTACTTCTGGGAATATTTCAAATCTACATATACAAGGTGTTGCAAAAGTACCCCTAATGCCGAATATGGTAGATATGGACCATCAAACTGAACAACTTTTACTATGGGACCAACTCTGAAATCGCGAAAAAAAAATCAGCTGTTTCATATATTTTGATATTTTCGATTTCAATTTTTGTATGGAACAGCTGATTTTTTTTTCGCGATTTCAGAGTTGGTCCCATAGTAAAAGTTGTTCAGTTTGATGGTCCCTATCTACCATATTCGGCATTAGGGGTACTTTTGTAACACCTTGTATACAGAAACATCCTCAGCCTTACCACAAAAGATTTTAAAATACTGTTTAAATCTCTTTCAAACAATATTGTCAATAAAGTGACAGCATCACATTTAAACAGTGTCTAAGTTAAACACTTGTTAAACAGAGTCTTGTGGTAAGGCCGCCTTTTTTTTAAAACGGTAAACAAAGGAAAAAAATATTGTTGTAATGTGTGAGTGGATACTTTCGCCTCATATCCGTTCAAAGAATCAACAACGCTACGAAGCCATTGTTGCTCTTTTCCGCAAAATGTGTTTGTGGCAGAAATTTTCCGTTCAGGGCCCTTACTCACAAACGTCTAAAACTTTCCGTATCCGATACTATGCTTTCCATATAATTATTTACTCTATGGATTCCGTAACTTTTGACAGTTCATTTCGAAACGAAGACTATATTTGCGGAGTTATTTCCGACAGCTATTGGTGTCGGAAAAGTTCAAGAATTTTTTAGAGTGTCATAGAATATGATTATAAAGTTCTTGGAAGAGTTACTAATGTACCTATCCGTCGGGAAGAAAATTGACATTTCGAATACGAAAACCATAGAGTAAATATATGGAAAGCATAGCATCGGATACGGAAAGTTTCGGACGTTTTACATACAAAAGTCACGTAGGACTATATTATATTCCACTCAATACAACATAGTCTACTTACATTTCGAAATAGTTACCGACCGCCACGTTATCTAAGTATGCGTCACGTAAACACCGTACTATAACATTTTCTACTTTCTCGGGAACGCTGCCAGACAAGTGGCAAATTTAAAAATATAACAATAGACAGTGATCTGCGGCAACTTCAGAGCGCTTGCGGTACAAACCGACGTATTTTAATTTATATTTTTTTTAATTCGCCATACATTCTCGAGTGAAGTTGCAGCGGATAACTGTCTATTCTAATTTTAACCGCATTGTATATATCGGGCTGTTCTATTTTTGATTCACTCTTAAAATAATACACTTTTCTTTTTTTATTCTAGACAACACCAAGGGTACATACTATCCGTTTAGAGTAAACACCGTTCTATTTATACTCTATCTATTTTCAAGGTTTCATGCCATGGAACAATATCAACACAATTTAGTTTTAATGACTACAGTAGTGATATTAAGATTCAATGAAAGCAAACAAGAAGAAGTACAAGCAATACAAAGACAAGGTCCTCCCGTGACCACGGCCCCTGGAAAGGTGTCGAAACGTGGGGAATTCGAAAAACCGATAAATACAAACTAAATAACTCTAAAATAACACCTGAATTAACAATATAGGCGCTGTGATCTGTAAAAAGTGTTTTATTTCTAAAGACAAGTTATACTCTACGCATAACGCCTTGAATGCTAAGCTCTCTGCTATGCCTCTTATTGCAACCGTCTGGATTGAGGGCCCAACACAATCAGTTATAAAAAAAAAGTAATTCAGGTTTTAGAAAATTTTAAACCTTTGCTTTCAGTTTTTAGATTTTTTTACTGGATCCACTATAAGTCTCAATTTGATTCGCAATGATTTAAAAATGGGCTCTCTGGAAATGGAATATGAAATACCTATAAGCAAATCAAAGTCTATCTGTTTGTTTAAATATTCAATAAAAAGTTTGAAGTGTCGTATGAACATCAATAAGTACCTACCAAAGTTTAATTTGCATGAGGAAGTTAAGGTACACTTATGTATTCAATCAATTGTCAAGGTTAGTAAACGACCAAAATGGCAATGCGCGGTGTTGTTTTTAATTAAGGGGCTGACATGAGCCAACTAGCGCCGCCAGTCGATTTTATTTTATTTATTCTAAATAAGCCCAATTTCTTAAAAAATGAATCAGTCAAGGTCTTGTGAATGACGTCTAATGTTTATTGAATACCTTTACACAGTTTGAAAAGGCATTCAAACAGATTCAAACGCGATTTTGTTAAAAGTGGCCACTGTTGGTTCAAACGCGTTTTTAAACTATTGCACGCATTTTGTAATGTTGTTACGTTATTCAATAAATATAAAACGTCATTCACAAGACCTTGACTGTTTCCTTTTTTAAGAAATTGCGCTTATTTAGAGTAAATAAAATAAAATCGACTGGCGGCGCTAGTTGGCTCATGTCAGCCCCTTAACTACCTTATTTTGCGTAGCAGTTAACCACCCTTCAATATCATGGTGGTGTGGTGTAAAGTAAATAATACTAAAAATAACTTGATTTTATTCATAATCAAAAAATTCTAAAAGAACTAATAAATAATTTCGATAATTTCGTAGGTAGGCGTGTTTTGCAAACTTGAGTTTTTTTTTACGATTCTAAAGTAAGTTTACAAAAATACTTATACGTCTTGTTTATACTAAATAATCTAGTGTTATTTAATACAATTATGGAACCAAATCAAATTGCGACAATAACAACATTATCTCGGGGAAATAGAAAATATTTAACTTAATTACATTAAATATTTTTAGTATGCAGTATCATATTATGCATAATGTATAGACTCCCTTATAAATAACTAGCGACCGCCTGCTACTTCGTCTGCGTGGTTTTTTTGCGATCCCTCGGAAACAACTATATTTTTCGGGATGAAAGGTACCCTATGTCCTTCTCTGTACCCCTGACAAACGTGTATGCAGAATTTCATGATGATCGGTTCAGTAGTTCAGACAAGAAGGCGAAACAAACACACGGACTTTCGCATTTATAATATCAGTAAGGATTTAATAACACAGTATACCTAATTATTACTTATTTTTAAAGCCCGACCTGCAAACGTTTTCAAGAACTCATTTATTCCTGTGTTTTGAATGTAAACTTGTGACTTATAAAAAGAGTCATTTAACGTTTAATGTTGCTAATTACAGTCCAGCAGTCGTCAATCGTATTAAAACTTTGTAATTACAGGCTATTATTTCATTCTACCTGTCTGAACTTTACAGTGGATTGACCTTGCTTCAATTATGCTGTGACTCGTGTTATGCAAGTCCGCGGTGCAAAGACCATTGCACAATCGCTCTTAACGAGCTAAATATAATAGACTCCTATAAGTATATAACAACTTTGTACATATACATAACAATACCGGTGTCCGTTTCAGACGCTATAATTATTGCTATTTACAGTACTATTTTTTATTCTGTGATTTCTGTATAGTTAGTTTCATATAAAAGACATAAACGACATTAAACTTTATACAACACATAAAAATAACTTGTCTCTGGCCCAGGTGGAAATAAAGTAAGTATATGAACGGCTCAAAACGAATTGTCTCTCAAGTGTCTATTTGAAATATACAAAAATGGTGACCAGTTTCTCAGTAACTTCTCTAAGGCATCACCATGAGTAGTAAGAGTCTTGTTAGTAAGTAATTTAATTAGCTAGTCTAGAGACTAAAGTCCTATGGTACTAATTATAATTGTATGTAATAGGCACTTAAGCCTAATCTCAGACAAGTACAATGTCCTTCATAACTCACCACAGTCGGAATCAATTAAAGTCAATCAATATGAGTTAGTATTCAAATCGATAACGTTCCTACTACTCGCTACAAATCATCTTGATATTCTCGGTTCATATTAATTTGACATTTGCAATTGTGACTACTCGTGACTCAATAAGATACCAACAGTTAGAACTTCTACAGAAAGCAAATGTTTTCAATGAATTTTAATAGAATCTTATTAAGAAGATTAGAAACAATTGAATTTGATTGTGCCATGAAAAGAAAATCAAAAAACAACATGGCAAGTTTAAAGTAATTCGAAGTAAGGCTACAATCTAGATCATTTAATAAAACAAACAATATTTTGCTTCAAGTACCAGCGAGAACTACATTAAGACGACCGGCATGTCTTGCTGTGCCACGGTGCGCGACAAAATATCGTCGTAACTCTTTTTTCATTACAACGGCTGTAGAATATAATAAAATTGTAGACTCTAATTCTAGCTCGCGAAGTATGCTAAGTTTTACGGTGCAGAAATGGTTCGATGGTTCTCCGACTGTCCGTTTAGGTTGTAGAGTTGTGTGTATTTGCGCTTATGTTTGACTGACCTTTATTGCTTATTTGCTTTGTTATTGTTTAGTATTTAGTGTGTGAATGCATGTTTTTGTTTTCATATGAATCAGCAAGCATTAGATGTTAAATGCGAAAACTTATAATGGTGCATAGATTCCTACACGGATTACTTATAAAGCTACTAAGTCACTGTATGTTTTGCTAAGAAAAAAAAATGTTTCACCTTCCTTTTGTAACAAACTATCGACTTGTTTACTACGAAGAATCATATTTAAAAGGACAAGAATTACCAATTACTGTACAATGTAAGCTGTTAGTATTGCTCATAAGTTTGAATTTTAAAGTAAACCGCGCAGTATTATGATATGACACGCATGAACATCGTGACTGATTGCCTTGAATGTTTTTCCTTGCATCGAATCTCTTACAATACAACTGAATAAAGTATAGGTAATAAAGGAACTCGACTAAGAAGTACTACTACTAAAAGTGTACCGACATTTTGAGATAAGTAATGGATATAATAATCTTACCTAAACTCTTTGTTAACGAATTTAAAATTTAACGCAAGCATGTTCTGCAAGCATTCAATGAAATGTAAGTAAACATATTGCATTGATATGTATTTATAAAATAAACTTCGATAAAATACATTGAATGAATCAATGTTGTAAAGTTCTATCATCAATTCAATGCCTTGTTAAAACCAAACATAAGAACAATAGTGTTAGTACTTAGGTAATAATGGAATTTTCCGCCGACAAAATTCTGTATCGAAAAATGTTAGAATCGCTTTTATCGCGCAAGATGATATTATTACTTATCAACATTGGCATTTTTTTTTAATATTTGATTACGTTTTGTAATATTATAATAATATTCGTATTTGCAAAATGTTTCATTCATGGACTGTTCAATATTGGCCGTGAAAAATTATTTTTGAAATGGATTTCATTTTCGTTTCGAACAAGCTCACGACAGCAGTCAGTACTATACTAAATTCTGTGACAGTTTACCACTGTAAATAAAGAAATTGCTGCCCAAAACACTTGTACTATTATTTATTCTGTACCGAAACTATACATTTTTATATTTTTGACTTTAGTAAATATAAATTATATTCATAGTTTAACTACTTTTTCCGGAAATCAAAAGAAAACTTGTTTACCTGTTCTGAAGCTCCAAAGGTGCAGTCTCCTCTATAAGTGGTGACCGACCGGGTGTACTCCATACAGGAGATGTACTTAGTCTTAAAGTAGGGATCGTCGTGAGGCACGGAGATCGGCATGCAACTTGGGTGGATGTACCGTGGTGTCAGGGGGAAACCGGAAGCGTCACAGCAACGGATCGCTTCATTCGTGTGAACTAGAGGGAAAGATAAGATATTGTTAAAAGACGAATTTAAATCGTTAACATCCTAACAGCGGCCAAATACTGAAACATCACACAATTTTTGAGAGGGTTGCAGTAGAGATTTTTTTTGCCTTCAACCTTTAACGCTTATGAGTACAATTCATGTTTCCATTACTCACTTAAGTAGTTACTCTATTTCCTGTTGACAATAATGTATCGAGCAAGATTTCCAACGACTGATCTAATTAGGTTGATATTCCACCATCGTGTCAAACGGCTAATTTCACTGTGTAATCATACAATACTTATATAAAAAAGCAATGGTGCATCTCAATTAACTGTCTTTAAGATTTCAATAAAATATAGCTCTTTATTAGTATTCATTTTCAATAACATAATATAAGCACTGAAGTGCGTCAACGGACTCATTGAATAGATTGACTCATTTATATAATAGTCTTGCTTACTTAACTTTAGTATGATAAGAACTTCTGTTCTTATTATACAACATACCTTCTATGTTATCTAATAATATATTCATTACTTACTGGTCTTCCGGACAGGAGTATGAACCAAGTCATGGTGGATGAATTGACTCCATACTGCTAACGCAATAGTCTTTTGATCACTGGGTTTGTCTAGATTGCTTCCAATTTTTGTGCTGACCAGACGAGCGGAAGGCAGAGCCTTGTGGCTTAGAGCACGTCTTGGCTGAAATATCGAGAAGTATTAACATCGTTTGAAAGTAATAAATGAAAAAGAATGGTCGTTTGCAATTAAGTTATATGAGAATATAATAATAATTATATTTTTACTATAATACTAAATTTACCGATCGATTTTAACTCTGACCTACTTTATTTTATTTTAATGAATACATGAAAAGGTCATCAAGGTTTTGATAAATAATTGAACAAAGGCCAAATTAGACGAAAACACCAACCTCTTCGATGCCATCAGCATATCTGGGGTGAAGCAGCCTCTTGTATCCTGTCAGAGCTTGACCCCAGGAGGATCGGACCGGGTTGTTACAAGACCCGTCGAAGGTCCGGTACCGCGAAGACATCTTGTTGCTTCTACACGTGAACCGCTCTAAAGCCGCACATTCGCCCCCATACTCACTCTCTCGCAAGTTCAAAGTGCTGATGAAACTCGCACACTCATCATTCGCCAAACCATATCTGAACAAACAAACCACTTTCCATTAAGACTACTGCTTATAGCTTACCTGGTTGAGCAATATGTAAGATTATGGCGATGGTTTGGACACTTACCTTCCACATCGTGTGTGAACCAAATTTTGAGAGGCCTTGGTCACGACCATAGATGACATTTCATAGTGCATGGCATCATCAGATGGATATCCGTAAATAGCTAACCCTTGCGCCGCAGACCTTGTTTCCGGTTTGATGCCAGCTGACTGAAGGTTTGTTTCCAATCGTGCGAGCATAGAAACTCCTAGTTTACTCAAATATATCGATTTGTTAGTATGTGCCGTTGTCACGGGTGGTAACCTTCTCAACATATCGGCACTCGGGAACGGGAAGTCGTACATCGGTGGCGGATGAATGTTATCTGCAAAATGATTAGAGGTTCTAATAATACTGACCACGCTAAAATGCTACATGTTCAAATTCAAGTTTTAAAAACATACCACTATTGAGTAACCAATTCAGTGGGTAGGGTGCGAATGTACTGCCGAAAGTCACGCCTGCCCACAACATCACACCGAGAAACACCATTTTCATCATTTCTTCGAGAATTCTGTAACAATGAATACATTTGTAAGCTATAAATAAGATATACTATACTTACACATACACTTGAAGCTTCATTTGAATAATTTGAACATTTGTATTCTGGTCTCTACCCACCGTTGAAGAAGACTCGAACTAAACATGGAGCAAGTTTTAGTTCTTTGAAGTTCTAATAGAGACTGATCTACAACTGTGCCAGTAAACGGTTTTATTGGTATGCGTTTTACAAAAGGGTATCGCTTTTAACCTCTGATAGCTTTATCTGTAGCTATTCAAGTAAACAATAATGTTTTCGTCACTGTCCGAAGAGAATACCGAGACGAGCCCCCGGATTCATGATAAGGATGTCATACTAATAGGCAATTAAAGTTCTCGTTATGTGCAGCATGCATGCTAATGTCCAAAGACATGACATTATTTTATAAACAAACCACTGCCACTTACACGAGTTCACGCGTTACAAAGAAATAGTTAATGGGTAATTAGCATACGAAGCTTGGTCCGTTTAAAAAATATCTAAACCAACAGATAACATAGGTAGGTACTTTGCCCAAGCTATTATAAAATAAGTCCCATTTCATTTTCGTTCATTACAACCCTGCAGATTTTATGTTAGAATTTATGCTAAAACAATGGTTAACGTAATTAGCGTAAAATTAAAAAATCCACGACATTTACGTGGTACTTAACCGTACTAATGTTTTATTTTATACAACCCTGAAATAGAGAAAAAATTACTGTTGTTTCACCAAAACCATTTAAATCTGGTAAAATGTATAAAATACCTACTTAACTGAAAGTTTGTTCGTAATTTCAGGGTTGTTTGTTTCCATACAAAATGTTGTTCATAATGATTACCTAAATCTAAACAGTTTTCAGATACTAACAAAAGATATAACGTTGTAGGTAGTACTTACATTTTAATTTCAACCACGCATTTCTGAGAAAAAGAATCTTGACAGACGGAAAACTAAACATCTAAAAAGTTATATAGTCTATTTTACTTTTGAGGTATAAAAAAGCGGATGGAACCCTCTCGGGCGAGCAAGTTTCACACTTATACAAACGATTTTCAGTTATAATTTTCGCATCTTGTGTGCAAATATATGTCTATGCAAAGTTTTTGATAGATAGAGCATTCTATGGATCTCTAAAACTTCTTATTAGAAATTTTATTAATTTCACATTGTTGACATTAAGTTTCAAAATCGACGATTTATGAACAAATTCTAAGTAAAAATTTTAGTAAGTCTAGCTTTTTATTTATTCAACAATGAAAATTAACATAAGTAAAAGTGTGTATAGCTGCAATGACTAACTACATACAGTATTTTTTTAATATCCTGTGAAAATGGAATAATGTCCTATATAAATGGTTTTCCACCTTTTTAATGCAATGCAGCCAGCTACTTTCTTGCATCTAATGACCGCTCCCGCGCAGGAAAATCACAATCTAAGTTGAATACATTTCAGAAAAACCCTATTCGAAGTATTTACGTAGTACGATACGATATGAGTATTGTCCAAAAGTGTCCCGATTTATTACCAGCAGTAAGACTCATCCACAGACATCGTTTAGCATCCTCTTATCAAATTAGCGGCAGTTGTGCTAAAATTTGGTAAAGATCAACGAACAGTCCTAAATGGTAAGAATAATGTTTTTCGACCTCTATTCGATAACCTAAACTTGAATGTAATATAAAGATGAGGGACCTTACACATTGTCATTTGCTTAAGTTAAGCTTAAAACGGAAACCTGTTATTGGCCTTTTTACACGACTGCCTAAAACACAAAAAAAGAATATTGTGTTCAGGGTTCATGTATGTATGTGAGTTTCTTTATTCCACCATAACTTCTAAATGCCTGAACAGATTTCGATGTGTAGGGTATCGTTAGAATCCTCACATCATCCCGAGTATTCCCGAGTGACATTGTCTATTATAATTATGTATTTTTTATAGTTAATTTATATGTCGGCTGCATAACGAACTTTTTGGTTAGTTTTTTGGGAGGGCAGCTACGATCCAGAATACCCTAGCTGTCCGGTCTGTCTCAAAAACGGCACCTCTTAATAATGCCCTAATTCAATTTAATGGTTTTATTTACTGGTAGCAAAACAAACTAGGGTCGTTTTGTTCAATCAGTCAATTACGAAAAGTTGATGTTATGCGTAGTTGCTATTTTGCGTAAATCAAAGTAGGTGTTCTGCTTAATTGGTATTTTGCGAATATGGCGTATTGTGTAAAGGTGGTGTTTTGCGTCTGTGGTATTGTACGTCTAGGAGATAAAAATATTCATGTGGGGATTCGAATTTCAAAATTTCGATACGCTTTTTGTTTTGTCAGTCGGTGCCACATTTGCGTGGAGTTAGAATATTTTTGATCGAAGGAGGGCAGTATGTCGTGGTAATTTAGATATTTAATAAATTATTTTAATGTTACTTTTTTTAGTTTCGCTGTTACAAAAATACCCCTAATGCCGAATATGGTATATAGGGACCATCAAACTGATCACCATTTACTATAGGACCAACTCTGAAATCGCGAAAAAAAAATCAGCTGTTTCATACAAAAATTAAAATCGAAAATATCAAAATGTATGAAACAGCTGATTTTTTTTTCGCCAATAACCAAAGTCTCGCTATAGTTCTGGACTAATCTGCAAGCAATATTTTTCATTATCTTAATCATTAAAATGACAATAATTTGTTAATGAAAGTGGAGCTCTTTTATCTTCGTCTGTCGTCATCGTAACGGCATTTACGTAACTGTTTACTATGTAATTTTAAACTTCTTTATATTTTTATGGAGAATCGCCACATGTGTATTTGTAGTCTTAGTGAAAAAATCTTGAAAGACTTTCCAAACTGCTCTACATGGACGATATTACGATGTAGGGTACCTAACTTAACATTATAATTTTGAAGAAATGTTTCATTGATTGATTTATTATTAGTTAGGTACAGTAAGCAGCACGTCAGGTTATACAAAAGTGTCAAAAATCTGCAATTTAATTTGAACCTTAAAATCACCGCATTTAAGTATAAAATTGATTGAATATTACCTTGTCGTAGAAGCCCAGCGTGCCGTTGACTGTGCCTTGCCGTTAGGTTAGGCCCTAACCTACAGTTCCCAAGGGAAACACTCGTTCATATTAACAAGTCAAAGTATAAATAATGTGTTCATCTCATTAAATTTCATTGGGAGCAGACTGTGGACTAATCTCCTTAACTTTAAGGAAGCTGTACTGACAGCTTCCTTAAAGTTTCTGTCAAATCTGACAACTTCTTTGAATTTAAGGTGGCCTTAACTTTAAGATTCGTTTGAGTATTATTAGTATGTTGATTTTTGTAAGAAAGATAATTAATATACTAGAAAAAATCGACTCGACTATGTGACAAACTTAATACCTGGCGGTCTGACTAAGTTAATAACATTTAAGAATCTCAAACTAAGTAAATAATTAGACTGTGGCCAAGTAAAAACATAAGCTCTAATAATAAGACTAATCGTTTGAAACATTATGAACAGATAGAATAGAATGGAATCCAGTTACAATGTACTTACCTACCTACTCTATGATGAAACTTCAGTACCTACTTATTTATTGACAACAACCTACATTAACTGAAAATATTGAAATAACTTAATTATTTTTGAAACATAAATGGATTCATCTCGGATATAATTTTTACTATGGCTTCAGTCAATCCTAGTTGTCCCTTAATTTTTAGACTGTGTTGTATATCTATGTTGTTTTGGTTGTTTGGAAAGATGTTTGCCTTCAAGTAAAATTATAGTGCGTTTCAAACTTATGCATGCATGAGCGAAGTTAGGGGTAATAACCGGTTTTTAATATGACATCAGTACTTGTTCGTGCTGCCAAAACAATAACAATGGACTTACGTGGAATGTTCGCCACAGCCCTCGCATTCCGACTTCCTTCTAGAACATTTCTCCGGCGCTTTACTCTTAACTTCGGCATTCAACATGGACTTTCTTTCAATGATCCGTTTAAACAACATAATAGCAGGAGCAGGATTTGTTGTTTACGGCAATTGTCGCGTTTGTGACGAATGTTTGCTTTGTTGAACACTATTGCAGACGACACTTGCTCAAAGGAACGCTGTTCCATTAGATTAGCAGCGGAGCCGATAACACCTCGACTGCCAAATGCTTACTGGAAACCTATTGCATGACGGAGTAGTCATCAGGGACGATCGAATCAAGCCAGCCACATCGCATTCCCCCCGCCCACCGGCCTTCCCCTCAACTAGCGCCGTGAAAAAAGAAATCCGCGCCGCAGACTGATTATGATAAAGTACACCAAATGCTTTGTTTGTATTGCTTAGGTAAATCGGTGTATCATACACCTTGATCATGCTCAGTAGGATACAACATAGAAGTCTTTGTGCTCGGTATATGAGAATGCTAAGTAATTAAGCCCCCTAGCATGACCACCGAAACACGATATAAATGATAATGGCATGATACCTGTAGCGGTCTATCAACACTTGACTATCAAAATCCATTGTCTTTTGATAGTTAAAAGTGATAAATCGCTAAGTATTATCATATCGCATTTCAGAGGTCAAGCTAAGGGGGGCAGAAGTTTGCTTGCAAGTTGTAGGGTCACTACCCTGCAACCTAGGTTTTATTACGAACTAAAGATTACCTGCCCTGCGGACTGGACTACCCACCGGTGGTAGTCCGCAGCAGGTAATCTTCACTTCGTAATAAAACTTAGGTAATTCTAATGTAAGCATTTGATTGTTTTTTCACGGCCTTATTTACGGTTACTCGTATGCGTCCCAATTCCCAACAGCAAAATATTGAATGACTAAGTAAATAAAATAGACAATTACAATGAATCAGCTGTGTATTTCCTTAGGCTGTGGTACCCATGAGCACGTGGTGAGCGCATGCTCAATGCGTGGTCGCCCTCCTTGCCCACCATCCCCGCATCCCTCGCCCCTCGCCTCGACAGCTGAACACGCAGCGGCAGCGTGCACAAACAAGCCGGTTTGCAGACATAGGTAGGTAAGGTAGGTACGCAAGTTGAATGTTTGTTTATGCTAAAACGGGCGGCCGTAGCATTAGAGCGAAGAACGAGCAACCTTTTTTTTATTTAGGTACCACAGGTACCTTAATGATGAAACTAGTATGACAACTGCTTGTTTTATTTTAACATCCATCCGTTCATTGCCTCAAAACAGGATTTCTAATAATAGACACTGCATATTTTTAAGCTCGAAGAGTCTGTTAAAATTTAGAAATCAGGTAAGTTACCTTCCTACCTAGGTACCTACCACTATGAAAAATCAATAAATCATGGTTACTTTTAACATAATTTATAATAAAATTAAAAAACCAACAAGTTTTCCAAATATAACTAAGTGAAGGCCTACCAACACAGTAATTCGTTTTAGTTTAAAGTAGTTAAAATACGAGTAGTGTAGTGTAGTGTAGTGGCGATAGCGGGCGACTGATGAGGCGATCATTACCACAAAATCTCCATAACGCCTACGATACTCAGAACACCCACATGGAACTTAACTTTGCCTAAAAAATTAATTAGGCGCGATGATTGGATGTGCTGTTTTTTTTTTAAATCCTATTCTCCTTGATTTCTAAGCCTATTCTTTCTTGTCACTTTTTACTCTTGTCATAAAGCTCAAAGGTTTATTAACACCACAAAAATATACCATAAAAAGCTCAGTATTTAATAGCACGTAATTAGTATAAAATAAATAGTCTGGCTAAACTCAAATCTTAAAAAATCGGAATAATAATTAAGTATTAACACGTTTTTATTATGTACATACGTGATGCTTTCTCGTTTATTTGTTTCTTTGTTTGTTTGTCCACAAAAGCAAACGATTTCATACTAGCTTCCCAATGAGTTAGAGACTTGAATCTTGAAAGGTGGTCAAAACTGAAAGATAATGCAATATTATTTTATTTTGAAGTTAAATAAAAATAGGTACCTAGTTATTAAATTTAGTTTCTTCGCATTCACAATGCTATTTTTATATTAAGATAAATAATATTAGAAAAAATACTAGAAAAAATCGACTCACCCGTACCACCTCAGACGGGACTCGAACTCGCACTCTTGGGATTCCGGCCCAATGTACTGACTAATTATGCTACCGAGTCGCTGGGTACCTAGGTCTAAAAAATATAATTCCTAAAAAAAGACTTTTCTAAAATGTCAATCATGCTAAGAAACTTATGTAAATTGTCGAACTTGTGTAATAAAAGGGTGTCATTGATCTGATCTGATGATGGAGCCGGAAGAAGGTCACAGGACCTTAGTAATAAAACCATACAACCCCATCGAGTTTAAGCTCGTTAGATGCGTCTTGACAAGTAGGTACTCTGACGGGAGACGAGGTAGGTCCAGGGTCTGATGATGAAGCCGGAAGAAGGCCACAGGAACTCTGTAATGAAACCATGCAATCCCATTGAGTATGGGCTCGTCTTGAAGAGTAAGGTGCTCTATTGGAAAATAATGTTCAGAGTCTGATGATGGAGCCGGAGGAAGGCCACAGGAACTCTATAAATAATTAAACCATCCTTCCCCATCGAGTTTGGGCTCGTTTGAATCTGCTGGGAAACAATGTCCAAGTAGGCCACAGGAACTCTATAACAATACCACACAACCCTATTGAGTTTGGGCTCATTTGATTCGTCGTGATAAGTAGTCTGATAGAGGTGGAATTTTAGTCTGTGAGTGATCTGTGCGCACATAGAGTATATAAATACTTCTATGTGTGCGCAGCCCTGTCATTCAGTATGACCGTCTGTGGCAAATTCTGCCATTTGGGCAGATTTAGCACCTATATTTTGACTGTGGCACTTGTGGCAGAATAAGTTGACGATTCAAAAAAGTGGCAGAATTTGGCAGAGGTCAAGGAAATTTTTGTTATTTTTTAAATACACTTGTGTAAATTATTACTTATTTAAGATTAGAATACTTATAATTTTCTGTCTTATTATTTCCCTTATTTTATAATATGCATTTATTTGGTAGAAAATTATTTACCTACTGAAGTGGCAATTACTTAAATTACTTTTGTCCCATGCCAGATAGTACAGACATTCTATTTACAATGTTCTCAGTCAAATACAAGGATGTGAAATTAGGCTCAAACAGATCGTTAAAAAAATTAAATAAAAAAAATATTTTTTAATTTTAGAGCTTTTTTTATTTATGAATAAAATTGGCAATAACTTATTAACAATCAGCCCCCCTAGCACGACCACCGAAAATTAAATACGATATAAGTACGCATATCGCGTGATATACCTTGGTAACGTTTTATTGGTAAACCCATTGACTTTTGACAGTTCAAAGTGATAAATCGCTAAATCATATCATAATTATAGTTTTTTGTATGTGGCGTCTTTTTGGCATTTTCTCGAGTCGGATTTGGCAGATTTTTTGCCAATGTCGGGCAGTTTCGTCATTTTTTAAACGGTCACCCACCCACCCTGCTGTCATTGTCATGTTTTTTATTTTTACAAATAATTTATTTCATTTAATTTAGGTATAGGTAGATATAGATACTCAAATTGGGCTGATTTCTTTAGAAGTTAATAAAATCGGTGCTTGTGCTTAAAACCAAAATGTTTAATAATTTTGTCACAACCGTGGTCTCGCATTTGAGTACTAGAGATCGTTTACTTTCTCTCGTCGACGACATAGAGCTTATTGCAAAGTAAGTTATTTTAGCTATAACAAGCTGACAATATTTGAAATCCAAGTTTATTTATAAATTCGTTGTCCATATTTCAGAGAAATCATTGAAGTATCGATAGCACCTAAGTCTCAAAAACTTTCAGCCGCTGATCATGCTCAGTTGACAGATCTGCTGTTAGCTAAAGATATGGAACTAAAGAAAACCTTGGAATTAGCTGATGAACAAGCCAAGATTCAACAAAAAATGAATGAACTTAAAGCTGAAGTGGATAATAAGGTATGGTTAGGTTAAAGAAAGCTCTTGTAAATACCATTCTTTATTCCATTGACCACCAAATAATGTGAGACTATTATGCCTTCTTATTTCATTATTACACTTACATCACTATTAAGTAGATATTTGACATCATTAATTTTTTATTCTTATTTTGTGCTCTTAATAAATTGTAATAACTAGCACTAAAAATATTTGCATGCCTCGGTATAATATTATGTTGATCCACATTGACTATACCTTCTTACTCTGTCTGTACTTACATGGAATTATGCAAATAAAAAATTCTTATTCTTATTCTTATTCATACATTTTATTTAAACCTATTTTCTTTTGATGATAATCTTATAAAATTATCATTGTTTATTTATCATAATAATGTAATTAAAGGATCAAGACATTCATCATTTACAACGACAACTGAAAGATGCAGAACAAATACTAGCAACGTCATTGTATCAAGCTAGACAGAAACTTGCGTCAATTGTTAAATCCAGGAAGAGACCTGTATCCTCAGAAGAGTTGATAAAGTTTGCCCACAGGTATGCTTCATTGTTAACCAACTTATAAAAAGAGTTTACTCATGTTTTATTTTTTCTTTTTATGTAATTAACATCTTTGTCAACTGGGGACTGATTTTGCCTTTTTTCAACCCTTCAACCCCCAGAAAATGATACACAATAGATATTCTTATGTTATCTGGCCGCATGTGTCCACTCTCTGGCGTTGATGAATTAAATACCCTTAGTATTTTTAAAATGATGATTTAGTTTAATGCTAAAAATCAAACATATGGTGAATGAAATTTAGATACACTTAATATATTTTTGATGAAATTAAACAATGAACTGACCTGTTTTCTTTTTTCACTCAGGATAAGTGCATCAAATGCAGTTAGCGCACCACTTTCCTGGCAGCCTGGTGATCCACGACGGCCATATCCCACAGACCTTGAAATGAGATTAGGGATGATTGGCCGTCTTAGTGACTTGCCCGTCAACAATGGTCACACACCGTCCACACTTAACGAACTGCACAGAATCACAACTGGTGGTGGTAAGTTACTTTATTATTGTTTATGACTAATGATTGGATTTCCTTTTTGCATTTATGATCAACATTATTTTTAACTATACCATGCCATAGATGATTGCTTGAGGTGTCATTTTCTCTTTAGTTTTCCTTGTTCCATTACCATTTATTGTTGAATCATATTTCCTATAAATTAATAAATTGACTTCACCTGTGATATCATTGGCTTAATAGCTTCGATCAAGAATACCCTAGATGTCCGGTCAAAGTCTCAACAGAAAATTTACATCTTTCTGAATATTGGACCTAAGAATTTGCGACTTTCATTGTTAGTTTTCTACAAATTCTATCATAATGTTGACATAGTCGTTTTTCTTTTACAACACGTGGCGAGCAGTCGAAACGGACACTTCTATATCAAGCAATTTACCGATACCTATCATAATCATTGCAGCCTTTAAATTATCCGCCTCTGGACATAGGCCTCCTCCATATCCTTCCATATTTGTCTTTCCCGCGCCACATACATCCAATTTCGGCCAGCATGCTGCCTGACCCATTTTTCAAATTTTGACGACTCTGTATGAAATATACAAAAAAGCAGCCCTTGACGAGTTTCTTTCCGGTTCTTCTTGTTACAAGGTCTCCCCGCTTAGGGTTTGCGAACCGATGGCTTAGCTTCTTTGACATTCACAAGTGCTTGTAACAGCCTAGACTGAATAAATGAGTTCTGAATTTTGAATTTTGACGTCGTCCACCCAGCGTAGTGGCGGGCGACCTCTTCCACGCGTGTTTGATCCTGACTATGTGTCCCATCCATTTCCACTTCTGCCCAGTTATCTTGTCCCCAACGTCCCTTCTTCTTCTTCTTGCACTACGGGCGGTTTCCGCAACTCGACGTCTATTGCGCCTATTTTGCGTATGGAGGGTGTGCGGCCGGATCACTCCAGCCAGCCCAGCTCAGCCAGGAACGCTCCAAGCGATTTCACATTTGTGATCCAACGTCCCTTACTCTAGTCATCCGTCGAATATGTACGTTAGGAATATGGTCGAGCAATGTAATTCCTAACATAGCTCTTTCCATTTCCCTCTGTGCTACTCGTAGGTTTTCGGCGGAATTCGTTGTTAAGGTTGCAGTTTCCATTCCGTAGGTGAACACTGGCAGGACACATCGGTCAAAGACTTTTCTATTTAGCAATAGTGGAATTTTTGAGCGTTGCCTTAGTCAAAAGCCTTGTCGTAGTCCACGAAGGTGATAATGAATGGAATAAGATACTCGTTGCACTTTTCAATACCTATATACTGATACCTATACACTTGTTTAATTCATTTATTCATGCATATTGTTTATAATGTTCATTTATCTTTAAGTATTTTTTTACTGAATACAACTGTATCTCTAAGGGCCCTTGCAGACCACGCCGTGTTGACGCGTGCTTACGTCAAATTAAATGATTTCCAATTTTTTTTCCTTGAGAATATATTTTTTATTGAGAATTTATTGTCTAGTTTCACCCCCTTTTGGGGTTGCACTTTATCGAGGAAGAAGTATGTCCCTCGATTAAGTGCAACCCTGGAAGGTTTTAATATGGTATAATGAAAATAAATCTGCTCACTGATAATTTTATTACACCTGTTAACCTTTTGAACGCCACGGTCGGCACTGGACGACAAATGAAAAAGTGCCCAACACGCCACCGTCGTGTATGGCCGACGAGAAAACGACATTTTTAAAACACAAAATAAACATACTAAATCAACTTTTCTGTGTTTCTTTTTCCTATTATTTAAAAGTAATTTAATGATGTATTGTAAAATGGCACGAAGATATATCCATCAGTTACATTTCACTAGCAAAAATTATCACTAAATATTGCTAACCGAAATGGTGTTCTCCTCACGCCACAGTCGGCAAGACACGACAGCTAGTGATGGGTAAGTTAGGTAAATTAAATTTTGAATTTATGAAATATTTTATTGAAAGCAGCTTACTACTACATCGATAATTATTTTTTAATAGCAACTATTTGTATCTGAATATTCTTAATGCGTAATATTTATGAAATTATTGAAAAATGATTACTATTTATATCTATCGATCGATAGTTAACTGTTCACTCTCGCGCATCCCTACGGAACAGCGCATAGACAGTTACCTGTACGCCACAGTCGGGAAGACACGTCAAGCGGTGACGTCATTAGCGCTACGGGAGACTGCTAGTGATTTCCTATCCTATCTTATTTCGATAAAAACTATAAATACAACTGCAAAATTACTACAAAATATGTGCCGGCCGTCCGAACTCAGCTTTTTCTCGCAGAGTGAAAATTTGTTATACTAAGCATGAATTTATTATCCTATTTCCATAAAAACGATAAATACAACTGGAAAATTACTATAAAATGTGAAAAGGGGCATTTTACGCAAAAATCATGATCGAGATGTAACAGGCCTCTTTAAGTAAAAACGGAGAAAATCAACTAAAGCTAAGTAATTAATTAGTACTCTAATAGACAACCCTTTCTTTACCTTGTTGTTTATAATTTATAATAATAATTATAAGTTTACTTGAAATGTCACATCATTACCTCGCACGCAAGAAAGCTGTCAAAGGTCGTGCCAACCACGCCAGAGTCGGGTCTTCCCGACAGCGAATGCCTACACGAACGAGATTAGTGATGTATCTTATTATTACCTGATTTATTCGTTTGTAGTTCTAATGTCTACTTTTACTTTGTATAGAATTTTGTAACTGCTGTTAAATAATACGAAATCAAAAAAATATATTTTATTTCAAAAATATGTGACGAATAGCAGAGATTAAATCGGTTATTGACAACTTATCGATAACATCGTTGGCATTCCTATTTTATTTGTAGGTATTTGCTCTGAATTTATGGCTTGGCGTGGGAAGGGCGCCGATGCGTTTGAGCTCTGGCGTTCAAAAGGTTAATCATGTCAGCTAAAAAAACGTCCTGAATGGGTGACACAGAGAAAAAACTGAATGATTTGAAAATACTTCTTAGCTAATGAGTCTATTTAATTAAAAATATTGTCATTTTCAGTACCAGCCCCGTCTACAAACCAGTTCACATGGCACCCATCTGGAGAACTACACATGTCTGTGGGTGGAGGCAACTCCGTGGCGATCGACGGCCGCAGCAAGGAGCACACCCAGGAAGACGTAGAGGTCATGTCCACCGACTCCAGTTCGAGTTCCAGTAGCGATTCTCAATGAAGGATTCATTTTAAAGTGTTAAGAGATACGTTCGGACAGTTTTGAAGTATTTAGAAACTGCGCAGGCGCAAGAAAGGCTCAATCAAATGTAATGAATGGTTAATTAAACTGCAATCTTATTAGCATTTAATAACTAAATAAAGTTTTGTAATAAAAGCCCGGACACGACCGCGAAATGAGCTCGCTTAACTCGCAACCATAATTTTCATATTTGACGCTCGTCCGCGAAAGAGTCGAGCGGAGAGGGGTTGAAAGAGCAAAAATAGGTGAAAGAGGCCTCGTTTGTCATCGCGTTGGTTGCGAGTTTCGAGCGAAGCGAGGTGTCGGCGTCGCCGCCCCCTACACCCCGCCCGCGCCTGTCGCTCGCCCCACTGCAGGGAAGGGACTCAAGGGACGGTTTGATAGAAAGGAGATTACATGATCAGTCTGGCATCAGTCCATTCCAAACTGATTAATTCAAAATTTGTACTGGAATGATGGAATGAACTGATGCCAAACTGAATATGTAATCTCCTCTTTAGTGTATTTTGGTTAAAATGTAGTCATTAAATTGAGTATGAAATTTCCCATTAACTAGCTGAGTCCCCTCTCAATGTGACTACTTATCCAATATCTCGGTGGTTGTCTATGTTTTCTTTTATAGTGCCAGGCTATTAAAATCTCTATTTTTTTCATAAGTAGTGTAAAAATCATCTTTAGAGTCTTCATACATTTTGTATTTAAAATTGGTACGAGTAACTCAACCGTTCTGTATCAAATGCGTTACGATAATACACCACTGGCAGCTGCCAGTGGAAGCCAAGCTTTAGAAGCGAGAAAAAGTTAAAATGACAATAATTGTCATTTTACTATTACTTGCTACCAAAAGCTCAGCCACCTCTGCCAGCTCATCTTTGTCCGTTCATTTCGCGGTCGTGAATTAGAGACTTATCAATGTCGTGTTAACTATTAAGAATAAAAGTAATTGTAATTGTAAATAAATTGTTTCATTTAAGTAGTTTACTATCTGCTTCCGTTTTATCGGTTCTTGTTTTTATTAAATTATAATTTTACTAGCGGCCATCGCGGCTGACTTCGTCTGCGTGGACAGTTATTTCTCTATCCCTCGGTTGGGTGTTTTTTGAGATGAAAGGTACCTTGTGTCCTTCTCCGTACCCCTGACAACGTATATGCAAAATTTCATTATGATCGGTTGAGTAGTTCAGACAAAGGCGTAACAAACAAACTTTTGCATTTATAATATTAGTAAGGAAGTACCTATGTGAATAATTGGTTCCCAGCCTGTGGGTTGCGCCCCACAGGGGAGGCGTAGTTATCCAAAGGGAGGCGTGGCGAGTGGCTCCAGACAAACTGTACATAGAGAGTACTTACTAAAAAAAATATTTTTGCCAAGAGCGCGGGGGGTTCCATTGATACGGATTGTGGATAGTCAACTTATTTTACCATAAAGCTAGGTGGGGGTATTTGATACCATGGTAACAATCAGTATCAATTAGTTGTCATGGTTTCAAATATTGAGGGTTGTGGACGTTTATGTCATACTTAGGTCAAAAAGATAATAATAAATTATATAATTTAGGTCCCCAAAATCTTCTAATTTTCCAAAATGGGTGAAAGAGCTGCTGTGTCTGCCGAAGAAACATTAGTTCGCTATGATAACCCAGTATTAGTTACCAAACAACCAGAGAAAATTGTAAGTTTATCCAATGACTTCTATTAATGTATATCATGCTTCATAATAACTTCTACTGCTTAGTAATGTAATAAGTCAATGCTTAGTACTCAAGAGCTCGTAGAACGAGCGACGTAATGCTCCGTGGTTAGGCCCATACGAGGTGGACCAACGATCCGGTGATCGTTAGCCGCTGGAACAGACAACGCAGTGTCGTGGATTCCTTGGGGGAAGCCTTTGCCCCTGTATACAGCAGCGGGCGTTTTATGCTTGATATGAAGATGATGAAAGAGCTAGAATTTTACTCAAGTTAAAAGTTTATTTCCCAAAAAATAGTTAAAGTTTATTTTCCAATAAAAAATATGCTACTAAGAAACTTGTGTGACAATATAAAATACCACTATAATTCTAGTCTACCGGTGCCGTAGCGGCAGTTCAACCTTGCGTTCCTACAGAGGCTAAGCGGGAGACCGAAGAAATCTTGAATGCTATTCTACCCCCTAAAGAGTGGGAAGAAGACGGACAAATATGGACGCAAAAGGTGATATCGTCCACATTTTTCATTCTCATTTCAGAAGGTAAGTAAGTATTATTGCATTCAAATATCGAAGTAGGAGTAAGTATCGAAGTAGTAATCGAGGGAATTTATCTAAAAAGGTGAACTCCTACAATCAACCTCCCATTCAGAATTCATTGAATTATTAGCTCCTTTCCGTGTGTGTGTGTGTGTGTAGAAGTATCACAGATTTTGCAGTAGGTACGTACCTACCTATAGACTTGTACTATTATGTATTCTGTGCCGTAGGTACATGGATGATTAAAGAACACTCTGCAGACACGCTTTTAGCAAGACGCGTCGCTGAATAAATGTTTCAGATATCTTCGACCCCCGCCACTCGCTTAGACGTGATCAACCTTCAAGAGATGCTCGACACCCGCCTGCAGCAGCGACAGGCCAGGGAGACGGGCATCTGTCCGGTGCGCAGGCAACTTTACACGCAATGCTTCGACGAGCTGATTCGTCAGGTAACTGCAGTTTAATACACGCAGGGTACGTTTATAATTTATTTTGTGTGACATATCTACGTATAGCCTTCATGCGGAAAAACGGGTCAAGTTCACCAAATCTACGATTCCTAGAAAACCGGATTACGGTGCCGTGCACGACTCAGTTTGATAAGGTTCCATGCCATTCTCATCGCGCGCGGATTATACTAGGTGTTACAAAAATACCCCTAATGCCGAATATGGCATATAGGGACCATCAAACTGAACAACTATGGGGCCAACTCTGAAATCGCGAAAAAAAAATCAGCTGTTTCATACATTTTGATATTTTCGATTTAAATTTTTTTCGTGTGATTTCAGAGTTGGTCCCATAGTAAAAGTTGTTCAGTTTTTTTTATTTTACTTCCCATTCCACACCTTTGATTTAAAATCATGGAAATTGTGTTGCTGTGTACTTTCTAATTATGACTCTAATCAGGCAAGCTATTTCAGGTCACAATAAACTGTGGAGAAAGAGGACTATTACTTCTAAGGGTACGCGATGAGGCTAGAATAACTATGGAGGCATATCAGACTCTGTATTGTAGTTCAATTGCCTTTGGCATGAGGAAAGCTTTACAAGTAAGGATTTCTTGGCTTACTGGTAACGTTTTAAACGATCCCTGGTTCTCATAAGTTTTAAAAAACTTATGGAAATGTCAATATTTTTCCCCTGACATCCCAAATTCTTTTCAAAGGCCGTGGTAAAAGGATTACCGGTTACAACGCCCTTGAAAAATTTGAAACATCGACAATAGGTAATTAAAAAAACAAACCAAATACATAAGTAAATTCCGAAAATTTCTTAAATACTTAGAACAAAGGTTCTTACTCATACTTTCAAATATCATCGGCTTCATTCATTCATACATCTGTTTTAAACTTAATCTAGTCGGAGCAAGGCAAATCTGACCTTATGGACCAAGTGGCCAAGTTAGAAGCGGAGCGCTCCGCCTTAGAGAAGACGTGTATGGAGTTGAAGCAGAAGACGGAGCAACTGGAGCGCCGCGCGGCCGAGCTGCGCGCCGCCGAGGAGAAGCGGCACCAGGAGGAACTACTCGCCTTGAAAAAGACTAATGCTCAATTGAAGGTAACCTGTACCAGGGTGATCTCACTCCGCGCTTAAACTTTTATATTAACCTACTGCTCGCGGCCGACTCAGTCGAGCCAGCGCACGAGGGATCTCATGTGTCGGTTGAGACAGAGCTACACGACAGAAAGAGAAACGCTTCGGAGGTGCTTATAATAATAGACACATAGCGCTGTGCAATTTAAAATTGTGCTTTATTGCCGTGCCGCGAGAGTAGCTTATTACTTGATCGTCCTCGCGCGGATAGGCTTCTGTACGTTTAGTACTATTATAATATATTCTGTGCCTGTACTTTGATAAATTTAGGTTATATTTTACTGGCTTTTACCACGACAACGTCGACGTGTTATTATATTTTCCGCGGGAATTCAAGCGCTGTGCAAACGTACACTTTTTATTACCGATACGGCATGCGGGATGCCTGTTTTTCTTTTATCATATTAAATTTAATTATAATTATAATTAAAACTTAGTCAAAATTGGTTCAGCTGTTTAGGCGTGAAAACGTTACTGATAAAGAAACATTTATCTCTATACTGGTATCTGTGCTAGTATCCTACTACTTGGATCCTCCGATGTTGTTTCTTCACGGCCATGATAGGATTTCTCACATTATACTGTTACTAACTAACTGTATGTTTTTCAGGCGCAACTGGAGGGTATCATCGCTCCAAAGAAATAGATTTTTTATTTTAATCGTCGTGTTTATATAAGTACGTTATAGTCAAATATACGTTAGCTATTTTTAAGTTACTTTTGTTGATTTTATTAGATGTATAATGGAATTTAAATTGTGTTCAAATATTATATTAAATATATAAAGAAGATTTTGGTGGTTTTGTTTAAAAATATCGTAATCATTTTATTAAAATATATATTAAACCATTTAATTGGGACAAACATACAATATTTTCATTAGTTTACAATCGTATCGCTAAGATCCTTAAAAAGGTATAAAGTACACACATAAAAACATTCTTACATTCAATACACCAAAACTATATCCTTAAGGTACTTCAATTAAATATTATTCAAAACAGTATTACATTTTCATACAGTCACAGCGGTAATATACATTTTATTGAGATTTAAGACAGTAGACAGGATATACAAACGCTTTAATTAAAAAAATAATTTACGGCCATTCAGGTAAAAATAAATTTCCTATTGTACAAACATATTACCGTATATATAAAATAAAAGAATGTGCCAGAAATGTAACAATAATTAAAATATACGAACATTGCATAAAATTCATTTGAGAATTAAGGCACCACATGCATAAAATAACTAGAATTACTAAAATATTAAATTAAAATACTAGAACACCAGTAGACACAAAGAATACTGTACGAATTTTAACAAATGACATGTAAGATTTCAAGTATCTAATCTAAGAAATATTATGATAAAACAATAGTTCAGAAACTATAGGGCGACGCCCTAAGATGCCGCCTTCTGTACACTTGAGGATGAGCGATATCGTTTAAACTACATCTATCGATGGAATCATAATATCTCTTTAATATTTCCGACTTGTTCATAAACTACTTATCATCCAATCACATCCCCTAAACTCTTTCCTTAACAGGTACAGCATCATAATACAGTCAAACATTAAAACTTGCACGGAATGAAAATAATTAAAATTAAATACGTAAAGTATTTCGAAGAGACTGATTACTTAAAGTAAACCTAAAATCTCCGTCAAAAGTAAAATAAAAAAATAAAAATGTGATCAGTTTTAAAATGCCATCAAGTGTAGCTCGTTGGTGGATTTCTTCAAGTCTCTCTCTAAGTAACACAAGAAGTCGGTGGAATTCTAAAGTTATTATCACAGTTCATAATACAAAAGTAGATGGAAAACTCATTATGCTTTATCGCTGTTCGTTTCGTTGAAGAAATCTACAATCGAGTTCGTTCGTAACGTTAACCAAGGCGCTGTCATGGAATAACTGAAACCGGACCACTAAACGACCCATACACTTAACATTTATAGGGGGTTTGATAAAGGGGCGGCTTCCATTGGTCGTTGGTATCCTTCTACAATGTATAATGGTTTCGGGCGGAAATGAGCAAGTAAGAGATCTGTTGTCTACTGCGGTTGGTTGTAGGCGGTGAGTCTGTCAGCGGGCCCGACGGAGATGGCTGTCACGCGGCCGGCGCCGCCGTCTAACAACGGGTTAACAACTTGGACGATGTCCGGTTGCAGCGAGTTCTCGCCCGCCTCCGCCTCGCCTAAGCTAATGCCGGCTTCGTCGAGGTCTGGCGCAGTCTCGCTACTAGGACTAGTTGTCAACTCCAGAGATATTATTCTCTCTTGCGTAGTCTCCACCTATCGAATTAAGTCGGTTAGCATTTTGCTTTTTTAAATTTTTGTAAAGGATAGCACATTGAATGAGTTATGAACGAATGATAGATTTGCGGCTACATGAAACGAGCATATTTCAAATACCTACACAATGAAATAGTCTTCCTGTTATGGCGTAAACAAAAAAATGATATTATGGTTACCGTGAATCTTGTTTATGAATCCATAGCCTAATTAACTAAGAGATGAATTAATAAAAATTAAGTTAAAATGTAACACTCAATACTAAAAATATTAGAAATCTTGTTCGGATGTCGTAGTATAAAGTTTCAAATTAAAGGGGTGTTAAAATAAACTTTACAATAATTAAATTATTCATGAATGTAATATATGGATATAATATCTAAAGAATACAACGTGTTACAAAAGTACCCCTAAATCTGGTAGATAGGGACCATCAAACTGAACAACTTTTACTATGGGGACCAACTCTGAAATCGCGAAAAAAAATCAGCTGTTTCATACATTTTGATATACACTTCTAAGACTTTCGCGCGTACAGTTCATTAGAAATAAAACACTTTTTACGGATTACAGCACGTATATTATTAATTCAGGTGTTGTTTTAGAATTATTTAGTTTGTATTTATTGTTTTTTAGAATTCCCGACGTTGGGGGCCGTGGTCACGGGAGGACTAAAGCAAAAAGGCTGCTCATATTTTTATGAAATTACCCGCTCGAAATTTTTATAAAAATGTATGCAAGTTTATTAAATTATTTTATAGCTGCGTTCTGATTTTAATCATTATTACTGAGTTAAATTGAATAAAGTTAATTAGAAAACAAGATCTAGCTACTGAATCTACTACCAGTTCACAAATTGGGAGGCCTCTGAGAGAAAGAACTGGCAGAAGAAAACTCAGAGAGGTTGAGTCGACCTCCCTTTTGATCCCTATCTACAGAACGAACTAACTATATCTTTAGATCCTGCAGTGCATCCCCATCCCAAATCACACACTGCAGGATCTAAAGATATAGTTAGTTCGTTCAATTTAACTCAGTAATAATGATTAAAATCAGAACGCAGCTATAAAATAATTTAATAAACTTGCATACATTTTTATAAAAATTTCAAGCGGGTAATTTCATAAAAATATGAGCAGCCTTTTTGCTTTAGTCCTCCCGTGACCACGGCTCCTGGAAAGGTGTCGAAACGTCGGGAATTCTAAAAACCAATAAATACAAACATTTTGATATTTTCGTAATTAATTTTTGTATAAAAAAAACAGATTTTTTTTATCGCGATTTCAAAATTGGTCCCATAGTTAAAGTTGTTCAGTTTGATGGTCCTTATCTACCATATTCGGCATTAGGAGTACTTTTGTAACACGTTGTATAAATGGTTTCAAACATTCAAGACTTACATCTTGAACGTTGATAAGACAAACAACATACAAATCGACATGCTTTTATGAATAAAGTTAGTTCGCTAATCTAAATGCGTTAATGTTTTAGCGAAGCTGCAGTTAAGCTTGACTAAAAATAAATATATTAAAGGCAACAAACCATTAAGTGTTTTCGGTGAAGTTTCTCGTGTCTAGAATCCCGGTATCGTCTGACAATGATACACAATAAATATTAGCATGCCATGCCACAATCATGCAACACTCGTGTAACATAATAACAATATAAATAAAATATACACGTAAACAGGACATTTACAGATACTATACACAGAAGTGTTTAAGTCTCAATTCTGATTAATAAAAGTGTAATTTAAATAAAATAGGTACTTATCTAACAACGAAGTTGAAAATTTAAAAATAAATCCGTGGTATTCAGAATTGAGCCTTAACACAAGGACAATAGTGACGTATTTACTTAAGCCCTGACACCACAATAAAATTTTCTAAAAATTATATCTACAAATTCTACACTACGACTAAAATGGTGTTTCACGTTTGTGCATTTATCGTTATAGTGCGTTGAAAAGGCCCCGCAAGTCCAGTGTTTTTACACGCCGTTCAAATTCAGTCTATCAAAGCTTCACGTAGTCTTTGTCAAGTCAAAGTCTTCAAAATGTTCAGTCGATCGCGTCGTTGCACTCAAAAAGCTAAGCGTATTTTTTCAAATATAAATAAAACCACACAACGGCATTGCTTGTGTACAGCGTATGTACAGTGCGTAGACGAGTACCTCTTTCTCAATGACTTTCTCAATGTATTCGACAGTCCGCACTTTAGTCTCGCCGGTGGCCGGACACACGTATTCCTCGGTGCGGAGTGTTATCCGCTCGTCTAACAATTTTTCCTTCTCCTTCACCGCTAATATAGGCCCCGGTTTTGTACGCAACGCGATACGTGGTAGAGGCCATTTCTATAATTTGTAAAGCCAATTTGACATTCACAACCCATCATGGACGGACAAATGCCAAGCGACATGGATAACCCATAAACACATGTTAAGATTTAGTCAAAACCAATGCGTACATGTAAATGAACAAGTGCTAAATGGATACCTAGTGAAAAACTGAATTGAGTAGTAAATTCAGAAAAGCACAATTTAAAAAAGAGATTTTATGTAAAGTGTTTCCACTTTCGAAAAACAGGATTGATGAAACACCAACTAATTTATAATTAGTGTTAATTGTCATTCGGTGTTAACTGTTACAAACAAAAATATTAGAGTATCAGAGAACAATCTATTGTATCGGAGTTGAAATAAATGATTTAATTGGTCTTGTTGTTGTGTAATGAAACTGCTTAGTGTCAATAGTTTATATTAATAATCGACGAGGTAATCAAAATATTACAAATATAATATGAAATAATAAGCTTGGTAAAGATAACAGGTTTTCTAAAAAAATATCCAAGAAACAGACATTCAATCAAATCATTATTATTGGTTTTCATGCATTCATTCATTTATTTCAGCTCCCTTATTATTGGTTCTTAGTATTTTTAATCGGACAACATTCAAGATTCAGAGCTTTAGTACATAATTTATTATATTTACCTCGGACGGAGACTTATCCCTGGGCTGAGTTTCGCCTATGATTTCTTTTGCTGGGCCCACTAAGCTTTTTATTACTTTCTGTGACTCTATCGCTTCCTGTAAAAAATAATGGGATTTCAAATAAGATTTCTTATAAAAACTTTATAAATATTTCATACGCTAAAATGACCCCTGTGAAATCATTACAAATTATATAAAGTTTGAAGGTGTTATTGAGGAATATTATTCAGTACTTAAAAATTACTATCCTTTACGCTAAAATGCATTTTATTGCAAGGACATAAGGTATATAATAACCTGCTCCAATGACCGTAGTCTCGCTGCCCTCCACGCGGCGCGGCGCGCGGCTCTAGTAACTGCGTCTTCTTCCTCGGAACCTTCGCGTCTTTCTCGCCGCCTTTGGGACTTTGCTGATGGACTCACGCCGCCCATTGACACACTGTTATCAAAAATTAATCTTATTTATGAAGATTGTTAAACTAAGTAAGTGTACAGCGTGTGTACTTTCTACAAATGCTATGAACGAATGAGTGAAGGAAAGAACTGTTCTATATCCAACAACAACAAAGTAAAATATGACATAGAGTTCATCCATCTTCCCCTCCTCTTCCTGCTCCAATGTCCCCACTGTACCTGCTCTGGTTGCTGTTGCTCATTACCTGTGGCCGTTCTCGTAAGGTTCGTCGTCGGAGTGCGAGCTGTCGCTGATGCGGTCCCCGCTCGGGGACCAGGAGCGGAGCTCACCCGGTGACATGCTGGCCATCTTTCTCTCCTCTTCCTGCTTCAATTTCTCCACTTCATCCGCTGACAGGAATGTGAATACGCGTTCTGTGAATATACATTTAAATCAGTAAAAACACTTTTGTTAAAATAATGGCAGCTTTTATTGAGTTAGACTAAAGTGGTTCAGTAGGTAGATTTTGTATAGGATTTTACCTGGTTTTGGCGATGGTTTATGACTTTCCTCCATTGCATTTTCGAAGAATTTCTTTTTATCGCTGACAGACGCTTTCACAAAATTAGCTGAATGAGGTGGGGAAGCCTGGGAATCGCAATAATAAATTAATACTATACACAATTGGACATAGATTAATGTTGTAAGTACAGTGTGATATAATATGAGTTAATAAAGCGCATGATATTTACAAGCGTTGAAAACCCCTTCTCCAGGCGCAACAACCATGCAGCCCAAGTCGTTAATTCATCAGCTATACAAAAATTAAAGTTAATGCAATGTAGGTACCTTAAAACATGCAAAATATAATATAATTGCAAGTTAATAACAATAAAAAATATTAAGGTAACAGAAATGAGTGTATGAAGGGATGACCATAACATATCGTTTATGTGTTTTGTCAGTAATCGGATCGGGTTGTCGACGAACACAATCAAAAGAAGCTGGGTGTTTGTGAGGTTTATGCCGTTATATTGATGTTTTACCTCGCCGATGGCGAAGGATTTGATTTTGCTGCTCCATGCGGGTTTCAGGGTGGATGCGGGTGAGGAACTCCCTTCCCTCGCGAGTTCCGAACCGTCCGACCAATTATCAGATTCGGACGCAGTCGTCACTTCGCTGAATCGAACTCTTCTCTCTGACTGTACACTTTTGGGCATATCACCGGCATAAGAAGGAATGGTTTGAGTAACATTGGCGTTTATATCTTTGCCTGTACTGATTAATGAAGGGGAAATTTGCGCTTTGAAATTTCTGTTATTCTGGTTCGTGTTGATTGGAACTGTGCATGTATAAGGGTTATAAGTTCCCGCAACCGTTGTCAAAGACGGATATGGATTTATAGGGGGATATGTCGTAGAATGAACCATACCTGGTGGGAAGTTTCTTACTCTCAAATCTCTCAATGAATTATGTATAATGTCGTCTTCGTAATAAGTTTGGTCCGGATGTAAATTACATGGGGAATGGGGTATGTGAGAAACTTTAGGAAGATTTTTATATTGGACATGAAAAAGTTCTGGTGGGTCGGGTTCTCCGCTAGGACTGACTGAAAGCTCATTAAAATAGTCTTCACTGTTAAAAGATGGGTATTCTAAAGTTCGAACAATATGCTGTGAAGGCACTTTTGAAATAATGGCTGATCGAAAACGATCTTGATCTATTTCTAACGGCTGCGCGACCGTCGGATATGCATTATAATTGACAGGAGGGGGGACTTCCGCTTCGGGGCTGTTTGTCGTATTAGAGGACTGTATTGAAGTGTCGGCTACATTAGGCTCGGGAAGAATAATTCTCTGAGGAATGATGGTGATCAGTGGCGGTATATTGATTTCCGTGCTTAATGGAATGTCACTTACGTCCGTATCGAACGAAGGCGGTGGGGGGATGATGAGATCGTCGGGGAGGACGAGGCTCGCTCTAGGAACGGATTTCGACATCTGTAGCTCCGCTTTCGGCGGACGGTTTCGTATTAGTAAAGAGCTAACTCCCTCGCATGCATCGTTAGTGTCAACAGTATGTCCCGTCGCATCATCATGCGCTTCATGCAGGGGCGGGGGTGTCGTTCGTTCGTTCGTCGACAAATGTTCGTATTCTGGTTCCGATATGAAACTAACTCGCTTCGTTTGTGGTTTGCGGGGTACTTGAGGTTTCTGTTTGGGCGGTGGCGGCGGCGGTTGCGAGGGACGCCCGCTGGGGGTCGGCGGAGGAGTCTTCACCTTCTGTTCCGTGAACACCGCTAGCGGCGAGGGCGGAGCCGCTTGCGAACTAGACGACTAACCAAACCAACATCATGTAAACTATACTTACGCAACACATTACTTTGGCTAATGTTTGCCGATTACTAAAAATGCGAGATAGAATAGTGTATTTATATGACGTTGTGATAACCTTCAACGTATCTCTCACTTCAAAAAGCTACTTGCACGAAAACATAGCTCAATTTAAATGTATTCCTGGCGCGATAAAATGGAGAAGCTCACTGGCCGAAGAAAATAAATCTTCCAAAATAAATGTGACAGAAAATGCATAAAATTAAAAGAATTGCTTTTCAGAAACATCTTGTATTTAAATGCAACACTAAAACATAACGTCGATTAGAATACTTCCGTATCTTAAAAATTAATTAATAATAAATATGGATTACAGACAATAAATATATAAAACTTTAAATTAATTGGCAGTTACGAATAGATTTGGCCAAATTTCACAACTTACGTAAATCGAAAATTTCATTTTTTTATTACAATAAAACAAACATATGAATTTAACAGACAAATCTTTTTTCTAAATAAACTTCAAATGTAAGTACATGATCAAACAATTTGATATGTCAAAAGGTTTAGTCAACGAAATATAAAATTGTTAAAATAATAATGATGATGATACTAAGATTGATAAATAGGTACATTTGAGGCTAAAATATGTATTCATAAAATATACACTAAATGAGAAGTTAGTAATATTGTAAACAGTTATAAATAGAGCGTTAAAAACATGATTAAATTGTTATAAAAATTGGTCTTTTTAGTAAAGGTTTATTATTCGGAATACCTGAGCTATATGTATAAGGACTACGTACAGGCAGTGTACAAACTATGTTTGTATTGGTCAACTGGAAATATTAGTTATATATTGTCTTAATATATGTGTGTTACGGGCTGAATACATGTTCCGTTTGAGAGTACTAACTATGGAATACAAACACAATGCGATTTAAATGGACAGTTATTTATAAGAGTAATAAACAGGTATTTTACTGCTTAAAATAAGACATATTAAAACGCAAGTATATGTTTTTAAGGGCTGGCGAGTTCCAGATAGGATTAAACGAGTGTTTTGATACCCGATTAAGTTCGATTGTATCCATAATTTTATCTATACTCATATCGAAAATTATATATTTCACTTGGTATGTTGCAGCAATTTTTAATCTGTACTTACTTTTATTATAAATCTTGCAAAAATATTTTTTTTTTTTAAGTGTGCACAGTACCCATACTGTGTGGTGTGAAACTGGTAAGTTTGCATCTAGTGTCAAAAAACAATTGACGGTATGGGTATAGATAAAATATATTATAATCAAAGTATGGTAATAGAATATAATGTGCATATTAAAACGGTATATAGACGAAACAATCACTAGAACAATGTCACACATTTATAAATTAGCATGATCGGTATGATAGCTTTTGCGGCAATCAAAAGTACATCCACAACGATAACATTATAACAGACAGAATTAATATATTCTAGAAATACAATATAAACCATTCCCTTTACTAATAAACTGACTATTTACTTAAATAGTACCTTATACAAATTCTTCAATTTCCATATACGATACATAAGATTGGAATATCTAGCAACTTCAATAACCATGGACTATGCATAAGTACAACCCAAATAAGATCAGAAAAAAGATCACAGATTCTGACGAATTATTTTTTATTTATATTCCATTTATTAATACACCGCATTCATTGAAGTTACATGTACCTACCGTTACAGGCACTGTAGAACGGTATAGTAGTGATTCATATTTTCATACAAATATCTATACGTCAAGGAGACACCCATTAATTATATTTACATTCATGAAGCTACAATTCGTTCTCAAATTAAAAGAAAATCTGAAAGTTACTATTGTCATTAAAGATATTTCACGATCATAATTCATATTTTGTAATTATTTGTAAACTTTTGGTAAAACATAAAAATAGTTTTTTTATTATTGTAGCTTCACGCTAGACATACAAATCTTTGTTAGTCAATAGACGCAAATCTCCCTTAACATAGCCCATTGAAAATTAACTATTTTTTACAATTACATTTTGGACAGATCGCAAAATTGATGTACTATGTGTTTCCCTCCTCCTCTGCGTTTGCACTCTGCAATGGAGGTAATACGCTCAATCAATATCAACTCATTAACCAGATCATCAGATACGAAGATGACTGGTAAGCTAACACATGACGACATTGATCTAAGCTACGATAAATCAAAATAACACAACGATACAAATCAGCTATTCCCCGAAGTAAATTTATTACAATAATTGGATATTCAGATAAGAACTTAAGAAAGGTTACATGCAAATTATCCTTAATCCACTTGAGTAGTTTACGAAACTAAACATCAGTTAAAAATAAACCTAGACGGAAATTTAAATTAAATAGGTGTCCGCAATAGGTACTTTCTTCAGTGCCACCCGCCCGGCAATATAAACTCTCTACATAATAATAATACAGGCTATAATGTAAAATATACTAAACATTTATTTTGGAAGATAAAGTGTTAATACAATATACTTAGAATACTGGATATAAATAAAATTTAGTTATATTTTCATGCAAGCTATAATCTTTACTCTACAATACGAATATACAAAGTGCATGCCATCGAGATTTAACAATCGTAAGATAAACCGTGCAAAAAGTAGGTTGCAAAGTTGCAAAACCATCGTTAAGTCAATTACATAAATAGTAAAAAGCTATGTTCATGCTGAAATTGAAGAACTTCATTAATCTACGTTTTATGAAGCTTCCATAGTTTAAAGTTGCCAAATAAAATTTAAAACTCTGATAAAAATATGCTTTTATATCACATGCACATAGAGTAAAAAGTAAATAAGAATTTCCATTTAATAATTAGAAAAGCCTAGTCTTGCTTTTTAGCGATGCTTTTAAGTAATAAACTACATAATTTTAATTCAGTTTAAGTTACTAAAGCACGAAAATTATAGCATAAATATTTAAATTCATTCAATAGAATATTAACTTTCGTATTGGCACTTTTCGAAGACATTCTTATCGAAAGTAAAAAGCGAATGGAGTACTAAAGGACTATGCTAAGATGAATTTTAAGATGTCATTCTAAACAATGAGATGAATACTATTCCTGATGGGATACTTAATAAATTCTAGCGAAGACTAGGCTTACTTAGTCGGGTTGATATGAAAGTGTGGGTATTTACCTGAGGTTGGCGTGTGTGTTTGGACATGACGACTGTAGTCGTCTTGTGGTGCGGCTCGGGCGACGTGGGCGGCGCCGGCTCGAGAGCCATGCTTTCGACGGCGTGGACTATGTCTAGCACCTGTGATGTGTATTTCAAAATCAAATGCCGCATTCTTATAATTTTACCCGTTGCCATAATTTAATATTGTGGTTGTTAACTAATACTATAAAGCAACTTGAACAGTTGCATATTCTAATAATTGTAAAATTAAGTATTGGTTAAGTTGATGTGACTATGTAGTTCTTGCCTTTTCAGGTGTAGACTTCTCTCGGACTTCTGCGACTTGTTTCTCGTGTTCAAACTCAACCAAATCCTGTTGGAACTGTTGCTCCTGTGTTAACAAAATCGAACATTAATGGAAAGTACTGCTCCTAATATAGATCTCTATATTAGAGGTACGAAATGTTAACAATTTTTAAAATGGTGATTCGGCAATCACACATTTAACAAATAACAAGTAAAAAAGTAGACAGTAAAAAAAATGTAAATTAGTTCATATACTCTCAAGCCCATTGAAAATTACGGCATACTATAGATATGAACAGTATGTGCTGTCCATGTAGCTACTTTTATATTTTGAAAACAAATATAAAAAATGCACATCAAAAATTATAATTTCGTCTATTCAATCGAATTTTTATTTATTTTTTATTGCTAAGGAACTATACCTGCTGTTGATGGTGCAACGGCTCGTCCCGATCCAGGCTCGACGTTGAGTGAGACAGAGAGCCGCCGGTGTCCGCCGTCCCGCTCTCACTACCAGTCTGTTCAAACATTCGCTGTGTCTGTCTCTTTCTAACTAGAGCTACTCCAAATACACATCGCTTTGTGCAAAGTACATTTGAAAGCGTGCTAGTTTAGTTAATTTCGGGTGTTACAAAATAATTATAAATTAACAAAAGCATTGGGTGAACTATAGACACTATAAGCATTTTTTGCTAAGTTTAAAATGCGCTTTAATAAATGATATAAAAAAACAATTGTGGTTCTCGTTCAATATCGTAATATTATTTAAGCTTCGAATATGTTGTCCTAAAATATATTTTAAAGAAACTATGATGACAAATATTTGCTTTTGCTTGCAAAAAGAGTTATCGAAATAAAAATTAAGCTCGACAGCTCGACTTAAAAACCTTCATGCGAAATAATACAGCTCTTATTACAAGTACTTACAGTATACTTTTCAGGTCGCGTGTATCCGTTACAGACCACGAGGTGCAGCGGCGCGTTGGTGGCTTGACGGAGCGAGTTCACGGCCTCATTGTGCGTCGCGCCTAGTAGAGACACTCCGTTCACTTCTAGGAGACGCATGCCGACCTACGAATGAAAATATTGATAGCTTTATAACAAAATCACTCGTCTCTTTTGTACAGTCGATGGCATATCAGACGAATGAAAATATTGATAGCTTTATAAAAAAAATCATCAGTCTCTTTTGTAAAGTCGACGGCACTTCAGACTGTACAATGAATGTTGACTTTAAGAACGTCTTTATGCTGTACAAAATAAATAGTAGATTATGCAATAAGGGCTTAAAGTAGTGTATTGTGTCTCGGGCGCTATTATTGTTCAAGATCGCCCATGACAAATACACATTTAAGCCCGCGATGCATACTCTACTTTTTATACTTTCTGCGAGGCAATTGAAACCAATGACTGTTATAAAGAAAGTACTTAAGTAATTATCTAAAGTTAGAATAATAAAATATGAAAAATTAAGAATATTTAAAGAAAATAAAAAGTTATGTTAGAAACATTACACCAATTGTGCAACGACAAAGTTACATTCTTTGGTACATTTATAGTTGGGTTAGAGTTTATGTTTTTGTCGTCTATTCTGTAGTGGTCAGTTCGACATTCAAATAAATCCTTCTTGGTGCGCGGGTGAAAATGAATTTCATAAAAAGTTTTCATGATAACATACAGCCTAACTCAGAATAAGATCTCATTGCACCTAAACTTTTTTGAAACCAACATCGATCAAGCACGACTACAAGGGTTGCATTCCAAATTCAAATCACATTATTCCCCATGGGAAAAATGACTTACTTTAGGAAGGTTTGCATGACACATAATATGCCATTGACGAGCAGGTAGTATAAAAAGCTTATTTTCGTAGTTCAACTGAACACGCTGTCGTGTGTACTTGCGACAAACACTAAGTGTGTGAGAGACAATACTGACATACGCTACTGCGTAATGAAAGTTATGTTATATAACATGTAAAAAAGTAGATATTGAATGATCTATAGTTATATAACATAACTTTCATGGTATTTTTACAAGCAGACAATGGAAGGAGAAAGCTCAACACAAATAGCAATTCAAAAATTTCAGGCTTGACTGTCTTAGACTAGCTTGTATAAGTCGTAGGATAATCGTCTAAACCAGATCTTTGCAAAAATCGTAAGTCGTTTGTATAGGACGGTATAAATGGAATCTAAGATAGATTTTCGCAATCATTTTTTTAGGACCTTTGTAAAAACTCTGTATATTTCGGATGATTGGCAACTTGTCTGCTGATTGGATAACTTAAGAGTCAATTTATAACATCTTCAGTCTGATTGGTCAGAACATGACTCTTCTTATAGGACTATAGGTTAGCCACTCAGAGCATCCGTCAGTCATAACGTTGACGTCAACCAATCAGCGTTGATGTCAGTGATGGTCATTCACGATTTACATTAGATACGCGAGATTTTTATAAAAACCCTAAACATTTCTCAGACAATTGCAAAAATCTGTCTCAGATTCTAATTATTTGGTTTTTTGCAATCATACTAGGATTATTGTAAAGATCCGATTTGTACGAATATCTTACGAGATATTATACAGGATCAAATATACAAGGGCTTGTTAGTCTGATAAAAATTCAATACGCTACCTTTAGCCTGCCATCTCTCCTGGCCGCGCCACCACTATTAATTTTCGATATGAAGACTCCTTCGTCGTTTGGGTCGTTGGGGTTGCCTCGTTGACCGTTCAAACCGCCTTTTATGTGCATACCCAGCTTCTCGCCTTCTTGTTTTATGATCGTCAGATCCTGTTGAATGCCATATTTTTAAAATTTGCTTGCAAAAGTTGACGTCTTCTATTTAAAAAAAACAGAATTTATTTAATTTAAGAATTAGACTTCCGACATCACTGACTGGAGCCAAAAAACCACTATGTGTACAACAGTACATGCAAAGCCAATCATGCACTCAGATAAAAAGCTTTAATGTCTAAACAATACACAACCACGTTGAGACAAAAATCCTAGCACATGACAAAAGTAACATTTTAATAAAAAAATACTCTTAAATAAAAAGCTGTACTATCGTAAGCTAGATATGACAAAAACATCTGAGGGACCTATTGAATGATCTACAGAATAGTAAAAGCATCTTTACGAAATAACCATTCAGGATATGACGATAGCGGATCACACGTATTGTTTGGATGGGGTTTCTGACATATATTTGGTAAAGTTACACACATAGGTTCGAGATCGGCGACGTTCACACTTACAGTTTTATCAACAATCTCAACTTGAATGAGACCCTGAATGTGTGTCGCGATGGCCGTGGAGTGCACGTGTGGAACAAAATAATGTTTCGTGTATAGCAAAAATATTGCAAACCGTTCTACCTAATTATCTTGGTATTACTTAAATGTTTATCTGTGATGTTTTAACAAATCATTGTACTGCATGAAGCGACAGAGTTTGCAGCACAGATAATCTAAGAGCTCTTTATCAATTTGCAGCCGAATATTTAGTACATTAAGCGTTACGCCTTCTTGGTGTCTGCACCGCCAAAAATCTACTTGAAGCGATCAGTCAAATCATTCTGCTGAGTATTACATAATGACCTTATTCATCTTAACATTAATTCACAACCCGAATACTTGCATTCATGCAGAAAAATACGCAGTTGTGTCACACCCAAACCATGTTTCAAATCACCACAAAATAAATGCGACTTTGCGAATGTTCCAATATTTGAAGCATCCATCATTCGGTTTGCATTCCTTGACGAACTAAATACACAATGTAGAGCACAATTTATGACACAAAAATTTAGTAAAAAGTTATTTGACTACCATGGTTTGAAAAACGATTGATACAAGTGGATAAGGTTGTCCAAAATGAGTTGTAAACTTTTACTTTTAACCTATACAAACAAAGTCTATTAATATTAAAGTCGCGTTTTAAGGTTCGGGACAAACCAATTTTGGGTAAATATGAATCTAAAATACGAGTACACAGTTTGACACATGTTAGAAACAGATTAGCACGCAATGTTTGTTAATAGCTAGCCTGATTTTTAACCTCTCATGAGACGAAACATACAAGCTATCATCTCCCACTGACCTGGTATCCTGGCGGCAGAGGGTCATGTCGGACTGTCAGCGCGAGCGTCGGCCCTGGCTGCAGCAGTAATTGTACTGCTTCTCGGTGCGTCACTCCTGTGAGTTCGTTGCCGTTTACTTTGAGTATTCGGTCGCCCATTCGAAGCTTGCCTGAGCGAGCCGCCACGCCACCTGGTACCACCTAATGAAACAAAGGGGACTTAGACTTTACAAGTATCGAAACATTGGTTTCTTTAAGGATTGATGGCAACCTTTGATCAGTATGACAAGACACAATCGCCCACAACATCTTATCATTTCTACGTTAGGTCACCACAGAACATCTTATCATTTCTACGTTAGGTCACCACAGAACATCTTATCATTTCTACGTTAGGTCACTCCCTGTAACTAAGTCCCCTTTATTAGCTATTTTGAGCAGGCAACGATGATGGTATAAGTACCAAACAAATGTAATACACAATGCTTCAAGACATTTATTTAAAATGGTTTCCAAAGAGTAACATCGATTCGTTCTAAATTACGAACTTACGTGTGAAACAAATATCCCCGGTTCCTTGCCTCCAAATGGAATGCAGGAATGATCAGTTCCTCCTATGATGCTAAATCCGAGAGAACCGCCATCTTTGACCAACGTCACGTCCTGTAACAATGAAATTAGCTCATGTCTAGTAAACGTGTACATATTATGTATATGTTGACGTAGACAGCAATATAGCAAAAAAATCGTTTTTTAATCATACAGAAGTTCAACGGATAGTAGCTCAATATCCGAGAAATTCTGTTCTTACTGCAACAACTTAGGCATTTAGTGCATTGAAAATACATTTTTTATGTGTAAGTGGATTAAACCATCCGTTTGTAATGCTTTTGTTTGATGATAATTATCTGTATCTTTTAGTCATTCATTCACAAAAAATGCTGTAAAATATTATAACTAATCTAGAATTTCAATACCATGGCTGCGACGATGAAGGTTGGTTGCTGCTGTCTGTATCCGACGTAATAAAAAAATATAAAATCAAGATTTTCGCTCAATAGTTTGCATTTGATGTATTGTATATGATTGATGGCCTCATTGTATAAACACACGAACAATCAACGCATAATATCGATAGGCTGTTTCGCTTCGCATGGACCGTCAAATTCACTCATATGCAATGAGCTGTATAGACTTTCAAAAAGTGCAATATAGATCGATTTCATTTAGTTGAATTATCTCTCAACATGAGTGTTGCTAACTAATAATAAATCTCTCTTTCACACTAAGAAAAGCTTATGAACACAAATACAGTGTTGTTTTTTTATAACAACGATATGAACTAAATTAAATGCTTTTTTGCATTGATCAATTGAAGTGCAATTAATTTATCAAGAATTGACTGAAATAAATTTAATGTTTACACATCAAACGTGTCTTTGCAATAGTGTAGAATTTCAGTGTCTATATGCATCATGATGGTCGTAATATAGTGCAAATAGATGACGGTGCCGTAAACGTGCCAACAGCCAACAGATCGCTTGCAAAAGCATAAAATATTGAGCGCAAATCTGGCGGGGAAGCTGCTTACTTCGATGATGAGCGGCGCGACGAGCTGGTTGTCAGTGATCCTGGTGACGGTGGTCTCAGTGAAGGTGGACTTGGTGATGGTCTCGGTGACGCGGCCGAGGGCGGAGGGCGGCGGCGGCATCACGATGCCGGCGCCCGGCCGCTCCACGGTCACGCGCACGCCCTTCTCGGGCGGCGACGAGGCGGGCCGCGGCCCGCCCAGGAAGTGAGCCGGTATCATCGCTTGGAACTCCTCGTTCGTGATCGGCCGCGACGGCTGCGCGTTTAACACGTTCACATCGAATCAGAGTTGGTAGTGGATAGTGAGCCTAAGTCGTGTCCAGAGGGTTAGGATTCGTGTTCGATAGTGAGAGGTTTAAAGAGCACATTACTAATGACTGTATCAGATCAATTTGTTAAATTGTTTTTAGGTGACTTTTTTATTTATGAAACAAAACAATAAATTAATGAACAAAAGAAACAGTTGTTGTAGGGTCCGAATCAGAATATAGGTAAAGGTGCACAAATTAGCCGCTGGCGAGCTCGCTGAGATTCTATCTACGAGGGTGGATCCAAAAATTCTCGGCCTAACATAGAAATAGCTTCGACTTTTTTGTAAATCTACTCTCATTCTTTAGTATGGTTCTTCAGTAGTAAATGTGCGAAGTTTCGTTCCGATACTGCAAGCCATATTTATTTTGTGATCATTTGTTTCATGCTATCTGACATCTTTTTCAATAATGGAGAAAATTGAACACCGAGCAGTGATCAAGTACCTCAGTAAAAAAGGCCTATCACCAAAAGATATTCATCAAGATATGGTGAGCACTTTGGGTGGGTCAGCTCCATCGTATTCCAGTGTAAAAAAGTGGGTGGCTAAGTTTAAGCAGGATCGGGAGAGTATTGAAGATGATCCTAGGAGCGGTAGGCCTTCAACGTCTACCACGAAGGAAAACATTGAAAAAATATGTGATCTTATTCTGAGTGACCGAAGATTGACTATCAGTCAGATAGCTGAGATCACAGGCATTGGTTATGGCCGGGTACAAAATTTTGTAACTCAAGAATTAGGGTTCTATAAGGTTTTTGCTCGTTGGGTTCCGAGATTGCTTTCAGCTGAACAAAAACGAGTTCGTTTCACAATTTTCCGTGACTGTTTGGAGCTTTTTGAGGTAGATCCAGAGGATTTTTTATCCCGGTTTGTTACCATGGATGAAAGCTGGGTTCACCACCATACTCCTGAATATAAGCAACAATCGAAGCAGTGGAAAAAATCTGGCTCTCCTACTCCAAAGAAAGCTAAAGTCGTTTTGTCGACCAACAAAGTCATGGCTTCAGTTTTTGGGATGTAAAGGGAATTATTTTCGTGGATTATTTACCAAAGGGCGATAAATATAAATTTAGGCTATTATTGTAACCTTTTACGACCACTAAGGGAAGAAATCAAAGAAAAAAGGCCGGGTATGTTACGGAAGAAAGTGTTGTTCCATCAAGACTACGCCCGGGTTCACACTTCAGCTGAAACTATGGCTGAAATATTGCCCCACCCACCTTATTCGCCGGATTTAGTCCCCTCAGACT